>CADEPM010000012.1:0-1240000 GCA_902829315.1 Caenorhabditis bovis
AATATAAGTAAGTTATAAAATCAACAAAAATACAAATAGAAAAAGCAATAGTTCATAGCGAGCCACAATGTTAATAATGATTGATCATCGTTGTAACAATCACAAATATTGCATCAATGGGCGTGTCTGAACAGTGCTAACGAGCACACTCTTGATTGTTTGTAGATGTTGATTTTTATTTGGGACTTCCGCTGGCGGAACAGGCGCGTGTCGCACGAATCTTCAATCCCAACGTGTGGAATGTGATCTCGGAAATTTTGTACTCACCAAACGACTTTAATCTGAAAAGGTATTCGTTGAAATTTTCTGGCAAAAAAAATGATTTGCTTATTTTTTTTCTCAGATTCATCCTAGATAGATTGAATAATGGAAGCTTGACGCGGGTTGAGAACACAACACCATGGCTTAGATTCATCGGATCGATGACGCTCAACAATCCCGAATATCATCAAATGGAGCAGGCGGCTGTAATGGGAATCGGAACCGCGCGAGCGATGGCTTCAATATTCGAGCTTCTCCGGTAGACATTGGGCTTTTGGCAATTTTCCGACGTTTACGTCGAAATTCAGAACGGAGCAAATCGTTTCGAAATCGACACTTGACGAGATGCTCAGCAATTATGAGGTCAGCGACGATTATATCAGCGGTGCGAAGGTGCCACGTGGACAGGGGCTCATGCTCGCCGAGTTCAAACACAATGGAGTGAGTGTCTCGCGAAATCGCATGTGTTTTGTTTTTTCTTGTAGGTCGATGTGAAATTATACGGTCACAGCGGCTACGGCGGTCAGAATATTCGAACCGACTTCAACAACAACGTGACAATCGCGTATATGAGCAACGGGCTGAAAGTGGGCTTCGGCGACACGGCTAGAACATACAAGAGGCTGCTGAATTCTGTATATGACGTTGTGCTGCCGTCGGGTTGAACCCGGCAAAATCCCGCCGATTTTGTTTTCATTATTTTATTGAATAAATAAACATGGGTGATTTATTTGCGCAGTATACAATTGTCAACAAATTGTACTATAAATCTGGCAAGCTGGGGGCAACGCCGACAAAAATGTGGTGCACACTTTTGCTAATTGTCGCTCTCGTCGTATTGCTCGCCGATGGCTCGTTGGCGAGCAACGCGATCGGCGACGAGCCGCTTCTGGATGTGATGAACGATAGGCCGAAAATCAAGGAGGAATTTGAGGAAGGGTCCGGCGAGATTGCAGGTGGCAATTCACTTTTTTTTCTAAATCGCAAAAATTTATGCAGTTTTACAAGAGGTCTCGAATTCGACGACTACCACCACCACCAAAGCGCCGATTCCAATAAGGTGTTTCGATCAATCCGTGAGATGTCCGAAGATCAAAAAGTTGTGCAACAATTTGCAATACAAAATTGTAAGAATTCTATTTTTTAATTTTCGATGGGCGCACGAATTTGGGTGTGAATTGGATTTCCCGATGGTCTCGCATGGAACTTCTCTTGAAAGAAATTTTTTTCTGTACTGATCTCTTTTTAATAATTTTTACGGTGTCGCCTCTTTAGAAAAATTTTCCAAATTCGTTCAGTGGGTCCCGCGTGGAAAATTTTTTTAGTGCAACGCAACAGGATTTTTAAATGTATATTTATTATTTGATTTGGCGTTTCGCTAGTCGAAAATTTCAAATTGAATCAAATTTGCTTTTTTTAAATTTGAGAATGCATGAGTTCTTTTTTGGATCATTTAACATACATATAATTTTCTAAATCAAAAAATTTTAAGTCAAATTGACAATCACATTTTCAGATGATGACACGAGCATGCGCAAAAACGTGCGGAATGTGCCACGAGTTTGTGCGAATGTCGAAAATCGAACGCTGCCGCGATTCGTGGACAAGGTATGGCCGGCGGCGATTCGCATGCTTCTGAATTCTCCAAATAAACCACAATTCAATCACTCCAGATGCCCGGCGTGGGCGAAAAACGGTTTTTGTCATTCATCGTATTACACAATCGAAGAGCGAAGCGTTTATTGCACCAAAAGTTGCGGATTATGCTCATAATATTACTACTACTACCTCAAAATCATTATTTCGTGTTCTTCTTCGTCGTCGACTCAATCCAAGATATACGCTTACAAGATTCCGGCAACAAAGCAAAAGCAAATCAAAATAAATTATTACAATATACATATAAGTTATAATATGTAGTCAATTGTACCATATGTAGTTGGTTATGTCAATTCGATGTACTCGGTCCTGGCTCACTCGGGCTCGCCTCTCGGCACATTGAACGATCAGTGGCCGTTTCGCCGCGGTCAACTCGCGTTTCCATTATAATGCTATGATAGAGATCATGGAATGTTTTCCTATTATGAATGCAGATCCGTATGAATTTCGCGGTGAACGCGAAAAGCTCGTGCTGAATGACAGAAAGACCTGGTTGAAGTCGATGCGATCGCTCAACGCTGTTCAGCATCGCTTCAACGAACATGGCAACTCGTTTTTCTGAGAGAAAAAACACACAAGTATTATACAATCGCGAAATTACACCTACCAACTAATTTGCGAACTTCAAACTCGGGATTCGCCAAATTCATGATCTGCTTCCGCAAAATCGACGCATTCTCATCGCTCCACGCAACATTCAGCTTTTTCGCCGTCTCCGACGCCTCCTTCACACATTGCTCGCCAATCTTCTCAAGATCCTCGTTCAACGATCTGAAAAAATAAACCATCATCATCTCAATTTTTAGAAATGTTTACATACTCTTGATCAATGCGATTCGTAATCGCAATCAGGTGCTCTTTGAGCGTCTTCTTGAAATCCGCCTCCTGCGAGACCTCTTTTCCAGCCAAATTGCAAGTGACCATCACCGACGCGGCCACAATCGCCATCTGCAAATACTTCTCAGCAAACGCTTGCATTCGATTCTTGTCAAGCTTCATCGTCTCCGGAAACGGCTCAGGATTCTCCGATTGAACCAGCCTGGAAATCATTCAGCTCTTCCAAAATCTTCAACCAATCAACCATTCCCCTACTTAACATAAGCTCGGCTCGTCGTATCAATCAGAATCTCATCCGTCTCCTCAATCTCATTCTTCTTCTCGCGTTTCGCCGACGTCGTCGGCTCTTCGGCCTTCGCCGCCGCCAATTCGTCATAAGCATTCGTCAGCCATTTTCTCGTCTCATCGCACCCGTTCGGATTATCCGCCAAGAATTTCTGAAACATCTCATACTCGCGTTTCTCGCTGAATTCCTCAATCGCCGCGCGATTCTTCGATATCTCATAATTCGCCAAATCATTCTTCATCAACTCAAGAAGATCCATGGTCCCTCTGAAATCCGATTAATCAGGTCCGTTTCGACAAAAAAATAAACACAACAATCTTACTGGAACTTATCGATGACATCGGTTTTTTGACGCAACTGCACAATGAGATCGTCGCGCTCAGGAGCGCATAGCCGAGATAGTAGATCAATGATATACTTCATGATGCCATGAATATCAAGCGCGTCCTGATCCAATTTGTCGCGAAGAGTGGCTTCATCAAGATTCGCGTTGATTTCAGCGCGCAGGCGAACGTGCTGCTGAGTCAGAATATCCTCAAGGATCATCTGTAACATAGCCTCGTTTGTCATCGATTAATAATTAATGAGCATTTTTGTCGCCCTACATTTTTTAGTTCCATGAGGAAATTGAAGCAAAACTCATACTCCGGCGGGTTTTTTGCGAGATCTTTTCGAAGCGAATTATAATAAGCTTTGTGCATGTTCTCCCTGAAAACTCTCCGACATTCGAAATTCTTGGTGCAATCAGAAACGCTCACTTGACACACATCTGAATCGGATTCGCCGGCTTGTCGGGAATCTTGAAATTCGGATCGATCGCAATCTCGTGAATGAGCTCGAGATTCTCCATGTCCGTCGACATCTTCAGTATCTCCTCATGGCTCACAAATTTCGCCGGCGAGCCGCCGGCAACCCAAAGCGGCATGTTCGACGACGAAGCGCCGCCGCCAGCACCGTCATCCGAAGCGCCCGGAATTCCGATCGGCTGCGATCCCTGCCGCTTCCGACTCGGCTTCTCCTCCGGTGTCTTCTTCCCATCCGACATCTAGAAATCCAATTAGACCGAAAAAAACGCAGTCAATTTGAAATAGAAGGTCTCAGGGTAGAACTGATGATTAAAACTAAGAGCATCATGAGCAACAGGCTTCAATAACTTTATTACTATCACAAATCTTATTATAAACTTAATAACAAAACAGAATGGAATTAGAGTTTCGAAAAAAAATACGCAATTTTTTGGTGATCAGTGTCGATATGGCGAGATTTTAGCGGAGATAGCTCATTTGCGACTGCTGGGCGGCCCATGGCGAGGCGCTCTGCTGACGGGCCATCGCGCGTGTCGGCGCGAATCCAAGAATCTAAATTACATATACGCTTGTTGAGGAGAGGAAGGGGCGAGGAGGAGAGGGGGGGGGGCGGAGAATAAGACGAAAGAGACACCAACCTTTTGGAGATTCTGACGAACCGTCATCGTGCAGAGAATGTAGAGAAAGATGAACGAGCATTCGGTCATGTCGTCGCCGGCCTATTCAAAACAAAAATGATGAATACTTATTAATATTTTATTAGAAAAAATGTGTATTTCTTGATTTTTTTTTCTCAATACCAAACTTCTATGCGACAATCCTTGAATGAAACTAATCGGCGTGAATGGAAGTTTCGCGACGACGCGACCATCGAAAATCGAGTTGAACGTCGAGAGGAGCGCAGTAAATGCCAAACCTGTTAAAAAAATTGAATTATCTTTTGAAAATCTTGACAATTTTTTCAAATTGATAAGCACGAAAATTCCAAAAATTGGTTCAATGTTTTATTTTCGCGCAATTTCAGTGTATATTTTGAATAAATGTGCAATTTTCCAAAAAATCAAAGATCCGCTATTCTGCCATTTCGAAAACATTTCACAAAATGTTTCAAATCACATCACTCAAAAACTCTCAAACTGCCTATTTTCATGACAATTCCAATAATTCGAGCAACACCCATTTTTTCAGTTCTCAAAGCACCAACAACATAAAAAAAATGGGGGGGGGGCCAAAACTCTCTTTGAAACGCACCAATAGCGAACATCGATTTCATTTTAATCATCGACATGTCGCGATTCGTCATTTTCAGCTTCTCCTCCTCGCGTTCAAGCTTCTTCTTCAAATTCTTATCGGTTGTCTCTCCGACTTCCTGCTTCTTCCTCTCGAGCTTCTTCGTCTTTTTGTCCATGTCAGCCTAGAAATTAAGTGAGGTGGGAGGAATTCCAATTAGATAGCCGTCATATCATACCTTCAGCCGCTTATACTGTTCCGATCGGTAGACCAGAAGCCACGTGATTCCCTCGCCAGCCAACGCTGTACCAAAAGCGATACAGATGATGAGGATGCAGTCGCTCAACATCTGAATGACAGCGTTTAACAAAAAAAACTAAACAAATCGGAAAAGATAAGAGTAATGGCAATCAGTACCATTCGAGACCAGTAGAAAACGCGAATAAAACGAAAACCAACAATTTATAAGAATTCGAAAACCGGAATAAAATTAATTAACCAACAACGAGAAAATTTCCAAAACATAAACGCGCGAATTGTGACAACCATAATTATAAGAATGGCTCCAAATTGATTTCAACGGCTCCGCATGGAAGTGTCAGACCGAAACCGGTGATGACGTCAGGATGGAGAGCACCAATATAACCTAGATGAACCCCTTTTGGTCCGGTGATTTTGGCGCATCTTCCCGGAAAATATGTGTCGTCTAAAAAATGATTGGTTGGAATTCGTTTTCAATTTCGATTCTCACTGTCTTCAGCCTCAATGAAATAGCCGTTTCCGTCTTTTGAAGGATTCACATTGAGCATTCTCAAAACTCTATCGAGGAATCCTTGAATAATCTCGAAACCGGCCGCCTTATTGTAGTAAACAGCAGCGAGGCGTCGCTCATTTCGCGCGCCAACGTCTAAAATGCGCAATTTCGATGGCTCGTTCGAGCTCGGCTCGTCATACCACTTTGCGAATCCTTCAAGACGACGTCTTGCACCTCGAACAACTTCAATGGAAGCGGCATATCGCGGTTCGATGACAGCGTTTTCAATAATCCCGGGAGAAGGAATGTTCGGGCGACCTGTATTCACGTTTTAGAGACATTCTAACAATTTCCGGCTCACCTGAAACTCCAATGTCTTTGGATTTCCGATATGAACCGCCTGCTTCAATGCGTCCGGTTGGCGAAGTTTCGTCGAAATGTCGTCGCGACTGCACAACGCAAAATTGAGCGCCTCCGTCCATCCAGCAGCGGCGATTTCAATTCGCAGCAAATCGCAAAGCTTATTGATTGGGAAAGCTTCAGCAACGGTGTTCGACTAATAAAGTATGAATCATTTTATATTAGAGAAGAAGAAAATAATAATTAAAATAATTCAATACCTCAGGGAGACGTAGTGTCAGATTGTTGTAGCCATAAGCAACGCCAACGTCTTCGGCAATATCGCATGCGTGTAGAATATCGTGTCTTGTGGGAGGAACAACAATCTAAAAAAAAGTTATTGTTGAAACTTTGAAAAAAATTTCATTGAAATTTACCTTCAATGTGTTCTTCTTAACAACTTCCGCTTTCAGCGACATTTTGTTGAGAAGTGTCGCCATTGTCTGATCGTCAAGATCAACTCCAATCTTGGTATTGATTTCCGGCGTCTCGACGGTCATTTCACGATAGGAAAGAAGCTGAAATCAATCAATAGCTAATTTTATTGGCGAAAACTGACCGGGTAGATCTCTTTTTGTTGAGTTTCCTCATAAATTACTTCAACTTGTTCAACGGTGAACGGCTTGGCGCAATATTGCGAGAACAGTGTGACAATGGTATCAAGAACAACAAACGCCTTCTGTTTGTCAGTCGCCGTCGCTTCGATAAACACGTTCTTCGTATTCAGCGTGATTTTCGAGTGTTCGCCATTGATAATTGGCGGCATCGAGCAGACAATTCCATTCTTATCGTAGATCACTGGATATCTCGGATGATCTCGAATAATCGGAAGATATGGCTTCAAATGGCTATCCGTTGAATACAATGTCATCAATTCTTCGGCGGTGTATTCTTTGGTTTGATTGAGCGGCTTGAATTTGATATCTTTTGGTGTTTCGGCGCGATACTCGAATGGCCCTTGAATAGTATCCAAATCATGGGTCCCAATCGCCACTAGAGTCCGTTTTCGGCAAATGTTTTGATGCAATTTGTCCTGAAGGTCGATGAACGATGCATAGCTATCGGCGTCGAAGGTGATGTCGCGCAGCACAGCTCCGACGGCGAATGGGCGAATGGCGGCGGTCTCCTTCTTCACGATGATTTGCTGATAGCCTCCAGCAGGCTTTGGTGCAAATTTGTATATCGGAGCAGGAATTCTAAGCAGAAATATATTTTTTTAAATAATCATTTTGATAAAATCACTCTTGTTTAAAAATGCGGATTGCTCTAGAAAGTCCCTCAACGCTCAAAAGATCGTAGCGATTGGCTGGAATGTCGATTTTATAGACTTCTTGGTCGTTCAAATCAACAGCGGCGTCCGTTCCGCGCTCTTTCTCAACGGCAGCCTTTTCAGATGTCTGAAGTTCATTTTTTAATTTGAGCTATGATAAATAAACATACAATTTCGTCTAATTCAAGACCATATTCGAAGCAAAGCTCATCAAACTCCTTTTCGGCTGAAAAGAAATCAATTAAGTAGGATATATCATTTTTAATTATTTCTTACTATAAACTTTGTTGAAATGTTTGTCGAGGACGACCTTCTTTATTCCCACAGTTGGCATATTTGCTGAAATTCGGAATACTGGGTATATTAATAGGAAATTTAGCTCATAAATAAAAAAATGTCGGATTGAACCACTAATGCACGATAGAGCAGGTTTGCAATATGATTTACTCAAACATTGTTTGAAAACCATTTTATTCCGCTTTAATTTGTTGAGAAATTGAATTTGAGCGGTGTTAAAAAGAAGAAAATAAATTAAGTCTTAAAAAGAAAACAAATATTTTTTTCAAAAAATGATTGAAAATGGCTGTTTGCTCTTAAATGTTTCAAAAATTAATAAATCGACTTAAAACCTAAGATAAAAATTAAAACAACAAAAATTTTTTAAAGCAGTGGCAAAAAATTGAAAAAAAAAATAATTTTTGAAGAAAAATATCTACCGTACCATTAAAGGCGCATATAAAAATCAACAAAAAATTATCACAAAAGTGAGTACCGTATAAGACATATTTTCTAATTTTTTTCTAAGTATTTATCGATGTTTTAACTCGTTTTCAGACCAAAACTCATTATTTTAATAGCAATAATTAAGATTATTTGGCTAATCATGGCTTTTTCAGAATCACGGTAGGGTTGTATAAAAAGCATGCGGACGTGTTGCAGAATGCCAGCTCCGCCCACTTTTTTGTTTTCCCATCAGCTGACCTGCGTAAATATATATCCATTTTCCAGACATCTTTACCACTTTTCTCATTCTTAAGCATCATAGATTGTTTCTTGAGGCGGCCAGCTTCATAGTTGCCTCGGACTCTACAATCATAGCTGTGTTTGTAACCTAGCAACAATAAATAACAATATTGAAATATGAAATCGAATAATTTTTGCATTTTTACAATTCTTATTTCATCATTAATTACTGTCAATATCTCTTATAATTTTTTTTTGCTTATCCGTTTTCATATTGATCCAATTAATCAAGTTGCGAAATTTGAGAAACTAAATGACGTATCTATATTAAATATTTCGAAATTTTGCAGTTGCATGCGTTGAATGTTACCGTATCTTGCATACAAGTACGTTAAAAACAAACGCGAAGAGAACAATCGTGCAATGGCGGAGAACCTCGACTCGCTTGTGAGCAATTTGTCGCGCAGCATTATTCCCGATCAGGTCGTTCTACGGATTCCGGGAGCGTCCGCGAAACTCGCCGATGACAACGACGACTTCATTCCAGGAGTTCTAACAATTGTTGAGAAGGTTGGTTGAATTAATTCTCGAGAACAAATTGTGTTTTGTTCAGTCATCTGGTGTTTACATTGAATGGTCTCCAAGCGAAGATGGCGACGCCTCGTGGGTGATTGCTTCTGAAAATGGGGATATGGAGACAATTTCCAGCAGAAGCCCAACGCATTCGATGGCCGAGAAGATGTCGAGCTTGGAGCTCTCCAAACTCGCATTCTCGATTGACGTCAATGATCTGAGCAGCTTCAACAATATCGAGCCCAAGAAGGGAAAAGGGTTCCCATCGATTCGTTTGATATGTCGTGATGGGACTAACTACGTGCCACTCTACTTCCGCAATTCTTCAACTTCGGAGTTCATCGATGTTCTCCAACGATACATCACACTGAGGCGATCGGCAAGAGAAGCGAATCTAGTTATGGTGGTTGATCAAAAGGCAGAAGCACTTGCGAAAAGCGTCAGCATGCTTGACGAAAATGGTGATATATTATCAGTAAGTCCCTTTATTTATTTTAGTTTTCAATGTTGTCTCAAGGAGAGATTCCAGAGATTCATGCAAAACCCCTATATGACAGCGATGACCGGATTCAGTAAGATCACCTCGTTCGTCCAGGATCAAGTGATCAACACGGTGTTGAATGAAAATGATGCGGTCTCGCAAGAAGAGCAAATCAGACTGATGCGAGAGTTTCGTTTGGCTGACGGCCAATTCGAGCAAATGCGTGTGCATTCCGAAGCGTCTGGAGAGTTTGAAGTGGTTACACAACTCGAGCTTCCGCCTCGTCCCGAGATATACAGGGAGGCTGCGGTTTCACAAGACGTCTGGAATTCGTTCAAGCTTCCTAATGGATCCATCGACCCGCAGAAATTGCATCATTTGAAGATGAACGTCTTTCGTGGAGGTAGGGAATGAATTATTCCAAAAAAACGAGAGTGAAATTTTAAGGATTAAACGCGGAGGTTCGACGAGAAGCTTGGAAATTCCTATTGGGTTATCGCAATTGGGACGAGTCGGACGACGATTTCGCCAAGAAGCGCGCCCGATTGGCTGCAGAATATGAGAATATGAAGAAGCAATGGATGTCGATAACAGAGGACCAGGAAAAGAGATTCAACAAATACGCGAAGAGAAAGTCGCTTGTTGGTGAGTGTTTTTCTTCAATCAAATCGCTTTCAATGAATCCGATTCGTTTCAGAGAAGGATGTCGCCCGAACCGATCGCACCGTTCCATTTTTCCATGGCGACGAGAACAACAATCTCAAACTACTTCAAAATGTTCTAATGACTTATGTGATGTACAATTTCGATTTGGGATACGTTCAAGGAATGAGCGATTTCGCTTCTCCCCTATTATTTGTAATGAAGGACGAGGTTGACACATTCTGGTGTTTCGTTGGGCTCATGGAGCTTACAGTGAGTATTTTTTGTCACTTTATTGATTTTGCCAATTTCTTTTCTTGTAGCAACGCAACTTTGAAAAGGATCAAGCTTACATAAAACTCCAAATGAATCAATTGAGAGATCTCATGCTTATTGTGAACCCAAGATTGGCCAATTATCTCGAAAACCATCAATCCGACGACATGTACTTCTGCTTCCGTTGGGTTCTTGTTTGGTTCAAACGCGAACTCTCGTTCCTTGATAGCTGCAAACTCTGGGAGGTGAGCATTTGAGCAAACAATCGAGCATTACCATTGAATGAGTCAGGTTATTTGGACCGGTCAGCCGTGCCCTCGCTTCTTGCTTCTTATCTGTGTCGCAATTCTCGACTCGCAGACGAATTACATCATTGACAACAAATTTGGACTCACTGAAATACTCAAGGTTTGTTGTTTCAATTCTTATACCGTACGTTTTGAATTTATACCATATCTAGCACGTCAATGATCTTTCAATGCACTTGAATGTTGATAAAATCCTAACGGACGCTGAAGCCATATTCCATCAGCTTTCGGCTAGTCAGGACAAGCTTCCGGCCCATATATGTCAGTATTTGAATATTGGGGAGACGAAACAGGACCTTTCGGAGGCATCGACGCCGGAATTGTAAATAAAATGATATTGAGAATGTATAAATTGTTAATAATCGCGAACATAATTAATTTGCCAAACAACATTTAGTGTCCAAATCTGTGATCTACTATCAATTTTTTACATGTAGCGCTTCCGTATCAATTAATGGCTTCTTTCTTGTCCGTGTGCATTGTTGAATTCAAACATTTTGAGCATCAGTTTTTTAACGTGCATTATTTGATATAATTTTCATTGATTTTTAAATAAATATTTTTGGAAGCCATTTTTATTTTAGAAAAAAAATGCAGATTTTCGGTTGTTGTCAATCAAATGATACTTGGTAATTTTCAATGAAACAAAATCAAGAAATTTTCAGATGTCTCTGAAACGGGCGGTGCCACTTTTAAGGGCATTGAGATTGACGGCAAACTCGGCGAATAGGAGCATTGAAAATGTGAAATATTTTAGCAATGGTAATGATTATCAGAAAAGTTGAAATTTGAGACATTAATTTTTTAAAGTTCATATTGAATTTCAACAATTATTTTAATGTTTGGATATGTTATGGAGCATACCAACGTTTTTCTTTAAAAAAAAATTATGAACAGAACATGTTTTTAATGCATTTAATTAGCTTCCTTTTACATTCATTGAAAAATTTTGTTTTTTTTTTCAAAATTTTCAATTTAATGACATTTTTAGGAACTTTTCTACGAGTTTTCCGTTGAAGCGATTTTTTTCATTGTGCTAGTTGTCTCTAAGCACGAATACAAAAATTAGTGACTTAAAAAAATGACGAATTGCGTTTTTCAGTATGTCCAGTCCGATTGGCTTCCACCGCTTCGCCAACGAATATTCAAGAAGTCCAGAACGCCAAAAGCGAGTTGCCGCCGACCGAAATTCTTCTCAAAGTTGACTGGCTTCTACAGAATTTGGTGATTTTTTGAGCTTCTTTTTTCTGATTCCTCAATATTTTCGAAGACACATTTAAAAAAACGAAATTCTGTGAACGTCGCCTCCTCCTTTTGATTTTTTTTCGTTTATTCAAAATATCGATGAATCTGTTTCGTGAAAAAGTATATATTAATTGAAAATGTTCAATATTCTGTTCACATCGCGTCAAATAAGTGTTTTATGGGATCTTTTAAAAAAAGACCGGTTTAGCCGCCTGGTGGAGAAAACGGAAACTAAAAAAATTTCCCGCTTCCTTTTTTGAAACGGAATTTGACCAATATTGTATTTTTTTTAATATAAAATATTATTTTTCATCCGCTTTTTAACAATTTTTGTCCATTTCCCAGTTTCAGTGAATAGAATTTTTAGACGCCTCTCGTCCTGAAATCCAATGTGCGCAACTTCATCGACATTTGCCATGACGATGTCGTCTTCGAGGATCGCATTTTCAAATACAATTTGACCGGACGCCAAGCATTGATGTCACACATCGCCAAAATTCGATTGTACTATCGATATCTGTCGCCATTCAACAAAACTGAGGTTTTTCTTTCGCTCCGAACCCCTTTTTATAAAGGAATCAAAGCGGATTTCAGTGGATCGGATCATGCGTGTATGAGAACGAGGACGCTGTTGTGGTCTTGTGGCGATTATCGACGCTCGATTCAAATTTTCTGGCCTACTTCCCATCGTTCATCACGAAACGAGAGCAGAAGATAATAACGAAAGAAGGAGCTTTGGATGTTCATGTTGATAAGGAAGGAAGAGTCCGCAGGATAGTTAATAGAATGGTAGGGTCTTTGGGGTTTTGGTGGGTCATTTGGAAGTAATATTGAAATATTTAGATTACCGCTTCGGATCGTGAAGGAGCCAAATCTCTTGCGAAACTCAAAGCGGAGCAAGAGGAGGCGAGAATTAAAGCCGAGGAGAAGGAGATGAGGCGAGAGTTTGACCGACAGTATCATAGTTAGAAGCTTTAGATTGAAATTTCGTTGGTTGTCTATAAACTAGGGTTTTCTTTTTTTTTAATTTCATTCATCACAATATAAAATCAACTATCTAATTGAATATGATGAATGAATAGAACTTCGCGTCCGCCGTCATCATCGTCGTCGAAATCGTTGTCGTCGTATGATTGCCGCCGATTCATAATCGCCATATAGTCATCGCGTGCGAGATTTTGGAATAAGCATATCACCATTCGCCAAAACGCGAATATGACGTAGGTTTTGGCGAGAAGCCAGAACATTGTAATAATCGACATGTAGCGACAGTAGGTACGCTCGTCGTACTGAACGGATGTGCCTGAATAGTCCGAACAGTCCTGAAATGAAACAAAAAATAATTGATTGAATTTTCGAAAACGTGCCGCTCGAATTGATAGTGGATCGAAAACCCTGTACCTTTGGTGCATTTTGTAGACGGTGTCTGAAATCGAAAAAATTTTTTCTTGCAATTAAAATTATATATTGTATTAAAAAATGTTTGGAATAAAGAAAAAAACGATCACCTTGTTGTGTGGCGAGACGCGATATAGATTGCGCAACACGAGGTGCTATTTAATGGCGTCGATTTTCTTGCCAGGAGCCACCAAGCGCACCAAACATGATATGGTCCATAAAAATGGGGCAATTGTGTCGCTGAAGTGTAGAATACCGACGAAATACCAAATCCATTGGTTGCGGAGAGCAGAAATTTGACGCGAAATTCGATTTGAAACAAGTTTTGAGAGAAAAGCGGTGCAAACACCGCGACGACAAATCGCGGTCATTTTGCCGCGATGATAAAAATTTTGAATTTTCACGTTCAAGGATTTCCAGCTGATACGAATCGAATTGGGGCATTTTTTAAATTCGTCCCAATAAGAACTAATGATTTTCACTCTAATTATCTTCGTATCATTTATTTCGTGCTGCGTAATCAATTGCAAGCAAAGTAAGATAATTGAATTATGATGATGCCGATGGTTTTGGGAGTGGGGTGGATGTGAAAACGTGCGAAATTTGGAGAGTTTAGACAAGAAAGCAGCGAGCAGCGCGTCGCCGGCGACGCCGTCGGCGGCTAGCGCAAAAAGGGCGCCCGGCGATCCGGCGAATCGCGATGAGAACGACTCGACGCGCACCAAATGCAAATCGAACATGGATCGGCCCGGCGGTGCCACCGACGACGACGATGGCAACGACGACGTGTTCAAAGACCTCAAGTTGAAATTGGCGCAGAACGAAAGGAAGGGCGAGACGATCGAGTCGCTGCTCGCCGAAGACGAGGTCAATCCGCTAGCCGATTATCAGATTCCGGATCGGGCGACGCCGTTGCCGCCGCCGACGTCGGTGCCGAACGCGAACCATCAATCGAACAAATCGAAAATGATAAGCAACACGGAGCTTATGAAAATACCAAAAACTAAAAAAGTGAGCGAGGAAAATTAAAATTCATATTATTTTTTTTTTGTAATTTTGTTTTTCTAGAAAGATATACGAGTTGAGGAGAGCGGTCGTGTGAGAAATTTCAGGGGACCATTGAAATCGAAACGCGCCTAATTTCAGAACAAAAAAGCGGGTGTGACGCCGCTGGGCCGAATGCGCACCGAGAACACGCAATCGGAGAAGGCGTCGGTGAAGGAGAAGAAGCCCGAGAATCAGACGCAGGGCAGCAGCGAAGGCGGCGAAGATCCGACGATGACGAAAATTCAGACGAAGACGATCGGAGTGAGCACAATGGTACGATTTTGTTGATCGATTAGGATTGTTGACATGCGAGGTGGGGTTTCAGTTGGCTCCCGAGCAGCGCAAGAACAAAGGCGGCTCGAAAGAAGCTGGACGAACTGTCGGCTAGCTGAGAGCGACTCATTGATTTAATTGGCATAAACGTGTGATTCTTGGAAAATCGTTGACAATACAAAAAATGCTCTACGAATTGAATGAGAGTGGGAAATTTGGGGGTCTGTCACGAAATGCTCGACTTGTTTCGGAATATGTGATTTCCTGTTTCAATAAAACAACAAATATGGAATGGATGAATTCAATTTCACGGTTTCACAATTAAGTGTTAAAGCGATATTGAACATTTTCGAAATTCTGAGGTTTCAAAAGTTTATTCGTTAAAAAAAAATTTATTTCAGAACCAGAATTATAGTCTACGTATTCTATCTGAGTTAATCCGGTCGTATTAATGGTAATGCATTATATCAAAATCCAGAATCGTTGGAAATTGTTCCAGATGTCGTATGTAATACACCGAGCGAGTTACCATAGTCCATGAGGCGATAAAAACACATTTTTTTAAAGGGAGGTAACATTTTAAAGTTAAAAAAATGAAAGAAAACAGGTAAGAAATCGACAAAATAAAAAAAATAACTTAAATTCTAATTTGTCGTGAAGAAAATCGATTGTACTGTCGTCAAATAAAATGCACAAGTCCGCAATGTCATTTTCAGTTTCAATTCGAAATTCAACGAAATACCAATTTCCATAAATGTCGCGTGTTTACACCTTATGCATTTTATCCGACGACTATTTTGAAGCGTTTAATTTTAACATATTTATGCCCAATTTTTATATATTTTTTTAAAATCTATTTTCATCATATTTTTCTCTTCCTTTAAATGGTTCCTTTAAGAGTTTGTCGAAAATGAGTTTTTTTCCTGATAAAATCCGGATCTTGAATCATTGGTAGATTGAAACACTTGAAGAATTGCGCGTTTTCCGGTGAAAACGCAAAGCACAATGATCGAAATCGCGTCTCGGATTACCGCCGACGCAAATGAATCAACTCAATCAAATACAATGCGTGAGCATGTCACGTCAAATAAGAATGGATGAACTCGGATCAAAATGTTGTCATTCGTTTACTGAGAAACTTGAAATCGAGAACAGAATGGAATTCGTCAAACAAAAAAAAAATCAAAGGTTTTTATTTTTTGAAGGGACCAAAAGGTGGAACCAAAATTTTTGTGTTTTAATGATTTCGACGATTTTCTTTGAGTCACTATCACAAATTTCAGCTTAAAATAGAAAATTTTTTTCCGGAAAATTGCCACTTGATAGCCAAATACAAATAAATGTTAAAACAAATGATTTTGTAGCCAATTTGCATTTCCGTCTCAATCGAAATTCCCATTGTCAATATCAAAGACTTCTTTTTTTCCATTCAGCCACTCTTCCCACTTTTTTAAATTGTCTTTTGGCCGTAAAACAATCGAAACAAGTCAATAGAAATTAGAGAAGCGCCAAAATGCCAATGATTCAGATGGTCTCTTGACTTGGGGGGTGCTTGCTTCTCCCTCCAAGTCGATTTCAATGCGAACGTCACACATGCAAAAATTGTCCGGCTGGTAGTGGCCGTCTTTGAAGTAACGTGAAACACGAACTCAACTGCATACAACGTGTTCAACCAGCCGACATGACGATTATTTGCGTGCGCGTCGTTGGTCGATCTCAAACAAGCAATACTTTGGCACTTGGTTAAGAAGAAAAATGACGAATGTCTGATGCGATGTTCTACAATATTGACATTATTGCGCATGAGCCTTTTTGGGGGCAAAAACTGTGCGCGAAAATTGTGTGATTTGTTTGCGTCTGGCACAAGGCAGCTACTGGTTCCTTTAGTTGGCGTTTTTATTCAAATTGTGTGGAAGAGATCACAAAATTTTTTGTCGTTCGACTCGCTCGACGTCAGCTGAATTATTAGGATTTGTATAGTGCGTTGGACTAGACTCTAGTCTAAAAAGCAATCGAGAGAAATGGCGATCATCGAAAATCAGAATAAAAAATTGGTTACTGTAGTGAATGCAGTGCATCTGCTATGACGACAAAATGCACCACTCATGGAAATTGTTTTTTTTTTTTTGTTGTGAATTTTTAAATTTTTTCATTTATTTAATATCGGAAGAATTAAAATTCGGCAATTTTTGAAGACTGTTTTATTAGTTTCATTGTAAAAATTGATTTTTTTGCTTAAATATCACACATTCTGATCCTGATCGTAATTCATTACTTTTAAAACTAATTCTCGCCGAATTCCAGTTGTTCGCCGCGTGTAAAACTTTGAACTACCGCCGAGCCCAATTGTTTGTGGAGCAGAAAGAGACGCGCATAAATGCGCGACACCCAAACAAACATTTATGAATAAGAAGACAAAGTTGGGAGCAAAAAAAAAGCTTGTTTTTGCACAATATTCATTTCTATTGTTTAGCGAATTTGCACACCGAAACGAGGTAAATAATAGAACGAGAGAACAAATTGCGCCGCAAAAAAATATCGAAATTCTGGAATTAATTTTTCGATGAAAATTATGGGAGAGGTATCGCTTTTTTTTAATTTCAAACCGTAAATCTACACATTTAGTTTCGCGGCAAGACCTCAGCGAAGGTTTTTTGGTGTGATGGTGTAAATATCCCAAAAACACGAGCACCTTGACTTAATTATGGACCATCGCACTTTTTCATGGTGGTAAATCATATTTCGATTGTAACAGTCGGCGCAGAGTGCTGGTTTTTTATTTGCTCGAAAAAATCTTAAAAACTGGAATCGTAATTTTCAGTTCGAAAAGCGTAAACTCGAAGTTTCAGATTCCACACCACAGATGCCCTCCCCCTCCCCCCAAATTCTTGGCATTCAATTCATTCCGGCGTCTTCGCGCAAATCCCCAACACATATCCGGAAGAGCTTGTAATCCGATACAGCGATTCGGTCCAAGTGGTGCGGAGCGAGATATGGTAGACGTCTCGACGGCGGCGGTAACCGTATGCATGTTCCAGTCGTCGCTGTTTGCCCTCCTCCTTTTACTATACAATACAGGCAAGGAAGAGGAGGAAGAGGAAGAGGAAGAGGGCAACAAAAAAAAAAGAGAGTATGCCGCCGAGCCAACTTTGCCATCGGGCACGCGAATCCCGTCTCCGCCCTCTTCCCCTCCCCCTTCGCTTTATGAATGGAATCGCGCCGCGTGAGGCTAAGCGGCGACTACAAAAGCCGGCGGCGAAACTCGACGAGCATCACACATGAACTCATTGCCGACATTTGCCATCATGCAATTTTCTTGAATTTCAGAACTTGTTAAATCATGAGCCGTTGGTCGTCACTCATCTTGTTCGTCGTCGCTGCGGCGCTCGTCGTTGAGGTGTGTTTGAGATCGACGAAAAACTAAACGAAATGCAATTCTAGACATTCGCCGCTTCCGACGAGCCGATCATTGTGCGCTCGAAACGCCAACAGTGCCGATGTGTGAAGAATCCGAATGGTGGTTTGACTTGCAGTTGCGCCAAAGGACCCGCTGTACGAGAGCCATCCTCGACAGAAGACTCTTATATTTTGTTTTCACTTCAGGACGCGTCGTCGAACTCGGCCTATAACGCGATGCACGATGTTCCGCAATCGGCGGACATTGCCAATCAGTTGACAGCGATTCAGCAGCGCGCGCCTGGACAAGGACAAGCGAGATGCGGCTGCATTCAGATCGTCATTCAGGGAGTGCCGCAGTACAATTGTCAGTGTGGCGATCAAAACGGAAATCCGGTACGAGATTTTTTTTTGTTCTAAAATTCGAAATGTTATCTTATTGAACACATGTGTGTTGTCGGTTTTCTTTCCATAGTGATTATTCATCTAGTTGCCCACCACCACCACAGTGGCACCAACCACCACTACCACCACCACCACCACGATGAGGCCAACCACCACTTCCACCACAACCACGACAACCCCACGACCAATTTGGAGTGAGCCGAATACGGTGCCAACCTATACACAGGTAGAAATTGAGCGAGGCATTGCGCACCCGTACCGAATGAGTGTGTGTTATTTAGGGACCAAATAATGGCGCTTGCAATTGTATTATGATCAGCATTAGCAGTCCGCAAACCGCGCAATACCAGTGCCAGTGCGCCAATCCGCAACAGCAACAGCAGGTATCAATATATTCGCATGACGTCGATGATGGATAGCATGTTCACATTTGATAATAACACAGACTTATGATGATGCGTACAATGTGCCGGGAACCCTTCCATCGTTAACTTACACCAGCACCGCAAGCCCCACCACCACTACTACTACTACTCCATCTACCACCACCGCCGCGCCAATTGCACCAATGGTGACATTGGCGCCGCCGGCGGTGTATCCGGCCGCCGCCACTGTGCACACAGACCAGCCATCGTGCTATTGTGTCGATCCGGTCACGCACACCATGTCCGGCTATTGCGGTTGCACGTGCAACTGTGTGCAGCTACTGGTTTCGACGCCGAACGCGGTCTGCGGTTGCCCACAGGTAATAATGGTTGCATGAAAGCCTTTAGAAAATGAGAGAGACTTATTAATGAAATTAACCGATTATTTGAATGCTTCTGCTGAAAAGAGACCCCCTCTAGCTAATATAATGAATGTTTAGGCTCATGCTTACCCAAGTGAGCCGATCGACTACACCCAGGTGTTCCCGAATCAGCCGGCAGTTGTAAGTCATCAAGCCAAGGTAGGAAACTCATTGAATGTTTAGACCACACCGATCCCAACTACCACTACCCCTACCACCACAATGGCACCAACCACTACCACCACCACCACACGAGCCCCAACAACCGCCGCCTACTACGAGCCGCAGCAGGCTGAAAACACACAGTACCCATTGACGACGACATGTGTGATGTATGTGAATGTGCCGACGACCGTATGCTCGTGCCTTCCGCAATACGATCAGTGTGCGACGAATGTGTGCTGTTTGAAGGCGAAATACAGGAGCTACAAGGTTGGTTGTTGCATGTGCATGATTCGGCGCGCACTCAGCGATTTGAAAACGAGTATACATTGACTTGCAGAAGGTTGAGGAGAAGCAAGACTCGACGATTGACATGCTCATGAATGTTCTCAAGACGATCAAGACGAAACTCGAATAAACGATATGTAATTAATCGCGAACCACTTCGAATATGTTTGTATATATGACGAATACTGTATGGTTTTTTTTTGTAAAATTAATAATATTAATAATAATAAAACGTTTTTAGTAGAAATTGATGTTTGTCTTATTTGGAAATGTTGAGAATGAGGAATCTGAATCGTTTTCCCATTTTTTGTTAGCAATTCCAAATTATATTAAAATATTTATTTTTATTCCTACAAAAATTTAAGGATCGAATGAAACCAAAAATTTCTTATTTCAAATAGCAATAAAAATTTCTGAATGATTGAGGGGTACAAATAATTTTAAAAAATTGTTTTTCGCTCAACTCTGGTAACTCAAAACCAATCGGATGAAAAAAAAATTCGGCACCAAAGCTGCATGAAACTTAGTTTTTATCAAAACGGATGACGAAACATACATTTTTCCCGGAATCTGGAACACGGAAGACGGAAAAGATTATTGAAGCTCTATTAAAAAATCTATTCATTTTTGTGTAGTATTGACTGCGGAGTTTCACTACCGTAACGCATAAAATTAATTTTAAAATCTCATCAAATCGCTATGAAAACTTTTAATATTTATTAGAAATATTTTTAGCGGGATACCAAAAAACGAAAAAATCATGTTTTGGCGGGAAGCGAAACACGTAAGATCTCAGCGATTCAATCGGAACGAACAGCGGTTGTTTTTGGGCGAACCCAAAAACGATGAACGGCCTTCCCTCGGGGTCACACTGGTCGTCCCAAAATGTTCCGCGGGTTAACCCAAACGACGGGTGTACGCGCGGAGTGTTGTAATCACCCTTGTTTTAGCAGCTCATAAATTTTATTGGGTAATGCGCGTTTTATTTAAATAACATATTTATTCGAACCTTTCCAAAATCAATAGGTAACAAATAATGCAAATATCGATATTTAAAATAAAAACGTTGACAAAAAAAGAGGAAAGATTACAATAAAACATGAATAATTTAACATATAGGATAACAAAAAAAAAAACAAGGACACTCTGCTAATTCGTCGAATACTAATGAATGATCGAATGTAAAAAATTTAGAATCAAATTCGTATTGCTCGTTTCACAATCGAACTACATTCCAATTGACTTCTAATGGAAATCGATTGATCATTTAAGATATTGCGTTGAATCGAAACAGATGAATTCTATTCGATTCGACGAATGAGCAGAGCAAAAAAAATTGGGATTAAAGCAAATCACCGTTATGTTCAATGACGTTGTTGGCTTCATCCTCATCGACGTCTTCTTCATCCGAAATCGGTGTCGGCGAATGGCGGAAGTCGTTCGATGTTTTCTTAATAAAAAAAAGTTTTAGTTATTTCATGACTCTAGAAAACTGTGATTTCTATTACCTTTTCTTTCCTTTTTAATGCGTTTGGATCCTGTTCGAATCGTTTGCGCACAACTCCATTTTGACCTTGGGTTTCCACAATTTTTTTGTTCCGAAGATCATTACTGAATATATATAGCTTATTTCTATATATAAAGTATTACAAAAAACTTACAAAACTCGGTGAGCTTTGAAATAAATAAAGTCCACCATATTTGCCACATCCATAATCAGCTTCTCATAATGTTGACTTATTTCCGCTTTATTGTCTCCCAATCTTGCTGCCAACCTGAAAAAAGTAAAATAAAAGATTAATGGTTAATATACTAACCTCGCATTTTCATTTTGAAGATCTTCTACTGAATATCCAGGGAATTGCAATTTTACTGGATATCCGTAGCTTTCCAGAATGAAGTCTGAATTAGGTTCCATTTGGTATTGACTCTTTGATGATTACCTCTGATAGCGTCAATAACGTCCTCAGGGACTGGTTTCAGCCCTTCTTGCATTCGTTGACCGGGGCGTTTCGCAATCGAATAGCTTTGGTGCGCTGTTGGAGAGTCCATTATCTAGAAAATTATTTTTTTTAAAGTCACGCGGCTATACTTACAATAGGAATTAAATTTCTAAGACACTGCGCGATCTCTCGTTGTATACTTGTTTGAACAATCTTCATATTCCGCAAATCGAGGAATGCATGCTTCTGAATAATTATTTTTTATTTCTTTAGTTTGGAAAATCTCTTGTGCAAAAGATACACCATAAGTTGATATATATCAATCCAGGAATCATTTTTTTTTATCCGAGCTTCTTTCTCATCGCCATTTCTGATTCTATACAGTTCGAGCGCAGTCGTAGAATTATCTAATTGAATTAAATTTTCCTCGCTAAACAATTTATTGTATGAGAGTAAAATCAAATTGCACCTACCTCTTATTTATTCTTGTATCAATATTCAACAGGAAGCGCTTCCCGAGTTCTTGTATTGATGTATTGGATTGCGAAAGATTTTTTGATATTAAATTGTGGCATTTTTCGAAATATGAAGTAGAAGTAGAAGATAAATTTCCATTTCTTCTGATGTTTTCAACCATGTGTTCAAAGAGCAACTGAAATTGAAGGAGAATGGTTGAAGTTATAATAAAATCATAATCGTATTCGGAAAAAATCATTTTAAGACCAATTTAACACATATATCTTTCAAAAAACTACTATATCCACATTTTTCCTTGATAGCGTTATAAAATTTTTTCCCACCTTCCGGTATGAATGTAACCTACATGCATTTTAAGCGTATATTTCTCCTTATTTAGAGTTCCCATTGCTGTTTTAAGAAAAGAGCTGAGATCATCCATATTTTGTAAGTCAATCTCCGTTTTGGCCTCCAAACAGAGTTCGACGTAATTGATAAATGCAGAAAAGAAAATGCGGGTGTCGACGGTGTAAACGGGTAACAGCGACAATATATTGAAGAGAATCCTTGATGTCTATAACGCATAATTTAATTTCTGTGTGGTCTCTCTAGAGCTTGGATAAATTAACATAATTGTTTTTAGCAGATCCGCTTGATACATGAAGTAAATACACCTGAGCTCTCCGCACAACAATTTTTTAAAGGCATATAAAGAAGCGAAAAAATAGTACCTGTCTAATCTGAGCTCCTGTGGCTGAAGAGAGTTTTCGGATATCTGCCATCTCACAATTAATTCCCGGTGGTAGCTTTGCGTTGAAAATCGATTCTTGAATTTTTACGACGTTTCTCGGCAGAATTCTTAACTTTGGCAGAGATGACCTTGATGTTATTTGGTTGCTACATAATAGATTTACTATTGTATTTTTAACAACACCTTCACTAAGCAGGTGTAATTCATCGAATGCCATGTCTTGAGGACCAACCATACGAGACAAAAAACCTATAATGTTCGGCGTTAAAAAAAAAACGTATAACTTACATTGAGCGCCGTTTCTCTCCATTAGACGGTGAATATCTTCTTTTGTACGTGGTTCTGACCTCTCGCTCGAATAAAAAGCAACCGCTGATCGCCCAACTCTAGTACCTGTAATTGTGCATAATGCACATCCTTCGAGCTTCTGCCAATTCGGAAGTGTATACATCAAACGAGCAGCCTAAAATAATATTTCAGTTTGCTTCAAATCGCAGTACATTTCAAACTTTCAAATCGCAATACATTTTAGCTGGTTGAAAATCGATGTAGTAGATTTCATTATTATTGTCAATACGCATGGGTTCAAATCGAATCTCATCAAGTTCATTTATTAGCCTAAATATGAATTATATAATATGAAAATATTCATTCTTCATTTTGTCGGACTAGTTTAATACCTGCTCATGATAATATCACAATTCGTGTGATTTAAGCTGTTTGGTCCTGTTATTAAGGCTGCAAGAATAACAGAATCGACCTTTTCTTTTGATTTTCTTCCAACTCCTTCTAAACGAACGTATATTGGTGTTATTTCGTTTCTAAAATTTTCAAGTAATTGCAAAAAGGAACAAGAACATTTAGGGGAATACCTATTATGGTTAACTGGTCGAAACCCGTCCACCGCCAACGAAATAGGAATAGTCAAATGACTATTCTCAAAAGACTCGAAACTTTCGATATTATCATGATAACACCGCGATCGGTGAAATGAAGAATAATCTCGAATTGTTTCCTTAAGAAAATAAAACAAATTCGATTAAAAATATCACGATTATAATGTTGCAATAAAATATTACCACTGTATTTCTGTGATGGTAGCTGTGGGTTGATAGTAATTCACCAAATTGATTACTCGTAACTCGTTCTAATTGTGGGCGAACACTGTATGAAACAATTTTTAAAGCTTCTGTCTTCGTTCCTTTTTTCATATGTTTTCTGAAAGTATTTTATATTCGTGGAGTGCTATATTCATACCTGAAATTTACACAGATATTGTTTTGACAAGAATTTGAAGCTCCAATTGACACCAGACATTCGTTGCAGAAAACAGAAACTCTAGGTTTATACTTCGATAAGAAAACATTTTCATTTGTCTCATTTAAATCATTAATCTAAAATCATGCATCGTGAGTTTTTCTCTTAGCTTAGTTTTACCGTTAAGTTATAGCTACAAATAAAATGTGCCGCTAGCAGCACGGCTTCAATGCACGACTTCGATAAACAAAATGGATTGAGCAATTGATTAACCTTTGCAATGGCGTCATATCGTTGCGATATCTCATCATTCTGAGTGTTGAACCCCAAATCATTCATTGAGTAGTTGACCGAGTCTGGCAGTGAACAATTCGAATCGTCTTTCATAAACGGCGGCTGAATTAGCAGCGACTTTTCGAAATTATGATTGTTTTCATTGCAAAATTCTTCCTTCATATCCATGAAGAACGCTGGTCTTGTGACACGTATGCCAAGATTTCTCAGCATTGTCTCTAGAAAAATGTGTTTATTATTCCATGCTTGCTAGGCTATATCTTCAGTCTCATATTTTACGGCACACTGGAAGAAGTGGAACGATCGAAGTCGAATGGTTAATGAATGAACAGCAAAAACATTATTAATGAATGAAAAATGATTATTTAGAAAATGAATCGTCTCATTAACGAATGGTTTTTAATTCGCGAATGAACGATTTTCGATGGTTAATGAATGGTTTTTTATTATTTTATGGTAAATAAATGGTTTTTTACTGTTTGATTGACGAAAAACCATTCATTTTTTGTTCCGCAATCATCGTTTTCACTTCTGCCAGTGAGTATTTAACATTATTTGACATACCATTTTCTTCAAACGTTGGCCTTCTTCTTTTCATTCCAATTGTTGCGTTACCGTGGATGACTGCGCTAGAACTAAAATTAATTTTTCTTTACATAATGATGAAAATTATATAGAAATTGAGTAAACGTTAAAAAATTTTCAATAATTCCAGTACGACACTCCAATTACAAACTGCCCTCCGTTTAGAGTTTGGGCTAAACCGTGGACGACTTTTGTTTTGACCGAGTTCAATGTTTCCCGTGTTTGCCCCAAATTGTTCCGCGGGTTATCCCAAACCCAAAAACAACCGCTGTTCGTCCCGATTGAATCGCTGAGTATTTTGCAAAAACCGCAAAACCTGAGATGGTAGGAAAAAACTCGGCCACGGCCACGTTTTTCGAAGCTTTCAATGCCACAGATTTTTATTAAATCGCTGCAAGAATCCGACTATTTTTGATTCGTTCCAAAAAAAAAACAGCAATGGCAGTGGTCTCGGCGCAAAACTCCAAGTGTAGATTTACGAGCTTTGGTTTTACGACCTCTCCTCTAATTTGTTGTGGAATTTGCCCATATTCCGTAGTCTCACAATTCAAGATGATCTCCTTACAGTGATATTTAAAATTCTTTTCAAACCTGTGCAACCACACCGTTTAAACTCTGCGGACTCGCATTTTAGTCGACGCCTAGCGGAATATTTTTTTTTTTGCAATTCGTAAAAAAAAACGCCTTGATTTGAGCTCATTCGTGCACAAATGTTTGCGCGCGAAAATCCTCCTTTAATCCGTTCCGATTAGTCGTTTTAATAGTACTATTCATATCATGATTATTTCATCACATCATCAGATGAGCTATTAAATTATTAATGCGATTCGTTGCTTATTTTATTCCTTCTCGATATATGTATATAAGCAGATGTATTTTCAAACATTTATTATTAAATTAAAATAATATATATATATATATATGAAACAAACAAAAAAAATACACGGGATCATGCGATTCTCAATTTTTGTATATATTCGTCAGTTTTGTATGAAATTCGTTGAAATTTTTGTATAAACCGCAAAATGACTAAAGAATGAAAATGAAAAAAAAAAAGATTAAGCCGCGCAATTATTAATCAAACAATTATTAGGATGCTGCTTAAATGGGGCTGGGCGATCGTACAAAGGAACAGAAAGAAGGTAGATCAAAAGAATTTAAGAATAATGGGATAGGTCGGCGTGTTCGCGAGATCGGAGAGCATTAGAAAAAAAAAAGAAATTAGGGTGTTTGGTGGATGGTGAAGAAGAAAAAAAAAGACATTCGTCGACAAACACGGGGCTCAACAAATATATCTATATACAGGAATTTGGGTGTTTTCCTCCAATTGGCAAGGTGTGAACTAGATCGCAAAAAAATTTTTAAAAAAATTGTGAACATTTTTTTTGAACGACTTGGGTGCGGAGCTCGGTTTAAAGGGTGGCGTTGAGGAATGGCGACAGCGACATTGGCGATTTGTCGTCGGAGCCGTTGCGTTTGACCAGCGCGTTGTCGGCAGCTTCTTTTTTTCGCCACTTGGTTCGACGATTCTGGAACCACACCTGCAATAAATGGTCTTTGCACGCGAAATATTGGCCTGTTTATTTTAGGGGCGTGTGCGCCTTTAAAATTCGGTCCTAACACTTAAAATATATGTTGCGCCTTTAAAAATGATAAGACTAGTTTGTTGCAGTATTCGTGTGTTTGTGAGGGTCCCGACGCGATCAAACTTGATTTTCACAATGAACCCAATGAATTCTATGGCTGCTGCCTAGATTCTAGCCGTGTGCGCCTTTAAAAATCGCCTGAACAATTTTCACAGTAAACGCCTTTTTTTCGAGTGGTCTCGACGCGAATTTCAGATGCTTTCCGGAAAATCTACCTTTGAAAACGACATTCGAAATGTTCTATATGTGTGTGGCTTTAAATATGTCTAGAATCCAATCAAATCGTTATGTGCCTTTAATATTGATATCTACAAGCTTCTCAATATTCGTCACGAGACCCATTCCAAAAATTGTTGGCCCCCAACCTCTCTCTTTCATATGCAATAAAAACCCATCATATCAATGCGTCCGGTATACATTATTGACACTTTCCATAATAGGAGTTGGTTGGAGAGGAGAGGAGACGAATTGTATAGGTTCTCTCCTTTTTTTCGACAATTCAATTACAGCACTGAATCATGACGCCCCCCCCCCAAGCATCTCATACACAATTCCACCATCTTCAATCATTTCTTGGTTGGTCCAAGGACATTAATGTCGAAAAGTTCCGTCGGACCCGACACACCTCATTTCACTTATCCGCCGTCGTCGTCGTCGCGTTCCATTATGATTATTTATTGTGGATATACATACACGACATACATATATTACTGTATGCACATACAAAGATGTTTGACAAGCCCAATAAAATTATGAATGCAATGGGCGCGAGCGTGCGTGCTGCCGGCCTCTGGGGACTCATTGGGAGGAACGCGAGGAACGAATCAACTCGGGCCGGGCATACGCCGGGAAAAAAAATGCGAAAAATGCATATATTATACCCCCCCCCCTAGCTATTAATTAATTCTACAGTATCTAATTGGGTGGAAGAGAGAAAGGAGAACCCTCTTACCTTGACTTGACTCTCGCTCATATTGAGCTCCTGGGCTAGTTGGGCGCGATCGGCGCCCGCCAGATATTTCGTCTGCTCGAATTTTCGCTCGAGTTGATAAATCTGGAATAGACGGCAGGGATCGTTGAGTTGCTTGTTGTCGGCGTTACCTGATGACCCGTGAACGTCGGCCGACTCTGCTTCTTCTGCAGACTGCTCATCGAGTTCGGCGACAATTGCATCTGGTGCGGCAATCGGCCGAGTGTCGGCATACCGGACGGCAAGCCGGCGGCCAGCAGGCTGAACGGATTCAAACCCGAACGGTTTACTGTAATAACAATCATAATTGCAATAATAATAAGACGAAGACGCGATTACGGTAGTCGACATCGAACACCCATAATTTGTATAACCTATCTATCACGCTCGATTTGGCGCCCCGCATCGATTTTGATGATGGGTTTTGTTTGGGGGGGAGCGCGTGCGCAAGAAAAAACGAATAGCGTTGAATATGAGGAGACGCAGCGTCGACAAAGTTGATTTCCGTTTAAGTTCGACCCAACTAGGCGCCAAATGAGGAAAAAGGTAATGGCTTGGTTGGTGATCGAACAAGGTCAAAATTGACTTACCAGTCTCCTGGGCGGCTCGCGTCGCCGCCGCCGCCGCCGCCGTCGAGTTCAACTGTTGCGATAGCAGGAATAGATAGGTTTGCAATTGGCTCGGATCGACGGCTCCCGACGCCATCAGCGCCGCTAGCGGATTCGCGTTGGCGGCGTCGCTCGACGCGCCGCTCGCATTCGAATTGTTGGCCGACGTCGGCGGAAAAATGAATTGTGTGCAGAAGGCCGGCATCGCGTCGCACGACGACGGCGTCCGCGTCCGCTGCTCCTCGTCGGTGCTGGCGCAGCGCGTCGTCGTGTCGTCCTCGCTGGCCGACGAGCTCGCCGACGGGCTGCTCTCCTTTTTGTCGAGCAGATTCGAAATACTATATGAGGTGTTGGCGCTCGACGCTTTTCGATCGTACGGCTTCTCGTCCGACGCTTCCGAATAGCTCTTGTCCGGCGATGCCGCGGCGGCGAGAGTGAACAAACTCATCAGCCTAGAAATTGGTTTTGTTGAATGACAAGTCGGCGGTTCCAGAAACGAAAAATCAACCACGGGCCAATCGAGGCCCATATCATTCAAATAAATTGGAATGGAATGGGGCAATGCGTTGCGTGCAAATGAGATTAACTAGGTGTAAATGGACAAGGGGGGGGGGCTGCTGGAGAAATTCGAATCGGAACCAATATTGTTTCCAACCATGTTCGTCGTATACCAAGTTTTAATTAAAATTCTCGCTTCATGAAAACGCCCTATATGTGTACACCGCACAAAAAAACATCGTCGGGGGGGGGCAGTCAGCAGAACCAAAAAGAAAGAGAGAAAGAACTGACTGTACAATATATTATTAATATTATTCGGTTTCGAAAGGCATAAATTTTAAAGACATAAATTATAGGGGGGGGGTGTAGGTGGGCAGGTAAATATTCGTTTGAATAATAATAATAACAAGCATTCTATTTGGAGGGAGAGCTCGGCATAGTTTGAAAGTTTCATGACTGCTGCTGCTAATAATAATAATAATAATAATAAAACATAATGTGCAGGTGGAACGAGGTTGGCTGAAGCCAGGTGCTCACACGAGGCCCGAGCCCCTTAGGCCACCTAATTGCCTAATCATCTAGTGCGAAATTGGGCGGACCCTGCTACGCTAATCAGCTGGCCCCATAGGTCATAGCGCAATTTCCGTCCGGCGGCTCATTTGCACAATATATATATATATATATATATGGATTTCCTCATCACATCATTCCACGAATTGCCTTTTCTCGCCAATTTTAATACCCCCTCTCTCTCTATCTCGCAATTCAAATATTATTATTATTAGGAGATTAGCTTATGGACGGTCAGCAGAGGGGGGGGAGAAGCCTTAGAAGGTAGGCGAGAGCCTTATCGGTGCTGAGGGGAAAAAACATGAAGACGACGAAGAAGAATAAGAAGCTCAATCAAATAATTGGTAATCCGATACGCGCCATGCCCATCGCCTAATAAATCTCCAATAACGCCGGTCGGCCCCCCCCCCCAAATAAATTCCTTGTTATTAAATTTCACAAATCTCTCGCCTCTCACTCGCTCATCATCACACGCCCCGCCCACTCGTCAGAATGAATCAGAAAAACAGAAATAGGCAATTTTTTAATCAAAAAAAAAAAGAAATATATATGGTTGGAGGAAGAAAAAGAATCTCGGCGGTCGAATGACGTGTCACAAAAAAAGCGGCGAGGCAAAGGAAGTGATGATCAAGTAATCAAAAAAGCGAACCTCAACATGCCATATTATATGTATATTAGTATTAGTAATTAGGGGGTCTCGCATACACATACACACACGCCCTTTTATGGGGAGACGACGGGCGAGTGGACAACAATGAGCATGACTAATTATTATTTATTTTTTCTCTACAAAACCCATAGAAAAAAAATAGGCGATTTCGAAATCGCCACACGATTTTCGGTGAATAGTTTTTGGATTAGAAATGTCTCGAATTTTTCACCTTTTTTTTTCTTCTCGTTGAGCTCAATGAAGGAGATTAAATGAGTTTCGCGTGACTTGCCGAAATACGTTTTTTTTTCGTCTCGTCTGGAACAGTAATGGGCAAAACGTACTGATTGTTTCCATAAAATGAACGCCTCACGGGTTTGCATTAGTTTTTTTCTCAACCCCCAGTGGTACTGTAGTTTGAGGTGTCGGTGTTTGCAGACAAATCGATTAACAAAACAAAAATAATTAGGCAATCGCGCAAATTAATTCTACTTTTTTCTTTTGCTCGCGAATACGTCTGTCAAATGCAGCGATATTCGCGTCGAGCTTGCCGTGTAATTATCGAGGTCCAATATAAAACGATCAACATATAATTATTAATATGATTATTATTATTGTGCGGGCGCTCTGCGCCGCGCGATGAAGCTCGATTTTTGGCAGGGGGGCGAGCTTTGATCAAAAACGCGACCCTCAAATTATTATATGGTTTAGGAGGCTGTTTGGTGGTGCAAGAGAAGCTAGACACCTGAATGGTCCCAAGGGCTTCACCATACCCTAATCTAATCAAGAGGGAAGCCCCTACAATGAAGATTAATATTTGACAATAATTCTATTAATAATAATAATAATAATAATGAAATTCGATGATGAAAATAAAGAAGAAGAAAATGAGGAGTAATACTGCATCGGATGCGCCGTCGCACCGCCTCGCACAGAAAAAAAATGAATTGTGGGGGCGTGGCCAGCCAATGAGCGAGCGGCGTTCGCGGCGACGCCATCGCAAAAGTGGGCGGAGCGCGTTTTTAATGATGAACGTCGTCTTCAGAAGACCGTACTTTTTGCCGGTTTATTGGTTCGACGAACTTCGTTTCGAAACCGTCGTTAAAATGGGGAAGACGATGACGACCACACCGAAGATGGCGTTAATGAGATGGAGGGGGGGGGGCAGACTATGGTGAAACCCGAACGATGCCCTCCCCCCGAAAAATAAATTATAATTGAAATTGAGAATTGGCGGTGATTGAAGTTGTATTGCAATCATCTGCCACCTATTGTGTCGTCGGCGCGCCTCAGAATCGAATTAATAAAACTGTATGATGTGCCTAATTTGTTCATGCCCGGGCGGCCCGGATGCCCGACGACGATGTCTACCGTACACTTGGCTATTGAGGGAAAAAAAAAGTGTGGAATGATGATCGCAACATTTGCTTTCGCCATCTAATATAATCATAATAGCAAGTCGTCAAACATTGAATGAATGTACACACAAGTAGTATAAAGTCAAGAATATGGTTGGCTGAAGAATTGAGGGGGGGGGGTCTCATCGCCTAGTTACATAACAAATAGGCACCTACTATGTAGTTGTCGCGGGGGGACCTACTTCCCCCCCCCCCCCCCCCCCCTTCTACCAAGCCAAACTATGAATTATGAATATGGAAACAAATTGACTAATTTAATGCAATTAGCAAACGCGTGACATAATATGATAATATAGCAGGTGCTCCTCGCTGCCCAAGCGTGGCCCATATTTGAGAGCGATCTGATGTTGGAGGAGGAGGAGGAGGGGGCGGGGCCGAACGTTGTGCAACAACTACTCGCGACGATCGTAAAATTTGCATTTATGAGCGAGTGAATTAGGAATCGTTGGTTCGGATTAGTGAATAAATCAAACATGGAGCCGCACACGCGTCTCATCACTGGCAACATTCAATAGGGGGGGGCGTCTTTTTTTTTTTGGAAAAGTTGGATTCAAGGCTTTCCATAAATCATTCCAAAAGGTCGTCGTCGGCGTTGGATGGGTGTATTCGAGGTGTCTCAATTTGGACGACGGCAAATGAAAAAAAAAAACCCAACCCGTCCAAAAAAAAGCGTTTTGTGGTTTTTCGCATCTGTCATTTTGATTTCATGCGCCTTTAAATTTTTCGGGTCTTGACACAGATGGTCAATATTTTCTCAAATCAAACTGATTTCCAGTTAAGACTCGAAACAAGGAGCCTAAAAGCCATGTGCCTTTAAATTTTTCGAGTCTTGACACAGATGGTCAATATTTTCTCAAATCAAACTGATTTCCAGTTAGGACTCAAAACAAGGAGCCTAAAAGCCATGCGCCTTTAAAATTTTCGGGTCTTGACGCGCGTGATTTTGAGATTCTTTCTCGTCTTCTCAGATAGTCAAGTTTTTCCCAATTCAAGACCCATGCGCCTTTAAATTTGAGGCGCGCGTGTTAAAAGGTTTTGAGAATTTCAGATTCCTCCCATCTCAGATAGTCAAGCTATTTTCAAATTCGAAAAAATTCCAGTCAAGACCCAAGCGCTAAAAATTCCTGCTGGAATTTTTGAGTTCATGCGCCTTTAAAATTTTTGGGTTTTGACGTGTGCGCTTCAAAAAGCGATCCACAATTATTTCGCGACGAGACCAGTCCAGAAAAAAATGTTGGGCATTTCTCAATGGATTTTTGAGTCATGCACCTTTAAAAAAATTTTTTTGGGTCACAAAAATTCGCAAGAATGTCCCGTCTCAAATTTTTGCGCTTCGAGACCAAGTTTGCCATTGGGTCTCGAGAAAAAAAAAACCTTGAACGAAGGATTCCAACAACAAGAACGACAGAAAAAAAAGGGCAACGTTGAATGCCTCCGCCTGCACAAAGGGATGGATGGCCTTAAAAGGGAGGCTTACAACAATTTGTTGGAAAAATGGATTTGGGGGGGGGGTCGAACAATGATATGTATATTTTGTCAAGTAATCGAGGAGGAGAAGAGGAGAGGAAGAGAGGGGGGGAGCTGAGGAAGGCGAGTATGAATTGAATGTCTCAATTCGCTCCAACTCCTTCTTTTCTTTTTTTTCATTCGCATCTTCTTGTTCAATTCGCTCGCCATTCAATTGAAATGTCTCGAATTCAATCATAGTTGTATGGGGCGTTTTTTTTAAAGGCGACTCTTTGTGGGACCCCCCCCCCTCCATCATAAAGCCGTGTTATAAGTTGATTGTGGTCCATTCACAAAAGGCTTGCGCCCGACCACCGTAATCAAATCGCATTAGGAGAAGCGGAGCAAGCCGAATGAATGGATTGTCGAGGAGTAACCTTGAAATATTAGGCAACAACTAGAAGATGGGGGGAAAAACAAATAGAGGCTCTGTGTTAGGAAGGGGAGAGGAATATTCACCCCCCCCCCCTCCACGCGAGGAAATTCATTTGAGACAAAGGGGAGGAAAATGCGGGGAAGGAACATCGATCGCCCGGAACGATGTCCGCAGAACGCTAGCTCATCAAATATTCCTAGTTTTTATCGTCCCCCCCCCTTTTTCCTGATTTGCCGTTCCCGTTTACGGTCCTCATTGAGGTCATACGGTAGCGCGCGCGGTGTGTCTGCGTCTCTTCGTCTCGAACGATGTCTCGACGACACGCGATTTGCATATATCAAAAACGTGTCAAAACATGTAACACAATCGCAATCGATGGATCGGTCTTATGAGAGGGGGGGGGCTCCCGAAACGACTTCCGATGAGCATCATCACTTGAATAATGAGGATGATCTGCGAGAGAGGCGCCAAAATGACTTGGCGCTGCTGTGTAAATACAAATAATGTAACATCTGCACACCAATTGCAATTCGATGTCGTTGTCATTCTTGAAAAGAAGCTTCTTCCAAATGTCCCTTCGTTGAGCTTCTTCTTGAGAAAAGCGGGGAGGGGGGGGGGCGATCGTCATACGGTAGCTTTTCCGGGGGGTTTGAAGAAGAACAAAACGTTGACGATGAATCGACGCTATTGTTTCGACGAGAGGAAGAAAAAAAAATGAATGATTTAAACGTGGCGAGAATTTTGTTGAATTTGGCGAAAGCAAATTTTTTTTCGTCCCCGGATGGATTGCGCAACTCGCGTGTTCACCGACGATTGCGTAAAACGCGAGACGAAATAAAAGAAAATAGATAAAGACGAGTGCCGATTTCGAAATTTTCTAGCGAATTCGCCTCATAAACGATGTCTAGAAGCGCTGGAATCTCGACGATTTTCGATCGATGTCAAAAAGAAATCGGAAAAATTTATTTTTGTTTGTCGGCTTTTAAGTTTCTTTCGATTTTATTCCAGAAAAAACTCTGGGATTATGCAGATTTTTTTCAAAAAAAAAAAGAAACTCAAAAATCCGAAAAACCTCGGCCACGGCCAAGTTTTTAAAAAATCACTGTAAGAATCATACAGTTTTATTATATGCGCCTTTAATTACAATTAGAGTAAATAGCAAATGAAAACCTTGGATTTTTTACGGTTAAAGGCGCATTTGATGGAATTTGATGAGAAGCGTACTGTAGGCTTCGAAAAGCATGGCCGTGGCCGAGGTTTTTCAAGATTAATCAAGCTTCAAGTCGAAGAAAATTGCACAAAGAAATTGATTAAAAAGTGGATAATTGGGCAAATTTTGGCGAGTGCGCAATCATTGGCTGTTACGAAGCCCTGACAGACACTATAATTATGAGGGCTTAAATGTCGCGTTTAAGACATCGAACTCAAACATCAAAACGAGCGGCCACCGAAAACCGCGCAATAAATCAGCGCGTTGGCATTCATCATTAACAAACATGTGTTATTGTGTGCCTCCTCCTCCTCCTCCCCTCCCCCTCTTCCTCCGCTCATCCTCAAACGAGGATCGTTAAACAATTTGCGGTTAGGTAATCCGCGGTGCGCTTTTCTTTCGCTTTCGCCGTGTTCCGATCGGATTATTATTATTGCGAAACGAATGTCGCGATTGATCGATTACGGTATGTGTTGGTATTATGACACATTGAATGAAGGTGTCGGATCGGATCGGATCGGATCGCGGGCTCTTGAACGGACAACAAGACGATTTACATATGTATATGCATGTAATGATTAGGTGAAATACTGGGGTTGGGGGGATGCGCCTTTAAACTCTGCCTACGGGAAGGTTCAATTTGTCATTTCGCCTTGAGACCATAGAATCAATGCATTTGCGATATTCGGTTCGAGACCTTTAAATTGCCAAAAAAATGGGTTTTCGCGTCGAGACCAATTAAGAATCTTTAAGTTGTTGAAAAAAACTAAGAAACAAATTCCGACCCCCTAGAAACCCGATTTTCGTGTTGAGACCAATATGAAACAATTTGATGATCCTTTAAATTTGATTTAAAAATACAACGATGTAAAAAATCTATGTTTCACGTCGAGACCCCCAGAAATTAGAATTTCGCTTCGAGACCAATATAGAACAATTTTCTTAAATACCTATTAATGCAAAAACCATATCAAAACGGAATGCAATGTTTTGTGAGGCGGGTCTCGACGGGAACTCGGTAGCCAACCTACCGTAGGCGAGCTTCTAGTTCCACAATTCACAGTAATCCAATCAAGAGGGGAGAAGATGCTCATAATTCGATCATGTATGAAACGGCCGCTAATTTCCAACCACATGTCTCTTCTCGCTTGTCAATCGCATTTCATTTCAAGAATTCGAACATGCTCAACGATGCTCTTCAAAATATAAATCTACCGTATGCCGATTAACGAGTGTGCCGTGCGCTTGTAGCTCGCACATTTCACATTCAAATGCTTTTTTTTCTCCGTCCTCTCAGGAGCATCGAACTACTTGAAATATTGGCGTGTTGTTGTGTCGCCATCGGTTACCGCTTTACAACCATATATAAATTATGATGATCAAGAGAAGGCGAGCAAGACGCTTTATGGAATAATCGTGGCGGGATCCAGCTCAAATTCAGCGGCCGCAAAGATTCTGCCAATCTGCGGACAAGCTGCGGGTTTACATTGATACCACAGCAAGGAGGGAACAGTTGAGATTTAGGGCAACCTATAACGATATCTACCTGCGGACAATCTCACACGGGTCTCACAACGAAGTATTTCTGAATCTCAACAAGATTTATTGCCAATTTGTCGCGTGGGGGATGGGGGGCACGCGGGACATCAAATAGATCGCGATGGGGTTAGCAATCTGCTCAACTCGTTGGGACCATTAAAAAATTTTTGTGTGGGGCGCGAATCGGATGGAAGCTCATAAACATCCATATGGCAACTTTTATGATTCCGATGGATGACGAGTGAAACAAACCGGGGGGACCAAATCAAATATATACATTGAATGAATGAGATTTGAGAGATCGATTTTGGTTGCATACGAGTGAAGTGTGACCTTTTGGCGAAAAAATCAGGTGGAAATTGAGAATAATCGGAGTTGATGGACGGTGCGAAATCCGAACGACAGGTGGGCAGCTCCTCCTTCTTAATATGACCCCACCCATAAGACTCCTCATCATCAATCGAATTATTGGAAGACACCGGGCCACATAATTGGAAGGCCATATTTCAACAGTTTGAAAAAATCGGAATGTTTTTTTTTGGGAGAAACCAGCTGCGGACATTGTGCGAAACCCGCGAGACTGTCCGCAGCGCTATTGGGAATGGGTTAAGAGCTTGAAGTGGCGAGATTTGCTGGAATAGACAGCTGCCGACAATTTTCGAACCCGCAAGATTGTCGGCAGCACAATTTCGCCCTATAGGTATGAGGATTCGTCAATATGAGCCTTACTACGCATTTTTCTTCAGCAGACGGGACCAATCTAAACCCGCAAGATTGTCGGCAGCACAATTTCCCTATAGGCATATGGCGAGATGTGCAAGAATTTAGTAAACATAATAAAATGATCGATAGGATGTTGTGGACAAATTTCAATGGTCCGCAACACAATTTTATAGGCATGAGAATTGGCGAAACGGAAAATGACAAGGTTTTAACCGGAAGCGATAATTTTCAGGGTGGCAAAACCCGCAAGACTGTCGGCGGCACAATTTTCCCTATAGATATATGACGAGATGTGTTTTTTATAGGTATGAGAATTGGCTGAACGGAACGTGATAATTTTCAGGGTGGCGAAACCCGCAAGACTGTCGGCAGCACAATACATACATATAATGAGAAAAAAAAACGAGGCAATGCGGAGAAAGCAAGTCGAAAAAAAGAAGTCAATATAAATAATTCAGGAATCAAAACTAATTGCGCGCCGGTCACACCCGAATATCGAGGCGGCGAGGGTGAAGCTTCAACCTCAGCGGGGGGCACCTTTTTCGGCATCCGGCCAGCCGCCAAAAAAAAACACCACCAAACAGTGTCGATGGAAAAAAAAAACGCGGAAAGATTGATGTGAGATATTCGATGGAATTACTGTCGTTCAAACACTCGCTCGCCGAAACTAATTGAAATTGTCCCTAATTGATACATACAGTAATCACCATTCATTATTATATGGTTTTTGGCGTGGTTGGTTGGTGGATGACCTTGTATGGTGGAATGCCAATTGATCAAATCGGGTGCGGGGTGGTGGTTCGTCTGGAAACATGAAAAAAAATTGTCGATATAAATATATTTCGAGGGATTTTAGCCATATTATGGCCATAAAATGGGATCAATTCGAATTCGCCACCCGCATTTTGTCCGCAGATAAGTTGTTTTATTGGTTTCGATGAGTCAAGCATTTTCTAAACCCGATGAATGTCCGCAGCATGGGGAAATATTCACACAAAAAATTATCTGTGCTGGTCTTTTCAAAAAAAGAACAATTAAAATTTGCATTTAATTTTCTCAATTGAATTGCATAATTAATGATTATGCGTGTGAAAAATCCATTACAATATAGTATAAATTGCATAATTAGCAAAAAAGAATATTGAAAAATTTTTTACATTTGAATTCCCAATGCCGAAAATTGCAAAAAAAATTCGAAAAGAACGGCCATTAAAAAATTACAGTAGCGACTTCGCTACGTGACCCGCGCAACTTTTCGCATGTGCCTTTAAAAATAAATAGCAGAGAATTACGATATATATCATTTCAAATAAAATTTTTGATTTTTGATTTTTTAAAAATTTTTTTCATTGCCTGAAAATAATTTTTAAAAAGTGAACTATGCCAATTTTTTTGCAATAATCGAAAAAAATACTTTATTTTATTTTATTTTCATTTTTTTTTTGAGAATTAGATCCATTTTTCCTTTTTTCTGCCTATTTTCTTAATTTTTTCATTTTTCTTTTATAAAATCCGACAGGACACAAATTTGACGCTCTCGCGCGTTTCACTGACGCATTTTTGGTGCATGTGATTTATAAAAACTTTGTTTGAATATTTCATATTGTGTAGAATAGCAAAAAAAATGCCCACTGCGAATTTGAATTTCCGCCAACCGACAAAATAAAATTTCAATGGTCCCTTAATTAGTCATTAGCACACTTTCAGAGTTTTCGATGTTTCGCAAAATTTTTAATACAAATTTTATCCATGATGTTCGGATTGCCAAAAAAAAACTAAAAAAAAAAACGAAAAATGGTGATTTAAGCTTTCGGATAGATTAAAGGCGCATTTAGACGTTTGCCTAATTGACGATAAAAGGTCTCGTCGCGATAAACATCATTTGTTTAAAATTAATTCAATTACGGTCAATTTTTCCCCAAAAAAATTGCTTAAAATTCTTTTCGCCGTGCGCCTTTAACCGAGACATCTTACATTGTTTTTTTTGGAATTTCGATAATAATTAAATATGTATTGCCTATGGAAAACTTAATTAATTAATTAATTATAATTTAATTAATGCTAGGGTTCTACATTTTAAATTTTGTTACCATCAAATTTCAATTCGCTATTCGATCGTCGTAATTTCTATGAATTGGTCTCGTGACGAAGTAAAACCGTAACCCAAAAATTGTTTAAAATGTTTCTTTTTTCAATTTATTATCTAAAAATACACTTCTTTTAAATAGCAGAAGCTTCAATTTCCACTGAATTTGTGAATTTTTCAATGCGCCTTTAATGTATAAAATAATTTTTCAATTTGTTTCGGAATATTGAGCCAACTATTATTTTTTTTTTGTAAAATTTTGCCCAAAGACGCTTTAATTCAAAAAATTATTCTGAATTTTCATTTTTAAATATGCATAATTCGCTCAAATTTGCACCAAAAGCAGTAAAAGTGGAATAATTTCCATTTTTTGAAGCCATTAAAACAAACGTCGCCGCCGATATTTTAGTGCATCGTATTGTTTTTTTACGATTTCAATAGTATTATTTCATTTTATGATCGTCGACGCAACCGTAAACTCATTCTGATGCTACCGTTGTCGGGTCCCGTCACGATTGCACATTTTATAAATCGATGGTTGTCCGTCCGAGACAGCCAGCCAATTTCGTTCAAGCTGCCCGATTTTTCGAACTCCCTCTCTGAAGACCAGAATCTCGGCGACGAGAAAAAAAATGACAAAAAAATTTTTTTGGTCTGAATCGCTATCTGATTCCACAATCATCATCAGAATGCGATCGGTAGGCGATCCAGTTCGGTTACAATCCGATCCGATCCGACATTATCTCCGAATGTCTATTGGTTGGTTGGTTGGTGTGTGTGTTTTTTTTCCAACGATTGCAACATTTCCCACTGGCAGTCGGCCAATTCTCGAAATTCGACACACATTCAAGATTTTTGGGCGATAAAATTTTGGGCCGGCCCTTCCCGATTTTCGGCGATATTCATCTAAAAACGCACAGCGATGTCGTCGCCGAAATATTTGGGTCAGGCTTCAGTGCCTGAATTCGAGACGAACTCGTGGGCGGTGTGAAACAAAAGGGCACCCCCCCCCCCGGCTTCCAGCAAAAAAAAAAAATAAATGCTCTCAGCATCTTCCTACAATGGCTGCCTAGTAACCGCCATCGCCCCCCTCCACCAAAATCGGTGCCTCCCATCTCCAGTTTGTACTATTCAATGACGGCACCGAAAAAGAAAAATCCTCCTACAAAATATATTAATCGTTCTGGTTGTTTAATCCGTTTCGAAAACTCAATTTTGCGGCTAATTTAACACTGATCAATCGATTCGCACCACCACAAAAAGAAATAAATATTGGAAATTTCGTCTATATTTACAAGTCGCAATTTGAATTGCGGTGTTTCGCCGTGGGATTCCTGCATTTTGTTCAATTTCTCGTTCGATTCCATTCGCAATTCTTTTCTTTTTGTTTCTCCGTATTTCTTCCTTATAACTTTATTATTGCCCCCGCGAATGTTAATGTCCCGATCGTCGCTGCTCGATTTTATTCGACAATTTTTTTCCAACGTAAAATCAAAAAAAAAACATTTGAGCTATGCCAAATGTAATAACATTTTTTTGGTTCACTGTTTGCTCATAAACATGCAAGCCTGAAAAAAACCAGCATTATTTATTTTAAAAATGAGCGATTTAAACCAAAAAAAAAGAAAAATTTGTCGAGTTTCAAATAATTCCGCAATCATACTCCATCGGTGATTGCACTAATTCAATCTACCGTACCGCAACAATTTAATAATTTCCACATTTTTTCCATTTCACTTCTCTTTTATTTCCAATTTCCTTCAAATTCTATAAACAGAACAATGACTCAAACATTTTTCTTGACTCTCGCAATTTTATCGAGAAGCGCTGACCCATTTGCCTCCACCCAAAATTGACAAAGAGAGGAACACACATACACACCCATATGCATGCATATACACGCACACAAGAGAGACATGAATACATTTTTGGGGCACTAATGTTTGAATAGTACATGCTAAACGCTTGCAGTTTATGTGTTATCATTTAATAATATAAGGCCGACGTCTCGTTTGAGGCCGACACCCTCCGATCATCAATGAATTTCGCATAACGCGCGCGGCTCATTGCCGTTTTACAGCCGTCTTTCATCAGTTGTGTTGTGTTTTGGCCAAGAAACGCGTCTAACACCTGCAAAATGAGTAAAAGCAGATGATTCGGCGTTTGTAACGCGCATTTCTTGCGCAAAACGAAAATGTTTGAGCGAATGCCAATGAAAAGTCCGCAATCATCGGCGCGCAAAACTGCACAACGCGATTTCAAAATGCGCGCTCTGAAATTTGATTTTCAGCATTCGCGCCATTCGCGCGCCAATTTGTCGCCTTCTAACGATTTGCGCGACACGCGGAAACTTTTGCCTCACTAGCGTATCTCATTCGAAAATCTTGATCAGATGGCCGGCAATCCGCGCTCGTCCGTTCAGCAGGTCATTCTCATTATCGAACAACGCCGTCAAACACGCCGGTAACTTTTACGCAATTTGTTCTTTATGATTTCTTTTCCGGCTTATTAAAAGCACATGGACCCAACCAAAAAAATATTGCAGGCAATCAGCGAAAATTGAGACACTTTTGGTGTGTGTGTGTGTGTGGGGGGTGGCCTCCATCGCCGAGAATTTTTATAAATATAAACAATTTTTTGGGTTGTAATCCGAGAATCTCCAATAGTTATTGTTTATATTCGCTCTCAAATTGCTTAGACTCATCATTTACCAGTTTCGCCGAGGCCTCGAACCAATTTTTTCATCACTCACTTTCTCCACAGTTTTTCGGCCAACAACAATTACAACAGCAATCCATATATATATAGGCAATTTTTGGTGGCACATTCAATGTCACATATACATATATTCGTCTCATTTCGTTTAGTGACTTTGAGATTAATTAAAACAAACCAATCGGATTTTTTTTTTCGCGTCGACGAAGGGCAAATGGAGGCCACGGTTTTGCACACACACACATGTTTCGAGTTTTCCCTTCAATTTTATTTTTTTCTTTTTCACTTTGTTTTTTGTTGATTTTCCACAATATTGTTACATGTTTCGAATTTGTGTTACGTTCATCACGTATTCAAAAAAAAATCCAAAAGAGCAGAATTCTGGTGCCGCCGGTGCTGTCGAGTTGGCTCAGCTGCCAGCCGACGATGCCTGCAAAATGATTGATGTGTGCGTATTTGTACTGTCGTTCACCAATATCCTTCAATTAATATTATACTACATTCATATTAATAATCATCGTTTTCGAACCCCGCCTTTATAAATTCTCACATGGCATATCAGATAACGATTCAAATATGATGTAGTTTGATTAGTTTTATAATAAATTATCAGAGGAAGAATGTATTGATAACAATTTGGAGAATAACAATAATAATAGTAATAATAATGGGGGATATTTCGGAGCGTGACCTTTGCACCAAATAATTAAACGCATTTCATATTTGTTTGCTGGCACGTTTTTGTTCGTTTTTGTTGTTGTTGCCTCTTTAAAGGCGCATAAGCTTCTCCTCCAATATTCTGTTTAGATTTGTTGTGAAATTCGCAATGTTGCCATTGTACGCCTGCCAATTGTCATCGTTTTCAATATTTTGAGTTGAGCCAACAAAAATAATATATTCCATCCTCCCCTATGAGGACCCGGCCATTCTTACAATTTTGCACGTTCGAGACTCAATGTTTCTTTCAGAAAATGTCAATTGTCGTTTTTTTTTTTCGCTTTGAATTTCTTCCATTATTCTTCGTCTTATTATCATTTGACCATATTTGGTGGTTTCAGTTCATTTCAAGCTTGTGTCGACCGCTCAACCGACAATAAAATGGAAGATGATTGGGCACAGAACAATAGCGTTTTACACAAAGACTGTTTTATCTCATCGGCAGCGGCGAGCAGCGACAACGACATGGCCCTACATGTATGCCGTTACCATTTTTTCCCCCTCAACCTTTGACCGTTTTCGTGTTTGTTTGCAGCTAGCCACATTTGATCCGAATGATGCGTTCGATTGCGAGTCGATTCAAATCAAAATGGAGCCCTCTGACGAAACATCCGGTATGGTTCTTTTCTTTTTTCATTCTTTTTCTTTTTTGTTCCTCGACAACGGTAGCGAATTGAGACAAACATGTGCGGTGTTTGTCGCGCTTATCGCACAAAATTCACGAGTCGATTTTTTGACCACCTCGTCAGAAGCAAAAAAAAGCATAGGCAAGAGTTTGAATTATTCGACGCACCGGAAATTTTTGCAAATTTGACAGCCGGCCAGCTGTCCTGCAGTGAAACGTACTAGTAAAGCTGCGCAAACAGTTTTGTCCTCGGTTAGAAATCACTTTTTTTGGAGTAATACAAAATCAATTGGATTCTGGGGAGTGGCGGTGTTTTCCCTTGATTGCCAGTCGTTTTTTTGCTGCTGATATCGGAAATTCAGAAAGGTGACGAATGATGTGGTTGCATCATCGTCATAGTTGCGAGATGTGATTGGGAGGCGAGGATTTTTGATGCGAGAAAATTGTTTGATTAGAAGTGCAAATTTTTTTTTTGACAATCTACATATATGACACGGCTAGCGGTGCTCTAAATTTCTACATATTGATTCGACAATTTTGCTAGTGTCGAAATCAGATGTCGATTTGCGTTGGTTTTAATTATCTAGGTGGTCCATCATTCGCAATAACTGCCTATTGCCAACGGATTCGTATTCGTTGGTACCAAGGATTTCATGATTGGTCGTTGTCACTATCAAATGTTGAGGCACGTGTTCGGAGCAAGATCGCCAAACCAAACCCATTAACGAGACAATCCTAATTGGGGAGGGTCGTGTGTGTGTGCGAATCGCGAGCCACTCTCGTTTCGCGGCACTCTTTATCAATTTTTTGATTGGGGGGAGGGTGAGAGATCGTAGTCCGAAAGGTTCGATACCGCTTTTGATTCGATTCGCTGCCAAACCCAATTCGGAGTTGTACATATATGTATAAAATGAATTGGGCGCCGTGCACACCGCCGGATGACATCAAGCCGTTCAATGGGTTTCCGTCGCTCGATGGCATTTTTGCGAGCTCATCGTCGACAACGAAAACTGAGCACTGTATTGATGGTGAGTCGGATTCTCGAATGGCGGCGCGTCTCGATGAAAAGTTATTTGTTTGCGATCATTGTTCAGCGTCAATTTTTCTATTCGATTACGGCGGCGCACTCTTTTGGCGTCATTGGTTTCAGCGCACCAAATAATTGCCTAGAGTATACATATGTAGAAGGGACCTTATCAATAATTGCTCACCAATAAATGGGCGCGTAATGGTGCAATTCAGATTTTGGGAAGAACTCTCGAGAAAATAGATTTCTTTGGCGAAATCTGCATAATTTGAAATTTTGAGCAAAAAAAGAGTTGGTGAGCAGCCATTTTTCGAACTATTCTGTCCATTTTGGTCCAATATTCAATTTATTATCATTGAGAAAAAATCCCGATAAAGAATAATTGTATTGTTTTCTTTTTCCAATCCCTTATTTCAATCTTTGCCCTTACACATATAATCATTTTCAAGCAAGATGAGCGGCTTATAATTTAATTGTTGGTTCTTCCGAAAGAAAGTGTTGCCAAATATGGTAATCAGATGAGGGGCAACAAATCATTGACGCAAATTGATGATCCATTCGACGAGTCGTCGGCGTTATCAGGCGAATTGGCGCTGCTGCTGCTGCTGATTGCTAGAGTTTTTGATGGTGAACATGCGCTTCCTGCAAAAATGGTTTCATTGAAATGAGAGATTCGTAGGGGGTTTGAATGGTGCACGTGATTTTTGAGAACAAAAACAATTGAATTTTAATTTTTTTGTCTCCAATTAATTGCTTACAGATTATCATGGATCGTCGTCGGGCAGCCCGTCGTCGTCGCTGTCGTCGCCGAACAACTTCAAAGATGAGCCGCTTGGGCTGGACATTAACTTTTGCGGTGGCGCATTCACTAATACTAACTTCAGTCCGGCGCCTGGATCATCACAGTAATATTTTTTGAGATTTTGAACAAAAAATAACCTACCAGTTCTGTTTTGCTTTCTCGATTTTTCCTCAAAGTTTGCATTAAATCTGAAAAAAATTCAATTAAAAACTCGGCATTTTTACAAAGTCGCTTTAAGACCGATTCACTGACAAAATTTCATCAATTAACCGCTGGGAATCGTATCCAATTTTTCAATTTCGCCTCGAGACCCATCCATTCAGTGGTGATTGAAAATTAATGCGAAAAAGTGTCGCATTTAAGAAATTCATTTCAAATTCGCCTGATTTACTTCAAAAAAAATAGGCTAAAAGTCACAAATATTTAATAATTCGCGTCGAGACCCAATTGGAGCGCTTTAAAAATTTGCATTTAATCGTGAAACATCCCAAAAGACACGATTTATTTTAGTTAATGGAAGAGAGAGTCTGAAATTTGATTTTCGCCTCGAGACCCATTCAATTCACCTTTAAAATATGCCACGAGACATTCTCACGCGTTCAAATTCGGCACTCGAACATTATTAGGATTAATATGGAAAAAAGACGAACGAAAAAAAAAGTTGAAAATTGAGTTCACGCGAAAATGACCTAATTTCGAGCGAGGTCAACGTGAAACGTGTCATCTCGTGGATTATTTTAGTTTTTTTTTTGGAGATTTTTTTTTTTCGAAAAATTCGTCAAATTTTTCACGCAACAAATTGATTCAAATTCGAATCACAAGAAACTCAATCTCTTTTTTTCGTTTTTATCGTCTCGACTCATTCATTATATTTTGCGAATTTTGGTGACCGCGATCTAGGTTATGAACAAGTTGCCCATGCATACCACATTATTGTAAGTTTCAGCTCTTTTTCTTTTGGAATTTCTTCATTCTCTCAGGCAAATGATCCAAAAGTTTGTTTTTTGTTTTGAGATTCCAACAATCTATAAGAAATTCGAAATTATTAGGAGAAATTGAAATTTTTTTTGATTTGCTAACATTTATTGAGGGGGATTTTAAATGTATTTTTTAATTTTATAATAATCTCATGGACTAATTTTTTTTATTTTGATTTGTCTCAATTTTTATTTAATTTGAAAAAATGGTGAGAGAAAAAATGAGTCAAAGTTTTGACGCGAGAGTTTAATCATAGGTTGATTTGCTTAAATTGGTTTGGGTCTGGAATTATGGTTTTTAGTGGAAATCAATTTAATGAATAGGTGGAAAATGGGACGAGCATTATCGTTAAACACAAATTCTCCGTTTTTGTATTTCCAGCAGTCCCGTATTTGGTATAATGAATGGCGGACAGGTATCGCAACAGCATTCGCCGCTGCCGCCGGTGGCTCACTTCTCGCACACGCATCTCAACCATCAGGTTCGAACACCAATTGAATTTTTGGGTCTGAAATTGAAAAAAAACAAATAATTGCGGCTTCTAGATGACAATGCATCACGGAAATCCGGCACCGCCGCAATACATTGGCCCTGGGCACCATCATCAGCAGCAGGCCAATCAGCAGCAACAGCAGAACGGCATGATCTTCAATGATTCGTTGTTTTATGAAGGAATTGGTGAGAATGGTTTTGTTGAAAAAAAAATTTTTTCGAAATTTTTCGAATAAAATATTGCAAACGTCCGTACTGTGAAAACATTGGGTAGGTTTTCGCTCGACACATGCAATTTTCGCTTCCGATACGCCATTTGAGCTTCATCGATGAGAAATATTCCGTTTATCAGCCGATTAGCCTATAAAAATTGAAATTGGCGTAAAAAATTTGAAATTTGAAAAATTTTGCAATTCGTCGATTTGAATGCATTGTACGCAATGCGGAATAACATTTTATTTGACGACAAGAGCAATTGCAAATTGATTTTTTTTTTCGTAATTTTCCTTATTCCTATTTTCTTTTCGTTATTTTTAGCTGTTTGTTGAACAAAACGAATTTTATCAATTGAATCGCTTGTTCTTCAAATGTTGATATGAAAAATGAGCAATTTTTTCCGATTTGCATGCTTTCTTGATTGTAGTTGCTTGGGCGTTTCGCGTTTCAGAATACCAAAAAAAAAAAACAATGGTTCACCCGTTTTACAAAAGTTATCATCGTCGGACAATGGTATCAATATATGTTTTTTGCAATCAAACTTTTGTAAAACGGGGCAGTTGATTGACAATAGCTTTTGTTGTTATATTTCGAACGTTGTTCGACACGAGACAACACATAAATTTGCCTTAAATTGCTGGAAATTTGTACAGTTTGCGACAAATGAGCCATCAGAATCAGCAATGAATCGTGTTCAATCATTTTCCCGAGCCATTCTTTTCTGACCATTTTTTAATTGTTCATTGAGCCCTGGTTTCTTTGGTTTTATCTAGCCTACGCTGCTATTATTGTGTTTTGGCAAAAAAAAACAAATTGAATCTCCATTGTGATCGGCTCCATCCTCTCACAAAATTTGTCGGCTCATTTCATGTTCCTGCCAAGTGCTTCCTAATGTGGAATCCAAATAATTCATTCAATAGAAGGATTATCTTTTTTTCTTCGCCGAGATGGCTCTCGCCAATCCACGTGGCAACCGTCATCTTCCACATATTCTTCTCGTTTTTTATTTGTTGGCCGTTATTTCTCATTTTTTTTGTCTGTTTTTTTAGCGATTCATTCTCGACGTTTTTGTTGACGTCTTTTTTTTTTACTCATTGTGACGTGGCAATATTATAGATTGCTATTGACGTGTAAGAGATGGGTTCTATATGAGTGTATGTGTGTTGCGTCCTCTACCCTCTTCTTCATCGTGGCTGCGGCCAAAAGTGAGACGTATGTGTGTGTGTGACGGGTCTGAGGGGGGTTCGGTCCATGTCTCTAACTGCACTCCGCAATGCCACGTGCTATTTAGCGAATCCACGTGTCGTTGAGGCCCTCCCGTCCGCTCTCTCGCAACGTCCATTGCGCTCCTATCGTTTAGTGTATGTCGAATTAGATGAAAATGACGAAGAAGATGAAGAAAATAACGAACAAGGAGAATGGAGAAAATCATTTTTTTTGCAACCAAAAAATTTTCTTCTTCATTTGATTCGTCGTTTGTATCCGTGTCGGTCGCCCGCATCTTAAAACGCTATTTATTTTTTTTTATTTTTTGTTTTGTTTCGCTTCATCTCCTCCTCCTCCACTTTACATATTTTTTCTCTTATTTTTTTGGGTAGTTATGAACATCCCCTCAACGGCGAATATCATTGTAAAAGAGGAGATCAAAGAGGAGCTTCTCGACGATGACGGCGAATTCAAAACGGCGCTGTTGTCGTCGGCGATAGCGACGTCGTCGCGCGAAGAATCGGAAGACGACGAGCATGAGATGTCGATGGGAGGCGTCGATTTTCTTAGTACGGCGTTGCAATTAAATGCAAGAAAAAGTGAATCCAAAGATTAATTTCGAGGGGAGGGGGGACGATGTGAATGAAAATGTGAAATTAATTTTTGATTGGATTTCAGGTGGAATTGGTCTCGCCGCGGCGCAACAACAATTGAAATCGCGCACGAAAATGCATGAAATGGCAGTGAGGCAGAAGCTCATCACTGACCAGGTCAGTGGATGGAATGTTTGTTAATTTAACTTACTTGCTAATTAATTAATCATACCCATACACCCAGTATGCAAATTTAATTGCTTCATTACCATATATCGACGCGTGTGCGTGTGTGGTGTTTTTTTTTTTTCGACGGCGTTTCCGCGCCTCAATTATCGTGCGAGCATCGTTTCGAATGAAATTGCTTGTTTAGAATCTCAATGGCAACGGCGATGTTCAATTGTCGGCGGAAGAGCGCCGAACGTTGATACAGGAAGGCTACGAGATTCCGAGCCGATTGCCCCTGACGAAGAGCGAGGAGGAGGCGTTGAAGATTGTGAGACGGAAGATCAAGAACAAGGTTGGCGATTTGGTGAAATTTGCCACAAAATTCTGGTTTCTTTTTTGTTAAAGCTTTCCGCGCAAGAGTCGAGAAGAAAACGGAAGGAGTACCTTGATGCGCTTGAAGTTCGGCTGCAAGGGTGTGTGCAGGAGAATGGATTCTTAAAGAGTGAGTTCTTTTTTTTTCAGTGTCCACCCATCAAATTTCCACTGTTCTAGGTCGTCTTCGAGCCTTGGAGCAAGAAAACCATGAGCTGAAAATGCGGCTGCACCAGTACGAAGAAGGCAGTAATGGTGGTCAGGCTCAGCAGCCGAATGGGAGCAACTGAAATCGAACAAAAAGCGAGTACATATATACATAGCCACGAATAATATTCAATCATTCATTAATTTTTTTGAGAAAAAAAAGACAAGAAGCAAAAAATTTAGGAAATTATTTATTGAGATGGTTTTTTTAATTGTTCTATCCACCCACACACACCCAGTGATCGGCGATGTTTTTGTTGTTTGAGAATTGTTTTACCCGACCGCCCATTGTGATTAAGTTTTGTTGAGCTGCTTCAGGGAGCCTGATATGTGATTAGTATTTATGAAACATAAATTATTCATCTTTTTTTTTTGCCTTGTCGAGTTGTTTTTCATTTTTTTTTGTAGAAATTTCGCCCCTCCCTGATCCTGTCTTCATTATACCCTGTTTAATTATCGTGTATTATTCTCGTGTAATTAATCAATTAAGAGTCTATATTTAATTTTGGTTTCCCTTTTGTGTGTGCGTTTTTTTTCGGTAGAGTAAAAGGATTATATGTTCCCCCCTTTTTTTCCTTTTCACTTTTTTTTTAGAATCCAATTCCGTTTCGACTGAAGTTTTATTAAGCATAATCGGTGTTCTTGTGAAATTTCGAAATGCCTTTTTTAGGGACCACTACTACCCAGACCAATTCTACTCTCATGTTTTTTTTCTCTTCCCCCCCCCCCTCTCTCTCTCTCTGTCAACCTCGAAAATTTATGAATATTGGTGACGATCCAAATAAATATGATAGAGTTAAAGTATTGGAACGCTTTTTTGGGATAGATTTTTTTTAAATAATTGATCGGACTCCCAAAAACACAAAATAATCGAGACCACAAGGAAAGGCGCATGGCCGTAAATCTATTGATGAGAAACGGTTGACTATTCTGAAATCAGAAAAAAAATTGCTGAAAAAAAATGAAAATGCATTCAGATGGCGTGGAATTCTGCGTTTTGTACGCAATGCGACGAGCGAGTTACCGTAATCCTCGCAGCGATTTTTAAACAAAGATTTTTAAGAATTTGAATTTTTTAATTTTCTTCAGAATTTTCTTATTTAAATTTTTTAGAAACTGATTTTTATTTTTTATTTAGCAGAATCCATACGCTTGAACGATTTTGATCGACATTTTCGGCACGTATCTCGACGCTCCTCATCTTCGATTACGGTAGCAATTGTTTTTGATGTGCTGGCGATCGGTGAAATTGGACGTTTGAGCTTGTATCTACGAACATTTTGCGGTTCGGGTTAGCGTTGTTGAAAGGGTCCCAAAATGTCAAATGGTGCATCGACAGGGCCGAGCAAGAGAGGGGCTCCGCATGAGATGAGAGTTTGAGATGGCAGCCATTAAAGCATATGGCGGCCTTCTGCCCAGCGCCATCGGAAGCCGATCAGAAGTCGTCGTTTTGAGATGGAGGTTGGAATGAATGCGGGGATTCAGATTCTCAATGCTGCGATGAGAAGAAGACGGAATGGACTCAAGCCGATCATGGTGGGTTATCTGAAATCGTCGGGGAAAGGGTCCCAATAATTCAAAGACCACAAAAAACGATGAAATAAAAAAGTTTAAGAAGATGGAATTAACTGGATTTTTCAACAAATTCGTTTAATACATTTTCAAAAATGATAAATATTTACGAATTAATTCTCAAATTCGAATTCGTCGATCGATTTATAATTGAGCCGAAGAGCGTGTGCTCCATCGAGAGGCGCCGTCAAAACGCGGTCGCCTCGCGCGTTCCTCATTTCCGAATACGCCAATTCTTTGAGACATTTGAAGCCGTGTTTGGCGAGAAGCGTCTGATTCGCGAACGACGACGTCTCCGATAGCACACCGCCAATGTTGAACTCGTCGAGTCTCGACGACGACACATTCGCCGTCAGCATTTTTGTGGCGATGCCATTTCGTTGGAACGCCGTTGCCACCGACGAGATTTCTCTGGAAATTTTTGTTCTCGAGTTTTGAAGATGGCGTGCTCGATTGTAGAATTGGGTCTCGCAACATTCGTGTCGATTTACGCGCCACCCGAAAAAAATTTTTATGCCGCATTGTCCGTGTGGAGTACACAGCACGCGACACGACACAATTTTTTGGCATTTTGCCCAATTTTTTTAATGTTCTCGATTGCGACAATATTCTCCCTTTGATTAACTACATATTTCGTTTTTTTTTGCGAGACAAAATTAAATCAATAAAAAAATTTAAATGTGCGTTTCCTAAGAAAAAAAGGGTTATCAGAATTTCCAGAAGTGCGCATTTTTCGAATTTCATATTTTTTATATAAATAATTTCGAGAAAATCAAAGTGCGCGCACGCGAACCGCGACGCGTCTAACGACATTAAATAATTATGGCAGGCACCTCTTTTTTGAGCATATGCATTAAAATAAGAAAAGAAAATAATTTCATAGAAAATTTTTAAAAAAAGAGAGACAAATTTCAATGTAGAACGAGAAAAATAATTTTTTAAAAATTTTCTGCGCATTGATCCTCAAAAAAAAATTTGAAATGTGTTCCAAAAAAAATTTCCATTTCGAAATTTAAAAAAAAAACATCTTCAAACCTGTGAAGAACCGCGTCGACATTTGGCGGCAACAAATCCCAAAGATCGTCGTGCGCACGATTGAGGAATCGCACAAATGCCGACATGTTGGGCGACGCGTGCTCGCCGTCGTCGTAGTCGCCGCCGCTCGACGCCTCGTCGTCGCGTCGCCACACCGAGTTGAGCAGAACGCCGACGATGCCGGCGGTCGGCGTTCGGACGACTGTGCTGAACGGATATCGCAGGCAGCGTTCGATGATCGACGCGTACAACGGCCCGACTTCCTCTTTCGCGAGTTTGAGCGCCTGTTTGGAGCAATGAAGAAATTCAGTTGAAGCAAAGTCCGCAAAAATCGCGTTGCGTGATTGCACCGAATATCAAATAGTTGTGCAATCACGCCGCATGAACTCTGCGTACTTGAATTTTAATCGAAACTTCAAATTTGCTATTTCTAGTAGAATAATTTGAATTTTCCGGAGAATCGACAAATTTTTGGCAAAATTCGCATTTTTCATAACTGGCTGGTATTATAAACCTGGCACTATCGCAAATACCAATATCGTGTTTTTCATAATTTTCATCTGCGGACATTTTGAAGGAAATTAAAAAAAAAAACAGTTTTTAAAACATTTCTTACAGATTTTAATTTTAGTTTTATCGTGGCAAAAATCAAAAAATGAATTTTCTCACAGTTAAACTAACATCACTAAAAAAAAAATAATCGAACTCAAGCATACCTTGGTGCACGGCTCTTCCTTGTAGAAATATGTGAGTAGGAAGTCTAGAATTTCGCTTTGGTCCTCTTTGGTGGCCACAAGATATTCCAAATCGTTTAGCGACATGTTGGAATGGAAGCAAAAATGATAACAGGCGACCGAATCGCCGTCTTTCATATCACCATTTTCGACAGAAAAAAACCGTTCAAAGTGCGACCCCTCTCAATTCATTTTCACTTTCTATCCCGCTCTTTCGAGGGGACTCCAAAAATTAATTGTATACTCATTATGTGTCCCTTTGCACGGAAATCTTTAGTAAAAGGCGAAAGATTTTCACGGTCAAATGCAAAGGAACCAGAGTTGATCTGCCGCTGCTCAGAGCGCACTCATAGCAAGCACGGTGTGCGGACGTCTCGCGGGTTTCGCTCCTCTCTATATTTAACGTGCCAGATAGGGCCAACATGCCCAAAAATGGATATTTTTGATAGATTTTTGCATTGATAACAAACCAAAGTGATTTTTGGTAGTTTATTGATAAATAAAGCAAACTGCAGTTTTTTTCACGCAAAAATTGAAAAAAAAAAACACATTTCTTTGCGTCTCCACATTCCCCCACTATTTCTTCATTGAAAACGTTCAAATTTATTAAATTTTGCCACTATATATACACACAACGCAATAATGCAATTAAGATTCCGGCGCGAGTTCAAACTTCTCAATCGGCTTATAATTCAATCGGAGGCCTTTCGCGCCATCGTCCGGCACAATCAGACAATTGCCCTGCGTGTCGAGCACATCCGAATAGGCTAACTCGCGAAGGCATTTGAATCCCTGTTTGGCGAGAAGCGTCTGATTCGCGAACGACGACGTCTCCGAAACAACACCGCCTATATTGAACATCTGCAAACAACCGAAAATCGTCGACGATTCGACGGACCATCGACACAACCTTAAGTTTGTCTATACTCATCTGACAGGTGACCATCTTCTTGGCGATTCCCTGCCGCTGAAACGGCTTCGAGACGAGCGAGAATTCGCGGAAGAGCACGGCGGTCACATTCGAAGGGACCATCTCCCAAAAATCGGCGTGGATTATATTCGACATTTTCACTGAAATCCACACGCATTATTCGCTTTTGTTCATTTTTTCGACGTCATTCTCTTACTATAGGCCGCCAATCCTTCGGGAAGATTCGTTAGATCGTAATCGGCCGCCGAGATGCCGTCCTCGCGCTTCCAAATATTGTTCATCAGCACCGCCGCGATTGTGCCATCGGCAGTGGTGACGACCGTCGAAAACGGGTACCGCAAACAGTGGTGCACGATTGTGGTGTACAACTCGCGAGCATCGTCCGGCCTGATATTCAGCGACTGAAAATCGCATTTATTGATTTTGTCTTTGATGATGATGAGGGGGACTCACTCTTGTCGCCGGCTCCTCATACACGAAATTGTTGCAGAGAAACTCGATGATCTCCTCGGCGTCATCCTCAACCGCCAAATGATAGAAGAACTTTTGCTGCATGATCTCTAAAAATCGACAATTAATTATTGTGAAGATGAAATCAACGCTTGATAGCTGCGGACATCTTTGCAGGTGTGTCGCACGGAGAATGATCCAGTGTCCCTGTAAATTTGGGTCCCATCACTATTTTTTTCTACTTGGGACCCAATTACATTTCACTTCTCTAAAAGGACACGGGTCAATACAAACGCCAAAATAGGCGATTGTAGAAGAGCTCGATCGACCGAGCTCTTCGCCTCCCGTAGACATACAGAAAAGGTGGTGGCGAGGAAAATCATGCCGGTCCGAACGGTTAGGTTGAAGTCGGAAGCTCGAACCTACCCCGGTTCGGGACCGACATGGTTCATTCCCCGTCCGCGCTAATCGAAGAGGCAAAACCGATCGCCGACGCTTCCATCCAATTGCAGCCGCCTTTAAATCACATCTGATAACGATACGCTTATCAATTCACAATTTTTCGATTGATCATTTCAATTCATCGCGTTGTCTGCGTCTCGCTTTGTTTTCTTTGTGACAAACGCCCCATCCATTGAAAGAACAATCAACAATTTTTATTAGTCACTTGAAGATACCAGTAATTGTGTGTGTGTGGGAATATGATACATGATTCAACGTCTAGGCGATCTTCTCCTCATTCTCCGCCACCGTTATCGACGCCTGCTGTACCGCATAGCTTCCAACTCTCTCATTCAGCGTCAATGGTTTGTACATGTGTTTGTCGCCGTTCGGTATCGGCCGATGCATCAGATCCGGCGTCGGCGATGGATAATGTTTGAACGATCTGGAATTTGTTCGATTGATCTCAACCTTTCAAAATCATCGTCATTCATGTGACTGATTGATAAGCGAGCAAATCACAAGGCGATTAGTGTTTTTTGAAAGTTCCGCGTTTGGAAATATCGAGAAGCGGGCTAATCGCGACAAATAGGGAAACGTTAGCTGATAAGATGAATGAGGCAAAATTCGAAGACGATATGATGACATTGACTCATAGTTGTTTATAGAAATCGGATCGACCCAAATATTCAAGGGCGATGCAATAAACAGCACATGTTCAATTCACTATTGTCGAAATCGCGTGACAGCGGCAAATTGGCAAAATGCCAGAAATAGTCTCAAGACGACGAGACGCCCAATGAAAGCCATTACTTAACAATGTGGCCTAAATCGACAATCATGTTGCGAGACCCGACTCTACAGTAGCGACTTCAACAATAGAAAAGTGTGGAAAATATATTATGATTCCCTTTTCTTGAATCGTCCTTGTTTCTTATTACGGTCATCTGCGGACATTCTGGGTTCAAGTTGTCCGCAAACGCTAATCTTTCAATTCTAGAGGCATCTATCAAAAACTAATCGCCGCCTTTCACGAATCAGAGCACACGCCGTCTCAATCGAATTGTAATCATTGATAATGATTAATTTTTGCTCTTTTGGCCCGCCGGCAACCAGATAAAAGGGGAAAATCGCTTACATCAAAGCGGGACTTCGATTCGGCGGCAATTTGATGGCCTCTTTGATCGCCGCATCGTTTTCCATTTGTCGCTTTTCGCGTTGATATCTGAAAATGCGCAAAATTCAGAATTTCACACAAATGCGTGTGTGTACTTTGTCCGATCATAGCACACCATGAGGCCACAAATTGATAGCGTGATTGCGAGAAGTGCCACAAAACCAACAATGATAAAAACGAGCTCGATTGGGACACCGAATTCAGCGTCACGCTTCAACGAAGCCTGCGCAAGCGTCTGAAAGCATCAAGACTTTAGGAAATTCCCATTTTTGTTGTTGTTGTCGTCGTTAAAATCTACCTGATGCTTCCTAAGAACCGGAAAATTGTGTAGTTGCGCCTTCTGTTTTTCGCAAAGCGCTAGCATATTTTCAGCAACGACAATTTCGCTGGATGACTTGTTGAAGAAAATCTAGAAATTCTCATTAATCCAAACAATCGAGATTCGTACCATTTCGAGATCGACCGCGTTCGGCGACATGAGCCCATGCGGTGATCGGTACACGACGCGCTTCGGCACCGCCGTCAATCCAGTAGCATTCGAAAACTCGTCGGCCATCTCGTCAACAACTTGCGGCGTCACCGTCGACGGTTTGTAGCCCAATTCGGCGGTGAGCACATCGCCATCGTCATGGACAAACACGCGCACACTCGATTTTCCCAACGAGCCATCGACAAGATCGTTGACTTGCGTTTGAATATGGAACACACCGCCAACATAGTTGCGCAATGGTTGCACGTTGAACACGACGCCGTCGGCGCGCTTCACATCGAACACCTCTTCAGTGTTCCGGCTCATTCCGCGATATTCGAAGCTAGTCGATGTGATCGTGTAGTCAAGCTTCTTCCGCTCATCGCTAACATCGGGATCGGAAGCGTGGAGCTGGACAATCTTTGAGCCAACAACAATGTCTTTATCGATCACAACATTGTACAAGGGTTTGTCGAATTTCGGCCCGTTGTCATTTCTGGAATCGATCAAAATCCAAGTCACAATCGAAGATGCTGACCACTTACACATCCTTCACTCGGATCACAAGCTTCATCATAGTCGGCCAAACGGATTGCGGTGTGTTTTCGGCATTCGACGCTCCAATTTCAATCCTTTAAATCATATTTTCAATCTCCAAATTAAAAAAAAATTCAAACACCTACACAAATTGCTCGTCGCTCTCTCGATCAATGGCCTGCTCGACCGTCACCTGTCCACTAGTTGAGTGCAACGAGAATTGCGGTGGGCTGCGAGAGCCCAAATGATAAAACACTGGCTGATGGTCCATCTCAATCGCGCGTACTGTAGCAACTACCGTACCCGTCGGCGCGTTCTCCTCAATCTCAACCGTTTGCTGTGGCTGCTCAAAATGGACAGCGTAGTCATCCTGGTCCATTATTTCGACATCAGCGCCAATCTTTTGCATATGATTGCGACCCGATGCAATTGCCAAAATCGTGTTGAAGCGTTTCGTCTTCTCATAGTCGAATTCCTTGGCGGTGCGAATCTCTCCAGTAATCTCATCAACGCGAACGCGTCCATCGTTCTGCACAATCATCTTCGTCTCGCTATCATAGATTCCGTATTTGATGTCGCATTTTGAGTTGAGATTTTCCACTTCAATGTTGCCGATTAGGGTGTCGTTTTGAGAATTCTGAAAAAAAAACAATTTTTTTCTATTATGAACACTTTTTTCAAAACCTCTTTGATATAGAAGAGATTATTGACTTCCGGTTTGAATTTCGGCGCGCATTCGTTCGATTTCAAGACATCAATAATGACGGTCGCGTTCGCCGTTCGCACCCCAGCGTTATCGATCGTGTTCGCCAATACGCCAAGATGGTGCATTCCAACAGCGCCTTCAACACCCAATTTTCGATCGCGCAATCCGCCCCGACCTACCATTCAAGAAATGTGTGCTTCGAATAATTCCAGAATTATCAATGGCGAACAATTTCAACAGGCGCGAGTCGTCTGAAGTCAATTTAAACGCCACGTCCTTCTCATCGGGCGCTTCGATTCTCGCGACGAATGAGTTCGGTGGAAGATTATCATATACTGTCGCGAACACTTGATCGTCAGCAATCTTCAAATGCGATGTGCGCGGTTGCTCGCGAGTAATATGAATCTAAAAATAATTTATTTTTGAAGAATTCATTTTGAGTGAACACACCTGCGCGTTGACTTTCGGCTCAGATTTAAGAGCAACGAGCATGTCGAATTGCTTCAAGTCGGTTGTTCCAATCTCCTCAGATGTCTTGATTTCTCCCTAAACAGCCAACAATTGATCAATGCCTGAACTCGAACAATCATACCTTTCCGTTGATTCTAAAGAATTGCGCATGACTTCCTTTGAGCACAAAATCGTCTTCAATCGGCTCATCTTCGGCACTTTTTGCCAAAACCCTCGCCACAATTGTTCCGATGGGCGTGTTTGTCATCAATTTCTCATTGTATTCATCTTCGGTGAATCGCGCGTCACGTTTTTTCGGCAACACAACAATACTCGAGACATTCTTGCGAATCATCTCATTTTCCACGACAACTCGGAATGGGATTTCTGGTTTCTCGTTCGACAATCGCTCAGTCGTCCGAATTTCTCCGTGCGAGTCGATTTGGAATAAATGGTCCGGTTCGATAGTGAATTTCAGATTTTCAATTGAGCTAGGCACCACAATAATCTTATAGACGAATGAATTCGGCCTCGAGGCTCGTGGGATCTCAATTTGCTCCGGAAGTGGCACAATATTGAAATCGGTGATTTTCGCAGGACTATCGGATTGCTCAATAAGAATGGTCCTTGATACTGAAAAATTTAAGCTTACTAAATATCCAATCTTGAATTATTTCGTACCTGAAGCTGTCGGCTCATTTGGATGAGCTTCATCCTCTCCTTCAACAATGACTTGGATAGACGCCAATTTTTCATCGAGCTTCTTCTTCACCAAAATATGTGCATCTCCATCATCGCCAGATTTCACATCAATGTAATCCGTCAAATTTCCCAAAGAATTTCCGAACATGTCGATTCCGGTGACGTTGGTGATTATGAACTTCAACAATGCTTCATCGCCATCCTTGTCGAGAAATTGAATCGAATCGATGATGACACCAGGCTCCTCGTCTAGAAATTACAAAATTTTGAGAATATCAAAGATTTCAACATGTTCTACCAATAGAGAGTGTCAAGATTTTATCGGCTTCATCGTTGAGAGCGATTGGATTCGATCCGACACCATCGAGAACCACATTCACCATAGCAACCGCCATTCGCAATCCATCATTGGCTATCTGCACAGTCACTGTGATGTCATCAGCTCGTCCTTCTTTGGTCTTCTCTCCCAAATAGAACACATCGCCATTCTCATCGACCTTATAGAGATCTGCTGGTCCCTCGGTGACATGGTAGATCAAACCCTTTCCAGTCGGCGACACCGCTTTAATATTTCCAATATTGCTTTGAGTCATGTTGGCGCGGAGAATGTATTCATCCTTGGGAAAGCCGAACACCACCGATTTCTCGATTTCGGGACTAATCTCGACGACAATCTTCGAACTATCCGTATTGTGGCCATCGAACGCGATCACAGTGAGCTCGACGGATTCGCCAAATGAGCTAATCGTCAAGAATTCCGGATGCTGAAAAGAATGCATATTTCAAAACAAAAAGTTCTGAATGATTTCAAAATTCACCAAAATTGACAAAATGCCTTCCTTTGGATGGATTGAGAACAAACCGCTAGCGTCTCGCAACGAATACAGTATCTCAGAGGTGTTTCCTAAATTGGGAATGATGACTAAAGTTCGTAAAAAAAAGAAAATCGCCTACCTGTCGCGGTAACTCTCAGAAGCTTCTCCTGGTCCGCTGTATGCTCCTCGATTACGGTTTTATACAGTTTCTTGTCAATTTTAAGATTGTTCCCTTGAGATCCTTCATCTTTGATGAAAACGATGCCAGTGGCGACGTGATTATCCTCATTGCTCACCACTAGCATCAAATTTACCGGAAAACTGATTTCCGGACATTCCTCGCACGGTACTGTTTCCAGCATCACGCTATCATTGTCAAATGTGGCGCGAACTCTGTCCTTCTGCTCACCGACGAGCTGAATCGTCGAACCTTCCGGAATGGTCGAAGTCATTTTCACGATGGCCGACTCCTTCTCATGAAAATCATTCTTGATAACGAATCGGGGAACATCGACAAAGTGGGGAAGTTCGGAATTCGATTCGATTTCAAACTTGATGGGAGTCTCTTGCAGATTTCCACTGATTACCCCAATCGCTTGAATCTGAAGAGAAGGTTTTTCTTTCTTTTTTTTCACTCTTAATTCCAATACTTTCAAGGTTCTTTTCCCGTTTTCGAAGGCATTCTTATTGACGAGAATAAACCGAATTGGTTCGCCAGGATCCACTAATGAATTATTAATTGCCACCGGCAACGGATTGGATCCATCCAATTGAAGATTCAATGGTTCGGTGAGTTCCTGAAATAAAATTCCTTAAATTTCCCAAGCGTTCGACCTTTAAATTTGTTCGCGCAACATGTTCCGTGTCACTTCATTTCTCGCAAATCATAAATCACAGTCATTCGTATCAAATCAGCGACACAAAAAAATCGGGGTCAATTATGTACATATATCAGACGGGAAAAGAACAGAATTTGGACGAGAACCAAAAAATAATCGATTCGATAATTTTACCTGTTTGGCTCGGACCTCGCCGTCGCCAAATATCACATCACCTTCCTGCGCATTTCTGGGGATTTTGAATGTAGTTGTAGGGAGTTCGAGAAGTTCTGTAAAAACTGAGGTGAATTCTCGTGCAAAAAAAACCGAGAAAAAAATTAGCTCAAAAATATTTTTTTAATCTGAAAAATTCAGCTTTTACAGTATTAAATATAAATCGCTTCGAGACCAGGATATATTTCTAGAATGCTCCTTTAAACCGTAGCAGTTTTTCTCATATTTTTACATTAAAATTCTATGCGATTTTCACGAAGTTCCCCATTGACTAAAAAATTTAAAGCCCCATTTTTTTTTTCATTAATTTCCTGAATTTTTTTTCAGAAAAAGTGAAAAAGTAACTTTTTCATTGAAAATGTGACTTTCAACTTTTCAAAATTTCACGCTCATTAAAAAAATGAATCTCTTCATATTTTTGTGCGTTGCTTTACCTTTTGCGGTCGCCGTTGTCGCAAATATCAGGCATAATAAGGGAAGAACACCCATCATCGAACACCAATGGGTGGTTGGAAAAAAATATTTGTGCGAATGGAATACCGCCAAAAAAAGGGATAGCAAAGTAGCGGTTTTCTTCGAGTGCTGCGCCAATCGCGAATCATCATTTGAAATAGGTCATCTGGTCGCATCAGATACTAGCCCAACGATGGAAAAAAGGGTTTTGATCGTGTTGAAAAATTTGCGTTTATACAACAGCAAAAAAAAAATCCGGGAAAACAGCGATGAAAAATGGGAATATTCGAAACTATTTGAAAATTAGTGCATAGATACTATAATTTTAAAATAATGGACCCATTCTTATGGTACTATGCACATTTTGGGGAAAATCTTAAAAAAAACCGGCTGAAACTTGCAAAAAATTTTTCCGGCGTTTTTTTTCAAAGGCGCACAGGAAAAGAATATCAATTTTTTTAATTGTTTTTTTTTTGAAAATTTCATTTTTGCAATTCTTTTATTTTCTACAATAATTTCAAAACGTCAATTTTTACTGTAAAATATTTTTTGCTTGAAATTAAAACTTGCTCTAAAGAGTTTTCGGGACCCTAGGCGGCAATTCAAATATCACACTAATCGAACCCCAAATTCTTCCGTTCTTAACCCTAACCCAAATGTTGTGCAATCACACCGCATTAATTTTGCGGACTTGCATTTTAATCCACGCCAAAATATTACAAATTTCGAATCAAATCTCCTTCAAATCGCATTTATGATGATAAATTTCGCGACTAGCAGATGTTATGCATATACTAAACATATATGGCATGCAAATCTCTAAAAAGGCTTCTCGAAAGCTGCCGGCGTCAATCATCCACAATTTGTGACCATAAATTGCTGGGGGGAGGAGGAGGAGGAGATTGCATACGGCCATTCTTCAATAATTGTCGCAACTTTCGCCGTTCAACTGCGATATAATGCGATTAAAGTTGTTTAAACATGCCCTTGTTTGTTTATATGAACTTCTGACAGGCAGCAGGCGTCGGCTGCACGCCATATGAATTTTGTATAAGGTTTGCGCGGTGGATGAGCGACATCTGCTAATTATGCGCAACTCACACCGCCCAGCTTGGAAATAATTCGCTTTAATGTTTGAATTGAATTTTTCGAAAATTCTTTATTTTGACCATCCGGTAACATCGAGAACAAGAATGCGGGCATAAAAGAATCAAACTGATTCACCCCATTCAATATATCAAACTTTCCATCTGCGGACAACGCGCGGGTTGTTTGCTTTCCCACGTGGCCGCGCCTTTGATGGCTCATCGCCACGCAACAATCAAAATTCGACGATTTTATGACGGCAGATGGATTGCAGATGTTTACGAAACTCGACACGAGTTCCCCAACAGCTCTTTCTCATCTCTCTTTTACGTTTTTTTTGTTGTTGTTTTCGGCGACCTTCCGAGATATCAATCATCGTATTTATTGGGCACCCGAGGCCACTTGAGAAGTCGACAAGTGGGTATTTGCCGCCAATTGGCAACATTTCGCATCTCTCATGAAAATAATACCTTCAAATTTCGGGATTTCTTGCAAAAATTGAAATTGAGACCCCGTTTTTTTTTTAAATTATCGCCGAGTATCAGATGTTTTCTCAATGTGAGGCATTTTGTTCAAAAAAAAATAAACAAGAAAAACCTGCCAGAAACTATTCGAATGCCTCTACACACACCATATTTGGGATTGTAGTTGAGTAAAACGAACCAAATTACCACTTACTCGTCAGCCTGCGTCTCTACAACGCCTGTGATTCATTTTTATGTTGTTCATGCTTCTCTCACTTTTTGCTGAATGCGTTTCGTTGTGTTTTCTCTCTGTTGCCTCTTCCTCCACAAATGTCACGACAACACTGACATACACACGGAAAAAAAAGATGGCCAATATACAAACATTTTGAAAAACTAGACCCATTCAATAGGGTTTCCTGACAAAACACGCGGTGGTTGTGGCTTTGTTGCCTTTTCTGGGTGCTCATCGACACTTCTCAAATTGCTTTTGAAGATTTTTTCGGGTGCACGATTTCAAATTGCGAGATTTTCGAGAAAAATAAACCAAAGAAAAACCAAATCTCGTCATTTAAAATGCCTTGTGCACACACGTCAACGACAAATTGCACACCAGCGTCTTTTTCGAAAAAAATTAATTTATCCGTTTTTTTTTGAGCTGTCGAGCGCATTTTCCATGAATAATTCACGCATAATATATTTCAAACAATTCTTTTCTTTGTTATTACTTCGTTCGAATTACCAAGGGACCTCCAAGCTAATAAATAAGGTCCTTATGCATAATTAGCCATAATCCTCTCATGTCATTGTTGCGAGCGGCGCAGCGCGAATTCAATTCAACAATATTACATTTGCTCATTTTTATAGCAAAACGCGACCTCACCTTTTCATCATTATCCTCATCATCTTCATCTTCTTCCAATTTAATATTCTCGGCGTCTCCATAAAACGTCGCTGGTTGCCCAGTTCGCATCATTTCGCCTCACGGTTCAATAACGCCCCTGAACATATAATTATTGACCGATGTGGTGGGGGGATGAAGGCTTTGATTTCGTTTTGTTCATAATTGTGCGGCGAAAAAATATTTTCCCAACTTTCTCCCATAAATTTCCAACATTCGAGTGGGACACCAGCTGCATTCTAAAATGCATTCCCTTACATCAATTCCTCCTCGTTTTCTTGCTCGTTTTTACTTTCTCGTCTTGTTCTTGCGCGAGTTTTGTGTTGGCACCTCGTCGAGCTCATCAATTCAATTTAGGAGGTTGCTTCTTGGAAGTCGCCGCGCAATACACTTCCAAATATGGACGACGCCACCGACCATTTGATGCCGGGGCCCGAGGGCAAAATCCCGAGGTTTGTATTTCTAATCGAAATAACATTATTAAAATATGTACTAAATTATTTCCAATTTCGCAATATCCGGCTCTGATTCATAAGAAAATAAAAAAATGCAATTAAAAAATTGGATTTATTGAACGTTTCACAGGAATTCGAATTTCCAATAAAATTCAATTGGAAAAAAAAGATGAAGATCATTAAAATGTCCCCGATCTTTTCAAATTTCTCTCTCCCTCTCTTCTCACAATTTAATGGTCTGAGTAAATCAGAATTAATTAGAAATCGCCGTCTCAACTCGTTTTTTTTTCGAAAACTACGCAGTATTATCAAAAAAAATTAGTTTGCCCTTGTCGCTGACATCACTTCGATGGGTGGAAAATTTTATCATCTTCAGATTCTACGAGGTCGATCGTGGTAATAAGACCGATAGCTATATTCACGCGGTTTCTGGCCATCCGTACGACGGCGAGCTCGAAATGACGACGAATCCATATCCCGTCGAGCAGCCACCACGACCACCGAGGCCGCCCAAGGATCCCAATCAGATCTCGCTTACCGAGCAGGAGCTTCGAGAATATGCCAACGATCCATTTTGGAAAGCGTTGAGGTAACCGCTCAACAATTTTTCTTCCAATAATTTCACCCAATCAATTTCAGAATCATCCTTTTCGTACTCTTTTGGCTTATATGGATTGGTCTGTTCGTCTTCGCCATCCTACTCATTGTCTTCACACCGGCGTGCATTGTTCGCGAAAAACCGAATTGGTGGCAAACGGCGGTCGCTTATCACGTTTGGGTGCCGAGCTTCCAGGATTCGGATGGCGATGGAATCGGCGACATGCGAGGCCTCATCGACCGATTGGACAATCTGAGAAAGGCCGGTGTTCAAACCGTCTGGCCGTCGCCGTTTCTGATCACCGATGATGATAGGAGCGCGGTGAGAAGCTTCCGACAAATGGATCCGAAATTGGGGCCGAATCAAATGGCCGATGAGCTTGTCGAGAGAATTCATGAGAATGGTGAGATTAGTACAATTTTGAGAGTTTTAAGAGTCTTCTCAATTTAGACATGAAGCTGATTATCAGCATGCCGATAGCAACAACATCTCTTGAGCACGAATGGTTCCTCAACTCGGCGTCTGCTAGTCAGGCTCCCAACACGAACTACTCACAGGTAAGCCATAATCGATTAAAAAAAAAATATTTTGAAATTTCAGTTCTACACCTGGGCCAGTAATACGGCCAACACGGAATACTTCAGTCAACACAAGAACTTGTTCTATCTCCATGAGAAGAAGAATCCGAAAGCCGCTGTGCTCAATTGGCAGAATTCGAACGTGCGCGAGCACATGTTCAACGCGTTGTCGTTTTGGATCGATCGCGGTGTCGATGGTTTCGAGTTGACGGGAATTGAATATCTCGCGAGAACTCCCAATGGAACGGAGCCGGTAATACCTTAATATAGAAAAAAATTCAATCACTATATTTTTTTCTTAGGAATGGAACGCGATTTACGACGTCCTTCGCGATATTCGATTCCACGTCGACACCTATTCGAACGAGAGTGTCATTGCAAAGGGCAAAAAAGTGTAAGACTAATTTTTTTGTTGCTGTTGATGATGACGACAATCGCAAATTCAATTTTAGCGCGCTGTTCTCGTCGCGCGATGAGGCCAAAGAGAATGATAAGAAGAAGATGGCGAAGAGCGGACTCGACACGGTCATTAATTACGAGCTTGGCGAGGTTGAGAAGGACTCGCTGATTTGCCATCACGACGAGGAGAATGTCGCGACGTGCGTCCACGAGATCATCTCCGATGTTCTACTGTTCCATTCGCTCAATGAGAAAGTCTGGCCGCATTGGAGGGTAATGAAATGGGAATGTGAATTAATTTGGTTTTTGTTTCAAGTTTGGCTCGCCCGACCTATCGCGATTGGCCACCCGCGTCGGAAATCGTGCTCACGCTCAACTCCTCATGATGCTCCAAATGGTGCTTCCTGGAACTAACAATATCTACTATGGCGAGGAGCTTGGCATGCGCAATCTGCCGAATGACAGTATGGTGCCGCCGCAGAAGGGAGCGATGCAGTGGGACGACACGATCAACGCCGGATTCAGCAATGTCAGTCAGAATGGTGTCAAGGTGCCGGTGAACGTGGATTATACGAACATCAATTGGGCGCGACAATACTCGGAGTCGCAATCGACATTGAAACTGTTTGCGAAGTTGGCGAAACTTCGACAACGCGAAGATTCGCTGAAGACGGGAACGACGTTGATCGGACGACTCGTTCAAGGTGCCTTCACGCTGACCCGATTCAATAGCTATGAGAATCGGACGACGGGAAATGTGAGCAAAAATTGTGATTAGTTTTTTTGGAAACAAAAATGCTCTCGCTTTCAGATCTACGTTGCTGCGTTGAATTTTGGCTCGCAGTCGGTCAAGCTACCGTTGACGAGTTTGCCGAGCAATGAGAAGTTGTCGAAATCTACGGTGAGAAAAAAAAGTCTGGGCAATTTTCGAATGGAGCGTTTCCATTGCGAAAAAAATGCGAAAAATTCTTTATTGAGTTTTGATACGATTCGCGACAATTCAGAACTACAGTATCCAAATTTATTTTTTACTGTAATTTTATACGCCGCTCTGCATTTGTGCGTTGGATTTCGGCGTTGTTAGGTTTGGAAAAGCCTACAGTACCATTGCTTTTATCAAATCGCTGCAATAATAATGAGATTTTTATCGTATGCGCCTTTAACCGTAACGATTTTAAATTTTTTTAAAAATAATAATGCAATATGCAGAGCGATTATTAGGCGTTTTTTAACTTGTCATTTTTGTGAATATAAAAATGCATTTTCGATATTCCAGATCGTCGCTGCTAGCTCGAACTGCAATCAATTCTATAATAGGCAAAACGTGAATTTCGGAAGTAAAGAAGTCGAACTCGCGCCGAATCAGGGAATCGTGTTCAGATATTCTGCGTAATTAATTTTTTAAAAGCAGATTTGAAACTCTAGTAGATCAAAAAGTAATTGTTTTGTTATTTCCCCGCCTCTTCATAACACCCGGTTCACTTATGTTATGGTGCTTGTCTAGAATTTCAGACCACCGTCCCTGTTTTTTTTTTCTTTCTTGTTCACATATCTCTGTGAATCTGTTATTGCCAAAAGTTACTTACTGCCCTAATAGGTATAACGTTAATTAATATTAATAAAAATAATAAACCATTAAAAAAAAAATGAGAATGCGGTGGTGGGCGGAATCGGCTTTTGGGCAGGTAATCCCGAGACCGACGCAATTGATAAGCGGGTTTTTGGCGATTCTGGCAGGGATCGCGAGAGACATTGCATCTTTCGCCAAAAAAAAAGATGCGGATTCAATCATCGGCTTCCATTTTTCTATTGATTTCTTGTGTTTATTCGCGTTCGGCTCCCGACGATCCGTTCAAGACCAAATTCGAGCCCGACATTGATAACGACGAGGATATCTCGATCGAGGATTCGAATGAGATGCAGACGACGATGGCGCCGAAGAAGCCGGTCACCCTAGCGCCGCCGGTTCGCCAAAACCTCCTCTACACCATCTTCCCGACGCTGCAGAAGGAGAAGGACTGGAGGAAGTACTGTCCGGCGAATCAGTACACGTTTCAGGTGACGTGTTTGCCGGGCAAGAAGTTGCGCTACGACCTGCAGCTGTTCTGTCAGCAGTTCGCCGACACGTGCGGTGTGCCGAACGTGAATTTGTTTCCGAGCCGCTTCGCGAATCCCGCCGACGAGGGCCGACCGAGCGGCTACGGGCAGAAGCAGAAGAACGGCAATTTCGGCATCGGTCGGAGTTGGGCGATGGGTCTCGGCGCGATACCGGGATTCGAGGTGCGCACGAGCCAGGGTGCCGATATTGGCGACGAGAAGTTGCCATTCTTCAATCAGGTATGCGTCATTCCTTTTTTTTTCGATGTGTGCCGTCAGGCGCGTTGCGGTCGCATCAATTTGTTTGGAATGTAAGCCGCTACGCGAACCGCAACGCGCCCCAACAAAAAATCGTCTGCCTACACGCTGACGCAAAAATGCACACTACTGTATAATTGCAGATCGGCGGAATGATGTTCAACACCGGCGCCGAAGTCGGTGTGCTCGGAAAACGCACCGGCAAAGGGCCGGCGCGTTCGATGAACGCGTTGGCTCGCGGTTATCCGAGCTTCGGATTGGGCGGCGGTCCGACGCGCGGCGACACGCAATTCGGTCAGGAGGTGGCGAAGGCGCTCGGCGTTCCGAGTTTGCCGGGCCTCAACAACGTGTTCAACAAGTTGGCGAAGAACACGAAGAACAAAAAGATCACCGGCTATGAGCCCGGCTACGGCGCCGTCAATCCGCACGGACCGTTCGCCATCGGCAAGGTATTTGGCTCCCCTCCCACGCCCCAGGTGATCATTGAACATTTTTAAAGACCGACGTCGACGATCTCAATCTTCCCGGCGGCTTCGGAACCGTCGAACTCATACGCGGTAGTGGAATGGGAATTGGAAAGAAGTGATCAAAATTTAATAAGCCCTAATAATTGTTTTATATATTCCATTCGGATTGTAATTGTCGAAAATAATAATCGGTTTGTTGATTTGTGTCGAACATGAGCTCTTGTCCGAATGTGTCTTTAATAGTTGGCCGCGGTTTTTGTGGGCTGATGCTCGCGTGAGTCGTGCCGAGACCCGCGCATTTTTTGAGCTTAAAACAATGAGATGAGAGGATTTCATATTTTTTTCAGGACAAAGCTTCACCTTGTACATTAAATGCCTCAACTCTTTTTGATACTTGGGATTATGATAATAGACGACGTAGGGTGTGACAACGCCATACAACGGCATCATCGTGTCGAAGAACACGGTGTTCGCGTTTTTCCAACCGCACGATATTTCGAAATTGTCCACTAATATGCTCAATGGTCCGATGATTGCGAAAAATGAGATGCTCTTGGCGAATTGTGTGAAAAACTGCAAGAATTTTTTCAGGCGATTAAGATTCCCAATTTTTTTTAAGGATGGGGAAGGGGGTACCCTTTAAAAGTATAGAAATATGAAGAAATATATGTAGATAAGAAATCGAAAAAATAAAAAAAAAAGAACGAAAATTCCATGTTAAGTTGTCGCGGAGAAAATCGGCTGCGAAGTAAACAAAATGTGTAATGCCGTCAAATAAAATGCACAAGTCCGCAATGTCATTTTCAGCTTCAATTCGAAATTTAACGTCTTCATTGTGCGTTATTCATTACCTAACAAACCTGAATAGGTATTTCAGAACCGTATCCCATAAATAAGCGAGTCGCGTGTTTACACCTAATGCATTTTATTCGACGACTACTTTAAAAATTTTTGGTGTTTCTTGAGGTCTCAGAGATGAGTAAATTATCCAGGAATAAGCGATATTGAAATCATTGCGGACTTGTGCATTTAATTTGACGACAATACACAGACATGTGGTTTACTTCGCAATCTTTTTCTTCGCGACGGATTAACGTTGAATTTTCGTGTTTTTTTTTTAAATTTTTTACTTTTAAATGATACCTCCACCTCCTTTAAATGAAAAATTGAAACCTACAAATGAGAATTGAATATTTTCGGAGATTTGCACGCGTTGCGCCAGCGAGTAGCCGCCGCCATCGGCACGCTTACATCGATAGTAGTATTTCCGATTGACATGCAGATTCAATTGGTTGCCGATGTAGCCGATGACGCTGACGGCGAGAAAAATTGTCGCCGGACGGATCGACGTCTCACCTGGACGATCTATCTATCATCAAGGGCGACGCACAATCATTGGACTATTTGAATTGCCGCCGGAATTCGAAATTTCTTTTCCGGAAAAATTTGGAAAATTACGGCCAAATCAGACATCAAGGATCTTTTTCGAAAATTTTGAATTTGGACCCCCCCCCCTTTTTTTTTTATTCGAAAAATAATTCGAATATTATTTCTTCCGAATTTTTTAAAATGGTTCAAACTTAGTTGAGACTCCCCATTTATTTTACATTTTTGAAAAAAATAAATCGAAAAATAAAATAATTTTTAAAAACTGGATTTTTTCGCACAACCTTGTTGCGTAGATCAGATTTTTATTTAAAACATTCTCAGGCAAATAGAATGAATTATTTTAAAGTTTCTTGAGAGTCTAGCGTGTCACTTTTGAACGTTCGATTTTTTCTCAACGAAGTATTAGATAGATTTTAGAATTTATTGAGATTGTTATGGACCTATTCATGCAATGAAAAAAATTAAAAAAAAAATCAATTTTTTTCATTTGAATTCCCTATGCACACACGTCGAAAATTACAAAAAATTGACGCGATATATCGTAATTCTCCGCTATTTATTTTTAAAGGCGCACGCGAAAAGTTGCGCAGGTCACGTCGCGAAGTCGGTACTGTATTTTTTTAATGGTGGTTTTTTTCGGATTTTTTTTTATTTTTCGAGCCTTTAAAACGTTTTCTTTTGGAAATCTGTAAAAGTATATTGTTTAATCAACGTTAAAGGTTCATCAGAAGCGTCATCGATCGAAGTCTGCATCAAATCAGCACAAAAATCACTATTTCACATAATAATTGGTATCTAAATGACGAAAAATAGACTTATATTGCGGAATTAGGTGTAATTATACCAATAATTAGTTTTTTTTGCCTCGTTCTTCCATCCGTTATACATTTCCTCTTCAAAGTTTTCGAAAAATACGAAAAAGTAGCACACAAAATGAAAAATAAAAATTACAGTACCGACTTCGCGACGTGACCTGCGCAACTTTTCGCGTGCGCCTTTAAAAATAAATAGCGGAGAATTACGATATATCGCGTCAATTTTTTGAAATTTTCGACGTGTGTGCATAGGGAATTCAAATGAAAAAAATTGATTTTTTAAAATTTTTTTCATTGCATGAATAGGTCCATTAGAATTTCAATAAGTTTTAGGAAATTATATTCTAAGCATTGTAAAAAATTATTGTTTTTTTAATGTTCATTTAGTTTCAATTTAAAAAAAATTACGAGGTATCAAATAACTTTACAATTTATTATAATATTTAAAAACTTATTACTAAATATTTTATTTTGAAAATAATTTCTTCCATTTTTTTTGGCTGAGAAGGTCTCGCATCGGCAAATTCTGGTAGGTAAAAGTTGAATGGTTACATCAAACAATGGAAATATGGAAAATAGACGGCGGACTCACCCTGATGATAATCGATAGCGCTGAGGACGGCGAACACAAAAATACATATCACTATCAGAATCGTCAATTTCGGCCGTTGGTTCTTCTCATAATCGTCGAGAAAATACGTGGCGAGCCAGCGTTCGACGACAAATCCCGATAGTCCGTAGAATCCTGAACGCTGATTCAATTCGTCTAGCGGCTTTTCAAATAGGAGGCACCTGGAAAGCAAAAGCTGGCCCTTATAAATGAGATGGTGAAGAATGCCGGATGGGCGGTGTCGAGGGCGGCCGGCGAGCCGATGAGTAGCAGGAGCTTCTGAGCAAACAGGCACACGTGACCTGAGACGCAAGAGAAATAAATGCAGTGATGAAGCTTCTGAACGTTCGTCACATACTGCTTCGTTCGGATGTCGATGACGACGTTCAAAATGTAATAAGATAGTGTGAAACAATGCTGAAGGAGGTTTCGACGCGAAAAAAGAAAATTGGCGCCTACACAAAAGTAATGAAAATAAGCTGAAGTGCAAAGACTACATTGTAGTACACGATTGTCCCATTCTCGATGGCGCAGGTTGTATTGAAGAACCTCATGAACATTGTCTGGAAAATAAATTTGAAAAAAAAATTAACAAATGACAATTTTCACACACTTTCTGCCCAAAACTGACACGGAAAATTCGGGAGATTTTCAGCGTAACGGGAAACTGAAAATTAGGGGGTTTTCAGAAAATGGAAAAGTTTGCGCATGTGGCACTTTGTCGGAAAATGTTTTGAATTTCGTGCCAGATTAGGAAGGTGTGATTATGAAAAGAAAAACATTGAATGTCCGCAGGTCGACGCGTGAGCATGCGTTGTTTCCCAAGGGACCAATGCAGAAAAAAAAACGAAGAAAAATAATTTGTTTTATTTTTAGCAGAAGCTCACAAAATTTGATGTGACGTTTTTGAAAAAAAAAAACTAATTTACGTGACCGCACGCGGGCCGCAACGCGTGGCGCCATAAACACATAAATATACCATTCTTTTTTCAGAAATCGAATGATTGAAATGAGTTATTTTTTCGAAAAAAAAATGAAAAATATGCATTTTTGAATGAGACTTTCGAAAAAATTAAATGTGTGCAATTTTGCGTGCGGTGTGTTCACACACACGCACACACACACTCAAATTTGAATTATCGCTCTTCCGAAAAATATTGCGAGTCCACAAATACTCAAAGCGCTTCCTCTTTTTGCTATGGCTGCGCAGTTTTTAATACGAGTATACCAAAAATGCATATTTCAAATGAGACCATTGAAAATTGCTGAAAATATGGGAAATGGTGTTAAAAAATGGTTGGCGTGGTTGCCCAATCATTAACTAATTAGTTGGACCGGAAACGCGTCGGCAGGTGGTAATGCATAAAATTGGTAATGCCGTTTTTCGCTAATTTCTTTATATTTAAACATTGCCAAAAGTTTTTAATTTTTAATTTAGAGACTGGTAAAATGATTCCGAGTCGTTTATCGCTCTTCAAACTCGGCCAAATACGATTGGAATTTCTTCGTATACAATTATAATTCTTCATATACGATTGGGATTTTTGCGTATTACCAGAGGACGCGCTCGAAGTACTGCAGCTTGAATAGAGAGACGAGGATAAGCTTTTACAGGGAAAACTAGCAAAGAGAATTATCATCTGAAATGGAAAGATGGAAAATCAAAAAATTGTCCGCAGATGAATATTTTGATAGGACCCTCAAGTAGGAGTGATGCTATTATTGATACGCATTTCATTCGCAGAAAATGCGTCGATTGTGCATCGTGAGAACGAATCGTTGATTTTTTGCAACATTCTAGAATTTGAAGGTTGCATTTAAATAGCAAGAATTCTCCGATTTAGACGAGACTCCGGTGGAAATTGAATTACAAACTTCAAACTACACATTGTGGGATATGGGTTTTTTTTAGAATGTTTTAAAATTTGTTCTCTTCCCCATGCTTTCGAAAGATCGGAAGCAGTGTGTCTACCCGGGACGAAGTTTCCCGGGAATTTCCGGGTTCCCGGGAAATTCCCGGGAAAATTTTCCCGGGACCCGGGACTCATTGAAACTTAATTTCCCGGGATCCCGGGATCCCGGGAAATTCGTTTCCCGGGAAACGCGGGATCCCGGGATCCCGGGAAATTCATTTCCCGGGTTTCCCGGGAAATTCCCGGGACACCCGGGACAATCCCGGGACAATCCCGGGAAAGTCTGCAAACACCGCGCGCGCAAACGCACACTCTTCGAATATTGCGTATTGTCGTTTTTTTTTCGAAATTTTATGAGTTTTCTTATTTTCTTTGTCATTCTGATTCGCGACATATTCAAATCGAATCTTTTCAGTCAGTCTTTTCAGATCGAATCAGCGATATTATTTATTATTATAATTTATTGTTTACTTGATCGATCTTCAATAAGTTTTTTCGTTGAAAAAAGTATATTGAAAAAAGTTTAAAACCATTATTTCGTATAAAATTCTTGCTAATTTGGAAAAATCGTTATTTGCACATTTCAATTGTACTCATTTTTCTGCCAAATTTTAAAAATTCCAAATAGGGACTTCCTACGCCATTTTCTAAGCATTGGAATCTTTTTAAAATAAGAAAATTCATTAAAATGAAACGAGAATACGCAATATTCGAAGAGTGTGCGTTTGCGCGCGCGGTGTTTGCAGACTTTCCGGGATTGTCCCGGGATTGTCCCGGGTTTCCCGGGAATTTCCCGGGAAACCCGGGAATTTCCCGGATTTCCCGGGAACCCGCTCATCCCGGGAAATGAATTTCCCGGGATCCCGGGATCCCGAGATACCGGGATCCCGGGTAGTTGCGGGACGAAACCGGGACGAGACCCGGGATTGGAGTCCCGGGATTTCCCGGATAAACCCGGGAAACGAAATTCCCGGGATCCCGGGAAATCCTGTCCCGGGTAGATACACTGATCGGAAGTATTAAAAAAAACCAATGAGCAAAAATCAAAATATCAAAAATTGACCAAAAAAAAATTGCTAGCTCGAAAAGAGGCTATGAAAAATAATAACATTTTCGATTCGTAGCAAATTTATTAAAATCGATCGTTACGGTAAGCAGGTTGGTTGTAAGTACACCGCACGCAAAAGTGCATGATTTCAACGATTAGTTGAGTTTCGCAAAAAATTGACAATTTTGCGAACAGACAAATCATGGGTTTTGATAATTCATTTTGTTACGAAAAATTTTTATAATAATTTTTATTTAATTTATCAAACTAGACTAAACTTCAGGAAAATAGTGGGTTGCAAGAGTCATTCATTATGACAAATTCATTGTCAAAAGAAAAAATGTTTTGAAATTTGAGGTTGAAACATTAAAAAAAAATCCCGACCTTCATGTTGATTCGCGAATTTTGCCGAGTGTGTTGAAAAGAAGACGATGCTCTAGAATACGTTGAAATTCATTAAAGATTTTCTTATAAGAAGAAGCGAGTTCGCCTGATTGACTCCGCCGATTAGGCTAAATGACGTTTTGCGAAACTCATCGAAGGGAATGCGATGAACCGATTATACTGGCCGAAAATTGCACGCGCCTTGAATTATCGTATGGCAAAAAATATTTGCGAAACAGGGGCAACTCGTCAAATTTTTCTAACCACGCAGATTTTTGCGACAAGAAACTAAAAACCAATCCTGAAATTTTCAGTGTAGCACGGAGAAAAAAAACCATTTCAAAAATTCATTATAAAAAAATAAAAACTGTGATATTCACGGCTTCGAAAAATCTGACCGTGGCCGAGTTTTCTCCCTTTTTTCTGTCATCTGCATAACAACTTTTTGAGCGTTTTTATTTAAATTTTTAAAATATTTATTGTATTGTTTAAAAATAAATTCTAATCCAAAAATCAAAGGGGAAGCTATTCGAAACAAGTAATGTTTGATTTCTCCGCAAAAATGCCAAAAATTCATTCACATTTATGAGCTATAATTATGAGCTATATGAGCTACTATTATGAACTCCAAGATAAATATATTTGTCTGCATTATTTTGTGCAATATTTCTATTAGAAAAAAACAGAAACAATTCAAATCGAGGCATAACAAATAAGAGATCTTTATTTATATACAAATATTGGAGAGAAACAAATAAAAAAAAGGAGTCAAAAATAAATAAATTCGAATAAGTGACTTAACCGCGAACCGTATTCAAGAAACCGCCGAGGCCCGAAAGGAAATTAGCTCCGCCTGAATGAAACAAATACATTATGTGTATTTTTGATATCATATAATTATTCAATTTGTTTGCGTTTTGCTTTTATAATAAAATACGGATTAAAATTTATGGGGCGCCCAGAAAATTTTCGATGTTTGACCGAGACCAATTTTCTCGAAATAAGACCAAAAATTTCATGTTGAGGCGTGTGCGCCTTTAATTTCAGCTCACCCGATTGTTTTTTGTAATCGGCCGCCTCCTTCTGGAATCGGTTCTCTTGCAACTTCTCGAACGCCGCGCACTTCTTGTCCTTCAAAATGTTCGGAATCGAGTTGGCCGTCGTGGCGGCCTCGAACAGCAAATTGGTCTTCACCTGAATCATCCGAATCAACGGATTGTCGCAATTCGAACCATCATACCTTTGCCCCTTCAATGTCGTAATCGACGACGGCGTGCTGGCACGCCAAAAGACGATCGGGGTCCCTCTTCGACACCCAGTACTCCAATAGCTCCGAATTCGTCGGCGTGTACGAGCCTTGATCGAGCGAGTTGGCCGCAAGCCATTCGCCGATGATCGCGAATTTGAACGCCTTGCCGAGAAGCGGATTGTCGATTTGCGCGAAGAACTCCTTCTCGAGCTCGGAACGCGTCTGGCCGCGCTCATAGAACTTCATCCACACGTCGACGGCGCCCTGCTTCTGCCAATAATCCTTTTGCCAGACCGACTTCGAGAACGCCGTGCACATGGTGAAGTTGGGGTCCTCGGGCGGCGGACACAGTTTCGTCGTCAGACGATACGTTCGCTCGCCGGTCGCTCGACACAAATTGCCGTCGGTGTTCTCGAGCAGTTTGAGCTTCCTCGACTCTTTACACCAATCGCAATAGAAGCACTCACGACCGCACGTCGCCACGTCCATACACCGAAGCTTGCCGATCGGCTGAATCGAGACATCGAGCTTCATGGCGAGCTTGTTGATGTGAACACCCGGCGGTAGGGTGACATCGATGCCCATGTCGAAACAATCGGGCCACGTCAGATGGACGGTCCCATCGCCGTCGCGTTGATGCGGCGATGAGAACGTCGGATTCGCCAACTTAATGGGCTGTACGCATTCCTGTCCGGTCAGCTCTTTGCAGCACGAGTACGATCGGACGTCCTTGAGTTTGGCGATGAACAAGTTCTTCGAGATCACCGCTTCGTAGCTTCGCGGGCCCGTCTGTTTGACTTGACCGGTGCCGATCGGCACATCCTTGTCATTGTAGACGACGGTGTTGCCGTTCTTGTCGGCGACCACCTTGCCGACCGATTTGCCCTGCGCGTCGTAGCACTGCGAGACGCCCGGCGTCTCGGCGCTGCAATGGTACTTGTTGCCGCGTCGGCCGAACAAACTCTGCTCGAGATCCGAACCGGCGAGATTGTCGGCCGATATCGTCGCGTCGGCCTTTTTGCCGTTCTGCGCGATCGTGTACGCGTACTTTCCATTCTTGCCCTTCTCCTTGTCGTCGAACGACAGCGTTCCGTCGCCGGTGTGATTGTCGTGATCGTGCGGATTGAGTTTGAAGTCGAATCGATCATTGCGCGCCTCGAACTCGGTCTGCGACGGATGGCCCTTCAAATCGCCCTTGGCAACCGTGTCGAGCTCATACTTGCCATCGGCTTTGAGCAACGCGTGCTCCCCTTCGCCGTCCTCCTTCGTTCTGAGCTGAGCCCTGAACATTGGTGCTATATGGTTGAGATCTCGATATCGAATGGCTCACTTGTGCCCATCGACGGTGGCAATTCCGCCCTTTTCGCCAATTTTCTGCACTTGCGCCCGTTTGCCGTCGAATGTCTCAGCGGCGGCGACGTTTCCGCTCGCCGACGCGACGAACTTCTTCTTCTGATTCAGAAGATCCAACACGACCTTCTCCTTGTTGGAAGCGTCCAGTGAAACCTACAATTTCGTTATTATCCACTCGTTTTGAGAATTTCACGCGCTATGCGCCTTTAAACTTTCACCGCAAATTACATGTTTCGTCGAGGAAATTAAATAAAACCGAGTTTTCTCAATTAAATCGCCACATACTTTTTTTTTGCAATTTTATATTTTTGCCGTGTGGAGTACAACACAACGTCGCTTCGAGACCATTTTTGGAGTTTAGCCAATTTTTCGAAATATATTGTCTATTTTAAATGATTGACGATTGTTGGCGAGAAAATTCAAATCAGTGAATGCGCGTGGGATAAAATGCAATGTACGCAATCTTGTTTCCGCGAGAAATTTAAAAAAATTATCTTCCAATTGAATTTTTGACGCTTTTTTAATAGCATAAAGTCTGAAAAAAAAAATGAATTGATGGTAGCGCGCTAAAATGTGTGCAAACACCGCGACGCGAATATCACACACACACACAAAAAAAACAATCCAAACATTTTTTTTTCTAAATGCGTTTGAAAGATGAAAAAAATCTGGCTGACCCGTTGGACCTCCTTCTGCCGCTTGTCAAGCCATGTGGTGTCGGCTTCAATATGTTTGCGCTTCTCGTTCAGCGACACATGATTCGGCAACAATTGGCCGGCGTCGACGACGACGTCGAGCACACCGAGCGCAATCACCACCGCAACACCGATGATGCGCATCCTCAATTTTGGCGAATGCGATGAGCGGGGAGGTCGGGGGACGGCTATCGATCGGAACACTCGACGACTATGCGTACGAGAGATATAAATATATAGTATCTAGGACAAGGCGGCCGACCCGCGGACAGGCAATCTGTGGAAAATGGATGGTGAGAAGCCTCCGACGACTAACAGACCGCCGCTGAACACTGCCGAGTGTGACGTGATTGATCCTGTTTGGCGGAAGCGCGGCCCATCTCTCCTCTCACCCTCCAATATTCTGAGGTCGCGCAACTTTAGGCGATTTTTTAGTTTAATATCGACGCCATCGAGATGGGTCTGACTCATTTTCAGCCAGCCCCCCCCCCTCCCGGTGTAAACCTCCACCGGTTTCATTACGTTGTTTATTTTGATTCGCTCAACTATTGAGGCTACGGGTGATACACAAACCAAAAAAAGAAATAAATGACGAGAAAGAACAAAATAAATTATCACAGGTGGCGAAATGAATGAGTCCGACTGTTGGAGTCAGCAATTATCGCAATCTGAAAGAAAATGATTATTATTATTAATTTATCAAATTCAGAAGGCCAAAATTTTCGACGAATTTGGTGCGTTCAAAAATATATATTATTATTATTTGAATTTCCGCGTTGGGTCTCGCATGGAAAACCACATAATTCACTTTTTTAAAGATTAATTTTAAGTATTTTGACTAGAAAAACAAACGTGCCAAGGGACCAATTAAATTAGCAGCCCGCGAAATTCAAATTATTCACATTTGGCTGTTCACGACAATGTAAATTTACAAAATATTAAAGGGTGTGGAGCCCAACCGACTTCGTTTCGAGACCAACCCTTTCCCCATCCTATTCTGTCCCAAAAAAATGAAAAAAATGAGGGCTAGTGTGTAATGAAGGTTCGAAGAAGCAAAAACGCAAATATTTTGAGAATCTGAATTTTTGTTGCCTCGATTTTCAAAATTTTCAACAACGAAATGCGGGCGTTGATGATGGCAATCGCAAAATCTGTCTCAAAAATCTCAAATTCAGATTCAGATCAGGGATCATGGAACCATGCCATAAAAGAACATGTTTTGGTAGCGCAATGACCAGGTTTTACACTGACAGAGTGATGCGTGGTAAAAATGGAAAATGGACAAGTTTCCAGTGAAGTTGGGCGAAAGTGCAGATCGTTGAAAACGATAGGCGGCCGATTGGAAATCGTCGACGCGTGCCTACTCGCAGTACCTTCGCCTATACAACCATCGCTTTCGATGCATCCACTCATCGCACGGCTTCACGTTTTTGCCATCGATCGCGGTTGCCATCAGATCGAGTTTGACGCCGTTCAGCTCGACATCGGCGACACAACCGACGAAATTGCGCGAGAACAATCCGCCGGTCGATCGACTTATCTCGGGAACGCCGCCAATAAATATGTTGCCGTCGACGTTGAGCATCGCCAGTATGCCGGTGCTCATTCCGTTGATCTCCTCGAAGTTGTCGACCTTGAGAAGGCCTCGCCGACCGCGTCTACACAATATGGTGAGATGGTGAAGCTGTCAATGCGGGTTACCTCTCAAATCTCGCATAGTGCACTTTTCCATCATTAACGACATCAGAGGATACTAGATGAGCAGCTCCGCCTCCCAATTCATACCTAAATCATCAATTCAACGCTTCTTCCGAATTTCGCGCAATTACGAATAATGGAGATAGCCATTCACAATTCCCACAGAAATATAATCTTCCATTTGTGATACTGTAGGACGTTGACCTTGCCATAATAGGACCTAAATAAAACTTGTAGGCTCTGCGGACGTGTATATATTGATTTGACCTACCCCATTCTGGGCGGTCGTCTTGAACTTGAACGCAATGATCTCGTCCTTCTCGGACGTCAGATGTGGGAACTCATCAGATGAGAGTTCGATGAATGCGTCACCATCGAATCTTGCCGCATGCTCGATAGGTTTGACTGAAATTTGCGAATACACCCCCACTCAGATTATCGATCGTTTCGTTCTTACACAAACTACAAGTGGGACCATCATAATAAAGTTTGCAGCGGCATTCAAAGTGCGTCTTGTTCTGCGGCACACATACGCCGTTGTGTCCGCAAACTGTGCTGTTGCACACCGATGAGACATCCTCGAGATTCGCATCCTCGCCGATATCGGGAATATCGACAGCTTCAGTTGGTAGGAGTACCGGAAGATCCGGATCGCGTTCAATAACCTCCGGATCGATTGGCGTTCTCATGGTGGTGGTGGTCGTGGTTGTAGATGTCGTAGTGGTGGTGGTGGTGGTGGTCATCGGCGTAGTCAGTGGTGGTGATAACGTGCTTTCGGGAATAATCTCGATTGGCACCAAATCCTTAAACGTATGATAGAAATTATAATCTTCTTCCGATGTTAATGTAGTGTCCCAATGTGGTTCCATTGTCGTCAGCGACTCGAATTCCGGCTCCGGATTCGGATTCTCCGTCACCGATTCTATCGTTGGCAACTCATCGCAATTCGAGATATCACCAGAAGACATCAAATTTTTGACGTCGACGTCTTCGGAATTGACGATGAGCTCGTAGAGGCATCCGTGGAATGGTTGCTCAACAACCTCGACGGGTCCGCTGATGCCTGGCGGAAGACCGCCGACGAAGATTTCAGTGCCTAGACAAACGCCGGAAGTATCAATCTGAAATCAGCGACAATTGAGCAATTTTTAAAAACCAATCTGAAAATACCGCAGAAACCTCTTGTCCATTAACATTTAGCACCATTTGCTCATCAATTTGAGCCACCGAAATGTCGAGCATCGCCCCTTGAGCAATCGGCTCGCTTCGAATCCGTTGCACATCCTTTTCCGGATGTCTGACCGTCAACACCACTTGATTCTCAACTAGCGAAATTGATGCGAACTGCTTGGCGGCTGGCGAGTAGTCCGAAGCAAAGTACATGAGAACATGCTCATCGGCGTCACCGCGAGGCTTGAGTTTGAGTTTAATCGATTCGAACTTGACCGGCTTCTTGACGGCGACGAACGATGTCTCGGAGGAGAATCCAAGAGGCTTTCTGACTTCAATAGTCTCCTCGCATCTCAATCCAGTGGTGCCAATCGGGCATACGCATTGCCAACTTTCCTCATTGTCAATACACATGCCGGTGTTGCAGAATTCATCGTGACACCTTGACGATCGCCATTGACATGTCGCTCCATGGAATCTCGAATCGCATTCGCACGTGAAGCCCTCCTCGACCGAATTCGAGTTTCTACACTTGGCGCCATTGAGGCACGGCGACGTCATTGCGCAAACGTCGAACTTTCGAACACTTGCCGGAATTTTGGCGTCGCCCAGACCGACATTCTCGCCGTTCAATTTCACTTGACTGATGACACCGTTGAAGTCGTCCTCAAACTTCTCCGGATCGATTTTTCCGCCAATGTACAACGGCGTGTTCACGCCGACACTCAGACTGGGCAACGGGTATTGGTGTTGCCTCACCACCTCGACATCATCGTTGAGTTTGACGACGACGCCGGTGGGTTCGTTGCGAATCCGCACCACGTTCCATTCCATTGGCTTCAACGTTGTCGGCGTTTCGACGATCTCTACGCCGTGCCCAACGTCGTATTGATAGACAATCGTGCCGCGCGGTGTGATTCGAGCCTCATGAAGCACTTCGCTTTTTGGCGGCTCGAGCAAATCGCCAGACTTCAATCGACGCGTATTGAAAATGACTCCTTGGGTTTGTGAGCTGTTCAGTGTTATTTGAATGTCGAAATTGCGGAGTTCATGATCATCCAGTGGTGGCAATTCGATAGGATCTCCATTGATTTTTGGAATAAAATCTGAAGCAACTATTATATTTTTTTGCATTGAAACTTTTCGAGTATCACCATCGACTTGAAGATCGACCTTCGATATGAATGGCTCCTCATCGACATCCTCATTCTTCACATCAATCTTGCATTCATATTGGCCTTCATCACTTCGATGAATCTTGCTGAAGCTCAGCACTCCTTGGCTAACCCGAGCGCCTTCGGGAAGGCTTCCGTTGTCTCTCGACCACGTCACCGACGTTTTCGGTTCGACGAGCGTTGCATCCACAGGACACGCGAGGTAAGCTTCGTCGCCAACAGTGTAAACGACAGGAAGTGGTGCGCCGATACGGAATTCTGAAATTTATTCTGGATTAGTCCCTTGAATATTTCGGCGGACACCAAGGGACTCAGCTCATACACCAGTAATAAAAAAATGTGTGCAAAACATGTGTCATTTTATTCGTTACACCTGTTTTTCTTTTTGATATTTCTTGAGAATAATGACGCCATAAAAGTTATCTGAAGATTTTCAATAGTTTTGCACAAACACCAACACTTGAAAAACGAATATATTGTGATTATTTTTTTAAATACCGTTTCTAATCACTTAAAACCCTAAAATACGTTTTTAATATCGATGTCAATTTAAAAATTAAAAAAAAAATAATAAAAAATGCAAATGCGCCCCACTCCACAGTTTTTTTGAGCAGAGAAAAATACGTGCGGTCTGCAATTATTTTGCCAAAACTCGACATTTTTAAATAATTCCAAATTTCTCAAAAAGTTCCTCTCTACTATGATTTCAGATTTTCCCCCGCCAACAATTCACTCGACATCACATTAGTCCGGTTACTCACAGCATTTTTTCGCCCTTCCGATACCGTTCTACACATTATTCGGCAAATCATGAGAAAAAAATAAAAACGTCAGCAACAACAAGAAACAACAACAAATACAACAACAACAGCAACGCGTAACTGCAAATAAAATCAAATATGTTTTATTAGAAACGAAACGAAACGAAAACGAATCATCGGTACATAGCGAAACTCGAGAAATGAGCAAATTGAAATTGGATATAATTGGTGATTAAAAAAAATGAATTGATCTGAAAATAGAATACGGGTTTGGACGAATACGGCGGACGAAGACAAAAGAAATACTGAAGAGCACCACAAATTGTAAAGGGGTAGTGGGATGATGGGATTGTAATTTAATTTCTATCTTTTTTTTTGAATATTTTAGGCAGGCAAGTTTTTGTCGTCACTGGAAAGGCACTTTTTGAAACACACAAAACACTAAAACATGAAATTATGAATGGAAAAGCATGCATCACGCCAAAAAAAACGGAAAGAATTTAGGGAGAAAAGCTAAAATAATTTCTTTTTTGAGGGAGGGGTGGGGGAATAGTTACAAAAACGTTCTACGGCACAAAAAAAAACACAAAACTTGGCAGGTTTGGTGGGGGTTTTCTTTCGCTCAAATTTCGTCTATGAGAAGAAACAAACACAAAAATATATATCGAAACGTCTAAAAATTGCGTTTTACTGGCGCGTTCTCTTAGAACCACGAGCTGATGAGCCGCGTCTGATGGCGACGCTGTCGGCCGAGGGCCTGCGCGTTGCGTCGCCGATGACGAAGACGGCGACCCCTTCGGTGCCCGAGATGCTTTCGCTTGCGTTTTCCGCTGCCGACGTTCAGCACGGTTCTCGTCTGAAGTGGTCCCGCTTTCGTTTTGGCAATGCATCGATACACTCCTCCATCGTCATCGGTCAAGTCGGTGAAGAGAAGGCGTCCGCCAGTGACCTGAAAATTGAAAAGATGTGTTTGGAATCAAAAAATGGGCAATCTTCCAAATAAGGAAGTCATTCAAAAATCTTATTAAACATAAATCTATTTTTTTGGTTTAAATTTTAAAACTTTAAAAAGAAAGCGAAATTCCATGTGCTGAAATTGGTAGAATTATTTGGGTAAATAATTAGGAATACAAGCGAAATCAAGAATTTCAAAATCAAGCACGTTTTAAGCTTCAGGTTTTTTTTTCAGGCATTTGGACAGCAACAAAAAATCAGGTTTCTAGGGCTTCGAAAAAAAATGAAACTAACTAAAACAAGGCATGCCTATTCATAAGGCAACTTACGGTTGTATTACAAATCTCATCGTGTAAAAGAATTGAATTAATCTGTAAGCGTTGATTGACCGATTCTTGGCCAAACAAAAGAGAAAACAACGACCAACAAAGAAACTCAACAATTTGCTTACCTGCGCGTTCGCCGGCAATTCTTCGGATCCTTCTTTAACCCACGAGATGACGGCGCTCGGATCGCCGGTGACCTTGCAGTCGAACCATGCTCGCTCGCCGACCTGCGGATTTTGTGTGGACGATTCGAGAAGAACCTGGATGATGGTGTCAGGCACTAAAAGAAAAATTCATCAATTCTGCAAAAATATCGAGAAAATACCGAAAATTTGGGCGTTCACGAATCCTTCGATGACGTTTCCTTCGAACGACACCTTGCACGAATAAAGACCGGCCGATGTGTCGTCGAAGTTTTTGATTCTGAAAAAGGGAGAATTTTGAGAAATAAAAAAAACTATTCAAAATTCGAAAAAAATAGGATTATCAATGGGGCGCGTTTGACTCACTCAATTTTATTTCCATTTGGAATCGCGTTCGATGGAAGATCTCCACCCTCGTAGCTCCAATCAACCTTGGATCCAGGCACCGAATAAACCGGACAAGTGAACGAGGCATCCGATTTGTCATCGAACTTCACGATTTGCGCGTCTGTAATGAAATTGGTGAGTTTTGACGTCGAGCAAAACAAATGAGGTCGCCATTCATGTCATAATTGTTCCTTTTTTTTTTAGCTCAAATTCATACGCGTCTTATCGAGGTGTCCAACAGACACCGCTGTGAAAGCGCTTCCAATAACCAATCCATTGTTATCCTCAACATTGCATCTGTAGACACCAAAGTCATTGGATGGATCGGCCTTGTCGATCTCAAGAGTTGGCTCGGTGCCAAGTTGGCGGACAAGACTTCCGCCGCGCAACAAAGCCCACTTGAAGTGTTCGCCATTTTCAGCGCCTGCAAATGCTCATATTGGCGGGAATTTGAAAAAACAAATGGCATGGGTTGAGAAACAAAACGAAAACGCGAGGATTGGTTAAAACAACAAATCTCACCGTGCTCGTTTGGATTTGCTCCGATGATGATGATGATGGCTATCGTTGAAGTCTGTTAGCGACACATATTTTGACAGAAATGAATGACATGAATGTTAGCGACCGAAAAAGAGAAAACGATGATTCGAAACCAAACCTCTCGGACCGTTCTGCTCGATGATCACAATGTGAGGACTCGTGCCGATTTCGTAATTCGTGTCCTCGAGCGTACAATAGTAGAAGCCGCGATCGCAAATGTCGGCGTGTTTGATGTGCAAGCTCGGTGTGTTAGCGACGTTAGTGAACGAGATGAGATCGTCTCTTGAGCGCCACCAAAGGACACGCGTATGATTATCTAGCATGTTTCGAAACGCGACAAGTATTAGAGGACACAGAATTCAGAAAAGAATGAATCAAACACACACACACACACAATCTATTCAAGTGCCTACCTTCAACTGAGCATTTGAGAACGATGGATTCGCCTTGAGAGACGACGCGAACGCGCGGCGGCTCGATGTCGACGCGTGGCTCGTCGACTGGCTCGGCGGATGAGTGGACGCTAACCGTTGCCGACGCAATGATCTCATTGTTGCGATATCCATTGCACTTGTATTCGCCAGCATAGGAATTCTATAGCAATTATAACTAATTACGATGTTTGCTTGGATGTTTTGCTTTACCTTGAAGCTTGGGAAGTGTAGGACACCTTGTTCGTTGTGCTCCTCGACGTCGGTTGGAAGTTGATCGTTGACCTTCTCCCATTCTAATCGATCGACCAATTGGCTGCCGGTGGCGGTGCAGATGAGCTCGCCCTTCTCGCCCTGATCGAACGATTGCGACGAGCCGCCGAGAATCGAGACGGTCGCGATTCGCGACGGCTCGACGACCTCGATGTAGATGTTCTTGGTGGCGGTGGCGAAGTTGCTCGAGCCTTTGCACGTGTAGACGCCGGCGTTGCCGAGGCCGACGGACGGATGGCGAATGAATTGCTCGGAGATTGTCACCGGCTTGAAATCGTCGGGCAGATCGCCGCGCTCCGGTCCCGGATCGTGAAGCCATTCGACTTCGGGCTCCGGATCGCCGGGCGCGCCGAACGCCTCGCATTTGACTTGAAGCGGCTCGCCGACGGTGACAATCAAACTCGGACCCGGCGGATCGGTCTTGACAATCAACGATGGTCCGATGTTGACGGTTCCGTGATCGCTTGCTGTGCCAACAGGATTCGTAGCCGTGCAAGTGTAGTCTCCGTTGAGCTCCGAGCGTCCGTTGGAGAAGTCGAGAAGATTCGGCTCAAGCGGTGTAACGTCGTGTGGTAGAGGTGATCCATTGGGTCCAGCCCATGTAATTTTTGGAGTAGGTGTCCCGGTGACGATGCACTCGAATTGGTGTCGATCGCCCGGTTGTCCGTTCCAGACTCTCGGCTGAACCATGGCGGTTGGCGGCTCTTGGTCTGAAAATCATCGACGTTAGGTGGGCCATCATCGAGAAGCATTAATAGGGAAATAATAATAATAATAATAATGTGCACTCAAACCATCGGTGATTTCAAGTCGAACCGGCTCGGAGGTGCCGGTGCCGTACTCATTCGTCGCCAAACACTTGTAGTCGCCAATCGTCGCCGGCGAGGCGGCGGCGATGATGAGATCGTCGCCGTCGGGCACGGCGCCCTCCGGCAGCTCCTCATCGTCGGCGCGTGTCCATGTGACGCGCGCCGGCGTCGCCGAGTGCGGCTCGCAATGGAAACGTGCTGGTGCTTCGGGCGCGACCTGGAGAAGTGGTGGTGTGGCAACTGGACGTGGTGGGGTGCCGCCTGGAGAGAATAGTGGATAGATTGAATTGGTGGCGAAATGAGAAAGAATCGGAAAACTCAAACGACAAACTCAAAAAAAAAATCAATGACACACCAGGGAGCACGTGCAACACACTATTAGCGGTTCGTTTTGGTGGACGGCCTCCGGGCGGCCGATAGACGCAAATGTAGGCGCCGGCGTCGTCGCGTCTCGCCGCTTCGATGTAGAGGACACCGCCGCGATCGCTTGATCCGAACGGAAGTGGCTTCTCGTCGGCGCGACCAAACTCGAGATATTGGACGGCGTCGGGACGGCCGGGAATCTCGCAGTTGATTCGCGCCGGATTGCCCTCCTTCACTGTCTGCGATGGTGGAGTGATTACGGGCGTGAGATCGTCTAAAAGAGTGCGTGACACAACGGTGATGGGAATTGAATGATGGAAAAGAAGAGGAAGAAGGGTGACTCGTAAAACTTACGCGACTCGAGTGTTGGTATCGTGTTGGGCGGTGTGACGTGAACACTAGCCGGCTCGGAATCGATGAGCTCGCCGGTGGCGAGATCGCGCGCCGTGCAAATGTAGTCGCCGTCGTCGGTGAGCTCGGCGCGATACACCGAGAACAATCCATTGCTCTCGTCGGAATCATCGTTGAGCTCGCCGCGCGCGCGTTTGAAGTGCAACGGAATGTTGGTGTGGCCGGGAACGTGACAGCGAAGGCTGAATGGCTCACCTTCGGGCACCGTCTGCTCGCGCGGCTCAATAATCGGACGGAATGCTGGAATCGACAAACACAAATAGGGCAAAGAAAAAATAATAAAATAAAAATGAAACCCAACAACCAAAGGATAGAATCGTGCAAACACACACACGCAGAAATCTAGCAAAAAAAATGATATACCGGATTTGACGTTGATTCGAGCTGGTCGCGATTCGACGGGCCGCTGAGTGTGTGGATCGGTGGCGGTGCACACATAGTCGTCCTCATCGGCCTTCTCGGTTCGCGGAATGTCGAGAACACCGCCGGCGACACGCGCGTACGTTGGAATCGGTCGGCGATCCCTTTTGTGCCATTGAAGCTGAATGTTGGGATGTCCGGGCACCCAGCAACGGATTCGCGACGGTTCGCCCTCGTTGACGGTCTGCGTCGGCGGATCGACTTGGACGTCGAGAGGTTGTGCTGAAGATGAGGAGAACGAAATCAATGGGTCATTCTTGAGCCAGTGAATTCTTACGCTGATTGACGTTGAGTCTCGCCGGTGGAGCCTTTTGTGGATTGCCATCGGGATCCGTCGCGGTGCATTCATAATCTCCAGCATCGTTCAATTGGGCTCGATCGATTCTCAAGAAGCCGTCGCGCTCCAAAATGCCTTGCGGTAGGGCTGAAATCATAAACGTTCATCTTTTGCCGGAGCACTCCTCATACGTTGTCCGTCGCGTCGAGACCATTTTAGGCTCGCGTGCGGCTCTCCTGGAACCCAGCAACGGAATTGCGCTGGATCGTTGACATTGACGGTCTGAACTGGCGGATCGATTTGTGGTGCGGCTCGTGCTGGAAAATAATTTATGCACGTCGTCCTCTGGATTGTTTGGATTCTTACGACGCTGCGGTGGATCACGAATATCCAATTGAACCGGCTCCGATTGTTGCGGAATGTTGTCTCTTGGATCGGTGGCCGTGCACACGTACTGTCCGATCTCGTGCTCGCTGGTTCTTGGGATGTTCAATATTCCTTGCTGCTCCTGAACACCTGGCGGAAGTGGAGCGCCACCAGGTCTCGTCCATCGAAGCTGCACGTTCGAGTTGCCTGGAACCCAACACTTGAATCTCGCTGGCTGTCCACGATCAACCGTCTGACGGACTGGATCAACTTTGGGCGGCATGGCAGCTGAAACGATTTCGAGTCATGAAGCGATGACGCGCAACCCTCACGTCTCTTAACTTCGAGAATCGCCGGCGGCGATTGCCCGATGCCATATTGATTGGCAGCCGAGCAGATGTACCTTCCAGCATGATGCATTTCGGATTGCGGTATCTTCAACGCGTTTCCCGTCTGGTAGACACCATAGGGCAGTGTGCCGCCGAGCTGATCGCGATGCCACGTGATTTGGCAATCCGGAATTCCCGGCACCCAGCAACGGAACGACGCCGGCTCGCCCTCATTGACAACGAGATGGGGCGGATCGGTGACCGGCTGTGGTGGGCGTCCGCCTAGAAATCGAGCGATTGAACAGGCAATGGCATGGAGGTAAGAAGCTTGCAGGGGAAGACTTGGGGGAGGGGAGGGGAATGTCGATCGAACAAAACCTGGTTATGTTAAAATTTGTTAGAAATTGAACTAAAAAAACTGGTCACGGCAATGGAACGAAAAAAAAATGAAAACAAACTTGTCCGTCGACTAATCGTCAATAAAGCGTCATCGGCGGCGATTTGTGTTATCGTTGAAGCGGTGCATCGATACTGTCCGGCTTGTCGCGATTGCACATCGTCAATCTCCAAATAGCCGTCGTGGACGCGCGCGTTCGACGGCAAACTCGGCTCGCCGACCTTCGACCATTCGACGTGAATCGGTTCGGTCTGGAAGTTGAAAACATAGGAGGTTGTTATTAGTAGGTTAGTCGAACGGCAAGGTACCGTGTAGCCGAACACTTGACAAATCCAGTGGACGCGATCGCCAGGATGCACAATTTGCCGCTTCGGCTCGAGGATGCGGACCCGCAACGCTAAAATGTTTTGTTAGGGTGGGGGAGTCAAAAACAAAAACCATGTTAATTGGAATTTCCATTCAAGACCACACGTACACGCACAGACAAGACGAAATCACAGCTACAGTAACAATAACATTTATTTATTATATATAATATAATATATATATTTTTTTCTTTTTTTTTCTCTTGCCATGTTGATTATTAGTACATAGAAACGTCGGCAGTGTAGAACACAAAATGAAACGGATGAGAATAAAGACAAGTTGGGACAACACAGACAGACAGAAAAACGATAATGATGAAAAGCGGAAACATAGAACGCGAAAATTAGAAAAAAAATAGTCGAAACACAACATTTTGAGACATGGATGGTGTGCTCTTGGTTTTGGTTTTTTTTGTGCGCCAGGGACCCCCATTTTTAATGGTGATAGAAGCGCGAGCGCACGCGGATACGACGACGCCGATGACGGCGACTGGCGGTGTTGCTCTGTGGTTCACCTTCTTTCGGATGGACGAATGTGATGTCGTTGGTGTTGACCGATCCGATCGGCTCGCACACGCGTCCAGCCGGCTTGTTCGATCGCGTGTATCCCGGCGCGCATCTAAACAGAACACGTTGAATGCGTCAGAAGCGCTTGATAGTCTTACTCATTGCAGAGACGTCCTTGAAGACCGGCGGGGCACATTCGGCAAGACACTTGACCATCGGAGTCAAGATAGCAGTCGGAAGCGCCCGGACACGGGCACGGTGTGCAATCGAACGGCGTTCCTTTGGTGGCGTCGCCGTAGAAGCCCTTCTTGCATCGCTCGCAGTGCGTTCCTTCGGTGTTGTGCTCGCACAGCAAGCAGCGTCCGAACGAGTCGCAACCGCGCGGCGAATGATTGTTGCAGTGGCACGGCGCGCGCGTCGCCGCCGGCTGACAATCTTGCGGTGTGCCGCGACGCGCGTCTCCAACGAATCCCGGCTTGCAGCGTTCGCACTGATCGCCTTCGGTGTTGTGTTGGCAATCGAGACAATAGCCGTACTCTTTGTCGCATTGGCTCGCGTGCCCGTGACATTCGCACTTCTCGCACAATCCCAAATAGAGGCCGCCGCCGGTGCGCGAGTAGCCCGGCGCGCAATCCTCGCACGAGGTGCCGACGTAGCCCGGCGGGCAGACGCACTGCTCAACCTCGGCGGCGGTGAGTCCCTGCCCGTAGGGCTCGGCGTACTCGAAGCTCACCGCGACAAGGTTCGACTCGTCGCAATTGTCAAGATAGGTCGACTTGATGAGAATGGTGTCGAGATCGGAGAGAGCCATGAGAAGATGTTCGCGTGTCGCCTGCTGGCCATCAATTCGCTGCCAACTGCAATCACATTCAATTCAACGCCAAGGCATCAATGATCAACTCACTTGTTCTCGAAGAGTTTGATCTCGATGCTGTTCTCACGATCAGCGTGAAGTGGCTCACGATGTTTGTAGTGAAGTACGATATCATTGCCCTGCAAAAATCGGATTTCAAAAGTAAACAAACGCTGAGAAGCAAACGCGAAACCTTGAGGATGACATCGGCGGCGCTATCTGGATTTCCGGATCCGGTGAATCGCACCGTGTACTTCAATGTACCACCATAGGCGGTCACCTTGTTGTCGAGGAACTTCTGCGGAAGCTTCCAGTAGAGTGTCTGCCCGCGAGCCTCGTTGAAGCCGGTGAATTGAATCTCGCGACCGCTCACGTACGCCTGCGTTGACGGCGTGTAGGGGCTTCGCGTGTCGGCGGTGGTGATCTCGAGTTGATCGCGATCGCCGCGCGCGTAATCGATGCTGACGGTGGTGCGTTTGTAGTTGCTCGCCGAACACTGTTGGGTGACGCCCGAGCAGAAGCACGGAATGCAGCCTTGCGGATTCGCCGGCGAGAGTCCGAACGAGTTGGGCGCGCATCGGTCGCAGTTCGGCCCGACGACCGACGCCTTGCATTGGCATTGCCCTCCGCGGCCACCGCCCTGAACAGCTCCTGGTCCGCACGTCTGCATCGGCTGCTGAACTGGAACACAATATCCCAAGTATGGTCCGTTGCCGCTTCTCTCGTAGCCTGGCGCGCAGTCCTCGCACGAGGTGCCGATGTATCCCGGTGGGCACGAGCAGAGCTCAACCTCCAGAGCAAGACCGTCGGGTGTGTGACGATCGACGGCGATCTCCCAGGCGACGTCGCCGAGGCTCGACGACGTCTGCTGCGAGGCGTGAGTGGCACGAATCAGGAACGCGTCGAGATCGGCAAGAACCATGAGGAGATCCTCGCGGGTTGCTGGCGATCCATTGAGTTGCTCATAATTGGTCTGGAATAATGAAATTGCAGAGCCAACGAATCATTCTCGATTTCCAACCTCATAAGTCTCAACAGTGATTCGAACCGGGCTGTCGCTTCGAAGAACGTGCTCCTGTTTGCGGACACGATGCACCAAGATGTTCTGATTGCCTTTGAGCACCACCATCGGCTCATTGCTGAGCGGTCCGCTTCCGGTGAACTCGATCTCGAACTCCATTTTGCCGCCGTACGAGGTGACCTTGTCGCCGAGGAATCGCTGCGGAAGGCGCCAATATTTCGCCGCGCCATCGGTGTTACCGTCCAATGTCAGATAGCCGGTCTTGACGAACGAGAATTGCGCGTTGCGATCGACGGCGCGCTCTTCCATGTCGGACACGGTGACGCCTTCGGCGTCGCCGGCGAACATGAGGCGGTCCTGAAAACGCGTTGGATGTAGAAGAATTTCGATGGGGGATTGTGAGACATGCACTAGGAGGTGGGAATGGATATTAACAATTCCAGATGGGGGAAGAGGGGATTTTCAGAACCACAAACATAAAAGACAAGGACAAACCGGCAAAGAACACTTACACAAGCAGCGTCCTGAAAACACACATTTAAGACAATTGGACAGGACTATTGAGAATTTCAGTTTTTTTTTGAAAAAAAAATGAGAAGCTTGAAGGCGATACCTTGGTTCGGTAGTAGCCGCTGGATCGACACTGATTGGTGATTCCGAAGCAGAAGCACTTGAGGCATCCCTCCGGACTCTTCTCGGACAAATGGAACGCGCCCGGTTTGCATTGATCGCAATTCGGGCCGGTGACTTGCGGCTTACAATCGCACGTACCGTAATGGTTCGGATACGGCGACACCGATCCGTGCGGGTTGCACGTGGCGCGCTGTGGCGGCGCCGTTGGCGGCGGCGGCGGTCGCGGCTCATCGACAACGCGCACAATGCAATCCGGCGTGGCGAGCACACGTCCCTTCACGTTGATCGCCTCGCATGTGTAGGCTCCCTGATCGATTGGTCTGCAATGAAGAATGATATCGTGAATCTCGTCCCCCCCTCTAACGTCTCGTCAAGGTTCTTATTACATTCATACGTTTGATAAGAAGGCGATTGATTTGTGAAACCGGTATCTCTCTCTCTCTCTCTCTCTTTCTCGACTTCAATACGAAGCCTCGCATCATTCTCATCATCAATAATCAAAAACTTACTGCGCGTTGTGAATCGTGAGTGTTCCGAAACCGCCTTCAGACGTCTGAAGGCATCGCGGCGGCTCGCACACCGGTCCCCAATTCAATCGCCAATTGATGTACGGCTCGGGAACGGCGACCGATTTGCACGTGAGCGAGAACGTCGTCCCGCGCGGCACTTGAAGATTGGTTTGCGGCGGCTCGACGACCGTCGGCTGCACACATCCGACCTCGTCCGAACCGTCGTGACAATCGTTGGTGCCGTCGCAATGGAACGATGACGGCACGCATTGTCGACGATCGTGACATTGGAATTCGGTTGGCTTGCACGTGCCGATCGCCTTTTTGGCGCCTTCAAAACAGAAATGTTAGAACCATCGGAAACCAACGCAATCGATGGCCGTCTCACTGCAATTCAGCTCGTCGGAATTGTCTCCGCAATCGTCGTCGCCGTCGCAAAGCCACATCTTCTGAACGCACTTGTTGTTGTTGCATTTGAACTCGTTCGGCTCGCACGATCTCGACAACGATGGACAATTGTGCTCGTCGGAGCCGTCGCGACAATCCGGCTCGCCGTCGCACTTGTAGTCCGATTTGATGCATTCCTGATTCGCGCACATCATCTCGTCGTGCGCGCACGAGCCGGTGCGGCTGTGCCCGACGCCGTGATGGTCTTGCGGTCCGACTGAAATTCGCGCGCGAGCTGATCATCGAGAACGAGACATTGAAACTTACATGAGACGACCGTCAGAACGGCGCGCGCTTCAGCCGTCTGTCCGTTGTGTGTCGCCACACAAATGTAGGTGCCGGCGTCGCTCAGCGAGACCGGATTGATGGTGAGACGGCCGCCGGAATCATGAGCCGATGGCGGAAGGGGTCCGCCAACGCGCGCCCATCTCACACCCGGATAGACCGAATTGTCGGCGGTTCGCGCGCGACAATCGAACGAGACGTCGCGACCATCGCGCACCTCTTTTTCCGACGGGAACACGGTGATCTGAATGTCGACATCCTGACCATCATCGTCATCGTCAATGTCTTGATCTGAAACGATGATGATTGAAAAATGCGAAACGCGATATCGATTATTCTGTTGGCCCCACAAGTCTGCCTATGGCTGCGCCGATGCGATTGCTCGGTGACGGCAATGAGGAGAAGAGCGGCGATCAGCGCCGCCCTCGGAATGAGCCTCATTGGGGTGTACGGGTGGGTGTTAGCGAATCCACACTTTTTGTGGTGTCGATGTCTCAACCCCCTATCGATTCCTAGGTGTTCGCAAACCCTGCACAACAGAAAAATTTCGATAGATCGTACAAATGGAAAATAATATATCGACGAATGATTCGCAATAAAACCATCAAACAAAAAAAACAACAAGGCGAAGGAGAAGAAGAAGAAGAAGAAGAAGAAGAAGAAAGAGGGGTTTGGACTAGGCGCACTAATTGATGAAACAAAAATTTGTTGTGTTGATAAGAAGGAGAAGAAGATGACGACGACGACGAAGAAAACCAATTTTCGCCTTAAAGGGCAACAAAACGTTCGCACATCATAAATGGTGCCCATTTAATGTGAGACGATCGCCGAATGCTACATTCAATCAAAAAGAGAGAGATGGGGCTGTCGGAACTTAGTATCGCCAGAAGACAAATGACGAACATCTGGAAAATCGGGCGGGGCGGAACCCCAGCGGCACACAAAAAAAAAGAAAAGGAATCGAACTGAACCAGGCGGCTCTTATATAATATTACACAGTGTTTGTGTGCGTGTGTTTTTTTTTATCCATGCTCCGAACCGCCCGCCTACAGAATCATTTGAATGCGATTGGTTGAAAAAAAAATGAAGAATGGAAAAGCTGATGGGGGGGGAGCTCGTTGTAAAATCGAGGCGACGCGTTTCAAGTACAGATTTGCGCAATCAAACAGACAGAGGCATTTTGCAGAAGGGCAATAAACAAACATATTGCGACACTATAGGGGGGGGTCGAGTTGAGAAAACCGCAAGAAGCTCAAAAAAAACACACACACATGAGAGAGAGGGGGGGGGTTGTGAGCAAGTGTCGAAATGATATGAATTGATATGAGCTGAAGCCTTCTAAAAAAAATCCTATCAGTGGAATTGAACCGAATGAGAAGAAAAATTGGAATTCGGTAATTTTTTTTTTGGTTGTCTCGTTCTAGAATGATTCGCCATCTTTTTATTTTTTGGGTGTGGCGGCTTCGGCGACGCAATATCATCTTCTCCCTTCCTCCTCGCCTTCTACTTGATTTCAATTCATCACCGGCGAGGTTTGCCGCCGCAGACGTTTTTTTTGAGGGGGAGTTGAAATGCCGGATGTGTGCTTCATTCGGTTAACAGACCGAAATTAATCACCGATCGAATGGATTGATCGAATCGAGGTCAGGATGAGCTGAAGGGCGGCGGAAGTGTCGTCGCTGCATAATCGACAAGCTCGTCACACACACAAAAAGCGCATTCCTTCTCTTATCAGTTCGCACTTTAAAGGCGCATTTGGTGGTTTACAACGCCCGTCGGAATGGAGAGAGGGATTTCAGCACAAAAAGGTCCGGGAGTCTAACTGGGGAAATGCACTTCTGAAATTCTTATCAGCCAGAATGCTATCTATCAATGGGTGATAAACTCAAGGAGAGACTCGAAAAGCGCAATACAAGTGGGGAATCGAACATTGATCCGAAGGAGAAGAACGTCGAGACGAATGGGATCCCAAAAAAAAAATAATTGCCGATGGACGGAATCGCATAATTGTGACCGAACATTTTGCAAATAGCCAACTGAAAAAAAAATGCCAAAAATGCAATTCGTTTGATAAGCGAGAATGAGGGAGAGAGAGAGAGAGAATTTATTATCTTAATAATGAGGCGTGCCCAAATATGGTCGCGACGGTGTGTTTGCTGTTTTTTTCGCTTTCATCAATCGTTTCCAATAATGGGCAAAAAATCAACAATAAAATATTTGTAAGGTTTTCGGGCAAGGGGGGGGGGATTGCGATTCCGAAGAGCACGACCTTCTCCGGTCCGGTCCGGTCGGGATGAATGTTCTTGAGAGGAATTCGTTCAACCGGTTTTGCGACAAATAAATTCATATTATTAATAATCAAATCAGAAATGAATCGAGGCATACGCGACGAATTATTGAGGCGGGGGGGGGGGTTGGATGAAGCTTGTCGCGATCGGGAAGACGAATAAAAAAAAAGTTCGCACGCTTTAATGCCCTCCCCAAACAGCCCTCCTTATAGGGTGCCCCGTCTCGACGGAAACTCATAAGAAACGGTCCCTCGGGAACAAGAAAAAACACGCACGCACACACACACACAACATCAAGCGACTCAATCGGCTGATATATGTACAGCAAACAAGAGGAATTGGAGAGAAACTCTCAACTTTACACAACACTGAGCCCGGCCCTCTGGTTTTTTGTGGTGATCCACCCCCCCCCCCCTCTATGCGATTGCAGCGATTCATCGTCTCGTCGTTGATTATCGCGTTAGCTACTACCGTAATCCAAGGTCGCTAAACTGTAACTGATAGCTTCGAATGGAATGTTGTGGGGGGGGGGAGTGGGTGTGTAGTTTTTGATCTGCTAGACGCATTTTTTGTTGTTCTAGAATATCGCGATGAGCCGCCGTACACTTGTAGAGTGGCTGGCACCAAAAAAAATGGTAGATCGAGATCATTCTCATGATCAATAGAACGTGAGTTTCGTTGACACCAATGAAACGATGTGGTTTCGCCGAAAATTGGTAATATCATTCGAACCGGAAATAGCAGTGATAAGCCCATTTTCCAGTTGGTCAAGGATCCATTCAGATTCGAATTGACACCAACAAAACCAAACTCCATTGGATTCGAATTTTGAGATTGCCTGCATAATGCCACGCGCCATAGGCGCCGATTCAAAAATGTTCTACCAGCGAGCCAAACTCTATTTTGCTCATAGCAAAAATTTTGAGATTGAATTCAGGCTTTCAAATTACACGGGTCTACTAAAAAATGTTCAGATCGATATCTGAATAATTGGCGAAATGATAGAAATTTTAAGAGATTCAAAAATTCTCCCCGGGGGAATTCTCACACATACATCGAGCCAATACATTTATGTACGTATAATATATATACATATATGGATGTTCTCACACCTGCTGGCAATTGCGGAATGTCGTCGTCGAGACAGACAGCGTCCGTTCACCGAGGCGCTTAATAATCTCGCGAGCGATAACGATCAATTAGGGTGCGCGCGCGCTCGACGCCGTCTGAACGCGAGAACATGTCAACTCGAATGAGACAGGATTGCGGTTTTGAGACGCCCAGAGGGAAGAGATTCGAGTAGTATGACCTTATATCACAACGCGAATATCACTGTTGAGATGGTGGTGTCGAAGGAAGAAGAAAGGAAGGGGGGGGTATGATATAAATTTTTGGTTTGATATACGTACATTCATAGCAGCGCGCCAGTCGACGAAACGGGTTTCTCTCAACGCACACCACCATCACCACCATTTGTGGGCTTTGTAATTATGATTATGATTTATTTGGAATTTTCGGCGAAACCGAATCACGATGGTGATGATGAAACTGGAATTGGGTGAGTGTAACACGAAGGCGATGATGATGAGGAGAAGCTCAAACGAACGAAAACGATGAACAGCCGAAGACGTTTGTGTGTGTGCATCGCTGCGACGAATTTGGGATGGAGGCGGGTGAGGCGACCTCGTCCGAATCCCCCCAACATCCCACCCACCCGCCTTTTCAACTGATACTGTACACTGATAATAACGATGGGCCGACCGATTGGTGATGATGATGATGATGATTTGGGAAGGGAAGAGACCAAGATTATTGACAGCCGAACGATTGGGATTAAACGTGTAAACATGATAATAATGTTTCGAAAATTGCAATCCAATATGAAGGTCATAAAGATGTTCGATGACATTTATTGCCTCGTTTAAAATTGTTGGTGGGCGGGGGAGAAGCTTAATTGCCATTAAGCGGGGGCCGTTTACGACGCCATCCACCAATTGCGCCAAATATTGGTGGCCATTATTGGATTTTGGGGGTGGGGGGGGGGTCGAAATTGAATTGTTGACGTACCTTGAACAACCGGCGGAGGAAGTCGCGGCGGCGGCGCGCGATCCGAACAATTTTGCTCATCGGAAGCGTCGAGGCAATCGGGACGGGTATCACAAACGCGACGTCTGAAACCAGAAAAAAATTGGCCATTTTTAGTCGTTGGACGAGATTCGGCAATTTTTTTTTTCTGCAAGGCCACACTTCCTAGTCGGTCACACTCGAAAGAAAAAAGTTCCAGCCAAAAAAAATCTCCCAATTCGGGTATTCGGGTCTTTTGACACCACTCAACGCACTTGTCGATGCATTCGCCAATCGCGCACTGGAATTCGTGTTCGAGACAACCCGCCGCTTCACCATCATAGTCCTCATGGAACGTGACCTCTTGCGATCGTCCCTGACTCAAATATTGCGGTGTCGTCGTTTGACTCGTGATTCCAGCTTTGAAGTACTCTGAAAATCATTGCCATCTGAAAATTATTTGGTTGGAGTCGAGTCCTACCGCATTCCGTCTCATCCGATCCGTCGTCACAATCATACTTGCGATTGCACTCGAGCGCCTTATCAATACACTTTCCATCCCTCTTGCATTCGAATTGATGAGCGCCGCATCTTCCAGAAGACGTTGGCCGCGCCAGAGGCGACGAATCGCCATTGTCCTCATTCGAATTGCAATTCGTCTGAATTCTCGAGTTTCAAACCAAATCCTGAAATCGTCACCCCTCTCCCCCACCTCGTCCGATCCGTCGCCGCAATCATCAACGCCATCGCAAAGCTTATCAAAATGGAAGCACTTGGTCTCCGCCAGATAAGGGCATCGGAATTCCTGATCGGTGCATTCAATGACGCGCTCGACGGGAGATTGCGTCGTCGCCACCGAATGAGCTCTGTGAGCGCCCTGACTCTCGTGATACTTCTGCACCGCGATATAGTAATCTGAACCGATCTCGTTGATCAGAATCGGGTCAGCAATGAATACCGCATGTCGTCTCATCGGATCCATCGGCACATTCGTACTTCCGATTGCACTTCTTGTTCGCTTCAATGCATTCACCCGAATTACAATGGAACTCATTCTCCTTGCAGTGAGACGATGGAGTTGACGGTTTTGGCGCTTCTGAAAAACCCTAACTGTCATGGTCCCAAACGCAATTTCCCAAACGCATTAATCGCGAGGTCAATTCGCACACGATGGGAAAATGCTTGTGAGAGACAAACACGAACCTGGAATCGGCGAGCGTTGCGTTCCGCGATCCGAGCAATCGCGTTCGTCGGAAGCGTCGAGGCAATCCGGCCGGGTGTCACAGACACGCCGTCTGAAATATTCGATTGATGTCAAATGATCATATCGACAGCCCCAACAACATTCTCACATTACTAACTAAAATTCTCATGAGGTCATGACCATCTAGAGTCGTCACATTAAACACTAATTAGTTTGCATAATTACGCACTTGTCGATGCATTCGCCAATCGCGCACTGGAATTCGTGTTCGAGACAACCCGATTCGCCGCCATCATCATCATCATCATGGAACGTGACCTCTTGAGATTTTCCCTGAGTCATGTATTGTGGCGATGAGGCTTGACTCGACGTTCTCGTCATTCCAGCTTTGAAGTACTCTGAAAATCATTGCCGTCTGAAAATTATTTGGTTGGGGGCGAGGCCTACCGCATTCCGTCTCATCCGATCCGTCGTCACAATCATACTTGCGATTGCACTCGAGCGCCTTATCAATGCATCGTCCGTCCCTCTTGCATTCGAATTGATGATCGGTGCATCGTCGAGACGAAGCCGCCGCGTGATCCTCGTTCGATCCACAATTCGTCTCATCGGAACCATCACCACAATCATCAACGCCATCGCAGAGCTTATCAAAATGGAAGCACTTGGTCTCCGTCAAATAGGGACATCGGAACTCCTGATCGGAGCATTCCAGCACCTCATTGGACACCGAGTGCGTCGTGGCTTCATTGTACTTTTGAAGAGATATGAAGTATTCTGAAAAAAAAATGGAATCCCTCAAGTTGATGAGCGATATCCAGGACGAACCGCATGTCGTCTCATCGGATCCATCGGCACATTCATACTTCCGATTGCACTTCTTGTTAGCTTCAATGCATTCACCCGAATTACAATGGAATTCGTGTTCCTTGCAATTTGAAGATCTCTTGGCAGTTCCTGAATGTTGTGTTTTCATAAGAAGGAAGGAAAGAGAGATGGAGAGAATGAGAGAGAGAGAGAGAGAGAGATTAGCATATACAACTTTTACTATAACCTTTTAGGCAGCGAGCGCGAGAACACGGAATCGGGCGATGAGACGCAGATCGCAGATTGTCCTAGATATACAGGGGAGGGTTGGTGCGCGCATGACCACAACACGCTGACCGTCCATCGGCCAAATGACCGCCGGCGGTGTTGGTTCGAAGGCGAGGCCGAATCGGCCGCCGATTTTCGACTACCCAAAATTACCAGAAATCAAATTATGCTTTATTGTAACTATTATCACGATGACGTATGCCTGGTACGGCGTTTACCAGTGAGTTTGGTTTCTTCTTTTTTTTTTTCGCAATAGTTGCCTACCAGAAATTGATCGCCGCGAGACCCAACTCGTTTTGCGCGTGATGCGCCTTGAATCGATTATTTTCAAAGTGCCAAAAAATCGGACATAAATCTATTTCAAGGAGCTGTGCTTCATTCTTCCAGAGCTAGCCAAAACTACAAATGGCGAATGGGCGATTTCGGCATCTGGAGTCGTCCGCCATTGATCGGCAATTTGACGGGAAATCGAATGAAGGTATGTGAACAACCGCGAAGAACGCGAATATGAGAATGTTTCGCAGGACGTCACCAATTGGGAATGGTCTCGATGGTCCCCGATGGCGTTGAACTATCTGCCCGTCTACCTCGCCCATTTCCTATTGTTCAATATCGGCAGCGCCTATCTCGCCGACGCCATATTTATTCCGACGTACACGCTCGCCTCAATCGCCGCCGTCGCCTACAGCTTCACGCCGTTCCTTGTCGTCGTCTCAATCGTTCTGGGATTCGGCGTCTTTCTGACGGCCACCTACGTTCGAAAAACCTACGCGGTCTGGCTAAGCGCCCTACCCGTATTGTATATTCTGATGCACGAGTCGACAAGCGTCGCCGACGATCCGTTTCTCATATTCACATTTCTGTCGTATTCAATGATCAGCTACATCTCATTTTCGTTGGAGCATCTGCGCGGCGAGACGCGCAACGAGGACGACACGTTGGCGAAGCGTCTCCTTCGCATGTACTTCTACGCGTTCTATCAGCCCTACCTATTCTCGCTGATCGTCTTGTATCCCGATTTCGAGCGTCAAATGCGCGAGCGTCGCGTGAGACGACGCGATTGGGCGGCGACGTTGTGGTTCGGCGCGCGCATCGCATTCTGGTGGTGGTTCATGGACGCCTCGTTGCACTTCTTCTATCACGAAGCGGTGCTCAAGAATCAAGCGTACCTCTATTCGCTGCCCAAGGATCAGTTCGTCGCGTTGGGAATGGCGCTCGGCATCTTCTTTCATCTCAAGTACGCCGTCATTTTCGGACTGCCGTCGTTCTTCGCCAAACTCGACAACATGGATCCGCTGCCGGGCCCGATTTGTCTCATTCGCGTCACACTATATTCAAAGGTATTGCTTTTTGGGTCTCGAAACGATTCGTCAATTCTCTCTCATTCTAGGTGTGGCGTGAATTCGATCGCGGCCTCTACCAGTTCTTCAAAAAGTACATATTTGTGCCGATTTGCGCGCCGACGTTCTCGTTGCCGCGCAAAATCTTAGGCGTTCTCATTTCCTACGGCTTCGTCCTTCTATGGCACGGCTTCTACCATCACAACATCGTAGGAATCAAAAGCGAATTCAGAAGCATGTGAATTCATCGTTATTCAGGTGTGGATCGCGTTGAACATTCTCGCGCTATTCATTGAAATGACGTCCAAGTCGGTCTACACGATCGAATCGGTTCGCAAATATCGCGAGTCGATGATCACCGACGTCAACTTCCGACGCCTTCTCGCCTGGTGCCACATTTTGCCGTTCGCCATCGGCCTCTACTCAAACTTCTATTTTCTTGGCGGCTCCGACGTCGGCGCGGCGTTCGTCCAACGATTCCTCATCGAGGAGACGATCACCGTCCGATGGCCGTTCCTGTTGATCATCTCGCTGGGATGGTTCCATATGAACACCGCCATGGAAGTGGATCGGATTAAGAGTGAGAATGCCAAACGCAAGGTGCAATGAAATGATTAATAATAATAAATTTTGATTACTTGATGTTGGGCAACATAATCCGTGAACGCATTCGGTGTTGTGCGGGCACACCGTGTTGGACCAGCAGTAGCTCGAGCCATGCCTAGAGCATAAATGCAAATGATGGTCCGAAGCGTGTCCGACTTACAAGCTAAACTTTGGGGTGCTTCCATCTTCACACTTGACGTTGAGCTTCGTCGCTCCATGCTTATACGACTTGCGGGTGACGTTGCAGAACCTCTCATCGGAGCCATCGTGACAATCGCGCCAGCCATCGCACATCACAATTGTCGGCACGCAGATGTGATTGCTCTCGCATTCAAACTCGTTTGATCGACAATCGACTTCTGAAGCGAACGACGGCGGGTTTCGGGGCATCTGGATGAAACGACTTACTTTCACAATGCTCCTCGTCGTCGCCGTCGGGACACTGAATTCGGCGATCGCAAAACTCGGCGATCGGAATGCAATGGCCGGATTTGCACGCGCGCTCGCCGCTCGGACAATCGTCGGATTCGCGGAACGTCGAGTCGCTGGTGATTCGAAGCTCGAAGTCGGCTTCGACGTTCATCCCTTGAACGATCATCTTATAGGTGCCGTCGTCGTCGTCGGTGACGTTGGCGATGCGCAAGACGTGCTTCTCACCCTTCTGGTAGACCTCGATGCGCGGATCGCTCGCCACTGTCACCGAGCCGATGCCGAGCAGAAGGCCGTCTCTCGACCAGGCGATCTGAAATTCGGCGCGTGGTGGTGGTGGTCCAAAAAAGAAAATTGTCTCACCTGGACGTTCGAGCCGGCATCGACGGCGGCCGATAGATGGGCGGTGGTGCGTCTAGCCGCGAACACCACCTTCTCGGTTTGATAGATGATCGGCTGATGCTGCTTGCATTTCGCGTGCGTCTTGTGCTCGTCGGAGCCGTCGGCGCAGTCGCGTCGGCCGTCGCAACGACGATCGGCCGGAATGCACGATTTGTCGAGACACGTGAACTCGGTGGGCGTGCAGAACGCCTCGGAATCTGCAAGAAGTCGATCGTCGGCGAAATCGGACGCCGAAGCGAGCAATCAATCAATCAATCAATCAATTCACACCTCGAACAACATGCAACTCGAAACCCTCATCGGACACCTTCAAATCGCCGATGGTGCCGTTTCGAATTGCCGACAACAAGACGTCGGAGAGCCTCGGCGACTCCTTATCGGTGAAGACGTCGATGTAGGCCAGCGTTCCAATGATTTTATGGTATCTGGAACAAGACGAAAACCAACATCACTCAGCACACACACACATTTGTTTCAAATTAGCCCCAATTTATTTATTTTTTTAGGGGCTCTGTTGACTATGCTAATTATATGGTATGTGTAATGTAGGCAATATGATGATGATCGTAGACGATTTTAAAGGCGCATGGTGCCCCTATGTTTCATCATCGAGTTTCGGCTGATGCACTTTTTTCCCCGCAATCTCAATGTATTTGCGCGAACTTTCTTTTTGAGCCACAAAAATGAAAAACGACTCGATTCTCGTTCGGAGTTCGTTATTTTTGTGCCGAGCGCGTGCGCTTCTCCCCCTCCAACTTCAACATTACTCGCCATGTTGACATTGAAACTCTCTTCTCTCTTCTCTGCCACTCGATCCGACCCCCCCCCCCTCTCTCCCAACAGTGTTTCTCATTCCTTAGGCCAAAAAAAAAGAGTGATGCAATACAAAAAAATTGGAATTTTCTGTGTTGCTTTTTTGGTGTAATCCCGATTATTTGGTTTTGAGACGATTGCGATATTGAAAAAATTTTGTAGGCGGATTACTGTAGAATCGAGTTGAGCAGCATTCGAGAGATTCAAGGTCTCTGCTAGCTCGAAACCAATCGGATGAGAGAATACTGAGCTTCGGGTTCAACCGGATCCGATTGGCAGATGAGATAGCAAAATTGGATCCGAAAATATCCAAAAACTGAATTTAGTCGGATCCGATTGGTTCTAATTTTGCGATAAATAATCAATCGGATCCGAAAATATCCAAAAATTCAATTTAGTCGGATCCGATTGGCTTTGAGTTGAAAATTTTCTAGAAATGAGAATGGCGTTAGAATTTTTTCAAATTTCATTTTTTTCCTACTAATTGGGCACATAATTAAGGCAGTATGAGCAATTTTAACGGCAAATCAAATTTTCTGAAATCCTCAAAAAATTTGGTTTCGCCGGCGAGACTGCGATTGAATTTCCCTCTCTCAAAAAAATGAACCATCGCCTACCTATACTCGCTGACGCGTACCGCGTGCTGTCCGTGAATCGGCTCGATGAGCTTCTCGATGGCGGCGGCGATGTGCAACGAGTTGGCGACGAACTCATCGGAGTCCGATTGCTTGAGCTCAATCGTATAGGGGAGCTCGGGGAAGTTGATTGCGAGCCGGTAGATGACCGACAATGAGACGACGGAGAACAGCGAAAACGCCATCCTCCCGCTCAATTAGTTGATTCTTGATTGGATTCGTTGCCTAATAAGGGAGGGGAAGGTGAGGGGGAGGTAGAGGGGAAGAAGCCGGTGATACCAATGATAATAACTATAATAATAATAATAATAGAGGTATGGTGATTGTTGATGGGAGGAGGAAGTGGGGGAGCTCTCTCTCTTCTTCTTCTTCTTCGACTTCTTGTCGCCCTCGTTGATTCTTGGCGACGGCGGCGGCCGGCCGCCACAAATTCAGCGCTCCGCCCCTTTTTACAAATATTTGCATTTTGTGCACACACAAGACACGGCAGGAGGAGCCTAAATACCACACTTGAATTGCATGTCATGCATGATGAATGAATTGAATGAATTGGAAGGGGGGGGGCTCTTTTTTTTTGTGAATGTGAGAAGTTATATTTTTTTGAGGTGGGGTTTAATTGGTGGCCAGGCACCAACAAATATGGTGTACACGTGACTCACTTGTCACCTCCATTCAGCCAACGCTTCTATTCAATATCGTAAAAAGAAATGGTCCGTTTCTTTTGATAGAGCAGGAATTATATTAATATCTTACAGTCTTGAATGCCATTTTTTCGGGATTCGACGTGTTCGGAGGAAAAAATGAATTTTGAATTTTGAGATTTCGGTTTCACGTAGTAGTCGATTCAAGTTTTCTTGGATTTCAATTTTTAATTTAGATTGCTCAGCAATTCCCAGAAAAACGGAAATTTTGAATTTTTATATTACATCTGTGTTAACACTCGACGCGCAAATGCAGAGTATTTTCATATCACCAGAATTTTCTTTTTATTTGTGAATCGCTTCAACCCTTGTGTACTGCTACCGTATTCAAAGGCGCAAATCGAATTCGATTCACACTCACTTGAAACGAACGGTTCGGGAAGTGATATGGTGTCAATATTTGCCGACACCGTTGATTATTGAGAGCTTGCGGGCTTCCGCCGCCAGTCAATGAACGCGCCTAATACGGATGACCTTTTTCATATTTGCACTTTTCAAAACTGATCGCCCCCGGCTCTCCTCAAGTTTTATCGAAACGTACAAATTTTTGCGATTTGAGTGGAAGAAGCTCAAGTCTTGTTCTTTTTATAATGATTATGCTCAGTCGCGAGAGGGGGGGGGGGACGGTCGGCGGCCAAAAAACAAACAAGCCGAGGACGCAACATTTTATTCCATACACACACACAAGAAAAGTTGCCGACGTTGGTTTACTTGCACTTTTTCTTCCACAGGGCTAAGTCAATTGGGTGACAGTTTCATTAGCAGACGAGCAACAAAAAAAACGCGAGAATAACAAGCGGGGGAGAATTGCAGGAGATGGCCGTGGCCGAGAAATACTGACACTTATTTTTTTTGTAAGCGATTATCAGACTTGAAAAATTCTTAAAATAATTAAAGGAGCAAATGTTTCACGAAAAATATACAAATAATAATAATGACAGTCCGTTCGTACCCTTAAACACGTTTATGGATGAAATAATACATAGTTAGCAGAGTGCTGGCCGTGGCCGAGGAAAGCCTATTTTTTTCGTAATTTACGAAGAGAATTTTTTACAATTACAGAGAAAACTTTACGAAGGTAATTCGAAGATTACAATTGCTGAGAAAAATTGTGAGTTGGAGATTATCCTTAGTAGAGTACATAAATTCCCAATGTTTAGATTCAAATTTGAGGTGCCGAAAAAAGTGCGATGGTCCACAAATGCTCATGATGGTGTGGTTCCTTGCAATTCCAATAATTTTATAAAAATTTTCAAGAAATTTATAATTGAAACATTCTAAATATATGACACATAATTATAAGTGAGATGGCCGTGGCCTAGAATTGACGGAATGAGGTTCGGCCTCTTCGAATATTTCACAAAAAAATTTTTTCCAAAACAGCAAAACACACACACAAATTTCTTGCCCACATTTTTTATTCATTTTTTAATTGATATCATACCTCTAGAGGGCAGCACTTCATTGTCCGATGTTCCAGAGCCCTCGAGCCAAAACGGTGCCCCTTGACACTTTGCCACAAGAAGCGATACCAGAAATACGAGCCAATAGGTGTTGGCCATTGAGCGGTCGCGAAATGATAATTGAAAAACCCCCTACCGCCGTCAACTCATTTCGAGTGTAACACATTTATGCAAATCTGTCGGCTCATTGGTGATATGTGGCGTGCACATTTGTTGTTGTTTATGTGAAGAATTGATTAATTGCACTGAGCCAACGAGTTAAAGCTTGATTCGTGTTTATTATGTACAAAAATAAATATCCGGTGGCAATTTAATTGTCATCAATCGTTTTCGATGGCGTCGATGATTCGTCGTCGGTGACAGCCACCTTGGCGGCCTCGTAGATCTTTTTGAGTTCGGGAAGAATTTCGGTTTGTGTGAATTCTGATGCAGCCTCGGCTTTCTAGAACAACAACGAATTGAGAAGGGCGAAAATCGAAATCGAATGAAATTGTCGAAGAATGATTACCTCTGTGATCCAAACCTTGGCCGCCTTATGCGTTTCCGGGTCTTGCAGCGTTTCTTTCACCTCGTTGAACTTGGACCTTTACAAAATTCGATTGGACCTTTACCAACTCGAAATACGAAATACCTGATGGCTGGGCTGGCGGTGTCTTTGACCCAATCAGCGGCTCCGGTCAAACCATTGCTCACCTGAAAGCCAAAATTTACAAATAAAGCTATTATCATTCAAATCAGCTCACAGTCTCTGTGACCGAGTCCCACCAGTCGGCATGAGCTGGAGCAGCGAGCAAAACGAGAAGCACCACGACGAACGCCTTCTTCATTAGTTTTTTTGTGGTCGCTGAAAAATCGGCCTTTTACGGCGAAAATTTGTGTTGAAATTCGCACAATGACACGCATTTGTTTATTTTTTTTTGGGGGGGGGGGAATGAATGGCTGCTAACAGACACAACACAATAGAAAACGGACGGTTTGGAATATTTATACACAACACGAACGAAATGAGAGATGATTCTATTGGGAGAATCGATGTTATCAATTTTCGATTGGTTCGATGACTCATCATTGTTGTCTTCGAACCGGCGGCGAATTATTTAAAGGAGCATGACGACGATGGTTTTCAATTTCGAGCTTCAACTTTAGCGTTTCTTTTTTTAGAAAAAAAACCATTTCTTTGCAAACTAATAATTCGTGCCAAATTTCCTTGAAAATCATTGCTTTTTTTTGTTCAAATTTTCGTCAAACCTCCTAGGAATTGGGATCAATATAATGTATTGGATCTCATTCACTTGAGACAGCTACAGCTCTTGAACACGCTCATGATATGCAAATATAATATATGCGTACAGTATTACCGAGCTTGGAAGCTGGCGACAAGTGGCCGCGAATTACGAATGAGAGGAATTTTGGGGGAAGGGGGAGGAAACAAATCGAAAACACATTTTTGGTGGCAACACGATTCAATCGTTTCGTGTTTTTTTTTCGGGACGATTGCGGTTTTGTCGCTGTCATCATGGGTAACAATGCGACAACGGATTGAGTGATGAGTGAATGCCAGACGCGCCTCAAATGAAGACCGGAATTTTCGCGGCGAGACGCACAGAACACCGGGGCATCGGCCCCGAGTGTAATGCTGCCTGCCGCTTCTTCTTCTTCTTCTAGTGTCCGGTGTAACAACACCAATAAAATTGACATGGTGACCGTCTTGATGGTGATGACTCATTAATGGAAGTCGGAGAAACCGTCCGGTCTAGCCAAAAACTGCTTTGTTGGATTTATTTCGGATTTTTCTCGGAAAATTCAATTTGAAATAATCATACACGCTCACGCGCAATTGCACACATTTTTGTAATTTCGAAAAAAAAAACGAATTTCGGGGTTTCATCGAATAGAATTAAAAAATCCGCTTTCATTTTCTAGCTATCAAAATGGGGAAGAGCAAATATTTTTTTAAGAATTTTATGCATCGAAATTGACCGAGTAGACGTTTTTTTGGAATTATTCAAAATATCCAAAAATTTCGAGCCGGCAAATAAAAAAAAGCAAAAATTATGGGCTCCAAGGAAAAGAAAAGAAAGATGTCATTCGATAGAGCAAATGGTGCAAAAAGTGCTGAAATATTACACTGTTCTACCACATGATTTCGTTTTACGAGCACAGGTGTTCTTTTTTATTTTATGGTACGTGAGGATTCTGACTCATCCTGGTGCATGCGATTCAAAATGACCATTGCAATTAGTAGAATGACAATTGATGGGTTTTGGGAAAATATTAAAACTGGTACATGTTGTAAAATGAATGCAAATAAGAAGAAGAAGAGGATGATTCGTACATGGCACTGTGTTTGCGAAATAGCATGTGAAATGAAGAGACGGAGTGATACAAGTAGCCGAGCATCGACGAGTACTCTTAATAGAATCGCTTGGGAAAGTAACAATTTTAAAGTGAAAGCAAATAACTCTTAATTTTTAATATATTTCTGCTTCTGGAATTTTTTTTTTTAGTTATTTGGCGAAGAAACGAACGTCTTGAACAATTTTTTTGCGGGCCATAGTAGTTTTTTCGATGCAGAAATTCAAACTACGATTTAAAATATGATAATTCGAGTACCGTATTATGAATAATATGTGAATCAAACTCAACGCAAATCAGCGTAGGGTGCTAATTTTTTGCGACAGTAATATTTCTCGCTTTTTCAAAATTCCGCGTAATTTTGGTCTGCGGCGTTGCGTAGCTATGATTGCGGACTTGCACCACATTTGACGGCGCTAGATGCGTCTCAAATTTCGAATTTTGACAATTTTTGAATTTTCTCCCTAGATTTTAAATTCTTTTAGGCATTATTTAATAGTGTTTATTGAAATTAACATTAATAATATAAACCGCGCCATTTCTTTTTATATTTGATATAATCGTTTAAGTGGTTAATTGATTTTATGTATAATATTTTATTCATCTCCGAGTAAATTTCTATAACTGTTTTATTCAAAAATAGCAAGCTCTACTCTCTTTAAACCATACCTGATGTTTTTCAGTGTCTTTTAAATGTTAATTGATTTATTTGAAACAATTAAATTCTATTTTGAATTAAGGTTTTAATTTTCTTGTTATTTTAAGAGTGAAATTAGTTATTATAAAATTTGTATCGATTTTATAGTTATCGTGGTGCTTTTGTTGGATTTTATTTCTTGTAAAACCACGATAACATTTAATTATTTTATTTCGCAGAAAAAAAATGGCCGACGACGAAGACTATCAAGATATTGACAATGACGAGTTCGTCGACGATAACGACATGGAGGATGTGATCGAGGAGGATGCCAACAACCAGGATGAAGACGATGAGGCTGTCGAGCGTATCGATTTGGTGGATTCGAGCAAGGCCGTGGCTTCGACGGAGCGCGTCACAACGCCATTCATGACAAAGTACGAGCGTGCTCGAGTTTTGGGAACTCGGGCTCTTCAAATCGCGATGGGTGCTCCGGTGATGGTTGAATTGGAAGGAGAAACGGATCCTCTCGAAATCGCACGAAAGGAATTGAAGCAACGCCGAATCCCGATCATCATTCGCCGATACCTCCCGGACGGCTCCTACGAGGACTGGTCGATTGATCAACTTCATTTGACCGATTGGTGATTTCACCAAATTCTTTCAATTTTTCAAAATTCACATTTGTTCTCCGATTTTTTTTATTCATCTGATCTTCTTTAACCTTTTCAATTTCATTGTATTTCATTCATTCTCGTGCGTTGTTCTGTTGTTGTCGCGATTTGAAATAAATCGAATGAATAAAACAATTTAGAAGCTTGCTGGTAATGGTGGCGACAAAACAGTTCACCGACACGGAAATCGACAACTTCGGCAAGGTTCTCAACGACAAAACGTGAGAATTTTGATTCTGAGATTTAAGAAAAAAACAGCAATGATTGATTTCCAGGCGGCCGTTGAAAGCTCGATTCCGCTCACTATTCATTCTTAGAAACATTGGATCGGATAAAGCTGTGGAATGGATCGGAAAATGCTTGAATGTAGACTTTTTTTCTTGTATTCTTTTGTTTAAAAAAATATTATAGGATGAATCCGCATTGCTAAAGCATGAACTTGCTTACTGCTTGGGCCAAATGCAAAACAAAAGTGCAATCCCCATTTTGATACAAGTTTTGGAAGATTCCAAACAAGGTATTAACTTTATAGGCAACACAACACATCCGCAAAGTTTTCGTCAAAATTCTCAATCAACAGCAGATTTTAGAGCCGATGGTCCGACATGAAGCCGGCGAAGCGCTTGGAGCGATCGCAGATCCGTCATGCAAGGACATTTTGCGAAAATATTCCAAAGATGATTGTGTGGAAGTCGCTGAGACATGCCAAATTGCTTTGGAACGAATCGAATGGGTTGAGAAGAGCGGAGAAGATACGAACAGCCCTTATGATAGTGTCGATCCGACTCCATCGGCTTCCACGCTGGACGTTGAAGCCCTCGCCAAAACTCTTGTCGACACATCAAAACCGCTGTTTGAGAGATACAAGGCGATGTTCGCCCTGAGGAACCTCAACACGGATCAATCGGTGAAGGCGCTTGCTCAAGGCCTCTACTGTGAAGATAGCGCGTTGTTTCGTCACGAGGTCGCCTATGTTCTTGGCCAGGTTCAATCGCCATTGACAATCCGAGAGCTTAAGGATCGTCTATTTCTACCGGAAGAAGTGAGAGTATTTATTAAAATAAAAGGAAACATGAATTATAATTGCCGATTTTAGAACCCAATGGTGCGTCACGAGTGCGCTGAAGCTCTTGGAGCAATCGCGACACAGGAATGCACGGAAATTCTTCAAAAATATGTGAATGATGATGAGAGAGTGGTCCGAGAGAGCTGTGAAGTCGCTCTCGACATGGCCGAATATGAGAATAGCAATGAGCTTCAATACGCTGCCGTCTAGAATTTGTTTTTTTTTATTTCCTCCCCGAATTGTTCGTGTTATTGTGATTGTTGAAATAAATATCTCGGTTATATCGTTATTGATGGGGGTGTTATCAGTTTTCCGCTGCTGATTCGGCATACTTTTTGTTTCCCCTCTGGCTTGATTTTCATCGAGTAAACCAATTTCAGATGAAATCGAGCATCACGAAAGCGATTCAGTTTCGAGCGATGCGCAAAATTGCGTCGAGCCTCAGACATGCGCGGCTCATGAGCACCGAGGCGGTTTCAATTTTCCGAATCGTCGTCGAGTTGTAAATTGATTTTGTTGAAATTGCAGACGAGTTTTACGTTGGCCGATGCTGGAACGCTGTACGAAATCGACGCGGAATCGTCGAAACGGCTGAATATGCGCGCGAATTTGCCGTCGCCGATGGGAAAACAGCTTGAAACTCTTGGCGAGCTGGTGACATTGGTAAAATTTTGATAAAACCAACAACAAAAAAAATACGCGCCTCAAAATCAAATCATATTATTGTGGCGATATACAGATATTTGAAATAAAGTTTTAAAAAAACATTTTTTTGCTCAAAATGGTATTTAGAGTTTTTTTTTTTCGAGAAATCTGAATGGATTTGGAAAATGAATATTTAAAAAATCCGGCTACAACTAGGCTTTTGCGAAATACCAGCACAGATTTGATATTTTTAAGCTTTTTTTTTTCATCATATTGAAATGACCACTCCACTCAAAAAGCGTCAAAAGTATTTAAACGCCTCCTGGCAATTGAAATGGAGAGTTCGATTAATGGATTATGTCGAACCCCTCCCCGGTTTATCAAGCCCGCATTTGTGTCCGCAGATGAACTATGATGACATATTAGTCGGCGGAAAGTGAAACGAAGAAAAAAAGAAGGAGAAAACGAATATCCCACATAAATCCTCGGCCATCTGGCTGGCAGGCTTAATCAAAATGAATCTCGCAGCGTTATTTTTTTTGGTTTTCATTTCCTCTCGTTGTTCTCCCAAAAATGACGTTTTGCATAAGAAATGACCTCTATTACGGCAGTCGCTCATTATTTTGTTTTATTGTCGCGGAAAATATTTGGATTACGCGTGCTGCTATTTTATTGGTCCCCCCCCCTCCCCCCTAATAACCAAGAAACTTAACATTTATAAAATTTATTTTACATTTTTATGATAAAATTAAATAAATTTGCTCCAATGATTTTTTCTATACGAGACCGAAAATGGCAATTTAAATGTTGAGTTAATCGCCCGTCTACGGCAATTAAATACGCTGTTTTGAGTAATAATTAATATTTCACCATTAAAAATGGTAATTGTTTTTTTTTCAGGTTCGCGAACCTCTTTTAGAGGTTGTTTCATGTATGCGAGTTGTTGAGAAAACCCTGCCAACGCTTCGATTGGTCCTTTGGGGAGCTTTTGGTACAGGAAAATCGGTCACGCTGAACCAGGCGGTTCATTACGCGAGCGCTAATGATTGGGTGGTTGTACAACTTCGATCAGGTTTTTTTTCTTTCTGGATCATCTCGATCATCGATGTTTAGCCATGCTTCTGACTCGTCAAGTCAAGGAAATCGAGATGTCGTCGTATGTGCCGGGGCGAATCAATGATCCGCCGAACGCGGTGGCGATTTTGCAGGCGTTCAAGCAGCAGGTAAATTTTTAATGTTCATTTTGTTCGCAGCAAATTCCTTCCTAACCGTAAATTATTTAATTAGAACCAACATATTTGGAAGAAGCTTGCTGAATTGACCACCGAGCGCGAATACGAGTGGTCGAAAAGCGAGAAAACTGGTGCGGGAAAGCCGATCACCGAAATTGTGGAGATGGTACCCAAAAATTGGAATATTTCAAAAGAAGTTTGTTTATTCTTTTTAAAGGGAATCTCCGCGCCGTTCCTTTCTTCCGACTGCGTTGGAGCATTGTTTAGGGAGCTCAGAAGGCACGCCACGAATGACAGTGTCAAGGTTCTGGTGGCAATCGACGACGCCAATTCGCTTTGGGGAAAAACTTTGGTGAAACGAGCTGACAGGACATATGTAAGAGATGCTCATATGAGCCGATTGGTTTGCTCAATTTTCGTTTCGCAGGCTTCTCCTGGCGATTTGTCGCTTGTCATTCATTTCCGGCGACTTCTTGCGAATGACTGGACGAATGGGTGTGCGTTGATGGTGGCTGATAAGAAGGAGGTGGCTGATGCTCGCGATGAGCTCACCGTGTCGCGACATACACCACTTGAGCTTTTTGGAGAGGAAGGCTTCGATTTTATTGAGCCGTTCCTTCCGATTGAGGTCAATAACTATACGGAAAAAGAAATTCGAGAGTTGTATGAATACTATGTGAAGAAAAATTGGCTGGCCACGAAGAATGGTAATTTTTTTTTTAATTTTGTATGGTCAATTAGATCTTAAATTAATTTTTTCCAGCAAGAACTGAGAAAGGACGAATGGAGCTGATGCACTTGAGCGCGTTTAATCCATATTATTTTGAACGCCTATGCGCCTTTAATTAACTGTTAATTATAGTTAATTGTTATAATAATAATACCGTAGAATAGATTTTTTATATAGAAGTTTTTTGTTTTCCTGTTTCAAAAAAAAATTAATTAAAATTTTTAAAAATTGTTTTTATGTATAATTTATTATTCGTCGATGCCGGATGCAATATTTTCATGTTTATGAATTTTCCTTAATTATGCTAGGCATACATTCACATATTTTTTTCTAGGTATTCAAATGCTCAAATTAAGACCGCATTTAGGGAATTTGGCGAGAATTTGCGAGATTCGATCGACGTCGCAATGGGTTAAAGCGAGGTTTGGTTTTTGATCTACCCAATGCCAATAGTTTTGATCTTTTTTGGATTTTGAAATTTTGAATTTTCGAATTTGTTTTTTCCCCTCTTTGAAAATGTAAAAAATTATTTTTTTACAGTAATAGTGAAAACAGCAATGAGAATATAAATGTCGAAAAGCTGTTTGTCGACGCTGACGTTCAGAGGCTTCTCACCGAACTGACGGAGATCGACCTTGAGAATAAGGTGTTCCGACCGCGACGTACCTCGAATCAGCAGAGATCTCATTTTGCGCTGATGACTGAGGAAAGGTTGGAGAAGGTAATGTTGTGCATTTTTTTGCAAAAAAAGAAGATGCAATTTATTTAGACGCGCCAACGGATGAAGGAAGAAGCGCGTCGGTTTTTGCAATTTGTTCCAATCAAAGAGCCTAGGCCAAACACAGTTCAAATTCTCGAGAAGAATCCATTATTGGAAAGCTTTGATACGAGTAAAATCGTGTTCACCGATATCACCTTCGACGCCACTGATCAGGATCGTACGGTGGTGGTTCGCGAGCCGGACGGCACGCTGAGGACGGCGAATCCGGAAGAGCACGATAGAATGAATAGGACGTATTATTCGAAGCCGAATCGGCCAGTTAATCAGCCGCCATTGTTCGAGGACCCGTATTTGCAGGTTGTGTATTACATGCGATTTTCGAGAAAAAAAAAGAATGCAAATATTTTGTTTAGAATGCATTGGATAGAGATGAGCACGAGTTTGTATTGGATTGGGCTTGCTGGTTTTATGAGCCTGATGATCCGGCATATGTAAAGGTGAATAATTTTTATTGGTTTTGTAATTTGAATATTATATTTTTTTTCCAGCTGAGCCAGACGGTGTTTGATCGGGTAAACGAGACGCAGAAATTTCATGTGCTCACCTCTACACGCCATTTCGGACCATTCGTGTTCTATTTGGCGCTCAATGATAATATTCCGAAGATTTTGAATTATTTTGGTGGGCTCGGTCGATTGGCGGATTGCGCGAATCTTGTCCGACTTCAGAAGACACTTTGTCCTAATTGGAGGGTGACGATTGCTAAAGGCGACACCGATGAGAAAATTGTCAAGGATTTTATTAAACAGGTTTGAGACATTTTTAAAAATGTTGTTTGAAAGTTTCAATTTTTTAAATAGAATGCACGATTCCGCGAACAAATGCCTGATCTTTTGAATTTTGTGAACAATGGGGTTTTGAAGGCACAGAATACAGTAGTTAAGAAGACAAGGATTGGAAGAAGGCCGGATAATAGAAAGGTGAGCACGTTGAGGATTAGTTTTCCCCTATAAGATCCTTTTTCAAGGCACCAATCAATGCGTCAAATATTCGGGGAGAAGCGGGACCGTTGGGAGAATTGAGTAAAGAATATTCGGTGAAAGTTGTGAAGAGTGAAGGAAGCGAATCGGAGAGAGGTAAGCTTTTTTTTGAATTACCGCCTAGATTAGATTTTTAATTATATTGTATGGAATCTTCGACGTTTTTTTGCTTTTATTTTCTTTTTGATCATTTGAGAACACGATTTTGTAACTGAAAAAAAGCATCAATATCATGTGAGTTATCCTATTTTTGAATTTTGTAGGAAGTGGACGCTGGAAGAATCGCAAACCCAAATCTGACGACAACGATTCTGAGAATAAGGACTAAATTTTTGTTTTTAGATTTAGGTTTTAGATTAATTGTTATATTTTTTTGTTATTATCATCATCAATGTTCATAAAATCTTATTATTTTAATTTTTATTTTGAATTTTTTAAAGACATGTAATTTTTCATGATAATATCGAACTTATGTGATTGCGAGCATGAAATTATCGCAAAATTTGTTTAGATGCCTCCTCGCAAACGATTTTCGATGATGAAGCGGGCGGATCGAATGCCGAAAACTGAAGAGGAGGTGCCGATGTGAGTTTCAATGTTTGGCATGTTTGAATCGGATTTTAGAGCGACGAAGAAGAAGGAGAAATCGAAACACGTCGATGTGAAGATGTACGTCGACGCCGCCGTTGATACCGATGAGATTCCCGAAGTTGGTGCCGCTGTGCGATTTGTGATATCGATGCGATTCTTTTCGGCGGTTTGGGGAATTATTGGCGATTGCGACGAGGTCTACAATTATTGGGAGCCGCTTCATATGTTCATGTATGGAAAAGGATTCCAAACCTGGGAGTACTCGCCGGTTTACGCGATACGGTAATTTTGAATTGTGTCGAATTTGGAATTTTGCGGGATTTTCAGCTCGTACTTCTACATTCTCATCCATTATCTCGCCGCTTATCCGATATTTTCGATATTCGCCGAATATAAAATGCTATTGTTTTATGCGATTCGAAGTCTTCTTGGAATCTTCTGCCTCTGCGGCGAACTTTATTTGTATCGAGCAATTGGGAGAAAGTGAGCATTTTGTGGAAATTTCATTTTTATTTTCTCGTTGGTTTTTTTTTTGAAGAATCAACAACAATTCGGCGCAAAACTTTTTCATCTTGTCCACATTTTCGGCGGGAATGTTTGTTGCCGGGTAGCTTTCGCATTTTTCTTCGAATTGTTGTGATTCTCTAAAATTTCAGCACGTCTTTCTTGCCATCATCGTTCGCAATGACTCTCAATTTTTACTTCATCGGAGCGTATTTGAACGAGCAATGGTTTGTGTGGTTTCTCTCTTTTTTTTCAAACTAAATTCGCTTTATTATTTTTTTTTTTCGTTTCAAGGTTTATCGCAATTTTGTGCACGGTTCTCTCGGCGTTCGTTGGTTGGCCGTTTGCGGCGGTTCTCGGACTACCGATTGTTGTGGATTTCTTCCTTATTAGGCGCCAATACATTTCATTCATATTCAAATCGATTGCGTGCGCCACCGTTGTCGGATACGCCATGTTGACAGTGGATTCGCACTATTTCGGGAAATATGTCTTTGTAGGATCGATTTGCGTTTTTTTTTTTTTGAAAATTTCCATTTCTCTTCTTGAAGGCGCCGCTCAACATTATGATCTACAATGTTCTTTCCGGTCCGGGACCGGAATTGTACGGAATTGAGCCGATGTCGTATTATTTCAAGAATCTCATGCTCAACATGAATGTTGCTTATGTGTTCGCCGTGCTCTCACTACCATTGTCGATGTATACGTATATGCTGTTCATTCCTTTAAAGGGACAACCCATGAGATTTGGCATTCGTAAGTTGACTATTCATCGTACTATGCAGAGAGTTGCGGAAAAACTAAGCGAAAAAAATCGATATTTTATTAAAAATAATATTTCTGAGAGTTTTTCTTACCGATTTTTTCCAAATTCTTCATAGTATTATTATATTTGCTTTTAAAATAAAATAATCATCTGCGGACATCTGTCGGGTTGCTTTTTTAGATGTTCGATGGCTGAAGTAAATGAATTAAATTATTATTTTTTTTGGCTTGAAAAAAGTTTTCCAGACTAGAGAATTGTTTTTCTCGAAAAGTGTTTTGGAAAAAATTAAAAATGCGCAGCTTTGGCTCATAGGCTCACTTTTTGGAATTATTTGGTTCGAAAATGCAAATTATTTTCGAGGGAAAAAATTCTTGTAAGAGTTTTAGTGAGATTTTTTTGTGAAACATTGAAAATTTGTGAAAAATAGCCGCAGATTTTGGAAACAAAAGAAAGTAAAAAAAATTCCGCGGACTTTTTTTTAATATGAATTTCATTCTTTAGCACATAATTTCGACTATTGGAGACGATATGCGCCATTCTTTTTGATTTTCTTCACCGCCCTCACGTGGACGGCGATCTTCTTCACTCAGCCGCACAAGGAAGAGCGATTCATATTCCCGATTTACCCGCATATCCTGTTTTGCGCTGCGGTTGGTCTCGACGCGGCCGCTAGGTTTCATTTTGCGACAGTTCAAATCATCGCAATCAATTGTATTTGATTTTAGGTTGATTTTCAAATTTTTCGAAAACTATGATTTCTATTTCTTTTTCTTCATTATCGGCTATATTGCGTTGAACGCCTCGCGAGCGTTCGCCTTGTCGAAACACTATGGAGCTCACATTGACGTATTCAATCATTTTCGATTCTAATGAGAATTATTGTAAATTTCAAGATATATCGTGCGCTACCTGAGACAATAATGGCGGATGAGTCGAATTTCAAGATAATGCATGTTGGTTGCGATTCGAGTTCTTCGATTGACATTGATTTTTAGGATCCGGTTCGGATATGCCTTGGAAAAGAATGGCATCGATTTCCGTCCAACTTTTTCATTCCCAATGAAGTTTATGATGTTAAAGGAAAACCGAGAGGTATTTTTCTTGTTGTGTTTTTTTTCATTGTTTTTTTTGCTCTAGGCGTCGAAGTTCAATTCATTCGAAGCGAATTCCGCGGCATTTTGCCGAAACATTATTATAATGGCTCGACGACGGTTGAGATCACGATGCACGTGCCGGACGCGATGAACGATAGGAATCGCGAAGAGCCGTCGCGTTATGTCGATTTGGAATCGTGCGATTTTTTGATCGATGTCGACATGCCCGGAACGCCGTATGAGCCGAATTTTCGTGAAATGGTGAGTGGAAGTGTGAACGTTTTCGAATTTTCCGCTCCAACCGAATCGTTGAGATCAGTGTTGCGCGTAAGTCGAACAATTTTGTTTTTGCGTAAGCCTAAAATGGCAAAATTGGAATTTCGCGCAACACTGGACGGAAACAAAACAAGACTGTTGGAAAAAACTCTCTGAATCGGACGTTTTCCAGACATTTGTTTGAAGGGGAATTGCAGGACAACGAGAAAATTGTAAAAAAATTAAAAAAAAAAAAACACCCCATTTTGTCTAGTTTTTATCTAAATGGACGTATTTTTGATTTTAATCATTTTCAATGGAAATATTTCAATGGCCTAGTTTTTTCCTGACCGCGGACGCGACAGGCTGTATTTTTTAGTATGTTCTCTTCTATATAAGGAAGTTTATCGGCGAAATTGCAAAATAATCGGAATAGTCATTTTTATGTTCAAATTTGAACACATCTTACATGATTTCATTAAAAAAGACAAATTCGTCAATTTTGCAAGCACGTAATAGATTTATTTAAAAAAAAGGAATTTGAGCTGAAAGAAATCAAAAAATGGGGGTTTGTTTGCAGCCACAATGGAAAGCGATGCATGAGCTGCCATTTTTGGTCAACCGAGAATCCCATCCAATATTCCGCGCCTTCAATATTCCATACATTGGCGATCGATTCACATATTGGACGAATTACACAATTTATCGTCGAATCTACTAGTCATTGAAACAACTAGTCATTTTCTTTTTCATTGTCACAAAAAAGAGGTCTAAATAAGGTGAACGCATAGGTTCTTGCCGGTTATTGATTTTTTTTGCTCTCAAACGTATATAGGTAAAGCTCGGTTATCGTTTCATATTTTATTTAATTTTGTTGTTTATTTATTTATTTATTTTGTTCCCACCTTGAATGCTCTTTTAAATTATTATTATTATTCCATGACCTTTTTAGTTGCTGATCATTCCCTTAAAGAAATGGTTGATTATTTATTGATTTATTGTCGGGTTCTCGCTTCCATTTATAAATGCTTCACTTTGACGATTATCTAGGCGGGTTGATTTTGTTTTTTTTTGCCTGACAGTTTTATTCTGAGCGTTATCGAATGTTTTTTTTTAATGTCGAATGTGAGCATATTTTGAATTAAGGTGGAATTGATGGCGGAAAAAGAGAAGAGCACAAAGGTTGAAAGAGAAACGAGTTTTATTTTGCTAGTCGATTTTTTTTCCAGGAATCGCTCAGCGCCACGGCTGAATTGCGAGCCCAAGTCGAGGAGGCGATGAAGCATGGCGCCGGATTGGTTCGACAGACGAATGGTCTTCCGAAACAGGGTGGCGATTTCACGTTGTACAACTCGTTTCCCGAATTCAATTCGTGTATGAGAAAGCAGGAGGAGCGAGTCAATCGATTGTAAGATTGTTTTTGGAATTATTTGAGAGGGGAGGTTAAGAAAAAAAAAGATAAGTACATAAATATAATAAAATTATAATGGAGACGAAGAGAGCCGGTTAGAGCTAGATTTATTTTGTTCAACTAAGCCAGGTTCCAAATCGAATAAACTTTTCATTGAACTCGATTGATGCTCACGCATTTACCGACTCTCCATCCATTTTTGTGCTCAAATCTTTTTTCGTCAAATTAAATCAATTATTTTTGAGGGAGTCGTGAATAAACTAAGGGGTGATGCGTAAAAAATGAGAAAAATATTTTAATCATGTTTCACAACATTTTTTTAAATATATTTTTTCATTCATTTAATATTCCTTTAAATATTGGCATAGGAACACATTTTTTCTAGAATGGATCGTCTTACAAAATCGATAGGTGTCGCGATGAGGGTGCCGAGTGTCGGCGCTTCCACACAGGAATACACTGAATGCGTTATTGAGGCTCAGGACAATATTGTCGAACGAGCGGTATTCATTCTCTCATGAAACATTTGTTCAAAAACGTCCGCGATTTCAGTCGACACTACTCGAAGTGCTTCGAAAAGCTGATCGCGACGAGATTGTGAAAGTGCCGGAATTCATTCTGAAAGCGGCGCCGACGAACAATAAAGTCGAGAGTCAATTGTCATCGGCGATTCGCACGTTTTCGGCCAACATCGGCTCGCTTTTGGCGCAAAAATTTCAGGAGCGAAAAGAGGAGGCCGCACAAATGGTAGGTCTTGCATCGTTTTGAATTGCATTGATCATTTTCAGATTGTCCACGAGAAGCCGCAGAAGACGTACGACATCGTTGTCGATAATTCGGAAGCGCCGTTTATATCAAAGTTGAGGGAGAAGCACAACGCGATTGAACGAAAACCGGGAATTGTGATTGTTGATGAGGATGAGTCGGGCAAACAGTAGGATTTTTTCCGTCGAGAGAGAGAAAAAAGAAAATGCTTGGATTTTAGAGAATGGGCTGATAATACAGATGACGTTGAAGTCGAACACCCGTATTCGTTGGAGCTTTTGAATTTCAAACCGCCTGCCAATCAGCGCGCTTCGAAGGAACCGATTGTGAGCTTGAATTGTCTAGATATATCATTGATATGGTGTGATTTAGAAATTCAAACCGATTAAAGACACACCGCTCACAATGGTCGACACTTTGGAGAAATTGGAAATGTTGAGAGAAACGCTAAACGAGGTTAACGAGTTTGCGGTGGATGTTGAGGTGAATTTCAAAAGAAATAATTGGTTTATTCTGAAATGAGACAATTAAAAAAAAACCATTGGAATTTCAGCACAACAGCGCTCGATCTTATCTGGGATTGACGTGTTTGATTCAAATTTCCACGCGAAACGAGGATTTTATTGTTGATCCGTTTCCGATTTGGAATGAGATGCACATATTGAATGATCCATTCACGAATCCGAAAATTTTGAAGGTAGCCCTAACGTGGAAAATCGAATTTGAGTGTTGAATTCATTTTTAAGATATTCCATGGATCCGATAGTGACGTTTTGTGGCTTCAACGCGATTTCGGCATTCACATTGTTAATCTTTTCGACACCTATGTTGCAATGAAAAAACTCAAATATTTGAAATTTAGGTACACTTTGTGTAGAGGTTTTTGAATATCGCATTGATTTTCAGTTTGGCTTATCTGGTCTCGACAATCGCTTCAGTTGTGCTTGACAAGCAGTATCAGTTGGCGGATTGGCGAGCTCGGTAATTTTGATGGGGTGAGAATTTTTAATTGAAATACTATCGAATTTGCTAGGCCCCTTCGACCAGCGATGATCAACTATGCGAGAGAAGATACGCATTATTTGCTGTATTGCTACGATGTTCTACGCGAGGACTTGTTGAAGGAAAATTCGAATTCGCTGGAAGCGGTTTACACGGAATCGGCTCAATTGTGCTCAAAGGTGACAATTTTCGATTTAGATTTCCATTTTTTCTTATGCTCTAGTTTAGATTTATCACAAGCCGGTGTTCAATCCGAAAGGATTCATGACGGAAATCAAATTTCGATTCTCGCTCAACAGCCGTCAAGAGCACGCGATGACGCGCCTTTATTGTTGGCGAGATCGTGTGGCTCGCGAGCAGGATGAGAGTCCGCAATACGTTTTGCCGAATCATATGCTGCTCGCGTTGTCGGAAACGCTGCCGAACGATGTCGGCGGAATTTACGCATGCTGCAATCCGCTGCCGTATTATGTGAAATTGCGAACCGGCGATATATTCAAGTAAATTTTTTTTGAGATTCGACGGGGGATTAGCTGGATGCGTTTTATTATTATTATTATTTTCTTTTTTTAGAATCATCGTTGAAGCTAGAGATGTGAAGTTGGAGAAGAGGGCGCCGACGTCGAAGGAGATTGATGACGCTCATGAATCTCGAGGTGTTCTCAATCAGACGATGGATTTGATCACGGCGTTGTTGAGGTTTTTCTATTCCAATGTTGTTCATTCATTGATTCATTGTTGAATTTAGATCGAAAATCGATTTCTCGCATTCGGCGTTTGACGAGGAACGCGGTGAGATTGAGGTTGACAAACGAGTTGAGAGCAGCGACGTCATCAAGAAGAGCATCAAAGATTCGCTGTTGAATGTGCTTCGACCCCCGCAAGCGATCAATATTGAAGATGAGATTGTGGAGGTGGAAATGGAGAAGGTTGATGACTTGAGGTCCTCGAAGCATTTTTTCTCAAAATATAACTTTTCAGAAAGCCTTCACGGACAAATGCCAATCGATATTGAAAACGCTGGAAGAATGGGCGACGCCGTATGAATGCTATACGATCGCAATGAAAGAAAAGGAGAAGAAAGAGGTTGATCGGAATGATTGACGATTTTTGAATTTTTTTGGAACATTTAGGAAGAAGAACGACTTGAAGCTGAGCGACGAAAAGCTGAAGAAGCTGCATCGAACGAGCCGAAGAAGTTCTTCTCGCATAATGATCCGACAATTTGCCGCAAGCCCGTGTTCGATGACAATGTGAGATTTTTTGTTCTAATTTTGTGAAAACAAGAAACATTGTGATTTTAGATCACGAATGCTGATGAATTGAAGCTGATATCGGGAGGAAATGATTCAAATGAAGAAGAGAAGAATGAGGAATTGCCAGTTTTTGACGAATCGAGGTTTGATGAAGCTCAACTGCTGTCGAAGAAGGCGCTGAGGAGAAAATTGAAGCAGGTTTGATTTCTCGGCGATTGGTGGATTGTAGAAAGTATTTTGTTTAGGCGAGACGGAATGCTGACATTTCGACGGTGCTCGGAGAGACGCCGTCGACGTCGACGCCTTCCGACGAACCGCGGAAGAAGCGGAACACGGTTGATGGTGTTGAGGAGTTCAATTATGAAACGGAGGATATCTCGCAATTTGGTAGATTATTTTTTTAAATAATATTAATTGAAATGAAATTGATTTTTCAGAGAAGCCCGTGAAGGATAAGAACGCCGATTTTGATCCGTTCCATCAGAAATTCCGATTGAAGAACAAGGGAAAGAAGCAGATGATGAGGAAGTCGGCGAATCGGCAAGGGACGATCAATTACAAAAAGCAATGAGCCGATTGGTTTTGTTATATTTTTTTAATCTTGTTGAAATTTCCTGTTATTTGATTTGTTGTTTCGAAATAAATATTCCGACTTTTATTGCAAATAGGCGATCGTTTCTGTTTCGATCAGAGATTCTACCAATTTTTGAAAATGGCTGGCCGGTGTTATTGGAAGATTGAGAATTTAGGATGTCGCAACCGCGTCTTCGAGAAATGAGATGTGAGGTGTCGTTTTTGAAGAATGCTGATGGCGGATGCAGCTATTCGCAGGGATCCACAGCGGTTTGGGCTTCTTGCAGTGGGCCAGGTGAGAAAATCATTGAAATTTTCATTTAAAAATGTTGGTTAATTTGAATTTCTAGTGCAAATTGTTCAAAAATGCGATTTTTTAACACATTTGAGCTTTTCGATTAAATTTTTCACGTATTTAATTTTACAATTTTGAATTTTTGAAATAAATTCTCAGGGAGATTTTGCGCAGGCCTGCGCGTGTTTTGGGGCACGCCTGCTCGTCATTTTGGGCAGGCGTGTGCCGGGCATGTGGCAGGCCTGCCCCAAAACACGCGCAGGCCTGCGATTGACGCGGGGGATTCACGGGATTGTTACGGGATATTCAAAGGCTATAACCAATCGCAGCATATATCGCTTCACTTTTAACAGATTTCAACATAATATTCATTGTATTAATACATATATCATCAGTTTTAAGCGTAAAAACATCATTTATTTAAAAAAGAAAGCTCAAAAAATAACAATACAAAACATTTAAATAATTATAACTATCATAGAAAAAAATCGGTTCCAATGCATTGAATCAAGCGCTGTCCACTTTGGAATGCCTCTAAAAGGAAAAAAAAGAGTTTTATATATATAAAACGTCAAATTTGAAGAATTTTCAACGTTTTCATAGAATAAAAGTATCAAATTCGACAATTTTGGTTCATGTAAGAATGAAAGAAAATGCTCACACTTCTCTTTTTTAGGAATGTATTCCCGTTTTCCCCAATTGCAATCTTTGCCAGTCGAATTTCTGTCTTAAAAATTGATATATTTCTATGTATTTAAATTGAGTAGAATCTTACATTGCCGCTTTCAACTTCGCCGGCAAGATTACATTTTGCAATCGATAATGCATGGCTCGACGAACGTGGAGTATTTCTTTTCTTTCGTTTTTGTTTACTCAAAACGTCATGTAGTCCCTTAAAGAATAACTTGTTATAGTTGTCTAATTAATACCGCTTACGAATTATCCTTCAATTCAATGTCGGTCAAGCAAAGATTTGATTAAATGTTCGAATTCAATCCGAACAATTGAATGAAAAATCCTGAAAACATTCGATTAGTATTTTTTTCAATTGTCAGCTTTTTACTTTTTATTACATCCACGATTGGTTGCGGCAAGTTTTCCAGTGTCGCATTTTTACTTTCTTGACGATCGCGAACTGTGAATTTCTGAATTTCTTGAACCGGTTCCGTCAGCTGAAAATTGAATAAGTCATTTGAAACAAAAACTTCCCTAACATTTTGAAGTATCTGAAAAAGATAAAATGAAATTACTGCTTTTGGATCAATTTTTGACGATGGATGAATCAATGTAGATATATCCAAGATAATAAGACTCTGAAGAGATATTTGAAAGAATGCATTAATTATAATTGTTACCTTAAAGGGTGAAGGCATTCCAGAAACGCTGAGTTTTTTCATGCTATTTTTTACGGACCAAACTAATCTTTCGCAAGGATCGAATGCAGCTACACTTTCAGCAAATTTAGTCTTTCGTGCCGCAAATCATTTCCCACGTTATCTTAGACGATGCCCTCGACCTCTTATTTCTCTTCAATGAATGTGCTGAAAGAATATTTTTTTAATTAATTAATTTTTAATATTGCTTATCCCTATTTAGATATGCGTAGCCATTTTTAAGTAACACAAATATAGATATCCAGAAATTGTTTAGATCTTACCTAGAGTTTTGGTTCGTCGATCCACTTTGGTCGCGGTCAATAACCTGGAAGTAAATGTAATCTTAATGATGCAACGATGAAAATAGAGAAATTATTAAAAGGTCCGTAAAAATTTTGTTTAATTCTGCGTCGTATAATTTTACTTAGTTCTCGATTTCAATTGATGTTTTCTCGCTAAATTCGAAAAAAATTGACACACACTGAATGGATAGATGCATTAGAACAATTGTAAAAATCACGAAGATTATATTAATTTGAAAATTTATAAAAAATCGATAAAAAAAATTAATTCAATTAAAATTTAAACGTTTAACTTGCGTTAAAAAGCGCGTGGAATTTAAAAATCGTTTAAACGATTAGAGCGGATATCCCCTCACTGTCTGCGTCTCCAACCTGCCCACCTAATGCGCTTCCTGCGGGCAACATGCGATATCCACGGGCAGCATACCCGTAACAATCCCGCGATTACGGCACCTCGCGCATTTCTTCCGCAGCTTGCGACGTCTTTGCGCAGGCTGCCGTTTACATGCCACCCCCTTCCCGTGCTGCGCAAGTCATGGGAAAAAACGCCCTGAGCCCTCACTGTCTGCGTCTCCAACCTGCCCACCTAATGCGCTTCCTGCGGGCAACATGCGATATCCACGGGCAGCATACCCGTAACAATCCCGCGATTACGGCACCTCGCGCATTTCTTCCGCAGCTTGCGACGTCTTTGCGCAGGCTGCCGTTTACATGCCACCCCCTTCCCGTGCTGCGCAAGTCATGGGAAAAAACGCCCTGAGCCCTCACTGTCTGCGTCTCCAACCTGCCCACCTAATGCGCTTCCTGCGGGCAACATGCGATATCCACGGGCAGCATACCCGTAACAATCCCGCGATTACGGCACCTCGCGCATTTCTTCCGCAGCTTGCGACGTCTTTGCGCAGGCTGCCGTTTACATGCCACCCCCTTCCCGTGCTGCGCAAGTCATGGGAAAAAACGCCCTGAGCCCTCACTGTCTGCGTCTCCAACCTGCCCACCTAATGCGCTTCCTGCGGGCAACATGCGATATCCACGGGCAGCATACCCGTAACAATCCCGCGATTACGGCACCTCGCGCATTTCTTCCGCAGCTTGCCACGTCTTTGCGCAGGCTGCCGTTTACATACCACCCCCTTCCCGTGCTGCGCAAGTCATGGGAAAAAACGCCCTGAGCCCTCACTGTCTGCGTCTCCAACCTGCCCACCTAATGGCTTCCTGGGGACATGGATATCCACGGGAGAACCCCAAAAAAACCCCCCCCAAGCCCCCCCCCCTTTTTTTTTCTTCCCTTGCTTTTTTTTTTTGTGGGGTGCCGTTTTCATCCCCCCCTTTCCCTTTTTGGGGCTGAAGGCTTCTTTCCTGCGGGCAACATGCGATATCCACGGGCAGCATACCCGTAACAATCCCGCGATTACGGCACCTCGCGCATTTCTTCCGCAGCTTGCCACGTCTTTGCGCAGGCTGCCGTTTACATACCACCCCCTTCCCGTGCTGCGCAAGTCATGGGAAAAAACGCCCTGAGTTGTTCATAAGTTTGCATTTTTTCGACAAATTTTTTCTAAAAAAATTCCACTACGGATACAATAATTTTGAGTATAAGATTGTAAAATTATCCGATCCAATTGAATTTTTAAAAAATTTTCGGATCCAATTGTTTTTAATTTTACTAGAGTTGCGATATTTAAAAAAAAAGTAAACTCGAAATCATCCAAATGAAACTATTTAAGGAGATGTTCACGTTTCACGATCCAATGAAGAATGCATGACGGTGGATGTGAGCTTTCGCGGCAACTATGGAGACAATAAATTCCATCCGGTATAATATTTCGTTTGCTCCAATCATGTGTGAAATACGTTCAGCTCAACAACATCATCACATCAACAGTTTCGCGTGTGATTAATTTGGAATTATTTCCGCACACGTGTCTTGTGGTAATTAGCACGGCGCTAGAATTGTCGTTGAATTGATCAATTGTAGATCACCGTTCACGGACTTCAAGATGATGGAAGTATGGGCGCGGCCGCTCTGAACGCGACATGCTTCGCACTTCTTGACAACGGCATTCCTTTTAAGTAGAAATTGCGACAAAACAATTTGAAAATTCGAAGATTTAGATCGATTTTCTGCGGTGTCGTCGTTGTTCGCGTGAATGGAGCCCTTATTGTGGATCCGACATTGAAGCAGGAGAAGTCGTCTGATGCTCAAATCTTGTTCTCGATTATTCCGTCGTCAAAGGTATGATATTGTTTTGGAAGAGATGTCTAAAACAGATCAAATTCAGAATGTGCCGGAAGTTTGCGGAATGGATTCTGTGGGCAGTTTAACGGTTGAGGAACTCGACGCGGCTTGGCAACTTGCCAGCGCTTCGGCTAGCAATATTTTCGAGTTTTATCGATCTACAATGAAAAAGAAGCATTCGATAGACCAGCAATAACATATAATTATAATTTTTGTTGTCCTTGTTGTTATTGATTATTATAAATCGCATTCATTCGTTTCCATAGTTTGTGTATTCGTACACATCAGATGGGTCTGAAAGTGAAAGATGTATTTTTTGCTTGTCAATCCTGTGCTTCTTACTTCTGTGGTGGGTGTTATTGAGCCACTTTCGAAGGTAAATACCGAAATTGATGACGTAGATGGCGGCGATTAGGACGCAGACAAGCTGAAGACGGAATTCGATTTTTTTAATTGATGAGTATCTTACGGCGGCTGTGATGAAGCTGAAATCGGCAGTGATCTCCTCGCTGCTGATTGCCAGCGATGCTGACAGAATATAGAGGATAATTGTGAGAACGGATGCGCCGCATTCCTGTTGAAATAATAGCATTTGATTTAATTGGCCAATTAGGAAGAGTGATTGATTACAATTGCAGCATATGGAAGCATTCGAATGAGCATTGATGTCCTGTCGATTTCCTTGAAGAGAATTGCGATTGTGACGATGTCGAAGAGGATTGAAGTGCCAATTGTGAACCAGATGATTCCGACGCCTATAACCAACTTAAAGATCAGATTTATGCGATTCCGCAACTCATGTGCGGTCTAGTAAAATTGGTCGATACTTTCAAAAAGGAAAACTGCAAGTGAGGCACACTATCACAGACTAATTTTTGAAATTATGTGCAATCCTTTGTCGTGATTTTCTTTTATTTCTTGTGAATCTTATTTTGATATTTGGTTTTTGTAATCGTAACCACACAAAATGTATACGTATTCATTTAGTTCTACTTTATCAAATTTAAAAAATTAATTAAATGTGGCCGTGGCCGAACCTAATTTTTGAGGAAAATTTTTCTAGGCCGCACGTGAGTCCGTGGCAATGGAAAAAAATTCAAAATGCATTTTCTTCGTCTCATCGGAATCGTTTTTTGTTCAATTTTTCTGTAATTTTTCCAGTAGAACTTGTGAGTTTCTAGACTAATCTTGGACGAATTTTGAATAGCTGCCTTGGGTCTCGTATGGAAACAGTTGAAAGCGAGTATTATTAATATCCAGCATATTTGGCTATGTTAATATGAGAACGCGTATATTTTAAGAAAAACATTTAATCAATGCAAATGACCATAATAGGCGTTTTAGACTAATTCGAAATTTTATAGATTTTTGTGAAATATCAGAATTTTTTTTCAGCGCGAAATTTCAGAACCATAAAAATATTTTAGAGAAATATTGAAATAAAAAACTAGGAGCTCTTCAGCAAGTGAAGGACTAATTAATTAAATAAAAAAGCAATTATAGATATATTTTTTAATCTGGCATACCTGTCGCTCTTCCACGGATATTGTTCACGAGTATCATGAGAATAATCGCAGTGATCTGAAGATCAGAACGGTTTTTTCTCAAGTTATAAGAAATTTCCTAAAATCGCACCAATGTGAATATTTTCAGAAGCTCCGGAAACGATCGAAATCTCGAAACATTGTTGGGCATCGCGAACTCGCAAATCGAACGCAATCTGTCGAAAGAAGCGCGTCGTCGAGCAAACCGCCAAATCAATAATGGTTATCTCGTTTTTCGGCACATTGATAAGGCATTTTCGTATTCGATGCAATTTTCCACACTGAAAAAAAGTAAGTAGAGATATTAATCTGAATTATGCTTCTTTAATTTTGAACCCCTCCCCCCAAACCAAAAAAAAACAGCTAGACATTCTTTACCTTTCATTATGAAAGTGGAGATTTGCCAAAACTTTCATGATCAGATTGCCGGAGAGGATGGTCCAAGATTCACAATAACTCGTGAAAGCATTTTGGTAATTGAATTGTGTAAACACGCCGCCCGCATTTTGCGGACTTACAATTTACTTTACGCCTAATTTATTGTCATTGCCCGTCGAAAAACTGGCAAACCTGATATGTTTTTAAATGATATATAATTGTCGAAAAATGGCTCCAATCACATTACATTACGGATTAGCGAAAATTTGTTGATTTATGCGCAAAAAAAACAAAACTATTGCTACGACCAATGTTGATAAATGCGTGAAATTTAATAATTATTTTGATATGCGGACAATTTAAAGGTTACAGTTTTCCACAAAATTGCAAACTTTAGCATACGTTTTGAAATTTTTGACCTAAAAAATTATTATTTTTGCAATATTTTATTAATAATAATAATAATAATAATAATAATAAGTATAACAACAACAATCACCCGATTAAAAGAATTTTTCAGTGAAAATAATTAAATAAATAACAGGGATAATAACAAACGAGTTCAGTTCTTGTCGAAATTGTCCTTATATCGTATGAAGAAATAGCTGAAAGCGATCGCGAGGGCGATTGTTGTGAAGAATGTCGAGGCGGAAACCAATACTCCGAAACTGGTGATGGAAAGGCAGAACGAGGTTGGGCTGTCATCAATGGATGATAATGATTGAGGAGCGGAAATGTGGAAGTCTGAAAATTTCGGCATTTCAAGACAAATTTGCCATAAAGCCGCAAACCTTGATGATTATTGCTTGTATCCACATCGAACACCGTCAGACTATTCGAATGCAGCGACAACGACGGCATTTTCGGATTCGCGCTTCTCTTCCTCCTCAAATGGTTTGAATGGCACCGAGGGGGCTGCAATTTTCAGATTTTGGTTTTTTTATAATACAGTAATTGGGAAAAAAATCGAGCACCCTGGTTTTTTTTGGGAGTTTGATTCGCAGGAAAACAGTTCAAATTGAAATTTGAATTACCGCCTGGTGCTCGTGACGTTTTTTTAAAGATAGTCATAAATTACCGTAATATTGTCGCATTCATGATCGTCTATTGAGCAAAACGAAATACTGCACTTGAAATCGACTCCAGATCTTAAAATGGAATTATAGAAATGCTTAAGCTGTCGGAATCACCTTTCAGGGAATCGAAACACATAAGCATCGACATTCGCGGTGAGACCATCGGACGAATAGGTGGGAGTTTGAAGCATATACTGGTCCAAAGAGCATCTGAAAATTGTACGATTTGAAAATTAGTGTCTGCATACGGTAGTTTCATTTTGACGACATCAATCTTACCCATTCTCATCGATGACCATAAAATTTTGCGATGAGCCGTCTTCAATAAAACAATCATGGACAAGCATTCTCATTTTGCCTGTCATCCCGCCACGACACACCCATTGGTGTTTCACAAGATCGCCGACAAATGTATTTCGGACTGGAACGCTTTTCTGAAATTGGTTTCGATGTTGTGAGACAGAAAACAAAAGACAAACGCGGCTCAGCACAAAATCGGCGAATTGATAAAAAAAGGAATTTTTAAAGCTTTTTAGTAAAATTCAGACACCAACCTCATCGGTTATCAAATACTCGCAACTTGGCGCATCGATTGTGCCATTGATTGTCACTTCATCAGTCATTCTGAAAAAAAAGACAATTTTTGGTTTCGATTAAATCCAAAAAAGAAAAGTCTTACGTGACATTCAAATCGGTGCTAACCGTTTTCTCGCTTTCCGCATAAGCGCATTGAATGTGATAAGCCTTGTCGAGTTTTGTGATGAAGCTGTCATGGAATGAGACGACAGCGACGAAAGATACGACCAACGAGGGCGGATTGAGCTGAAATTGAAACAAATGATTATAATTGCAGGAAGCTGCTTTTCAGATTACGGTAAGTAGTCTATTTTTGAAAACGAGAAGTGGCTACCTCAAATCGTCACAATGCCCAACTAATTATGCGCCTTTAACAGAAAATTTGATTTTTTTTTTTAATTTCAATAATTTGAAATATCCAAAAATTGGACAAAAAAACACGAAACCAGTGCGTGTTCTAATGAAAATTCGAGAAGATTTAAAAATTTGAAAGAATTAAAAAAGGTCCGTTTTTGGTTTCAGACACCTAAATAAATTATTTTTCGATTCCCACCCCGTCTTTCGTATCGCAACCCAACCCGCCATGCGGAATCCACTCAATGATTGATCCTTTAAAAGAAACACGCATAGGTCTGGGTTGAGTGTTTGAAGTATTGTGTGTACAACCTCACCCAGTTTCATTCATTCAATAAACCACCCCTCAACGAAGCATAACCTTGAAAATAGAAACAATTATTTTTGGGATGGTTTGAGGAGGGTGGAAACTCGTCGTCCTTCGAGTCTCGTCAATTTTTATTTCATTAATGTACACGGCTTGTAGCATTCAAGGCGAGCGATCGGCGCCATTGTGTGACATGCACATCGCTCATCCATTACCCATCTGGTTTACCTTTCTGTCGCGCTTCGAATTACAGGTGTCCAGGCCGACTTCAAGGCGAATCGAGTTGGTGGCGCGACGCGAGCGACGCTCATCGCAACGGCACGGTTCGCATGGCGGGCATGAGGCGCTGAAAAAGAAAACATGGCACAGAAATGTAATATATCTTGAAATAGTGATACCTTCCAGACATTTGCGAGCTACCTATATGATTCTTCGATTCAACATTGCCATATAAACCGCGTTCAATATTTTTGGTCTTCTCGAAAACCGTCAAATTATTCTGCTTCGTGCTCACGATTTTTTCCTCTCCTAAAACTATTAAACAATATATTTTTAGCAAACGATCGTCATGATTCATTTGCAACAAGTTTCGAATGAATTAAGTGAGTTGCAAACCTCGTGAGCCGCCGAACGCAGCCCTCATGTCTGGCGTTGCTCCGCCGGCCGTCGTCCACTGATCGCCTTCAATTCCGGTGTTCGATGAGCCGGATAATAGTGCGCCTGCTTTTCCCTGATTCGCGCCACCGTATTCATCGGCAATGTCGTCGGGAACATTGATTTTTCCATGAGCGATTCGAGAATCGCCTAAAAATTATCATAAATGCGCGAAAAAAAAGAACATTTATATCGCGCGTGCATTAAAACGCAAGTCCGCAGAGTTCACGCTGTGTGATTGCACAACATTTCGCATTTTGCATTTTAATCGACGCACGAATCATCGAAATTTTGTCGAGTAACCTGTGGCGGATCGCAGTTGCTCTTCCAGCGTTCCCATTCGTGATCGTGTCACCGTTCCTTGGAACACTTGATTGCCGAATTCATCGACGCTAACGTGCTCGCCGTTGCGAAACAATCGTGTACACTGCGAGTTGCCATATTCGCCTTTCACGAACACTTTGCCGGTGAATGGGCGTTCGGTGATGACGTCGACGACAATTCGATCCTTCTCGCAAGAAATATAAGGTTGGCCTAAATCATGGATGCTCAAATTTATTTGTATGTTTTTTTTATTTGTTCTTGAAAATTGAAAGTTGGAGAAAATTTTTGTGAAATTTCTTGCCATTCGAAAAATGATTCAACAAAAAATCAATTATTTGAAAATTGTTTTTTTAAAAACTTGTAATAATATTCATAAATTTAATTGCAACCCATAATTTTAAAGCCTTACCTATAACGGAATTGTCGAAATCGGCGGCAATTAGTCGAAATAAAAGCAAAATCTAAAATTGAATCTGGTCAAAATGTGGAGAGAGAAAAAAAAGGACCTGCAAACCGATTAGGTATATCGAATAATAAATATTTGGATGCGAAGTCATGCCACAATTATATGGTATAATTTCGCGACGATTTCGACTAATATGCCTGCCTACTGCGGCAGCCGGCTCGTCCTCCTCAAGACACGCCCCTCCCTTCCTTCTCCCCACCTCTCCCTCCTCACGTCGCGTCGTCGGATGAAGACGTCGCCGGGCCGGAATAATTGGTGAACACCCACGAGCGTAGTGTTTACGAATATCATAGACCTCGTTTTCACTGCTCAATATTTGTTCACCATTTTGAACACGGATGCGCGTGATCGAAACATAAGACAAAAATAAAAGTTTTCTTGATTTTCGAAAATTTTCTTTTTTTTTCCTGCAACGATTGTTTGAAGCTTCGAGGGATGCTTGAAAATTCCTATTGAATGGTACAAATTAAAGGCGCAGCAGCACCCAAAAAAAATGTCGGGGTATATATCTTTTTTCAAAAATTCTTCAGAAATAAATTTGGCGTGACGTTTAAAATATTCAAATTCTCGATATTTTTCCTGGTTACCATATTGAACGCGTTTCCAATATTTGTTCAAGGTTTCGAAACCTCGCATCAATGTCCAATTAAAAGTCAATTCCTCAAGGTTATGATTATAAATGAGACACGCGCGTCGGTGCAATAATTCTTGAGGTGTACAACTTTTGTGTCAACCTCGCCGATGTCCTTCTCATTGTCAGACGGGACGACGATGTCGTAATTAGAAGGTGAGCGGAGTGGGACCTTTTTGCACACGTACATACGCGCGCTCGCACGCAAACAATGGACGATCGTCCTTTTGTATTCTCACGGACAGTCTCCGAGAAAGAGAACGAGAGCGATGAGCCTCACACTGCCCTTTTGTGGCCATCGCGCAACAATTTGTATTTCAAATCGCTGCGGCATGTTGCGTTTTCGAGTGTTTCCGTTATTCGCATTACTGTTTGGGACGTTAGAGATGGCGCGGGTAAACAAATTTTTGAGGTGCCATCTGTTTATTATTTGAATTGGGTCTTGTATGGAAGCAATTATTGTCTGCAAAAACTATTTTTTAAATAAGCATATTTAAAAAATTGTCAATTAGAAATTCAAAATTTATAAAAAAGCCAAAAACACGCTCATTGAATCGGAGGGTGTACGGTAGACACTGCGGTGTATGCACGCATACACACGAATTGACGCGTACATACAGATTTTTTATGAGACGTCATTTTTTTGAATTATTACTGATTATTTTGGTGTTATGCTGTAGTTACGCTAGTGATATCGTAAATATTATTTTTTGTATATTTTATTTTGTATATATTTTATTCTGAGATATATATTGTTTATTAATTGTGCGTTCTTCGTTTCTAATTCAATTTTATAGATAAATTCATAATATGTTGGCAGGCGCGTTTCATAACAGGTGGCTAATTACAACAATTTATATAAATATTCAAAATTCGCCTGAACACACTATAATATTTTCGCCGATTTCTTCGATTTCCTTTTCGGCGCCGGTTTTCGAAGCGGCGTTTTCACTGGCTGCAACGCGCCGGGAATCTTCTCGAGAACCGATATATCGCCGGGTTTTTTCTGCAAACAAAAAACAGCAAGAAACACGAGTGAATTTCAGTGGGATTCCAATCGAAGCACCTTGATAAATTTTGGCGATGGACGCCGCGTCGATGTTTTCGGCATCGCTTTGAGCATCTCATCGTCGACGAGGGTGTCGTCGCTTTTCGATGTCGACTGATCATGAGGAACATCAACACTTTCAATGTTCGGGTCCTGCGGCGAAAATTGTATTTAAATTACAATCAAAAAACACTTCATATATGTATACCAAATCAATTGTCACCGGGTTTTTTGGAATATTTAAAATATCCGCCAGATTTATTGGGGTCTGCGTTTTACTTGGCATCCTGAAACAATTATCATGTCTCCAATATCGAAATAATTATTCAAACTTCACACGATTCGCAAATAGCAATCCATATTCGCCCAATTGCCAATCAAGCTGTTTATCCAGCGAAAAGTGATTCGTCTGGATTAGATGGATTAAGATATTCCGCAGTTTGTCGTAATCTGAAACATTCTAATGTTTTTTTTTAAGGCCAGAATAATATCAACCAGGATCCCTGCTATACGATAATGTTTGAAGTTGGGTTCGAAACAATTGAAACTCGAGCGGGCATTTGTCGAGAAGCTCGTCGATTCGATTCTCTTTGTACTTCTTCGTGTCCTCTTTGAGCATCTTCTCCCATGGAAGGTCGCCGAGCAGCAGCTCGATGGACATGTAGAGAAGCGACCAGAAATCGTCGTGACGACCCGGCTCCAACCGCAGGTGCACATTTAGCGAGCAATATTGGACGGTTCCGCGAAACGGCACCTTCATTCGCGGTTTGCGCAGAACGCACTCGCCGTCGGACATCACGAAAATCTTTCGGCAAATGCCAAAATCTAATAAATGCACAATTTTCTCTTTTTCGGTTCCCAGAAGCCCGACGGCATAATTTGATGGTTTTATGTCGCGATGAATGTATCTTCAAAACAAATCAATCATATTTCATAGATGGCAATTTGGTTCGAGCTACCCTTGGTCGTGAAGATCGTGCAAAGCGTCGAAGCACTGCAGAGCAACAACGCTCGTCGTATACAAAGAAAACTTCTAAAATTTCAATACCCAATGCTTTTTTTTTTCAAATATTCGTTTATTGTTCAATCGCTACCCTTGGTGGCAGATTCCTTCGAATGTCTGAAAGTGATGGTCCGACGAGATGCATGATAATATAATTGAAATTGCGCTCGGCTCCATATTCAACGCCAATAATGCAATGTTTCGCATTTTTCTTTTGTAATAAATTCATTATTTCCCATTCTGATTTCAAATTATTGTGAATTGTCGCTAATTCGGTCTGAAAAATTGCAAGAATTGATTGTGGCCTAGAAATTTAAATGGCCTAGAATTTGAATTCACTAGGTCGCGGCCGTCAAAAAAATTCGAAATTTTTTGTTGGTCGCTTCTCGCCTATTTTCGCCATGTTTTGTTGTTAATTTCGATTTTTCGATTTTCTTTTTCTCAAATATCTTACGCGCAATGTTTTCTACCACCAATCACCCAAAAAATCCAAGTATTTTTCCGTACTTTAATTGCATAACGTGTTTCCGGTGAACTGATTCGCATGATTTCAAACACCACACCATATCCGCCTTTTCCAAGCAATCGTAGTGCCTAAAATGCGATTTGAAAGATTTACACGCGGCAATATTCCTCCCAAACCACATATTTCCGACGAATGATGGTTGAAATTTTGATGTCGGGTCGTTTATTGTCACCGGAAGTCACCATTGTTAAGATAAAAAATGAGGAATCTCACGTATTTCGCCTCAAAATCGATATTATCTCATTTCAACCATTTTCAGAATCAACCGCCCATTAATAAATAGCGCTTTATTTGGTAAAAACCAGAAATGTTACATCACAATGTTTCGTTTCGAGATCAACAATTTTGACTTTAAACAATTTCGAATCGTATTAATTCGTTTCATTGGCACGTAGTAGAATATAACCATTCTCGTCGGTCGCGTTACCAATTGGATTCTCGAATGACATCGGAACATCGGCCGGTTCGAGTAGCTCTCTTCCAGCGCCTTGAATTTGCAGAATTTCGCCGATCGTCAGAAAATGCGCTGAATCGCAACGTGTGAATTAAAGGGTGGGTGCGAAATTCGAAAGTTTCTACCGAAAATTGACAAATACTCGACGATGACGTGCACGAGCCATCCCAGTGGGCTCTCGCCGGCATCACGATAGTCGATTTGCGTTAAAATGTCCACACATCGAATTATTGAGAGCATGAGAAGCGCGTTGGTGAATATCGGGAATTTTGAGAGTTTCTCGGACACCAAAACCTTGAAAAAAAATTGAATTTTCATTTTTTTTTTTCGTTGGTATCGCTCTGATGCCTGAAACAACGCGAATGTTGTGATTCCCAGCGCGACGACGATTTGATAGATTTCCAGATAAATCGTGAGAATTGGATGCTCCAAATCGTTGATGAAAAACGTCGAAATGCCGACGATGAGCACACAAATCGCGCCGATGAGCATCGCGACGCCATAATTCTAAAAGAATTGCCAATTGTTTGGGGATGACGCGCGCCGCGAATCTCCGATTCACCCGAATTCTCCTCTCATGAATTTCCTTCGACGACAACGCGCTGTCGTTCTCGTCGTTCGGACTATGCGATCGGCTGACAATCATTAGAAAGATTGCCAATCCAAAAGCGGCAATCAGCGATGAGACATGAAGATAATTGTCGATGTACTGGGAAACCGTGGCTGAAAATTGGTTAAGCGTTTGGCGATTTTGGTTTTTTTCCTTTTTTTATACGATCATTACATGTTGAGACATTGACCCGTTTCTCATATTCCTCTTTTGTCACGAATAGAATATCCTTATTTAGATTGAATCCGTTCCAGCGGATATACAAATAGGCGAAAATGTGCAAATAGGTGCTGTTGACGGCGAGAATCGCGATGATTAATCTAGATTTTGTTCGTGAATTATGATTTTTGTGGGTTTCGTCGAGAATTACGTTGCCGGAATCGTGATATAATTGAATTTCTGATAGACGCTGACACCGCTGAACAGCGATAGGAATAAGGCGAAGAATGGCAACTGCAATCAATCGTTGATTCGTGGTCCATTTGTCGCGTGGCCTACCTTATGGTCCGAAGTGGTGAAGACCTGTCGGAATTGGCCGGCGAACAATGAGTACAACGCGGTGTCGACAAGGCCGATGGCGACGGCGAGGAAGAAGACGGCGAAGCCGACGAGGGTGAGCTTGTGCGGACGGCCGATTGCCACTTGCGGCATGTCTCTGATGGACGTCTGCAATTTCCGTTGTCTCTGAAACCTCCGACGAGCGCAACGATGGTTACCGTGAACGTGAGGAATGTGCAGCAGAGGACGACGATTTGCGCGAAATTGAGGCAAATCGAGAATATTGATTGTTTCAGTAGGAATTCGGAATGAATCGAAATTGTGATTCTGGAATGGTCTTTTGTTTTCAATTTTTTTTTTGACACGCTTAACCTATAATCAAGCCACGTGTAGAAGAATGCCGGGTAGATCAACGCGCCGGAAAGGACGAATGAGCACGTTTGGACGAGCTGATTGCCTTGCGACGACAGAAACACACACACGCCGGTGGTTAGAGAAATGACGAGCCATGAGAACTCGTCGATGGTGTACATGTCGAGCACGACGCCCATGTTGTGATGGACGGCGATGAGGCGCTGGAATAGGTGGACGAGGATGCCGAGCACCGAGACGATGATCAGCGAGACGCCGAGGCCTTGCATTTTTCGGCTGTCCACCTTTAGAAATTTTGTTGTGCGACGTTGAGCTTCATGCCTACCAAATGCAAAATTGGCGCGATGGCAATTCGGTTTTTGATCAATTGATGCGATATGCAGGCGGCTAGTGTGCATAGAACGAGATCGACGCAATTATAGATGAATAGGTGTTTTCGCTGAATGAGAATCGCTTCAGGACGCGATTTCTCACGAAATTTACCGTGTCGAGTTCGGATTGATCTACTATTAAACTTTGGGCGTCATTGTTCAATAGCACTTTATAGATGTTGGTCACATCGGATATCGTGCATGCGATTGAGATGCCGAAACTTATTAGATTGGTGACCACTATTGCCGTGTAGGTCCTGCAACGAATTGGTGTGACTTTTGATAGGAGGTGGGTAGTTGGAACTTGATGGTTTTCTGATAGAAAATGAATGGCGCGAGTCCGGCGAGTAGAATGATTGTGTTGATCCAATGGATCGAGATGACATGACCGCGGCTGAAATGCGCTTAAATTGAGCTACCGTAGTGCCGATTTTATTTGTTGTCGTTCTTTTCACATAATGTCGCCATAAACGGATGGAGAGAATGTGACGGACCTCGGAGGATGTCGGCAGATGATTCCAATGAGAATCCGTTCGGCCGAGATGGCCAAATCAATATTTCACTACATAGTTTGCGTGAAAATGGAAATTTTTGCCAACAATGCCACCTAGTAGGTATACTGTAGTTGTTAACTATGACCATAAATGACCTTCACGGAATTCTGTCAACTCTGATAAGAAAATTTGTTGAATTGAGCGCTCGAAACGAGTCTGGTCTTTGACCGACGCATTTTTTCCATTTTTTTCGAATATTTGTATATGGATGTGAAAGAGGATATGTTGGAAAAAAAAACTAATGATTAACATAAACATTCAGAAATGTTTATTAAAAAATCGGATTGAATTTCGAAAATGATTTTTTTTGTGCCTTGCTAGGAGCTTTTTTTTTTGCCAAAATTCGTCTTCCTCGCGAGACTCACTTTAAAGGCGCACGTTGGAAATGTATATTGTTTTTTTGGGCGAAAAAATTGTTTTGATTTACCTACCGGGAAAATCGGTTTGCTGCAATTGCTGGAAAAAACCTTGGCCACGGCAAAGGTTTTTTGAAGCCTATAATACACCACAGTTTCTATTTAATCGCTGCGAGATTCATAAATTTTTAGTATTTGTGCCTTTAAACGTTATCGAATAAATAGATAATTGAATTTAAAAAAAATTAAAATCGCGAAACAATTTTTACGTTAAAAGGCTCATATTTTTCAATGATTCTTGCAGCGATTTTTTAGTGGTACTGTAGACTTTGAAAAACCTGGCCGTGGCCGAGGTTTTCGAATTGCAATCAGTATTAGGCTTTTTTTCGATTATGTATAGCACTATTAAAACTGAAAACATCTAGAATTTATCCCTCAATAGAACCAATTTTTAAAGGCGCATGAGCCGCATTTCAATTTTCGCTCGCTTCAATTCCATGCGAATCGTCATAAATTCGAATTGAAAACAATAAAAACCGCATTAAATTTCCATTTTTTTTTTGGGTTCTACCCAACGAATAACAATAGCAAAAAAAAATGAGAAAACCGACCTGTTCGACCAGTTGGCCGGCCTCGACAATGTGTTGACGATGGCGTTGAGAAGAGCTAGAGCTCCAACGACAACCAATGTGTAGCACAAATTGCGATCATTTCTCATCTGTAGACTGTGCGAGAATGTTGTGCGATTTTGAACACTTGATTTCGACGATTGTTGAACGACAAAAATAAACAAACAAACAAACAAATAAATAAACAAATCGGCGCGTAGTCGAGCTCATTGCTTTGGGTTTTTTTTTTTCATTCTTGCTCTTCTTCTGTGTGTGTGTTGTGGCGGCGGGCGGGCGGTGTGCCGAGAAAGCGAGCGCATTAAATAATATTATTAATACGACGGAAGAATAACTATTGGATTTCGCGACAGCTGTTAAGATGGAAAACATTTGAGAGCCAACTAGTCGCGGCGAGATTATAATTTTGTAAAGTTTTGCAACAATACAGAGAGGGGGTCCTAATGATCCAATTTAGTCGCCAAATTCGACTATTCGAATTCTCCTAGGAGGAATTGAGGATTGAGTGGCTCAAAAAAATGTTTTTTTGGTCAAGTTGCTCCCTGCAAAACAACTAGATTACTGTAGATTTGAGAAGCGAGCGGTTTGGGTAGATTTACGAAGCAATGCTAATACGGTAAACCGTGTTCGTGGTGAGACCCTTGGGGGCTGATCCGTAACGATGTGAGCGCAAAAATTGAATTTTTTGAAATTTTTCTGGATGAGAAAAAAAGAATTTAAGCCAGAAAAAATGTGTCAATTTTTTTTAATAAGTCGAATGAGAAGAAAAAGAAGAAGAAAAAAAGCGTTTTGGTGGCGATAACTGAAAACGGCAACGTCGGGGGCAGCGATGAGTGAGTGAATGGGGGGGGGGGCCTGGGGTGGGTTTTGAGAAAATTTGGTGCGGCGAGAATGAATGAGAGAACACCGACCGACCGACACGGCCTGACCGACTGCCTGCCGTATGAAGAGTTGTGTTCTTCTTCTTCTTCTTCATCTTCTCATTCGTCTTCACCCTTGTTCGCAGTTTTGTGAAAAACCGGTCGACAACAAACGCAATACTCTTGATTGGCTGGCCCTGCCGGCGTGGAGAAGTTCCTTATATGGTAATCCGAGAGAGGTTGGATTCTTGAAGCTTTGGGGTCATCGGCAAACAAATAGTTCAACAATTTGAACTATTGCTATCGTATCACGATCGCATTCTACGAATTCAACTAGTTTTGGTCTTGAAGTGATTTATGGCGTGAAATGCGGTTTTTTTTATGATCGTCGTGTTTGGGTGTTTTTTTTTTTCGCGGCGAGACCTGGATTGTTGGGAATTTTGAATTAAAGGAGCATCGCTAGTTTTTTTTTTCGCCGCGAGACCCACATCGCTTGAATTAGAAACTGAAAATTTGATTCTTTTACTAGAGAAGAGAGGTTTTTAAGGATCATTAATTTTAGGCGAAATATTTGAGAAAAAATTTTTGCAACATTAAAGGCGCATATATCATTTGGAAAAAAGTTTTTCTAAAAGAAAATACCTATATTTTTGGGATAAAGCGAATCTCCAAAACTTTGGCGTGTTTCAATTCAATTTTTTTTTGTGGAAATGCCAATTAAAGGTACATAGCAAATTTTGCATGAGAAATTCGAAAAATTTGATGAAAATTGTGTTGTCACAGGTTTATTACCTATTTTTGCGATTGATGAGCCGATAATGAGCAAAAAACACGCCGTTGATAGTAAATAATAGACAAAACATAATTATTTTGTTTTGAGGGGGGATTTTGTACGGGGCGTTGCGAAGATGATGGCCATCATCATCATTTCTACGGCAAAATATTGAAGGTCATTGTTTTGGCGGCGTCCGATGAATCGAATTCTTCGCATTGAGAATATTGAAATACATATATTCCATTAAATATTCTTTTGTGTGTCGCCAACATATGAGACTCGTCTTTTTTTTCTCCCATTTTTTCCCCTCTTTGTTGTCATCTCAATGGAGCGCGTTTTGTAGATAACTTCATTTTGATCTACCTAAATGAGGAATGTAAGAATGAAATGTTGAAGATTTGGTGTTATCTAAATCGTTGTTTTTTTTTTGAATTTTTGAATTTGGCGCCTAGTTTCAATGGAGCGCATTTATTGATTCGGTGTTACGTCATTTCATTTTGATCACAGTTTTTTTTTTAATTTATCCCATAATTTTGGGGGCCTCAATGGGCGAAAATTTAATTTTTTTGAAAATTTAAGTTTAATGCTTCTTTTTCAGAAAAAAGAAGGGGTTTCAAATTGGCGCCGAATATCAATGGGTCGTATTTTTTTTTTTCGCGAGCAATTTATCAGATTTTCACGATTTTTGCTGTTTTTGGCCGCGTAAAAAATCGCATTTCTTGGTTTTTTTTTCGCGCGCGAATCACCTACAGAAATCAGAAATCAAGGTTTTTGTGCATTTTCGATAGGTTTTGATTTGTTGTTGTCGAAAATTTCAAATTGGCGCCAATTAGTTTTTTTTTGTGTGCGCGATCTCAACAGAGCGCACATTCTCATTCGTTTTTTTTTTTTGGTTTTGCGAATCGCGAAACAATAACGCTTTTGTTTTCCACGAATTTTGCGTGAAACGCGATTTTGAAATCGATGTTTTGTTGGCAAAACGAGAAGAATGAATCGAGAAACTGGTCGAAATTGAGAATTGGGGAACAATAAAAATTGGCGATATCGCCACGATTTTTTTCTACCACAAAAGTTAATATTTATTCAGTGTGATTTCACGCCTGAATTTGCTTGATTTCCACCCCTAACACAATTTATTTTTTTTTGACTCATTGTATAAATAGCATAGATTCCATCGGGTCGGCGGCGGCGGCTCGTCTGCGCTCTCTCAATTCCGCGCGCTCTCTCGCCTCTCGACCATATGTGAACCGTTGACGCGTCGGCGTCTCGTTCGCCTCGTTGCTCTCGCGCTTCTTGCGGTTTCGTACGGTTTTTATCGATCAGTTTTGCTTTTGCCTGCCAGTGAGGGGGGGGGGGTTTCGAATCATGCTAATTTAAATTTTTGTTGCAGCATGAACGAGGAAGGCGGATATCTTGGGGCGATGACCTATCAATGCCTTTACAATCCGGTGCTCGAGAAAATGAAGTAAGCTTGTAATTGAGATTGCGATGAAAATGATGAGGGTTGTTTCTTGTTGAATTTCAGAGCGTCGAAAAGCGATGATCCTCGTGCACACGCGGCGCTGAATGTAATTTTGGTTTTTCGCTGGAATTTTTTTGAAACTCGCGATTGTTTTTTGCAGAAATTGCACCACTCGCTGGCGACGTGCGAGCAAGCGTCGCCGTCGTTTCTATACGATCTCACGAAAATTCTACTTGACGATTCGGAATTGAACGTCAACCTTCAGGTGAGATCGCATTTGGTTATCGAAAAGAATTTTGAAATGTAAGGCGCCAAAAAAAATAATTGCTAGAAAGTCTAAAATTGATTTATTTTTTGAATTGCCGCCTTAAGTCTCGTATGAAAAATTCTTCAATGTTTTGTTTAATTTAACCATTAAAATGTGAAAGAGCCCAATAAAAAAAATATATATATATATATATGAATTTTAACTACGGGACCAATTAAATGACATCGCGCGCAATAAACATTCAAAATTTTTGTTTTTAAAAATAAAATTGAGTAGAAAAAAATATATTTGAATTTTTAAATATTGGCAAAAAAAATTTCAGACAATTTTTCAACGAGAAATTTAAAAAAAACGGCTTTTGAGGGGAGAAATAGTTGAAAAACGAAAGACTGGCGTTATTTTTTTCTACTGGAAGCTTAAAAAAAGAAATTGATCAAAGTGACATACTCCAAACACATTTGGTTGCATTTCGAAGCATACCAACTTTTTTTAGCTTTTAGAATGGCTCCATAAAAATGCTTGAAAAAAACGGCAAAATTGCAGGAATCGTTTCTTCGCATGAACGCGTCGTGTCCGACGAATGATTTGGTGGTGAGCGGATATGAGAATGTTGAAGAATATCAGGAACTCACTCGTCGGTAATTATTCTCATTTTTTCTAGTAGTGAAATTGTGCTGCGCAAAAAAACGCAATAAACCAAAATTCTAATTTTTACATAACCAATTCTTTGAGTGTTTTTTTTCTCTTCTTTCTGAAATCCAAAAATTTTGATTAAAATTTGCAAAAAAAATGTCGCTGCAAATTCTCGCCGCTCTCACAAAATTCGCATATTGTTGCAGGGCGATCGAGCTTCGTCGGGTGCTGTCGCGAGTGCCCGAGGAGATGTCGGATCGTCACGCCTTCCTCGAAACGATCAAACTCATCGCGTCGTCGATCAAAAAACTGCTGGAAGCGATCAATGCGGTGTACAAAATCGTGCCGACGCACGCGCAATTGGGTGAGTCGTTCATTCATGTTGCCGCGAAATCGATTCTCATCGAGATGTGCATTTCAGCGGTCGACAAGAGGAAACGAGAGTTTGTGCATTACTCAAAACGATTCAGCAACACACTCAAAACGTATTTCAAAGATCAGAACGCCAATGAGGTATGATTATTTAGTTGCTAAACAAAAACATATATATGTATTTTAATAATCTCAAAAGCTACTTGAATAATTGTGGACTATTATTTTTTTTTTCTCGAGCCCGTTATTCAAATTTGAATTTAAACGGTGGGGAATTCGGGATATTCTGTGAAGCTAACTCAAAATTGAGATATCAAAAAAACTCGCGTTGGTTTTGACGAGTTTTTCAAGTTTTGAATTTTTTGAATCATTTAAAGCGCGCGTAGTCGCAGCGGTCGAATGTTTTCGACAGCTACGTATTTTTTTCTTCTCACAGAAAATGTTGAGTGTGAAGGGATTCGCACAAAATGAGGGTAGTTGGTTTTATGTGGGTCTCCGCGCGATTTGGGTTACTGTAGCCAGCAGAACGAACCATTATCTCGTTGTACGGAAGTTTGGGCGCACTATTATAATCCTTGAAAATGTTATATTAGGTTTAAGCGTAGTCTTAGGTTAGGTTTAGACCAGGGCTGTGCGGAAATGGAATTGCCGATTGCCGAAATTATCGATTTTTCAAATTGCCGAATTGAAGAGAAACGTTCGATCTTCAAATTGCCGGAATTAATATTTCCGGCAATTTGATGTCAAAAAAAATCGGCGAAACAAAAATCAGTGTCCATTGAATAATTTGAGATACCGTGAAAATTCGCTATTTATATTTCGAATTATCGTTGAAAAAATTTAATAGGCGAAATTTTGATTTTCGGCGAATTGCCGAATTGGGGCTCCGCGCAATTCAAAATTTTCAAAACTCGTCCGTCCACGATAATATTGGAGAAAAAATTGTTAAGTTTTTCGCTTGTCCTCAAGATTCCATCATTTTCAGGTATCGGTGTCGGCGAATCAGCTCGTATTCCAGACGACGATGATAATTCGAACAATCAACGACAAATTGAGGCGAAAATGAGCGAATGATGATTCAAGCAAGCTTTAATCGATTCCTTTAAATCATCTCTTTCTCTATGTGTGTGTTTGTGTCAATCGTTGATGACTACTGGCTTTATTTTTTTTCGGCTCAATACTCATTTATGTTTATTTATTTTTCTTTGTCATTTTTTTTTTGGTTTACTCGACTCCAGTTCAAAGAAGCAGAGAAAAAAAGTGTGTAAATATCGAAGTGAACGGTGCCAAGAAATTTTCCGGCAAATTTGGTGGGCATCGGAGAACTCTCTCCATTAGTTTTTTTTTCTCTTCAAGCAAGCGCCTTTAAAAATTGAGTTTCTGGAAGAAAATCTATTTTTTTTTCTCAACCTCCTCGATTCTTGTTTTCCTTTTTTTTTTCTTTTCCGCCTCTTTCACTTACTTTATCTCTCCACCCGTTTCCATTCGTGTGTCTTCATTTATTTCATTCATTGCTTATTATTAGTTCATTTTTTTCGTGTTATTATTTCTTGACTTTCTATGTTAATTATTCATATCGTTGTCTTCTTATTTAATATGTGTGTATGCGGTTTTAATACAGATTTATTAGTTATCCTGGTTTCCCACGAATTTGTCTTGTTTGAAACGTTGATCAACGTTTATATATATTTATTTATTTAATTGTAGTGAGGCGGAAATTATTTGAATTCTTTATTACAGATGGACGAGGATGAGGATATTTTTGGACTTTCTGAAGGGGAGGAAGACAAGGAGAAGGTTTTTTAAAAAATATATTTTTCAGTATTTGATAGTATGTGCCTTTAAACTTTATTTTAATATGTAGAGGTTTTTAATAGAACGCTAATAAGGAATGCAGAAAAAAAAAACAATTTTTTACTTGATGTTTTATTTTTTAGGACCTGCCCATGTAAATTTTTGAAATTTTACATTAGAGGTTATGATTTTAACAAAGAATCAGAGAAAATAAAAAAAATGTTTATAATAAAATTCTCTAAATTCGAAATTTGTTAGAAAAATGAAAAATGTGATATTGCCATTATTGGTAGAAAAAAGATATTCTAGAATTGAAATAAATGATTATTTAGGCTATGAAAACCAATTATAATTTTATTTCAAGTGAGATTATTAATTTTCATTTTTGAACTTTTTGATATGCGTGAAAAATTCCCACGATCCGTCGCACACATTTTAATCGAAAGGGGGATTAAAAGGAAGTTGTTTGCAAATCAACGAATCGCATTATTTTAAGGCGTCGCCGGAAGACAAGAAGCACGTGCTTCGACGCGAATTGCGAGCGATGATGTACGGATTCGGCGATGACAAGGTGCCGTATGACAAGACGGTCGACACGCTTGAAGCGATCACGCTTCACTACATCAAGGAATTGTGTCAAGCGGCAATGAAGGTAACATTTCTAGATTGAAAAAAAATAGTAAAGTCGGCCTAAATGAAATTTATTTTTTTTTAACTTATTATCTTGTAGGTAAATTGACCTCTCCTGATGATGATCTAAAGATCGAAACGTCGGATAAAAACATTTAAACAGTGTGCAAGACATTTAAAAAAGGGTCATATCAAGAAGATCTCTTCTACTTAACAATTTCTTTTTTGGTATAATTGATTCAGAAAGAGCGCCATAAATTTCATCGAATCTCGTTTTCTTTCATTTACTTTGAGGAAAAATTTATTTAAAATTCATTTTTAAAAGATTTTTTTAAATTTTAGAGTTTATTTTTGAAATTCAGATGAAAAATCAATGGTTAAAATGAGGTTTTTGATTTTTCTGCAATTTTCGTATTTTTTTAAAGCCGGACTTTTGAGATTTTGCTCTCAAAATCGGTATTGTGTTGTGAAGAAAATTGGAAAACTCCTAGCAGGCATAAAATTTTGGGCATTGTTCAAGGAGATGGAAAAGGCTGAGCTGGATGGTGTCTAGAACGGACTCAAGCTGTTTTGATTTGCCCCCTAAACTCCGAAATCTGTTGTGGTCGAATTAAATTGCTACTACGCTATAGGGTGACTTTAGACGTCATTAATGGCTGCCTGGACAAACAGAAAATGTTGATTAAGATGATGTTGCTTGGAATTTCTGAATCAAAACGCGCCTAACTGGGGGCGGGGGGGTCCGTTGCAATGATTTTGTGTTGAAATTGCCTTCTTTCAGATTGGCAAACCCGATCGTCTTGCACTCGAGGACATTCATTACCTAATTCGTCGGGATCCGAAGAAGTTTGCGCGCGTCAAAGTAATTCTTTTGTTTTTTCTCCCGTTTTCGTCGAATTCGACAATTTCTAGGATTTGCTCTCGATTTCCGAGGAGCTGAAAAAAGCGCGCAAGCAGTTCGACGATGTCAAACCGATCTAATCGACTTGATCTCATATTTGTGATTTTCAAATGTATTAATGTAACTTATATATTATATATATGTAATAAATTGAGCTAGCCGAACAAAAACAAAAACGTGCTATTAATAGAAAGACGTGTGAAGAAATTGCCATGCCTTGGCATGGGTAAATGTGTGTTTCATCAAGCAAAAATCGTATAGTGTATGGGCTTTGCACTTTCGAATTGTTGCATCTTAATTAAATGCGCTTGGATTCGTTGTTGTTTATTCCTCTCGCGATTGTTGCCATTTATGGCTACTCCTCCTCCTCGTCCTCCTTTCTCAATCGCCTCATCCCGCTTCCATCAATTTTTGCTTTGTCGCGTGATTATGCAGAAGTTTTGGTTTGAAATTTGAGATGATGACGGCCCGTCGCGGATACGGTTGGCGTTTTCCGGCCGATGGCTGCAGTAATTGAAGAGTCGTTTCGTTTCTTTTCGCTTTCATTTTTTTTCTCATCTTCCTTTTTCTCGACCTCGTAATTTCAATTGTGAATTGCGGTTTCAACGATTGGCTTTATGATTTCGGTTAGGATTTCATCAATCAGGCAGTTTTAAAAAATGGCTCGGCTCCGTTTAGATTTACCGGTACGCGAAATTTTTGCGTCGCGGGACCTGTTGTATCGATGGCAAACAAATCCCGGAAGAAGGCGGCGCGTAAAAATTTTAAAATCGACGTGGACTCGCCAATAATTTTCGACTTGGCTGCTACAGTATACATCAAAGGCGCATGCAACCATTTGTTATTTTCGCGACAAGAATCAAAATTTTATTTGCTCGAAATTCCGACAGTTGACAATCGCAATTTTCTTTGTTTTTTTTTTCTGAGAAAGCTTTAAAACGTTTGAGAGTCGTCAAAATATGTTTCCATGCGAGACCCAACTTAAATGTGAAACGTGCAAACTGTGACCAATACCATATTAGGTCAACTTCTAAAAAAAATTATGGGACATGATAATGTGATTCTAAAGTTTTCGCTGTGAGACCCCTCGCAAGAACTCCTAAAAAAGATTTTAATGTCAAAAAAAAAACTCTAAATTATTTAATTTTATGTCGCCCCTAGGTCTATCAATTTCAGAGATTAATCGATTCCCAATATTCTGCATAATTCATTTTTTGTTGCTGTAAAAAATATTGGCAATCAATTGAGAATTTTTTTTTCACAAAACTTACTATTGAAGTTATAAAGCCGAAAAAGGTTCTAGCTTGTATTGAAGACTTCTAAAAAAATTATTCTAAACAAATTTCAAGGCGCAAGGAAGAACATGAAATCGTCTACCTAGAAATAAACCCTAAAATGATTAAAGCGCGGTTTTTTGGAAGCTTCAAACAACATATTTGTTTTAGAGATTAGCGAAAAAAATCCATTGACTGTCTGGACAAGAAATGGCGTTTCACAGATAATTTTCGGGGGGAATGGATAAAGGGAAAAAAGAAAGCTAAAACAAAAATATTTTTTTTAATAATCTATATCACAACAAAAAAATATTTAAAATTATTCAGATCGTATAAATTGTTATTTTGAAGCAGTAATCCACATAATCATTTTTATTGGTTTAAAATCGCGCAAAGCCTATAATTATCAATGCCATCTTTCCTATTGTCTCGATTTTCGGTGTCTCCCAAAATCAATTTCTTTTTTTTTCGCGTTGTTCTTAAAATCACATTTATTCTGGTTTGCAGACAATGGATTATTTCTTGATTGTCGCCCTTCAATTAGCCTATATTGTGCCAAGCCTCATTCTCTACGCGTTCATATTTGTGTACATTTCGAGATCGCGCGATCCCGAGTTCAAGTCGGCGTTTCATCGATTATTTTTGGTGCGAGGTCGGTTTTGCGTCTAACGGAATCACTCGTAAATTATGCGATTCGGCGTAATGAATTTCGCGGCGGCAAAAACGACCAATTGATATGATTGAATCAACATATCGCCCATCGCCGCGCAGATACCAAGTGTGTGTGTGTGTTTTTAATGAAAATCGACAGAAAGGATATCAAAGTTCATTGAAAAAAACAGTAACATTTGCGGAAAAATGGTTTCTAGGCGGCAACGACGCGAAAATGAAAAATTAATTGAAAAAAAATTGCCAGAGACCGTAAACACCGCGCGCAAACTTGCACAATGTTCACGCACGCGATTTTTTGTTTTCGATTTTCAGCGCCCGCCGATGTCACTCAGGTTTTAATATCGTTGACGGCATTTCGATTTCCATTAGCAGGATGGGAGGTATTATTTTCTTTTCTACTATTAAAATCGTAATTTGCTTGCAGGGTTGCCTAAAAATTCCGATACTTGCCAAAATTGGATTCGTCGTCTCCCAATACTCAACTTTGCTCGAACTCTGCGCCCTGCTTATATTGTCGGCGAATCGTCTAACGGCCATTGCTCTTCCAATCACACATAACCAGGTAATTATTGAAGAATATTGATCGGATGGCTTCAATGATTCGATTTGTGCAGATATGGTCGTCGAAACGAATTCTGCTGATATTCCTAGTATGCGCGTGCACCGCGTTAGTTCCGACATGTGTTCGGATACCACAACCTGCTGCGTATTTCAATCACTCGAATCATTTTGTACCCTACCTTTTAAATGCAACCGATCAAGTAGTAAGTTGAACTAGTGTTATGGCCTAGAAAAAATGCCCTCAAGATTTAGGTTCGGCCACGGCCACACTTGATTAATTTTTTAAATTTGATAAAGTAGAAATAAATGTGAATACGTACATATTACGTGAATTTTCCATTTAAGTGTGATTTCAAGAACCGAATGTCACAATTTTGTGGAAATAAACGAAATTCGTTAAAAATGTAGCCCGCATGCAGTGATTCTCAGATTTTTTGTGCCGCACTTACATTTTTAGTGTTTTAAGTTTCAAAACGTCAACCAATATTTCTAGGCAACAACAGCGTTGCGACGAGCCAAAAATACAATCGATTTGATTGTTTTCAGCAAAACTCGATGGTATCCTCGTGCATATACACAACATTCTGCATTTGCAGTCTGGCGTGCAACATTTGGGCGATTTCGCTACACCAAAAGCAGCGACGTCTTCACGTGAGCTGTTTTTGTTTTTCTAAAAAAAAAACAACATAATGTGTCTGTTTTCAGCTATTCGAAACTCAGCCAAGTCTCGCGTCGACGGTTCAGACCAATCTGCTAATCTATTCTTGTATATTCACCTGTGTGCTGATTGCAATGACGATTTTCCAGGTAACAATTTGTGCCACCGGAATTAGTCGCCAAGCAAAAATGTCTTATAGCTACTTTTTTTTGGAAAACTCACTATAGACTGTTTCGTGCTGCATCAAACCTACTTCCTTGGAAAAAGCTTTTTTTTTTTTAAATTTCAGTGCCTCCTTGCTGTCGACGCATTTCCGCTTCGCTCCGACGCTCATAACATTGTGATACTCATGCTGACAATATGCGCCGATGCTTTGGCGCTATCCAATCCATGGCTTCTATTAATCCTGTCGAACTCGTTCCGTCAGAAGTTTATGTCGAGCCGAAAGCTCTCAAAAATCTTTGCAATATCATCAACAACCGGTGAGACGTTGGGCTAGAAATACATGTAATCGCGAAACGAACGAACGGGTCGATCAATCAATTTTTATTATTTCTCTTGTTGCATTATATTTCCTTCCTGACATTGTCATAATAATATTATTATTATTATTAATTAAAACTTATTAAACATGGACTTATTAAATTGAATTGAGGTTTAGATGGCGGTATTCATTATATAGCCTTTGTCAGCGCCTTGTGAACCAGTCTGAGAGCATGAGACGGACGTGATTCGTTCGGTGGTCTCAGAGTTAGTCGATAAAGGTACTCGCCATTCGCCATTGATGCAAACGACTTTGGCGGTGAGCGTCGTGACTGGATTTCCATCTTTGGTGGCGGTTCGCACGACGTTGTCATTATTGAAGAACTCAATATGGATTGACCTTGGCTAGAAACAAAAAATGTTACGTTTCGATTCAGCAATAGGCGCTATTGTTGACTTACGTTGGTATCATCGGCAGCATCGCAGACGACGATTCCGTCTTCAGGGCACGATGAAGACACTCGTCGAAGAATCGAGCACTGCTCATAGGCCGAATTAGACGGGGTTCTTCGGGCAAGTGTCTCTTGCGAAAGCATTTTACAGCAGACTTTAAATGAATTACTCAACAAACGATAATTGAATGCTTTTTACCTGGCGCCGTGGTAGTAATGACTGAGGTAGACATGCAAGCTTGCGACATGCCGATCGCCGAGATGAAGAGCAACGCCGTCGAGAGCATCACGCGAATTCTGCAAATCGAATTGACGTTGACGGGGATAAATCAAGTGATAAAAATGGCTAGGTAGCATTGAAGCGATAAGCATTGGGACGGTGGGCGGAGAGCGGTTTTTGATAACGCCGGATCTCGTTTCTTCTCGCAGCGCATCCGCGCACACCTTTGTCGTCCTGGAGAAAAAGCGAAAGTCGACGCACGTCCCATTGTTTCAAAAACTCAAGTCGCCGAATGTGGGCGAGAAGGCGATTATCAGACGGGTCGACGAGATCGAAACAATGCCGTGTTTGGCATCATGCCGAGAGAACTAGGCGTCGAAAAATTTTTTTTTTGAATGTGTAGAAGAGAAGTCTCAAAATGTCAATGTTTGACGAAAGCATTATTAAAGGCGCATAACGCGCCAAATCGATTGGGTCTCGTTGGAGATTGTCACGCAATTTGTGAATTTCGAGAAATTGCGTGAAAGAATTTATTAACAAAAAGAAATTAGCCATAATCAACAGTGCGGAAATCGAATGGACTGCCGGTGTTATATCTTCCCCATCCTCCTCCACTTCCTCCGCCACTTCCTCGATTGTCCCGTGTCGTCCATTCGAATCGCGTGGTTGCTTCCGTTCTCGGAGCATCCGTTCGCCCATAGCCACCGCCACCATAACCGCCATCGCTCTTGCTTCCGCCATTCCCTTTTCGCTCGATGTTATACCACCGACGCAGCCTTTAAATAATCCGATGAGCACATGAATCGCCTATTTTTGTTTACCATTTATTCATCATATTGTAGTCAAATTTCGGATCGTAGAATTTGGTTGCCGAGCAAAATTGCTGAAAATGAATGGAATTGGCGATGATGTCAATGGTGTCGAAAACTCACGAAAACGGCGGCGGCGAAAACGCAGAAGAGAAGTAGAAGACGCATTGCGAATTGTGACCCAATATGGTTTGGGGAGGCTCTTTTATAGGGGGGGGGGCCCGAAAACCCTAATCGAATCATAATCGATGATTTAATCAATCATGCTTTTTTTTCCGATGGTCTAAAAATGGAAAAAAAAATCGTCGCGAAAAAAAATTTTTAAAAAGAAAAAGTGTGGAATTTGTTAAATAATTGGGAAGCATCATTGACTAGAATATATCGATAGATTAACGCTGCGGGAATTCTGCGGAATGCAACAAGCATCACGCTCTTTAAGACAACATTCTAAATGTCTGGGGAGAATGAGATATTCAACAATATACATAATTAAATAAAACAATTCCCGAATAAAATTGTTCAATTTCAATTTCCGAAACATCGAAATTTCAAAGGAATCTTAAGCATTTCACATTTTTATTCTAATGAATTTATTAATATGCCAATCAATTGGCACAGCCTTGGTTGGCACATTGGGCAGTCTCTTTAAGTCTCCTCATCTTCGTGAATCGCTTTCGAATGATATATGTCTAATTGTGGTCCGTCCCATGGTAGGTGCCCCGTCGGTCTTTTTGATGTGATTTAGTAGTTTTAATGAAAACCGTTCGGCGAGATCTCAAGACAACGAGTATTACTTTGTTACGGTGGTGATGTCGCGCGGCCTACTGTAGAATTGGGTCTCGCAACTCGCGGGGATTTTTACGCAACGCTGTTAAGCGGTGCATTGTCCGTGTGGAATACACAACACGCGTCTCATCGTCTCTCGACACGATTCCGGAGACGATTTTTTTCCATTTTTAGACCATCGGAAAAAAAAGCATGATTGATTAAATCATCGATTATGATTCGATTAGGGTTTTCGGGCCCCCCTATAAAAGAGCCTCCCCAAACCATATTGGATCGCAATTCGCAATGCGTCTTCTACTTCTCTTCTGCGTTTTCGCCGCCGCCGTTTTCGTGAGTTTTCGACACCATTGACATCATCGCCAATTCCATTCAGTCATTCGCCTTCAAAGACCGCGCGATTGTACCCGGAAAAAGTTTCGGAACACCACCGGGTTTCGATAAACTCTTGTTAGCGATTCGTTTAAACCGTCGTTCGAAATGATATTCGTTTTGCAGTGGGGCTCGCAATGATGTCAAATCGGGATTGGAAAGAAAAAGCAATGCCAGAACCACCAAGGGCGTCTGGATCGAAATGACGCCGGTGACGAGGACGGAGGCAACGACGAGATTCGAATGGACGACACGAAGCAGCGGCACCCGTAATCCATTCGGCTATCGATCCGGATATCTCTATTAATATTCATGTTCTTTGATAATGAATTCTTCACGCAAATCTCGATGCTCGCACAAAATTACTACATCAATTTTGTCATGTTCAAGCAGAGTTGAGCGCAATTTCGCATTCCGCAAAAGGTTCCGAAAAAAAACGCGTGGCGAGACCTTTTCAAGGCGCATGCGCGTAAATCTACCCGCGTTCGCCTCACGACGACTATACGATACGCCACTTGTTGTCGTATTTTTTTTTTCGAAAACTAATCACATGTTTTCGATGCCCACGTAATTTTGCCGCATCCTTTATAGAGGAGCCGAGTTGGGCGGAATTGCGCATTTCTCAAAATTCGGGACCCCCTAACTCACATCACAAAGAGGAAGATGATCAGGGCTGGACACGATGCTAGAAGAACAAATGGAAGATGGACTAATCTTCTAGCGGAGTGGCAACCGTGGAATTGGACCCGGCCAAGAGGAATGAGATTTTATTCCGACAATACTTTGGTCTATAAAATTTTTAATGACCTGTTAGTCCGTGCGAGACCAAGAGAAAGACGCATCCCCCGTAAATCTACCCGCGTACAGCAGTCGCCGAGTTTATTGACGAAAATGGTGTCCAAAAGTAGGCACAGCCCAAAACGATCAATATTATTCTCTACGCTACTCTTAAATTGCAAAATAACAAATTTTACGTACGTGATTTTTTCAAAATTAAAAATGGATATTTTGGTTGATTTCTACGTTAAAACTCTATGATTTTCTTCACAAAATTAGGTATGAGATTCCGTGTTTTTTATTGGGGTTCTTATTGCCAAAATAAACGCTTTCATGGGTCCCGCCACAAAAATCTTCTTGATTTCCTTTGCTTTATTTTAAAAAAATTTGATCAAGAATGAAAAAATAAAATGATTTGATTTCGAAATTTTTGTTGCGTGAATTATATCGGAATAAGTATTTCAGGAATAGCAATTCATATTTACACTATATTTATAGTAAAATCAGAAACAGAAAAATATTACGATTTTGATGATTCGCTTTTTCATATTTTATGTAGACAAAGTGGAGGACAAAGCACAAATCGAACTGATATCGTTCGTTTTTTTCTTAATTGAAATTCTGAAATGGATTATAGTTTCAAGGAACAGGATTATCTTGTAAAAATGCAAAAGTCCAGTTTGCAGTCAATGAATTTGTACGTATTTGGCCGAAAAGCATTCTAGTTAAATCAAAAAACCTACAGATTGGACCATTCGAGGCTTGTAGACGCCTTGTGCCATATACGGTGAAAGCTGCAAGACAAATTGACGAGTATATCATCGAATGTGACTTTGGTTTGAATTCGATTTAATTACCCTAATTATGACAATTAATTAGATCATTATTATACTTGTCCGCGAAATTATCTTCAATTATATGACAAATGCTATTTGATACCGGAAAATGCAACAAATTATTATGGAATCAACAAAACGTGTGGAGAAAATTTCAAATTGGCGAAACTCGACAGAATCGATCTGATTGGAATTGTTGAGAGAGTATTCAGACCATCGACTTCAGTTTGGATGGATTTTCTCACGAATTATGAGGGAATTTACTCTGAAAATATTCATAAATCTGATGATCTCCGAGATGACGATGAATATTTCGATTGGAGGGAACAATTTAATGGGAAATTTGGGTATATCAAACCACTTGATATCAAAGATGACAATATTCTATTTATATGCGAAAAACCATACAAAGATTCATATTCTGGTTTATTCTTGGTATAGTTCAAAATAGTTTTTATTTAATTTCAGCTGTTAATGGAGATGTTGGAAGATACTCCGAGATATTCTTTAATGAATACGCACTACCGAATAATGAAGTTTATCCGACATTTGGAAAATATGGGTAATTCGAATTTGAGACATTCAATTCATTCGACAATCTTAGAGGTTCGAATTATCTGAGTGGAATAACTCCAGAAGAGGACAGAGTGTGCAAAGTATGTAGATTGATAGCTTCAGATGAATAGAATATTTAGAAATTGATGGATTCATTTTCTGATTTCGGACATCATCAGTTCATTAAATTCAACGAGGATCATTCTTTGAAACTCTCAATTCCTTCCAATTATCTCTCACAAACCAAATATGTTCACACCGGAATTAAAGAAGCAAATCCAATCCGTTCATGTGATGAAATCGAAAAGGAAGAGATTTGTAATGCGAGAAGGAATATGACGGCATCGAAAATAATAATAGCGGATAAAGGGTGATCATTGAAATTAAACTAAATTCTAAAATTCATTTTTTATTATAGAAATTGGCAATTAACATCGGCTCCTTTCGGCCAACGATCTCCAATGTATTGCCAGTCACGTAAGAATCCCAGAAAGAAGAAATCGTAATTAAATCAATTTTAAAGGGTATTACAATTTCGATGAAAATGGCTATTGTCGTAGTGATTTTACTCCATTTATTAAAGGAAATTATATGAAATGTCATAAGGTAATTTATTGCACATAAATTTTTATAATGCCACACTTTATAGGCCTATGAAGCCTTTTATACATTATCTTCATCGATCGGAACATGCGAAAATGGTTTATTAGAAACCACCCCCACTTTTTTAAAATTTTTTAAAATTAGCAATAATTCAAGTTATCAAGAGGAGATTCGCAGGACTGATGTCTAAATTAGATTTTTCACAAACAATGTAGTGTTCTTATGAAAGGTTGACAATTTTAACAAGTAATTAACTATTCTCGGAAATTCCGGTTCAGAAAGATTTCGTATTTTCCAACAATTGTCAATATTTCAAATGTTCATTTGTGCATTTTAATATCAAGATTCTTTTCAAGTCTTGTGCAAATCAAATACATAACAACAGTAGTGGCAACCAAATCGGCTTAAATTTTTAGTACAATTTAACACGTTTAAGAAAATCTTACGAAATACGAAATCTTTCTGAACCGGGTTTTCAGAGAATAGTTAATTATTTGTTAAAAATTTCAGCCTAACTTACTGTTAAAAACCACAAATTTTGAAGTGCGGTGAAAAAGGGGGGTGGAATAGCAGGGGTTGGGGGTTAAAAAGTGGGGGCGGTTTCTAATAGACCTGCGAAAAATATATAGGAAAGAGTATTTGTAAACACTGCTCGAATTTATCTGGAATGTTAAGCGAGCCTGAAAGTGTAGAAGAAGTTGAACTATTAGGCTGTAAGAATTTCGACTAAAATTCATTGCAACTTCAAAAAGAACAAAAATTGTGAATATGTTCAAGGATTAACATATCAATTTTCAGCGATCGCCAAAGACGGTTGGAACTACCGTCTAGATGTCATTATGAAGAGTGATAAACGGTTTTATTACCGTAATTGGAATATCAACGACCCAACTTATGATTTCTACTGGTCGTTATGGGATCACCATTATTCCCCTGGTCCGCCAGGACCACCCATCGTCCTCACAAAAAACAAACGTTTGAGGAATGTAAGGTACGGTTACAATTGGTTTAAATTTAAAAATTATATCATTTAATGCAGAGGGATGGTGGAAATGGGATACATGTGTCAATTCATTATCGATCGACCGAATTCTATCGAAAAACTTTATTGAATAAATTGATTTTCATTTTATTGAAATATTTTATAAAAAGTAACACAGCCTGTTAAAAACTATTCTTACTTAAGATTTTTATTTGCATTTTCTATTTTTTTGAATGTTTTTCTAGTGATTATGTTCTTTCTCCTATTATACTCAAATATTTGTTTGTTATATTAACCATTCATCATAAAATTATTTTGATAATATAATAATCGTGTTTCAACATACGTAGGTCGAAATAGTTTAAATCGGCAACAAGCAATAGAGAATACAGAGAATTTGCGGATATATTCTTCCTTTCGCCACAAATTTCAAATAATTTTTCACGGACATCCAACAATTTATGTACATAACTGATATCAAGCATCGATTATTTCCTTTTCTTTTTTACGAAATGAGTTTTCATTATTCTGCATCGTCCATCACCTCCTGCAAATCAGTTTATTTAAATATTTTTTAACCAATTTCTTACCTTTTTGTGTTGGTCTGCTTGATGTTTTTATATTTGCGGGTTTGTCGAACTCAGGAAATAAGAGAGACTACAAATACTAATATTATAAGCGACAATTAAAAAAAGAACTTAGTCGTAGTTTAATCACTTTTAGATTATTTTGAATTATCTGAATAGCAGCAGCACACAACATCATGTTCATACCAATTTTGTTTCCATTTACGTATTTTTTCAACCTAAAACAATAATTCTAAGAAAAACGATGAAAAAATAGAATAAAAACATGGAATTGAATAGTAGAACCGTTCCAAAATACTGGGCGTGGTCAAAATTGCCATCGCCGCATTCATTTGAGCAATATCGCGGCAGTAGTTTGACATATAAGCATAGACTGATGAATTAATTATTTTTACGAAGAAATAAAAAACGAATTTGAAATTATTTTGAAAAAAACTCAAATGAAATGGAAAAAAAGCGGACCGATTATACTTTTCCGAATATTGAAATTCCACTTAAAAACATTGTTTTTTCGATTCAAGAATCAACGAAATCTATTGATTTATTTTCCATTTTTCATTTTGAATTCGTATTCGATTGAGATTTTGGAATAATAAAAAGAATAAATTATATTCGAATCCGATTGAAAAATTATTTTCAGGGACTACAGTGTGTTGCAGAATTATAAGGCCACCCCCAAATTTGAGCGCCGCGCAATGTTCTCGATATTTTGAGACCAACCAGTGTTAAAATCGTGTTCAGCATGAAAAATAACCTATATGTCCCAAATTTCGTGTTAGTATCTTCAAAAGTAACCGTGCTGTGGTCCAAGCCCGTTTTTTCGAGCAGTGCAGAATTATAAAGTCACCCCCATAACACGGACTTTTTCGCATTTTTTTGAAACTTTGGCGGGACCAGTGTGCATAAAAATTGTTGTGTGGCTTTGAGAACCTACAGTAGTCCGTATTCTTCTCTTTTTGAATCATTTTGAAATGCCACGTGGTCGCAAAAGTCCGGCGGCAGAGGAAAACAGGACTATCGCGCTAATCGAGCCTTGATTCGAGCAGCTTCGAGCAGTATGAAGTCTACAAATGACATAAAGAAGAAGCTAAACTTTGACAAAAGCAATTAATTTTCAGAATTTGGAACACTTTCCGTAGTTGCTGATGTGTATAAAAAAAATTGAAGAAAGAATTTGCTCATTTGCTCATGTGATGCGCCATGTACACCAGGCGCATTCTTTGCATCTTTTCCCCCTCTTTCGGAGAGTATTCGGCGACGGCGATAAGCGCCGCCCACCACCAAGTCAGTTGGGCACGCTCCCCGACTTTGGGTCGGCTGCTTCGGCAGCCGGGTTCAGAGTCGGGTACCCATACTCCTCCTCTTATATTCATAATAAACTATTATATTATATTCGCGTCCCACATTCTGTCTATTCCCATCGTACCTCGGGCAAGAAGTACGAACTACCCTTGGCACAAATCACACCAAGGGCTAGGGCGTAACACTCATATTCCAATTCCTTTTAATTTTGAAAAATTTCCTATCAAATAATACGTGTATTAATTAAATTTGAAAATGAAATTTTTGATTGATTTCTACGTTAAAACTCCATGTTTGTATTTGCCAAATTAGGTAAGACTTTCTATTTTTGCTTTTTATTTGTTGCGTTCTTTTCATTGCTAAAATATTTGCTGGGTCTCGTCAGGAAAATGTGATTATTCTTGTTTTTAAAACGTCTTTTATTGAAAATTAAAATGGAATAAAAAATTGCAAAATGATCAGAATCGCGTGATCTATTTCAGTATAAATTTTAAGATATTTCAGGAATAGCAATTCATATTTACATTATATTTATAGTAAAATCAGAAACAGAAAAATATTACGATTTTGATGATTCGCTTTTTCATATTTTATGTAGACAAAGTGGAGGACAAAGCACAAATCGAACTGATATCGTTCGTTTTTTTCTTAATTGAAATTCTGAAATGGATTATAGTTTCAAGGAACAGGATTATCTTGTAAAAATGCAAAAGTCCAGTTTGCAGTCAATGAATTTGTACGTATATGGCCAAAAAGCAGTTAAATCAAAAAACCTACAGATTGGACCATTCGAGGCTTGTAGACGCCTTGTGCCATATACGGTAAAAGCTGCAAGACAAATTGACGAGTATATCATCGAATGTGACTTTGGTTTGAATTCGATTTAATTACCCTAATTATGACAATTAATTAGATCATTATTATACTTGTCCGCGAAATTATCTTCAATTATATGACAAATGCTATTTGATGCCGGAAAATGCAACAAATTATTATGGAATCAACAAAACGTGTGGAGAAAATTTCGAATTGGCGAAACTCGACAGAATCGATCTGATTGGAATTGTTGAGAGAGAATTCAGACCATCGACTTCAGTTTGGATGGATTTTCTCACGAATTATGAGGGAGTTTACTCTGAAAATATTCATAAATCTGATGATCTCCGAGATGACGATGATTATTTCGATTGGAGGGAACAGTTTAATGGGAAATACGGTTATATCAAACCACTTGATATCAAAGATGACAATATTCTATTTATATGCGAAAAACCATACAAAGATTCATATTCTGGTTTATTCTTGGTATAGTTCAAAATAGTTTTTATTTAATTTCAGCTGTTAATGGAGATGTTGGAAGATACTCCGAGATATTCTTTAATGAATACGCACTACCGAATAATGAAGTTTATCCGACATTTGGAAAATATGGGTAATTCGAATTTGAGACATTCAATTTGGAAGAAAATCTTAGAGGTTCGAATTATCTGAGTGGAATAACTCCGGAAGAGGACAGAGTGTGCAAAGTATGTTGATTGATAGCTTCAGATGAATAGAATATTTAGAAATTGATGGATTCATTTTCTGATTTCGGACATCATCAGTTCATTAGATTCAACGAGGATCATTCTTTGAAACTCTCAATTCCTTCCCATTATTTCTCACAAACCAAATATGTTCACACCGGAATTAAAGAAGCAAATTCAATCCGTTCGTGTGATGAAATCGAAAAGGAAGAGATTTGTAATGCGAGAAGGAATATGACGGCATCGAAAATAATGATAACGGATGACGGGTGATCATTGAAATCCAATCAACTTCGAAAATGCTTTCAATATAGAAATTGGAAATTAACATCGGCTCCTTTCGGCCAACGATCTCCAATGTATTGCCAGTCACGTAAGAATTTGCCGAGATATCCAATTTAAATAAATTTTAAAGGGTATTACAATTTCGATGAAAATGGCTATTGTCGTAGTGATTTCACTCCATTTATCAAAGGAAATTATATGAAATGTCATAAGGTAATTTACTGCACATAAAATTTTTATAATGCCACACTTTATAGGCCTATGAAGCCTTTTATCCATATTCTGCATCGATTGGAGCATGCAAAAGACGTATAGGAAAAAGTATTTGTAAACACTGCTCGGATTTATCTGGAATGCTAAGCGAACCTGAAAGTGTAGAGGAAGTTGAACTATTAGGATGTAAGAATTCCGACTACAATTCATTGCAACTACGAAAAGAACAAAAAACTGAGAATATGTCCAAAGATTAAGATATATAATTTTCAGCGATCGCCAAAGACGGTTGGAACTACTATCTCGCTGTCATTATGATGAGTGATAATCTGTTTTATTACAATAGTTGGAAGATCAACGACCCAACTTATGATTTCTACTGGTCGTTATGGGATCACCATTATTCCCCTGGTCCGCCAGGACAACCCATCGTCCTCACAAAAAACAAACGTTTGAGGAATGTATTGTACGTTTTCAATTGGTTTAATTTTAAAAATTATCACATTTAATGCAGTGGGATGGTGGAAATGGGATACATGTGTCAATTCATTATCGATCGACCGAATTCTATCGAAAAGCTTTATTGAATAAATTGATTTATTGAAAATAGAGCGAAACTATAAATACTAAGATTACAAAAGATAAAAAAAACAGAAGTTACTCTTCGAAAATAATCACTTTCAGATTATTTCGAATAAATTTATTTTAATTAAAGTTCCTATTTAATGGAATTCAGTTGGCATAATATGGTATAAATAAAAACAACTACGGAAAGAGATCCAAACACTGAAAACTGATTATTTAAAAATTTTGACAAATAAAATACATATGACGGCGCTTACGGCGCCGTCAACTGTTCCCTGAAAGAGGGGGAAAATGTAAAGAATGCGCCTAATATAGATGGCGCATCACACTCAACAGATTGAAAAGGATTGTTTTCCTAATTCGATTGATTTTCATTTACCAAAGTTATTTCAGAACAAAAAAGGAAAACAGTGGAAACTTTACAAAATAATACGTGAATTTTTCAAAATTAAAAATGGATATTTTGGTTGATTTCTACGTTAAAACTCTATGATTTTCTTCACAAAATTAGGTATGAGATTCCGTGTTTTTTATTGGGGTTCATTATTGCCAAAATAAACGTTTTCATGGGTCCCGCCACAAAAATCTTCTTGATTTCCGTTGCTTCATTTAAAAATTTGATCAAGAATGAAAAAATAAAATTATTTGATTTCGAAATTTTTGTTACGTGAGTTATATCGGAATAAGTATTGCAGGAATAGCAATTCATATTTTCATTATATTTATAGTAAAATCAGAAACAGAAAAATATTACGATTTTGATGATTCGCTTTTTCATATTTTATGTAGACAAAGTGGAGGACAAAGCACAAATCGAACTGATATCGTTCGTTTTTTTCTTAATTGAAATTCTGAAATGGATTATAGTTTCAAGGAACAGGATTATCTTGTAAAAATGCAAAAGTCCAGTTTGCAGTCAATGAATTTGTACGTATATGGCCAAAAAGCAGTTAAATCAAAAAACCTACAGATTGGACCATTCGAGGCTTGTAGACGAGTTGTGCCATATACGGTGAAAGCTGCAAGACAAATTGACGAGTATATCATCGAATGTGACTTTGGTTTGAATTCGATTTAATTACCCTAATTATGACAATTAATTAGATCATTATTATACTTGTCCGCGAAATTATCTTCAATTTTATGACAAATGCTATTTGATGCCGGAAAATGCAACAAATTATTATGGAATCAACAAAACGTGTGGAGAAAATTTCGAATTGGCGAAACTCGACAGAATCGATCTGATTGGAATTGTTGAGAGAGAATTCAGACCATCGACTTCAGTTTGGATGGATTTTCTCACGAATTATGAGGGAGTTTACTCTGAAAATATTCATAAATCTGATGATCTCCGAGATGACGATGAATATTTCGATTGGAAGGAACAATTTAATGGGAAATACGGTTATATCAAACCACTTGATATCAAAGACGACAATATTCTTTTTATATGCGAAAAACCATACAAAAACTCATATTCTGGCTAATTTTTGACTGAATTCGATAATCTATTTTATTACCATAATTTGAATTTCAACGACCCAACTTATGATTTCTACTGGTCGTTATGGGATCACCATTATTCCCCTGGTCCGCCAGGACAAAACATCGTCCTCACAAAAAACAAACTTTTGAGGAATGTAAAGTACGTTTTCAATTTATTTAATTTTAAAATTATTACTTCATTATTTCTAAAATTATTTTCAAGAATATAAATAAGCTACTTTAGTCGGATGGCGGATATGGGTTTCATGTGTCAATTCATTATCGATCGACCGAATTCTATCGAAAAACTTTATTGAATAAATTGATTTTCATTTTATTGTAATATTTCATAAAAAGTAACTGCCTGTTGGAAACTATTTTATTATTATAAAAGTCTTGCAGCGACTGATTTAGGTAGCAACAGCTCAGACGACATCAGTAGTTAGATGTTATTTTTATAATAAATACATAAAAGTTGTTTTCTGATTATTAAATTATCAAAATTTAATATGAATAAAATGAAAACGATTTCACGTAAAAAAAGAAATAATCAAATAACGCACACAAATCTCACAGGAAAATGAAATTATGAAAAATACACGTGTGAATCTCATTCTAATTGATTATTTCACCAGTGATCAGTTGTCTTCAATCTATAATTGAAATGAGATTCTTCGTTCTTCTCTCCTTTTTGGTTCTGTTCTCTTTCGAGGAGGTTCTATGGGGTGAGTCAATCATATTCACAATTTTAATTTTCAATCATCTCATATTCAGACTGTGTGCCTGATATAATGTGTGTATTAGGCGGCTGGTGTACGGATAATGGCCGGACATGCTTACAGCCACCAGGCCTGCTAGAACCGAGTTGCTGTTGTGAGTATCGGAATTTATCAAATATTCTATTTATTCGTGATTTAGATCGCGAGCCACTGTGTTTGAGCGGATGGAAATCGGGTATACAATTAGATAAATATGATAATATTACATGCCAAATTGCGAACACTTCGCTTGAGGACTGCTGTTGTACGTGTTTATCTTATTTTTATTTAGTTGCAGTTAGAGTGGGACAAAACAAAACACTGAAAAGAGTTGGACTGGTGGTTTGGGATTCGAGAAATTTCCCTGAGCAAAGTGACGAGTTTTAAAAAATTCAAGACATTTTAAAAATCATTTCGACCCAGCCCAATTTTCAACTTATATCAATGCTTTTAAAACTATATTCATTTTATTAAAATTTCGAAAACCCACTGGTGTACAAAATAACAATACCAAGTAAACCAAAGTTCTAATAATTTAAAGCCTAATTCAATGATTCTATCTTTATTTAAAAAAAAACACGCAAAGGGTAACAGATAAAAGCTCAAAAAATGGTAAATTACATTCGACCCATTTAATAATACATATGTATATTTTACGAGCTTATCTGTGTATTATATACAGAATATTACAAAAAAAACATTTTTTTGGAAATTTTTATCTATTTTATTATTTTTATCGTTTTTTTTTACATTTTTTCTTATCAATGCGGCTTACAATTTCAATTTTATCGTACAGTTTCGGAAAATTTAGGCCCACAGTAATGATGGATCACTGGAATGATTTTCACAATCAAAATCGAAAACTCACCCTTCTTATAATCATCATTTTCAGTGATGGTGCATCCAAAATCGTTGTTCAATCACAGTTCATTCTTCTATACAAGTAAAACCTGCTAAAATAGCTTTGATTCAACGCAAATTACAGAAACTTTCGAAGATTTACCAGAGTGCGCATCGAATTCCGATTGTGGTCCGATGCAATTCTGCGACTATCTCATGAACAAAAACTTCAAGATATCTAATCGCACCGGTTGTTTCAATAGTGAGTTCCCATTTATCTGAATTCAATATTGATACATTTTCAGTTTTTAAAAATCTAACCTGATATGCAAATCTAATCGAACTGTCTTGTTTCAGTCACGAAAAGTGCATACTCGGCAACGAATCTTCTCAGCGAGATTGGAGTCAAAACCTGTAAAACCGACGCCGACTGTGAAAATTTTGACTGCTTGGACGCTACCGACGAGGTGGACGGATTCTGCGGAATTCTCCAGTTTTGCCAGTTCAATGATGATGTTGTTCCCGCCATGAATTCATCGATCTCGTGCACTGAGGACATGGATTGTGTTCATCTAATGAAGGGAATGGTTGGAGAAGGAGGCTTCATCCCAAAGTAATCGATATTCTGAAAATTAAACTTTTAATCGACGTTTATAGCGCATACTGCAACACCACGGGCGACTTTTGTTGCTCGGGTTTGCTGGATGTCTGTTATGGGGGTAGCCTCCTTCGACCATTCCGTCGATGTGAAGCCTGGACGATGGCGGGTTTCAAGACCTGCAATCCAGAGATGGGCAACGGTGAGCTTCTCGGATTTTGCACCGACATCGGACTTTGTTGCGAAGGTAACAATTTTATGAATGAATCAATAGAAAACTCACGACTTCTTAATAAATACGTTTTAGGGCCTTATGAGGATCCAGTTGTGTGCCCAGACGGGGTGCACCCGCTATTCATCAAGCCGTCGTGTCACCGAGGCGAGACTGGATATTTCGAATGCCCGGAAAACATCGAGAACTGCACCTGTGTGCTGGGGTGGCCGTGTCCTTCAAGTAACAAATTTTATTCATTCGCATTTAATACGATTTAATTTCAGTTGCGGCCAACCCATTGTTGGTCAACTTTGGCCGCCCGTTTGTAGGCCAGATTGAGTGCGATCCATCGCGCCCGATCTGCAAACGGGCGGTCAACGGGTACTGCCACCCCGTGACCCACACGATTGCGCTATATGGAAGGTTCTTCCCTGATTTTTTCGGGTTTGCAGATACCAGAAAGTGCCAAATCAATAGGTATACGCTGAAATAATTAGAATGAATAAGAACGATATATTTCAGCGAATGTGAGGAAGAGGAAGTATGTGTATTCTATCAAGGCGAAGGTCAATGCGCTGCCTTCCCCAATCCACATTTCCTCGTAATAGACTAGTCATAAAAATAAATCAATAATCGCTTAAATTTCAGGAAAATGAGAATGATGAAGACGACGGTTGGGCCGAATGGGCGGTGGATTTGTACCGACAAACTGCGTACGGGATAGCAATCGTCTGGGTATGCTTCCGGATATATCGATTCTTCGAAGTGCGGTATTTTCCCAATGCCTACGACCAAAGAATGGCGCTGGAGGAGGCTTACGAGGCAATGATGATGAGGCGAATGGAAGAACGCCACGAAGAGATCCTGGAGAATTGGCGCCGGGAGAAGTACGGAACCCGTCACACCAAGCAAACCTGTGAATGCGTTACATCGACTGAAACGCCATCTTCCCTGTATTCGTCGGAACCAAGTGAAGCTGAGAAGAGAAAGAAGTGGACGAAGACCTTCCGAAGAGGAAGAGGAAGACGGGTGATGAAGCAAAAGAAAAGAATGCACCAAAGAAGAAGAAACAAGAAGCGTGCAAGAATGGAGAAAACAAATGAAGAGCATATGAAGCGAAGCACACGAGTCTTCTTGAAGGCTTTTGTATACGGTGCCCCGTTATTCCTCATTATCGTTTTTGGATTTTTCTTCATTCCCGATGTCGTTTCCAATGCAATCACTGCCGAAATAGACGAATTGATGAAGGAACTCAAAGATATTGGTCGAGATGCAATTTCGAGCGCTTCAAACGATAAAGACGAGGTAAAAATTCAAAAAAAATTCAATAAAACACGAATAAAATAACGAAAAATGGAAAATTTCGAAAATTCTATTAGTGTGCACTCACCGTCAACGTGTTTACGGACTTTGTGTACCGTACCCCAAAATTATAAACTTCCTCGAGTTTTGAATATTCAATTTATTATTTCATTTATTTTTTGCAGTTCCTCAAAGTGGTGGCCAATGGGAAAGTAACCATCGCGGATTACGTCTCACGCGAAGAAGCCATGGTCATTATTCCAACACTTGTGATGACAGCCCTGTTTTTACTCGGTATCGTTTATTATTTGACCCGTCCTTTCACTTAAGTATTATGATTGATTGATTAAATTTCGTAAATGCCTTTTTTTACGATTATATCTCTATCGAAATGTGATTGTCGATTCACCTCTGTTTCCTCATTTTTCGAGTTTTCTTCTTACAAAATGTTATGAAATTATTGTCTTTCTAATTAATTTTTCATTCTATCGTGTTTTTTCCTGAATTGTGTTTTTTAAACTAAATTTTGTTCTAATAGTTGTGTATTTCATAAAATGTTTCTTTTTCTATTTACTACGTAATATTTAAATCTTATATGTAGACGTTAATATTTATTTAATATCAATTGTCCATTCAAAGTATGCTTCTTTTGTATTCTTACTTAAGATTTTTATTTGTATTTTCTCTTTTTTTGAATGTTTTTCTAATCATTATGTTCTTTCTCGTATTGTCCTCAAATTTTCGTTTGTTTTATTAACCATGCATCATAAAATTATTTTGATAATATAATAATTGCGTTTTAACATACGCAAATCGCAACAGTTTAAAATGACTTCAAACAATAGAGAAGAAGGGGGGGGGGGATATATTCTTCCTTTCGCCACAAATTTCAAATAATTTTTCACGGACATCCAACAATTTATGTACATAACTGATATCAAGCATCGATTATTTCCTTTTCTTCTTTACGAAATGAGTTTTCATTATTCTGCATCGTCCATCACCTCCTGCAAATCAATAAATTTCTATAAATTATACCAAATACGATTTTAACCTGCAATCGGTTTCCGTCGAGACCGTCAAGATGAATCAAAGAAGAAGAAAAGAATTGCCGATCTGCACCATGTTCGCTGTTCCATCTATTGGGTAAATTTATTTAAATATTTTTTAACCAATTTCTTACCTTTTTGTGTTGGTCTGCTTGATGTTTTTATATTTGCGGGTTTGTCGAACTCAGGAAATAAGAGAGACTACAAATACTAATATTATAAGCGACAATTAAAAAAAGAACTTACTCGTAGTTTAATCACTTTTAGATTATTTTGAATTATCTGAATAGCAGCAGCACAATTTTGTTTCCATTTACGTATTTTCTCAACCTAAAACAATAATTTTAAGAAAAACAATGAAAAAATAGAATAAAAACATGGAATTGAATAGTAGAACCGTTCCATAATACAGGGCGTGGTCATAATTGCCATGGCCGCATTCATTTGAGCAATAGCGCGGCGATAGTTTGACATATAAGCATAGACTGATGAATTAATTATTTTTACGAAGAAATAAAAACGAATTTGAAATTATTTTGAAAAAAAACTCAAATGAAATGGAAAAAAAAGCGGACCGATTGTACTTTTCCGAATATTGAAATTCCACTTAAAAACATTGTTTTTTCGATTCAAGATTCAACGAAATCTATTGATTTATTTTCCTTTTTTCATTTTGAATTCGTATTCGATTGAGATTTTGGAATAATAAAAAGAATAAATTATATTCGAATCCGATTGAAAAATTATTTTCAGGGACTACAGTGTGTTGCAGAATTATAAGGCCACCCCCAAATTTGAGCGCCGCGCAATGTTCTCGATATTTTGAGACCAACCAGTGTTAAAATCGTGTTCAGCATGAAAAATAACCTATATGTCCCAAATTTCGTGTTAGTATCTTCAAAAGTAACCGTGCTGTGGTCCAAGCCCGTTTTTTCGAGCGGTGCAGAATTATAAAGTCACCCCCATAACACGGACTTTTTCGCATTTTTTTGAAACTTTGGCGGGACCAGTGTGCATAAAAATTGTTGTGTGGCTTTGAGAACCTACAGTAGTCCGTATTCTTCTCTTATTGAATCATTTTGAAATGCCACGTGGTCGCAAAAGTCCGGCGGCAGAGGAAAACAGGACTATCGCGCTAATCGAGCCTTGATTCGAGCAGCTTCAAGCAGTATGAAGTCTACAAATGACATCAAGAAGAAGCTAAACTTTGACAAAAGCAAGTGGACAGTTTGGAGAACCATCAATAATAACCCCAACATCGCTAGAGAAAAAATTAAGCCGGCCCGGCGACTCACAGAGGATTATAAAATTCGACGCCTTGAGTTCATGAATACGGATTGGAACAAGGTGTTCACATTCGAGAATATTGTGATTAATAACCATTCAAACTTTAACTGGTTATTTTTTCCGATGAAAAAAAAATCAATTTGGATGGCCCAGATTTTAGAGGAAGAAACTTGATAGTATGGGGAAGCGTTTTCGGCGGCCTGGTTTCTGGAATGCCGTGTATTTCAGAACAAAAGGAGAAAACAGTGGAAACTTTACAAAATAATACGTGAATTTTTCAAAATTAAAAATGGATATTTTGGTTGATTTCTACGTTAAAACTCTATGATTTTCTTCACAAAATTAGGTATGAGATTCCGTGTTTTTTATTGGGGTTCTTATTGCCAAAATAAACGCTTTCATGGGTCCCGCCACAAAAATCTTCTTGATTTCCTTTGCTTTATTTTAAAAAAATTTGATCAAGAATGAAAAAATAAAATGATTTGATTTCGAAATTTTTGTTGCGTGAATTATATCGGAATAAGTATTTCAGGAATAGCAATTCATATTTACACTATATTTATAGTAAAATCAGAAACAGAAAAATATTACGATTTTGATGATTCGCTTTTTCATATTTTATGTAGACAAAGTGGAGGACAAAGCACAAATCGAACTGATATCGTTCGTTTTTTTCTTAATTGAAATTCTGAAATGGATTATAGTTTCAAGGAACAGGATTATCTTGTAAAAATGCAAAAGTCCAGTTTGCAGTCAATGAATTTGTACGTATTTGGCCGAAAAGCATTCTAGTTAAATCAAAAAACCAACAGATTGGACCATTCGAGGCTTGTAGAAGAGCTGTGCCATATACGGTGAAAGCTGCAAGACAAATTGACGAATATATCATCGAATGTGACTTTGGTTTGAATTCGATTTAATTACCCTAATTATGGCAACTAACTAGATCATTATTATACTTGTCCGCGAAATTATCTTCAATTATATGACAAATGCTATTTGATGCCGGAAAATGCAACAAATTATTATGGAATCAACAAAACGTGTGGAGAAGATTTCGAATTGGCGAAACTCGACAGAATCGATCTGATTGGAATTGTTGAGAGAGAATTCAGACCATCGACTTCAGTTTGGATGGATTTTCTCACGAATTATGAGGGAGTTTACTCTGAAAATATTCATAAATCTGATGATCTCCGAGATGACGATGAATATTTCGATTGGAGGGAACAATTTAATGGGAAATTTGGGTATATCAAACCAATTGATACCAAAGATGACAATATTCTATTTATATGCGAAAAACCATACAAAGACTCATATTCTGGTTTATTCTTGGTATAGTTCAAAATAGTTTTTATTTAATTTCAGCTGTTAATGGAGATGTTGGAAGATACTCCGAGATATTCTTTAATGAATACGCACTACCGAATAATGAAGTTTATCCGACATTTGGAAAATATGGGGAATTCGAATTTGAGACATTCAATTTGGAAGAAAATCTTAGAGGTTCAAATTATCTGAGTGGAATAACCCCGGATGAGGACAGAGTGTGCAAAGTATGTTGATTGATAGCTTCAGATGAATAGAATATTAAGAAATTGATGGATTCATTTTCTGATTTCGGACATCATCAGTTCATTAGATTCAACGAGGATCATTCTTTGAAACTCTCAATTCCTTCCCATTATTTCTCACAAACCAAATATGTTCACACTGGATTTAAAGAAGCAAATTCAATCCGTTCGTGTGATGAAATCGAAAAGGAAGAGATTTGTAATGCGAGAAGGAATATGACGGCATCGAAAATAATAATAGCGGATAAAGGGTGATCATTGAAATTCAATCAACTTCGAAAATCCTTTCAATATAGAAATTGGAAATTAACATCGGCTCCTTTCGGCCAACGATCTCCGATGTATTGTCAGTCACGTAAGAATTTGCCGAGATATCCGATTTAAATCAATTTTGAAGGATATTACAATTTCGATGAAAATGGCTATTGTCGTAGTGATTTCACTCCATTTATTAAAGGAAATTATATGAAATGTCATAAGGTCAATTAAAATTTGAAAATTTAATAATGTCACACTTTATAGGCCTATGAAGATCATTCTCCTTGGAGGTCTGCAGGCACAGCATGCGAAAGACGTATAGGAAAAAGTATTTGTAAACACTGCTCGAATCTATCTGGAATGTTAAGCGAGCCTGAATGTGTAGATGAAGTTGAACTATTAGGCTGTAAGAATTTCGACTACAATTCATTGCAACTACGAAAAGAACAAAAATTGTGAATATGTTCAAAGATTAAAAGATTCATTTTCAGCGATCGCCAAAGACGGTTGGAACTATTATCTCGCGGTCAGAATGATGAGTGATAATCTATTTTATTACCATAATTTGAATTTCAACGACCCAACTTATGATTTCTACTGGTCGTTATGGGATCACCATTATTCCCCTGGTCAGCCAGGACAACCCATCGTCCTCACAAAAAACAAACGTTTCAGGAATGTATTGTACGTTTTCAATTGGTTTAATTTTAAAAATTATCAAATTTAATGCAGCGCGATGGTGGAAATGGGATACATGTGTCAATTCATTATCGATCGACCGAATTCTATCGAAAAGCTTTACTAAATAAATTGATTTTTATTTTATTGAAATATTTTATACAAAGTAACCGCTATTTTCATAATAGAATATAAGTTTTTCTGATCATTAAATTATCAAAATTTAATATGAAAAAAATCCAAACGATTTCACGTAAAAAAAAGAAATAATCAAATAACGCACACAAATCTCACAGGAAAATGAAATTATGAAAAATACACGTGTGAATCGCATTCTAATTGATTATTTGCATGTATTAAAAGAATTTTATAATGCATGGTTAAGGGTGCCGCCCTTCTACTTCTCTAGTAACGCAAAACCAATCGGATCCGACAAAATTCGGCTCCGGAATCAACCCGATCCGATTGGTAATTCTACGGATAAGATTTGTAATTGCATCCGATTGGTAATTTATCGGATAAGATTTGTATTTTTTCGGATCCGATTTGTAATTTGTCGGATCCGATTCGATTTTTGTATTATTTCAGATCCGATTGGTATTGAGTTACCAGAGTTTTGGGTAGGGACAGCAATAATCCCTTTACTATAATCAGAAAACCTATTATATTATAAAAATTGCGGCGAACTACTGATGTCTTCAGAGCTGTTGCTACCTTAGGAGGTCAACCGACGGTCTATATCAAAGGGCATTCTACCCTCTTAAGAGTCAACGAGAGTGAGCATTTTGTTAGGTGGGTTTACATTGTTTTTAGATTTACATGTAAAAAAAAGTTGAATATCGACATCTCGAAGTACGTTCTTCGCCAATATGCGTACGGAATGGTACCCACCGTAGAAAACACGGAAAACCCGAACAAAAATGTGGATCGACGATATCAATGCATCCTAATGTAAGAATTTTTCTTGCCCAACAAGTAGCACAAGGAAAAACTAGACGATGAACACGACGACTTTCTTAAGGGAATAAATCTGGTGCCCGCTGTGAGACTTTGTAGAATGCCCCCTTGAGGCAGACCATCGGTTGATTCCTAAAAGACATTGCCACCTTTGAGTAGATGCCCCCCAAGAGCACGTTGCTAGCTATTTTGTTGCCATCAAGAGCATCTGAAATAATACAAAAATCGAATCGGATCCGACAAATTACAAATCGGATCCGAAAAAATACAAATCTTATCCGATAAATTACCAATCGGATCGGGTTGATTCCGGAGCCGAATTTTGTCGGATCCGATTGGTTTTGCGTTACTAGAGAAGTAGAAGGGCGGCACCCTTAACCATGCATTATAAAATTCTTTTAATAATACAATAATGGTATTTGCAAAAGTTTAAAACGGCATCAAACTATAGAGAATACAAAGAATTTGCGTTCTTCCTTTCGCCACAAATTTCAAATAATTTGTCAAGGACATCCAAGAATTACTTTATATACATAACTCATTTAAACGTCAATTATTTCTTTTTCTTTTTTCCAAAACAGGTTGTCATCATTCCACAGCCACCATAACCTCCTGCAAATCAATAAATTCCAATTCAAAAAATTACGACGGAAAACATACCAAATAATCCATAGCCGCCATAGCCTAATCCGTAACCGCCGAGTCCGTATCCGCCGTAGCCCATTCCGTAACCCATACCGTAACCCATGCCGTAACCACCAAGACCTAAACCATATCCTCCTCCGCAACCGCCTCAGAAAAAATTGGTATGAATTTTAGGCATCGAGTGAAAAGCGACTTACCTAATCCGTAGCCGCCGAAGCCGAAACCGCACGATTCCGCGTTTTTGGCGAATAGGACGAGGAGAAGAATTGATAGAATTTGTCGCATTTTGCCAAATTTGGTTGAAACGCCTCGCATATTTATATTGAATTGCACAGTAGTGCACTTGAGCACGAGCGAGTTGTTTGTGTAATTTGTTGTTGTTGTTGGTCGGCTATTTTTATTTTGTAACACGAAAATCAGGTCTTCAATGTTGGCTCGAAACCCCCTCTTTGTGTATTCTCGTTTTCGCATAAAACGATTCGCAGAGTGTGCTTTGACGGAAATTGTTTTTCATGTAGGAAGTCTGCAAGTTGAAAATATTGAAATATACCATTTTTGATGAAGACCTAACTTGAATAGTTAGCAATTAGCACAAAAACTACACTGGATAACTTGTCCTTGAAAATATCGAAAAATCGAACATGAAAAGGGTATAGACTAATCAGCATCTAAAACAAATTTTAAAAAATCGATTTTCAAATAGTTTAAAACGAAATATTAAAAAGAATCATAAAAAAAATTACGTGATTTGAAGGGAAAAAAGTGAAGTATTATTTTTTTTTTCGAATTCATCCGTGTGGACTGCAAAACCACAAAAGATGGCCGCAATTTCCGCGGCCACTATTCATTTTTTCCCAATTTCGAATTTCACCATCATCTTTTAATTATTAATTTTAATTACACTAGAATTACAATTTTTATTAATAAATTAATTCAAAGTGAGCAATTAGGCGGTAAGAACAGATAAATACTTTCAGGCAGGCGAGATCAAAGAAAATGAAATATCAACAGGAAGAACAACCCAAAGAAGAAAAAGAAAAAAAAAAACGCAAGTAGACAAAAAATGAACCCGCTTCTCAACAGGCGCCAGTTAACGCTGTCGTATCATGATGGTCCGCTATTTTGGCGTTGATTTCGTGGCGAAATACACATGAGTAAACAATATAGATGCTTAGCACGCAGATGATGAAGAGCAAGAATCCGATGAGCACAAAAATCTCGTCGTTGAGTTTGCAAATCAGATTTTGATCGATTTTCGGTGTCGTCGATGTGATTTTGGCAAATTGCGCGTCGCAATCGCCTTTTTCCTTCTAGAGCATCTCAATATTATTGAATAATCGCGCGAATTACAACTCACTAATTGCACTTTATAGCAGCACACCACATTATCCGTCGAGTTGGCCGATTTGCGCTCCTTCTCCAACTTGATATCCGCCCATGAGCACGAAATGACTAACCAGGAAACAATTTGCGATCATTTGAGCACACCAATTTTCGATAATTACCAGTTCCGCATTGATTGTGCTTGAGGTGCGGCTCGCTGCACTTTGGTATTGACGCTTCCGGAAGCTGGAGATAGTCGTTGCAGTGCTGCGAACAGTACACCGTCTTCAGAAGGTCGCAGCGAATCGCGGATATTAGAATGGCAAAAATTATGAACATTCTGGAATGTATAGAAATTTGAAAAATAAAATCGCTTGACGATAGAATAAATGGCGAATGTTGAGCTCGATAATTGGATAATTTTAAGCGAAAAACGAGTGGAAAATTATTGGCGATGTAGAATTTCAATCTCGAATAGCATTCTTCCCGATTAAAAAAATAATCCAATTCTCATCAGCCGAAAATCCGCTGAATAATAGGTTTGCGTCCGAAAAATGACCAAAAATCGTGTATTATTCTTTTGATTAGAATTTTCTTTGTGGAAATCACGTAGAAGGCGATTATATGGAAGAAAATGGAACGGATTATGCATATGAGAAGGGAAAAGCTCAAACGTTTCAAGTCACAAAATGAGCAATTTGGTGCGACTAATTAACATGAAAATTGGGAAATTCGGATCCCCCGGGGAGACACGAAAAGAAAAACGAAGGAATTGTCGAAAAAAGGTAATTATGCGGTTTGGGAGAAAAAAATTCGGCGCATTTCGCGCCTCGGGTTTTTCTCACAATTTCCGTGTTGAGTTTGTAGTTTGTGTGAACAGGAATCGAATTTTTGAATGGCAAAAATCATGAGAAAACCAAAAATCGCGTTGAGATATCTGTGCCAATTTAGCAAGTGCGCCTTTAAATTTTCCACAGTAACCATAGCGATTTCATCAACATTTTTTCGGGAAAAATAAAGGTTTTGAGAAGAAAATAAGAAACTTACTATAATTTTTCGAGCAAAACAATAAAAAAATGCAGAAATCGAAGTATTATTTGGCCGCTGCGGACTACAATTGAAAATCAAATCAAAAAATGCGCTTTAAAGGCGCAGAGATTGTGCCACCACTAGTTCTGGGAAAAAAATACTTCCGGGCAATAAGGAATCGAAAAAAATAAATACTGAAGCTTTCAAATGCATCAATTGTGCTCTTCGAGTGTTTGAAATAATACGCGAATGCCAAGAAAAGGCCAAAAATCGGTTTGGGGTCTCATTGGAAAAAAAAGTTATGAGGGCAATGAGAAAAGCGAAATCGAAAGAATCGTTAATCAGCAAAAAATGAGAATGTATTCTTTTTTTTCGCACGCTGCCCAATGATGAGAAGAAATGAGCGCGCGCAAAAGGGGAGGCTCAAACCCGGAACTTTTAGTTTTATGTGTGCTCGGCGAGGCAGGAGGAAGGGCTCATGCGGAACCCTGATGCCTATCTCGGAGGCCCCGACGACATATTGAAGGGTGCAAAATAACAATTTGCTATTTTCCAGGCCAACACTTCCGGATGTGGACGGATTGAAAACGAAGCAGCAGGCCAATTTTTTTATAATTGGTGGTCTTCAGTGTGCAATGAAAAAAAGAGAATCTAGGATTTGGGTGCAGCCGAAAAATTGGTCGATTTGATTTAATTTAAAACTCCAACAAAGAACAATTCAAATTTAGTGAATTTCTGAGAATAATTATTTGAATTATTAACAAAAAAAAACGTCGACGTGACATTCGGCAAAATTCGCTCAGCTGAAAAATTGATGAGAAATCTCGAAAGACGAGCAAATTTCCCATTAATTCGAAATCGTAAAACAAGACGAATGCAAGAAATGGAAATATGGACGGCAAGGAAAAGCTTCGCATAGACGATTTGTTTTTCCTTTTTTTTAAATTTATTTATGGGAAAACGAACGCGGAAGTCCGACCGAATTGACATTGTTAATTATTTTTGCACTCAAATTCTTTATTCAATTATTGTGATCGCATTGCAGCTGTATGCTTTGAATAAGGAATTATGAGAATTTCGGCGGAATGTTTAAAAAAAGCCTTATTCGTGAAGAAAATGAGAAAAATGACAAATTACCGTATACTTTAAAGGCGCAATGAGTAAATTATTGAGAGAGGTCTCGCATCCCACAAGGTACTATACTGATTTTTTTCAAAAAACATTTTCCTTGCTTTTAAATAAATTTTAAGCCAAATTTTTGCCTTTAAAAATGAGAAAGTATAGAATTTTAATTATTTTCGTGATAAATATATTTGATTTATTGTATTATTTTGCGAAAACATATTTGTTTCAGGCTCGCCATGACGCAGGATGAAATAAAAATTGATCCGATGTTGAGAGATATTTCCTTCAAGTTTTTTATCTAATTTTTTATATAAAATACGACCGGAAATTTCAGAAATTCAATATCAAAACGTCATCTTTCAATTCTCCATAAAAGGAGTGAATTAATCGGCGACTGTCTCAACTTTTGTAAGCGAAAAATCGTGGAATTTCTGTTTTCATTTTTTTCCACTATTTGTGTTGCAGGTTCAAAGAGTACCGAGCATCTAGAAAAATTTCGTGACGAGAAGACGGAAGATTTGCGTCAAGCGGCAAAAAAAATTGAAAATTCAAAAAAAATTGTGGAAAACTGCAAAATTTCGGCAGTGGAACAGCGTAAACACTCGTTTTTTGCTGCGAAATTTCATCAATTTTTAATTTTCTTTTCAGTGACAAATATGCTGAATGAAGTGTCGATAGGCGGCGAGAATGTGAAATTGCTGCAATCGGCGTTGCCGAAAATTGAGAAATTTGCAATTGTTGAGCATAATGATGCAATTCTTGAGAGGCTCAAAGCCATACAAAGCTCGTTAATCGAGGAAATGACGAATTTGAACGCCTTGAGGGGTAAAATTGAGGATTTCTGTTTTTTTTTTGCTGCACAAAATAAGGGAAACGAACACATTTTGCAGACGCTGCGAAACAGAAGGAAGTCGAGGTGCAAAAGGAGAAGGAGACGATCGTCAAGGAAATTGCCAAAGACGAGAAGAGCCTGTGCGAGTCGGAAGCGTTGAGCGCTGAAATCGAGCAGCTCATCAAACAGAATTGCGAGAAAAACGAGGAGTTTCAAAACATTTGCGCGGAAATTGGCGACCTCGAAGCGAATCTCAAAGAATTGGAAGAGACGAAACGGAAAATCGACGATGATACTGTGGAAATTTCGAGGAAAATCGAGGAGGCCGAAGAAAAACGAAAGCGGCGCGAAGAGGACGTTGAACAATCGAAGCTCGCCGAGCTCAAAGCCATCGAAGAGGCGATACAGGTCAGTTTGGGTTGAAGAGGAGAAAAAGACGACGTTCAAATCGTTTGTATCCATTTTTTTGCAGAAAATCGACGAATTGGAAGAAATGAGCGATGAAGCGCTGGATTTGTTCGAGATGAGCCCCAGGGTTTGTGAGCTTCTCAATTATTTGAGGCTGGCGACCGAAGAGCTCGCTGAATCGCTTGACGGATTATGGGAGAATGAGACGATTGAGAGCATGGAGCAGAAGCTCAAGCAAGCCCGAGGTTTTTTGTTGGCAATTTTAATTTTGAAGAAAAATAAGCCTTCCAGAATCGCGTTAGGCCTCTTTAATCGAATTTTTGAAATTTTGAAAATAATTTGGGAATTAAATAAGTGGCAAGGCTCTCGTGACAACTTTTTCTTTACTTAACCTGATTTGTGTGATTGCAGAGGAAACGAAAGCGAAAAACGAGGAACTATCAATAATGACGAAAATCCAAAATGAGATATCATTGGTTTAATTTGATTTAAAAAAATGTTTCTTCGATTAATCAATATTTCAGATTGAGCAGGAGATAATGATCGCGAAATCGGAAAAGGAGAACGTCGACAAAACGGCGAAAGAGCGAAAATTGCAAATCGAGCGTCTGAAATCGTATCAAAAGCGAAAAATCGACGAAATTCAACGACAAGCAGCGCACGCGGCCGCTTTGATCAGCCTTCACGCGGCGGCGACAAATCCGGAATTGTCGCAATTCGTCGCCAACTCGACAACGTCGATGTCGGGCTATAAGACGCCGTTGGCGGCGGCGAAAGCGCCGATGCCGCTTCAGCGGAAGAATGCTGGCGAGAAGCGACAACTCTCCGATGAGTCTCGTGAGTTTTGTTGATGGTTTTTTTGTTTTTCGCTGCTCTTGAATGCATTTTTTGGGTGATTGCGCAGGATTCACGCCGGTTTTGGATGAGAGCCCATATCCGGGAATCAAGATTATGAAAATCGATGTCAATGAGTTCAAGAAGCGTTCTTTCAATTCTTCAGAATATGTGAGTTTAAGAAAACCGCTAAAAGTGGGGAATTGTTTTTTGGAAAAGTGTAAACTCAATTGAAAATTATGAGAAATCAAATAATCGATCGAATGTTCATAAAATCGGAAAATGTGTCGGGTTCTTGTGGCGACTGATTCTGGATCGCCGATTTTGATTCGTAGGAAATGCAGTTGACGAATTTCCATTGTCTAAATCTTAAAATTGAATTAGCGCCACGAGAACGTGGCGATGAATAATTTTTTTCGCGACAAGACCTCGTGTGCCTTTAATTCATGTTTATAGGTGACGAGTTTCGATGATTCGATGAATGTCTCAAAATCATCATTGGACTCGGGAAGTACTCAAAACGGAACAATGATGGGCGGAATGTTCAGTCCGCTTGGGAACAACAAGCGAAAGCCGGATAGCGAGGACGAGGACGCCGAGGTTCTTTTTTTTGGTTTTTTTTAATTGCGCCCGGTGATTTTTGAGCGCGAAATGTCGTCAATTCGGCAAAGAGTCGCCTATTTTCGGGGGTGTAACCCACTTCAATTGGCAGCTGAAAATCGCCGCGCGATGCTTAAAAACGAGTTGTCGACAGACAATTTTATTTTTAGGATGATCAGGTGCTCGCCAACTTCTCGATGATGGATCATTTCCGCAATTTTGAGAAGAAAAAGCAGAAGCAGCGCGGCGGCGATGATTTTGACGATTCTGAGGCGACGCCGAGTCCCGAAGACTCGGTCTCGCAGCGATTTCAGCCGAATATATTCTTGGATGTTGAGGAGGATGGTAGGAATTGTGTGATTATTGAGAAGACCAAACATGAGGCGTTTTAGACGTTTCGCCGATTAGTCGAACAACGATGGAACGAAGTCCTGATATATCGGCGCTTGATGGAGGCGAGAAGGATGATCTTGAAATCAGCATGGATGTGAGTGTTTTGGAGAAGCTGAAAAGTTGAAATTAAGCTGCGGAAAATCGTTCTGCGATCTTTTGGTCCTAACTTTCTGAGAATTTTTGTCAAATTATAGCTGCGGGCAATTTGAGATGAACAAGAACGGTACTTGCAGGATGCCGACAATTCGCTTCTGGCGAACAACACCGACGTTGATAATGACACATCAATCTGGGGAAGCGAATTTTGAGGCCAAAAGGTTCCCTTGTATCATTTTTAAAAAATTTATTTGCATGTTCCATAGAAATCTTGTGAAGTTTTTTTTGTTTATTGTCGCTTGAATTCAAAGAATCTACATATAGAAATTAATATATAATATATAAATTTGATGGTTTGCAACTATCTCTATTGTACCCGGTAACTAGACGAAACACAAACAAATGGGGGGAGTTTTGTGGTGTTGTTGGTGTTGCTTTTTGAGATTTGAACCGTAGAATTGTAACAGTAGAATTGGTGATGCGGGCTGGGTATGACGATGACGAATTCATATCGAAATCGCCGCCCAAACCGAAGCGATGAGAATGACGAGGGACCCAGTGTGTATATGCGGCGAGACGGACGCGATCGGCTCGCCGGGAAATTTCTCGGGAAACTCGTCGATGCGCATTTGGCCGACGCGATTGCGGGCGTAGTCGGCCGAGAAGCCGGTGACGCGCTGGAAAAAGCAAATTGTGAACGGCTGGGGGGGTCCGAAGGCCTCATGCGAAAAAAAAAATAATGCCACTGACGTGCGAAATCGCATTGATCATGTTGACGTCGGTGTCGATCCATCGGATTTGCGCCGTCAGATTCGTGTGCGGCGATTTGGGAGTTGGCCATAAATCATGGCATGATTGTTGCGAGCTCGAGCACACGCAGAGGCCGACGTGAGCACGAGTATGACAGAGGAGATGGTCCGTTGACGAGCTGTCGGGATGAAATTTTCGTTTTTTTTCTCTCGTTTTCAATTCTACCTTATATGGTAATCGGAGATGTCTTCGGCACAGCCGGATAGGAACATTGAGCGACTATCGGATAGGAGATCTGCAAGACGGGGTGTCTATGGTCCCAACACGAAAAAACCGAATTAATTGCAAATTGTCTATTTTAGCGCGTTTGCATTTAATACTCAGCCAACGCGTAAATCGACACTGTTTACTATGGTTTGAAGTTTATTTGGCAGGGATTTCGTGGTGGGACCATTTTGATTTAATTAAACAGCACAAAAAAATGTGTGCGCCTTTAATTTTTTTAAAAGCGCTTTTTTTTTCTCAATTTTCGATATTTAAAAAACGCAATTCGATTGTGAATATTGATTAAAGGCGCATAGCGCGGAAATCGTGAATGAGTCTCGCGGCGGTTAATTTTTTGGTCCCTACATGTATAGCAAAAATCCGAATAGCAAAATGAGGGGTTGGCGCAGACGAGTTTCGAGTTGATGAATGTGAACACCGAGCATGAGAAGCATTTTCTGCAAATTCTCGTGAAATGGTCCCGTGGCTTCTTCGATGGTCCCCCTCACCTTTGCTCTTCTTTCGGATGAATGTCGAACGCGGCGACGAACGAGCCGACGCAAGCGAGCAACACGCCGATCAGCATCGAGGCCTGCAATAATGTCCGCAGATGGGAATTGTCAATTCGAATCCGCACGCATCGAAATATTAGTTGTAACGATTCGAAATTTTGCAGTCAGTGCACATCAAAATGAATAGTGGGACCATTAAAAACAGAAGTGGTTCGCGCGCGCGGAAATCGCCAATAAATTCGAGCACGCACGACGTCAAACAATGATGGAGAAGAAGAAGAAGAAAAAGGAATTTCCCCCCTAGTAGCTAAAACAATAAGGTGGTCCCACCATAGCTTTGAAATCACACCCAAGGGAGGAAGCAAACAAGCGATGAGAGGGGGACGAACAAGTGTTGCGGTTTGGCCGTGTGTAATCCAATTTCTTTGATTACAACAAGAAAAAATTGGAGGAACACGCGGCTCTCGAGGGAATCGCGTCGACGTCGTTTTTTTTTTCATTTTGGCGGGTAATCGAAAAATAAAAATTGTGGTGCCGACAACTCGCCGGGTTTCGCCAATTTGATCCGCGCAAAAATCATTTGTGTGTACTCGTGTTGTGACATTTTTTGTGGACCATTGAGAATTTGCAAGAAAAAAAAACACACAAACAGAGATTACGGTATCACTAGTTTCGATTCATTTATTTGTGGGGGTATGGAAGGAGAAGAGAAAATTGCATTTGAATATCGCGGACCATTAGAAATTCGATATGGGCCCCTCACGTTTTTCGACTTGAGCACGAGAAAAAAGTGTGAAAAGTTGGAACACGACACCCGATCTGCTGATGCTACTCGCATCACACCAAATTGGTGTCGATCACCATCAAACGCACCATATCGTAGTTTTTTGTTTGCGAGCAGCAAAAAAAAAGAGCCAAACGCAACAAAAATGGTTGAATTCTGAAGTGCGCGCGGGTTTCGTTCTTTCGTTTTTTTTTTATGCGTCGGTGCGCGGCGACGAAAGAGAAAATAAAACAATTTCCGTGTGCATTTTATTTTTTTCGAGGAGGAGCTCTTCAAAAAAAAAAAAGAAAATCCATATTCGGAGTATTTTTGGGATTAGTTCATTTTTGTGCCCAACCCTCCATCATAATTGAGAATTGGATTAGGCCGGAATTACTTTTTCGCCGCAAAAACCAAAATCACGTATTTTCCGATTGTCTAAGCGGAAAATGAGACTGAGCTTACGTCAGACGGGCATTCTAATTTTGAGCTCAATCGATGATGCGAATTATACAATCATTTATAGAATTGCTCAAAGAAGAAGTATAAATAGAAAATTGGTTCCCGATTAGAAGAAAAACGTTGAAAACAACAAGAGGCTTCGAAACAGTGACCTCAAGCACCATGAGCAGCGCGTTCACTGATTAAGCGCGACGCAAGCATAATGGAAGCATTGTGGGAAATCTGTGGAACGGAAGCATAATGCTTCCATATAGGAAGCATAATGTAATTCTTAGTGGCTGTGGAAGAAATATGGGACGAATATGGATGGAATGAAAACGGGATGAATATGCTTCCGGTGTTTGCGAGCCGTGGAACAAATATGGATGGAATATGGATAAAATAATCATATGTCAATAAACATTATACAATTGGCGTCTGGACGGCAGACCAAGACAATTTCTAGAAAAATCAATACAAAAAACTTATGCTATCATATAAACAATGAAAATTTGAAAATTACATGATACACAACGGACGAAATTTAGCTTCTACCATTTAATGACTTATGTTACTCAGATTTATGTTAATTCAGTCAACTGTTCCTCACTTTGTTTAAAGATTGCCAACTACAATTTAGTCGTATTAATATATTTTTGCCGGTTTTTCCGAAATTGGCATCGCAAACTACTCACAATTTGCTCCAAACTGGTAGCAGACGCGCGTAGAAGAGGCGTGCCGCAGCATTGCAAAACCGTGCGCCGCTTTGCACAATGCGGCCACGCCTCACATTTTCGAAATTCGTTTTCAAAATTTTTGTCCTTTTGCTTTTTCTCAATGAATTTTCAAGATTTTTTGTGTTTTTTTTTTGTCAAAAATTAAAGAATTTTTTTCAAAATTAAAGGAAAAATGTTTTTAAAAAATAAAGGGAAAATTTTCATATTTATCATCAAAATCGAAACCAAAAATAAATTGATAGCATTCGAAAATTTTAAAATCGATACGATGTTTTCAAATCGTTTCCGACACTTTTAAAATCGAATTTAAATATTTTCTCAATCGAATTGTGTTTAATTTCTCATCGAATCCGTTTTATTTTTATTTACTTTAACATATTTTTTATTATCGCTCGCTTTTTTCTTTTAATAAAACATAATGTTTTGAAATTTTTTACAGATGAAGACAAGATCGAGAGTGTTGTCAGATATAACTGAAACTGCTCTAGAAGTCAATAACAAAGAACCAGAAGTCCCTAACATGGAACCAAATTCGCTCGACACTTCAGATCCAGATAGTCCAATTTACTCGCCAACTCAGCAAAAAAATTTTTCTCCACAGTCCTCACAAACAACAAAATCAACGCCAATTCCTAAACCTTCGTACGCCCAATTTGTAAGTTGTTATCATCAAAAATTGGCCTGTTCGACTCCAGAAATGGTTTCAATTAGAAAAATATGCGCAATGAAGTCTTTATAAAGTACTTCCTAAGTTTAAAGCTTGTTGATTATTTGGTTCCAATCAGGGCTGTGCGGCAATGGAATTGCCGATTGCCGAAATTGCCGGTTTTTCAAATTGCCGAAGAAAATTTCGATCGGTAATTTGCCATTAGCCGAATCGCCGAAATTTCCGATTGCCGTACAGCCTTCGTACCAATATCATTCAGTGGCATTTATCTTTTTAAGTGGGGCTCTAGTACAGAAGTCGCCAGACGCCGACTATATAAAGATCCTATACTTTATTGCAAATATCTATATTACAGATGCTCTTATCCATGGCTTTGGGCAACAACCGACAAATGACTTCAAAGCGAAAGCATTACGCATGGTTCGAGAAGTCATGGATAATCTTCTGTAAGATTTTGAACTATGACTATTAATTTATTTATTTGATTAAGCGATAGAATGCGCCAACGACTTCAAAGGAAATTTGGTGTAGCGCCGGAAGCGCTCGCGGCGCAATTAAGGAAGCTGCTTGATTCTACCAGCAACCCTCAGATGTGAGTATTCATATGTCTTTGAAATTTTAACCAAAATGCCTTTTTGCTTCAAATTTTGGAGTTGTTCTTTCTTCCGCCAATTCACTTTTTATTTTGTGCACTAAAGGGTTTCCAAAAATGCAATAAAAATAAATTATTTTTATTTTTAAGAAAATTATTGATGTAAAAAAACTGATTGTATTTTCTCGAAAAATTTAGTTTACGTAACAATGGTTTACAAGTTTTTCAAATTAATAGGCCCATTATAATCTACTTATTACAGCGTCCCGCTCGATGTCAGTACTGACAATGATTCGAATAGTTCGGTAGTTGCCAGTAACTAATGGTTTGATTATATCTTAATTGAAATTCATTTCATTGTTGTTTTTTTTATTTTAAATTAAATAAATGTGTTAATATGAAATAAATTTTGAATACAGCAATCAAATTGTTTTCTTATTTTCCCATATGGAAGGCATACGGCTCATTCCATATACGAAACACGCGGTTCCGCAAAAAAATGCTTCCATTATGCTTCCATATAACTTGCATATAAGATTCATATGATATCCACAGCCGTTCCACTATGCTTCCATTGTGCCTATGCCGCCGTTTATCTGTGTTCACCAATTGCGCCACACTCGCACACTGAGTAGCGCAATCCGCGCCGTATATAACATGACCTCCAATTTTTAAAATTTTAGAACGGCAGCTCAAAGCGCTCCAATTGTAAGAGCGGTTTACGTCAGACGAGCTCAAATTCCACTGGATTGCCGGCAACGATTTTTGCGATACAAAATGCAATCGTCGTACTGCGGACAATTCGCGAGCCACACTAGATAGAAGCAGTTTTGATTTAAATAATCACTGTGAAAAGAAATTCTGAAAATGATATTGAGCTTAAAAATTGTGAATTTGAAGAAATTATTGAGAAGTGGGTTTTTAAGAATGTTTTGGAAAAATTGAGCTTCAAACTTTTCTCTCCGACATCGGACCACGGGGATTCATTCATTGGGGGGCTACAGAAGCGCGATTGACCAATATTGATGGCGTGCTGCGGACAACTCGCTGGTTTTGAGGGCAAGCCCAATTCCTACCAAAAAATTCGCAAGAAAATGGCACTATTCGAAAAATTTTTGGTTTGCACCGCGCGCAATAATATTTAAATCGTGCTGCGGACAATTTCAAGACGGCGAAACGTCCGCAGCAAGCCGATATTAAAGAGAAAGCGAGAGACGCGTTCGCTTGGAAAAAAAAAACAAACACATATAGTTGAAAACGAGCCTCCTCCCTCTGACGGGGGAAAATTCAATATGCTCGTTGTTTTTTTTTTTTTGACAAATCACAATTGAGGAAGCACAAACCGGCACGGTTGATGAACCAACTCCCAAAAAAAATGCTCTGTGAGCTCTCAATTTTTTTTCTCCGCGGCCCCGCTTAATCCAAAAGCTTGATGGAGAGATAGGGCCGCCGGCAAAAACGGATAGAAAATGATGAATTGACATCGCTCAACGTTTTGTTTTCGTCTCGTCGCCAAACATCATAATGCGCCTTTAAACACCTACCAAATCGTCGTTGAAACAATGACGATATTTCGAATTTTTTATTTCGAAAAAATAAAAAAATTCCGGTTTCAAAAATCGAATCTCGAGAATGCCTCAGTCGATTTTTTTCCCACTGAGTGGTGTCGAAATAAATTTCGAACAAAACGCGACGAGCTGAAAAAAAAGAATGAATGAATGAATAGCGAGAAGCGAACAAGAAGCATCGTCGACAATAGGTGGACGAACAAGGCGGATTTCAAATATTGAGGGACCACTGAAGCCCAAAGCTCGAAATGGAACAAAAAAGGCGGCGCGTTTTTTTTTGGAGAGAAAAATCAAATTTGAAGGTTGGAAATATTTTTCTCGAACCGCAACAATGTCCGCAGCAAACCATTGGCAAAAACTCACAAAGCAAAAAAAACGAAAAATATTTGCACCGCGTGAGAGCCTTCAAAAAATGATCGGCGTGAATTCCGAGCGATTCGAACACCTCATTACTTTTTTCGCACCATTTTCATTATAGAGGTTGAGTTTTTGTTTTGTTGCTGCTCTCGATGGTCCCAATGAAATTTTTCAGGTAGACGATGTCTGAATATGGATCTTACCAATCGAAACATGGAATTGTCGAGATGTTGGTGGCGATCGTCGTTGCGCTTCAAATCGCCGCCATCGCCTACCTCCGATTCTTCATGATTCGAATGGTTTGGTTTCGACGGGGGGACCATTCGACGAATTTTGGGAAAATAGCAAAAATTGACTTTTTTGCAGTTCTCCGCGAGATTGTTCAAAACTCTCAACCATTTGCGAATTGTTGAGGACGTTGTCAATTTGTCGGTTAGTTGATGCCTCAATTTTGGTGCTATTCGATTCGCCATGAAATTCTGCGTCGAATGATACCAAAATCAGTGCTACAGTATGAAAAGGGGCGGAGCTAGAGGGTCTCGCGTGAAGCCAACAAGTTGTCCCACAAAATTTGGCTCATTGCCAAAATTTTTTATACCATTCGATTCGCCATGAAATTCTGCGTCGAATGATCCCAAAATCAGTGCTACAGTATGAAAAGGGGCGGAGCTGGAGGGTCTCGCGTGAAGCCAACAAGTTGTCCCACAAAATTTGGCTCATTGCCAAAATTTTTTATACCATTCGATTCGCCATGAAATTCTGCGTCGAATGATACCAAAATCAGAGCTACAGTATGAAAAGGGGCGGAGCTGGAGGGTCTCGCGTGAAGCCAACAAGTTGTCCCACAAAATTTGGCTCATTGCCAATATTTTTTATACCATTCGATTCGCCATGAAATTCTGCGTCGAATGATACCAAAATCAGTGCTACAGTATGAAAAGGGGCGGAGCTGGAGGGTCTCGCGCAAAACCCGCCAACTGTCCGCAGCACGTTTGACATATTACAGCGCAACGAGCCGGCGCAAACCGGTGTGATGGCGTGCCTCAAAGCGAACATGACGCCCGATGAGTTCTACACCGAATACAAAGGAATGATGTCGGAGAGTCGAAAGGCGATCCTCAACATGTTCGGCTACGATTCGCTGACCATCTCATTCATTCGAGAGTATTTCGTCGGTCTCGCCGAAACTCGCAATCATCGCCGATTTTCAGCTTCGATTCGGAGGCCGTTGTGAGCAAAAAATGAAAGAAGGACAACAACCCAAAAAAAAGCAAAACATGTTCTGTTTTTCAATTTATTCAATAAACATGAGCAAAACAATTAAATAATTGGTGGGGGGGGGGCGCAACCCGTGTGAAATCGACGGACCATCATCGAACGGTCCTCAAATCCCTTCGTGTATCAGTGTCGTCTTGGAGACGACGTGCGCCGGAAGTGTGACGTCGGATGGCGTCTGACGGCGTCGTCCCGATTGGATGCGTCGAGTCTCGCGGATACATCGACATGTGACCTGTTTGAGGGGTCTCTCTTTATTGAATTTTTTTTTTGATCTACCCTAATACCTCTAAAGCGACAGCGCCGGCGACCGTCTCGAATAGGCCATAGATGCTCGCGTAGAAGTAGGTTTTGATCAATTTTGGCGAGAAGAGAATGATGAATGATACTGAAAGGAATCTTATCGTAAATAAAAAGCAATTTTTTGAAATCAAGCTGGGGACAATTTTGGGGTTTAAAAAATTTCACTATATCTAAGCGAATGGGATATTGTTATAACAACAAACTTAAAACTATTTCAAAAAATCCAGCTGCGGACAATTTTGGGGTTTAAAAAATTTCACTATATCTAAACGAATTGGATATTGTCATAATGACAAACTTAAATCTATTTGATAAAATCCAGCTGCGGACAATTTCGGGGGTTTTTGGAATTTTGCAAATTCACACGAGATGTATACCGTTTTGATGGAAATTCTTCAAGGATTTCAATTATGGGCTTAAAATTTCTCTCAATTGAATATTCGTAGAGCTATGACGATTTGAAGACAATCTGCGGACAAATTTCGGGTTTTCAAAATATTTCATTGACCGGTATGAAATATATTCATTCGATGGGAAATTTTTCAACGATTCCAAATATGTGCTTAAAATTGGTCTAAAATAATTATTCGCGGAGTTGTGCACATCTGCGGACAATTTCCGGGGGTTGTCAAAAACATGGCTCTCGACGAAATCGAGAGCGCCATTTTTGATGAGCTATTCCATCTGCGGACAATTTGCGGGTTTCGGGCAACGGCAAGAACAATAAGAAAAAACTCACATGTAAGCATTGTGACAATTCGAACGGCCTTGACGACGGCATACGGTAGAAAGTAGGCGGGGCGAATCTGTTTGAGCGCAACACTGTGCGCGAAATACAACGAAATTGTGAGCGCAAGGCCGGTGATGAGAAAAAATGCGAAAATGATACTCGAGAATATCAGCGAATCTGAAAAAATGAGATTTTTTGAGGAGATTGGGGTCGAGAGAATTTACCAATGGAAAATTGGCGAATGATGGCGTGAACGAACACGTTGGCGCTGATGAGCAATGGCGCCGACACCCACGCCATTTCCTGCAAATCTGGTTTTTTTTTCGAAATGTCGCATTTTCGATGTGCCGACAATTTCGGCGCGGCGCGGACTCGAACCCGTGACCTTTCGCGTGGGACAAAAATTGGTGTAAGCGCGAGAAATACAGAAATTAGGAGTTTTTAAAGGCGCATGGTGCAAAAAATTGGTGTTACAAATTCAAAGGCGCATAATAGAGAAAAGTTGCAAACTATTTAAAGGCAGAGGCGTGAAGAATCGATGTTCGGACAATTTAAAGGCGCATATGAAAATGTTGGGTTTCGAGACGTTTTAGATTGAGAGTATTCGATTTGAATGGTCCCTACCTGTAAGTACACAATAATGAAGAGCGTGTGAAGTGTGGCGATCGTTTGCTCGTTGCCATTTGAGCTCATCTCACATTTTTCAAACGACAATCCAATTCGCGTCTGTCTGCAAAACGAAAACCGCCGTGGGTTTTTTTTTGCGGTGAAGAAAAAAACGAGAAAAGTGGGCCTTGCATTCGATATTAGACGCGAGAAATCCAATGACAACGTGCTTAATAAATTATCATGGTCCCAACCCCCCCCCTCAAACAAAAGGAAGTTTTTTTTGGGGGGAGATCGAGGCTGAAAATTGATCGCAAAAAAAAAAATTCAAAATATTTCTAGGCGCTTAAATGATTGATTCTAGTGGTCCCTTCTCGGTGGGACCATAAATTACCCAACAAAAAAGTGGATGGCCGAAGAAGGCCCTATAAAAAATTGGCGAGTTTTCAATTAAAATGGTCCCTCGGCATTCCACTTTTTTTTTTTGACAGACTTAATCAACTTCATCTCGTCGTTTTTTTTTGTTAGCTTAATTGTGAATTCCGGGACCATAAAGTGCTGCAAAAAAGTTTTCGGCGATGCCGGGCTCGAATCCACGACCTTTCGCGTGGGAATTCAACCAAGAAAATTTTTTGCAAAAGTCACGAGCGATTTTGAGTAGTTAAATAGATTGCAAAAATGAAGACACCAGGGGGCGGGTTCGAACTCGCGACCTTTCGTACAGTAATTTAAAGGCATATTTGTCGATTTTTTGATGAAAAATCGATTTTTCACCAATTTTCAGCAAAATTTTAACAATTGGTTCATCAATTGAGCAGAGAAAAAATGAGAACACTAGAGCGCGGGAGGGGGTGGGCTCGATCCCGTGACTTTTCGCGTGCTGGAAATTTCTGCATTTTCGGGCAAATTTTGCACAAAAATGAAATTCGATTTATGCTTTTTTTTAAAGTATTTCGAGAGGCGAGAAAAAGAACGGCAAAAGAGCAAAAAATATAATTCGACGAGAAATAATTTTTTTCTTCTTCGTCTTCTTCTCGCCGGCAACGGAAACAATTGAATTGAATTGTGTCGAACTTTGTGCACTTGTGCTCTTTCGCAGAATTCGTCATCTCGTTTCTTTTTTTTTTGCGTTGAAATAACGCGAAAACTTTTTTTTTGTGAATGTTGACATTGAATTGGATTACACGCAGGAAATAAAAACATAACAAAATATTTCTCGTATTTTCCCCCCCCCCCAATGCCAACTTCGATTTTCACATGAAAACGCCAAAAAAATGCGAATATCGATGTGATATGAGAAATTTTGGAGCGAAAAAAAAAACTGCAAAAATTTGTTTGCGGCATCCGGACTCGATCTCGCGACTATTCGCGCGGCAAAAATCAATGACCGGAACCGAGTCAGCGATGGTTTCGCGCAACAAAAACACAGTATCCCATATGAGAATTTCAATTTTGCAATGAAGATGGTCCCAGCGCGAAAACTACAGTAATCCAGATCTGATCAAGTGTAAATATTCAAGCGCAACAAATAATTGAACAAAAGCGCAAGCACTACTACAGTAATCCATTAAAAGCTTACAGTACACCTACAGTAACCAAAAATCGATATACCGTAATCCACACTGAAGGTTCCAACGCGACAAAACTACAGTAATCCGATGGTCGACTCTAAAAATAGGCACGTTTGTGGGAGGTGTTGAAGAGAGAAAAAAAAAACAATCGAGCATCCATAAATGGTATGGTTCGATGTGGTGGATGGTTTGTGTGTGTGTGCGGGGGCGAAATCAGACCCCCCTCCCCCAATCTCACAACTCTCGAAGGTGAGAGAGTGTGTCGAAATGAGAGAGCGACGAGAGAAGCAGAGAGACGCAGAGATGAAAATAATTTGGGGCAATTTGGCGCCGAAAATCGCGTCGGCCATGTTTTTGACGCAATTCGGTGTCTCGACCCTTTAAATTTTGAGAAAGGGGGTAGCGACTTTTATTATGGTCCCCAGGACGAGCAAGAACACATCATTCGATTTATTTGTTCACCAACATAGTATATGAATAGTACAGAAGGGCTTGGTGGATTTAAAGGGACATTGTCGGTTAGTAATGCGTATAATTAAAATAATGATGGTTCGTCGGACCATCACCATTTGGGGCACAATTTGTGCCACATGGCGATCGGCGTCTCCGGATGATTGATGCACTCGGTCCAATGGCGCTGGCCGTGCTCCGAGCCCAATCCGCCGACGATCACATGTCCGATCTCCTCGTTGCTGCCGATCACGTCGTACTCCATCGCCGTCAGCACGAGGTTCACGTCGGCGAGCAGCACGTGCTTCGGCGGCACCGCGAACGCGAACGACTCGTTGAAGATCGGCGACGGCGTGCGCGGCTTCACCGACGTCTTGCGCTTCTCGAGCTTGTTGCCCTGTTGGACGAGCCACATTTTGATGTAGGTGTCTGCAAAATGCAATTCGAGTTTGTTTGATTTTCGATCCCCGACAATTGTCCGCAGATTGCCTTCAAATCGTCATAACTCTGCGAATACCCATTTTAGAGGAATTCTAAGTTCATATTTGGAAGCCTTGGTCAAATTCAATTCTAGCATAATACATTTATATAATTTATCACCGATTTGGTAATAGTTTGGAAACCCGGAAATTGTCCGCAGATTGCCTTCAAATCGTCATAACTCTGCGAATAATTATTCTAGAGAAAATTTGAGCTCATATTTGGAATCCCAGAAAATTTTGCACTCCAACAGTGTCTAACTCACATCGATTCGTAAAAATTGTGAAAACCCGGAAATTGTCCGCAGATTGCCTTCAAATCGTCATAACTCTGCGAATAATTATTCTAGAGAAAATTTGAGCTCATATTTGGAATCCCAGAAAATTTTGCACTCCAACAGTGTCTAACTCACATCGATTCGTAAAAATTGTGAAAACCCGGAAATTGTCCGCAGATTGCCTTCAAATCGTCATAACTCTGCGAATAATTATTCTAGAGAATATTTGAGCTCATATTTGGAATCCCAGAAAATTTTGCACTCCAACAGTGTCTAACTCACATCGATTCGTAAAAATTGTGAAAACCCGGAAATTGTCCGCAGATTGCCTTCAAATCGTCATAACTCTGCGAATAATTATTCTAGAGAAAATTTGAGCTCATATTTGGAATCCCAGAAAATTTTGCACTCCAACAGTGTCTAACTCACATCGATTCGTAAAAATTGTGAAAACCCGGAAATTGTCCGCAGATTGCCTTCAAATCGTCATAACTCTGCGAATAATTATTCTAGAGAATATTTGAGCTCATATTTGGAATCCCAGAAAATTTTGCATTCTAACAGTGTCCAACACTAAATAATTTATCAACGATTTGGTAATAGTTTGAAAACCCGAAAATTGTCCGCAGATAGCCTTCAAATTCTTCTATCTCTGCGAATCACTATTCTAGAAAAAATTTCAGCTCAAATTTGGAAGCCGTGGTCAAATTCAATTCTATTCAATTCATATTATTTTACTGATTTGGTAATAGTTTGGAAACCCCGGAAATTGTCCGCAGATTGCCTTCAAATTGTCATAACTCTACGAATACCCATTTTAGAGAAATTTTAAGCCAATATTTGAAATCCTTGAAGAATTTCCATCAAAACGGTATACATTTTGTGTGAATTTGCAAAATTCCAAAAACCCCCGAAATTGTCCGCAGCTGGATTTTATCAAATAGTTTAAAGTTTGTCATTGCATGACGACTCACCATAATTGCGGCTCTTGTCTTTTGTGTGCAAATCGCGCGCCTTGATGACGCTCACCGTGATTTTCGACGAATTCGGCAAATAGCACATCGAGATCATCAATTCGCCGCAGGCGTCCTGTCAAAAGCCTGAGTGAGTACGGTAGCGGCGGAGCCGATTACGGTACCTTGGATACGGTGGGTCGTTGAAGATGCTTCCAATAAACCGGACTGTTCTCGAATTTGACGTTTTTGAGAGGCAACAGAATCTCGCCGATGGGATCGTCGGATGAGAAGCGATCGTAATCCATCACTTGAAGCACAAGGGTCATATCGTGCAATTTTTTAATCGAATGGCCTAAAATACAATTTTTCTCAACAATTTTGATCTACCACAGATTTTTCTCTCTCTCAAACATTTTTTTTTCGGCTTCTCACATTTCACCATCTAATTTTGGTCTTCTGAGGAGCAACTCACCAATTATTCATTGGGACAAACTCAATGATCAATTTTTTTGGGGTTTCTGTCAAACAATTTTTTGCGGCTTTTTTTGGTTGAAAAACGATTTGGCAAAAATGTGAATGAGGCCATCCGGAATCGAACCTGCGACTTTTGGAATTGTTGCGGGTTCGGCACCGCGCACCCCGAAAACGCGATATTTTCTTTTTTGCGACATCATTGCCAAATTGGCAAGAATGAAAAACATTGGTTTAGTACGCGAGAGGTGGTGGTTCGAGTCTAGGCGGCGCGTTAATCAAATTTTTCTCATTGTCAAAAAAAACCAACAATTTCGGTTATTGGGCGGCGTTTTGGGTACCAAGCCGGTGTCGATGGTCCGTCGACTGTTAAGACATGCTCGCCGAGCCGGTGTGCGGAAATAGCCGCGGCGTGGCGGCGCCAAAAGTCCAAATATGTCCATCTTGAAAATCGGGGTGGCAAAATTGAGAACGAAATGAATCAACAAGAATCTCGAATATCCGGAAAAAAAGGTGGGCATCATATAACGAGAAAAGCGCATAAATAATTTATTATTACGAGAAGGAGAAAAATGGCGAAATATTTTATGGTCCCCAGGCCATAAATCGAATTTTTTCGGGTCTTGACAAACAAATTCAACAGTATCTTAACAACGAAAACATCTAGAGCATTTTTGTTGCAAAAATTGGAAATCGGCGTAAAATTTTGGCCTAGAAAATGTCAATTTCGACGAAAAAATTTCTAGGGACCATCGAAGTTTGTGGCCCCATATCTCGCACTACAATCATCGTGGAACATTTTTGAAACTATATTCCTAATCAGCGAAAAATTCTGAATTCGATAGACGCAACAAAGTTTGGTAACAACGATGCTCCACTATTTACACATTGCCCGCGTTTTAGCGGTTGGTCAAACTTTTTCGAATTTCGGGCACCAAAATTGGAAAATACGAGCAATTGAGGCAAATATAACAAAAACCCAATTGCGGAAGTTGTTTCGGCTAAATTTAATCAAATTTTTGCACCGGCAAGCCATTTCGGCGAACTCTTATAAGAAAATTACAATTTTTGGGTAAATAAATCAAGAATTTTCGTTCAAAATTGCAGAAAATCGTAATTTTTGCGCGTGAAATGTCCACAGATTATTATTTCTAGTAAAACTAGCCGAAAAAAGAACCGAAATACTCAATATCGGACATTCGTCATGAAAAACGGGTAATTTCAAAAATGCGCGGACCGCTTTGATGTCCGCAGATGAATATTTCACAAATTTTGCAGAAAATTCGCAAAAGAAAAAACACTCGAAGAAAGGTGGAAATTCTCAGAAGCGATGGTCAAGCTGCAAGTAAAAAGAACCTATCAAATAATCATGAAGAGGTGTTAGACGATGAAGCGAAAAAAAACCAAAGTCGAGGCAAAAGCTCGTCTATTTTTGACAACGAATTAGTTAGTGCATCGCAATGCTCAGAAATCAGCGTAATGCTTGAATAGGCATGTGTTTATGTTCATCGGAGGACGAGCAAAAGTACGTGTGACGTGGTGAGGAGTCGAACCACCCACAGCAAAATGCCCACCGGGCAAGCGTTTTACCAACTGCGCCATGAGCGCGACTAGCGGCACAGTGGAAGATGGCGTACTTGAATGCGCTGCGCGCTGCCTTCTCAAAATGGACTTTGATCCCATGTCTAGGCAATCTTTTTAAGGGTTCACCGATAATTTTCGAACTTTGCAGATTATTCTCAATTTAATATAGTTCGCGAAAAACGGAGAAGCTGAAAATTGTTTTCTCAACATTCCCCTCATTGGTTCTCAAAATAAATTTCAGATGTCCTCCAAGCCCCCTCCACAATATATGTATATTTCGAATCGGTCGAGAATTGACAGCAAAATTAGGTATAATCAAAGGATGAGAGAAGCAGAGAGATTCCACGTGGAAAACAATTGCAAGAAAAGAAAGCAAGGAAGCTCAGAAAAAATTTGCAAGTGAAAAAATTTCCAAAGCCGTATTGCTCTCAGTTTTTTGAGTGTATCTCCGCTATTGGCATTATAAAGTTAATTTTCAGTCACATTTTCGAAATCCTCATAAAATTTCCAACAAAACGAGATATATTTCAATTTTCGAATCCTAAAATTTTAGGGTAAAAATTTAATTTGAAAAAAAAAAAAAACAATTTTTATACCCCCAACTTTTTTGTGTATTTTCCCTAATATCTACCCTTTCAGCCAATAAAACTCAAATTCACGGGTATTTTCAGAATCCTCATAAAATTCCCATCAAAATGTGGTACATTTTATAATTTAAATCTTAAAATTTCAGGGTAAAAATTGAATTCGAAAAAACCAATTTTTATACCCATAACCTGTTTGCCTATTTTTCGCAATATCTCACCTCTCCGCTAATAAAACTCAAATTTTTCCCCATTTTCAGAATCCTCATGAAATTTCCAACAAGACGAGGTATATTTCAATTTTCGAATCCTAAAATTTTAGGCTAAAATTGAATACGAAAAAAAAATAATTTTTATACTCCCAACTTGTTTGTGTATTTTCCGCAATATCTGCCCTCTCCGCTAATAAAACTCAAATTTTCTCCCCATTTTCAGAAACCTCATAAAATTTCCAACAAAATGAGATATGTTTTAATAGAAAATTGCGGACCTCTGAATGAGAGCGTCTCATTAAACGTCGGATTCAAATTGCGTCGGTGCACTTTGCTCCTCTCATATTTCGATGGATCTTGGAGCAAAAACGCTCGAACATACGGGTCCGATGAGCCTTGAAAATCGGATTATGTCTAGCCAATAATAATAACAAGGTTACCGGTGAAATCTTTGACGGGCAGATCGACGGCTTCAAGAAGGGTGACGTGAAGTGTGGAGCACTCTTTCTCATAGGCAATCGAGAAGTTCAATCGTCCGCGAAACTCGCTGACGACCTCCGGACGAAGTTGGTCGATGATCTGAAGAACGATCGGAATTGAGTCATCGGGGAGGGGTGAACCGACCGACGTCTTCCACGGAATCGACTGCGAGATGCGCGCCTTCAGCGACGGCTGCACTTTTCGCGATTCGGTGTCGACGGTGAGCGTCGGCGCGAGCACTTCGGGACGAAACAGACGGGCGGTTTGCTCGCAATCGAGCTCGTCGATGTCGATGGGACGACGCATTCTGGAGTCTCGGATTTCAAAAAGAGAAAAAAAGAAGAAGAAGGCGTACCTGTAGATCGCCGCCGACACGACGACGACCGCTGAGACGACGGCGCCGGCGATGACGTACACGAATTCAATGGGAACCGTTATCTCGGTGACCACCATCGTTCAGCTCGCCTGAAATCCACAAAATGATTTCATCGTGGAAAAGCGCAGAATTTTATAGCATTCGTTTGGGCTTTTCCTTCATTTTTTTTCACCTGCCCCATACACCAATTTGCATATTAAATTTTGGGGCTCGAGCTCGTAAAATTGAGGAAATGACAGGTGGAAAAAATGTGTTGGGACCAAACGGGGTGATGTATTCGTCGCTTGGAATGGATTATTATTATTATTCAATGATTTCACTTCCTTATATATTAATATTCAACACCGACATTCATTATTTTCGCACTTGAGAGAGAAAAAAGTGAAACGGAAGAAAAATGTTGGCCGATTAATTGGTATTCGGCGCGCGTGCATTTCGCTGATCTTTGCGCCTTTAAATTATTTGTCGTTTCGAGACCCTAATCGTAGATCGAATTTGCGAATTATACATTTTCAAAAAAAAATTTTTTTTAGGCGTGAAATTGTTTTTGAATGTCTCGCATGCGCCTTGAAAAATGATTACTGTAATAATTTTTTCTATTGAATTCCTCAAAAAAAAAATCATTTTTCATTCATTTTAAATAGTTTTTTGTACACTAAAAATAATTTCCAGTGAAATTAAACTAGGAATCGCGCGGTTCGCTGCGAGACCCCCATAATTATAATGTGCTTTCGGGCTTGCGTGATTCCAAGCATTTTTCTCCCACGAAAAAAAAAAGAACTGCTACCGTAAACAACGAAAAAGACGAAAAAAAAACAAATAACGACATATATAAATATTATGGGGCTCATTGAGCAGGAGGATGACAAAATGGAAGCTGAAACAAAATATGTTGCGTAAACCATAAACTATGCATTTATGTTGCTCGTAAAAATTAATAGTTAACCGACAAAAATGAATGAATCGACCGCACACTCTATTTTTCTTTCTTTCCATGTTTTTTTTTTGAAAGGATAAGACGAGCGCAGATTATGCTATAATACATGTTATGCGTCGCCAACATGAGTCTAGTTAGATGGGAAACGCGAGTTATGAGAAATTGAATGATATGCTGGCGATGTTCCACGGACGTTTTTTGTTGGAAATGTGCATTTTTGAAAATTTTGAGATTTTTAAAACTTTTTTTTAAAACTCATTCCACTTGAAGCAAAAGCAATAAAGAAAAGTGCGCACGGGATTCATATACACACTTCATCGCACTGCCACCTATGTCACTGTGGCGCAGTTAGTAAAAATTTCGCTTTTGGCTCCGCACCACTTGGGATCGAAACCTCGGACATTTCAAAATTTTTTGCGAGCTTCCTTGTCATTAATCTTCACCATCACATGCCAAATCGTGCGTCATTTCGTCCAAAAAAAAAGCAAAATTGTAAGAAAACTGGCGGATTATTATCGAATTTGTTGAAGAACGTCGACATTTTTAGCTACTACTACAAACAAAAATGAATTGGTAAGCAAAATTGAGTTTCGATGGAGTACATTCTCAATCTCTGATCTTATTTATTTTCGACAACGAGAAAAGTTGATGTCATTTCCGGATTTAGGCATTAACATAATCGACACAAAAAAAGCGGGAAATGCCTTGGCCAAAATATGCTAATTAATTTATGTATTGCAGAAAATGCATATTTTTTTAGTATCAATGAGCTCGCAAAAATGTGTGGACGCGGCGAGGACTCGAACCTTCGTCAAAAATTTGTCATCGTCTTCCGTTCAGCCGTCGAAACTCAGCAAAAAACTGGTTCCAATCAACATTTTGAGATTCAATTTAAAATTTTTGAAGCATTTCCAAAAAATTATTTTATTTTTTAAAATGTTATGAAGAAAAAAAGTGTTTTGTTGAAAATTCGACAAATTTGTTGAATTTAAGCTACCGTACGTCTTCAAAGAGCATTAAAATTCAATTTTTGAGATTAGATTCAGAATCCTTGGATGAATTCTATTAATCTGAAAAAAATTTTCATCAGAAAACTTGAAAATGACCTGTTTTGATCTACCGAACGATTGAATTCCAATTTTTGGGATTCTCTTCAGAATCCTTGAAATTTATAAGATTTTATGAAATCGCCAAAAATTCGAAATTGGATTTTTAAGAATGTCATAGGTAAAAATTTGAATTTTTTTGTTGAAAAATCCTCCCATCATGGTGTTGACTTTAAGCTATCGTAGCTCTCTGAAAACGAGTTGAAAATCGATTTTTGAGGTTGGATTCAGAATCGTTGGACGATTGCCAACAAAACTGGCATAGAAAAAATTTTCAGAGGAAAACTTGTGAAGCAAAAATGAATGATATGAGCATTTTTTCCAAAAAAAAAGACATCATCTCATCTCATCCGACGGATTAATTCCCCAAAAAAAGATTAAGATTATTATTAATTTTTTTTTTGAATGTGTCTCGTAATTTTCAGCTGTTTTTTTCTATTAATATTGATTGAAAACGAAAAATGAGGAGTTAAAAAAATGGTTTTTCGAAGGCGGAAATTCAATAAAAAAAATGGGAAGGTGCTGTTTTGTTGAACGAAAATTTCCAATGGTCCCTAGGCAGTTGCCATCGCTTTCTAGTAGTTCCTCGAACCATAAAAATCATGTTTAAGCTAGCGACAATTTCTAATGGTCCCTGGGCTTTTCTAGAGACTATGATAATTGTCTATGAGCTCAACCTAACTTGCAATGGTCCCTAGGCAGGCTATGAACCATTATAATCATTAATAGGCTTGGGGCAACATCAAGCAGTCCAAACAAGCGTCGAGAAAAATCATGGGACATTTTTGAAGTGCCAACCTGCTCGAGGGGACCATCGAAGGTGCAACGGACCATTAAAGTGGCGGAACGAGTAATAAACAAAATAAAAAATGAATGGCGCGAGCAAGTGCATCGGAACGCGCCTAATCGAAAATGTCATTCGGCTAACAAGCAAATTCCTCTTTTTCTCATTAATTCCATATTAAAAATGCGGTTTTTCAGCGAAAAATATCAATTCGACGAAAAATTGGGATTAAGTTAGCGACCGAAAAAAAAAAGAAATAATAAAACGAAAAGGTGATTTCCATTTTCGGTGAAATGCCCGAGATGGATTATGACTTTTGCTTTTTTTGTAGTCCGCCCTAATCCGCGCCGGCTTACTGTAGCTATTATTTCGGGAATCGAATTTGTGCTCGCATTAAATTGTTGTGGAACATCTCAAAAATGCAAACCGGAACGTTGTCCGCAGCAAACATTCGCTATATGTAGTAGCTGTTGAGAATGTCAACTTCACACATGAAATTAGCATTCAAACGCGCAATGCTCTTGTCAAGGCCATTAAAGGCGCATGGAAATATGGGATGAGTTTAATAATGGTTGTGAAATGGGGCAAGACAAATTAAAAGAATTGTATCTGCGGACAATTCCCAGGCCAGGCCAGGCCAGGCCGGCACCACCAGCCAAGTCGTATTCGGGGGGTAAACAAAACGGGGAAGGGAATCGTAGTCGAGCCTACTAATAGTTAAGATTAGACTAATCCGAGTACTACTACAAAATGGGTAGATTTTCACATTCTTCGGGAAATTCCATGATGGAAATTCGGCGAATTTGTGGATATATTCGTGAGGGTCCGTAAAATATTCATTGATTTGACAGACGGTGATTAGCATTTGAATTCGGCATTTTTTTTTAATTAGTTTTTTAAGGAAAATTTGTAATGATTTTAAAAAAGCAAAAAACCCGCATTTCTTTTTTTCCCCCAACTTAACAAAATAAGGAATTTGTTGTTTCAGCTCGAATTCGTGCTCACCTGCCTCGGCTTCGCTGTCGGCCTCGGCAACATCTGGCGATTTCCGACGCGCGCCTTCAACAATGGCGGATGTAAGCCAAAACAATCTTGACGTCCCCACAATGATCAATTCCAGCGGCGTTCCTGATTCCGTACATCACGTGCGCGCTGCTGTTCGGCTTGCCGGCCGTCTACCTCGAGCTGATGGTCGGCCAACACGCGCAAGTCGCGCCGCCGTTGGTCTATCGACGAATCGCGCCGGCGCTTCAGGGCGTCGGCTGGATGGGCGCCGGCGTCGCCACCACCGTCGCCATCTACTACATCGTCATCATCTCGTGGATATGCATCTATCTTGTGAATCTCACGCGCGGACACGTCGACTTGTGGACGCGTTGCGACAACTCGTGGAACAAGATCGACTCATGCGTCGACATGATCAATCAGAATTTGTGTCGCGCCAACTCGACACGACTCGGAATTCCCGCCGACCGCGTCATCTATTTTCGCGGCGCTTGCGTCGATTCGGCCACCATCAACACGACGACGCTGATCAGCGCCACCGAGCAATACTTCACGTAGGCGCGTCGAAGCCGATGAATGTCCATCGTCAACGTTCAGATACAACATTCTGAAGCCATCGAAGGGCCTATTCGACATCAACGCGTTCAATTGGCAACTGATGGCGGCGATGACGTTCTGCTGGATTCTCAACACCTTGCTCATCATCAAAGGAATGAAGATCATCGGAAAAGTCTCATATGTAAGATTCCATCGATCCCTCTTCTATATTGTCGTGGTGGGACCTTTTCCATTCACCCACCGCGACAATTCAAACTATGCTATTGTTTCAAAGGTCTCCGTCATTCTTCCCTACATCATCGTGCTGATATTATTCGTTCGCGGCGTGACGCTCGATGGCGCCGCCACCGGCTTGTACTACTATTTCGGCAATCCCGACTTCGGCAAAGTGTTCTCGTTGAAGACGTGGAGCGAGGCGCTGAAGCAATTGTGCTTCTCGCTGGCCGTCGGACACGGCGGTCTCATGAGTATGGCGTCGTATAATAAGCGAACGAATAATTGTTTTCGGGTACGTCATTCATGCTCTTGATTCAAGATCATTGCGAGCCTTTTAAAGGAGCACACAATTTATTTTTTGGGTGGGTCTCGCAACGAACCTTGAAAACTATGTATGTTATAAAACCATTCCTCGTTTTCCGCAGGACGCCGTCATTATCATCGTCGGCGACACGACGATGAGCCTCGTCGGCGGCGCGGCCATCTTCTCGACGCTCGGCTTCCTCGCGAATCAGCGCGGCGTCACCGTGCTGGACGTCGTCGAGAGCGGCCTCTCGTTGGCGTTCGTCGTCTATCCGGAAGCCGTCTCGCGAATGCCGCTTCCGATCGTCTGGTCGATCTTGTTCTTCGTCATGCTGTTCCTGTTGGGCATCAGCACCGAAATCGGTGTGCCTTTAAACCATCGATTCATTCATTCATTTTGATTTTATTTCTCCAGCCCTCGTCGACGTGTTCTGCTCGTGCCTTTGCGGTCAGAGCAAGACGTTCAAGACCCGCAAATGGATTGTCGTGCTCGTCTACAGCATCAGCCTCTACCTCATCGGGCTCGTGTTCTCGACGGACGCCGGCCTCTACTGGTTCGAGATGTTCGACGACTACTCGGGATTCAGCTCGGTGTGCACGGCGATCGTCGAGGTCGTCGTCGTCGTCTACGTGTACGGCGCCGCGAACTTCTCGAACGACATCCGCGAGACGCTCGGCGAGCCGCGCGCGATGCTCGCCGCCTGGCTCGGCGGCACCTCGCCATATTTCGTCTGGAACTGGCGTCTCATCACACCGACCATCGGACTCGTCCTTCTCGGATTGTCGGCGATCCGGCAATATCCGTTTATGAACAATCCCGACAAATATCCGATTTTTTTCGATGTAGCGTTTTTTGATTTCTCGACGCCCATTTCAAATTTCCAGATTTTCAGATCGGCGGATGGTCCCTTCAATTGTTCGTCCCATTCATTATCCCAATCTTTGGAATCGCCTCGTTTCTGCAATTCAAACGTCGCGGATATGTAAGGGACCATCATGATCCACCCACACATGGTGTCTTCTAGGATACGCGAGGCTTGTGGATGATTCAGAAGCAGCACAAATCGTATCAGAGGATCTATGAGGGAATGAGCGATGAGCAGAAGAAGCTGCAGGTACGGAGAATCGAATGGGCGGCCCACGAAATCGGTGTGTTGTAGGCAATTCTGCCCGATTATGAGCCTTGGAATGAGCCGGATGCGACCGAATCCGAAAACGTTGAAATCAGCATCGGCAATAATGACCAACTGGTCCCAAGTCTTTTAACCTAACTCGAATCGACTAGAACGCATAAAAGTCGGCAGCACATTTTTGATTTTCGAGACAGTGTGCTGATGAGAGGAGACGCAGAGACAATCGTCTCATTTTTCCTCGTTTTCAGATTGTGCATTTTTTCGTCGCGGTGATTACACATATTTTGGCAATGTTATTACTAAATGGGGGAAAGATTATTACTGAAAGGAAAAAAGTTCTTTTAACTTCTGTAAGCACAAAAAAATTATTTAAAAATCAATTTTTTTTTCATTTGAATTCCCTATGCACGCACGTCAAAAATTACAAAAAATTGACACGATATATCGTAATTCTCCGCTATTTATTTTCAAAGGCGCAGGTCACGTCGCGAAGTCGGTACTGTAATTTTTTAATGGCTGTTATTTTTCGAATTTTTGATTTTTTGAGCGTTTAAAACGTTTTCTTTTGGAAATCTGTAAAAGTATATTGTTTAATCAACACTAAAGGTTCATTGGAAGCGGCATAGAGCAAAGTCTGCATCAAACTAACACAAATATCACGATTTTTCATGAATATTGCTATCTAAATGACGAAAAATAGACTTATATTGTCTAATTAGGAGTAATTATACCAATAATAATTTATTTTACTCGTTCCTAAATCTGTTCCTCATTTTCTGTTACTCTAATCTTCAATGTTTTCAAAAAATACGGAAAAATAGCACATAGAATGAAAAATAAAAAATTACAGTACCGACTTCGCGACGTGACCTGCGCAACTTTTTTCCTGCGCCTTTGAAAATAAATAGCGGAGAATTACGATATATCGTGTCAATTTTTTGTAATTTTTGACGTGCGTGCATAGGGAATTCAATTGAAAAAAATTGATTTTTTTTTAAATTTTTTTCATTGCATGAATAGTTATAGTCGATTCCTTCGGCGGATCCGCTTAGCTGGGCTTAAGCTTCTCTTTGATATCGATAAGCGGTGAAATGCCAAAAAAAAAAAACAATTTTCTATGCTTACAGAAGTTAAAGGAACTTTTTTTCCTTTCAGTAATAATCTTTCCCCCATTTAGTAATAACTATAACGCGCACCACGACCCTATGCGTGTTGCTTGCAACTGTGTAGAGGTAGAGCAATACGGGAACGACCCGAAAGATGGTGAACTATTCCTGAGCAGGATGAAGCCGGAGGAAACTCTGGTGGAAGTCCGCATCGGTTCTGACGTGCAAATCGATCGATTGATTTGGGGTCCCCCATTTATTAGTCAAAAATCACGAGTCAAAGAATAAAAAATCATGAGACAAGTCAAAAAGTATGAGTCAATGAACATTCCTCATGGCCAACTCGGATGTCAGCCATCTCGTCTATGGACCGTTTTCTCAATCGCTTATATGGTTCGGGATATTCCTTTTGCTACCAAAACAAAATTGTATTCCCATATAGCAACTCCGTTTTTGTTATTTTTGTTGTTGACCGTATAATTATGTGGAGCACTGTATACATATGTTTTCAAAATTATAACGTAGATCATTCAAAATTGGTGTACTGTTGAAGATGTGAGGAATTCATGATGCAATTTAGTTCACATGCTCGATTTTAAGAAGAATTTAAATTGCCATGTGCCATTTCATTTGATTACTAGCACTCAGCGCGAGATGATCGGTCGACAATTACGTGAAGTCATCACGAAATTGGCAAAAGAGAGGCCGACGATTTCTACAACCGCCGAGGATATTTGAAAATGAAGAGGCACGGAGCCTTTTTTTGCAACTTCGTCTAAAATAAAAAGCAAAATGAGTTGACCAAATCGGGAAGGGCGAATATAATATATATGCCGATTACCCCCGTATAATGCCTGCATGAGAGCCCAGAGCTGCACGGAACTTAAATTTTCTAAAAACGGAAGGCGGAACAAAATTTTTTTAACGAAAAACGGAACACAAACTTAGTCTAACTCAGAATATTTTGAAATTAACTGCAGAATGTGAGAATGAGCACTTTCCAAGTGCTCATTCGACAAAGAACTTCTTGTCGAACAAATTTTTCCGGCTGTGGTTTTTAACCTTATTAGATTCGCTAGAGGTGCTAGGTATATCAAACGGAATACGGAAGTCGTAATAAACTTTTTTTAACGGAATTCGCAACACCGAACACATTTGTTTTGGACGGAACGCGGAACAGGAAAATGTCACGGAAGACGGAATTCCGTGCTCGCGGCTAACGAACTGCTCCCGCTCAAAATTACCTTAAAGGCCGTTGCGCAAAAGTTGCTTGATTTGACCCCTAACCATTAGAATTTATTGCAGATATTTTTCCAGCGCAAAGCTAAAAGCAGCTAGCCGCAATTATTTTTAATTTTAATTATTATTATTCAATTAGAGTCGGCGTCCTGCTGTACGCGGGTAGATTTACGCGCATGCGCCTTGAAATGGTCTCGCTACGCGTGAACGTGAATGCTTATTTTGCTGTTTTCACGTGAACTCCTTCATTTTTCTTGATGAGTTTCACATTTCCTTGAATTTCCAACGTGATTCGATTAAAAAATTATTGAACTGGTCCATAAAATTTGAAATAACCTGTTGGTCCATGCGAGACCATTTCGAAAGACGCGTTCCCGTAAATCTACCCGCGTACAGCAGTCGCCGGAAGCCAACTATATGTATCAACCTTGGGTGAATCGAAAAAATTTCGTTCAAGTCGATTTATCCGAAAGAAATGCATTCGAATCAATCCGTCGACAAATTTTATGGAAGAAAAAAAAAACAACGCAAAGCAAAACCCGTTTATTCGCTATTATTATCATCAGCGGCATCTTCAAACAGCAGCGTGTTCGGCTTCTGACTCGTCGAGTACCCGTAGCAAGTGTCGATCACCTTATAATTCATACTCTTGAGCTCATCGATAGAGCTCTTCTCCCAAACAATGTGAATCGCTGAAAATAATTGGCTAGAAGAATGGCGCTTTCGAAAATCTACCATTCGATTCCGGCGGACTCATGAAATGAATTGGGATTCGCGCTCCGCAAGCATTATCTAAAAAAAACCCAATTTCGATGCGCCTTTAAATCGACGGGTCCCGTACCTCTCATACAGTACCCGCTGCCCATTCCACTAATTTTCGTGTTATAATCGCATTCATGCTTGATTTGCGGATGGGTACGGTAGCAAAATTCCTCTAAAAAATATGGCTCAAAATCAATTTCGCCGCGAGACCCAACCATCATTTTTGAATAGCCCATCGAAAATCCTCAACATTTTCCCTTTGCAATGTTTCCAAAATTTGCGATGTGGCGATTTCGCGACGCTTGCGGCGCTGCAAAAAAAAAATAAGCCCCTCATGTCCGCAGATGGAAATTATTATTAGATTATAAATACCTTGTAATCCAACCGACGTTGATGAGAGATATCGTCGATTCGGAGACGGGAGTCACCTCAAATTCTGAATTTTCGTCAATTTAAAGGACGACGCCAAAAATGTGACGCTTACGCTCGCGCATTATTTTCAACGATTCCGGCCCGCAGACGATGCCCAATCCGTCGGTTTGATTCGACCTCACCTCAACCCGCTCGCAATACGTTTTCTGTTCGGGAATCCAGTCTAGAAATGTTCTAAATGAGCATCGTGCTGCGGACAAAATAGTCAACTTTTGAACGGCGATTTCGAGTAGCACACGTTGAAAATCGCGACGAATATGAGGAGTCGAGACATGATTCGCTAAAGCCGACGTGCCGAATGACCGCTATTTATAATCGCATAGGTAGGGTTCACTATATATATGTATTAATCAATCACACCATTTATGGGACAAGTTTTTCGTGTTTTCCAGCTGCGGACAATCGCCCAATTATTTATGGAACGTTTTTTATTCGAATATAACACTTCTTTGTGAAAGCTTCTCCCAAATTCCGCAATTAACCTAATTAGGCTTACCTGTCAAATTGGGTCCCTTCATGAAATGGGTGGGGCCAAATTTTGTCCACAAAAAATAAATCGCTCAAAAAATTTTCGATTTTCTTTTTGACATCAACGGACTTATAGATTTTTTAAAATTTTTGCTGACAATTTCAAATAGATTTGAAGTTTGAAAATCGCGTCAAAAATTCAAATCATTTTTTGCGAGTTACTTATTACCGAATTTTTATTTTTCCAACTAATTTATTACTCTAAATTAATGCGACAGTATAAAATCGCCGAAATTTTCTTGTAATATTACTGTAGAATTGCAATGTGTGTAAACAGAACGACTAAAAATGCACAATTCTTTCTTGTTTTTCTTTTTTCTTGTTTTTCAATTTCTTGTTTTTCTTTTTCAATAAATTGTTTTAAATTCTATATTTCAGTCAATCACTATTCAATAAATATACCGCAGACAAGTAAGTTACGTATAATTTATTAACACCTATCAAATTTTCACAATTTTAGGGGAAAAATTTGTACGAATTTTTACCTACTATCAAAGATCGTCACCTACAGCATCTCCATTGGTATTTGTGGTTTGGGAATTCACTGCAAACGAACAATCCAAAGGTGATATGTTCGCGCGCCGAAGTGACCCACAAAAAAACACCTCGACATCCTTATTTGGTTCCGTTTCGCTGTCAGCGACCCACCGACAAGAACAACGAGAATAATGAAGAATCGCGAATTCATGATATTCTCCGCGTTCGAGGTTTGCTTAAATGCATCGAAAACTGTTCGAAACATGTGTATAAGCTAGTTTTGCATGACGGAAAAAAACTAATTTCATTTATTGGCGACAATAAATTTAACAAGTTTACACATTCGTCGTCATAATAATCAGGGTTCGAGTGCACAAATGATACATGTTTCTTTCCACATACAAAACATCGCACTGGTTTATAGCAGTCGTTCTCATCGACCATTCTCTGATGTCCTCCGCACTCCGATTTTTTCGCTACCTTCGAAGCTACCCGCTATGCCCGTTTTGCTACAATAATCCGCCGTTTGAGAATATGCCGGAAGCGAGCGGATGCATCAATTGTCCGCATCCATCTTGTCCGAATTCCTACAAGTAATCCCTTCGATATTCGAGCCGCTTTCAATTCGCAATAAATTGCAGTGGTGTCGGTGTTTGCGGATGCCTGCAGAATTGCGGCGGTGTGATGGTCGTCGATGTTCAATCGCATCCGAAATGGCGGCTCACGTGCAACAAATGCGCGTCGGTTATTGCGCTATTCGACAGGGCTCAAAAAATAATGATCGAAGTTGCGCGGAATGCGGAGCGCAATTTATTCGTGCTGAGTATAAGGTAAGACATGGGAATTTGAAATTTTCACAATAATAATTATTATATATTACAGACGGCTGGATCGAATCCACTGAATCGTGCTGCGTCGTTCGAAGGTTGCATTTTTTTGTGAGGCTAGCTCGAAATATCCGGACGCCAACAATCTTAATCACGCCTATTTGTCCGAGGAAGCCAGAGATCAAAATATTCATTTTATATACATAATAAATTGCTGTCTTGTTTTTCTCTATTTTTTTTCGGACGTGAAAATTCATGGCTGTGGATTATGAAAATTAAAGGCCAGTTTTCGCAATTGTTATGGGTACATTATTGTAAAATTGTGAATTTTGGCATCCCGCAAAAATTTGAACTCCGCGCAAAAATTCAAATTTGGTGCGAAAATTTGAATTTGGTCATGATTTCGGTATGATAGTATGAAGTAGATAAGCCTTCAAAAAATAACGTCATTAACTAGCGAGATAAATTTTGTGAAAATTTTCATGAATTTCAAACAAAAAAGAAATCAATCTAAAGCAAACATTAACAAAATAAATTAGTCAAATTTGATTAGTAAAAAACCTATAAAAATTTCCAAAAATTGTGAATAAAAATTAAGGCCAGTAAAAAGACAAAAAAAAACATTGTAAACGTAGCAACGTTACACCGAAATTCGGGAAAAATAATATATACAAATTTTAAAGAATTTTAGAAAAAAATTTTTAAAGAAACCTCGAGAAATGATATACAAAATATCAGAATGATATACAAAATATCTAATTCTGCGGCGCACTATTTTGCAATGCTGCGGCACACAATTTTTTTTTCTCCCGTTCGGTTGTAACTTTGGACCAGTTCGGGTCTCTGCAAATCGCGAGAGTAAATCGGGTACGCACCAGAGCTGCACGGAGTTCCATCTTCCGTATTCCGTTAAATAATTTTTTGTTCCGCCTTCCGTCTTCCGCTTTTAGAAAATTTAAGTTCCGTGCACCTCTGGTGCGCACCGGCCCCAACTCGGGCGATACCACACCAGTTGGTGCCGACTGCAATCAGTGCAGGGGCGACTAGGCCAATTCGGGAACTCGGGCCACTTCGCCCGAACTGCTTCCGCTCAGATTTACCGGAGGACAAAAGGCTAACCGCTTGCACCAACTCGAACACGCGCGGAGCACACTTGATTGCGAATTAGTGTGTTCCACATTCGCCAATAGTTGTTGGCTCGGAAAATATAAGAGTTGGCTCAACGAATTTTTCTTTTCAATAAATTCTTTATTTCTTTCCAACCATTGGCAACTCTACTACCAAGCTGATAGTAGCCTGTTTTGAAATATACACTCCTTCGTCATCCGGTGAGACTTGCTTTAAAACAAGAGTATTGCCATTTTTGCGACTCGTCTTCGCTGCGTATTCATTCTTCTGTTTGGTCTTAAAGAAAAATAAATGAATGAAGCGAAATGGAAATCAAATCATCGACGAACATCGACATACTCCCAGTATCCGCATTTTTTGGCGTTTTTGCCGTTGCAAATTCGAAACACCTGCTCCTTACCCTTAGTGGTTCGTCGATAGTTTGGAAATTTGCCAAGTTTTAGCTCGACAGTTTCGCCGAGCTGAAAATCGTAACCATATTGGATTGATCAAAACGCGATGACGCTAACCTTAACTTTGACAGTTGTCGCACCACCATGCGTATAGTAAAAAATTGCAAATATAATTAATAAAAATGTGGCCCGCATTTTCGATGAGCGGGGGCTTTTATGGAATGAAACGGACAGTTTTTGAACGGGTCTGGCAGGGGATTTATTTCATAGAGGATTATACTTAACCAATTTTGTTATAGTTTAAATTAGGATCAAATATTTAATGATTTTTTTTGCCAACCCCCACATACTGATCTTTGTTCATTTTTGTTCGCGAAATTTTTGAAAAAACGTGATTGCCGCCAAAAAATGCGGAATTTCTCACAATTTTTTTTGCTAAAAATTTAAAAAAATTTTTAACAAATCCAAATTTTCCAAGTATTCGGTGTTTGCGGACTTGGCCAATTTTTTTCTAGCAATAAATGTTCAACAATGTTCCTTTTATCGAAATAAATCTCTGGGGGGGGGGTTTCAGCAAACTGAGCGGGCAAAACCGTGGCAAAAACTAGCTGAAGGCCAAACTAGGGTGAAATCGTGGCACAACGGCGGCAGAAAACCCGAAATTTAAATCGATTTACGGTTAATCGAGGGCAATGTGTATTTGGAGTGTCGTACTCGTAGTGTAAAAACATTTGGGACGAACGGCGTTTTTAAGAAATTTTTTTTCAAATCTTTTTTTTTTCGAGTTGCTGAATATTACAAAATTATAAGGTGTTGTTACTTGTTTGTTTTGATTGATTTTCTAACATTAAATTTTACACACGTAAGCGTTATGTCGCGAAAATTGTTGGCACCTATTAATTGAACATTAATTATGGAATGTTTTTGAAAAAAATTCAATAAACTACTTTCAGGTTTCTTCAATGGGTCGTTGGAGGAATACTCGAGTAGAAAACGGTTTCACGATCATAAAGAATGCTTGAAAAAATGAGGTTTTTTAGAGAGGAGGGTTGCAGGCGACGGATTTACAACCGTTCAGAACGATTCCACTGGAATTGAAGATTTGGTTGTCGACAATCAACAAGAGATTTATGATCAGTTACCAATAAATTGAGATATCGAATCGCAAGCGGTGGTCCGCAGAGTAAAGGTAGATTTTTAATTCCATTATCAATTGAGAAATATAGGGAACCAGTATTTGTTGGAAATATCGCGTTTGCTGTATCCAATGATGTTGTCGGCACCAAATCTTCCGAAAGTTTTTCAAGCAGCCGAGATGATTATAAAGAACAACGTGAAATTAAGAACTCAATTTGAGCTACACGCTGTCGATGGTTTCAGCTAAATTATTTAAGAACTTTGAGGACATTCTCGTATTTTTCTAGTATATACTGCAGTTCAGACGTTCATTCCAAAATGTTTCGTACATTGGAGAATATATTAATTGAAAGGCTGTTACATACATTTGTAGGCTAGAGATATTGAAGTTTTTACGATCGACCTTTATAGGAATTGCTTTTCGCCCATAAAATCTATATTTTGCTCGAAATGCCTATCAAGTATCGACGAAACATTGCATTTCTACCGTAACAGCGATCGTTTTTAAATTTTTAAAAATTACTCTATTTCGGAAAAAAAAACTTCAACTTCCAGAAAACGGGAAAATCCTTGTTCCACCATTCAAAGATGTATATCAACAGTATGGAATCTAGGGATGATTTTTCTAGGAAAACATGAAAATAGGTTTTTCGATTTTCATCGATGGGTTCGTTCCCAAGAATCACTAACGGTATTTATGTGAAGAACCCATTTTGTTAATCTATATTTTTAGGAAAGAAATCACTCCTATTTACATCTGTCCTGATGGCGCGCATGGGAAACTCCCCGATTCGAGCGACAAATAGGTTAAAAATCCAGAGGATCCTGTAAGACAGCCTGCATTTTATGGTAGCTACCTTTTAACATTGTTTAGAAATAACAAAAGGAGTATGGAAATGGAGGAAGTCATTGTAGCAAAGGATGAGAATGTCAATCCAATCAAGCAAAGGAGGTTTTCAAGGAAACGGCCGGAGGTTCGCTTTTTAAAATTTCTTTTCGATAGTCAAATGCATTCCTAGACGCCAGTCAGCGCGATTCGCGCAATGAAGACGATGCCAGCCGCATCGGTGGAAATGCCAACAACCAATTCGACGAATGCCGATCAACCTTCATATATTTATCATTAGTGGTGGTATTTTTTCCTAATTTACATTCATAATTTCATTACAATCGAATACGACCAAATTAGGCCCTAACCAGCTTTAGTGAGTCTCATATCGTGCAAAATTATAAAATTATCGTATTCGAATATCACTAGGATCTGATGATCGTCAAAATTCGATTCGAATGCATTTTTATTTGTTTTTCGTACTTACGGGTTTCGATTACGGTCAAATTCGATTTGGACAGTTGCTATCGTATATATTGTTGTATAATCGTTGAATATATTGTTGGATTTAATTAATAATAAAGTTTTTTATTAATAAATACTCTTTCATTTGCTTGTTTTTGTATGATAATCCGAGAAGGACGAGTCCGATGGTCGGTGTGATGAGACGCCAGTTCCAGACGAAATATGGCGAGGTGCCGCCGAGCCAGGCGGAGAGCATCGCGCGCGGCTCGCCGAGCGTCTCGCGGATGTCGTTCGAGAAGTTCGCGGCGCCGTACACGTAGACGACGACGACGACCTCGACGATCGCCGTGCACACCGAGCTGAATCCCGAGTAGTCGTCGAACATCTCGAACCAGTAGAGGCCGGCGTCCGTCGAGAACACGAGCCCGATGAGGTAGAGGCTGATGCTGTAGACGAGCACGACAATCCATTTTTTCAGGACCCGAATCGGCGTTTTTCGAATAATCTTAACCAAAAATATTGAAAAACGAATAATTGAGGCGAAAATAAAACCTCGACGGGTGTCATTTTTGCGGCTTTCTCGAAGGGTTTTTTTGGAGATTGGCAGGATACTGTAGCAATACGCTGTATATTGTTTGTTCTTATCTTAAAAGAAGTATTAGTGTGGATATAATGGTTGGAACCTAACCTTCCGTTCCCAGACTCAGCTTCTCCGCAACATCCCGGTGATAAAGTCGGCAAATAATTCAATCTGAATCTCAAATTGCATTGGAAAATTGAAAAATCGCCTTGGTACCCTCTAATAGGATTGGTCATTCTGCAATTGTGAAGCTCGGCGGCAAATGGGCGGCCTGTTCACCTAATTAGGCTTACCTGTCGAATTGGGTCCCTTCATGAAATGGATGGGGCAGAGTTTTGTTTAAATAAAATATTAATGATATTCTTCGCGTTCAAAACATGTGCATAAGCTGGTTTTGCATGATGGAACGAATTTCATTTATTGGCGGCAATAAATTTTACAAGTTTGGGCATTCGTCGTCATAATAATCAGGGTTCGAGTGCACAAATGATACATGTTTCTTTCCACACACAAAACATCGCACTGGTTTATAGCAGTCGTTCTCATCCACCATTCTGTGATGTCCCCCACACTTATAGCAAATTCCTATAAAATTTCGTTCAATTCCACTTCTCAAACCCATTTTTTCACCTTTTTCTCGAAGCACTTCAAGTCGTTGGCAAATACAGGTGATGACGTGGCATTTCGCAGAATCGTGCCATCGATTTCCACAGTATCTGCACGTATTTCGATTCGGAACATTATTAAAATGTTCTCGAATTTTGCGCTCTCTTGGGCAAAATGGTATAAGAATTCCGTCGGGTGTTGTTCTATGCGATGAGCTAGTTGAGTAGAAGCGATGCTCATCGTGCCTCTGGTGTTGCCGCGATCTAGGCGATCGTTCCGGCGAATATCGCGATTGAGGCGGTAGTACCACGTACGGTTTTTGAGCCCTCTCTTCGTAATTCTCAAAACTCCTATTCATGTTCCTCTCCGCCCCATTTCGGCCCTCATCGTCGGAATCGCAAAGTTCCATCGAGCATTCTTCACTATCCGTTAAATTGACAAAGACTTGGGCTTCAGCATCTGTCGTTTCCAACGGTTCGGTGAACGTTTCACGGTTCTTCATTCGTTTTCGTACGGTCTGCGTCGAAATTTCCCGTTTCGGCGCGTTATTTGAGGCGGTTGCCGGCACTGGGGGATAACCACGAGTTTCTAAAAAAAAAACGCGGGTTTTTTTCTTCAATTAATAATTTGAATAAATACTTACGCCAGTCTAGGCATTCTTCCAATTTGACACGAACCGCCTTCATCGCGTCGAGTTGAAAACTCGAGCTTTCTCCTTTAGCCGCCATTTTTTGCTCGAATTCGCCGATTTCGCGATTCGCCATTTTCGCGGCACTTATGATAAATCGCATTGTTTCCTCCATTTTCTGAAATTGCGATACATTTTTGAAATCAGTTTAAAGAACACAATATCAGTTATCGGTGAGTATTATATCTGAAATGATAAGAATGATGAAATGTTAAAAACTGGGCAATAGCAAGGAAAAAATCAATTTTTTTAAATAAAAAAATTGGGAGATAGCATTCCAAAAAATCACTAGTTTTGGCTCACGGAGATTTAAAAAGAAGATGAAATAGAAATAAAATATAAATAGAGAAAAATAATTGAAACTTGCTCATTTTTCGACGTTCAACAAAACGTGGAGCGCGTTGTTGGCCGGCGAGCGAATTGTGTCGGTTCGATGATTGCGGTGAATCTCTGTACACAAAATGAATTAGATTTTCTGACGGAATGAATATGAATTTCGAAATGGAACGAAAAAATTCGAAATGGCGTTCATTAGGGCGCATCGGTACGCAATACACACATCGAAAAAGTGAACCAATAAATTTGAATTTTTCTTTTTTTTTGATTTTTAAAAATTTTAAAAATTGTGAAAATTGAGATACCAAGAAAACAATAAAAACGACAAAATTTAAAACCTTATTATATTAATATCCTTACACGGATTTCAATAAAATTCGAATAAATCCAGTTTTCCCTTGCAATTATATAAGTTGTTCTTTCGTCAATGACGCAAAAGTGCGTTCGCCCTACAATGAATTATTACCTATTTTGGTGTTATTTCAGCAAAATTTTTGAAAGCACATAAACCAATAATGTCAGCAACATCTATAAAACGCCGACGGGGCGAACGTGGGAAAACCAAAACATCGTCTGAACAATAATGGGTGAGATTTTCAACTTTTGTTTTTCGTCCAATTAATTTCTACGCAATTTCAGGAATATTTCAAAGAATTCTATATTGCTGTCGGCCGCCAAATCTTCCAAGCTCCGATGCCAAAAGTGTCTCGACGCGAGGAGAAGCTCATCGCGATCTGTCGGCGTCTTTCGACGAGCACCTTCTAAGCATTCAGGAAATTGCCGATCGTTTCACTCTTTCTCACATCAATCCCGATCAGCCAAAACAATCGAAAGGGCTAATCAATGAAGTGGCAAAAATCAAATTGCAGGTATTTCAATTATTGCTGCCGACAGTCATCCCGGTTTTTGTTTTCAGAAAGAGGGCCGAAATGCTCTCTCGCCACCAAAAACGATAAGTAATTGGCAGTTGTTTCTCAGCCAATTCAAAAACCTCCTATGGCTTCTGATGTTCGGCGCCGCTGCGCTTTGCTTCCTAACCTATGCCTACGATTCATCGGACCCGCTTGACCTCTACGTCGGCATCTTCATCGTCGGCATCGTCGTCTTCATGTGCATCGTCTCATTTCTCGAAGAGAAGAAGGGCGTCAAGGTGGTCCGCGCGTTTCAAACCCTGATGCCCACCTCATGCTCGGCAATTCGCGACGGTAAAGAAGTTGTGATAAATCCGGAAGAGCTTGTCGTCGGCGATATTGTCGTCGTGAGATCCGGCTCGAAGGTTCCAGCCGACATTCGAATCATTGTAAGGAGTCCGACGAGCATCTTCTTTCTAACTCAGCCGAAATTCAGAGCAACACCGACTTTTTTCTGGAGACCAGCTCAATTACCGGCGAGGCCGAGCCGCTCGAGTTCAACTCGAGTCCCGTGGAGGTTCCAACCCCAAAAATGAGTGAACCTCTCTATAGAATTCTCTTTTTTAAGTACGAAAAATCGATATTCGAGGCCTACAACATCGCGTTCAATGGCTCGTTTTGTGTCGACGGCGAAGGCTACGGTGTAGTCATCCGAACCGGCGAGGCCACTGTCATCGGACAGATCGCCAGGCTCACCATCGGTCAGGAAGACACGAAATGCAAATTCGAATTGGAAATTGAGCGATTTGTGAAGCTCATCACCATCATGGCAATCACAATGGCTACGGTAATTTTCGCCATAGGACTCGTCGTGTCTGGAGGTCGCGTCATCCCGACATTCGCCTCATCCGTCAAACGTCTCATTTCAGGTCACGGAGTTGTGAGACTATTCGTCACTGGCTTCCTAATGGTCATCATCGCCAATGTGCCACAAGGCCTACCGACTACCGTAACCACCGAGCTTACCGTAATCGCTCGACGAATGGCGAAGAAAAACGTGTTTCTGAAGAAGCTTGAGAAAATCGACAGCGTCGGAGCGACGACGGTCATCGCCTCTGACAAGACGGGAACGCTCACGAAGAATTGCATGACTGTCACCGATTTGTGGTACAACAACTGCTATAATAGTGGTAAGGAGATGGAAGGGGAGGATCGAAATTAAAAGAACGACATCTGAAATTCCAGCGCGTCCTGAGAATCAAGGTCGGACGACAAAGCGTCGAGTGCCGGGCCAATCGCATCGAGCAACGGATTACTATGATCAGCCGCTTAGCGATATTCTCAACGTGATCTGCGTTTGCAATAAAGCGCGAATCGAGAACAACATGACGATGAACACAATTCCGAAACGAGTGTGAGCACCGACGAAAATTTAAAAAAAACAACGAAAAAAGACAAACCGTGAATCAATTTGCAGCGACTCGGAGCTCGATCTTGCCGCATATCGAACGCCGGCGATGAGGGAGCTGCTGATTTCCGGCAATCCGTCGGAAGTCGCACTACTCAAATACGCGGCCGGATTGATTCCAGTCAATGAGATTCGCGATACGTTTCACGTACGTAATCGGGCGATTCGAGATTCGATTGCAAGAAAAAACACAATTTCAGGTGATGTTTGAGGTGCCGTTCAACTCAGTTCGCAAGTATCATCTAATCGTCGCCGTCAAAATGTCGACGTATCTCGAGCTTGATGAGCGGAAGCGCAAAGAGCAAGACGTTGAGTTCATCGTTATGGTCAAAGGCGCGCCAGAGGGGATCATTGAGCATTGCTCGACGCTGAGTCATGAGGGCGACCAAGTAGAGCTTGATGAGAAGAAGCTTGACGACTTCCACAAAGCCTACAACAATTTTGGCGACGAGGGATGTCGCGTGATCGGATTCGCGTTGAAGCGATTCCGCGCGCCGCCATCCACCGTGTTCTCCATGAAATCGAGCACGGTGCCAATGGAGGAATGGACGTTCCTGGGGATGAGCGCGATCATGGACCCGCCGAGAGACGACACGGTGAAAGCGATTCGAGCGTGCAAGCAGGCCGGCATTAAAGTCTACATGGTTACTGGCGACCACAAATCGACGGCGACGGCCATCGCGCGACAAATTGGAATGATTGACAATGAGGAGGTGTCGAATGTCGATCATAACTATCAAGTGGTCCGCAAGACGTGCACCACGGATTGGACGGTGATCACCGGTCCCGAGTTGCTCATGCTCAATAGTAAGCAATGGGACGCGCTGTTGGAGCATCGATATATCGTGTTTGCCAGGTTTGATTAGTCCTCTTACTAATTATATGCCATGGGGCCATTTTGCTTTTGTTGCAGAACGACACCCGAACACAAATTGATGATTGTGACGGAGAGCCAGAAGCGCGGCGAGTGCGTGACCGTCACCGGCGACGGCGTCAACGATGCGCCGGCGTTGAAGAAGGCCGACGTTGGTGTCGCGATGGGAATCGCGGGAAGCGACGTCGCGAAACAAGCGGCCGACATCATTCTACTCGATGACAACTTCTCATCGATTGTCAACGGCATCGAAGAGGGCCGCCTTCTGTTCGACAATCTTCGAAAGACGATCGCCTACACGATGACGCACATGTGGCCCGAATTGGTGCCGGTCATGCTCAATTTCTTTTTCGGCTTCCCGTTGGGCCTCACGCCGGTGCAAATTCTATCGATCGATTTGATCACCGACGTGCCGCCGGCGGTCTCGTTGGCCTACGAGGGTCCCGAATCGGACATAATGCGTCAGCCGCCGAGAAAGAAGGTCCGTTAGCGAACTCAACATTTGAAACGAGTTGAGAAATTTTCCAGCAAACTCATCTCGTCACCAAAGGCCTCATGACATACACCTATTTGTTCATGTCGATGCTCATCTCAATCGGCGGAATCATCTCCTACCTGCTCACCTATCATTTGAACGGCATTCGCCCGATAGAGTTGGCGTTTAGTGCGAATCACCACTTTAAACAGGGCGCCGCCAATTTCACGTTGGACAATGGACGCGTCCTGGGAGAAGCTGAACAAGTAGGCAGCGATTCGACTATTTCACCAACATCAATGTTCAACTTGAGGTGCATATTGCTGGACAGGCGGCCGCCGCGTTCCACATCGCCGTCGTCGTCGGTCAGGCGTTCCATTTATGGATGTGTTTGACGCGACGCGTTTCCATTGTTCAACACGGAATCGCCAACATCGTGGCGCTGTTCGCCGTCGTCATCGATCTGCTCCTCATCAGCCTGTTCACGTTCGTTCCCGGCGTTAACTATGTGTTCGGCTCGCGTCCGCCGCCGTGGCAGACGTGGCTGGTGCCGATCGCCGTCGGCTCCGTCATTTGGGCGTTCAACGAGTCGCGAAAATATGGCATTCGAAACTATCCGAAAAATCGATTTATTCGTTTGGTGAAATGGTAGAGGGAATTTTAATAAACTTCAAAATGTATAAATGCTCGATGCCGCAACGACGCTCCATCGAAATCGACGCTTTGAGTCTCGTCGAATGCTCGAGAAGATATGGGATGTTGTTGGCGTGAAGTGCGACGAGATAGAAGACGCCGTTGTCGGACAACAGGTCCGGAACTCGCGGTAGAAGTCGGTCAAGTGTTGATCGACCCGTCTTGCCGCCAGCGTACGTCAATTCCTAGAATTATATCAATTAATGGGCATTGTTTGATTTCAATGGTCCCCACAATATTCGATTTCGGGTCGTCGTCGGTTGGCACATACGGCGGATTGAATAGCAGCACGTCGACTTTTCCCTCAAAAAAAAATTCAACCAACAATTCGGCGATCGCAATTACCGTCAAATTCTCCAAACCCTGCTCCAAATCGGTTCGAACGACGTCGATTTTGATGTCGTTCAATTTGGCGGTTTCGAGTGTGACGTCGAGCGCGTGCGGATTCAAATCCGTCGCCAATGACGTCACGTTGCCGCCGAGCGCCTGATTGACGAACGTCGAGACGACGCCCGAACCGCAACCGATTTCGAGAACGATTCGCGGATTCCGACTGCGAATCTCCTTCAACGTGTTCGACATCATTTAAAAGCGACAACAACGAACTACCTTGATATCCTTCTCAATGGCGTCGATCAGCAAGAACGTGTCCTCCGACGGCTCATAGACGTCGTGCGATCGAATTGCGCTCAATCGATACTGTGGCGTCGGAATGGACATTCTGCAAATCGAAAACGCATATCAAGCATCGGGTTTCCCAAAAGCAAAAATAAATGCGAGAGCGAGAGAGAGATGGAATAAAAAAGAAGAAGCGAGGCCGATAATTGAATCTGTTGTGACCAATGCGGCGAGTGGTCCTTCCGTGCCGGGGACCACCGAAAAAAAAAACGGATGTTGCAAAAAAGACGGAGAAGCGGCGGCCGCTGGGGACACGCAACCCTGATTTATGCGCTTGCGAATGGATTAATGGCGCCACGTGGGTTTCATGCGCCTTGAAATTTTGACAACAAATTATTATCGACGTCGCGCAGGTTTTAAAAATTTAAGAAGAGGTCTCGGCACGCGCCTTTAACCTATCCCAATACTTAGGCTCGTAAATCTACATTTAGTTTTGCGGCAAGACCACTGTTATTGGCTATGTGGCAGCATTTAATATTCAGTCAACTCGTAAATCTACACCGATTTCGTATGCTTGATTTCGACAATATTTTTTTTTAACCAGAGATGGTCTTGTGACGAAGAGACTGATCGTCGCGAGACTCTCCTCCCCTAGTCGACAGCATATCGAAATATTCTGAATTGATTTCAACGGAAAGGAAAAAAAAGTGAAAAATTGGAAACTCACAAAAAAAATTTGTAAAACCAAACTCGACCCACCCAGACAATCGAATTCCCTGAAGCGATAGGGACCATCGCAAAAAAATACGCCAGACAAAAAAAAAATAACATATATATATAAGGGTCATCTCCCAAGAGGGTCCGTAAAACCGAAAAAAAAACTTGGCAAAGATGCACAAAAAAACACACCAAAAAAGAAAATATTGTATTCAGAGTCTTTGGCAAAAAAAAGAATACGAAAAACGACAAACTCATAGGGAGAAAATCCAAGGAATTCTAAAGAAAACAGATTGAATGAGGGATGTTGAATATAATAATATAAATTTTTTGAAAATCATACTAATAAATAATCAGAATGTAATTTTTACCCATTAATTGCACATTATACAATAATTAGGGGGGGGGGACTGGAGGGCAAGATGGTTCCAAAACGCACACAAAACACTTATTCCGACGAATTGAAAAGCTCGTCCAATGTTTGATCAATGATTCGCTGCGCGATCACCTCTTCGACAAGCGTTAGCCCTCGTCTTTCTTCTGTCGGCGCTGGCTCGGCTGAAATCAAACGAAAATCGTCCACACAATTTTTAGCAAATCCAAAAAAAATTGAATCTCCCGCCAATTTTTGACTCTTTTATATCAAATTTGAGGAAAAAAATGCTTTTTAAAACCAGATGAAAGCTTCATTCTTTTAGTAGCCAACCAAATTCCTCTAAAAATATGTCAAATAAATGTCATGAGCAGTTTTCAATTTTAACTCGACGCCTTTTAAAGAAATATCCATTAAATTGTCAATTTCAACTTTTCGCAAAACCTGGAAGCGTGTCTGCAGATGACATTCAATATATTTTTTCCGAAACACGTTTGAATTAGTTAACTTTCAAATTTTACTTCAATGAAGAACAAAGAAGAAAAAAAAGCAATTAGATACTAATTCAGAAGAATGCCGTCGTCGGCACTAATCAACTCCATTTGTTGATGTCATCCCAAATAAGGAGGCCCCTTCAACCCTCTTCACAATGAATGTTTTCCATTCAATTAAATATTTATGAAAAATACTCGAGAAAATTTGAAATTCTATTCGAATGCGCACCAATTTCATTTCTTTTTTTTTTAATATTTCAAAAAATTGTACCTGGAATTTGCGGCGGCGAGACTGGTCCGCGTGCATCGAAAACACTCGACGGGCTCATCTGCTGTCGACGCTGAAAATTTTTTGGTTATACGAATTACGGTTCCCAAAATCCCTGTGTGAATTCAAATTTGAATTGCCGCGCCACAACAAAGTGCGATTGTCCACAATTGTTCTAACGATGATCGCTTTTTTGGATGCTATTAAAATTTTTAAAACTTTAAAAAAAGAAGTTTTCATTAGATTTTGGCGGGAATTCAAAAATGACACACTTCTAAGGCTCAAAAGTGACGATTATTAGCAATTTTTCCAAAAACAAAGCAAATGGGACCATTCAAAAATTCAAAAAACTCACCAAAATTTCATTACGCTCCTCATCATAATCCTCAATGGGTATTGATTCAATTATCGCGTCAACGTCCTGATTCAACACGGTGATATGGCGTCCCGGCGGAAGTGGTCCTTGGCGTTGTTGAGACGCTTCGGGAATCACACGCGGTTGCGCCATTGGTGGTTGTCGTGTTGGCGGCGGTGGGGGTGGCGTTTGCGCCTCTTGCGGATTCTGTCGAGAATGCACAGCCACCGTAATCGTTTGCACTTCCACCGTACCCATCGCGTTCTGAAATTCAGCGTTTTGCTTGCCAGAAATCGCGTGGTATATTATAAATAAGTCGGGAAACGCTCTCATTTCTTTTGGGCAATATGTCAATTTCAGCCAGCGAAATTCTCCTCTCTCGATTTTCTTTTGTCGAAATTTTTATTAGAAAAGCTAAATGTAAGAGCATGGTTAAAAATTCAAAAAAAAAACGATGACCATATATTTGGGAGGGGGGAACGGATTAATTGTAGATTAGTTTATGACAGTTTGCTCAGTTCCTCTAATCATGGCAACAATTCAAACATTTAAAGGCGCATGTCAAAAAAAGCGAAAAAAAAAGCAACTTTTTTTTGTTCTTCTCCGAATAGCTCGAAAATCGATTTTCGCGTTAAGACCTGCTCAATTCTATCGAAGAGAAAAAAAAATAAAATGAATTAAATTTCAATGGAGAATAACCAATCAATAATCTTTTTTTCATGACTCTTTTTTCTTAAAAAAACGTGCTTAAAAAATTAGATTAGAAAATTGTGAACATTTTTTGATTGCATGAATTATTGCATTGAAATTTCAAAACAAAACGCGATAATCGCGAATATCGTCAACGAGCACACAGAGAAGTTTGAGCGCGCAAGAAATCGATGCGGCGGCGGCGGTGCGAATAATATAGTACTTGGTGGTCAAAAATGGGTGGACGATGGAAGGAAGGGGGGGGGGCAAGAGTTTGACCACAAACATGCATTGTTTGCACAAAAACCGCGAGTGTCCGCCTATTTTCGGAATCAGCAGCACCGTTTCGCCGATGCAATCATGTCTCTGTTGACCTCTCGTCTCGAAATACACCCCACCCCCATAGCCCGCAATAAATGAGCGATTCGCTTGTCGATTTTTGGCATTTCTTTAAATCGCTTAAAATTCTCTAGGATATCTTTCATATTGCAGATTTTTCGGATGAAAACTTTTTGAAAAAAAAACCAGGCTTCTGGTTTCAGCCCGCAGTCACTTTTTGTCCCCTCTATGAAATATTGACGGATTTCGATATCCAAACTGTCATATTCGCAAAAAATATCATTTCTAATAACTATTTCTTTACTATATTAATATAGTTACCCATTTCAGATCCATTTTGCTTCAAAAAATTCCTTAAAATCATAAGAAAAAAAATTCCACATTTCTAAACAGCAAAATAAAACCGATTTGTTACTATTTATGTCAATGCTTAAAAATGACTCCGTGACGCGACGCATACGCAACGCGGCCGATTCTCATCCGCGGCAGCGCGCACGAATTTGAATTCTCGGCTTCAAAACGACAAAACTGATAAAAACTAGCGTTTTTTGACAAAAAAAAACCTGCATAGTGTCATAACAAAAATGAATTGGCAATAAATTCAAAAAGAAAACCAATATTTCTCATTTTTTTTTCCCTCGGCACACGGGCCGAAATTCAATTAAATCGGTGTGTCGAGTGGGTGCGCTCAAAAATTTCGTTGCCCTTATTCGGCGAGATAAAATCTCATCGAAATGATGGCGAAATGAGATAACTGATGATGATGATGAGAATTTTCAATTTTTTTCGAAATTTATCAAATTATTGGTTAAAAATGCACAAAGAAATTTTTTGACGAGCAATTTTCTCAACAAAACAATTCAATTATTTTCGACCAATTGTATAACAAAAATCATTGAATATATGTACAAATTTGGCAAAAAAAAACAAGTGGAAATCGAAACAGACAGAAAAAAAAAACGAAATGAATAGGGCGCGAAATTCGAGAGTATTTGCTCAAACGAACCCAACCACTAACAATTCGAAAATGATTCCGATTGGTCGTTTTTTATGCGGGCTAAAATTCGACAAATTCCTCAATTTTGCATTGGAAAATGTTGAAAATCGAAAAAAATAATCCCAATTTTTCTGACAACTTTTGTGGTCCATAATAGTGTAATGCAGATTTTAGGGAAAAAATAGCGATAGAAACCAAATTTTAACCGGTTTTCATAAATTTCCTAGAGAAAATGTAAAAATTCTAGCAAAAAAAAAGTGTGCTAATCATTTTTTTCTCGACAATTGAACAAATTTAGTCACATTTTTGAGCAAAAATCAAACAAAAATTAGAGAAAACGCCGGCCGCCAAATAAAGGAAGCGACAATTTTCTATATCTAATGAAGTGCATCGACGGAAATTAGAAGACGCCCCCCCCCCCAACTGGCAAACTCGAAGCGTCAGGCGAAACGGAGCAAAAAAAAAGAAATGTCGAAAAAGATGGAGAAAAAAAAGAGCTGCGGCTTTTCCTTCGTCTCCAGCTTCTTCTCATCTATATTCAATTTATTCTCGACGAATAATGATGACGATGATAATTCGTCGCGAAAATTTTGACAATTCTCCAAATGCACAACAATTTTGTCGAGTTTTCTCAATTGAAAATTGAAATCAAAAATTTTTTAATATGGATTTTTCAATAGAAATGCGCTAGATTTCGCGATTTTTTATCTATATTATTTATTTTTTGAGCTCAAAATTTTTTAAAAACAAAAAAAACCTCAATATTTTACGCAGAATTGCTCATTTTCGGGTCCCACCTCTCAAATTTCGAGCTCTTTCTCAAAACTTCAACACAAAAAAAAAATCTTCGTTTCCGGCGCCAAAATTCTCATGTCCAAAACCAGTTGATTAGTAAAACTAATTAAAAAACGAGGAATTGGGTGAGGCGAAAACAAAAATGGGGGAAAGCTGAGGATCGAAGAAATATCACGTCACTTGTTCTCTTTAAACGCGACGAGATTCAAACAATTTGATACCGAAAACTGTTCAAGCAAGAAAAAAACGAATGAGAGAAGTCAAAAATTGAAATCGATTCAGCCTCGTCTTAGCAGAAACTCAACCAATCCATCATTCTGTAAACCAAATATGGCAATGATGACAAAATAAATGACGAGTTTCGGGTCAACGCATTATTCATAAACGCACCAAGTCACGCTAGAGAAATGCGCCTTTAAATCAAATGGGCGGGGCTTACAACAAATTGTCCGCAGATCATTTTTTAAAAGAAATATCTGCCACTGAGCTGCCGATTTACCAAAAATCTCATGGCCAAACGAGTTACTCAATCGTCACAATGGGCTCGCAACAGCAAAAAAAAACGTTGGAAACAGCAATTTGTAAAAAAAAATAATTGTTGTTTGTCGAATGCAATTATTATATTTTCTATTGTCGATTGGCACAACGCCAAGCGCAAAAAACTGACCTCAAAATTTTAAATTTGGGCGAAATTTTCAAAAAAACAGAGAGTTGAACCGCAAAATTGTCCGCCATACGAATTATCTTTTCGAATTTTAGAATAAAGCAGAAAACATTTTTTTAATTATTGTTTTTTTCTTTTAATTTTCTCCACAAATTCTCTATAAATTTCTAAAAATTTCCAAAAAATCTCAAATTTTGATGGAAAATCGGCATAAATTTTGAAAAAAACCTTCAAATTCTCAAAATTAAGAGCCTAGCCAAAATTTCGACTTCTAGACGTTTGCACGAATAACGGACCACGCCAGTCAATAGAAAAAATTTTTTGTAGATCATTTGAGCAAATTTCGAGAAAAATCGCCAATGGCGCCCTAAGCGACCACCCTTGTTAGTCTGTCTTGAAAATGTCCGATCTGGCAAGTTAGGCAACCTCGACAATGGACACATTCTTGTCTTTTGTTAGAAAAAAAAAACAATCGCTCAAATTGTTTGCAGCACAATTTTGCGGTACATCTTGAAAAAAACAATTTCGCCTACTTATGACGGCAGCCATAACAAAAAGAGAAAAAAGAAAACATGCAAATTGCATGCACACGAAAAAAAAAAGAAACGAAATGTGCTAGCAAGAGGGGTCCCATCCGAAAAATGATGAGCAAATTCCCTCCCAAATATGGCCGGTGTGTGTTTTTTTTTGCTTCTCTCATTTTGACCAAAAAAAGTCTTTCTTACCCGAGGCGCATCGATGTCGGCGAGCACTTGCTGCACCCGATCCTGATAGAGAATGAGCGGCATTTCGAAATGATGGAAGAAGTAGATCATCGAGTGCTGCAAAATGTCTCAAATCGACAAAATCAAATCATATAGCTTGCGATTTTTGAAACTAATCGCACATCGAATTCGAATCATCAGCGACCCCCCCCCCGCTTACCAATATAAAAGAAGCCGACGTCCACAACGCCAAATTTCCATACTGTCCTCCGAATCGATATTGATAGGCATAGAAGAAGTATTGATAAATGTAGAAGAATCTGAAATGAATTTTTGGGATTAATTTAAAACAAATCGCAATTTTCTCAAATAACTGCCCACAGGAAAATAATTTGCTTTTAAATTCAGAAATATTCATGTGGTTTTCGCAGCATCAGGAAATCTAGAATTTTTTCAATTGAATTACCACTTTGGGTCTCGTATGGAGTCCAACTTTTCTTTCTCTAGCTGAGGCAAAAATCAAAAAGCAGCCCGCTCAAATCAAATTTTTTGAATATGCTCGAAATTGTTGTGGAAAATCTTGATTAATACAATTCGACAGTTTAATTATGCAAATAAAAAAGTATATTTTTATTTTTATTTATGCGTAGTACCCATTTTTCCAAAACAGACGAATTTTGAATCGTTTCGATATAAAATACGCGTTTGAAGACACAAAATTCGTCATATTGCGCTAACATACCAAAAATGGTTGCTCGCATGCGCCTTTAAAACTAGTATATTCATTTATTCACCTGAGCCACATTCGTTTCGAAATCGGCGAATGACAACAAATCGCGTCAAACTGATCAGCGATCCAGACGATGAGAATCACATAAAAGGCGGTGGTGGTGTCATTGAACACTTCCGACATGATCGCCTCCATTCCGACCAACGCGAGTATCACCGTGAATATTGGGGCGACCGGGAAATGAAGCGGCTGCTGAAGCTCGAACATGTGCAACAAATCGATAATGAACATGAATATCTGATGGTGCGAGAATCGCAAAAGCATCGAAATGGCAAACGTCTGCAAAAATTGATGTTCGGACGATTCAAACACAATTCGCAACACGAATTCAACCGCTTACAAATACAAACATGAGAATGGCGGCGGTGAAGTAGCTCGATTTGCCGAGCACGTTGGCAACAAAATGATAATGCTCATGAGTGTCGAGATCGTGCAAATAGCCCATACTGTTCGTGTCGCCGTTTATCGAAAAATTGAGCGCTTGGGCGCGAAGGCTCGAAACGATCGCGTCCTCATAGCCGATCGTCTGCATCAAATAGCGTGTGATGCCGTCGCCGAAGCACTCATTCTTCGAATCGATCTGAAACAATTTGAGGCTAAAAATTATGATTCGAACGATTGAAACTACCCTGATCCAGTACGTTCGAATTCCATGCTTATCCCGATAGGCCGGCGGCAATCTCAAAACTCCATACAGGTAGGCATACTCAACTCGATACAAATATCGATAATCCTCATTTTCATTTGCTGCAAATTTGAAAATGCATTGTTTGTTTCTCATTTGCCAATGAATTACGGTGGTGCCTCTTGAAGTGCTGATCCCAGGCGGTCAACGCTTCTCGCTCATACGGATTCTCAACGGTCTCCATCAAATCTTTCTGAAATATTATTGTCAAATTTGACGTTACAATTGGGGCTACTCTTGATGAAGATGCTGGGACGTGGAAGTAGTCAAATGGCGATCGAAAGAACCACATCGAATGCCCGCGACCCTTATCGGACGCACTCTAAAAAAACTACGTTGATCGCGCATGTTTCGGTTTTTTTTAAATAACCTTATCGTTGACTTGCTCGACAGCCTTGAGATCCCTCTCGGCGATGGTTCGTCGAATATCGTGAAAAACGGGCCCTTGGCGAAAAACGTCGGCCGGATTGAAATAGCAGAACTTTCGCGATTGTCTATTCACTAAAAACAATCGCGATTGAAATATTTCGTTTGATTTTTTTTCCATCAATAATTACCATAGGTTTTCACGAAGTCCTCTTGCTTCTCGAGCATATGCAAATTGTGGACGACTTCGACCCGAATCACACCTTCGCGAATCCAATTTGGTTTGATTGCGCTCAAACATGTCGATGTGGTACGTGTGAATCGCAAATGAATGAATAGTAAGGCACTGAGGAGAAGGAGAGACTGAAATTTGATTTTTTTTAAATGAAAATTTAAAACATTGGCTTTTTTGACGATATTTCCATATTTTTTTTAAAATAAATTTTTAAAAATCAACCACAGGAGGGCTTCTTTGTGCAAAATACAAAAAAATGACACTAGAAGCTCGAGAAGATGAAAATTAAAAAAAATGTCTTCTAGAGCTCATTCTATTGATATCAATCTGCTCAGAACCGTTCGCTCAGCTCAAATACACGAAATTTTAAAAAAATGGGTCGGCTAAAAAATATTTCATATTTTGCTCAAAAAAAATTAAAAATTGTATTATTGTTGACGAGAGGGGAATTCCGGAAAGCGGCGTGTAAAGATTTGAATTACGCAATAATTTAGCGTTTATAATTAAAGCATACATCAAGGAAACAAGTCAAAATTAGTTATTTTCGTGCCAAGAATTGAAAATGGGTTTAATAAAGTTTAAATAATATTGAAAATTTATTGAGAAACTTTAAAACTCAATACATTTTGAGAAAAATAAACTCTTTAAAAAATGTATTGATTTTCTATAGTTTTTCCTTGCATTTAATGTTTTAGAATGAATTTTAAAAAATTAAGATATTTTTTTCATTAGAAACCCACCACACATAATGAGAACGCTTCAATTGCTCGGCGAACGTTCAAGTTGAACCTCGAATTATAGCGAATCGCAATTCTCACGAGCATCGCGTAGAATAATCGATCCCTGAATTATAAGTCAACAGTTTAAATTTGAAAAAAAAACAAGAAGCAAGGCTACCGAACGGTCCCGAATTGATTTCCATTTTGCCCATTGCCACGATTATTCCGATTGATATTATTATTGTTATTAGTGTTGTTTGGGTTATTATTTGCCTAAAACAATTTGTTTTTAATCAGGATTCTTTTGAATTCCCAACTATTACATTATTCTGTCCGGCCTGCGGTGGTTGTTGTGGCTGTGCTCGTGGTGGTGTCGGTGGTGGTGGTGGTGGTGGAGGCGGTGGTGCAGCTTCTGGCCGCCGGCCACCATCATCCATCGAATCGATGACCTCCTGAAGTTGAACAATTTCCGGCATTCCGGTGGCCACATTCATGTTTAGGTTAATTTCCAAGTTCTCGGTGGTGCCATTTTGTTGTTCGTCGCTCATCGCATTTCACAATTTTTTTTTGTTGTGCGGCTTTTGAAGAAATAAACTAAAATCCAACTATTAATTGAATAAAAAACAGACGCAAAGCGAGACGACGAAAAAAACTGTCTAAGAAACGGCGATTCGACGGGTGCGATAAGGAAAAAAAAGCGGTTGTCGTAAGGTGCGATGTGTTCGGTGTCCTGACCGCGACGCACACATTGCGGACCTCACAATTTCAAGCCTAGAATTGTCAACCCCCCGCAACACCACCACAACCATTCAATTTCCTTTCCCGACCGATTCAAATTTGTTGCCTCGTCATACCTACAAAAGGCAATTTATTTGCATTGTTGGTTTGTGAGTAGTAATTTTTTTCCTCCCCTCCACTCTCACTGAATGGTTAGTTTTTTTGCCGCCCAAATCGAGAACCAATTGAAACGCATGACCTTGACTTTGTAACAACAAATTGTGAGCCTACAGGTCGTCAACAAAATCGAGTGGAATCGAATTGCGGATTAAGCGAAGCAAAAAAACAAAGCAAATGGCAAAATTGCTCTTTTTCCAAATTCGACACCGATCAATTATTAAATTCTTTATTAAAGAGAGTTAATAAAAATAACAACAATCGATGGAAGTTGTAGAATTGGGGAAAAGAAGACGTCGAAACACCCACACACACATAATGGAAGTGAACATTGCATTATTTTTTCGTTTGTTTTTTTTTTCAAAATTCCCTAGAACAAATTATGGAATTCACAGGTTAATAAGGCATCATCGGGAGAAGAGAAGATGTGTGATAGTTAATATCATATAAATTGGAATGGTTTACGACCAATATTCAGTTGAATGAACTGAGCTCATTATTAAGGGGGATGCGATGGTGTGGAATAAAGCTAAACAGAAGTGCCACTGGTGGACAAGAATTAAGCTTCGATGAATTTGAGCTCTTCGCCTTTTCTCGCCGGCGACTCGAAGCTTCCATCAAGATTGAGACCGCGTCGAATTCTCTGCAATCAATTTGGCATCACCAAAAAATTGAATATGATATCATTTTGGTTACATCTTGGAACGAGAGATGACGATTGGTGCAGAATAGGTAATAGATGGCATAGCCGGGAATCACAATCATTGAGCACGACGAAAGGAACCAGCCGAACGCGTTCGCCCACGCTGGAAACTCTTCGCCGGTGGGATATGTGATGGGATGATAGTAGACAATGCAGAAAATGAAGAGGACCTGAATATTTGAGAATTTTGTGAAAAAAAATTGCAAAAACAAAGGAATTTCTTACAAAACTTGTCGCCGGCGACGCAATTTTCCATATGAAATTGAAGCATCTCGGCAGCGTGATGCCCGTCATCTCATTCAGCGCCTCTCGGATGCGATCGGCGCCGAAGCCATAGGCGAGTCCGACGACTTCGAAGAACACCACGAAGAGGAGCGCGTAGCCGGAAGCTCCGTAAGCGTCGAACAATGTCAACCAATGCGAACCAGCCTGGAAAAAAAGGGATTCATCGATATATTGAGGCGCGATTGATGAAGCTCACATGTGTGACCATTGGGATGCCGAGAAGGAAGAAGAAGAGGCAAGTGAGTCCCAGCGACAACTTCTTGTGGCGGCGAAGAATTGGGAACGCGTCTTCGAGGGCGGTGAAGAGGCCCTCGACCATACACACCTGACTGTCCAAACCCAATATGGCGATCATCATGAAGAATAGGACGGCGAACACCTGCTTCATCGGCAGATTCGTCGCCACTTCCGGATAGGCGAGAAACGCCAAACCGACGCCGGGCTTCACTATCTCGGCGATGTCTTTGTCGGCGATGAAGCTCATGTAGCCGAGAATCGAGAAGACCGCAAGGCCGGCGATGATCGACGTCGAGCCGTTGATGATGCACATGATGAGCGCGTCTTTGATGCAATTGTGATTGAATTTGTTGTGCGAGCCGAGCGCGATCAACGCGCCGAATCCGACGCCGTACGAGTAGAACACTTGGGTGCCGGCGTCTTTCCACACCGCCGTGTCGGCGAGTCGCGTCATGTTCGGCTTCAGATAGAAGTAGATGCCCGTCGACGCGCCGGGAAGTGTGAGGCCACGAATGAGGAGGATGGCGATGAGAAGGTATGGGAACAGCGCGCAAAAGTAGACAAACTGAAATCGAATCGATTCGAACGAATTCATCATGAGCCTCAAACATCACCACATACATTTCTCGCCTGCGTGATTCCTTTCCACAACGCAAAATAAATGACGAGCCACGCGGCCGCCATGATTATGAACAGCTCCCACTGAATGCCGCCGAGCTCGCCGATATCGCCAGTGTCCATGAGAACGCGCCTTCTGGAATGGAAAAAAAAGATGACTTCAGGCTATGATTCAAAAAAAAATCGACCTACTCCCAGAATTGCTCGACCGACGTTTGCGTCTTGAGTCCCACTCGTTCAGCGGCGTCTTTGATGTACTGCAATTGGGTGGCGTTCTCTTTGCCGGTCAGACACGTGTCGGCGTTGTTCCTGAAGGATGGCAAGAGATTGAAATAGAACAAAATGAGATGACGATGTGAACTGTGCGCGTACCAATAATTAGTGCACGTCTCCCATGGGAACACGGTGGCGATCGAGGAGATCATGTAGAACAACGCCCATGCAACGATAACGCAAAAGTAGGCAATACACATGAAGGCGATCACGACGTTACCAATACCAACACCTCAAAAAATAAGTATAGAAAGCCAGAAGAAAATAAAAATCAAGAGCAACAACGATTCAAGCGGCGGGATACCTCGAAACAGCGGACACATGAGCCACATCTCCATGGCGCCTTTTTGGACGTACTGTCCGATGGTGACTTCCATGATGAAGATTGGGACAGCGGCGAGGCAGAAGAAGATCGCGTAGACGACGAGAAACGAGCCGCCGCCATTTCTGAAAATTGTGAGGTCGAAAAAAAAGATTTGTCTTTAATTACCAACCGATAGCATAGGTAGGGGAATCGCCACACATTGCCGAGACCAACGGCATAGGCGATCATGCTCATGAGGAAGTCGAATTTGCCGGACCATTGGCCGCGGTCCGGCTCGTCGACAACCTTCGACTCATCGGTCGCCAATGGAACGTGGTCATTTTTGCCAGAAGTACCCATGTTGCTGAAATTCGCGTGATCACAACTCTCGAATCGTCAACACACAATTGTTATGTTGAGTTGTAGAATTTCAAAAATAAAAAATAAAAAAGTGTGTGTTTCTCGAATTTTTTTGTTTGTTTTCCTGTTTTCCTCTCTCGCCAGCGTTTAATTCAAAATCGATGGGAGGACAGGAAAAAAAAATCAACAAACTAACAAACAAGATTGCAAATTTGAAATTGGTTGGAAATGGAGCGCGTCGGTAATTATAACGAAGGGTGGGTTCGTGTCCAAATTGCAACCAGAAACAACAACAACAACAAAAAATACCTATATAATCGATTACTGTAGGTACCGTAGTTTGACCTACTTCCATTTTTCGAGGAACGGCCAATTAAAGCTAGAGCAATTATTTCTGATATCCCTCTAACCTGCTGGGATAGTAATCCGATGGCTATAATTGGGCTGCCTACCGTAACCCCCCTGTGAGAACCGATGAAATCACTTATTAAACCAGTAAAGAAAAATCGAGGTGGTGTACATCAAACATCGAAAAAAAAGGGCAAACATGGGTACGAGTACACACAAAAAATAATTGAAACATTTTGTCGAATCAACGTCGGGTATTTGAATGAATACTCGTCGGGCCTCACCAGAAAATGAGAGAAGCGAACTACCTCAAAAAAAAATGGAAGTGAAAGTTTTGTCGCTCGCGCAGCAATTTGCCAACAGTCGACACACCAAAAATAAAGTTTGGCCACGCCCTCACACTAACCCGCTTCCCCCCCCCCTTCATAGTCGACGTCTCGAATTCCAGATGATCGGAGAGGAGTCGATGATGTCATCCGGTTGACAACTGTCTTTACACGCTTCACCCAGCCAGCGGCACCTCTTTCAAAGTTCGCTACTACGGATTTTCACCAAAAACGATCTAAAATATTGAGGCAGCTCAATAAAGTTCAATTTTTTTGGGGGGAAAACTTCGATTCTTGTCGATTTCGAGCGCGGGGTAGATTTACGAGTATGCGCCTTTGCTATGGTCTCGCACCGACTAATAGATATAATAATTAAACAGCTACGCGCTCGCACGTGTCGAGACCATTTTGAAAGGCGGCACGCGTAAATCTACCAGCTTCACCGAACGTTGACTATAATTGGGTATAATCTGTTCCCGAAAAAAAGATGGCTACCCAAATTACTCAACCACACGTTGAGGATCGCGCCCCATTTAGTTTTATCAAATTTCTACAATAAAATCGAGGCGCGCTTAAAGTACAAGGTCTTCCAGCGAAAATCGTATTTACCAACTCGTAAATCTACATTAATATCGCTAAATTAAAATTCGCAAACTGCAACTAACACTTGCTAAACGAAAGACAATAATTCAAAATATATGTTTTTGTAATAATCATTCTGCGGACAATTTGAGCCAACGCCAGCTGGATTTGTCCGCAGATGAGATAATCTATCTAAAATTGAAAAAAAAAAAACGATTCCGAAAAGGGAAACTCGCACCCCCCCCCCTTTTTCGTTTCTCATAAATTCAAGGGACCATAAAGCACAACATTCAACCGCCCCGGCGGGTGCGAACCTGAACATGCAGCTGCGTCGAGCAATGTCCGCAGATGAGAGACGACTCGCACTTTTCGATCGCCATCATTTTGATCACTGAATCGCGATGGGTGAGTGCATTTTGAGTTGACACATTTTTCGTTAAACGTGTGGGGAGGGGAAGGGCGGGGGAAGGGCGGGGATTAAAAAAAACCAATCGGATCATGCATGGTGGGGGAGAGGCGCTCTGATGATGCCATCAATTTGACGAAAAGCCCCCCGGGACCACCCAGCCAAATAATCCGGGCGGGTTGATTGCAGGGATTACTGTACGCTTGGCAGAAAAGAGGAAGTGACCAGCGGAGCGAGCCCAGCACCAGGGGAAGGGTGGAGGAAGGCGAACACGAACACGAAGAGATGAGCCACTCGTTGATAATCTAAGAAACTGTGGATAAAAAAAATAGTGGGCGTGTCGCAGAGCCCACAATCAGTGTGTGTGTGTGCGCGCCCGGTTGCCCAAGGGAGGGTGGCGGAGGAGAGCACAATCTTTAAAAAAAGCTTATATATATATAAAGATATATATATTCGCACGAGACGGCGAGGCGTTTCGAGAGACGCCAGAGACGACACATTCTGGCGGCGGGGGCCGCCCCGCATCTTTGAAAATGAGCGCAATGGTTAGAGAGCCGGAGAGCGTCAGACATTCGCTGTTGACCGTGGGCCGGGCCGGCCCGAAAAATCATTTTTTTCCCTTATCACTAGATCGTATAGTATAATAGACTGATGAGTAATGAGGGGATCCAAAAAAAGAGAACGCGGCTTGTTTGACATCATATCAGTTGACAGATATATATCAAAGATTGATGAGTGGACAGCTTCGGTGAAGCTTACTCAAAAAGAGGCAGTCACGTGAGCCGCCGTGAAATCAAAATCAAAGCGTGTTTGAGCTTTGTTTGATTCGCGTCGACTTCTCTCTCTCTCTCAGCGATTTTCAATAATTATTTCATCATCACCCATGATGCATTTGAGCTGCGTCTCGCCGCCTCGTGTGCTCTATGCGCCCTTCTTCTTCTTCCTCGTCGGATGTTGCCAATGTGTTATGACGATTTTTGAAAATCAGACCGCTCGCGCGAGCGCCAAAGAGACGTCAGACAGAACGCGCAGCGCAGCGCCGCCCGTCCGATTTTTATGTGCAATTGGAGATGTGGCAGGTGCCCCCCTGTGCTGGACGCAAAAAAAATTCTTGCAATCAGCGGCAACAATTTTTGAAAGTGTTCGACCATCAATAATACAGCCCCAGGAGCAATAGGGCCTTTAGAACTTCGACAGCACCCTACGAGCTTTAGACCTTCGATAGGGTCCTCCAAGGAGCAGGGAAGGGATCAACCTTTCCCTTCGGACATGAATAATTTTCCATATTGCTGGGGACCCGGCTTCTGCCTGGGACCTTCTCGGTTCGACGAATTTCAGATTCATCTGCAATTTTTGCAGGCTCGCACAATTCTGAAAAACCCGCTGGCTTGCGCTGAATCGCGATGCGTTTGATTCGCAGGTTGTCGGTGAGTACGGTATCACAGCGGGAATTCGAATTACCGCTGGGAAAAGGACCGAGTCATATTCATAATGGTCCCATAAACACACCTTGTCGAATTCGGTCCCGCCAATACGCGATTCTCGCTCTGGCTGCGAGAATCGCGCCAATGCAAAACTACAGTATACATGCATTAAAGGCGCATTCAAAAAATTTTGCCATTTTCGCGCCACACCGGAATTCTATCAAAAAACAACCTACAGTTGGCCGTCTTAATTGGTCTGTGTACTTCACACGGACAATGCGACGCTTAACACCGCTAGTTTTCTACAATATAATTAATATAATTAAAGGCCTATTTAGAAAATATGACAAAAAAAATGTGACGTCACAAAATGGGAAATTTCTTTTGTGTGGCACTTCACACGCTTGTAGGACGCCCCTTCGATAATGGAAGGAAGGAATCCAGAAAAAAAAAACTTGAAATTCAATTGAATGGGCTCAAGTGTTCTCAGAAAACAAAAACAGAGCATTATATCTTCAATTTTTTAAGCGAATTTTGTCGAAAATTTCAAACCGACCATTATTTCTTCAGCAAAATCTCGCGCATTCATTTTTTTGGAAAGAATCTACCATTTCAATGCGCCTTTTTTGGAGTTTCCCACGTCGTGCAAAAAAAAAAGAATCGTGATTTTTAAAGAAATTTGATTATTGACTTTGGGTTTCTTTGTTAAAAATTGTGGAAAAATGCAAATTTTCGTAAAAACTAGTTTTCAAGGAGGTTTTCGCCGCTTTCTTAAATTGCTGCCCAAAGGACCATCTTATTTAAATATACGATGTTTGGAGCCATCAAACGATAGTCCGTGTGAACTACACGTGCTCGAAAATTCCGTACAATGCTCATCAAAGATGTCGGATCATTTTTATAGATTCTCTCTCTCTGCGTGGTTGTTCTAGAGAATGTGGGCGACGAAAAACGCTCATCAAAAATTTAATAACGCGCCCAATACGCCGATGATCAAAAGCAAATGCCGAACACACAAAAAAAAATTCGATCCGATTCGATTTTTAAAGATTTGTGTGTCTGTTTTTTTTCTTTCATTTGATAACGAAAAATTGGAGAGTTTGAGGCGGCTCCTGATAACACATACAATGGAAACAAACAACAGTGAATTGCCGATTTTTTTTATTTATTTGAAGACGCAATGCTTAAATACTGCACAAATTGTAAACAAAAGTTGAGAAACTCAATTTGAAAACAAAATTGATTAAAAATTATTTAGGGATGGGGGAGGGGGCGAAAAAAATCAATTTTGACGCGTTAAATAGTTTGGGAAATTGACACGTGGAGTTCACGGTCACGTGAAAAAAAATAAAAACAATTTCCTAATTTTTTCATTATCGCAAAAATTGTGTTTGGTGGAATGCGGACTCGAACTCATGACCTTCTGCGTCTCAAAAATTCGAACATTTGGGGGTCGGTTGACAAAGAAAAATGAGCTGCCGGATGACTAGAATTAAAGGCGCATGGATTTGATAAATAAAAACTATGTAGAAATTGGACATTGAAAGTACTAGCGACCGCCGTCGTCACCGCAATTTTTTCCTATTTGCACTCAAATAGAAGGTCAGATATGTGAACTTTAACTTTTTGATTAAGACAGGACACCGAATATTGTGCTATTTTGTAGAGTAAGGAGAGCAAAAATAAACACGGCGTGGTGGGGAATCGAAAACTCGATGTGCCGCGCGTCAGTTCAAAACGCGAACGACTGAGCCATTAGCGCGCTGCGCACTGGGAAGAAAAAGGCAGATATGTGATGCGCGTTTCTGAGAAATCACAAGAGCCAATAATTTCAAAAACACGAAATTGTAAAAAATTTTTCAATGTTGTCTCGAAATTAGCCAATAAAACGAACACCTCGTTGACGGAAAAACTGGTTTTCGTTGTCGCGTAAAAGAAAAACTGATCAGCAAGAAACTGATGCGGATAATTGAAACCTCAAAAAAAACGGCTTCGAAAAATATCGAAAAAACGAAAAATTGAAACAGAGCACCGCATTTCGAAATTTTCGTTTCACGGCCCCCGTATATGGGTGTGATCTTGGTAGCGCGCATGACGACATCAGATGAAGAAGGAGAGGGGGGGGGTCGTTTTTGACAAATTGACGTCCTCTCCCAAAACCGTGAAAAACTCTCGAGTGGGTGTTTGCCGCGATCCGATTCGGTTGAAGATTTTAACGAATTACGAGGACGCCAAATTAATTAGAACACACTCACATATAAACACGAGTAGGGCGCGAAAATTGACGGCGCTTTCAATTTTTTTTAATTAACCTGTTCTTTTTCGCACATTTTTTTTCACCGCACTAACAGTGTTTTTGCATTAATGTGTGTTGATTTGTTCTTAATTAGCGGAGGAACGCAAAATAATTAAGAGAATTTGTTTGTTTTTCCACACAAATATTGCCAGCTAATGGCTAATGTTAGTAGAATAAAAAGGAACAAAAAAATGAACACAATTAAGAATGAAGGCAAAAAAGTTGTGCATTTTGGCGTCTCGGTGGGCCTCAGAAAACGGTATGTACAGTAACCCATAAATAAATTCACTTTTTTCCACAATTCTAAATCAAAAACGATGAGACAAATGGAGTTCAACATTTATTATGCATTTTCACACACACACAAAAATCGATCAATAATCATTTTTTCGCTTCTTCATCCAATATTCCGATCGATTAATCCATTTTTCGCGCTTTGATTCGCATTCCTTCGCCAAATTTTTCGGCAAAAATTGAACACTACGCTTCTCAAATACCTTCAACGCGCAGAATTCGCTATTATGCGGGCATCCCTTCGCCAAATGAGTGATGACATGATACGTATGATGGAATGCGCTATGGAAAAGCACCTGAAAATGTTTCAATGATGATTTTGAGAACGAAATTCCGTTCATAGTTTTATGGGGGAGTGCGTTCAACTGATAGGTTCCGGGGTTATTGGCCAAAAAACAATGATCTCGTTATTCTACCGTCGCAGCAGCGATCAATCATTATGACGACTTTCGATGCGTCGATATCTCGCGACATTCGAGGTCAGACACCACTTCTTTTTGAATTTTGAACTTTTTTTTCCCCAAAAATGTCAATACCCTAACAGCGGGACCAGAATTCTTCAGATTCCACAGCTCCACGGCAACCGACGCGGTATAATGTGGCATTCCACCTTCAATGACTCTCTCCTCATCACCAAATGTCGTCAGGAACGCGTAAACCGTTGTGTCGTGCTAAAAAAAAATTGATTTTCTCAAAAATAATGAAAAAAATTCGAAAATCTACCGCCGAGTACGCGTGATACTTCAATTTCGACATCCATGCGCATTCGGGCGTCGAGCTATTCAAACAGCTCAATTTCTGATTCATTTTATCAATGATTGTGCGCAATAGGGGTCCTCCACGAAGTCGGATGAGCTCCGGCTTATAAGGATCGGCGATTCCGAACAGAAATCGAGTTCCAATTTGTGATAGATTCCTCAACTTCTCAGTGACCTCTTCAGTTATCCATTCCGGCTGGCTCATATTATATAGGGTCTGAATTTCAATGGAAACGATAATAATAATAAATCAAAAATCAACCTCAATATAATGAACATCATTGATCAGATAGACTTCGGGCATGACGACTTTTTTGCCAGTCTTGTCGCTCAAAAAATCCAGAAACTCTTGATTCTCGGCAACGAATCGCTGATATGTCGACGCGTCGTAGATCTCGTTGACGAGCTCGTCAGCGCGCGGGCACGGCGCAAAAACATTTCCGATCTGAATTGAACGAAACGATGATGAGTCAATGTGAATCAGCCCCAAAACCGACCGGGTCATCGTTTTCGGCGACGGTGTGAACAGGTATCGGCGTCCAACCACGTGGCCATCTGGAAAAGAAAATTCAAAAACATCGAGAAAAAAAAGTGAATATGTATTGACAAATATTTTGGTTTTAAGAACCGGTTCTCCAGTTTTTAATAAAGAAAAATATTTTCGGCGTCAAACGACTAAACCAAATTTTAAAAATTATTGGCTATGTGCCAATGAGTCTCGAGGCGTACATTGCATTATAGCGTACGCGCATTTATATGCAGTCAACGATAAATTTAAATATAGACAGGTTTTGCGAATTTCAAGGCCCCGCCTCCTTAGACCTACGCCGTTTTGTCGGGATAATCGCTTCCCGCCTCTCCATTCTCGAACATTCCAGCCAGGTTTGAAAGCGCTGAAACCAGAGTTCGATTCACATCTGTACTTCTAATATAGACCTGAAGAAATTTCCATATGCGCAAAAATTCACACCGAAATAAAAGATACCTCTTTTGGATAATATTGGCGGCTTAATAATGGTCTTGAGGAATTGATATATTTTTTGTATAGTAGACGACCTAGAGCGTATTGTTGCCACATGCCGAGTTGCGTCAACTCTCCCCATCCATTATGCCAAGCTTCTTCCTTATAGGGGTCAGTTGGATAGGTTCCCACTGGCGCGCGATCGCCGTGACGCCACACCTAAATAATTTTGAATTCAATCCCATTCTTCCACTTTTTTCAAGCCTACCACTTGCGATAATAGAAGCTCGTCGCCGTCTTGAAGCTTTCTCGAAATATACGGAGGCGTTTTGTGGACTGGAATATTCCTCTCGTGCTGAATGACAATCTGAAAGGACCATTGGTGGTGTTTCCAAGCGCTTTGAAGACTTACTGGATCGGCGTGCTGCTCTTGCGCATCGGCGAATCCGATTAGTAGAAGAAGTAGCGAAGCGTTAAGCAGAATCATCTAGAAGCTAAAATCAATAAGGGACGAGGGCACAAGGGCAAAAAATGAGACAAAAGCGATGTTGACCGGCACCGTTTTTACACAACGACCCACCGACAACGATTTATCACTGCTCCGAGAGCACTTTGCGACTTGTGTTCCCATCTTTTTTTATTTTTGCCGCTGTTGCTGTTATTTATATTCAATTTCACAGATTTCTTATCAAAAATCGCCCACGCACAAAAACAATTGTTTTTATCAATGAATTAGATCAACAAGGAACAATATCGAATTTTGAGCCGATGTGGAAATAATTCTGCAATCGGTTATTTTTATTTTTTTTGTTCGAATTTTAAATACCTCGTCGAATGGGCAAAATCGATGGTCGCGATCTGAGAACATATAATTCGGAGGTGCCTTAATTAGTGTTAATTAATTAATTATGTGACTTGGGTTTACCATAACACCGTTATCAGCTCTGATATTATCGATATTCGGATCAATGACGGTTCGGCAGGACGAGTGGCTCAGTGATAACCTTCTTCGGGTAATTCCTTCGACAACGCAAAACTTCAAATTCGATATTTATAAATAATTCAATTGTGATTCATACTTTTTTATTGTTTTGAGAACATATTGGGAATGTGTGAAGAAAGGATCTGCAAAAAAAAGACAAAAAAGTCCTAATGAATTTGAAAACCAAAAAAAGTGTGTCAAGTTGCGTTCGGTGAATGCACATTTTTAAAGATTACAGTAACACGTATTGAAAATAGATTATTAATGGGATTTTTCAATTTTTCATCTTTCAAAAAACTGCAAAATTGAAGTACCTTGCAGATTCCACAAACTCGTAGCAGCTTTTTGTCAAAAACTCGCAGCCGAACCCTTTTCCATACCAATAATTGCTCATTTCTTGTTTCAGAAATTGCCTATTCACCAAATACCATCGCCTAGACCCATCAATTTCTGATGTATTTCTTTTTTTCAAGCCTACTGATTGCCTAAAAACGTCTCCTCGAGAATGCCAGCAGATATTTCACTGAAAAAATTGGGACCACTTTCTAAAATTGGCGTCATCAGCTCATTTCCAAATATGTACTCATTCAAGTGATGCTTCTTCGGACCATCCGCCTCAATTCCAATCAGTGTTTCACAATTAAAGTGCTTTCTAGCTTCTGCCTATATTAGAAAGAATTATTCTAGAAAGCGTTGGAATCGGAAAATCAAAAATACCAAAGCAGTCCCTGACGCAAAATCCATATAGGTCCTATTCGCCTTCAATGGTCCGTAGGGTGTTCGCCACGTGTACACCTCATTTTCGCCGCTTCTGCTGTTCTCCCGATCAGGCCAATATGTTCCAAACCCCTAAAAATGGCATGGGACCATTGAAAACAAGACAAAAAAAAATACAAGCGCATGTAGAAGCTCGTGTCGGAATAGATCGAAAAAATTCGGAAATCGTTGCCCATTTTTGGCGCAAATTTGCATTTTGCCAATTTTTGGCCTAAAACGAGTCGAATTTTAGTTGGAGTTCACCAAAAAAATCTGGCGAACCGCTCACGATCGATCGCAAATGGCTGCGCCAGCGCCAACAACGACGGATCGTTTCGGCATTTCTCCAAGGATTGCTGCAAAATTTTTTGAATGTGAGTGTCTTTTTCGTTTTTTTGAACCCAAACCTCAACAACAATGATGAAATTTGAGGATTTGACGATATTCTCAAATATCGAATCCCTTATATGATAATTTTGCCCAATTTCCGTTGTCTGAACGTAGACCCATGAGAATTGCTGACTGGAAGCTTCTAGAACGCGTGAAGCGTTGAGCTTTTGCTTGGCTCTCGACACGAATATCGCCTTTTTGAACCATTTGATAGAGTCTTGAAGAGCCGACTGCAAATTTTTGAAAAGTGTGCAGTGTTGCGTCAATTCCAATTTGAAATCAACGAAAAACTCAATTTTCAATTTTTTTCGCTCCAAAGAAATTTTAAAAGATTCTAAAAAAGATTAAATTGTCAACGTCAAATTCAAAAGCTTTGCATGCGCCTTTAATGTGTACTGTATTTTTGTCCCTCCAACCTTCTCATCTTATATGTGACAACTGGTTATGCGTGTTATCACAACACCAACATCCTTCCGATTCAATGACCAATCCGAACCGGTTCTGATGGTTGATCGCTAATTGGCATGCATCCAATAATCTCAATAATCCAACACCAACCTGAATCTCATTCTTCAACGGACCATAGCCGTTGATGATGGCGATGTTTAAAGGCTCGAACGCATTGGCATGCGCCTTTAATATCGTCCAACAACCGATGACGAGCACGAGGCGAAACATTGGAAAAATGCGAATGTTTGACAAGAAATTGTTATTTTTTTTTGCTCTATTCAACAAAAAAAAAAATTTTTTAAACATCCCCATCGATGACGAATGAAAACCTTTATTAGGGGGGGGGACAAAAAATAAGGCACATTTTTGTGAGGACGAGAATTATCGAGTTTAGTAGCCCGGCGCGGTTCTCGGCGGCGGGCAATGATCGCATCCTCCGCCGGATCCCGGCGCGCCGGCGTCGCCCGGCGATCCCGGCGCTCCCGGATTGCCGGGCGCGCCGTCGGGTCCCGGATCGCCGGCCGGTCCCGGCGGTCCCGGTTCGGCGCTTCCCGGTGCGCCCGGATTGCCTGGCGGGCCGGCTGGTCCTATCGGTCCCGGTGGTCCGGCGGGTCCCGGCGTGCCGGGCACTTCCACAACATCGCCCGGCGCTCCCGGATTTCCGGGCGCGCCCGGCGTTCCGTCGCTTCCTGGCGGTCCCGGCGGTCCCGGCGGCCCGGCTGGTCCCGGTCCACCGCCGGACGGCGTGTTGCCGGGAGCGCCCGGCGCTCCCGGCGGTCCAGGTGGTCCCGCGTTGCCCGCCGGTCCCGCTGGTCCCGGCGGACAATCGAAGCAGAAGTCCGACGGCGACGGTGCGGTGGCGGCGGCCGCGTCCGCTCCAGCGCTTCCCGGATTTCCGGGAGCGCCGTCCTTTCCATCGTCGCCGTCCTTGCCCGGCGGTCCCGGCGGTCCGGCGGCACCAATACCGCACGAGCAGCAACTTCCACCACCACCACCACCGCCACCACCAGCGGCGCCACCTTCCGCATAACCGCCGCCACGTTTGATTCGCGAGCTGACGCCTTTGACCGCCTCGAATCGACTGAACTCATCCCACAATCCATCGGTTCGATGTTTGCAAAACTCCACCTAAAATCGGCAAAAATTAATTGCGCCAATTATCCGCCAATTCAACCTCATTCTGAAGGCTCGACTGAACGTGCTGCATATAATTGTAGAGCATCGGAACGGCGATGATCGCTGTCAGCGTGGCGATCGTCGACACCGAAATGCCTGGAAATCGATTGGTGTGGTGCGATAGGTGAAAAATTGAAACGCACCAAAGAATGCGAGTCGTTTGAGGCTGTCGGCCTCGGCGATTTTCCGCTTCTCCTCCATGCTTCCTTCAATGTTGTGGAGGTCGGCGTCTGCCGTGTCCGCCTCCGTCCCAACGCTTTTATATGTATGAATGATCGTCGGTGATGGGAGGGGAGAGGAACTCGTTACTTTCGCACGACTGGTAATAGGAGGGGGGGGGTGATAAAGCTGAACAATGATAACACACTGGTCTCATCTTTTCGGCGACTAGATATCGCGTTGCTGCCGACAATCGACGGGGCTCGCACAAAACTACAGTAGTCCTAGTGGTGGAGGGGACCAATTTGAGAATTTTGACCTTCGATACCTCAAATTATAGAACCCGCGAATTGTCCGCAGCTGATTTGAGCCACCTCGAAAAACAATGGGTGGGCAAGTGCAAAAAATTGATTTCGAGCGCCAGCAAAACGAAAGCCGAAGCGAACAATTGAGACGTGACTTTTTTGAGCTTTTCACCTTTGGTTTGCCTATTTTTTTGTTTCGTCAAGGGTCCCCCACGATGATTCGGACCATTAATTGCGTTACGAATGCCTCCATCCCACACACATTTTTCACCTATCGCACCACACCAATCGATTTCCAGGCATTTCGGTGTCGACGATCGCCACGCTGACAGCGATCATCGCCGTTCCGATGCTCTACAATTATATGCAGCACGTTCAGTCGAGCCTTCAGAATGAGGTTGAATTGGCGGATAATTGGCGCAATTAATTTTTGCCGATTTTAGGTGGAGTTTTGCAAACATCGAACCGATGGATTGTGGGATGAGTTCAGTCGATTCGAGGCGGTCAAAGGCGTCAGCTCGCGAATCAAACGTGGCGGCGGTTATGCGGAAGGTGGCGCCGCTGGTGGTGGCGGTGGTGGTGGTGGTGGAAGTTGCTGCTCGTGCGGTATTGGTGCCGCCGGACCGCCGGGACCGCCGGGCAAGGACGGCGACGATGGAAAGGACGGCGCTCCCGGAAATCCGGAAAGCGCTGGAGCGGACGCGGCCGCCGCCGATCATCGTCACCACCACCACCAACACCAACACCAATGGCGGAATTTTCACACCCGAGTAATTGGGAACATGAGAGCGAGACAAAATAATAGTTTTCAGGAATTGCTGCTTCGTCAACATCCACAATTTGAAGGCGACCGTCTCGTGCGGCGTCGTCGGCAAAGAGTGCTGCAAGGACGCGCGCACGTGCCCGAACACCGACACCCACACCCTGGACGTCGATCGCGCCATTTTCGGCGTCCCGTCGGGTCCGATTGAATGCAAGGACGCCGTGCGAAGGGGCTTCGTCAGCGAGGAGCAGATCCGCGGATTCTGCACACAATACGTGCCGTCGGGCAATTCGCTGTAGGCCGCATCAGGCTCGCTTTCTCATTTTCTCTTTTCTTTGCAGGACCGTCTCGTCGACGTCGGCGATCGCCAGCATTCTTGCCTTTGTCGTCTCAATGATCATGTGCCTTTAAACGCCATTTCTAATTTATATATTTATTATTAGTCGCTAATAAATATTTATCATTCGCCTCGAAAATGGGTTAAGCAGAGTTGAAATTTAATCATAGTGGGAAATGTCCGCAGCACAACATTATGATAATCTGGGTGAATCATCGCTGTCCACAAATTCTAACAATGAAGCCGCGAGTTGTCCGCAGCACCAAATTGTGATAATCGCGCAATTTCATAAAAACAATTAAAGAGCGGTCGATTGTCCGCAGCACGAAATCGATATCAATAATGATTTATTTTCAAAGAGCCGACGCGGCTCCCCCTCAAATGTCATTTATCGTGTGGAATGTCAACAAGTTGCCGGATTTATATTGAACATTTACAACAATATGAGCTTTTTTTTGTCGCGTTGAACTTGAAAAGGAAGAATGATGGTTGCGTGTTTGCTTGTTTTTTTTAGAGAACTCGTAACTATAATGAGATGAAATGATACAGAATTGGGGACCATTGAATTAGGCTCTTCGATTCCGGTAGACGTATCTCAGCCAGTTGCGCGCATCGCTCGGCTCGTTCTTCTTCATCATTTTCGAGTTTCCGTTGAGCATTCGCAAAAATGTGCGCTGTTGGTAGGTGTTCTGGAAAAAAATTGGGCTTCGCTCGTGCAATCCTTCAAAACGTGACATTTGAAAAATTTCCACGGCGGGGGGGGGGGACCATCAGAATTTCGCTAGTGCGGAACGCGTTTCCAATGTTTCACAGCAACAACAAGACTACGGTAGACGCGATAAATAAATGTGTGCAATTGCGCGTCGAATTCGGCGCATCGATTTTTGTTTCTCGAGATTGCGGATTATCGAAACAAATCCGATGTTTTATTATTATTATTATTCGCGATTAGTCATTGGCAAACACAATTCGATGAATAGGGGAGTAATTGGCCAAAAAAAGAAAGAAACACGCCGGAATTTTTGTGTTCTGGGTCTCGCCGCGAATTGTTCAGTGGAGCGCACTTACCGTTGTGTTTTCGCCGTTTTGCACAAACGGTAGCCGAAGGACCATTCGGCGTTTGATCGGTATCGATTTCGAATAGCAACTGATGAAAATGATGGATAGCAGAATCCAGACGATGAACCCTTTGAGACAATTCATATCTGCAATAGAATCAAATGGAGCAGACGTGGACTAAACGGGCGAACGCGAATCAAGGAGAATTAATACTAGGAAGCTGCGGACAATTTTCGGGGAAACGCGACCACTCAGAACATCGCGATTGTCTCAAAAAAATGCCAAAACCAATTGAATTTTCGAGATTCGATTAGAGCAATCAATTATAGAAATAAGTTTTTCGAACATTGTTGGTTTGGTTGAAATTCGATGGCTCTATTTTTAGTGATGTCCGGCCGAACACTATGCAAAATGATGTAGTTAAACACAAAGGAGTCGATGATTGGCCACGCCCATTATGAATTTTGGTAATTCCAGAAATTTCTGGAATCGCGCGAAGAATGAATCAGTTCTCGTCGACGGGCTATCATTATCCAGCAAGTGGGCGCGTCCAACACTTATACAGTGAATAAGGTCAGGACGGTGTGCGCATTTCGAAGCGCTGATGAAGTCTCTAGGGCTGTGGCGCGAAGGGTTTTGCACTCGAGGCCGGCTAGAGCCGAAAATTTTTTGCAATTCTTTAGACTACTTTTATGGCTTCTTAAACGTTTTAGGAGGGGGGGGGCACGTGACAATTAAAAAAGGAACATCCCAACAAGACAACACGGAAGCTGAAAAAAAAAGTGCAAGAGCTCACGATGAGAACTCCATTATTTTTAATTGTGGCCTCCGTGCTCTATTCGAAGAGACGTTGTTATGAAGTGGGCTTTAACTTTAAAATTGAAGAAATCGATCTGCGGACATTTTTTTTTATCGCGAAATTGTCGCTGACAGCGATCATCGCCGTTCCGATGCTCTACAATTATTTGCAATTAATTGCGTTACGAATGCCTCCATCCCACACACAGCTTTCGGCGCTCATTTTGCGCGTTTATTTTCGTGGTTTTTGCAAAACAAATAAATGACGTTTTTTTTTGCCAATCGTCAGGTTTTTTTTTGTTCAAGCGTTTCCTCATCATCGCCTACCGTATGATTCGTTTTTTTGCGATCCGCCTGCTGCGGACATTCAGCTTGTTTTGTTGTCGTCGGATTTTATTGGTCCTTTTCTCTCTTTCGAATAAAATTGACCAAAAATATAATCAAATGAAGCTTGGCACTTTTTTGCTGTTATTGCAAATTCCGACCTTCAACATATCAATATTCATCTGCGGACAATTTTTGCTCAAAATTTTAATCTATCACTCACCACCAATTCGGGATTCCCAATTCAAAATACCGTAACCCAATTGGGGGCCCCTCTCACCACAATGGGTTACTGTAGCTGACAAGCACACAACCCTTGGTGTGCATTTGATTTGTTAAAATCATTCTGCGGACAATTTCGCGATAAAAAAAATGTCCGCAGATCGATTTCTTCAATTTTAAAGTTGAGCTCTTGATTCGTTGATCATTGCGTTGGTATTAATTCCGAATAATCCATACCGAGCCGATCCGACGCCCACTTCAAATGTTCTCTGAAAACAACCATCGTTTGTACCGGCCCGGATAAATGTCGGCAGCTTATAATTAATAAAATAATGCCGTGTTAGCTCGGCCGAGTTTTTTTTTCGTCGATTAGAGGTCAAAAGGCGCACTACATATTGGTTTTTGATCCCTTCGTTCGCATTGTTCTTCTTTTTTCAACCCAAACAACCATATGAGAGTATTATTACTCATACATTCATTCATTATTTATGGAATTTATTATTGGGGTCCGAATTGCAAATATTGACTCGATGGTTTTTTTTTCATCTACGGACATTTCGAAAAAAAAACCTAATTTTTTGAAAATGTTTAGAATTTCTCAAAATTTTTAGCGTTTCACAAATTCCATCAAAAATAGTTCAAATTTTAATCCAATTTTTCAAAAAAATTTTTTCCGAAATGCACCGGAATTTATTTTTTTGCGAAATTGAAATTGTCCGCAGATGGATTCTAATAAAGTCGTTGCAGTGATAAGGCACTAATTGGACTGTGCCGTCACTACCTGCGGGCGTTTCCCCCGACTTTAAATTGTCCGCAGATTGCGAGAATTTCTTATTTGGACAAATCCCGTGAATTGTCCGCAGATGGATTTTATAAAAATGCTTCGATTCACATTAGCTTATACACTTTATCATTAATGATTTACGTGAAACTGAACCAGACATCAAATTTCCAAAAAAAAGCCTATTTTGATATTTTTTATGGTGGAAAAACAAAATTAAAAAAACGTGCACTTTTTTCGCGAAAATAGTACGCACTTGATGTTTGCTCACAAAAAAAAACGGATTTTTATCGTATTATGCCCACCTGGAAAGCGTTTTTTGCCTGTTTTCCCTCATTTTTCCTCGACAAAAAAAAAACGAAAAATATTTGCTTTTTGAGACATTCCGAGCAAACTATAATCCTCGCTAATTGAATAATCCGCTGAGATGAATGACAACCAAAAAATTTGCACTTTTAAGCTTAAAAAGTGCGTCATTCTGGTTAAAGAATGAATGTCCATACTATTATTGGGTCCCGAAACGAATCGGAATTCTGAAATTCTCAATAATCGCCAAAACTTTGATTTGGGAAAACCTTCACTTAACCGCATTTCGTCCACGATTCCCTCAGTGGGAGCGTGGCAGATTGCGTAAGCGCTTCGCGTTTTGGTGCGGAAGGTGACAGGTTCGAGATCGCCTCCCATTTTTGCTCTTTCCAAAAACCTATCTTGTTGGGATATTCCTTCTGTTGAAGCCAATTCCAAGAATTTCGACTTTCGCCTCCCCGCCCCTTCTCCAAAAAAAAATTAGTCACATATCTCTTCGTTTCCTTTTATGATAGTTGTTGTTATTCATCCCTTCATATAAAAAAATTTTTTTTCCCAATTTTGAATAGTGCAATGAGGGAGAGAATGAGCGAAGATGAGCAATTGTGAATAATTCAATTTTCTACTCAAGTCTCAATTAAACAAGTTATAAAAGGATGGTAATCGTTGAAAGAACATCGTTTTCAACTTTGAGATGGCGTGCAAAAATGATTTAACTGTAAAAGGGATCGAACCCAAAACAATCAGTGTGATGGCTAAGGATTTCTCCACTTCGCCAGACGTGCACCGAACGGATGGAGGTGGACGGCGAATATGTGCAGCCCATCCACCCCCCGCAAACCACGTGACCCACTTTTTTTAAATCACGGAAATAATATGAAATCATATTTCAATAAAATATTTATCATTTGAAAGACGAGATTCGCAAACCGACATTTTAAATGTCTGAGTGTCTCAATATACTTTAGTCGAAATTCCATCGCCCCGTAATCCATGGTTCAAATAAATTGCGAATTTTTTTGATGTGTGTGTGTGTGTGCACTTGTCACATGATTCACCAAGAATAAATTGACAACCAGCGCCTCTTGTTTATTTTGTTTTCTGTCCATTTTTTTTGACCTACTCACCGAGTTGATTATCAGCTGTCATGTCGTGTTTTTCCCAACAAAAAAATTATTTTGCGACATTTTCACTAATTGGCTATTTTTCATTTTGATGAGTCGCCTCGCATTCAATATTTTTCCCCAAATTTGGATCTAGCCGCTGAAACTCCCGCGAGATGTCCGCAGATGAGCTACTAGATGCAAATTTCGCATTAATTGATTCATTTTTTTAATAGCGATGCGCCTTTAATTATCACGATCCGTTCAAGACCCATTCTCAAAAACGACCGTATGCGCCTTTAGATTTTTTTTGGCTCTAAGGGATCATTTAAGTTGATCTGAAAAACAACAGAAAAAAACGAGCAGCTGCTTCAAACCGACCCGTCGAAATTCAGGTATTCAACGTGCAAATTGAAATTTGCAAAAGCCGGAAAACACGAAAAAAAAAAACTGAAGAAGCACGCGTTCGAGAATATTCGACCACCATATGCACATTTTTTGAGAATTTCTGCAATTCTAGACATTTGCTTCTGACGACGTCGCCTTGTCAATCGTCATCATCATAATCATCCACTATAGAAGTAGGCCACGCCCACTTCATAACAACGTCTCTTCGAATAGAGCACGGAGGCCACAATTAAAAATAATGGAGTTCTCATCGTGAGCTCTTGCACTTTTTTTTTCAGCTTCCGTGTTGTCTTGTTGGGATGTTCCTTTTTTAATTGTCACGTGCCCCCCCCTCCTAAAACGTTTAAGAAGCCATAAAAGTAGTCTAAAGAATTGCAAAAAAATTTTCGGCTCTAGCCGGCCTCGAGTGCAAAACCCTTCGCGCCACAGCCCTAGAGACTTCATCACAGATAAACGGCGGCATAGGCACAATGGAAGCATAATGGAAGAACGGCTGTGGATATCATAGGAATCTTATATGCAAGTTATATGGAAGCATAATGGAAGCATTTTTTTGCGGAACCGCGTGTTTCGTATATGGAATGAGCCGTATGCCTTCCATATGGGAAAATAAGAAAACAATTTGATTGCTGTATTCAAAATTTATTTCATATTAACACATTTATTTAATTTAAAATAAAAAAAAACAACAATGAAATGAATTTCAATTAAGATATAATCAAACCATTAGTTACTGGCAACTGCCGAACTATTCGAATCATTGTCAGTACTGACATCGAGCGGGACGCTGTAATAAGTAGATTATAATGGGCCTATTAATTTGAAAAACTTGTAAACCATTGTTACGTAAACTAAATTTTTCGAGAAAATACAATCAGTTTTTTTACATCAATAATTTTCTTAAAAATAAAAATAATTTATTTTTATTGCATTTTTGGAAACCCTTTAGTGCACAAAATAAAAAGTGAATTGGCGGAAGAAAGAACAACTCCAAAATTTGAAGCAAAAAGGCATTTTGGTTAAAATTTCAAAGACATATGAATACTCACATCTGAGGGTTGCTGGTAGAATCAAGCAGCTTCCTTAATTGCGCCGCGAGCGCTTCCGGCGCTACACCAAATTTCCTTTGAAGTCGTTGGCGCATTCTATCGCTTAATCAAATAAATAAATTAATAGTCATAGTTCAAAATCTTACAGAAGATTATCCATGACTTCTCGAACCATGCGTAATGCTTTCGCTTTGAAGTCATTTGTCGGTTGTTGCCCAAAGCCATGGATAAGAGCATCTGTAATATAGATATTTGCAATAAAGTATAGGATCTTTATATAGTCGGCGTCTGGCGACTTCTGTACTAGAGCCCCACTTAAAAAGATAAATGCCACTGAATGATATTGGTACGAAGGCTGTACGGCAATCGGAAATTTCGGCGATTCGGCTAATGGCAAATTACCGATCGAAATTTTCTTCGGCAATTTGAAAAACCGGCAATTTCGGCAATCGGCAATTCCATTGCCGCACAGCCCTGATTGGAACCAAATAATCAACAAGCTTTAAACTTAGGAAGTACTTTATAAAGACTTCATTGCGCATATTTTTATAATTGAAACCATTTCTGGAGTCGAACAGGCCAATTTTTGATGATAACAACTTACAAATTGCGCGTACGAAGGTTTAGGAATTGGCGTTGATTTTGTTGTTTGTGAGGACTGTGGAGAAAAATTTTTTTGCTGAGTTGGCGAGTAAATTGGACTATCTGGATCTGAAGTGTCGAGCGAATTTGGTTCCATGTTAGGGACTTCTGGTTCTTTGTTATTGACTTCTAGAGCAGTTTCAGTTATATCTGACAACACTCTCGATCTTGTCTTCATCTGTAAAAAATTTCAAAACATTATGTTTTATTAAAAGAAAAAAGCGAGCGATAATAAAAAATATGTTAAAGTAAATAAAAATAAAACGGATTCGATGAGAAATTAAACACAATTCGATTGAGAAAATATTTAAATTCGATTTTAAAAGTGTCGGAAACGATTTGAAAACATCGTATCGATTTTAAAATTTTCGAATGCTATCAATTTATTTTTGGTTTCGATTTTGATGATAAATATGAAAATTTTTCCTTTATTTTTTAAAAACATTTTTCCTTTAATTTTGAAAAAAATTCTTTAATTTTTGACAAAAAAAAAAACACAAAAAATCTTGAAAATTCATTGAGAAAAAGCAAAAGGACAAAAATTTTGAAAACGAATTTCGAAAATGTGAGGCGTGGCCGCATTGTGCAAAGCGGCGCACGGTTTTGCAATGCTGCGGCACGCCTCTTCTACGCGCGTCTGCTACCAGTTTGGAGCAAATTGTGAGTAGTTTGCGATGCCAATTTCGGAAAAACCGGCAAAAATATATTAATACGACTAAATTGTAGTTGGCAATCTTTAAACAAAGTGAGGAACAGTTGACTGAATTAACATAAATCTGAGTAACATAAGTCATTAAATGGTAGAAGCTAAATTTCGTCCGTTGTGTATCATGTAATTTTCAAATTTTCATTGTTTATATGATAGCATAAGTTTTTTGTATTGATTTTTCTAGAAATTGTCTTGGTCTGCCGTCCAGACGCCAATTGTATAATGTTTATTGACATATGATTATTTTATCCATATTCCATCCATATTTGTTCCACGGCTCGCAAACACCGGAAGCATATTCATCCCGTTTTCATTCCATCCATATTCGTCCCATAATTCTTCCACAGCCACTAAGAATTACATTATGCTTCCTATATGGAAGCATTATGCTTCCGTTCCACAGATTTCCCACAATGCTTCCATTATGCTTGCGTCGCGCTTAATCAGTGATCAGCGCTTCGAAATGCACACACCGTCCTGACCTTATTCACTGTATAAGTGTTGGACGCGCCCACTTGCTGGATAATGATAGCCCGTCGACGAGAACTGATTCATTCTTCGCGCGATTCCAGAAATTTCTGGAATTACCAAAATTCATAATGGGCGTGGCCAATCATCGACTCCTTTGTGTTTAACTACATCATTTTGCATAGTGTTCGGCCGGACATCACTAAAAATAGAGCCATCGAATTTCAACCAAACCAACAATGTTCGAAAAACTTATTTCTATAATTGATTGCTCTAATCGAATCTCGAAAATTCAATTGGTTTTGGCATTTTTTTGAGACAATCGCGATGTTCTGAGTGGTCGCGTTTCCCCGAAAATTGTCCGCAGCTTCCTAGTATTAATTCTCCTTGATTCGCGTTCGCCCGTTTAGTCCACGTCTGCTCCATTTGATTCTATTGCAGATATGAATTGTCTCAAAGGGTTCATCGTCTGGATTCTGCTATCCATCATTTTCATCAGTTGCTATTCGAAATCGATACCGATCAAACGCCGAATGGTCCTTCGGCTACCGTTTGTGCAAAACGGCGAAAACACAACGGTAAGTGCGCTCCACTGAACAATTCGCGGCGAGACCCAGAACACAAAAATTCCGGCGTGTTTCTTTCTTTTTTTGGCCAATTACTCCCCTATTCATCGAATTGTGTTTGCCAATGACTAATCGCGAATAATAATAATAATAATAAAACATCGGATTTGTTTCGATAATCCGCAATCTCGAGAAACAAAAATCGATGCGCCGAATTCGACGCGCAATTGCACACATTTATTTATCGCGTCTACCGTAGTCTTGTTGTTGCTGTGAAACATTGGAAACGCGTTCCGCACTAGCGAAATTCTGATGGTCCCCCCCCCCCGCCGTGGAAATTTTTCAAATGTCACGTTTTGAAGGATTGCACGAGCGAAGCCCAATTTTTTTCCAGAACACCTACCAACAGCGCACATTTTTGCGAATGCTCAACGGAAACTCGAAAATGATGAAGAAGAACGAGCCGAGCGATGCGCGCAACTGGCTGAGATACGTCTACCGGAATCGAAGAGCCTAATTCAATGGTCCCCAATTCTGTATCATTTCATCTCATTATAGTTACGAGTTCTCTAAAAAAAACAAGCAAACACGCAACCATCATTCTTCCTTTTCAAGTTCAACGCGACAAAAAAAGCTCATATTGTTGTAAATGTTCAATATAAATCCGGCAACTTGTTGACATTCCACACGATAAATGACATTTGAGGGGGAGCCGCGTCGGCTCTTTGAAAATAAATCATTATTGATATCGATTTCGTGCTGCGGACAATCGACCGCTCTTTAATTGTTTTTATGAAATTGCGCGATTATCACAATTTGGTGCTGCGGACAACTCGCGGCTTCATTGTTAGAATTTGTGGACAGCGATGATTCACCCAGATTATCATAATGTTGTGCTGCGGACATTTCCCACTATGATTAAATTTCAACTCTGCTTAACCCATTTTCGAGGCGAATGATAAATATTTATTAGCGACTAATAATAAATATATAAATTAGAAATGGCGTTTAAAGGCACATGATCATTGAGACGACAAAGGCAAGAATGCTGGCGATCGCCGACGTCGACGAGACGGTCCTGCAAAGAAAAGAGAAAATGAGAAAGCGAGCCTGATGCGGCCTACAGCGAATTGCCCGACGGCACGTATTGTGTGCAGAATCCGCGGATCTGCTCCTCGCTGACGAAGCCCCTTCGCACGGCGTCCTTGCATTCAATCGGACCCGACGGGACGCCGAAAATGGCGCGATCGACGTCCAGGGTGTGGGTGTCGGTGTTCGGGCACGTGCGCGCGTCCTTGCAGCACTCTTTGCCGACGACGCCGCACGAGACGGTCGCCTTCAAATTGTGGATGTTGACGAAGCAGCAATTCCTGAAAACTATTATTTTGTCTCGCTCTCATGTTCCCAATTACTCGGGTGTGAAAATTCCGCCATTGGTGTTGGTGTTGGTGGTGGTGGTGACGATGATCGGCGAATCGGTCGTCGGCATCGCTACAACACTCATTTTGGGATACGACGGAATCGAGGGGGCAGCGGAAACAAAAGAATCAGCGTAGGATCCATGCGATTTTTGGGCGTATCCTTGGGTGATGGTTGGACTAGCATAACCGGGGATGGTGGTGGTGGTTGGGTAGCCTTGAGGGATCGGATACACTTCGGGAGAGGTGTAATTGAGGGGAGCCGAGTATCCGGCGTAGCCATGCTGTGGGTAGCCCGATGGTGGCAACGCGTAGCCTTGGGTGGGTGTTGGCGCCGTCGCATATCCTGGGGTGGTGGCGTATGTCGCAATGGTGGTTGGTGTCGTGACATAGCCGGCTGTCGATGTCACGTAGCCTTGCGTCGATGCCGGCGTCGCGTATCCTTGGAGAAATTCATTAAAGCAAAACTAAGGACAAGCATATATATTATTTGAATTGATTGGAAACCGAAGAAGAAAAAAAATTGATAATAAACCGAAATGGGGCGAGACTAGAACAGAATTGTCTTGAGAATTATTGACGGCATGATCGGAAATGGCGATCGATTCTCACCTGGGTTTGGTGTCGTGGCGACGCTGAAAAAAAAATGATTTTTTAGAAACCCGAACGCCTCAATCGCCTACCATGGCGGATGGGTGGATGGCGCCGATGGGATGGTGACAGGATTGCTGAAATCGAGTCGAGGATTAGTCGGCTGAGAATCAATTCGATTACCATGGCGTCTGGGTGGTGGCCGCCGGCGCGACCGCGTATCCCGACGATGGAATGTTGATTTGTGGTCCGAAGTTGCCCGGGAAATTGTTTCCCGGATAAATGATGCCCCCATTGTTGCCATTGGATCCAGGGATCACCACTTGTCCGCCATTGGTGTTCCCACCATTGCTTCCTGGGATCACCACCTGACCTCCATTATAGTCAATGGTGTTTCCACCAGCGATTCCACCGCCATTGCTCGATGTTCGATATCCGCCATTCGTCTGCGTTCCGACGCTGGTCCCATTCCTTGTGTAGATCACCTGTGTGCCACCAATGGTGCCGGTGGTGCTGATTCCAGTTGTCGACGTGCCAGTTCCGAATGTGCCGACGCCGACGCCGACGCCGTTCGTTGATGTGCCGACAATTTCTAAATTGTCGCTTATCAATAATTATAATGGTCCCTATCGAGGGGCCGGCTTACGACGATAGCCATAAATCGGATATTGTTCGGTTTTCCACGGAACCGTCGCTTTGCAGCACAATCGGCACGTCTGGCAATTCTGGAAAATTGTTAGCTAGCCACTAAAGTTTCGGAATCGCTGGAATCTCACTATCGAGGCTTTCGCTGGCTGAGAGATGATGCGATTGCCAATTCGCAGCAGCTCCTGCTGTGAGCCGGTCACGACAATCTGACCGTTCGTGTTATAATAGTACGGGTTCACAGGAGCCGGCACATAATGTGCAATAGCGACTGAAATACGAAAATTTTGAGTATGAAAAGGATTTTGGGGGTGGGGGAGTAAATGCTGCGGACATCGTTGCGGGCCGCAATTTGATGAAACTCATACCAGCGATGCAACAAATCAACACAATTTTCGACATTCTAGAATTGTAGGATACTGTAGAATGAGTACTGTAGGCTGATGTGGCTCTCAATGCGGCGAGACGCTCATTTTATAGCGACTCGTGTAAAAGGGCGTGGCGCCTGATGACTCGACATCCGCTTTCATACTATACTACGACGGCCACCGCCGTAAGAAGAAGACGAAGAAGGAGGCGAGGGGGGGGTCCTTTTCTTCAATACTCGTCTATTATTCTGAACCAAAAAAAAAGAAACGACGAAGAGAATCCGTGAATCATGCTACCCGCACAGAAATTCGTAAAAAAAGAGAAAGTAATAGTAAAATGATATCGAAATTGAACTGATTGCGCGGTATGCGCCTTTAAAATGTCTTCCACGAATTTATTGATTTTTTATACGGGCTATTATTTTCAAACAGCTAAATTTTCAATGCATAGGCGCTTCGAAAAAAGAAAATTCAAATTAATTGTGCAAACACGCCGTGTGAAATTCTACGGACTTGCATTTTAATCGACGTCTTGAAAAATTGCATAATGTTTTTTTTTTGCAAAAGATTAAGGTACAAAAGAAGGAAGAAAAATTCGTGAATTTTATTTTCTTAATTAGATTTCCAATTTACTATATCAAACGCAATTATAATAAAAAATTATCAATGCTGATTTTGGGGAAAAAATTGAAAAAAAAAACCAGTTAAAATTTGTTTTTTTTTTTCGCCGACTCGTACCGAAAACACTTCTATTTTTCACAAATTTGTTCTGAAAATAATTTAAGAACAATTTTTCTAGTGTTGCTCATTTAAAACCAAAAATCTGACTCCGAAAAGCAGAATAAAGAAACATTCCACAGCCAGCAAGATTGGCAATCTACAAAATGTTTCCGAGAAAATTTTCCAGCTCCCATATCCTATTCGTACTCTTGACCAAGTAGCCACCGCAATTTTCGCGCACTAATAAAACAAAGAAGCCGATGCGAACGCACGCGTGTTCGTCTTCTCCTATTCATCGCATTGTTCCCAATCAATTCGCAATATATTGTCTAAAAAAATGCAATAAGAAATTGCAAAAAAAAAGAATACGTCGCCTCCTCACAATACACCATTATTTTAATAACAAATTCTCAAAAAAAAATGAAACAGTAATCAACAACAAATATTGATAACAAAACAAGGACGGGCGAGTTCTCATTTCGCTTTCGAATTCACCCATTTCGCGCGATGAATGTATTGTTTGGTGTTCGTCAATCGTACTCCGCACGTCCGCGATTTCAGAAGCTCCTCGCGATAATTGTGCTCCGGCTCCAACACATTCTTCACTCCTTTCTCAAGTGTCACCACTTTGAACGACGTTCGACTGAATCAAGAATATATCTAATTGGCAACTTTAAAAAAAAACCTCTTCTTCACTTTGATCTTGAAAATTCCCTTATTCGATTCTTTCGAACCCTTCGACACAACTTTCTTCGATTTCTTCTTTTTTCGCTTCTCCGCGCGTTTTTTGTGTTCCTTCGATTCCTTTTCAGCCTTTTTTGCCATCAACTTTAAATATTTCCCACTATATTTGATTTTATTTTTTCCAGAAAAAAAAACCTGCTCAAAGCCGCCTGTCACCTCTGGAAGCTCGATGTGCTCATTTTTCTGCTCTGCACACTCTACATTCTTCTTCGAAGTCACGACTTCTGGAGCATCATCATCATCATCGTCATCTTCAGAATCCTCCTCATCATCATCATCGCCTTCAGTTTCTAATTTCTCCTGGCTCGTCTGCGATTCCTCTTCCAAATTTTCCTGAGATTCCGCCTAAAATTTCGAATTCAATCAAATTTTTGCGATTCAAAATCAGACCTCTTCGAGTTCAACGACTTCTGGTGATGATTCGATCACAACTTCCTAAAAAACCAATTTTCAGAAAAAAAAAAGCGAAAAATACCTCAATTTTCGGCGGTTTTTGTTGCTTCGATGGTGTCGGAGTCTAAACTTTTGAAATTAATAAAAAAATAGAAAAAAAAGTTAGAAATTTCCAATTTGGCAATTTCGAAAAATGAAAATCCTTCATTCTAAAATGATTCATTCAAAATTCTACCTCAATTTTCGGCGATTTTTCTTTTTCCTGTTGCTTCGATGGCGTCTGAGTCTAAAAATTTAAAATAAAAAAAATAGTTGGAAGTTTCTGCTATAGCAATTTCAAAAAAAAAAAAACTCTAATTTTTGCATTCTAGAATTAGTTTCCCTAAATTATACCTCAGTTTTGGTCAATCCTTCTTTCTTTGATTTTTTCGAAGGAGTTGCTGAGGCCTTCTTAGGAGTTTCCAGCACAGATTCCTGAAGAATATTCAATTCTAACGAACATTCAATAAAAATCTAACTGTTTTCTCCGTTTTCGACGGCGTCGCCTCTTGTTTTTCCGGCGTTTTCATCTTTCTCGCCTTCTTCGACGGCGTCGTCTCGATTTCAGGAGATCCATCCACATTGAACACCTTTTTCGGCGTTTCCTCTTTGGTTTTCTTCAAACATTCAAATAAATTAATAATTTCGATGGCAATTCACCTCAATTTCCGGCGTTTTTTGCTTCTTCGCCGATCTTTTCGGTGTGCGTTTCGGTCTTGAAACCGGCGTCGACTGTTCCTCCTTCAATTTCGTGACACTTTCGTCCGAAATATGCGTACGCTTGCCACTTCTAGTCGCAACTAAAACAAACAAATTAATTTTGAATGCAAATTCGAGAGAAACAAACCCATGTTGGCGCAATTTGGCTGCAAAAATGGCGGCGAAAACTGAAATTTTTGCAATTGGACTGAGAAATGTGTGCAAACACGCGACGCGCAAAATGCGGACAATAATGGCAACAATCTCAATAACTAACAGCTCTTCAAGGTTTTTCAAGCAAAACAAATCTCAAAAATCATGCAGACCGAAAATAACTATTTAAATTATTATTTCCTAGTCGAATTATTCCTCTTTTTTGTATAACTTTTATTATATGCAAACAATTTATTAAAATTCAAGGCCCATCCGTTTAACCCATTCCAAGGCAACATCCGGGTCGACATATTCACAACCAATAATCCAAGAATCATTAATTTGCTTAATTTGCTCGAATAAGAAATTGTAGTCGATTTCGCCGCGAGTTCCGCAATTGCCACGATGAGGGACTTGCGCAACTTGAATATACCCTAAAAATGGGAGTAATAAATGCAAATGAGAAGCTATCATGCCAATAAAATCCTTGAGATTTTTCATTGTGGCGATAAGCTGTCCATTAATCTGTTGGGCATGGAATAAATCCTGCAAGAAAATAAAATTTTTCACTAGAAAAATGAGTTTTCGATGAATCACATATTGAATTTTCAAATTGCCCAAATTGATCGACTTGATCAGCTTCGCCGCTTGCTCGTAATCCTTTAAAAAGTAGCCGGGCACGGTGTAGTGATTGATCGGCTCAATGAGGCACACGAGATTCGCCGACGCCAATTTTTCGGCGGCAAATTTCAGATTGTGCGCGTAAATTTGGTCAGCTTTCGACGAATCGTCGACATCTCTCGGCACGCCGGCCATCACGTGCACTCTATGTTTTTTCTCATTACCAATTTTTTATTATTTCCCCTAATATGGATACTTGTCGCAATTCAACACTTTCGCGTATTCGATGGCCGTGTCGATGCTGGCCTGAAACAAATAAAATCAATTTTGAATCGACCATCGGCGGAGACCCGAAATTCGGCGAGTTTCGACGCTAACGCCGCGATTCCACGAAACCCTTGATTCCAATCGCCGGTCGGCGAATTGATGAGCGTGTGCTCGAGTCCGTGCTCATCGGCGGCTTTTCGCAAGCTCTCCGCACTTTCCGAATATGGCAAACTGACTTCAACCAGCTTAAAACCCGCTTTTGAAGCCAATTCGTACCTGTAGGCATCGTATTTTAAATAATCATTTTTATTTTGAATGAACCTCTGGATTAAAGGGACATGCGTGAAAAGCATGCTCAAATTGGCGGAGACACGATTTACCATGGTTTCTGGGACAATAAAAGAAACAAAATATGAATGAGGCCGTGGCCTAGAAAAATTCATCATGGCTGACGGCCAGATATCGGAAAATTAATGCATTTGAACAGATTTCGGGTAGTGTTATTTATAATACATGAAGCCGAGTTCTAGTAGGTGTTTGAATGGAAAATATAACAATTTAATATTTCTCAAGCGGTTTGACGAGTCGTTTCTCTCTTTCTTGCTGCTTCTTGAGCCATTTAACGCGCTCCTCCTCTTCTTTGCGAATCGTTTCGATTTTTGTCTCATACTTTTCAGAAGGTTTCTAAAATTCCACGATAAATACGATGACAAAATCACGAAAGTCACCTGCTGATTCGACGGCTCTTCCTGCGATCTTCCAGGCTTCTCCTTCTTAGGGGTACTTGAGCCTACTGGATAGGATCCATAGCGCTCTTCCTGAATAATCAAAAATACTTTTTGAGCATTAGCTTAAGATGATTACGCTAGTGCTATTGGTACCAAATGAATAATCTGCCGAGGAAACGGATATTGTTGAAACGAGACGCACGGGTACTATGGAACGCAATTCTTCAGCAATTTTTACCTGAAAGAATTAAAGTTCGACATAAAAATAAAAATTTTAGACTTTTGCTCTTCTCGTTTCCTCCAATTCCATTTCCAGTAAGAATTCTTTCTCTTCAATTCGATGAAGGCTCACTTCCAAGCTGCGTCTTTTTCTCGTCATTCGGTCTCCTTAAACCCAAGTTTATATATTATTAATATTATTTTGAACTTACTATCCGTTCCAAGAAGAGATGTGAAGAACTTCATAGCTGCAAATTTTCAAAATGAATTCGAAAAAAACGACAAAATTTGGCGAATGTGGAACAAGGATGTTATTTTTCGATGAACCACAACGCGAATGCGTTATACGAATACGAAAACAGCCGTTTTCCGCCACAAAATGAATTTTTTATAGTGCTCGTCTAAAAAGATTGATTTAATAGTGAAAACCGCAAGTAAAATAGAGAAGAATCAACAAAATGATGAAAATTTCAAATTTTGAAAAAACTCTGCAGAACACTTTACGCGCAATTGCACACATTTCAAACAACAGTACCACGGAGAAAAATTCGAGTTTTACAAAATTTTTATGATTATTCAACTTTCAAAGAAATATTATACAAATACCCGTAATAAATTCGACGAGTATACATAGAGGAAAGCCATTTCTCAAAGAATGGCACAATGACTAGAGACATCACTCAGCGGCAAAAACACAATTTGAAAATTGTGGACGAAAAAATGAAAAATACAAAAATACAAAATTGGCTTATAGTGAACAACTATAGAGACCATTGGCAAGATTAAGCAATTGACAACTAATTATATGCAATTAAAGATATTTAAATCGGTGTTGAAGAAAATTGCGACGGATTTCTCATAACATCGTTGTAGGCCGGTGGTGGAGAGGACGAGCGGAAATTAGGGTTCTGGAAAATTGCTGGAAATTATTGCTTAAAAAATAAAAGAACAATACCGTTGGAAGCTGAGGAGCATTTGGATAGGTCTGGTTTGGCGGGATTGGAGGTAATTGGGCGGCATACGGAGCCGAGTATGAGTCAGCCACCAATGGTGGCGGATGGGAGACGAGTGGCTCACAAACCATTTCCTGAAAATCAAAATGCAATCCTTATTTTTAGAGTTTTTAGAATTTCCATGCGAGACCCAATAAAAAGGAAATATAACAAAAACCATTTTTCTGAAGAGAAATCGGCTACCAATCATTTCAGGTATAAACAACATTTAAAGGTGCATACAATATTATTCGAAGCTCTTCAAGGAAAAATTATGGCTGTCGTCTATTTTTTATAAGCGTTGCTTATATGCACTTCGGCGGTTACGCATAATGTATGGGTTAGTGTAGTTGGTAGCGGGTTTGATTTTCGCATTTGAATCGCGGGTTCAACCCCGGCCCAAATCAAAACATTTTTGCAAACTGTTTACCCTTGCTGCCTGGTTCTCGCGAACCTTCTGAAGGCACTTGCGCACGTCTTCAGGATCCAGTGGTGCGTCATGAGGATCCCGACGTCTCGACGGCAAAAAGCAATCGCAGAGGCACCCGCGAACCATCTGAAAAAAAACGACAACGAGTAAATAATGAGAAACAACCAACTGGCAACTGCGGTTTTCTGTTTGTGTTGGCTAATCTCTTTAACGCTATCATTTCAAGTGTACAACTCGTGTTTAACAGACAAATATCATAATGAAACGAAAGAAGTGGGGGGAAGGAATCCGAAACACACAAAAAAAAAAGAGTAATTTCATCGAAAAACCCAGTTGCGACGGCACGGCTTCAAAACGAGAGAGTGTTGGAAGCGGAGAGACGCAGACACTGAGCTCTTTTTGTGCGAGGCTCGGAGCTCCAAAAATGGCGAAAAAGCGTGGAGCAAGTCGGAGTGGAGATATCGAGAAAAAAAAAGACGAAGAAAAAGAAGCAGACTCTCGTATACATATTAAATGCAGCTCTTAGTTTCACATTGCCGATTTCAAAATGCTTGAAGTCGCCATTTTTCATAAAAATGGTTGCGTTATCAACTCTATTTATATATCGAATGAACCATTGAGTTTAATGACTTTTGCCATAAATGGAGAGGGTCGTTGAGTCAATTTTTCTTCGCCTTTTTTTTGCAACATCATCTTTTGATAAAAATGAAAAGATTTCATTGATATTTGCACACATTTAATGTGGTTCTTTTGTTTGAACTTGCCAAATTTAGTTTCGATACATTTGAACTGTGCAAATAAATCGCTAAATGAGAAGCGCTGTTTTATACGCCTCCGCCCCGCCCGTCGTTAAGTGACCCATTGGCGCAATAGGTTAGACGCAATTTTTGCGCGCGTGACATCGTTGGATCGAGTCCGCGCCATTCGCGCTTCACGTTTTTACACTCATCACCGTGTGAAGAACAAACACGAACCATCGCGAGAATTCCCATGAACGCGAGCAGCACGACGGCGAGCACGAGGATCATCGAGTACGGTAGCCGACTACCGTTGTCGACAAGTGCCAACGATTGCTGGGAAAATTGTTGAAGCGATGTGGTGGCGACAATTCTCGTCGTCGTCGGGCTCACAGTGGTGGTGGTGGTAGTTGATGGAAGCTCACAGTGAGCACCGAGTCGACTAGTTGGGCACCTGGAATTTTGAATAATTCGTGCGAAGCAGAATGGTGTTTTGACGTTTTTCGATCTGCGGACATCTCTCCGGTTGAAAGCAGTGAATTGTCCGCAGCTGGTACAAAATTTATGAAAAGGGGTGTAGTCGAAAAGAAACACTCATAAATTGTTAGCAGGCTTGGAAAACCGAGACCAGCGAGTTGTCCGCAGCACGAAATTTTTATGAGAATACGGAATTCGTAAGACAACACATGGCGAACGACGCATGATAGAGATTGAAGAGAAAAAATTGTTGGAAGAGGCGGACAAAACGGCGCCTTCACATTAAAAATCGCATTATTTCGTGTGCCAGAAATTTGATCTACAAAATGGCGAAAAAAAAAGAATTGGAAACGATTTTTCGGGGTTTTGTTTGCGTTTTGGTGACCCCCATCCTCCCCGCAATGGCCACGCCCACATTTAAAGGCGCACATGTGGTCTCGAAACGCGTCACACGACGACGAACAACATAAATCGCCAGATGTGCCGGCATGCACAATTTTTGAGATTTTTTTTTGGACGACAATGCAAAAAAGCAAAAAATAGCTTTTTTTCCGCCTTTTGGCATCGAATATCGAATTTCATTTTGAAAACTAATACTTTTCCCGGGTGTGCAATTGTAAACTTTTGATATTGACACATATTTGATTGGTGGTTTTATGAATTTTTCAAAAAAAAATTGTCCGCAGCACGTTTTTTTAATTAAGCAACTACTAGCGGGGTGGGGAAAGTCGACTCGCTCGCGCAATGGATTTCAGCGAATCGTGCTGCGGACAATTTTCGCGAAAATTTTTTCGACGTGAAAATTAATAAAACTCGTTGAGACTGGTTAGCGAGAAGCTCACGACGACTGATATTGTTGTGAATGAGGATTAAAACGGGAATTGGCACGAGGATTACAACTCGCGTTTCGAATAATGCAACATTAGCGAACCAAGCGAGCAACTGTTTCGAAATTCGCTGATTATCACCGCATTACACTAAATGAACTCGAGTTGCAGTAAACTCATGTTGATTCGCTTCTGCGGACAATTTGGGATTGATGAAAAAAGTGGCGAATTTGAGAAATTCGCGTGTGCCGACAATTTGCATGCAACCCGCGAGGTGTCCGCAGCTGTACAATGTGTAAGCGTGTGCCCCCCCCCACATCACAACTAATCTCAATTGATAAGACCCCCAAAGGGTATTTCGAGCGCTGATTACATTTCGACGTGGCCACCCGACAAAATTTGCGCTGAAAATTGTCCGCAGATGAAATTACCTGCATTCGAACGCCGCTTTGAACGAATCGTATAGAAATTGATCGGCGGCATCGCTGAACGTGATGTTGAATAAATGGCACATCGAGATGTCGACATTTCTCAAACCATGAAAGTAGTTTGCTCGATTGGCGGCGTCTAGAACAAATTTGATTAATGGAAATCCATCTGCGGACAATTTTGCGGCAAATTGTCCGCAGATGGGAAATCCGAAAGACAAGGCTCTTTTTTTTTGAGCAACTTTAAAAGAAAAGGGTCATTTTATCTAGAAATTGGTTTTTTTTTGAATTTTACCTTGAACAATCTGCGCTTCCCAATCGGTTGGATCGATGGCGATTTTGTCGTGAAAATCGATGAACGGCTCGCCGCCATAGCAGCAAATCGCCAAAAAGTGCTCCATTACTGCAAAAAACGAGGCAAAAAATTGAAAATTCGCGCGTTTTTCGAGTTAAAAATTCAAAGAAGGCGGGTTGTTTCATGCATAATCCGAAGAAACATGAAAACCAATTTTTTATTCTTGTTTGCGCACATAATTGATAATCTCGATGTATGTCCGAAGCCGGTTTATTTGATGCGATTTTTTTTACTTATAATAAAATTATCATGTGAATTTCGTGAACTTTGCAAATTTAAATAAAATCAAAAATTCTGGAAATTTCAACTTTGAAACATTATTTTACATTAGGCAGTCATTCCGACCGACACATATCCAGTGTTTACACGCGCTTCCATAACTGCAATGTTGGAGTAGTGGCAAGTCTGCAAGATCTTTGCAATTTTTGCGCTCGGGTTCGACCCCCTCCCGCCATTAAAATTTTTTGCGATCACTTTTAAATTTCTAGAATTCAAATGAAAGTGAGCAGAAGTTTCGAAAACGCGCATTTTTCACAAAAAAAAACTAAAATGGAAAAAGCATTGTGATGATTGATGTTTTTGACATTGACAGCTTTCATGATGTATATTTCGTTTTGAACCAAAAAAAAAACAAAGCAGAATTTCGCTTTTCTAATTTGCATTTTCAACGAGAAAAATGAGCGGAAGTTCAAAGACGAATAATGTATGCTGCGGACAAGTCACGGGTTGCACAATAGGAAGCAAAAGAGCGCGCGAAAGGTGGCGATATCAAACCCAGCGTCGAGTCGCAAAAATTTTTTGCAAGTCGCTCGGAACCCCCCGCCGTGCCGAGACACCAAATGAATGTTTCAAAAACAATATGTGGAGCCATAGAATTGGAGAAAACAACCAAAAAAAAAATAATGCGGAAAATAATTGTATCCGGCCCGACGCGCGCTGGCTGATATTGCCCGAAAAAAAGTGAATGAAAAAAAATTGGTGGCGGACCACAAGCTGAAGGAAGTGGTCCCAATAATAATAATAATATGGTGACAAGAGGCTCCAATATGAAAAAGAAGAAGAAGAAGGAGATTTTGGTTGGGGTGGGGGGGCGCGAAATTGGAATTTTATTGGGGCCCCGACGGCCATTCCAATTTCGTTTTCTTATATATATATATATATAATTTTTTCTGTCTCGTTCATCTCGTCCCTCTGAGCTCCGCAGAGTTTCCTCCCCAATGACAAATGAGCTGTGAAACGATGCGATTTTGATCTACCCATGGAGGGGGGGGGGACCCTGAAGATGTCCGCAGCAAATAGAGACGAGTAGGAAAAAATTGCGCTAATTGCGTTTTTTTTTCGGTGGAAATTGAAGACGGCCAAAAACGGAAGGAGGCAGATAACATTTCGTGTCGTTAATTTCACGAAACAAAACGTCGCCCTAATATCCCCTGGAGGATGACATCCTCTCACAAATCGTCTCACTTTTTTCCAGGGGAGGGACGTGCTTATTCGGAGATTTTCAATAAATACCCAAAATGTGGAAAATCTGGTCCAATCGATGCCAAATCGTATTTACGACCTTATTTCTTTAAAAGACGGCGCAACTAAATATTTATCTGGTTTTTTAATAGAGTTTTTACTGTGTTTACGGGGGTGGCTTTATCAATGTGAAACGGTTGCAGGTGACCAATTTTCAGTATTTTCAATGCCACTCGGCCAATTTTTCAGATATCATTATGAAAATTGGTAGATATACGTATTTTTTAGCCCTGAATTCAATTTTTGAAAACAGAATTTAAAAATTTTTACAATTGACAAAGTTACCCCCAAAAACAGTGGTGGCTTTATAAATGTGAAACGCACTGTATTAATAAAAACGCAAAAAATTAATGGAAGAGGTTTGAAAAAATCGTCGAACGTTGAGAAAGATGTGAGGACACAATGACGCAAAAATGCAGACGACACAACGCATTTGACGCGAGTTTTGAACCATTCTAACACTCTTGTATTTTAGGACATGACGCTGTCAATTTTTTTGGTTTTTTTTACACAAAACCAACAGAAAATCGATAAAACGACAGAAAGCTGAAAATCCGGCGAAGTTTTTATAAATTTTGAATTTATTTATGCATTAGAGACACAAAATAAATTAAAAAGAAATATTCGAGAATATCGAAGATTTAAAAAAAATAATTTTTCGAATATTTCTCGGATCCTTTAAAAAATCCAAAAATTTATATACACCGGTCTTGGCGCGAAAAAAAACGAGGTTAAAGGCGCATAGAAGCGTCTGCCGAAATTTTTCTTGGATATTGTTCTTATATGGAATTCGTTCGTGAATTTTTCACGAAAAAAAAATCGAAATTGACTCCTATTAATGCTAAAAAAAAATTGGTGTGCATACACACAGGCGCAAAATTGCACACATTTGATGATTAACAACGCATTCTCTATTAAAAATCCAGTTTTTTGAATTTTTTTTCGCTGCAAAAAAATTTGAATATAAAATTGTTGGGAAATTAAACAAACTACCATTTTCCATTCATAACTCCCTTTAAACTGTAATATTGCAATTAAAGGCTCATGCAGCGAAGTACAGTAATCCAGATATTACTAAATATAAATTGGCGGGAGTGAAATTCCAAAAAAGGAAATCATGATTGGTTTTTTTCCAAAAATCTTGAAGTGGTGTAGATTTACGGGGTTCACCCTTTAAAGAATCTCAATAGAAAATCATGAGATGATTAATTATAATTGGCCTTCTATTGATTTTTTGCTTATCATGCTGCGGACAAAAAAGGGCAAAATTGTGGGGGGGGGGGCTAATTAAATGTCGACACACACGCACTCGTAAATAATGCATTTTTGAGCAGAAATTTTTTTTTTTTGGTTGAAAGCCCCACTCAAAGATTACATTCATTCTCGAATTCAATGCGAAGAAGGTACTTAATGGGTTTCGTATAGTTTTAATCTTGTCGTTTTCCGCCCAAAAAAAGAAGAAGAAAAAACCGAAACCCCTTTTTTTTCGTGGGTGTCGAGAACCTGTAAAAATTCTGAAATTTACCCAAATCCCACACTTTTGATCTTTGCACCGCCCGAATCATACAATATCTCTAATCCGCCACCAAATAATCTAGTTTCATTCATCATGTTCTCGTTGACATTGATTTCCATGATGCTTGGCTTCGTTTTCAATTCAAACGCGCAAGAAAGTCACGTGAAAGCCATGGTTTGATATTCGCCTTCTTTTTTTGATCTACCATTTCAGTACGGCAGCGATGTTGCGTTGGATCTTGGCGAGGCGTCGAGCTACACTCGAAACACCGGCGACGGCGTCATCGAAGTTTATCGGCGATGTGCTGCCGACAATTGCGGCCATTGGTTGAATCCGACGGTTGGCGTCTGGCGCTTCGTCTGGCGTTGATTCACGTGGTGTTTCAGAGCATGACGAGAAGCGCGACGGCCGCCGAGACGGTTGTCGATGACGGCCGACTCATTCTCAAATCGGTCTCGTTGGAGGACAGCGGAATTTACGAAAGCGACGAGAAGCGAATCATTTTGAGAGTTTTGGTGGCCTGAAAATAATCCTAATTTTTTGTTTTTGAATAATAGAGATTTCGTCGGAAGAATTTGTAGTAAATTTCTCGCGATCGTGAAGATCCATTTTTGCTGCCTGCGTCTCCCTCCACCGCACGCTCTCTCGTTGCTGATTCTGAATTTTTTAATCTGCGCGACGTCGAGTTTCTTTGCCTTGAATTTTCCACCAAACTCAGACAAAAATTGTGGGGACTCTTGGATGTTTAAAGGCGCATCGCAACAGGTAATTCATAGTTGTTTTTTTTAACAGACAGCTTTGAATAATAGTTGCTCATCTGCGGACATCTCGCTGGTAGTTTTTTGTGCTCTTTCATTTCTTTTGGGAATTCGACAAAATGTCGAAGATGGTTGTGTAGTCCACACGGACAACACATGCTCTTGTGGCGAGACCCAAATTTACAGAAGATGGCAGTGGCAGGTGTTCTAGAATTGGGGGTTCCGGAAACTTTTTTTGCACTACGACACTCCATCTACACATTGCCCTCAATTTAGTGTGACTAGAATTTTCCGGCGATTCCGCTTCTGAAAAATTGAGGGTACCAAAAATGAAACCAAATTCGATCCCAAAGTTTGAAATTTTGAAAATTTACATTTTTTTTTGTTCAATTAATTTCAAATATTGAGAGCCTCAAATCTCAATTTGAAATGCGATGGTCCACAATAGCTCATTCCCTAGATGGCCGTTGGTCGTTGATTTTGATTTTCGGCCTCCCAACGTCACACAACAATGAAAAAAGGACACGTTGGCGATTCGCACAATCAAGGGTGCTTTCTATTGACATTCAAATTCGCTATTCTTTGCCCAGGCGTTGTATAAAAACCGGAGCGTCGTCGGCAGAAGGCATCCGTCTCAATCAAATGTTGGTGTTATTCCTAGTGTTCGCATCATTGGCGCAAGCTCAAAAGCCGGCAAGATTCAAGTGTAAGCATGGATAATCCAAAAAAATCCTCTCTCCCATTTTGCAGCGTGGAAGCCGAAGTTCTATCGCGAGTGCGAGGTGTTGTCGTCGACCGATGCGACGCAGCCGTTCCTCGGCGGCATCTCGTGTGGTTCCAGCTCGTACTACATAATGAGTGGAAGTCTGAAATCGCATTTTTGAAAAAAGAATTCAATTCATTGTTTTTTTTTTCTATAGTGTACCCGACGAAAATTGCGTCCACTTCGACGTTGGGACTCATCAATGTCGGCTGGATTACGACGTAAGCGATCGATGATTTGGTTTTGTCAAATCTGAAATTGACGGTTCACTGAAAATAAGAAATGCCAGGGATGGACTGGTCTGTGTACTCCACACGGACTATTTAGCAAAATGAAATCAACTCTTTCAGTTTCAACGAAATGTTTTTTTTTTTGCATATGTCGTCGGACGCGTTGCGGCTCGCGTGCGGTCACCATTAAAAAAAATAGTGATTTTTAAAGGCGCATGCCTTTTTTTTTTGAAAAATAGTGATTTTTAAAGGCGTGCCTCATCAGAAATTTTTTTACTGTTGCTTAAAATTACAAATTGCGACGAGACCTATTCCCATGCGCCTTTAAAAATCAAAGAATGAAATTGAGGTTTGTTAATCATAATATATTCTCCGAAAAATGGAGCAACGTCGTCGTGACCGCACGCGAACCGCAACGCGTCTGACGATATACATAAAATGGGGGTTTTTTCCAGAAATAGACTACAACTAGGTAAACAGACTCTCGCATTATTTACTTTATAAATAAGAGAGACCTGAAAAAAAATGAAATTAGGCGCAAATATGGGATTTCAGAGCAGCGTTGCGCGACGAGGACAAATTCTGGAAGGCTTGCAAACGCTATATGACGCGAATTTTCGACGGGCTTTACTCGAACGCCGGTAAGCTGAAATTGCAGAAAAAAAAATTCTGAAACTCCGCATCATTTTAGTCAACGCCTGCTTTCTGACGGTCAATCCGCCGGCAAAAGTGCCGGTGTGCACAACGACGAAGGATTTGATCTACCGCAGCGGCAGCGGCTATTGTATGACAAGTGAGACGCGCGTATCTCGTTGAGCCGGAGCCGATTGAATTTCAGAGCGGATTTGTGGCGCGAGTGTGCCGATCAAATTCTATGGAATGACGGGATCGAATGATAGTAAGGGGGCGGGTCGTCGCCAATTCGATACCCCACAATTTTCAGCGTTGATCTACAGTTGGGAGGCGGCCAACGACGCGCAACTCGAGGCTCGCGGGCTCGTCGAGCTCGGCAAATGCTATGGCTACAAGTTGACGCCGAATCCGTCGAAGACCGACGTCACCATCACGACGCCCAATTAATTTTATTGAGTGGCGCAATGAACCATTGTTTTTTTGTGTGTCTCGCAAATCGTTTTCGAAAAACCCAAAAATTTTTTAAGTAAAAAAATATTTTTCTTGAAAATGCACTTTTTAAAGGAGTTTGCGCGATATTGACAAATTCCTGTATGCTCCTTTAAAGACAAAAAATTTGGTGCAAAATCGCTTCACCGCGAAAAATTCTGATGAATGACGCACCTCGAACGATGTCCGCAGCACAACATTTATTTATGAGCGCACATTTGTTGACACTTCTTCTCTATGTCGACATTGACCTTTCGATGGTTCTTTCTTGTTCGAGTTTGCGTCAAAGGACCATTGTTACAAGCATATTGATGAGCCTTTAAAAACGTGCTTTAAATAATAAGGAGGGTCCCGCAGCGAAAATGGCAAATAATTGTTGACATTCGCCAAATTTGGGCAACTTTTTTTTTAACAAAACTCCTCAAACACCACATTATTGACATTTGCACAACGTGTTTTGTAGTCTTGCATTTGGTCTGCCATTGGACTTTTTCTCGTATAAAACGAGGCGAACTCGCACAAAATTCTGGAAAAATGCTGACGCCTACCGTAATCCTTCTCGTCGTTTCTACCGTACTCGCCGACGATTGCCTGAAATATTCGGACGCCTCGTATTCGACGATAGTCAACTGCCGAATGGGTTGCGAATACGAGTATTATACTTATGGTGAGCGTAAAATATTTTTTGTTGCAAATTTTTGGTTAAAAATCAAAAAAATTAATTCATTTTCCGACAAAAATTGCGCCAAATTTGATCGTTTTTTGACAACGCATTTAATTTTTCATGAAACTCCTCAAATTCTCTATGAAAATTCATTATTTTATCGAGTTTTTTCGAGAAAAATTGCAATTAAATTGATTGATGGGGGCAAGTGCGCTCCATTGGACTACGCAGCGAAATTCAAATTTTTCTCATTGCTCATCATTTTTTTGCAGCGTTTCGCCCTAAAATTTACCAATTTTTCCGATTTTTTCACTATTTTTCCTTAATTTTCTTCATTTTTTATGCGAAACGTAAAAAATGCCGCAAAATCTATTTATTTCATAAAATATTTCAAAATTTTGCGTTTAAATCAGCTTTTTCAGCATTTTTTAAGATTTTTTCGATAAAAAATTGAATTTTAAAGCCAATTTTGCCTGAAATCTCATGTTTCCTTCAAACTTTTAAGTTTTCTATCAGTGGGACGACAGAAACAACGATTTTTTTTTTCAATTTCCTACAAAAAATAATTTTGAAAACTCGATTTTGGCACCAAACACATCTAACAGGCGGTTATTCTATAGAATAAGCTCAAAACCCCCAACTTCTAAGACTATCTGAAAAATAAATGCCATAATTATGTGTATAGTTAGCATAGTTACCGTTTTGAGAAAAAGATGAAGCTTAATAAATCTCAAGCACCGTTTTCGAGGCTTCTATTCCTCTAATAGCGCATTATTAACCCAAGTAATATGTATATAGCGATGCGCATAGTTAGCCTAGTTAACCAATATGACACAACATAGAGCAATGCCATGTGCAGACGGTTAGAGGGTCTCCACCGCAGACCCCCCTCTCTGTCCTTCTTTTCATCGCCATTCTTCACTGCATCGCCCAGCGGTGAGATGGCCGAGTGGTCTAAGGCGCTGGTTTTAGGCACCAGTCCCTCCGGGGGCGTGGGTTCGAATCCCACTCTCATCAACTCCATTTTTTTTCGTAGGCGGCGTACAGTATCGCGACGAGGGCGGCTGCGCCGACTCGGCGCAACTCGGCTGCCGCACACGCGGCTCCAAAACCTCATGCGTTTGCAACGGCGATCGATGCAACGAGATCGGCTACCGAATGCCCTACATCGACTCACGCGAGCGTCCGACGTCAAGCGAGGAGCGCTACGGTCGAATCAACTATCAATAAATGTTTATTATTAATGATTCTTAAAGAAACATGTAAGAGTGAATGAAACACGTTAGAAATGCGAAACAACGAAAAACGCTCGCATATCTAAAATAATCATAAAAATGAAACAACGCGGATAATATAATGGATAAAAGCAAAATTGGCAGTTTTTAAATGCTTAAAAATGCCGAGACAGAAAAAAAAATAACGAAACAATATGCCAGCGTTAAAGAGAGAGAGAGTCAAATTCAAAGCCTATGGAATAGAAATCACTCAACTCCTATTATTTTGAATAATAAAAATCATTTTAAAGTTGTCATTTGACGAAAAAAAAACCATGGTGAAGGCCGCATTATTCATCGCCAACGCTTCTGGCGACGATTCGCCGCGCGTCGGCTTCGATCCTCTTCGCGCGGCTCGCAATTCTTGAACGAGATCTGCGCCAGTGTTCGCTGTTGTCGCAATACTGCAAAAAAAAATATATAACCAATTTTTCGCAAATCTACATTTGTTTTTTAATTTTTGTTTGACAGATTTGCGGGAAACGACTTTCGAAATTTTTTTGCGAATCGCATCAAGCTTCTGCTCATTTTTTTTGCCACAAATATGACAAAAATCACATTGACCCTATGAAGTCGTAGTTATTCCAACGGACAAACACAGAAAAATCAACGAGATTTCTAAAAGGCTTCTAAAATCCAGGATTTTCAAAAAAAAACATTTGAGAAAAGTAGAAACCTTGATTTTTTTTCTAATTTTGCTTTTCATAAAATTCACTATATAGTTTTCTACAGCGATTCCGAAAGTTCCCAAAAATTTGAACCCAAAGTTTCAAAAAACGTGTCGCAAATCCGAAAAATAGGACCCGAAATTCTGGAATTTTCGGGAAAAACTATCCCCTTCAACATCTACAGTAATCCTGGTCCCGAAACGATGTACGCAACAATGATATTATTAAAACAAAATCACATAAACTCACATTCTTCATGAAAATCGTTGAAGAACCGCGAATCATGGTGAGCAGCCGTCGGTTGGCAAACGCCCGCCGAACTCGAAACTGTCGTCGACGAATAATTGCTCGGCACCAAATCGCAATGGTCCATATTCTGCAAAAATTAATGGTCCGTAAATTTCCGACGGAAATGCTAGAAATTTCTCGAAGAAGAATGGAAGGGGGGGGGAGGGGTAAAATTCATGACACGATTCTTCAATTTTCATCACGAAGGACAATAAGAAAGCCGGAGTGAATTTTTGTTGCTCTTTTTTTTTGCTCAAAAAACTCAACCTCGTTCAAGAATCGCCAAATACGGTACTTTTCCTCAATCGAACGATCGATATCCTAAATTTCGAGGTTAGTTTTTTGTCGGAAATTTGTTTGTTCAAGAAAAACGCTCCCATCCACAAAATATTTTTTTTCAAAATCGTCTCAAATTTCCAATTATTCGAATAGCGCATAAATTATGCAAATCGGTTTGTTAAAATGGCAATTTGAGGCGAAATAAGGCTAGACAGCAAAAAAATATATATGCTGAGGTCCATCTTTCTTACCAAAATTTTTTCATTTTTTTTTTCAAAGCACAAAGTCCAAAAATACTGCTTCAAAAGCATTTTCAAATTAAAAAAAATTAATACGGCGAAAAAAATATATGAATCATAGAACTAACCACAGGCGGTGTGACCAATCGATACTGCACATGATGAGTATGAGCTCGCATATTCCGAAGCATCGGCTTCTGTGGCTGGAAAAAATCATTTTTCAAACAAATCTCATTTCAAAAAAAAAAATGCTTGTGAACGAGAAGAAGAAACATGAACAAATCCCATCTCGTGCATGGTGCAGCGTCTTGGTGGTTGGGTGGGTGTGTTGGGTGAAGTGGGTTCCAAACAACAACAACAACAGAAAAATCAAATTGAACGATTTCCGCGAGAAAACGTAAAACCATGCATTGTTAGTGGTTAATTGGCAATTAAATCGAAGAATAATCGCTAATTGATTACCTCACACGTCGCCCATTCGGAAATATCGTAGACGGCGTTGTCGGCGCACGTCAAATAAATCGACTTCAAACCGAATAGACGCTTCTCGACCCAAATATCGTTCTGAAATTCACATCAGTGATAGTCGGCAGCTTTTATTTGTAAAATATTGAATTTAAACAACTTTAAAAATTGTCAATTTCAATCAATAAGGGCAAATTTTTACCCAAAATATTTAAATTTCAGATTTTATTTTGTTGATTTCAAAGGAATGTCATTTTTTATAGAAATTTATTTTTTTTAATCCGCTATGCGCTTTTAATAGATTTTTCTTTAAATATTCTAAAAATATCGGTTTATGAAATTAAAAAAAAACGCAATGCGCCTTTAATTTGAAATAATCTAATTTCTTTTTCCTAAATTTCAATAGGACAATTTTTTAAAAACATATTGATTCAAAAATTAAAGATAAACCCTATGCGCCTTTAATATTAAAATATTCAATAAGAATTATAAAAAAATAATAATAAATGACCCCCCAAATAAGAATAACATTTGCTTCAAGACGAACCTGTTTCGCCGGATGAGTCATATCGCAGCGACGGCAATAGCGCGCTTCAGACGGCCGAATGTTCGTCGGAATTCGAATGTGCCGATTACCGCAATCGCAATAAATCGTGCATCGCGCATCCTCGATACGCTCGCGCAAATCGTCCCACGCGTTCACCACCAGACGATGATCCTCGCTCTCATAAGCGTGCTCCATGATATAGCCGACTCGTGTCAACGGTGTGCTCAACGCTTCATAGGCGCGATTCACCAAATCATACGCTTCTTCAGCACCGTCCAATTGGCACTAAAAATTCACAATTTCAAAAGTAAAGACCTTCTTCTACAATATCGCCAACCTTATCTGGAGAGACAAGCGCGCTCAATCGTTTATAATTGCGCTTGATGTCATCATCGGAGCATTCGGCACGAAGTCCGAGCGCCGTGTAAGCGTCACGCTGATTCTCGCGAATCAATCGCTCAATGTAATCGTTGGCGGTGGCCGGAATCGGCAAATCGCGTCGACAACCCCATTCGGTGATCTGCGGACGCTCCTCGAATAGGAATTGCTCAATGACTCTGGTGATGGTCAGCGAACGGAAGAACATCCAAGCAGATCTGAAAAATTGCAATTACGAATTTCGGGCCAACATTTGAAAATTGGTCTTGTATCGTAAAAACGCTTTAAAAAATTTTTTTCACTATAAATAGACCAATTTTTAGATATCGATAGTTATTAAAAACCCCGAATTCAATCCGCATTTCAAAGTTATTCCAGTGATTCACTGAATTATTCATGAAATATCAAAATTCTCGAATATCTGGCCCAAATATTTTTTGGGTTTGTGTGCATTTTTCGCAGAACAAAAAAAAATGATTACATTATAACATAGACGATAACCATGAAGAAGCAGATGATAAACTTTTTGACCGAATGGATGACACCATGACAGACAGCTTCAGTCCTGAACGCGACGAATAAGACCTATCAAGGGATCGCGACTTACGAGAACAAGAAGACGTCGTAGACCTTCAAACAGACATCAATCACCAATTGGAACGTCCATTGGACGACCGATGAGACGTAGGTTCCAGCAAGAATCAAATATTCGACTAGAAACACTTGGTATTTTTTTGGAAGAAAATGTTCGCCGAAAATTTACCAATAATCCAAACGAAGTTATCCGTCCAATGCGGCTCCGCTTTTCGTCGCGGTCGCCGCTTCTGCGATGATTGCACGGCGACACGCTTCTTCTGATTCCGCGCATGCGTCGCACCATTATTGCTTCCGCTATGATTGGTGTTGGTGTGTGTCGACGCCGAACGAGTACGACTCACTTCTTCACCTTCGGTGTCTTAAGAAGATCAATGAAAATTGAGAGAGAGAGAGAGAGAGAGAGAAAGAGAGAGTATAAAAAATTGAGAGGGCATTACCGTCAGCCGGCGAGCTCGATCTCGAGAATATTTGCTCAATTACTGGAGCACGATTGTTGCCGCTTTTCTTCGCGCTGCTGCGTTGGCGATTCGTCTAAATTGCGCAAAATAATAATTCGCTCGCGCAAAAATCGCAATCGTACCGGCGAATCGAGATTATTGAGCACGTCATAACGCGATGGCGCATCAACAGGTGGCGTGTTCTCCAGGACAGGTGGCGCAGGCGGCGATTTCTCCTTTTTATTGCTCTTGCGCGTGATCTTCTGAAACTCGTTGTCCGATCGACTTTTGCGGCTGTCGGAAATTTCTGGAATTAATGAAACATTGAAATCATCAGCAAAACAAAAATATAATTATGCTCACTCTCATTCCTCTTCTGCTCATTCTCATGATCCTTCTTCGTGTTCATCATCCGATAGGCGCCAATCATTTTATGGTGCTCATCGCGCAAATGTGCCGAATGGTTCGAGTTTTTCTGCTGGAAATCAATGAGCATTTTTTTGATCATCCAAAACGACGACAAAAAACTCACCACATGCTGCGGCGGACTTCCATCGCCGGCGGTCGAGTTCGCCTGACTGCTGCTGCTCACAACCGGCTCAACTCTCGCGGCGACGTCGCGATAGCTGAACGGCATCTTGGTGAGCACCGGCGCCGAATGCGGTTGGCCGTTCACAACGATCCGCGACGGATTCGGTCCGGTCTGTTGCTGTTGTTGCTGCTGAAGCTTCTTCGCCATTTCGACCTTCTTCTTCTTCTCGCTTCCAATCGCGCCTCCTTTTCCAACATTCGCTGAAATCCAACAGATAATTTTCGATAGAAATTCAAAAAAAAAAAAAATACCAGACGAATGAGACACATCCGCGTAGGTTTTCGCCGGCTCGCTGTTATCCGGCGTCGACGAATCAAGAATCTCATCCGACGGCGACTCATTCAGCTTCTCGTTGCTCTTCCAGCTCGTGAATGGCGTTTGAACAAAACTCTGCCAAAAATGCATATATTTCACAGACGAACCACGATGACTCACCGAAGGAACGCCGGTGAATGGATACTCCCATGCCGACGCCAATAGATTGATCGCCGGTTTGGTGGCCTCATTGGTGGAGAGCAAATTGCTCGACGTGCGCTCGCTTCCAATCGGCAGCGGCGATCGTTGTGAGCCCGAGGATGGAGGCGGCGGTGTTGTGAAGAAGTGATTTTGGACTTGCTGAAACGAAACCCCCCGTTTTTTTTTGTTTGGTTAATTCTTAAAATTCAATCGTACCACATTGTGTGTATGCGTGTGATGGTGAAGGTTATGGTGAAAATGGTGTATTTGTTGTTGGGCAGCCGATGGCGCCGGCGGTGTCGGCGCACTATTCCCGCTGGTTGTCGTCGTCGAGCTCGTCAGAATGTTGAAGAACAAATCCGTCGGCGGCACCGGCGGCGGTAGAAGCGACGTCGGATTGTTGTTGACGCTCGGCTCTTTGCGTTCGGTTGGCGTCGCGAGCCAATCGTGTAGGCTCAACGGCGTCGTCTGCGGAATGCCCCACGAATCGGCGGCGATTCGCGGCGAGTACGGCGGCGGCGGTTCGGGCCAGAACTGCGATCCGATCGAGCCAAACGCCGATGAGACGACATTCGATGACGCTGATGGTGTTGGAGCATCTGCAAAAGAAAAACGCGATTATTTCGCTTTGAATGGATTTTCGATTTAAAGGCGCACAGCAAAAATGTGCGGTTTTGTTTCAGACATTTTACACTTTTGCTCGAAAATTTGTTTTTTTTCTGTTGTCCGCCGCGTTCATCGTTATTAGCCGGCCGAAAACATGTGCCGTTTGTTGTTGTCGATGATTGAAGGTCCCGAAACGCGAGTTTTCTTTTGGGGGAAAATTCGCGAAAAATTTAGGTCGGAGCCATAGGGACCAGAGTTGGCCGGAATGCGGAAAAAACGCGCTCGAAGGGGGCCATCGAAAAAATAGGGTAGTCGCTTTTTTTTCGGGAAACTCACAACATTTCGTTCGCGCTACGGCGTGTATCAAACACGGAAATTGACGCAAATTTTCAAAATATTCTTGTGGAACGCGGAATTCAGAATTAATGCTTTTTTGCAACAATTAAAAGCAAATTGATGGTTTCGAAACCAAGAAAATGCAAATTTTCAAATTAAAAAAAAACTTTCGCTTACCATTCGCCGTTGTTCTTGATGTTGTTGAGCTGTTATTATTATTATTATTGTTGTTGTTAAGACTGGAGCTGCTCAACGGCTCAACATCGTCGAGCAGATTGCCCAGGAAATGCTTTTCTGGATCTTCAACACTCATCGGATATTCATCTGCAAAAACGTGAGCCATAAAGGGCAATGCTCCATCTCTCAAAAAAAAAGCCGAAAAGAACGAAAAAAAATTTTGAAGAAGGGGTCGCGGGGGGCCACAACAGCCGAAACGATTGGTGGTGGTAGGAAACGGGGAGGAGGAAGAAAGGAGCCCCCCCCCCCTTTCTCTCTCTCGCAGTGGGGGGTCAGAGACGCAGTGTCTGCGGCGATCTCCATCACTAGCGTGCTCTCTCGCGTCGATCCCATCTCGCGCGTCTCTTCAACGCCGCCTACACTCTAGCAGCCGCCATCTGCGCGCGCGTTTTTTTTTTGTTCCTGGCCGATGCTGCTGCTGCTGCTGATGGTGGTGGCCGTCGAAACTTGCGGCGGCGGCTGAGAAAGATTGAGAAATTTTTTTTATTTGGGAAGAAAGACGACTTTCGGTGTGTGTGTGTTCGTTCGAGTTGAATGGGAGAAGTTGAACTGAACTCGAGCCCGCCCCGATTTCACAAACGGCAAAACAAACAGTCATGTGATGAGTGCAGCGTGGCAGGTTTCACGTTTTTTTCACCCACACGACATTGTAACAATTATATCGTTTCGAGAAATTTTGTGCTCGAAACTCAAAAACACATTAGCAGCCTGAACAATTGCAAAAAACGAAATGAATAAGAGAAATATGAAATTCCAATAAATTGCTAATTTGCTCAATTGATATGGCATTTGGCACCATCCGGCTCTTTGTTTCGACCAGATGTGTCAAAATCAATATTTTACTGACGAAAAGTTCGACGGGTTTGGCTGCCGCTGCTGTTGGTGGAGTAGTAGGACAAAATAAAAATTTATGGGCACCGCGGGACATCGAGCATCTTGAAAATTGCATTGGGGAAAGGCGCCTAAAAACGAAGCGTGTTATTTGGGAAGAAAGATGAACGCGAGCGTAATTCAATATATAACCACTTTTCGGCGATTGTGGGGACCTCAACAGATGGTTGCGACGGCGGCACACCATAATTACTCATTTCGAATCAATGCATCTTAATGGAAAACCAAAAAAACAATAATAAAAGTGTTTGAAATTTTCGAAAATTTGCGCTTTGAAAGCGAAAAATCAAAAAATTGGAAACACGTTTTCGAAATGTGTGCATACACCGTGACGCGCAATTGCCCCAAATTTATTACAGTAATCAAGTGGAAAAAAATGATTATTTTATTAGTCATTTTTGAAGCATCGAAATTCATTAAAGCACCACAATAATAAGTAGAAAATTGATGAGCATGCAAAAAAATGTGTCGCTTATTAAATATACCCATAATTATGACTAAATTGCTGGCAAGTTGACAGGGAGAATGAGAAATGCAGAAAAAAAATTGGAAGGGTGGAAGTACGGGGCGAAAGACAAGAAAAATCCATCGGGCAATGAAGATGATATTATTACACAAAAATTTTGAGCTCTCAAGCAATATTTCTCGCAAAAACATCATCATCATCATTCAATATTTCGAAGGTTTTTTGCCGCCTCGACAAAATGGTATCGACAATGAGCAACACGCCAATGGTATTAAGCATTTGGTGAGCACAAGGATGAGCAGAAGCGTGACGACGGCAATTAGAGCGACGTGAAGCCCGATTTTGGCCCACTGAAAGTGAATGAAAATGTTTCGTAGATAAAATCGTCGAGAATGGGGTTTACCTCGCCGAATCCGAGATTGTGCGATTGCAGGTAGTCAAAATCGACAAGCCACGGAAACCATTCGCTCGGTCCTCGCGTCATTCCGTTACATCTGAGATCAAAATTATATATATACATTTTTTAATGTGTCTATTTTTGGAAATTTTCGATAATTGATTTTTTTGCAATTTCTTTTTTTTAGATAATAGATTTTTTTTGCAATTTCCAGCACCTCAGCTTTTTCGTTGTGAGACCATTTTTATGAAAAATTGTGCTCCTATATTGTATTTTGAAGAGAACCATGAGAACTCAAGAAATTATGAATTTTTTTTTTGAAAAGGCTCAAAAATTTTTTGGGAAGAAAAACTTTAAAAAACTTGATTTTTTGATATTTTTTTGAATTTTTCTTTGAGAATTCTGAATAGAACCATTAGAAATTGAATGAAAATAATAAAATTTTCATAAATTTTCTGCAAAAGTGCTCTCAATTTGCCACCACAAACACCGGAAATTGTCGGCAGCTGTTTTGTTTCTTTTTTTTTTGTGCTCACTCGGCGCTCGAGCACGGCGAATGGCCTTTGGACCACGTGTGCTCCTGTCGCGGTATTCGCATCGCCTTCTCCTCATACGGTATCCATTTGCAGATCTCCTTTTTCGTCGGCTGCTCGTCGGGTAGAATGCACACGAATTGCGCTTGCGTTATTGTCGCCGGCAGGCTGATTCTGCTGCCGTCGTCTTTGACGGTGGTCCCGACTGGAAATTTGAAATTTGAATTAGTCAAAAGTTGTCGCAAATAATACACAATTATGGAATTTCGATTGTTTTTCTAACGCTTTTTTTTTTCAAAATAAATTCTTAAAAATCGAGGCGAGTCCGCCCGAAAATACAAATTTGGCTAGAAATTTTGAAAAAAATTCCCACTTTTTTCCATAAGGAAAGAAGAAAGAAAAATTTTTGTTTTGGCGGGAACTAATTTTTGAACAATTTTTTTTTTCATTTTTTTTACAAATTGTTTTTCGCGCCAATTTTCAAAAATTATCGATTTTCCACACAAAAAGCATTGAAAATAAAGCAAAGTGTATTTTAAAAATAATAAAATTTGTGGGGTTCTGCATTATAACAATTTTTTGCAGACCGTGTTAAAAACCGTTATTCGTCATTGAGCTTCAATTTTTTGCAATAGAAAATTTTTAAAGACGCCGGTTCAACACTATAGCACGTATTGTAGAAGCAAATTGCCAGAAATGGTCTTAAGAAGACGAGACGCCCCGGTTGGAAAAAAATCGGGTTTTCTTCGGGGCGGACTCGAACCCGCAACCAGTCGCGCAAAAATGGAACACTTTACCAATTGCTCCCCGAACACACATGACCTCTGCTCAACCAACGCCCAATAAGTGATGGCGCTCGAATGGAGAATCAAAAATTTTTTGAAAGGCAAAAAATGTTTAAGCTTTATCTAAATATTTCCGCATAGTCGCGCGGCTTCCTACAAAATATATATTTGCTTTCAAAATTCTTCCAGAATTCATTTATCGGAATATCTGACAAGCGAGCTTATCAATCCGCCAAATCGTCCAAGCTTCAATTTCTTAAAAATTCAAGAGAGAGAGAAAAAAATGTTTTGCTGTCCTTCAAGTCTGGCAAAATTCTTTTCAACATTGCTGACGAATTTCTTTTGTTTTTTTTTCTTTGCTTTGTTTAAATTGTTCAAAATTTCCTCACATTGTGCGGTACACGCGAATGTCGCCACAGTTTTTCGATCGTTCTCGAACATTTTGATATGGACGGTGCCTTTGACGCCCTGAATACGATTGTGATTGATGATGTCAAAAAAAAAGCGAATAGTCGGCTTCTCACAAAGAATGTGACATTCAGCATTCGATTGCCATCGTGATCCAATGTGATGCTGCCGGTGAAGTTCGACAAACTCGATTGGCTTTTTGTCAAATTTGGACGAGAATCGGTTTTCAGATAGATCTGAAATTCGCATTCATCGATATGCCACAAAATTTGGGAAAAATGGAAAGTTTTTTGAAAATTTCAATTTTGACGATTTTTTTTTTGGAAAAATTCGATTTTCGTCCAATTTTTCAAATAACTACTTCATTTCACACAGAAAATTGCATTTTTTTCCAATAAAATTTTATAATTGGTTCAAAAATTGGCGATTTCGCCAGAAATTTGCGAAAATCGTCAATGTTGCAAAATTTGCATGAAAAATTTATCATTGGGGTCGAATTTTGTGGAAAAGTTCAATTTTCCCAAAAAATAGCAAAGAATTCTCGAAAATTCTTGAAATTTCAATTTTTCCCAAAAAATAGCAAAAAAATTCTTGAAAATTCTTGAAATTTCAATTTTCCCAAAAAATAGCAAAAAATTCTCGAAAATTCTTGAAATTTCAATTTTTCCCAAAAAATAGCAAAAAAATTCGTGAAAATTTCAATTTTAGCTTAATTTTTCTCAAAAAATCAGGAATCGTCGAAACGATTCGCATCATTGACGTCGAATTGTTCGAAAATCGCCAATTTCAGCTTCAACTCACCGATGCCGTCGTTCCGTGCTCATGGAATATGGTGACGACTCGATTCGGCTCATCAACCTTCACCCGCCGCACATAATTGTTGTCGGCGACGAGTTTGTCAGCTGGAAATCAACAAACACACATATCGAGAATCATCTGCGGACAATTGACGGGTTGCGCAAACTCACTAAAACTGTCATTATAATGCGTTCCGCGCAACACAAAATTATTGGTGCCCGAGAATTGGTCCAAATGCACTTGGCCCTTGCAATTCTTGATAATGACCTTCTAAATTATAGCAGAAAATCGATGTCAGCTTCAAATGTCGATAAATTACATGAGCATTTCGCAATAATAGGCCACTGGTGGCCACATGCCAATCGGACCCCGTTTTTCGGTACCATCCCAATTTGTCCAAATCGTTTTCGGTGATCTCGTTGATTTTGCCCTCGCGCAGCTCATTTTGACGATCTGAGAAGAAAAAAATGGTTGGGGGAAATTTCGAGAAATCGTGTCATCAAATACCTTCGGCAAAATAATAGACGCCCTCGCGGAGTTGCTGGTGCGGCGGCGGCGCCGTCAAGCTCACCGCGATCCGATGATGCTCGTTCAGCTCGAATTGCTCTTTTCCCTTGTTTAGAATGATCTGAATCAAATTGGCGATGAAAATTTCGAAAATTTCGCTCCGATTTACCCGATATTCATCGGGTCCGAACACTTTTGCCATTTTTCCGGTATTGTTTGCGTAGATTGAATAACTGAAACGTCAAACACATTTTCAGCATATTTTCGCGACAATTTCAACATACGAAATTATCAAATCGCTGACCGGCTGAGATAATTTCACCGCTCGATAATATTTTCCGGCGAACGGCTTCAATTTGATGTCGCAACACGCCTAAAAACCGCCACGTTTATTTTTGGCTCGATGCAAACTGTTTTCAGCGCACTTTTGCTGGTATACTGGTAACTGGGCAATCTATGGGCGCTACTGCTGGATGATATCGGGTATAGCACGTCGGATACTCTGATGTTGACGTGCAGTTCCTAAAATTTAAATTAAAAAAAGAAAAATGATATTCTGCGTTCGGGGGGAATCGAACCCCCGTCGAATGCTTGGAAGGCATCCATGCTGACCATTCACTGATTAAGCGCGACGCAAGCATAATGGAAGTATTGTGGGAAATCTGTGGAACGGAAGCATAATGCTTCCATATAGGAAGCATAATGTAATTCTTAGTGGCTGTGGAAGAAATATGGGACGAATATGGATGGAATGAAAACGGGATGAATATGCTTCCGGTGTTTGCGAGCCGTGGAACGAATATGGATGAAATATGGATAAAATAATCATATATCATTACACATTATACAATTGGCGTCTGGACGGCAGACCAAGACAATTTCTAGAAAAATCAATACAAAAAACTTATGCTATCATATAAACAATGAAAATTTGAAAATTACATGATACACAACGGACGAAATTTAGCTTCTACCATTTAATGACTTATGTTACTCAGATTTATGTTAATTCAGTCAACTGTTCCTCACTTTGTTTAAAGATTGCCAACTACAATTTAGTCGTATTAATATATTTTTGCCGGTTTTTCCGAAATTGGCATCGCAAACTACTCACAATTTGCTCCAAACTGGTAGCAGACGCGCGTAGAAGAGGCGTGCCGCAGCATTGCAAAACCGTGCGCCGCTTTGCACAATGCGGCCACGCCTCACATTTTCGAAATTCGTTTTCAAAATTTTTGTCCTTTTGCTTTTTCTCAATGAATTTTCAAGATTTTTTGTGTTTTTTTTTTGTCAAAAATTAAAGAATTTTTTTCAAAATTAAAGGAAAAATGTTTTTAAAAAATAAAGGAAAAATTTTCATATTTATCATCAAAATCGAAACCAAAAATAAATTGATAGCATTCGAAAATTTTAAAATCGATACGATGTTTTCAAATCGTTTCCGACACTTTTAAAATCGAATTTAAATATTTTCTCAATCGAATTGTGTTTAATTTCTCATCGAATCCGTTTTATTTTTATTTACTTTAACATATTTTTTATTATCGCTCGCTTTTTTCTTTTAATAAAACATAATGTTTTGAAATTTTTTACAGATGAAGACAAGATCGAGAGTGTTGTCAGATATAACTGAAACTGCTCTAGAAGTCAATAACAAAGAACCAGAAGTCCCTAACATGGAACCAAATTCGCTCGACACTTCAGATCCAGATAGTCCAATTTACTCGCCAACTCAGCAAAAAAATTTTTCTCCACAGTCCTCACAAACAACAAAATCAACGCCAATTCCTAAACCTTCGTACGCCCAATTTGTAAGTTGTTATCATCAAAAATTGGCCTGTTCGACTCCAGAAATGGTTTCAATTAGAAAAATATGCGCAATGAAGTCTTTATAAAGTACTTCCTAAGTTTAAAGCTTGTTGATTATTTGGTTCCAATCAGGGCTGTGCGGCAATGGAATTGCCGATTGCCGAAATTGCCGGTTTTTCAAATTGCCGAAGAAAATTTCGATCGGTAATTTGCCATTAGCCGAATCGCCGAAATTTCCGATTGCCGTACAGCCTTCGTACCAATATTATTCAGTGGCATTTATCTTTTTAAGTGGGGCTCTAGTACAGAAGTCGCCAGACGCCGACTATATAAAGATCCTATACTTTATTGCAAATATCTATATTACAGATGCTCTTATCCATGGCTTTGGGCAACAACCGACAAATGACTTCAAAGCGAAAGCATTACGCATGGTTCGAGAAGTCATGGATAATCTTCTGTAAGATTTTGAGCTATGACTATTAATTTATTTATTTGATTAAGCGATAGAATGCGCCAACGACTTCAAAGGAAATTTGGTGTAGCGCCGGAAGCGCTCGCGGCGCAATTAAGGAAGCTGCTTGATTCTACCAGCAACCCTCAGATGTGAGTATTCATATGTCTTTGAAATTTTAACCAAAATGCCTTTTTGCTTCAAATTTTGGAGTTGTTCTTTCTTCCGCCAATTCACTTTTTATTTTGTGCACTAAAGGGTTTCCAAAAATGCAATAAAAATAAATTATTTTTATTTTTAAGAAAATTATTGATGTAAAAAAACTGATTGTATTTTTCTCGAAAAATTTAGTTTACGTAACAATGGTTTACAAGTTTTTCAAATTAATAGGCCCATTATAATCTACTTATTACAGCGTCCCGCTCGATGTCAGTACTGACAATGATTCGAATAGTTCGGCAGTTGCCAGTAACTAATGGTTTGATTATATCTTAATTGAAATTCATTTCATTGTTGTTTTTTTTTATTTTAAATTAAATAAATGTGTTAATATGAAATAAATTTTGAATACAGCAATCAAATTGTTTTCTTATTTTCCCATATGGAAGGCATACGGCTCATTCCATATACGAAACACGCGGTTCCGCAAAAAAATGCTTCCATTATGCTTCCATATAACTTGCATATAAGATTCCTATGATATCCACAGCCGTTCCACTATGCTTCCATTGTGCCTATGCCGCCGTTTATCTGTGAGCGCGTTCGTGGTGTAATGGTCAGCATGGATGCCTTCCAAGCATTCGACGGGGGTTCGATTCCCCCCGAACGCAGAACATTTTTTTCAATATTTTACCTATCATCCGAATATTTTTCAACATTGCACACGTCATTTCCACCGATGCCCGTACAATGGCACTTGCAATTCGTGTCAATCAAAGGCACCGCAAACGTGTAGGAATCTGAAAATTGAGGAATAAGCAAACGGCGTGTAAAGAATTGCCAACTTTCGATGGGATAATGCTGCTCGAGTCGCTCATACTTTAAAACGTGCACAATATTCTGCAATTTGATGCAAATCGTGTTATCCAACGCCAAATTGAACTGAGTGCTGAATATTTTCGAGGGACGCGAGAAATTCGAGTCGCGCGTTTCATCAAACTGTAAAAACCCATTCTTTTCTTTTTTTTCGCGTTTTATGTAGATCAAACCTCGCTCTGCAAATTGGCACTTTCGCCACAATAAAACTCGTCAAAATTCCGCGAGAATCGTCGTTTTCGATGATGCCGCCGTTGGCGACCGTCGCTTTCATCAATTACCGCAATTATGACAATGATGATGATGTGCCAGAGGCGCATTTCTGAAATTCAATTTGTCTCGATTAATTTGGTAGGCAATTTCCAAAAAAAAGACGACAAAAGAGATTCTCGAATTTGTCCGCAGCATGAAACAATTAAAAGGCGTCGTAAAATTGGAAAGCTGTAAATCATATAAACACATAGAATTGGGGTGGGGACCGTAAAAGAGAAGGGTGGACGAGGTGCCAAGTAGTTTGGTTACCGTATTGTCTTGCGCAAGGTCGTAAGAGTTCTCGGACCCCCCCCCAACGGCGCGCATAAACACTTAAAACATAAAGGAATGAAAAGGGAATTTCGGGGAATTGCTCGCTCCTCAAAAAGTTTATATAATAAATCATCACACGTCAATTGTAGTGCGTTTGCCGATTTGGCGACACCCAACAATTTTTCGGCCGTCATCTTTGCGGATTTATCAGAACGACATCGAGTACAGTAATCCTATTCGTTCGGGGAACCCCCCCCCTAACCAATATGGGCGGTTTGTACAATTGTCAATTGTAGTTGGTTGACCTATTTGGATGGCATTGGCAATATGTTGAGCAAATTCAAAAAATTTGAATTTGGCGCCAAAATTCGAATTTTGAGAAATTTGAATTTGGCGCCAAAATTCGAATTTTGAGAAATTTGAATTTGGCGCCAAAATTCGAATTTTGAGAAATTTGAATTTGGCGCCAAAATTCGAATTTTGAGAAATTTGAATTAATTTGGTTCAGCAATTTAAATTGAAAATTCAATTTGCGGTTTAGTGGTGGCCGCGGCCGCGGCCGCAAAATTCTCGGCCACCTGTATGGCTTTGACGAAATTAGAAAAGAACTACTCGCTCTAATTGTGTTTTGTGCAAACACCGGCACGCAAAAATGCACAAAATTTTTTTCAAACATTTGAGACCCAAAAAATCAGAAAAACATTAAAATTGAGGTGTGTGTGTAAACACCGTGACGCAAAAATGCACACATTTTCAGATGGCAACAAAATTAAAAATTTTCAACAAATTTCAATGCAAATTTAGCCAAAATGAAAGGAAAAGCTCAACCAGGCTTCTCTCAAAAAATCGTCATATTAATACGAAATCAAAAACGAAGAATGAAGCTGGAGAATCGAAAATGCAAATTAATGTGCTTGTAATTCAATACGTCGACTATTTGAATAAAACGGTAATGAGACGTTTCGTGCCGCTGCCGACATGATGATCCGATTATTGACATTCTCATATAGGCACTTGGTTGTGGCGCCTGATGAGGGGTGGGAATACCCCCACCTCAAAAGGGCATGTACCGTTTAGCTTAACTATATGTTTGTTTAGACAACCAGTTATATTATATTGTAATTATTATATGTTGTAATAAATGCATAAAAGGAGAAAAAAACGGGCGGCGCGGTGAAAGTGTTGAAAGGGATTCGAGAAAATTGATAATTAACAATATGTCAGCAAAAAGATGATTATATTTGCTTTTGAATTTTGTCGGCGCACCGACTTTTTCAAATCCGGAAACATTATTTCGTAGGGGGGGGAGGAGATACACTTGTGGCCACGGAGTGGGCGGCGAGTGGCCCTCGCCGAGAACGTTGACAAATCTATCGCGCGCGGTCATCATTCATTAATGTGCAGAGAATTCGCGGTCAGCAAAATGGTATGCGGTAAAAAAACGACAAGACCGTCTTCTTCTTTTTTTTCGAAAAATATCTAGGACGGAACATTGGGGGGTTATAAAATTTTTTTTTCTTCGTCATCGACTTGTCTTGATCTTCCACCGCCATCTCGTACATCAAAAATACAGATCTTGAGAATTGGAGGCCTGGAAGAATGTCCGCAGATGGATTTGATCAACCAAATTTGACAAATCATGCTTCTATTAAAGGAAAATAAGCCAATACTGAAAATAGCATAAGCTGCCTCAAATTGTCAGTAGATCAAATTTATTTAAAAAATAATTCTTGAAAATCAAAAAAGAAACAAAAATTGTGGCAACAAAAATACGGCCTGGAAGATTGTCGGCAGATGGATTTGATAAACCAAATTTGACAAATCATGTTTCTGCTAAAGTGACTCAAAAATAATATTGAAAAAAGCAGAAGCTGCCTCAAGTAGATCAAATTTATAAAAAAATTCCTGAAAATCAAAAAAGAAACGAAAATTGTGGCAACAAAAGTGGGGCCTGGAAGATTGTCGGCAAATGGATAGAGTAGGGCGTCAAAAAAATGTTGAAAACCCACTTAAAGGCGCCTAACAGAAACAAAAAGGGAATCGAGAAAAAAAAAACAAGGCGAACACTAAAACAATGCGAAATACGCAATATTTGCATAGGCATAATGAATCGAGTACGATTTTCATTCTTTTCGATTTTTTTTTTGGGTATTGTTGCAAAAAATATGGTTTTCATTTTCAGCGATGTCGAATAAAAATGGAATGGCGAGTTGGTTCGATTTTTTTTCTCTATTCTTGAGCAAACAGCGATTATAATATGGGTTTCCTTAAAAGGGCTTTGCCAAACACAATTAGTCGTCGTTCAAAAGAACTCCCGCGCGGGCGGGCGCGGCCGCCACCAGATGTAAACTTCAGATAACTCATTTTTTGCTTGCTTACATTAGTTCTATAAATGGTCACAGGTGGAGGTGGAGGGGCCTAGATTGCATTTCTATTATACCGGGGTTGGTATGACTAAGACGACGGTGGCAGGCACCATTCATTTTTTCGGTGAAGCTTGGTGGGGGGGGGGGCGAAGAAGCATCGAAATTCGAGTGGTCCGTTCCGGAAATTGGCGAATAAACAAAACCACGAGACTCCGCCCCATCGCGCTAATTGGGTCCGCCCGCGAAATCTCAGAACACCACCTGCTAATCGTAAACTTTTGGGGACCATTTGAAAAACGCGGCACCAACAAAATGGCCGGAAACGCGAGTAACGGTTTGAAGTCGAAATTGAATAAAATGCAAAATGATTTGTCATACATTATGCTTCTTCACCCATTTTTTTTTCTATTTGTTAGCCATGAGGGGGGGGGGTCCTTTTGAATGAGCGAGGTCGCACGGCGGCTCCGGTCATTTTTTTTTGTTCTACCAAAGTCCGCCACCCAAAAAATGATTTATTGATGATGATAATGATGTTTGAGCGAGCCGATGGTCTTGACGCGAAATTGGATGTGTCGATTTACGAGGGGCATTCAATTAATGGTTGTGATGCGTCGATAACCTCTTATAATCATGATGGTCCCTTGAGAAATGATTTAGAGGTTCAATTAATGTTCTAGATGAATTCAGCGATTCAGAAAATTGTAAAAAATTTGCGAAAATTTTGAAAAAATGAAATTCTGAATATATTTTTCCGTATTATCTCAAGGCCTTAAATAATTGTGAAAAATTCCATTATAAAATTTCAACTTGTGTGCATTTTTGCGTCGCGGTGTTTGCACACATTTAACGGTGCTATGCAGATTAAAAAAAAAACAAATTTTTTGATTTTTCGAAATTTCCAGTTCTTTCAAATTAAAAAAAAACTCGAATATTCAAAAAAATCTTTCGATTAGCGTTGGCGGGAATTTCAAAAATTTCAAAAAATTAAAAAAATTGAATTCCGTAAATCTACAAAAGTGTATTTTCCAAAAAAATTTAACTTGTGTGCATTTTTGCGTCGCCGTGTTTGCACACATTTAACGGTGCTATGCAGATTAAAAAAAAAACCCAAGTATTTGAGTTTTTCGAATTATTCCAGTTCTTTCAAATTAAAAAAAAAAACTCGAATATTCGAAAAAATCTTTGGATTGGCGTTGGCGGGAATTTCAAAAATTTCAATAAATTTGAAAAAAATATTTAATTCCGTAAGACTACAAAAGCCAAAGAGAGATTTTCAAAAGTGAAAATTGCATTTTTTTTTTTGAAAATTTCACAAATCGACAATTTTCGGCATTTGATCTACCTAGGAGGAATGCAAAAATAGTAAAAAAGGGTTCTCACACTTGAAATCTCGAAAAAGAAATAATTTGAAGATATTGTCGAAGTCAATTGACGATTGGCTATGTGCCAATGCAGGCAGCGAGAAGACTGCGTACATTGCATCATAGCGTACGCGCATTTAATACTCAGTCAACGATTAATTTAAATCTACACTGATTTCGCAAATTTGAAGGCTAAAAAAAACAGAAGGTGCCAATGGGGGGGGGGTGGTAGATCAAAACGAAACCATGAGAATGGCGATAGGCGTCGGCTTCCCAAAAATGGGCGTACAGTGTATCAAAACCAGCCTCCCGGATTATACCATATAATTTCGCATGTTCATCATCACATAATAATAATAATAATAATAATAATAATAATAATAGAAAATCCGTTAGCTGAACGGCGCGCGACAACATTTCGGAGGGGGGCGAGAGAGCGTGCGCGACGAAGAGACGCACGAGCCGCGCTATGCTCTGATTACGGTCATTAGGTTTTGAGGGGGAAAAGGTCGCTTGTCTCATTCTCGCGAAATGTTGCCGAATTCATTTAATAACGATAATTCGAATTCAGCACCACCGATTTGGTTGATAGACCGGAAATTTGGGCGGCCGGAAACGCTTTTAAATGCGGCCCGAGAGATATTCGAAATCTCTACAGTAATCCTTTAAAGGAGGTGAGATGGGGGATTACAGTATCCATGAAAAATGGAAAATTCCAAATCTAGAAAGCCTTTGGGCGAAATTGATTTAAAGGGACATGGAGGCTCTTGGAAAACAAAAATAAACTAGTCGTATAGCAAATGATCATATTAATCACAACCCCCCTTCCATATACGGTAACCAGTATTTGATGTAGACAGCCGAATGAATGAATGAATGACCGAAATGGTGCGAATCATAATGAGCCATTTATGGGCAATTCGTGTGGCCCATATGAAATCGTTTCATTTCACTTTTTTGCGGTCTCTTCGGTTGGGGGTTCTTTTTTCTTATTGGGCGTCCACAATGGAACAAAAAATGGAAATTGATGAATTGGGTTCGATTTGTATTATGCGTTGACCTTTTGCCGACATAATTGAAACAGTTAGCGAGGCGCACATTAATGGATGAAACTTTCTGCGGACAAATAAGGGGGGGGGGAGGAATGTTGAAAGTGTCCGCAGATGGATGTTCATTTAGTCGTAATAGAAATTCACCAATCGAATTTTTCAATTTAAACTCACATAGCTCAACTTTGAAGCTTTGCCTGAATAAAATCTCGCGCTTCTGGAGGGCGCCACAAAATTGTTTGGAATCGTCTTGTTTTTGAAGCGTTCCACATTTCATTTCAATCAGCTTGGCGGCCTCGAAAATTGTCCGCAGATGCAATTTTTTTCGAACATTCATATGCCATATTTTAAATCAACCACAACAAACACTTTACAGTTTTATAAACCTCTTATCACAAAATTCATCTGCCGACAATATTTGGCAGCCTCAAAAATTGTCCGCAGATGGATGTTCATTTAATGATTATGAAATTATCAGGACTTATTCGTCCATATATATGCAAATCTATATATCCACGATGGCCTCTAAAATTGTCCGCAGATTGCCTTTTGTTTATTGTTTACTACACAAAGATTATTACGATATTGAAAGGTTAAATAATTCAAAAAATATTGCAAAAGACGAGATTTTTTTGGGTGGTGATTTTTTTTTTGTTTTGGCGAACCAAAAGCCCTTCCGATTCTCGCTTATTTCATCGTCAATGGCTCGGCGTGAAAAAAAAATCAATTCGTGAAGGCCGACGATGTGAGTTGATAGCGATTTCGCCGACCGACCAACATTCTGTAGAGCTGATTCCGACGACGATGGTTGGTGCGGCTCGTCGAGTTCGTCTCCAACGCGAATTCGATCGATCATCCCGAGAAGGCCGACGAGCTGCTCGAGATTCTGCAAACATTTTCGAAGCGAAACATAAGAAATATTCGATGAATTCGAATTGCAATTTGCCAATGATAGTAGATTAATTCGAGTTTTCTTTTTTCGTTTTGCAATTTTTTTTCGAAAAATTAATTAGACACTCTGAGTTTATTCGGACACCTTTGACATGGTGAAACCGGGAACAAAAAATTTTTTCTCTATAAATATTAAGAACAAAAATTGATATAATTGGAACCATTATCATTTTTTCTTACCGTCATGCGCCTTAAAACATCTTCAGTAAAGATTTCATCTCCCGAATATCAGACAAATTCGATGAGGCGTCAATGGTGGAACTCGGAAAATTGTTCAACGACTACGCTCAAGCTTCCTAAAAATGTTCTAGAAAAGCTTGATATCCGTCAGCGCGTCGGAAGATTTTGTATTTGTCACTTAAGCGTAGGAACCGGGGAGTGGCTCGCTAGCACTGTTCGGACACGCCAATTGATGTAATATTTGTGATTTTTGTTAGTTGTGGAGCGACTTGTTTTGAGTGCATCGTGTGGATTATTGTTAAGTAGAAGAGATCTTCTTGATAGGACCCTTTTAATTTGTGAGTCTTGCACACTGTTTAAATGTTTTTGGTGAGTGCCAAATTCAACGCGTTCGCCGATTTCGCCGCGACGACTCGTCAGCTGCACGAAACTTCAATTTTCTAAAACGGAAGGCGGACAAAAATTTTTTACGGAACCCGGAACGACTTTTTGGAGATATAAAAATTAATTTATTAAAACTTAAGCTCCAGCCCAAATACTTTAAAATTAAAAGTTCGCAGTACTCATTCGACATGGACCTTCTTTTTGTCGAAACCTGAACTGAACAGAACTTTAATTTTCTAAAAACGGGAAAGGGAAGGCGGAACAAAATTCTTTAACGGAGAATAGAACCAGAAAATGTCACGGAAGACGGAATACTGAATTGCAGCTATGGCGACGAGGTGACTCGACGCAAATTTTCCCCGAAATTCCACAACATTTGCCATAATGGTGTCGAATATTATTTTCATCATTATTTGAAAAATGATTGCTTTCAGTCATGAAACGATATTGTACAATGGGTTTCGATATTAGTCATGTTCGAATAAAATAAACCATTCCCTCCCCCTCTTGATTCGTCAACCGTGCTAATCCGGCCGCAAATTTCCGTATAAAACTGTACAAATTTTTGTCCAACAGCATCAGCAACAACAAAGAAACAATGAAGTTCCTCATTGCACTAGTATTCCTTCAATTCATTGCCGCTCAAGAGGTGGCTGTTGAGAAGATCAACTCGGTTTTGGAGCACTTGTCCGACTCTAAAAGTAAAAATCTATTTTATTATTAAATGGAGATAACGATTTTCTAGAATACATTCCGGAATACATTTACAACACGCTTCAAGACATGAACCAGGAGACTCGCGCTCAAATCGCTCAATTGGTCAATGATGTTCATGAGAAGAAGTTTGGACCGCCGCGGAATATGGAAGACATGCTCGCGACGCTCAACAAAGAATACCCATTGGTGGCGCAAGTCGCCAATCAGCTCAACACATTCTATCGTCAGCGGCTAGGCAATCTTGGACCAAAAGCCCAAGAATTCTTCAATCGCTATGAAGCGCATACGTTTGAAACGCTTGGCGATGACGCGAGCGAGATTGAAGCGAACATTGCGAACCACGCCGAGCAGCTCGCCAATGACTTCAAAGAATTGTATGAAGATCCCGAAGAGGCGGCGAAACTTGATGAGCAATTCCCAGAGTTCCGCAACATCTACAACGAGTTGGTGAATGAAAATCATTAAGAATTGTTCAATGAATGTTGTTTTATTCGTTTTGAATCGTCATGTCGATAATCCGTCGGAATTGCATGTCAAATCCGATTTTCGGTTACTCACCATCGCAAAACAAAATATTCATATACCATTATGAAATTCGCTGGTTTGATATTGGCGATTGGCTTTCATTTCGCCGAAGCCGCTCAAGAAGATCGATTGACTGCGGAGACGATCACTGAAGCCATCGGACGTCTCGCCAATTCAAAGCGTGAGCAATTTTGTGTAGAAATCTGTAATAATAATACTATGTGGATTTTGGTTTGAAAAATATGGGTCCGCATGTGACCATAATTTTTTTTTAAAGTTTCAAATTAAATATTCTTAAATTGAAAATTTCTACAAACTTCTTTTTGTAGTACTTTGCAGAGGCAAAAAATTCTGAAAGGCTGGAAAATAAACTCCGAAAACCTCGGCCACGGCCAGATTTTTCGAATTTTAATTAAATCGCTCATGCGCGTTTAACCGTAACATTGTTTCGCGATTTAATTATTTTTTTTATCCAAGGTTTTTTTGTGACGGTTAAAGGCGCGATGTGATAAATATTTCATGATTCTTGCAGCGATTGTAGGTTTCGAAAAATCCGGACGTTTTATCCCGCTAACGCTACTAATGAAAAAAATTGACATATTATCCTTTAAGGTCTGAAAATGTGTCGCCATTGTATCAATTTTTCCAATAAAAGGGTCAAAACGCTTTAATAAGGTCAATTTTAAAGGAGAATGTGTCACGCATCAAATGATATAACCACCCTCTGAGTTTCAGCTTACATCCCGGAATATGTGTACAATGTCATACTTGCAATGGATAGCGAGACTAAAACAGAATTAGCTCAGCTATGCAACGACTATTTCGACGGGAAAATTGAGACGCCGAAAAATATTGAAGAATTGATGACGATGCTGAATGCGGATTATTCGCTCGTGGCTTCGACATTCGCCAAAATCAATATCTTCTATCGACAGCGACTCGGAAATCTTGGGCCAAAATCCCGAGAATTCCTCAACAATGTCGAGCGTCGATTATTCGATGCCGCCAACAACGACACCGGCAAATTGCGGGACAACTTGGCGACGGCCATCGAACAGGCGCAAAGCGATTTTCGACAATTGTACGATGATGACGATGAGGCGACGAAACTCGACGAGCAATTCCCGCAATTCCGCAATATCTATAATAGTTTGGAGAAAATTGCAGCATGAATAAATTTTTTTGGGCCCGCAAATTATTTGCTGCTCATTTTCTGGGAGCATCTGCAACAAGCAGACACACTCGCACACACGCATAAGAGAAAAAAAAAACCAAGTATTTAATTCTCGTCCCACTTGTTTGTTGTTGTTTCTACTCACTTTTGACTGCTAATGCGCGAATGGCATGCCCTTTTATTTGATGTGTGTATTTCCAATAGCCGCTTTTTTTTATTCGAGGTTGCTTGCGTTTCGTTCTCTTTCGCGTTTCAGCCATTAGCTTAATTAATCGCCAACGATTCGATGAGTGCTGCAAAAAAAATTATTTTGGAGCAACGAAAACAAACGGGAACAATATCGATTTTTGCCCGAAACACACACCTGCTCATATCTTTTCAAATATTGCGTCCGGCCAGGTCCGATTGAGTTTTTTTTCTCATTTCAAACTGAACGATTTTTCCTCAATGTCTCACCCTCAAATTCTTCAAAATAATTGAATTTCAATTCGCGCACGTCACGTCATTAATCTGAAAAGAATCAGAAATTAATCGAAAATGCAAGAAAATTGAGATTTTTTTCGTTTTCGAAACCAAATATTAGTGTGCACTTTTGCGTCGAAATGATTGCGTACAGACTGCCCACCGTACCACAAATCATTAATTTTATTCACTCGAATTTCCAACTTTTAAAAATTCGACTAGGGCGAATTATTTTTGGCGGAAAAAATCCATATTTAGACGGCGAAAGTTTCAAATTTCATGTCGGTTGCTTCCGACTCTCCCAGCCCGTTGTTCAACTCATTATTTATTTTTCCTCTCCACGCTTTTGAGCAGCTTTTCATGTCTGTCTGCATGTTGTTGTTGTTGTTGTTTTCCAGGTTTTTTCAAGCTTCCTAAAAAGGGCTTAAAGGCCACTTCAATATAATAGCATATATTATTCGTTGACGAGCTATTTCCACTCAAAATTTAATGTGATTTTCGGTTTCCGCGGAGTTTCGAAAAAAAAAACGCCAATTGTTTTTCACTCCTTCATTTCAGATTAGCCGAATCCTACGACAATTTGCGGACGCCGCCAACCGAAAACTTTATTATTTATCCATTCTGCTCATTGGGCAATTCGAATAAAACACACACGCGCGCACAAAAAAAAACGAAAATCTGCATAATCGACAAAAGCGGCAGCTAGATATAAATATGCATATATGTCTCTCTATAGCGGGTAATAGGCGGCGGCAGACGATGGTGGACCTCTCCTCCAGCTCTCGGGGGCGCTTTGTTTATGATGTTGTGGTGCGGCTCTTCGAGCCGAGTCCTCATCGCCGATTTCGTGCCGCCGCCTTTCTCAACCCCCTCCGTTGATTTTGTCGCAATTTTTCGTCAATCATCGCGCGTTTTTTTTAATTCGCTACTAAACTACAGGATTTTACTGATTTTTTCCATGTGTGAACCCCCCCCCCCCTTTAAACAATTTGATTCGTGGCTTCAAACTTTACGCGATATTGCACACATTTAATTTTTATGAGATTGTAGTGGAACACCCCTTTAAAAGTGTATGACTTTCATTTTTCAGAAAACTTGTTTTTTTTTTCGGAAATTCCTTATAAGCTTTTCCTTCGCCAACCCGATTTTCAGTCCCGTGAATTGTCCGCAGATGCACAGCACCATAAAGAGCCGAGACCTCATAGAATCAAAAAAATTTGATGTGTCAAAAAAATTATCTGCGGACACGCTTCCGGGCGTCGAAAACAAAATCCAATTTCCTATTATTTCGTTGTGCGTTTCATTTTTTTGTTTCCCGATTTTTGGCATTCGACAAATTGTGAAAATTCTTCGGCGAACTTTTCACTGCCGGCCGGATAATCCATGGATTATAAAATATGCATGGATTAGTATTTTTGGTGCCTCGAAATGCACTTTTCAACCCGAAGTTTTCTTGTCTCATCACACGAACGAGATTATTGCTTTACACAAATACCAGCTGCGGACAATTGTTTTATTAATCCATATGCATCTGCGGACAATCTCAACCTTTAAATTGTCCGCAGCTAGTTGCTCCTATACCTTAAAAATTCAGGAAATGGTCAAAGTGATACCAAAAGTGATCAATTCGCCGTATCCGAGGTCCCGATTGCCAATGTTCCTCTACAGTGTCTCCATTGTCAGTTTTCCCCAAAAATGCCTCAAATAGAATTATTTTTTTCAAGTCAATGTGCCTAATGTTGATCTACTGGGGAGCTGTCTATTGCGCCTATCATCCCTGTACGCCGGGGTACCTGGGAGGCAAACAGACCAAGTACTTCCTACAGGTAACACCTTTAAATTATTATTTTTTGAATATTTGAATTGCCGCCTTCTTGAATGGAAATGAGAAAATCAAAAAATGGATTTTTTCCTGGGGATTGGGAAGCTAAAAAAAGCTTCCAAGAAAAGAAATTTTTGAAAATTTCAATTGGCCAATTATGATGGTCCCATTCGAAAATTTGAACAATGGAATGATTTTAAGGATTTTCAGTATTTTCCGATGGTCGCTGCTCCGACAATAATGATAATCTCATTGACATGGCTCATCACCGCCCTCTATTATGTGCACAGTCCGTGCACATTGGCCTACAATTTTATGGTAATTAATTGAATTCATTGTTGAGAAATTTGAATTTCGCGGGGATGCTCTTATCCGTTTTCAAAATTTGCACTGATTCAACGAACCCTGTGAGTTTGACTAATTTCTATTGTCAAATTCGACATTTTGAATTTCTCGCTGAAAAAAAAACTTCATGCGCCTTTAATAGCCTTTTCGAGAAAAAAAAATTGAATAATGTATTTTTTCGCCCTACATTTGAAGGCTTTTTTCAAAATTCATGCGCCTTTAATCACGGTACCCGCAATATTAAAAATTTTGCGAATATTTCTAATTTTTATGTTCGCAATTCTTCAACAAAAATCCCCTACTAATCCACGGAATTTAAAGGAAATTAGGAATTTGATTAAAGGCTCATAACGCGAAAAATTCGTTGGGTCTCGCGGTGGCAACAAATTTGATAATAATAATTTCTGAAAAAAATGGTGTAAAGAATTTATTCTCCATTATTAAAAAAAAAAGAAATACCGTAATTAAAGGGACATTGTTTAGATGTAAAATGAGGTCTTCAGGAAATGCCATCCGCCGTTTTTTGCTCACTTCTCTCCGGAATTAGTGCTGTCATCGAAATTCACTTTTCAATCGACGCCATGCAAGTCCAATGGGTCGACCAATCCTTCTGGATATTTGTAATATTCCCTATATTTTTTGCTCAATTAAAATATTTCAAAAATTTTCAGACAGTCTCCACCGCGTTGTGCCTTCTACATGCCATGGTGGCCTTCGCCCTTCAGTAATTTTTTTTCCCGCAAATTTTGTGTGTTTTTGCTTCGAATTTCGCCTCATGCCGGGTTTTCTGGATTATTGTCGATTTTCTTTCGCGCCCCATCGTCACTCAGGTTACTCGTTTTTCATTTTCAAATTTTGTTCACATCATGAGAATAAATACCGTTTGTTTTTGTTGAGCAAACAATATTATAATTGTGTTTTTGTTTATTTGTTGTTATTCTTTTTAATACCGCCTTGTTAATCTCTTAATGGCGAAAAACAGGACAATTTGTGTAATTGAAGATGGTAAAAATTCTGGTTTTACGACGGAAATCAATTCTATGGTACTGTAAGCATTGCGGTGTTCGCGTACACACCTGATCGTACGACTATTTGCACCCTCCCAAACGTTTTTTTTTTTTTTTTGATTTTCCTCGAATATTTTCCCTTTTTCAGTATTTCTTTCTGTTCGCGTTTTTTTTTTCAAAAAAATCTCGATTTTCAGCAAATCGCAATTTTTTCTAGATGCTCGCGTGCGTCAGCCCCTCAATTTTCGCCTCAATTTTTGTCGTGTCGAGAGAGAGAGAGAGACGAAAAAAACCCCGAAAATTCTGGCAAGGTCAAATCGAATTCTCGCGCATGCAAATGCAATCCCTCTCGATGGAGTTGATATTTGCGCTTGATAAATCGCCGTCGAATTGATTGATGAATGAGTTTAATGTTTGTGCGTGAATCATTTAGAAAATAGTGCGCTCGTCCGGCCCGAGGGTCGCCCGAGGCGAGCGCAAGAACAGCTGGGTGTCGGTCGTGGCCGTCAAAGCGCACCGTCTCACCAGGGCCAGTTTTCTTCGCTTCCCTATGCAAATTCGGTTTTTGTTGTCTGCGTGCCTAGCGCGCCGCTCGCGTCCTCCCCATTCGCCACACTCTCTCGTCGCCGGGTGTCTGCCTCTAACCGATATTTGGCGTGGTGCCAAGTTGATGGCCTCAAAACCAACACCAGTTACGTGGCGACAATCGCTTTTTTCTGTTCTTTGACATAACTTTTGCTTCCCGCAACGATTTTCCCCCCTGACTTCTTTATTATTCCGCTTCCCAGCAGCTACATTTAATCTGTATTTGTTCTCTCTAGTTTCTAGAATTTTGACGAACGAAAAAGAAGCGTTTGAATCATTCATGCTCCTTTAAAAATCCGCCGTTCACGATTTATTTTAAGGATTTTTTTTCGCGAAAAAAAGAAATATTAGAATATTTTGTTTGCTTTAAAGATCAAGCCGTCAAAATGTGACCAGCCCTTTTTTGTCTCTCAAAAATTGGAAATTCCAATAATAAAGCCGAAAATTCTCGAAGAACTGAATTCGTTTTGAATAATGGCCCAGATTTGTGCAAAATCTTCTAGAAAATTAGTTGCTCCAAATTTTAAGAGAAAAAAAACGCTGGGTTTTGTGCGGAAAATTCAAAATTCGACGAAAGTGTGGGAACTAGTGGTACCTTATTAGGGATAACCTGCAAATCAAACTCAGCAACCGATTGTGCTCGTTTTTTAGCTTGTTCTTACCACTCAGTCTATCCGATCGTCAGGGTAGCGATCAGAATTCTCGATTTCGACAAGTTTTTTTGTGCTGCTCTCTCATATCATCTGGGTAGATCAAAAAATTCGATAAATCATCTGTCTCGCGCGTTTTTTTTGGGGCATTCCGGAAAATGTCAAAACCCGCGCGCAAATGTGTCAAAATCGTTGGCAGGCTAGCCGAGAATTGACGTAACCCAACAGCTTCATCGTTTTATCAGCTGATGCGATGAGAAGACGGTCGGCGGGTGATCTCGCGCCGATTCCTTTAATGGTCAATGGAATTCGCGGCATCTATTTCTCTCGCATTCCGCCCGGCCTTCCTCGCTTCGAATTGACATTCAACCAACAGTCACCGCCGTCGTATATGCAATCGCGCATACACATTTTCGGCTTCTTCTTCTTCTTATTCGTCTTGTGGTATTTTTTTTGTTTCGCGACCAGCCGTCTATTTGTTTTTGTAGACGGCCGACCGCTTTTCGAATTCGATTCATATTTATATCAATTTAGCGTTTTTGACTTCTTGCGCTTCCCTTAATTGGTCACACCTGTTTTCAGCAATTAAATGCCACCATACTCGTTGTGAACCTTGTCAATTATTTTTTTTTGCAAAAAATGTCAAGTGTTTCGTTCCCCACAAAATTGGGCTTTCAAATTTTCAGATTTTGCATTTTTTTCAACCCTCTTTTTGCAAAATTTGTCCTTCAAAACGATTTAATAATTTTTTGAAGTTATCTGAAAAAAGTGAAATTGAATTTTTATTTTCGCACCTTTCTTCAAAGTTATTTATTTTTGTGAATTTTTCTTTTCAAAACTGCTTTTATTGGTAATTTCTTTTTTTATTCAGTTTTTCAGGCGAGAAATTTGATTTTTGAAAAAAATTTTCCAAAAAATGAATAAGAGATTTTTGAACATATAAACTCATGTTCAAAATGTCAATAAAGAAGCGTTTTGTCGCAAAGGCGCAAATTTGCTCAAAAACTTGCGTTTTCCGCCAATTTTTTGAGATTCTCATACACGCGCATCAAGAAAAAGGTCGAATTTCGAACAAATCGACGAAATTTGATACATTCATATAAAATAAACATTTCTTGAGGCCAAATATGACCATTTTGAGAGTTTTTTTTGTTCAACGAAAATTTGAACTCGACTTCCTTCATATTTATATTTTTTGTTTTTTTTTTAAACGAAAAATTGAATTATTTTTGCTAATTTTCAGCATTTTTCAAATTTGAAAATTTCGCTTCGAGGTTTCTCCAAAATTGGATTTGTTGAAAGTTTTGATGGTTTGATGCCCTTCAATGGTATTCAAACCAAAAAATTCAAATTTATTCAAATTCGCGAACCAGATTTCTGTCAATTTTCAAGGTGTCGTTCGATTCGCAAAAAAAATCTGACCAAATAAGGGGTTGCGTGTGATATTTGAATCTGAAATTTCTAAACATTTTGCAGCAATCTCTAAAAACTAGTCTTAAATTAATTTTTTCTATGCATTTTGGCTGAAATATGTGAAAGATGCTCAAAATTTTTGAAATGACGGCCTTCCGCTGAAAAAGATTAGAAAATCAATATTATTGAAATGTTTAGCCATAGCTTTTTTTGAATTGCGCGCCAATTTTTTTTCAAATAAAAATTTTTCGCCACAAATTAGAATTTTTTTGCATTTTTTAAATTGTACTCATTAGCGTCAAATGTGTGCAATTTTGCGTCCAAGTCATTTCGGACTTTTTAAGTAAAAATGTTTGTGCCCAATCGAATCTTACTAAAAGATGCCCTATATAGGCGGCTTTGATTTCTTTGAAGGATCAATAAGCCGACGAGAATGGTAGTTTTTATTCGATTATTACAAAACGATGCGCGTTATTCAGAAATCGGTGTGTTGTTTCTTCTGTCTTATCGAATCAAGTTCAAATGTGACAGTCGTTTTCGCTTCTACTGGTTTTCTTTGCCTCCTAAACCCCTTAAAAATGAACCATAAATGGCAAAAGGCAAACCGAAAACTTTTTGGTTAATCTTCACCCCTCCCACCACCCGCATTCATTGATGTCTACTACAAACAACGACCATTTTGGGCAAACATTTGACCGGATAAGGTGGTGTTGAGAAGAAGACAATTGGTGCCGGGCCGCGGATTTTGGCGTGACACTCTTGAAATTACGACCACCACCCCACCTCCCATATTTGGTGTGGCCTTGCCGCCTCGGGGAAACGTGAGGGGAATTAGAAATGGTTTTTTTTTTTTTGAGAAATTTTGATTTGCCGCCTTGGGTCTCGTAGCGAAAACACTTTTACCGCGAGTTTTGTTGATTTGATAATGTGAACGAGCGGAAAAATTTAAGTATTTGACAAAAAAAAAGAAGTGACTAATGGCAGAGAATTGACGCATTTCGTTTTATGGGCGGGACCAACTTATTGAGCTTCCGGCAAAATTCAATATTTCCATCACTATACCAATTTTTGATGTGCCTTTAATGTCGAACAATGTAGTTTTCAATGGATTTCATAATTGAGTCCCCTTCTAAAAATTCAATGTGTCGATTTACGAGCCTAGTCGTCGCGAGACCATTCCAACGTTCTTCACCGATAGCATTTCTTGGAGAAAAATTAGATTTTTCTAGGCACTTATTAATTTTTTGCGACTTTGTTGAAAGATTTCAATTGAATCATTCAAAATTTCCACAATTACCTCTATAATTTTTGATAATTGAATTGGCAAAAACGAAATTGCTGAAATTCCATGTGTTTTGTCATGATAACGAACAAATAGAGAGAATAAATACCATAAGTGAATATTACAAAAAATTTCGAAATATTTGTCAGCTGGTTTTTTTTTTTGTTTCGAAATTTTTGCCGTTTTTCCTCCATTTTTTTTGGAAGGCAATTTCACGCAAGGAAGTGAGAATACTCATGTATATTTAAAGACCGCATATTTCATTCGGAATTTCCTCGAATGTGGAGATTTTTTCGCAGAAGTTCGCGTTTTTTTTTTGGGTTGTAGTGGATAAACAAGCGCGAAAAATTCAATGCAAGAAAAAATTTAAAAAAAATTTCAATTTCACTATGGGATCACATTTTTTGAATAGAATCCCTCCGTAAAAATAAACAAAATGTTTTTTCCCAAAAATATCTAAACTACGAATTCCTCCATGGTTTTCCTCCTTCCCCTCCTCATTACTTCCTCCGAAATTAGTCGAAACTATGCAATTAATATGTAATAAGCTAATTATTCACTTGACAATGTCATGTCATTCTGCCTGTGTGTGTTTTTTTTGTGGCGCCTTCCAGCTAGCTAACTAACTATACATCGTATGATGACAAGTGTCGTTTCGCTAATCCTTTCCCCGCCATCCACTTCCTTCCCCTCCCCCGCCAATCTCCCCACCTGTCTTCCCCAGCCCGAAATTTGTTTTTTTTTCTAGTCAAAACAATTCGTCCATTGTTTTTTAGCGATTTTATCGCTTTTACGAAAAATGACCCTAAATTCCGTCGAAACAAATTTGAACCGTAGAATTTTATACCGGGAGTCGATATTTTTCTTTTTTTCGTATTTTCAGCTTTAAACTATAATGTGATGGTGTTCAGCAGAAAAAAAAAACATCTAGCTATCAATCAAGTGAAAACTGGCCATTTTTGTGTAGGCCTTCGACGCTTTCTGTTCTAGAATGTTTCGACGATTTTTTTGTGGCTTAGAATTTTTTTTCCTTTAAATTTGACAAAATCTTTCAATTTTCTTGATGACTGTCATGAAAAATGTTTTGAAAAATTGTAATTTTTTAATTTTTAAAAATTGTTTTAATAATTGCTCAATTCTCAAAAAATCAAGGTTATTCAAATTTGTCAGGCTCTAGAAATTTGAAAAAATGTCAAACTTGTAGTTTGAAAAATTTTTTGGCGTAATTTTGAAAGAATTTGAGTTTTTTCGATATTCAACAATTGGAAAAATTTGATTAAAAAATTGCTTCAGACTTGTTTTGAAGTCAAGCTTTCATTGAATTGCTGAAAAACGGCTCACTCGTCAATCTGGAAAATCTAGACCGACGGTTGTTGGTGTTTACCGAACGATGTTCAATCCGGTTGGCCGAATTTTCGCGAAAAATCGTCCCCGCCGCCCTTCCTCATCAATTTTCATCGAAAAATCTCATTTTTGTTGTTGTCATCAGCTCGATTCATCAAACGATATCAGATTTTTGTCGAAATATTCGCCTACCTCGATTTTTGTTTGTTTTATCGATTTTTTTCGGCGCTTTCATTTCCCGCCCTCGATTTTTTTTCCCGAATGTTTGACTCATTCTTCTTACCATTTTTGGGCAGTTGTTTGAACAATCAACTGCGCATTTTTATTCTGACCAAAATTGGCTGATTTGGGTAAATTTGACCAATTTTATTGTTGAATTTTGAATTTAGATTTCTCGACCGTTTTTTTTTTGGGTAAAATCGAAAGAGGTTTTTTGTGAATTTTTAGGATTTTTCAGTTCCTGTGGAGATTTCATTTTTTTACTTCAATTTTCAGACATATTGTTCAACATTTTTACAATTTTTGAGAGTATTGCTTAAATTTAAATCACTTGTTAGACACAATTCTCGTATTTTATGATTTGTTTTTAAAATTTTTTGCCGATTTTGCTTTCATTAAATTGAATTTGAACCCAAAATTTTCATATTTCCACCAAAAAAAAATAAACAACGATTTTTAGTCGCACAAACTTCAAAATTATGCAAATCCTCAACCTCGCGTGAACCGTTTCCATCGTGATTTCGACGATTCGGCTCATTTTTTGTGCAAACAATACCCGAAATTTCATCGATTTTTTCTTTGAAGGCAATTTGTCCGCAGATGGTTGTACTCTAATTGGTTTATCAAACATTATTCCAAATTGCCGTCGTTTCTTTAGTTTTTCTTTTGCTGTTTTTTTTTCATATTCAAATTTGAGCAATAATTTCAGAGGAAAGAAAAAGACGCGTCATTGACCATCGAACGCGAGCATCGACAACAATTCCGGCGTGCTGATCGGAATTTCGCTCGGCGCTTATTTGGAGATGATGGAAATGGTGTCGAACGCACGAATACATGACGAGATTGGCGCGGCGACGAGACGCAATGAGGGAGTACGGTAGGTGACAGCATTTTTGAAGCACACAAAGCAAAATTGATCGACGATTCATTCTTGTGGAAAATTTTTCAATGATGGTCGTTTCAATCGAAATTCAGGATTTTTTTAAACGTTAACTCGAAATGAAATGAATTGAGCTCTAAAAAAAGAAATATAATTTTGAAAATGAGAAAATTGAGAAAAATGTTGAGGTTTGAATCTAAAACGTGTTGCTGGCACGTTGAAAAATTGGCAAAATTACTGTAATTTTGGTTTATTGTAATTTTTAAACTTGAAAGGAAAAGAATTTTGCTTAAAATAGAAATTGAATTATTTTTGGCCGGCGAGAAACAAGTTAATTTTTGAATAGAATTGTGGATTTCTGGATAGTTGTTTGAAAAAAAAAGTAGGGAAATTGACAAAATTTGCAGATGATTTTCCAGTTTTTTTCAGTCATCATTCATTTTTTGTCGAAAAAAATGGACAATTTTTGTATAGGAAAATCCATTTTTTTTTCAAATCGAATTTCATTTCTGTATTTTTTTTGGAGAATTGAAAATTATTAACAAAATGTGTCGTCATTTTTCTTTGAGAATTTCAAGTTTGCCAATTTTTATGCGGTATCGAAAAATTTCGATTCTAGACGGCTTTTGTGTGAAATTTGAACCGAAATAATTGAAAATTCGCCTCACTCTTCAATTTGTGTGTGTTGGTTGTAGGTGCTCGAAGCGAATTCTTGACGGAATTTGCCTTCAAATGGCCGCCACCCCATTCGCCGCTCATAATAACAACAATAAATCGTGTAATTACGGTAGTGTTTTTCTTTGGTTTGCCTGAATAGTTTTTTTTTCAATTCAGATGATCATTTTGATTGTGAGCCGTACCCGTGCTCGTCGAAATCGTTTAACGACGATTATCTCGAACCTGACGTGATTGAAAGTGTGCGCAACGACGAGAATGAGGCGTCGAGACATCATCCGGTGTTGTCATTGATTGGTCCGCTGTTTGCGCCGGAGGACTTTGAGATACTTGAGCCGCTCGGCGAGGGATTCTTCAGCAAAGTCTACAAGGTAATGATGACCCCAGTTTGAAATTAAAGAAAAATCGATATGAAACTGTTTTTTTTTTTGATTTTCGTTGCATAAGAAATTTCCCAAAATTGTGTGTTTCTCGGGAAAATGAAAATTGATCGAATTGGAAGAAAAATGAAATATAAATTAAACTGATTGGATTGAAAAAGAATAGAAATTCGATTTGAAAACTTGGTTTTTTTGATTCAAGAATCATCGAAATTTATTGATTTATTTCTCATTTTCAACTTTGAAATCGAATTCGACTGAAATTTTGGAATTTTTCGAAATAGATTAATTAAAATTCGATAAAATAAGAAAAGAAACATCCAATTCCACTTTGAATTCATTTTGTTGAGGTGAGACACGCGTCGAGCGGCGAGATTCTTGTGCTGAAAGAGAACAAGCCGACGGAATCATCGAGAAGAAGCGCGCACGCGGACGCGGCTCGCGAGGCGGCAATGATGCGGCAACTCAAACACGGCAATGTTCTCGAATTGCGCGGAATTTGCATTTCGCGCGGCGATTGCGGTACGAATGATGGTTATAATTTTCTTTTTTCCACAAATATTGAATATTGAGAGAAAAACGAATCGAATTGCAGGCAAATGGGATGCGAATTTGCTGGTGACATATTGCGAGGGTGGAAGTCTCGCGAGTTTGGTGCTTGATCGAACGTTGCATCTTTCGTGGCAGCGACGGTGAGATTATATATATTTTTTTCCTGAATGAGACGATTTTATTGTGGAAAAAACACAATTTTTGGAGTAAAATTAGAAAAAGAAAGAAATTGAGAAAGAAAAAAATCAAAATTAAATTATTTTTCCCAATATTTTCTTTTTTTTACGGGATTGACCCCTTTTTCGATATTTCTCTAAATTTGCTCATATAATCTGCGAAAAATTATTTCCGATCGGCTGTTGTTAGTCGATAAGATACCGCTAGTGAAAAAATTTCGTTCTGAAATTTGAATTGTTTGAAATTATTGTGAAAATTCGATTTTTGATCCGAAAATTATGGAAAAATATCATTGTTTTCAGTGTGCGTTATGCTTTGGACATTGCTCGTGCCATGGAATACATTCATAGTCAAGGAATTATTCATCGCGATTTGACATCATCGGTAAAAAAATGAATTTCGGTTTTTTTGCGACGACCAATTTTCAACATTTATCAGAACGTTCTCATTCGTCATGACAATCATGAACATGACAATTGGGGAAAAGCGGTCGTCGCCGATTTTGGACTCTCGTGTCCGTTTCCGGAGCCCGGCGAGAAGCTCGCCCAAGTTGGGACCACCTATTTCATGAGTCCCGAATGCTTGAAAGAGGAGTATTATGATGAGAAGGTGGGTAACGGATGGATTGTGGAAATGCATTTATTTTTTTTTTTTTGAATGTAATATATATATGAAGGCTTTACAGTCGGATGTATTCTCGTTTGGCATCATTTTGTGTCAAATGATCGCCCGAATCGACGTGGATCCGGATGGCGGAATACCGAGGACGAGCAAGTTCGGATTCGATTACATGCTGTTCACGCCGCTGTGTCCGTTGGACACGCCCATCGAGCTTCTCAAATTGGCATTCAATTCGTGTGTGGTAAGCGAATTTGATAATCAATGAGCCTTTTTTTTCGAATTTAATTAAACTTATTTGAATTATTTGAAGATGGATCCGGCGGCTCGTCCGTCGTTTGAGGAATCGCGAAGAAAATTGGAGGATATTGTGGTTAGCCTGCCGAATCCGCAACACTCGAAATCGATGGAAATGACGAGAGATGGTGAGTGGGGGTTTTGAAGCACTTTTTTTTCATTTCTTCAAAAAGATTGAAAAATTGTAGTAGTACAATATGCTCGTCGAATAAAATGCATTAGGTGTTAAATTATGATTTGATTTCATTTTTGAAAATTTGCGCTTCAATTTTAGATTATTTGACTTTAATTATATTTAGAGAATACGTTAATGCTGAAAATGGCGTTGATCATTTGATTTGACGGCAAGAATTTTACTTTGTGTTCAGGGAAAGAGTCGCGACTCGGTCGGAGTCGATCGGACGCGGCGCTCAAACGGCCGAAGAGTCTCGCGGCGACGTCGCGCAAATTGTCGACGAACTTCAACGTCGGCACACGGCCGGTGATTGAGGGCGAGGTTAGCGACGAGACGCACGCGCACAAAATGGAGGCGCTTGCGCGCGATGTGGCGCGCGACGAGCCCGAATTTCGGCACATCAATCCGTTTCTCGGACACGAGCGATTTCGGAACGAGCGCAAAATTCTGCCGAAGAAGGCGACGTCGACGCCGCGACGACGAAGCGCAACGAAGACGGATGGAGCGCCGAAGATGTACGCGACGCAGGCGTCGCTGAATAGGTTGGTGGATCACTTGACGTTGTGTTCCCCTCGCGTTGACACACGCTATTTACAGTACCCCTCGTCGACGATGTCTTTCGATGCCGTCGTTCATCAATGATCTTTCATCGTCGACTCATTACACGTCGTTCTCATATGACGGAACGTTTGGCGGCGACGAATCGCTTGACGACTCGGAATATGTCGATGCGAACGCGTCGCCGGCTAGCGGAATCCCGATGGCGTATCGCGATTTGGATAGGGTGAGATTACTGTAGATTCGCTGAAATTCGATTGATTTTTTTTGTCATTGCAGTGCTTCTTGAAGCAGATGAAGCGATTCCCGTCGCGTCGGCACACGATGATGTCGGATGTGAAGACGAGCGCCTCAAATTTTGACATAAGCACGACGGACGGTGTCGAGGGTCCGTCGGCGGTGGGTGTTCGACGATTTGGGGGCCGAGACGATTCGTATTGTTAGTTGTTTAAAAGAGTGCCCCTCGGTTACTATAATTATAAATGACTGTGATATATATGCTCATTATTTCATTCGAATTTTGAATTTTACCGCACCCAAAGAATTTAATGGTCCGTAAACACTCAGAGAACTTGTGTTTTTTTGCGATGTTAACAGCTTCTTTGATGATTTTTGAATATCCTAATCAATTTATATAATTCGAAAACATGTTTTCCAGAATTCTTTTTTTTTTGCAGAAACATAGTCACACGAAAATTGCTGCTAAAAATCGCGAAATTTCAGTTGCCCAACAAAAACGCCCGTCTCGTTGTGTGGTGATTGTTGGCGATGACGAGCCGACGACGACGTCGACACCGCCGCCAGCCGACACCATAGTCCGCCAATCGAATCGTCAACGAAGGCTGAGCCGCGTGTGCTCGGCGGCTCATCGAAATTCGAACGAATGCGCGATCCTCTAAAAAGTTTTTGTTTTCATGTAGATATCAAGCCCATTTGAAGGTTTTTTTTTCTTCGTTTACGTTCACTCAGCCAAATTTTTTTTTCTTTCATACTGAAAGAAAATGTTGATTTTTACTTGTCAGACTATTTGTATAATAATTGAATAGATCTCTCTTTCTCTCTGGAAATGAAAATAAGGAATGCTGCCTTGTTTTCTGCCCGAATATAGGTATTACATTGTGCTCAGTAACTCCAAAAACAAAACCGACGAAACTACAAGCAATCTCTTTTTCTTTCTCCTATTTTTTTTTATTATTGGCCTTATTTGTATGTGAAACGAGAAAAAAGTGCTTTACATTCTTTCTTCTTCTTCTTTTTTTGGCTCTTCTTTCATATCCAATTTTTTTGAAGGGATTTCCCGAATAAAAATTATTTATTTTCGTCGTTGTTGAGTTGACGAAGTTGATAGGATTCTAGAACGCTGACGACGTCGTCGGAATTTTCGACGACATCGCTGATTGTCGAGCCGACGGTGTTTTTTGAGGTAATCGACGAGTCGTCGTCGTCGTCGTCATCGGAATCCTCATCCGAATCGACAGCCAATTGATCGAGAAGTGCGGAAACTGAAATTTGATGACAACGACACTCCAGTTTACGCGTTGGTTTTGGTTTTAACAAGCGAACCTTCAACGGGAATGAACGGCTTTTTGAGCTCTTTCTCGACGTTCGCGAATTTGCCGAGCTTGCAGAACGCTTCGTGAAAAGCCAATTCGGGTTGCGGAATGAAGTGTCGAGTATTGTAGGAGCATCTGAAATTCGGATTTCAGAAGATCAGAGAATTTGAGAATAACAGAGGCTTCGGAATTCAGAATTTGAAACGCTAACGTGTCTGAAATTCAGAATCGCAAAAACGTCTGAAATTCGAAATGATGAAAAAACTCGCAATTTGTTCCATCGCAAACTTTTTGCAGCGTGATTGCACAAACTTTGTTGAAGAAGAGGTCTTGGCGCGATGCGCCTTTAATCTTTCGTTTAAAGCGATTTTTGTTGTAGATTTTGTTTCGGCTTGCTTGTGCTGTTTAATTCATACTGTAGTTTTCAATTCATTTGAAACAAGATCAAATTTTGTCAGCTTTCGAGAATATTAAAAAATTCAAGTTTTTGTGCAATCACGCTATACGAACTCTGCGGACTTGCATTTTATCCGACGCCAAAACAATTTTTAAAAAGTTTATACAATTAAAAAAATATTTTTAAGTTTAGCGATTCTCAATAAGTTTTAGAAAGTATCAATAAACTTTAGATTTTCTCAAAATATTTTAGAGTTTATTATTGAATATTTGATTCTCTAAATATTTTATTTGATTTCCCTGAGGAATTTAATGTTTACTATAAATTTTCTCAAATACCTGACAAGTTTAAGAGATTGCGGATGATAGGTCATGAATTCCATTCGACATTTTAGAATATGCAAGTTGAATTCGCAAGGGTCGATCTGAAAATCGCGCATTTTCAATTTTCTGTTTTAGTGTAATTTTTTCGTTTTCCAAAAATTTTAACTATGCCCCCCTACAAAATGTGACATTTTGTTCACGAATTCTTCGCAATTTGATAGTCGGCGTCCGACGACAGCCGAATGCGCGTCGATTTTTACGACGTCGCCGAAATTTTCGAATTTCCAAACTAGAAAATTTAAAATTAGGCGATTTTGGCCACAATTTTGATAGAATGCTTCAAACAATTGGGGGAATTTTTGTACAAAATTTAAAAAAGCGAAAAAAAACACTGCTTCGACTGCTTCTCGATGAAAATTTCCCAAAAAAAAAATTAAAACCTGATGTTTGGTATCATACGGGCAATTGATGAGCGCGTTCTTCTCGACGTCGACCTCGTCACTGAAAACCGAAAAAGAATTTCTCTTATCACCAATTTTATCGATTTTTTCTCTTTCGTTTTAGTCGGCCAATGAAAGCAGACGAAAAAATCGTGCGTCTCGTTCGCGAGTTTCTTCAAAACTCGTCGGATCGCGAAAAATCCGAGTTCGACGGCGAACCGGACGAGCCGCGGCCACAGGTTGATCCAAACAACACCGAAATTTCATTTCATTCAGACTACATTTTAGGAATGCTGCGGACAATCGTGCAAGCCATGCGTGTTCGATATCCATCAGCAGGATGTGGTGCGTTGGGCGAAACAATGCGCCAAAAACATCAAATATGGCGGTGATTTGAATTTTCTGCGTTTGATGAGCAATTTCGAGACATTTTCAGATGAGAGCCTATACGAAAACGTGTACGGCCGATGTGGCGACGAGCCAAAAACCATCGGCAGCATTTTCGATGGCAATCAATACATGTAAGCTTCAATTTGTTTCATTTACTCGAAATTTGAAAATCGAATTTCAGAAGATTTCGAATTTCTCAAATCACCCGCCTAACCGATTCGACAAATTTGTACAAATTTGAAACCGACAAAAAAATTGGAGAACTACCTTTGGGATGCCATTTGCGTGCCAGGTTCGTCGGCCATTCTTGCGCTAAAACCTAAAATTAATTTTTTTTTTTAAATTTTTTTCTCTGTATTTTCATTTTTTTCAATGATTTTACATTTTTTTCTGGGATTTTTCAAAATTTGCTTTAAAAAACATTCATTCTAGCCAGGAAATGAAATGCAGAGTTAGGAATTGGGTACCAGTGGAAATAACAACAACGATAACAATTATGGTGTACAGGTTTGGTGAGCGCTTGAATCGCCAGCGCCTTCTTCGGTGGATTCCGACTCCTGCCTTGGCAGCAGTCCTTTTTTGTACAATTCGGCGTCGTATAGTGATTTTTTGTATTTCGGCCTCTCCATGGGATGACCGCGATAGAATTCAAACACTGGAAAGTGAATCGCAAATGCGAAATGCCTTTTTTTTGTTACTGTAATTACCTGAAATCGCGTCGGCGGCTGTGTAATTCTCAACGTCGATCAAATATCGACATATCAGATAGCCGGTGCGGTTGAGGCCGTGTGTGCAATGAACACCGATGAGTTTGGTGCCATTTTCGGGGTTTTCGACAAACTCTTTGACGACGTCAATGAATTTCTCGACCAAATCTTCGCGCTCGTCGACTTCATGCCCAGGGCAGTTCAATTTTCTGAACAATATTGATAATGCCTTCGAAAAAGAATTTGAGAATAAGACGCCTACATGTACTTGACTCCGTGATCGGCCCATTCCGTTTTATCGTAATAGCGGTCGGTATTCGTCAAATCAATGACGAGTCCAATTTCTTTATTAGCTTGTCTAGCCTAAAAAGGACAATATTAAAGAATGAGTTCCAAACCAAATGTTTCGAACCATGTTTATTAGTGATCTCACGCCGAACTGAAGCTCTTGCGGCAAATCTTTTCCATAGAAAAATGAGTCATCTAGTGGTGTTTTGAACGGCACGAATCGTGTGCCTTCAATATCTCTTCCGACGTTGTCATATCTGTCCCACCTTTAAAACGACGCCGTTTAATTTTGTCAATAATCAATTAAGTGACCTATCAGGAAATCGGCGTAGATTCTGTCGAGGCCTATGTTGATGCGAGTGCCTTGATCGCCTATGATTGTTGTAACTGTGATTCATATTCTGAAATTTGGACTTAAAATTTTAAAAATTATATGACGACGTGTTTTCGGATAATAATTAAAATTGAATTATAATAATCGAGTTTCTAAATCTCAGAGTACATTAATTTTCTAAAAAAAAATGGAGGGAAATCGCTAAAAACGCCGTCGAAAACATTATAAAATAATGCTAATATTAGGGCGTGGTCAGAGTGTGCAACTGCGGCGCACTCTTTTGCAATGCGCACGCACATACTCTCCAGTGGCGGAAATTTAAATTGAAATGCTTGCCCATTGAAACCAGTTCAATTCGAACCAGAAGCGGTTCACAGCCTAAATGGAAATTGGTGCTTCGCGTGGAAATCACGCTAAACGATTCCACGAAACAGAGGAAAAAAATCCGTGTTGATATTAAGGCCGACAGGGCGACATGCACCGGTCGCCCGGTTCAAGGTCGTCAATTCTGGAGAGATGACGAGAAAAAGGGCGAGTGTTCGGCGGCCATCAAAGTCGACAACGTCGTTTTTCTCTTTCGCTCAACGAGAAAATGAAAAAGTTTATCATTTTGGACGTCTTGATCACGTTTCGATTCATATTTCCATCAATTTGTGTGATTTCTGTGATGTCACAAAATATGTATTTTAGAAATTATTTGAAAAAAAAATGCTTTTAAAAAACACGAATTCCTTAATCCACTAAAAAAAAAACCATTAAAATCCGGTTTTTTTGGCGGTGAAAAAAATCGGCTTATTTTCAGTCAAAAAGAAATTCGAGTTTTTTCTTTTTTCGACCCCCAATTGATGGTGTTTCTAGTTTTGACGCAATTAGTCGCGCGCCGCCCATTTCTTCCACTTTGTTCGCTCGTTTTTTTTCTCATCCTATGCTATACGAATCGTTTGTTATCATTCATGACATCACTTCGGCTTCTTTCATTTGAATGCATTGCAATTGTGTAATATGTCGTCAGGTGTTGCGCATTCGGTGTAAACACTTACGCTTTCAAAAAATTCAATTATTACCATCAAAAAAGAAACTGAGTGATTGCGGACCAGTTTTTCGAAGGCGGTAATTCAAATTCGATTTTTAACAGTGGGAATTTGAAATATCGTTCTTTAGATAACCTGCGAATCACAGGTTTTTTTTTTAATTGCGAGAAAAAAACCATATTGATCATATTTTTCTGTGAAATTTGCATTTTAATATCAATTCGCATCTGCGGACAAATTTCGCCAAAATTTTTCGTACTCTAATCCGAGCGGATCGGATCGGATCGAACGAGATTTGGTTGATCGACGACTACCGTCGGCCATTCTCCAAATCGAGGTCAAACGTGCGAAACATCACTCAACCACAATAATCTGCGCCTGTCACACATTTCTACCGATTTCGCCCTCTCACGTTATCATCATGCCAGAAAAAATTAGAAATAATTGATCTGCCGACGTTCTTGCGGGCCGGTGAAATGGTAATGAAACAAGTTTGCAGGTGATGTCGGAATTGCGACGCCGCAAGCCGTCGGCGGCGGACACCGTCGCGGCGAAACCGCGCGCGAGCCCCTCGTGGTCCCAAATCGAGCATCTCATCTACAAGGTGTTGTTCAATCGCCTCACACTCGTCGCGTTCTACGCGTTCTGGTTTCTGTTCGGCCTGCTCGTGTTGCGCAAAACGCAAAACGCGATCGCGGCGGTGCGCTACGTGAAGAGCCACTCGGAGACGGTGTCGTTGCGGCTCATCGAGGAGTCGCGCGAGTTCGCCGATCTGATACGAACGCTCGACGAGCGTTTCGCGCGACCGCCGGCGATATTTCTGCTCAACCAGTTCGCGCTCAACATGACCGACAATTTTTTGTGCAACACGGCGACACTCAACGGCACCCACGAGCGATTCATATTCGTGACACTCGACACGGTGTCGAGGGACAAAATCCGAAGCCGCTGGCCGAATATTCAGCAATTCCATTGGCCGACGCCGTCGCTTTATGTAAAACCAATTATAATTATTATAATTATGCTATCATCGATTTTCAGAAGCCGTTCTCGTTTGCTGAAGGCCGCTATCAGACGATTTACCTATTGCGTTCGAATTTGGCGTTGGCGTTGATTCGAAAGTGAGCAAGCTTTTTCAATTTCTTCTAATCACCATTTTAATACTTTTTTTTTTCCTTTTAGGGGCAAATCGTTTTGGATGATGCAGCAGGACACATTTTGGCGCAAAAATATTTTCGATCTCAATCTGGAAGACGACATGTCGTACGATGCGATTTTCGATCAGCTTGGCGACGGCGCCAAATCGTTGCGGTCCGAATGGGTGAATGGTGAGAGGGAGATGGGGTGGGTGGATGGCAATTCGACCCCACGTTTGTTTCAGGCGCCAATTTCTTCATTCGCGCCAACAACGACACCCAATTGTTTTTTGAGCGAATGTCGGACAAATTGGCGCATTGGTACACGCCCGATATGGGCATCATGATTCATCAATGCCACACGTGGGAGAGGCCCAAATGCGCTTATATTCCGCACACGTTAGTTGCTTAGAATTTTTGGCCTCGATAATTGTCCGCAGATGGATTTTTGTCAAATTGTTGGGCCCACCAAAACCTCATATAATCCTCATAGATGGATTGCCTCAAAATTCGGGGGTTTTCGAAATCTTGAAAATGTCCGCAGATGGATTTTGGTAAAATTGTTAGATGGATCTTTTGAAGCTTTTTGGTCGTACAAAAGTTTTAATTGAACGCAGATAGAATTTCTTAAAATTTTTGAATCGCCGAAAATCTTAAATTGTCCGCAGATGGGATTTTACAAAGCCACGGGTCCGCCGAAAACTTGAAAATGTCCGCAAATGGAGTTTCTCGAAATTTTTGAATCGCCGAAAAACCTTAAATTGTCCGCAGATGGGATTCTATAAAGCCATGGGTCCGCCGAAAATTTGAAAATGTCCGCAGATGGATTTTCTCGAAATTTTTGAATCGCCGAAAAACCTTAAATTGTCCGCAGATGGGATTTTATAAATCTGTGGCGTCGTTCATAAATTTCAATTATCCCCTGATCAGTTTTCTCGATATCGTCCGATCACCGAAACCCTAAAATTGTCCGCAGACGGATTTTCTCAAAACTGCGCGGTCACCGAAAACCGCCAACCGTCCGCAGATGAAATATTCGATTTTTCGGGAGTTTTTTTTGCAGAATCGTCTACTCATGGGAATGGATGTTCACCGAGCAAAAGAATCCGCCGTACCTGATGCAATTGGATTGCGAGACCGACGGCGGCTCGAAATTGTCGCAATTGGGCAAATACGGCTTCCATTTCGTCACCGCCAACGGCACGTGCGATTTCGCGAAAATCGAGCAGGCCAAATCGCGAATGGAGTCGGGCACCGTCGAAGTCAAACAATTCTCATCATGGGGACGCCTTCAATTCAAAGCCTATTGGTACATTGTCGATTATATGCTCTGGTGTCCGATTATCGGCGATTATTTGAAGCCCTATTTGGCGCTTGTCGGCTTCATTCTAATGATCACCATTTAGAGCCATCAGCTCTTCATTAAATTGCTTATTAAACGGGTATTTAATAAATTGTTTTTCAATTTTTATTCGAATTTCTCTTTTCTTGCAAACTGCGCCGCGAATTTGCAAAAAACCGCGCCGCTAGACGTTTTTGTTGCAGAATCTCCACGACTACCGTAACCCGACAGTACACACCCACCAAAATTGGCGATAATTGGTTTGAGGTTCCAATTAAGGTAATTAAGGGCCCACAATTAATAATGAATGAAAAACTCGGGTTTTTTAGATATATGATGGCGGAAAATTGACAAGCAATTTGGCGAAACTTGAACTCGGCGATCACGTTGATTTTCGTGGTCCCTACGGCGAAGCGGAAGCGCGCGAGATTCGAAAAATGACGAGAATGGTGTTCATCGCCGCCGGCACCGGCATCGCGCCGTTCATTCGAATCATCGACGCCATTCTCGACGATGACAACGACGAGCATCGAATTCGAATCGTCTATTGCGTCGCGACACCCGCCGACATATTGTTCGGCGCCAAATTGGCGCAATGGGCGAAACACTGGAACGTCAAAATCAGTGTGTTCGCGTCGCGACGCGTCGCCAATCCAACCGCGTCGTTTCATTTGATCGACGTCAAAATGAAGAGGTTCGACGAGTCGGATTTCGCGGACGAGATGCGACGCGTCGATGGCGGCACCATCGGCATCATTGTGTGTGGTGGCAGTGCGTTCGAGAAGGACGTTCTCAATTGGTCGCGAAAATCCAACCATGAGAATCATTTCGTCAGATTTGCCCCGTGAAAAAAAAAGAATAAAGAAAAATGTCTAGTGTGGTGTTTTGAAATTGTCCGCAGATGAGAAATGACAACTGTTTCGATGAGAAAACTTCCGGGTTGATCTCTCATTGCCACCATCATCATTTTCATTCTTCTCAAACATGAAGATCGTTCTCGCCGTTCTTTTCGTCTTGACGTTCGCTCGCGACTTAAAAGACGCTGACGACAAATTTCGACCGACTTGCAATTTTAAGGATAAGCTCAAGGCGGACTTCTGCTCACTGGTAGGTTGTGCTCATCAAGCTGCCCCACCCCAATAGCCATTTCCTAGACGGCCCTCAAACATTATTGGTACGTTATAAGGGACGTCATCACCGATTCTTCGGATGTCACTCTTGATGAGATACGCGAGCAATGCCAGCCCCCATTTGTAGGCCTCGATGAACGTCGGCAGCACGATGGCTTCATTTTTTCTTTCAGAATTGCTACAGCGAGATTGGGTGTATGAAAGAGTCGTGGGTGTACGGCATTCTCGACACGTGCATCGAGGCGCGCTACTTCACTGGTCCCTACAATAAATGCTACTATACGGTACCAATTTTGCTCAATGTTGGAAGGCGCCAAAGGGCAAAAGCAGAGAGAAGCTTTGAAAAAAAAACTGAAAGAAAAGATTTTCTCTAGATTAGCTCTTAAAAATTTTTTTCATAATTTATAGCAAAAAAAAATTCGCTAAAATTCCAATGCCAATAAATTTGAAAATTGAAGCCAAAAAAAAAATCGGGTTCTTGATTTTTGTGAAAATGAATTTTGATTGTGTGCAAACACCGCGACGCAAAACTACACACATCTCATTTTTCTGCATTTTGCTAATTCCAAAAAAAATTCGACTAGAATATTTTTCAAAGAAGATTTTTCGCTGAAATGATGTCACTTGGGTATGTCGTCAGACGCGTCGCGGTTCGCGTGCGGCTTCATGAATTCAATTCACAGACTCGGCGAGAAGCTTCATTTTTTTTTTGAGGGGCGATGCAACAAAAATTTTTTAATTTGACTGACGATTTTTGAAATTTGAAAGGATTTCGTCAGCAACACGCGACGCACAAATGCAGACTTGCGGAATTTTCGTGAAAAATTCAAAATCTCGTTTTTGGCAAAAAAAAATTTGTATTTCATAATTTTTTCTGCGTGAACAATTTTTTTCGAAAAAAAAATGCTCAAGAGAAATCTCCCTTTTTTTAATAATCGCTGCAAGAGCCATAAGCATTTATACATGCGCCTTTAATCATAGCGAACAGATTTGGCAGGAAAAAATTTTTATAATAATTTTTTTTTGCCAAAATCTTTAAAGGGTTCTTCCTTTTCTTGCAAATTCGAATTTTTTTTTGTGATTTCAGCTTGTCAAAATGTTGAAGAAAAGTCCGGAAAAATTGGCGGAATGCGTCGCAACTCATTTAAAGGGGGTGACTTGAAAATTTCCTTTTTTTTACAATCGCCAAATTCAGAACAGTAAGGCGACGTGCGAGCAATTGGAGCAACGCAAAACGTGCATGTTGCCGGAAATCGAGAAGAATTGCGACGAGAAGGTCGTCGACTCGTTTAAAGAGGTCCCATTTTGATGGCGAATTTCGTCTTGTTGAAAATGCTCATTTCAGTATCACGAGATTCGCCGAATGTACACCAATTGCACCAATAAGCTCATTTTCAAAGATTAGAATTTAAAAAAAAAATTTCGCTTGCAACAAAATTTCAGTCATTTCTTGTCGAAAAAGCGTTGTCGCTGAAAAAAATTATTCATCAATTTCTATCTGCCGACATTCTACGAGGCCTAAAATTTGGGGAGGGAATCAACGAAATGTGCACAATTCAAAGCTCATGGTCTAGAAAATGTGCATAATATCACTGTCGCAAGGATTTTATGACATTTTCTAGCTCATGAGCCGAATCGTTGGAATGAAGGAGGACCGCACGAATATAGTGTTGGACGAGGCGCCGCTCGAATGATTGGCCCCATCATTGATGGGACCCTCCTTTTATGCGGTGCTCATCTGTGGGCGGAGTCGCTCGTATCAGCTCAATTGATGGAATGAGAAGAGAGACGCCGGCTCGTATCAATTGATAAGCGATGCGCGTCCCCATCACTCCCCCTTACATGGGATGTGTGCACGTTGGACCGTCCGTCTTCAAAAAGCGAACCGAGCAATTAACGATGAGAGCCGAAATGTGGTGGGGACAGTCATTGAGATTTGATGGTCCGCAGCACGACATCCTCAAATGCGCTCCCGCCTTGGTGCCTATCAATTGTGTGTGCCTGGCGCGCGCAGTCACACACCCAAAAATGATAACGATATGATATAGTTGATTAGAGAATGCAACATTTACACCATCAACACACCACCAAATAAGATAATTATGTTTGCACAATTTGTCCTGGACAGACGCCTTATCGACGCGCGTATGATTATCGATAATTCGAGTTGGAATCGGGGCACCGAATAAGGAAATGATGATAGCGATTCGATGGGACGTTGTAGACCCGCCGGCAATTATCTGAAGATTCTCCAGGTCATAAGAGTTAGGATGCCATTGGTCTTGGCACGATGCGCCTTTAATTTGTCAAGATCATTTCGTGCAAATAATAATGCTACTAGGTAATTATGATGCAATTAACATCAAGGGAATCAATTTGCGCCTAATTCTAGACAATTTTTCAAATCGTTTCTCTCTCCCATAGCCAATTTTCCATTATGAGGCAATTAGCACACAATTAAAAGTAATTAATGTCGAATTGTTCCATTTTAGACAATTTTTCAAAAATTGAAACCTTTTTGTTTTTTTTTGGGTCTCTTCTATCACCCCAATTTTCCGTAGCAGGTAATTATGATGTAATTAGCGGTAAATTGAAGGGAAGGTATTATTTTATTATTAATTGAATGGGTAATTAAGTGAGCCTCCTCATGGAAAATTGCGAAAATTAAAATTTTTTAAATCTTTTTTTTTGCTGCCAAATCTCTCCCATAGGTAATTTTCCGTATGATGTAATTAACATCTAATTAAAGGTCCAAATTTCTTTCGGTTTTTGAGGGTCCCAAATCCACACAAATCATTTTTAAATTAAAAAAAATGCAAATTTTGACGTGAACCAGCCTCTTCCAAATTTGGTAGTTCGTTTTTTCTTTATTTCATTTAGTTCGAGTTCTCAGCAATTCAACAAAAAGTGATGAAGGTAACATTTTGATGTCAAAAAAAAAACCCCCCCCTCCCTCCAAATATGGTATTTTCAGACATCGCTATCAATCATCGCGGTGGCTCTCATCGCGAATTGTCGCGGCGACGTCGACGATTTTTCGGTGCGCGTCACCGGCACCCTATTGTGTCGTTCGAAGCCCTACGCGAATTGCCGAATCGACGTCTACGACGACAACATTTTGAGTGAATCTGGAATTTGCAATCGTCTCAATTCATTCTTCGTCACTTTTCAGTGAGCTATGACACCTATTATAGTCGATTCACCAATCAGAATGGCTCGTTCGATTTGGTGGCGTTCACCAAAAGCAATGTAAGGAGCATTCGATGGCGGACCATCATAATTATTGTTTAGAAAATATTTGTGAATCCGCACGTCGTCATCACCCATGATTGCTGGGAGCATCCCGATCGGGTAGGCCCCTCAAATAATCAATTTCGCGATTCGGCCAATTTCAGCCGCGCGATTGCAAACGCAAAATTGTGCTGCCAATTGCGCCATCGCAAGTCACCCAAGGAAGCAAAGTGCCGGACCCTTATACGGTAACGCTTCATCCTCGCTGCTTCTCTCATTTTCCTCTACGCTTTCAGTCTCCGAGATTCGGCACCATCGAGCTCAAATATAAGCATCAACACGAGACAGATGTGATTTGCGGGCTCGCCGATTAATGAGCAATTACTTGATGATTTTATTTGTTGGTCATAAAAAAGAAGTTTGAGATTTCAATGGTCCGTTGTTGTAATCAGCCAGAAATACACATTATGGGGGCAAATTAAAAACAAAAACATTCGGGTACTGTCGATCGCGATGAGACATTTCAATAGCCAATAATAAACATTCCTTGTATAATTAATTAATTAATTAATTATCATCATATAATTACCCTCTGCGCTACAGTATACCAATGCGATTCGAGTAATTGCGAAACATAGGAAATTCAGCAAAAAAACGAATCGAATTTTTCAGAATGTTTTGATTTTGAAAAATTGAATTCAAGGAATCTAATTTAAAAAAAAAACTGAATTCTGATAACTGAATGTACTCCCAAACCCCGCCCCAATGGTTTGTTTCATAAGGCAAGCGCGCTCTACCGCAACCCAGCGTCGATCGGGAAAGCGCGTCACAGCCATGCGTGAGATGAGAGAGTGTGCCAGCAGAAGAGAGTCGGCGGACACTTGGCGTCAATTTGCAATTCTTGTCGACAAATGCGCTCTATTGCAAGTTGTGCACCGACGCCCAGTGGCACTATAAAAGGCCGTCGGAATGCGCAATTTAGTCAGTTCTCGCAGCTCCCCGAGTTGCGGGAAGCCCGCTAATCTTGCGAGCTCGACGTGCCCCGCATAACCTGCGGGCTCCTCGTCGTGCCTCGCATATCTTGCGGACCCACCGTGCCCGCATAGCCTGCGGGCCCGGCGTGGCCAAGGATCCACACGGTAAGTCACATTCATCGCAATCCTTTTTCTCAATTCCTCGTTTTGCAGATCCGATCGGAGCCACAAGTCGTTTCTCATTCGAGCTCTTCGGATGTGATATGTTGAAAGTGTCGGGGATTCTCGACTGGTGCGACTCGGTAAGCCAGTACTAACCCTACTGCAGTGTCGCGTCCAGGACGACGTTAAACCCACATTGCATGAGTAGACACATCACGTGAAGATGAGCAAGAAAGGGAAATGGCGAAAGGTCGATGCTGCCCGGGGCGTCGAGTAGATCGATGATAAGGATTTGAATGGTAAAGAAGGACTAACAATCTATCAGAATAGTTCGAATCATTACAGGGATCTTGGATCGAATGTATCAAATCGGAGAAGAAACCTGGAAGAAGCGACGAGGAAGGACACCGACGACAGTTATTTGATCCGCGGATCGTGGTAGTTTTCGGCCCGGGCCTTTTTTTATTATTTATTATTTACTTGCACCAGTCGTACCACTTGCGACTGTCCCCTTCTCTCTATCAGTCGACTGGTTCCCCCCCCTGCCGTACCACTTGCGGCTTCTTCTCTTTCCATCCCACCACTTGGGATTCCCCTTTCTTCCTCTCCGTACATTCGTACTACTTACGTCTGTACTTTCTCCCGGTCCTACCGTTTGGGACCATCACTTCTTCTCTTTTGGGGGAAAGCCGGCTTCCCCTTCCTTCTTCCAGTCGTACCACTTGCGACTGTCCCCATCTTTCTATCAGTCGACTGATTCCCTCCTCTGCCGTACCACTTGCGGCTTACCCTCTCTCTATCCCACCACTTGGGATTCTCTCTCTCGGTACTACCATTTGGGACCAACCATCTCCTCTTTTTTCTGGGGGGGGGAAAGTCGTACCACTTACGGCCATGCCAGTCATTCCACTAATGACTGGCTTCCCCCCTTCTGTATTGTATTATTGTTTTACTTTAAGTTTTCAGGTGTTTAGGTATCGTCGCAGCCGCCGCCGATGGAAGGACCCTGCAGGTGAATCGACTCACCACCCCACTAGGTATTCCCCCACAATAATTAGTCTCATCTAAGGGCCTCTATCCTACTTAATTCGCCGTAGTCGGCTATATTAGGGCCGTAGTCGGCCATTCCCCCAAACGCCAAGGCTTCCTGATCCCCCTTAGTGCCGAGGCGTTGGTTGGATGGCGGCTTATCCGCTGTATCCTAAATTCGGGTGATTGGCCTGGCAAGCCCTTCAGCCCTGATTCCGTAGCCGGGAATCGAACCCTACCCAAACGCCCCCGTTTCAAGTACTCTCGAGTGCTTGGAAACTGCTACGGGGCGTTATGGATGGTTATGCTTTAGAACTTTGCTTCACCGGGTGTCCTCCATACTAGTCAGGATGGCATCTGGCCCAGACCTATATTGACGTGGATTGGCCAGCTATGTCAATATGTCCAGCCTTTCGGGTGCACATGGACCGTGCTTCTTGGCATAGTAGCTTGCTACATTGTAGTGGCTTGCTACTACAATGTAGTAAGCTTCTATGCTAAGAGCACAAAAACCACATTACCATATCACCAGTAGACCCGGGGCCCAGCCAGACGTGGCTTGCCCAACCACTTCTACTTCTATTATCCTCGGATGATAGTTGTGGGATGTCCTTGGGTGATCCCCATGGTGGGATCGGCGATGACCCACATCAGGTTTCGGCCTGATGCTGGTGAGCCTCTCCTTCAAGTGTCGAGCCTCTACGTGGCGAAGGAGATCAACTGACTCGACTCTCCTTCAGGGAGGATGTCGAGTCAGGCTAATCGACACACATTGTCTCACGCAGGTCGAGGATATTCATCCTTGGCGAGTCGCAAGAAGTATTCAGAGGCTTCACAAATTTATTGCATTTTTTGGACCATAACTTTTCTTTTGGAAATCTCTTTTTAAATTTGACTATTTCTGAAAAATAGCTATAATAGAAATATAAAAAAAAACCAATATTTAAAAAATCATATTGAAATATATTGAATTGCCACAAATTCAAAATTCTGAAATTCAACCTTCCACAATTTCTTTTGATATCGTCATTAATTTAATTTTTTTCGTATGCTTAACGCGTTTTTGAAACAATTTTGAGAAAAAATCTAAAAAAAAAAAACAAAAAAAAATTGAGTAAATTTTAAAATAATGGTGGACGTGAAATGTGGCATGGCCGAGAAATTGGCGGCCACCAAAACCAAACCCAACATTATTTGATGTATTTTCCATTTTCTACTAAAAAATAAGACCGCAACGCGTCTAACAGCATCGATTTTTGAATTTTCACAACTATTGGACCATGTGATAACACTTTATATATACATTTGACGTATGTACACATTCTGAGACCATTGCGAAAATCTGCAAAACCGTAAAATACTGTCTTCAAGCATCATTATACAAATTCGGCGTTCGATTCGACGAGTTCTGACTGATGCCGCTGTCGCTCGAGCTCTCCTTCTTCAGCGGCGTCGCCTCATTCTCGTCGTTGCGATTCATCATCACCTCGATCAACTTGTGAATCTCCTTTTTCAGCTTCAACGCCGTATGCCGATATTGCGGATTCTGGTGCCAATTCGTGCCCATCAGCTCGCTGAGGCGTTTCAGCGCGAAATTCGAGCCGTTGATCCACGCCTGCTCGATCGGCGGCCGAACACCGCGAACGCACACCAACTCACGCATCTCGTCGAAACTCGGATCGTTCTCGACGGACCCGTCGAACGGTTGACTATAGGGTTTCGCCTACAACAACACAAGCATCACGCTAGGACCCTTAACTATGTATTATGCACCTTTAATGAGTTCATCGATGATCCGATGCCAGACGAGTCGCTCTGCTTTTTTCGCGTCTGCTCCACCTCGTTCACAATGTCGACTTGAATTCCCGAGTTGTCCTGATTTGGCAAACGTACAATTGTCGGCAGCATGGCATTGTGATTACCTCAACGCGTCGGGCGACCTCCCACATCACCAGCGCCATCGAGTAGATGTCGGCCATTTTGAATTGCGAGAAGTCTTGCGGATTGAGCGTCTTCGACAGCAACTCGGGCGCCATATATCGCTTCGTGCCCACTTGCACGTTGAACTTCTCCGGTGTGATTTTGTTGTTCTCGCTTCAAATCAAAATCAATGATGATAATATTGGGTGAGAGGGTCGCCAAGTTTCTCACCAACGCAACGCCAAGCCGAAATCGGCGATGCAGCACACGCCGGCGCGTTTCACAATGATGTTCTTTGATTTGATGTCGCGATGCGCGATCTCGGGCTTCGTGTAGTTGCCGGTGCCCTGAACCGCGTGATGGATGTGATCGAGGCCGCACATGCAGCTGGAAACAAATTTTGGGACCATTGAAAATCGATACCGATATATGTAGGATTCATATTGATAAGATTTTTGAAGCTAGATGAGCAAAAAAAAATTCAATTTTTGGCAACCTCAAGAAGAATTTTTGAGTGTGTGAATTGTCGTCGAATATAATGCACAAGTCCGCAATGTTTCAAATTTAATTTACTGCCAATATTCCTCCTCAATTTTTTGAAATTTGTGCTTTAATTTCATTGGAAGACATTGCGGACTTGTGCATTATGTTTGACGCGATATTGCACACAAAATCAAAACTATCATTTCAGTTGAAAATCAATAGTTTCGCCAATAAAATTGCCAATTTCTCACAAATGCCAATTTAAAGGCGCATAGCGACCTCCCACCTGTAGATCAATCTCAATGCCTCATCGGTGGACAACGTCACTTCCCGTCTCAGATAATCCGACAGCGATCCAAGCTCATGATAATCGGTGACGATCAGCATTTTCGTCATCGAGTCCTCTTCGCTCCAAATATCGGCGGCGACGAATTCTGAAGTTGGCAAATGTCCGCAGCACGGTTCGGTAAAATTTTTTTTTCGAAATTTTTCTTTTACAAAAAATTATGCCTAAAATTCAGCTTATCGTAAAAAATGGGCGATGCAGAGAAAATTGAAATATTTTTATTTCTTCATAATTTGTGTATTCTGCCAAAAATTGAAACGATTAAATTCGACAAAAAAGAGAACATTAAAAATCATTTTATTTTTAATATTTTACAGCAAAAAAAAAATTAAGAAAATCGGAAAAATATCGGGAATTTTTTTTCGTTTCTTTGCTCTTTCATTGTCTTAAAATTTCAGCCCCATATTTGTCGATTTTCCACTAAAATTGTGTTGTCGGCTCCCCCCCCAAAAAACTGGTTTATATGTCGGCAGACGCGTCGCGGTTCGCGTGCGTATTCCTGGATTTTTTTCGAAATTCTTTTCGAATTTTTTTCCAATGGTCTAAAGGGCTCTGAACAAACCCAAATGTGAAGGCAAAAACCGAAAATTTAGAAAAAATTTTTACTTTATTTTATTTTTTTTTAATTTTATTTTTTTTATTTTTTTATTTTTTTTTTCTAAATTTTCACCTATAGGGTCTCAGCGCGAAAAATTTTGATAGCCAAGTTTTTTTTCCAATTTTTCAAAAAAAGCAAAAACGGCCCCAATTGGATGTCGGCAGCACGTTTCGATGAAAAACGCCGAACTCACGCAGAATATTCTCGTGGTTGATCATTTGCGTTTGATAGACTTCTCGCTCGTTCCTCCACGAATCCTCATCGGTTGTGTAGAACGTTTTGACGGCGACGATGCTGCCGCGATACGCCGCTTTTCGAACCTCGCCATATCTGCAAATGGTGGGTTTCTCGCCAATAGATCGCTCCCCGATTCGACTCAAACCTTCCCTGCCCGATTTTCTCGATGATCGTCAAATCCTGACGAACAGTGCGCTGGAGCAGTGTTGCCTGCCCGGAGCCGCTTCTGCAAAAAAAATGAAAAAAATCAAATCGTTTATCGCATTGCTACCCGGAATCTTCGAAAAGCATCTTCTCGCCTTCCATTCCTGTCGAAATCGTCGACGCACCTTTGATTTTCTTCTTCTTCTTCTTCTTATCTACAATAATTGGCATCCTCTAATTAGCATTTAATTAGCCTACCAATTGTTTTGCATTGATAAATTGTCAAGAGGATGCAAGCGATGAGAAGGACGAATACGAACACCGACGCGAAGATCACAATCGGGGTCTTGTGCGGAACTCGCAAATCCACCTCATACGTCTCATTGGCGGGTGGCGCGTCTGAAACCACCACCATCGTCGTCGTCGCGGGACCCGAACACGCCTCACCATGCTCCAATATATTCGCGTAGGGTCTCGGCTGGATGTTGCGATTGCAGTGGTTCCCTTCGTAGCAGCACGCGATGCTTCGCGGGCTGTAATGCGAGCTGCGCCACATGTTGCACTAAATTTGATCTACCATATATGTATATGCTAGTTCGAAGAAAAAAAAGCAATTCTAGCATTTCAAGATATGAATCGGATAGAAGTTTACCGTCAAATGCGATCCCTGACTTCCGCGCTCCAAACTCGCGCAGCCATATTTGTGCCATGTCTCCATTCGTCGCTCCTTTCGATTATAAATCTACAAATTGATTATTTTTTGGATTACTGTACATAGGTGTGGCACGGTACCTCTTCTACGGAATGATAGCACGCCGCGTGATCGTGCTTGACGCACGTCTGATTTCGATCGCAGATCGGCGAGCCGTAGGTGCAGTAGCAGCGATTCTCGGGCACGTCGCGCAGTCGATTCCGAACGCGCATCTCTTTGAGCACCTGCTTCCTGAACGAAATGCGAGTGTGATGGTTCCCATCGAAACACCGCCTACCGGAATTGGCCGGAAACGCCGACCGCGTCGGCCGGTATACTCAACGCGAGATCCTCGTCGTCGTAATGGTCCCATTCGGCGGCGACGAGGAGCAATAGAGGCGAAAGAAGATGGATGTGCATAATGGTGCCTGAAATGTGGCACATTTCGAACGAAATTTCGAATAATGGTGGCGCCCGGGGTGCGAGCGAGCGGCGAAAAAAAATTAACGAGACCCCCCCCCCTTTACCCCTCTCGTCGACGACTGTTTGTCGCGACACACCGGCGCCCCTCGGCTCTCATCGTTCGCGACGCTCTCTCGCTGATTAGTACTGTCGCTTTCGCTTCGAAACCCCCCCCATCACCCAATATCATTATCACTAGTTGCTGATGCTGCTGCTTCACTATACACTTGCCTCTTGTCAATTATTTTGAAAACCAAATCAAGCTCAATTTTGATTTTTACCAATTGCCATCTGCGGACAATTTGAAGCCAGCAATTTCATGAGTTTTTCAAGCATAGAATAATTTTTGTTCGAATTGAAATTTTAAAATTAATGAGACATCATTTCCTTCAATTTTCTTGGTCAAATGCGCCTTTTCATTGATTTTTTAAAGCCAAATATTTTAAATAAAAACCCTTTTTAGTATTTTCTATGTAAAAAAAAACTGAAAATTTTATAAAAATGCATCTGCGGACAATTTTTTTGATTTTTTTTTAATTGGGCTCATTTTTTTCATGAAAAAGTCATACGAATTTTTTTCCGTTCATTTTATATATTTTTTCCATTTTTAAATCTTTTCAAAAATTAGAAAATATATAATTAAAGGCGCATAGGTTTTTTTTAGCGAATTTTTCTCTTCGTGACCTAAAAATTTCTTCAAAAAAAAAAAACAAAACTTTAAAAAATCCAATCTGCGGACAATTTTCTCCACGAAAAAAAAAACAGAAATATTATAAAAAACGCTTCGTTCGCCAAAATATTCAAATTACGGTATCGCGTTTAAAGGAGCATTGCGATATGATGTGGCGAGGCTCTTGAGGCGCCAGAAACAAATTCCCCCAAAAAAAAAATGAATGATGAATGCGAAACAAAGAGCAATGAAAAACGCGACGGCGGAGGCGGCTTTTGCCTCGAATGAGAAAAAGAATCAATTTGTCATTAACAGGTGTCCAGTGTGTTACAAAACTGTGCCGCTCCTTTTGAGACGATTTAATCTGGCGTGTCAAATCTGCGCGGCGCCCGTCCGACCGACGACGACGACGAATTGAGTTACGGTAATTAGTCGGCGAACATCTGCCCTCAACAACATCCTTATGAGTTTTATTGGATTGCGAAGAAGAAGAAAAAAAAATGAGTGATGAATGTACACATAAATTAGCGACTAGGGGACCTGACCAATCATTATTGATAACGCGATGGGACCCAGACGCGACAGTGGTCCGCCGGCGCGCTTTTCGAGCCAGTCGGACAATTGAACGCGGTTTGGAATGCCGGGAAATTCTGCAAAAAAATCGGAAATAAAATAATTCGCTTCGAATCAATGAAAAGAAATTCACCTGAATCGTTCCGAACACTCGATACATCGACGGCGAATGCGGATCGACCATGATTTGCTTGTAGAGATCGTCGTCGCTTCGGCGAATCTCGCACCAGACTTGCGCGAAATTCAAAAAGAACAACTGATCGTGCGTGAATTGGCCGAAGAGGCGATCGGGAAGACGCGCATCGGGTCCGTCCAACGATTGATGCGTACGATAGCCTCGATAAGCGGCGTGGATGCCTGAATGATGGCTCGTTGAGTCGAGAAACAAGACATCACGACGAACCTCCATTATCGGCAATGTTTTCGCCTTGCGTTTGCGATCCTTTCACACAGTTTGGTGAATATTTGGCAGAATCCAACGGGCAGAAGTGGTTGTATTCTGAAGCAGTCGCAATATATTATTTAAAATGTTTGAGTCTAACCATCAACGACACACGATGTCATATTCAAGAAGCCATTCTTCGAGTCCGGCGACATCCACTCGTTCAAATTGCCAACGCCATCCCATTGAACGCCTTGATCATCGAATCCGTGCGTCAACTCGTGACCGGCGACAAGACCCATTCCACCATAGTTGATGCTTGGCGGCCATTGCGGATGGAAGTAGGGCGGCACCAAGATGCCCGCCGGGAACGTGATCGAGTTCAATTCCGGCTGATACCACGCGTTGACGGTTCCCGGCTGGCCGAGGAAGTCCGATCGATCCGTCGAGGCAAACGTGAGTTGGTTGTATTGCAAATAAATATTGAACCTTGAAGTGCTTCAATTCAACACCCTGATTATCGATCAACACCTCACTTGATAAGCTTATCATAAATATCATAATAATTATCAGTGTCGCTAATATCAAGCGGACCATAATATGCATCAAGAGCCGTGTCATTTTTAATCCAATCCGGGAATGCGATATTCTTTTCTGAAAATCGAAACGTGTCAATCTGGTTTTTGGTAAAATTTGGTTGTGGTCCGTAAATGTGTGCACGCAAAATTGCACATAATTTAGCAGAGAATTTTTGATGGATTATATGTATTTCAAAATAAAAACTATTCTTTTTATCAAGAATTCTAAACCACTAACGAAGTGTATCAGTTTTGGCAAGCGCCTTTTTCTTCGTATCGGCGTCCATCCAATCCAATTGCTCAATCATTCCTTGAAACGACGAGACAATATTGTTAATAATTCCACCAGCAGAGCTGAAAATCAAAAATTTGAGAAATTCCACAAAAAAAGTATATTGCAATCGGGGAAAAGAAACGGCTTACTGTAATTAATCAACGAACCAAGAAAGACAAATTTTCAAGCAACGATTCTTATAGATCATCAGCAAAAAATAATTTTGGAGGCTCCCAATTCAAAATTTAGTTAAAACTCTAGAAAATCACACGAAATCATGTTGATACCGTCCCAATCGTTTGGCAACAGCGGCTGGCCGAGATTAGCTGGCCGTGGCCGAGAGTGGCGCGGTGAAATTCAAATGTTGCGCGTGTGATTATTTTTTATTTATTTATTTATTTTTCTGTTTTCCACATTTATATATATTAATTTCGTTTGCTACGTTAAATTTGGTTTCATTGCACAAGTTTGATGTTGCAATAAATTATTTTGTTTTGCAACTATCACATTTTTCATAATTTGAAGAATTTCAGCTTTCGCGATCGATGGGACCATAAATTACGATTGGAAATTTGAAGAAAAAAAATTCATCGATGATTCTCTCTTCTTCTGGTAACGAATTTTTACGTTAAAAAAAAAACCAACTTTCGAATATTCTGCACGTCAGCTTCCGTTGGATACATGTAGTCGACGAATACTCGTCCGTTCGAAAACTGCATCAACTCATTGGCGACGCCGGCGCAACTCGGACCATTATCGACGTTGTCGCCGACACTCGGCGGAAATTTGAAGGCGTTGACGAGGCGGCGGCGACGCCGCGACAAACCGAGCGTCACCGACTCGTCGGGCATTCCGGCGAACGCCGTCGCATACGACGGAATGAATTGCGTGTTGGCGAGCAAAAGGCGAATGTAGAGCAGATTGACGAGTTTGTCGGCGTCCAGCGTCGAATAGGCCGTCGAGAATTTTCGCAGCATCTCATTCTCCATCACCGATATTTGATAATTGCCGTTGGTCACGAGGGCGCGCGCGGTTTCCGGCACGTGTTGAAGGTAGGTCGGCCAGTCGATGAATGGATAAAGATTGTTCAGGTCCGACACATTTTTCAAATTCCACGAGCGTTTGAATTGCCGCCGCTTGTCGTCGTCAGTGCTAGAAAAAAAAAACATTCATTAAACGTCGAAGAAGAACACAATGAGAAATTATTTTTTTGCATTTTTAAGCCAAATTCTGATTCAATTTGAGAAGTTCCAATTTTGTTTCTTGGCGCGAAAATAGCAAATTACTGTAGTTTTCGTCTTTTTTACGCCCGCCTGTGATAGCTATTTGTGGTCAAAATCGGGCGACTGCGAAAAAAATGTCTGAAATAATTTCGAGCTGTGTACTCCACACGAACAATACGAACATTTAAAAGTTGTGCTCTCTTTTTTTTTTAAATTTCGATGTTCCCCACGAGACCCAAAACGGCGGCAATTCAAGTGTTTCGCCCAACCTGTAATTGATCGCAATCATTTGCTCAAAGTCCAACACATCGCCCAATCTCTTCTCAGTGTCATCGGGTAGTTCAACGCCCTGCTCGTGAGCATATCTCTTCAACACTGCTAATGTCGAGCTCAAATATTTCGGGCGCTCGATAGCCCAAGCTTTCGGCTGATAGTAGGTTTTGCTACAAGCAAAAAAAAGGATTCAACGAATCAGAATTGCTCTTACGCTAGATATCCCGAGTTCTGATCGAGGAACATCTCGTATCCTCTCGAATTTTCCACCCAATAGGTGTCGACCAACGGCGAAACATAAGTGTCGACGGCTTCAACGAACGATAAATGCCCGAGCGCATCGGCCAATTGTTGGCGGTTCGGACGATCGGCGATTCCACCGGTCAACAGCGTAAAATCCTGCTTCAAGTATCCCTTCAGCGTCTCCATTTTCTTGCCGGTATAATTCTTGTTGATCAATATCTGATTTTCGGTGTCCTGCGATTGAGTCGCTTTGACGCATTCGTCGAAAAGCCGCTTCTCTTTGGTGAGTGCCGTGCTGTTTTTGATGACCGCTTGATAGTTGGGATCGCGTAGCTGTTGCGCCATGTACACCAAATTTCTGGCGCGCGCCGTACTGAACGACACCGGCTGATTGAAGCTGCCGCACGCGTACGCGTAGAAGTCGTCGCATGGATCGACGGCGAGATTCACCGATTTCTAAATAATCGCGATATCGCTGAAATGCGCTGAAAACGACTCGCATACCGAATAATAGTCGACGGCACTCTGGTAGGCGTTAAACTTTGGAATGTCTCGGGCGGTGATCGGCGCTTCCGGAACGATGTTCAAGTCGGTCTTCGTCAACGGAAGGCCGTACGTCGGCTTCGTGTCCGACACCCAAACGTTGCAGTGCTTCTCGGGCGCGTATTTCGACACCGGACAATTGAACGCGTTTTTGAACGCCGGAAAATTCTGAATTGTTCCCCACACACGATAGACCGATGGCGAGTGCACATCGACGAGCAATTGGCGGAGCATTCGCGCGTCCGACGGCGGAAGTTGGCACCACACTTGCGCGAAACTCAAAAAGAACAACTGATCGGCGGTGAAATATTGGAATTTGTCGTCGGGCAGCACCGGATCGGCGCCGTACAAATCGACGTAGTTCTTGTAGGCGCGGAACGCCGAATGGATGCCGCCGTTGTCGGCGATGTTCTCGCCTTGCGTTTGGGCGCCATCGACGCACGCAGCTTTTCCATAGGCGGTCTTGTTGAGCGGACAAAATCCGCTGTACTCATCGACAACGCATTGCGCCATTTTGACGAAATCGGCCTTCGATTGATCGTCCATCCATCTGAAATCCATTGAATTTCGCATTAGTAAACATCTTGCGACCAACCCGCTCAATATACCAGTGCCATCCCATTGGACGCCTTCGTCGTCGAATCCGTGCGTCAACTCGTGGCCGGCGATGACGCCCATCGCTCCGAAGTTCACAGCGGCCGGCCATTTGAAGTCATAGAAAGGCTGCTTCAAAATGCCGGCGGGGAATGTGATCGAGTTGACCTCCGGCTGATACCAAGCGTTCGTCACACCCGGCGGTCCGTTGAATCCCGTACGATCGGCGGCGTCCTGGACCAGCTGAATCCATTGCGAATACAAATTGAAATCGTTGGTGTTGGTTAGCATTGAGAGATAATCAGTGTTCTTTGTGAAGTTCATGGTCTGCAAATCGATGATCGCATCGAGTCCATCGAATCAAAACCTACCGCATGGTATTTGCTAAGCGCGATGTCGTCAGTGATCCATTCTGGATAGGCAATGTTCTTCACCAGATTATCGATCTTGTTATACGCGCCGGATTTGGTTGAAGCCGTCATCCAATCCAATTGATCGATCATCGATCGGAATCCTGAAATAAATGAATAGCAATGATCGTGCGCGAGCACCAGCATACCAACAACAATGCTGCTCGCAATTCGAGCGACATGGTCCCGAACGGCCGCGCGGCTCTCCGGCGTCGGATAGATGTTGTCGACGAACACGCGCGCGTTCGCATACTGCATCTGACTGATTGTCTCGGCGGCGCACTCGTATTGCGCAATGCTGACGTCGTCGACTTGCCGCCGCGAGAAGCGTCGCTCGTCGGGCACGATGTGCTTCGGCTTTCCGCGATGGCCTTTGCTCAAAACGGTGATCGGACGAATGACGTCATCCTGATCGGGATTCGGAAGGAAGTCGCTGTAGGCATCAACGAGCCGATAGAATAGATAGTTGACGACAGCTCGCGGAGTGATGCCCAACTTGTTCGACGGATTCATATTGTCCAAAAGGAGTTTGAGCTTCACCGGCTCCATTACGATGAAGTAGTTGTAGTTAGGATCGTTGAGAACTCGAGCAAGAGCTTCATCAGACTTTCCGGTCGCCTGAATTCAAGAAGATTTTCAGAAAAGTGGCTTTAGTTGGCGATTACCAATGGTATGAACATGTGCCAATTGAAAATCGTCTTGTCGAAATTTTGCTGAAGCTGCCCGATGGTGTTCGGGTTGTAGCTTCTCTCATATTGACGTCGGGTCGTGTCATCAGTGCTGCATCATAAAGAAGAATGAAGCAATTCCGGAATTCCAGAATCTTACCTGAAGACAGTGGCCAGCAAATAGTCCAATTGTACAATGTCATCAACATCCATCTTTAGAAGCGTCTGATTTAGAGTGATTCCTTGCGTCTGGGCGAGAATGTTCATCGTGCTGAGAATCGATGTGGTGAGTGCGACCTTCGACGAATCCCAAGACTTCAAATAATACGTGTTCGGTAGGAATGTCGTCGGCTGATCGATGAAATATGCGTATCCGTCAGGTCCCGCCGGATCCTTCCAATTCGTATCGACGTAAGGGCTGACGAATGTGTAGATTCCCTCCTCGCCGGCAAGCGTTCCGACGAGATACGGCAAACCGAAGCCATCGGGGAATGCGTCGACATTGGCGGTCTGGTTGAGCATCGGAAATGGGACGGCGGTTCGCGATTCGAAGCCCGGCTCGCCGGCGCTCAGCGCGTTGATCTTGTTCATGACGAACGAGCCGTCGGCGACAAGCTTATTCCAATTCGAACGCGCCTCGATGCATTTGTCAAAGTACCAGCGCGTTTGTTGAACGGGAAGCGGCTGAAATGTCGTCGCAATAAATCTAGGCGCTTCTCAACAAATTCGCCAACCGCTGATGCAATGTATTTGTCATTCAATAGTTGATCGACCATGTCGGCAATGTTTGAGTTGTCGGAAACATCAAAACTCATATCGCCATTGAAATTACCGCACGTGTACGCGTAGAAGTCATCGCAAGGATCCACCGAGGTGTTGACCATGCTATGGAAGAGCTGTGCGACCTGTTGGAACTGCGCGAACCTGTCATCGGAGCTACTGATCTCGGGAGGTTGGGGAACATTGAGCACCACTGCAATTTCGATTATCTCGATATTTCGACGCCCGAAATTCCAATTTTGTCACCATTTTCCCAATTGTCACCATTTTCGAAAATTGTCTAGTCACGCTTGCATCACATTGTTCCAAGCAATCAGTTATCATCAAGCGCAAAGTTTAATAGTGTGCATAATAAGTAGATAAGAATTTTCATCAATCAGATTATCTTGCTTAAAATTGGGTGTGTGTCAATGATAGATTGAATCTATTACATGCGTTTGGAGCTATTGAGCCCAAATGCAAACATTGTTAATATTCCGGCTTAACTTGGATGGAATGATCAAAAAATCAATTTAATATATATATTTTTTCCGATATTCGTTCTCTGATAAATTGTGGAAACGAAAAAATGAAATATTTTCTTATTTTTAATTCAATAGTAATTACTTGAAATCCAATGTTAACAGATTAGTTTTGATTTATTTTTGATATAAACTTAATTGGGCCCCTCCCACAGAAACATGGCCGGGAGATTTTTAGATGGTATTTCGAATTTGCGCGGTTTTTTGTTTTTTATTTAATCGCTAATTGTTCAGATTAATTTTTTATTTTTTTTATTGTCGAAGTCAAACGACTTGACGATATTTAAAATATTATTAGCTATGTGCCAATGAGACTGCGTACATTGCATTATAGCGTACGCGCATTTAATATTCAGTCAACGAAAAATTTAAATCTACACTGATTTCGCGAATTTGAAGGCCTCCGCTTCGCTTCAGTCGTTTAACGTCGACAATAAATCTACATCGCGTTTATTTTTTTCAATTACTTATTTTTGAAACCATTGATATTCATTGATTTAAATAGCAAAAAGATAATGGCTCTGGGTAATCAATTTTTTTTTATTGTAAAACCTTTTGTTAGCCCAAATCTTCTTGTTTTACAGGCCTAAGAAAAGTTCAACTGAAATGGTGGGGGTCTCATCTAAGAAAGGTCTGATGCTCTGAGATTAGCCCTCCCCATTTCCACTGTGATGGGTACTAAATAGATGCGTCCCTCTGATTTCACTTAGTTCGGATCGCTCAAATTCAAGTAGAAATTTTGTTCAAGAGATATGCGGTCCGAACTACCTAGTTGTGGGAGCTAATTGGCGTAATTATCTTATTTTGTTTGTTTACCAAAGAGCTCAAAACAATACTCACCATTTGGCGAGGGTCCTGGTGGCGATGGTTTTGGATTATTATTATTATTATTGAGGACGTTCACCAGAATGGCGATGGCAACTCCAAGGGTTCCAGTAGCGGCGAGAAATATCCCCACCTGAAATTAGCAAATTGATTTGGTTTTTTTTTTTTGAGAAATGAATTGTCTGTGGATTTTGCGTCGTCGTGTTTTCAGATTTCTGCGTGCTACAGTACATCGAAAAAATTTTGGGAATAAAATAAAATTGAATTGATGGCGGTTTTATTTTTTGGCGAATTTTTAGAACTTATCATACCAGGAGGACGGTCTGCACGACGTTGACCATCTTTGGTGGCGGCTAGTGTGCAAACTGAGCTCTTCTCCTTATCGTTTCCCCCCCCATCATTTTCGAAATTAGCACTTTCGTATCGCGAATTTGGTTTCGGCCGTGTCGAGATAACAAATTTCTACTCAATATAATCCTGTTCTTCGAGAAAAAAAATGACAAATTTATTAATGGTGAATTGAGAGAAAATTGGTGACACAAACCGTTATCAGTTAATTGCGCCTTTTGAAGATTGAAAATAACAATCTTGAGACAATTTTTATGAGCGCAATCCGGAACTTCAAATTTAAAAAATACAGGGTGTCATTTAAGTTCCCGCACAAAAGTTTGACGCCATGAAGAGCTTGGCTGGCGCACTTTTCGTGCACCAATACAATTTATTTTTGTTAAATAAGGTATATTTTACTTACTTTCCAAGTTTCACCTCTTTCGGATGTGTTTCTGAGAAATGGCGAAGGCTAACATCCATTGCGCTTCCATTATCGAAGTTCATAAGCAAAATGTGAGCCCGAGAGACATCATTGAACGCCTCGCTGTGCCTCGTAGAACGGTTTGCGACACCATCAAACGTTTCAAGGAGCTAAATACGACCAGTCACCGTCCCAGACAAGGAAGACTCGTCTCAGTAACCACTCCTCAGAAGATAAACGCCGTCAAATCGAGGATCAGGCGAAACCCCCACAGGAGCATGAGAAAGATGGCGTCAGACGTGGGAATGAGCATCTTCGCTATGGAACAAATCGTCAATACAAAGCTTGGACTGACCCCATATCGTGTCCAAAAAGCGGCAATTCTATCGGCCGTCAACAAGCAGAGACGCTTCGAAAAAGCAAAACAACTTCTTGCTCGCACGCAGTCTGGAGAACATCTCGTCACTGTCTTCTCCGACGAGAAGCTATTCACTGTGGAGGCGGCATTCAACTCACAAAACCATCGAGTACTTGCCCAGACATCCCAGCAAGCTTCTGAGAAAAGCAGAACAATACATCGAGCCTCACATCCTGCCAGTATGATGGTTTTCGGTGCCATCTGCTCAACCGGGAAGCGCCCCTGGTTTTTGCAGATCAGGGGATGAAAATGAACAAAGAAGTCTACGTTCGGGACTTTTTAGAGGAGCATGTGATGCCCTGGACCCAAACGCATTTCGTTGGGCAGAAATGGGTCTTTCAACAGGACGGAGCACCCGCCCACACTGCCAAAACTACTCAGGAGTGGTGCCAGACCCATTTTCCCGACTTCATCAAGTCATCCGAATGGCCTGATTGGTCCCCAGACCTGAACCCGCTTGACTTCTCCGTGTGGGGTCTTGCAGGAGAAGGTCAACGCAAAACCCCACTCAAGTGTAGAGACTCTGAAGAAGACATTACTGGCGGAATGGCACAATCTTTCCATCGAATACCTGCGTACCACAGTCGCATCCTACCCGAAGCGTCTCTGTGAAGTCATAGCTCCGAAAGGAGGCCGAATCGAAAAGAGTTAATAGATAAATATTTGTTATACTATAGATAAAAAATATTTCGAGTCTCGTTTGATTTGGACCTTTAGTTTCAGAAATATACGTCTTCAAAGTTGTGCGGGAACTTAAATGACACCCTGTAATGAATAGAGTGAATGATGTCCCCGATCCAGAGATCGAGGTCTTTCTTTTCATCTCGTATTCCATGTGACAAAGGCACGATTTCAATGCAAACAAGTTTATTCACGAGTTTGTGATGACATTAAGAGATTGTATTGAAGCCGGGGCGCGAGCGCGGACGAAGTCCGGAAGCTCGTAAGGAATACTGCAGACGTGGGGGGACGCTGGTGTCGATTGCGTGAGGCCTCGAGCTGTCGCTGCGTTGAGCTTATATAGGTTTGTGACTTGCTCGAAATCTGCAATTACAGTATATTAATATGTGAAATAGTGTGTGCAGAGAGGATGGTCAGCCACCGGAAGCGTGGGCTGTTTATCAGACCGCGCTTTTGGTGGTTCGGCTTTAATCAAGAAGGCCGGATGATGTTGGTAAATCATCGGTCAACGAGATCCACCTAGAAGGTGTTTGCCTGAAGGCGATAGTTAGCAACTGTTGGATGCGGGCGAGTAGATTTACGGGGATGTTTGTCTTGGTCTTGCGCGGACCACCTCGTTATCTTGTATTTTATGGGGGCTAATCGAATGGCGTTGGAAATTTGAGGAGATGTCATATTCATGGTAACTCAAAACGAATTTTTACATAGTAATTAGACCACAACTGTTTAGAACCTTTGACTTCCGATTTAATAGGCGAAACTTGCAGAAACGGACTTTTTATAGAATTGTTGAAGCATTAAAATTTTCGTAATCGACTTTATCACTATCAAGTATCAAGCAATTTTCAGAATCCATATAGAAGCGAGACCTAAAAACAACGAATTTTGATATTAAATGCTTGAAATATTCGATAGAACCATTATAAAATTTCAGTGATGGTCTCAAAACGAAGAGACGCGGCTTTGTACTCCACACCGGCAATCCTAGGCTTAACAACACTGTTTATACATGCTTTTTTTTGGTGCGAAAAAGCAGTAGGTTGAAATTTGTGCGACAATGAGAACTCAGGAAATACGATGAAATTTGGATTTTAATTTTTCTGGAATTATTCTGTGCGGGTAGATTTACGAGTGCGTCTTTGGAAATGGTCTCGTCACACGTGAACGCTTATTTGTTTTTTTTTTCTGTTTTCACCTACACGATTGTTTTCTCGATGAGTTTGGCATTTCCCAGAATTCCCAACGTCGTTCGATTTCAAAATTATCGAACCAACCCATAAAATATAAAATAATGAGTTGTTCCGCGCGAGACCAAGACAAAGGCGCATCCGCTGGTAACTCAAAACCAATCGGATTCGACAAAATTCGGCTCTTGAATTAACCTTATCCGATTGGTAATTTAAGATTGGAAAATTGTCGAATCCGATTCGTTTTTTTTTGGGTATTTTCGAAAACGATTGGTAATTCTACGGATAAGATTGGTTATTTGTCGAATCCGATTCGAATTGAAATATTAAAACGAAACGGTTTCGAAGAAAATCTAATCGGATCCGACAAATTACCAATCGTATTCGAAAATACCCAAAAAAAACGAATCGGATTCGACAATTTTCCAATCTTATTCGTAGAATTACCAATCGGATAAGGTTGAATTCCGGAGTCGAATTTTGTCGGATCCGATTGGTTTTGAGGGTCCCCGTAAATCCACACACATCCAAGCGTCGATTTTCATAATTTCCTATATGTATTTCTTTTCTCAAATCAATCATTCATTCAAAACAAAAATTGTTGAAGCCGTCAATTTCGGTCTGGAATCGAGTAATCGTCTTTGAATTGGCGACCTCTTGGCTCCAGTTTTTGACCTTTCCGACGCTGGCCACCATCAATAATTAACCGAACTGGTTTCCACCAAACCTGCCAATGAGCGTTGCTTGTTTTCATGCATGAACGTGCAAATTTCAATGGGATTTGTTTACCGGCCGAAAAAAAAAGACGAAGACGAAGCACCCCCCCCCGTATGAATGCGTTTTTTATGGGTCGCCCTCCCCCCCACTCATTTTTTGAGCCCCCCATCCCCGCGACTGAAATCCAGTAGCAATTTGCTCAAAATAATTTTGATCCACTTTTCAAGTTGATATTTGTTTTTTTTTCAAATTCGCCTGCCCCTTTAATTGCGATAATTATCATAATTGTGATGCATACCACTGATTTCACACGATTCACCGACATTTTTGAAATGGTCGTCGACGCCTTTTTGTGATATTTCGTCGATCTTTCTTCAATATTCCATTTTTCTTCGTCTTCTTCCGTTTTTTCTTTCGGGCGCCCCTTCAACAAAACATTTGCATATTTTACCGACGCGCGCGCGTCGACATGCTCCAATATAAAACACACATTGGTGGGGGGGGTCCGAGTTGCGAAAAATGCGTCGGACAAGTAGTAGTAGAGGAAGAAGAAGAAGAAGAAAAAGGAGAAGAAGGAAAACGGGATTATCTGGCCAGGAGTCCTCATACTCGTCAGTACGAATTTTTCGATCAAAATCATTTTTTTTTGCATCTCTTTTTTTGTGTGTATTTTTTTTTCTCGACGTCGTCTTCCGTCGTTTATCTCCTGCTGCTCATCTCCCACGCAATTCGTTCTATTACTAATCCCGAACGCACTTTTATAAGATGGTCCCTAGCTCGCTAGGGGGGGGGGCATGATTTGAAGAAGCTACCAAATCGTTTATGGTATTAAAAAAAAGAATTTTAAGATAGTAGGCTAGAAATTCAAAATGTGGTATTTGGTATTGCGGTCTTTAAAATAGTATTGAAACCCCAACCCCCGCCCCCTTGGAGTTTCCCCCCGGAAAAGACCCAATGATCATTTTTTTGCATTTGCTTTACGAGTCTCCGACCCGCAAATTGTCCGCAGATGCCTATCCATATCAGTTAAATATTGAAAATCCTTTTTCCGATATATGCCATTAGTGAATTACGACACTTGAATATTAGAGGCCTAAAGGGATTATTTCAGAAATATCTCTACAGTATCCGGCAGTGAAAAAGGACACACTTTTTTTTTGATTTTTTGCATTTTTCATTATCTTCCAAATTACAATATTGCACACAATCCATTCTTGTCTGACGAAAATTTTTGCAAAAAAAAGTTGAAACAAAATTAAATTGCAGACAATGCATTTTATTTGACGACACTAGACCTTTTTTGCATTACAATTTGAATTTTGAGTTTTCCGTCAAATTTTGACCTCTTTCTGACATTCCTGAGCTTATGAAAACTCAATTTGTAGCGTTTTCTTCAAGTGTTGTTTTTCCGCGTTTGAGCTTTTTCCTCTCTTTTTTCTAAGCTTAACAATATCCGAAAATTATTATTATTGTTATTATTTGAGAGTAAAAACCCAAAAAAAAAAAAACACGAGGAATGGATTTTTGGGGCGTTTTTTTTTTTGAAATATGAATCCAAATTTGGGCCATCTTTAATGGCGTCTCATATTTTATCGAAAAATGGCGGCTTGGAAAAAATTTCGAAATTCTCGTTTTTTTTCGAGCTTTCACTTTTACAGCAAAAAAAAAATGGATGGAAGACTAATTCAATAAGCAAAAGAAAAAAAAACTAATTTCCTTCTTGAGACAGCATCTCAAATTTGAATTTTGATCTCTTGACAATTTTTGAGACATTTGATATTGATATATAATTTGGAAATCCATCTGCGGACAATCGAATGTAAATTTTTTTTGGAAATTTTTATTGTTGGGTCCATCAAGCGATTTATACAGAATTTTTCCTATTTTTTTGAACTTTTCAAATTTTTAAAACCCATTTTCTTCGGAATCGCTCGGTGCACTGCGTACCAATACACTGTATTCCACGACATCTGACCTACATTCACAATTCTAGTCCATTTTTAATAATTTTTTTGAAATTGTTTTAGGAAAGTCAATAAATTGAAATTGGCGAGGAATTTGAGAAAAATTAAATCTTTTTTTCGGACATTTTATAATTTTTTTTGTTTAGCTTTTTCAAATTTCAAAAAAATGTATACAATAACAATTAAATTTTCATTAGTTTTTTAAAAATTTCGACTTCAAAAGAATTTTTCTTTTTTTCCCCAATATTTAGCTATTAAAATTGTTCATTTTCGTTCAATTTTTTTATCGAAAAAGTTGCGATTTTGGATTTTTTTTTCGTAAAATTTGAGTTTTGTCGAGAGCACACTTGAAGTATGCTTTGATCAAGCGAATTCAACACTCTCCAATTTTCTTTTTGTTCGGCCTCCTCGCATATTTCAAAACACCCAAAATGGGCATTTTGTCTGTGCCATGGCGACTCGGTGTTTTTTTTTTGTACCACGGAAAAAAATTATTATTAAATTTTCACCTTCTGTCTCCTTTCCGAAACTAATATCGTCGGTTTTTGAGCGATCGTTGCGAGACCCGTCGTGTGCCTTTAAGAACGTGATTTTTAAGGTTTTTGTGTTCAATGCTCTACAAAAAAGAAATAAGATTTTGAAGAAATCGCGCATTGAAAAAAATGAAATAAAAAAGGATAAACGATCAGTTGGGTCTTGTGGCGATTTTTTTTTCAGAAATATACTATATGTGCTTTTTAAAGCACAAAAAGGTGCTTGAAAGGATGCAAGATTGATAGAATGTGGCGCTGTGTGGTTTTGGCGCATTTTTCAACTCCAATTTTATTGGCTGTAGTACTCGGTTACCATTTATGGCATTTCTCATCTCTCTTTTTTTTCATTCTTTTTTTTTTAGCTTGGATGAGACTTTCATGGAATATGTCAATTTCATGTGTTGCATAGTTTAGTTTTGACGCATAATATTGTGTTAAAATTGAAAAAATAAACAATTTTCTGCCAAGAATTTTATATTAATTGTGCAAACACCGCGACGCACAAATGCACAATCTCAAGCAAGATGGAAATATTTCTATAAAAAAACAGTTTTACTGCGATTTTAACAGATTTCTTTAATTCAAAAACGTTTTAAAATATTTGGGAAGCTTTGAAATAATTTTGAAAATCATATTTCAATATTATTCCTCGGGGTTTGCCTTGTACGAACCTCAATGTGCCTTGTCATAAATCTTACGCCCTTCCAATCTCAAATTGTTTTTTTTCCATTTGACACAAAAAAATGAACTTTTTGATTATTAAAGATATTTTCGACACCGCTCAAACTTCTTTTCATTATTTTCATACTCTATTTATTATTCGCGGCGAAAGTTCGGCTCATCGACTCGTTCATTTTTCATCTCTTCCGTCAAATCTCACATTTTTCAGTTATTATTCGTTTGGTTGGGATCGCCTTTTTCAATACCACACAATCCAATTTCGAATCCGACTGCACTATCATCGTCTCGTTTTCTAGTTTTTTTTTTCTCCTAACATCCCACTTTTCATGGTTCTTTTGCGATTAGTCAAGTGGAAAATTGGAATAATGCAACAAAAATCACGAAATTAATTAAGTTGTGTGGTTTTGACGGGTTTGAGCTTGACATTGCTCACCAACAATATTTATTTTTACTCATTTGGATTACTGTAGGACGAAGAGTTTACGCAAACACCGAGTTGACACACTGCGGAATTTTTCTGTTTGTGAAATTTTTGAGCAGCACTACAAAATTCAATTTTTTATCGCGAGAAATCAATGCCAATTCAGCCGACTCATAATCAGATCTGCGCGTTTTTTTTTTGTGAATACACACTTCCTAAAATCCTCATGGGACCCCATTTTACTTCGAGATTTCCGAATGCTAGTTATTATGCTGTCTCGCCATTTCGGTTGATCTGTTTTTTTTTTGTCGTCGTCGTCGACAGCCGCCCAAGCTGTTTTTTTTCTTGTTTTATGCGAAAATTGTTCTCACACCTTCTTACATCCACAAATTTGCCTGCCCGCATTTCTCGCCACCCCCCAAAAAAATACAATTTCACGATTTATTATACTCATATATATTTTTTTTATTCGTTCCTTTTGTTCGTTTCAGATGAGCTAAGCGGCAAAGTATGCAAGAAAAATGTCGTTTAGTTGGCTCGAGTTTATTAGCCGTTCTTCTATTTTGCAGTTTCGCAAATGCCACCGAGAATTTTCACATCGGTTTGTTTCTGTTTTATTTTTAGCCAATTTCTGTGCGGCGCAAAGTCTAAATAAATAAATACTTGCGAGTATTTGCCTTCAATATCAATCTTTGATTATTGGTGCCGATGATTTTTCGCAAAATTTTTTCAAATTTTTCATTTCTTCGCGCCAAAACATGAAAAAAATTTTTTCAGAAAAAGTAAAAATCATTTTATTGCCATTCGGTTTACGAAGCTTTTCTGAAAATCAAACATCTTCAATTATTTGTGCCCAAAATTTGTAGTTTTCAATAATTCTAAAGAAAAACAAAAATTCTTCATGGAGACAATCTAAAGGGAGAATGAAAAAAAAATTGATTGCTCACAGGAACAACGTCAAGTCGCGGATCCTTTGCTTATGAGCATCTGCGATACGCCATTGATCGCTGGAACACCGAACATGGACCGCATACACTCATCCGATTCTCCATTGTGGGACCCCTGCGCCACGACGGGCATTATGAGGAGAGGAGTAGGGCGAAAAATGAAGCGTTTCCGACAATCCATGCAATTTTTCAGTGTGCGAAATTATGCAGCAAGGCGTCGTCGCGGTGATACTCTCCAATGAGGAAACCGAGCAAGATGCTCAGCTCGTCAAATCAATGTGCCATTATTTCAATGTAAAATTTCGTTGTTAATTCTAGAATGTCACCGAAATGCCGTCCGTTTCAGATTCCTTGCGTTGCCCTGCAAGCTTTACCTCAAAGGGATGCTGTTTCGGACTTCATCACACATATTGGACCAGCTCGCGGAGCCGGCGCTCGCGCAACCAGCGAATTCTTGCGATCGATGCGATGGACTGGATTTTTGCTGGCTTATCAGCACGGATCAGGTTTCTCCACATTCCTGAGTCAGTTGGGATTCGATGTTTTCAGATTTGGAAGATTTAAGCCCACTGATGCAATACCAACAAGTCGCCGACACCGATGGCCGACGAATGCATATCAAAATTCGGCGATTGCCTAATAATACGGATGATTATGAGCCATTTTTGAAGTATATCAAAACTCGTTTAAAATTGACTAATATCGTAAGCACATTTTTTGAAATATTTTTTTAGATTCGATTCTTAAACCCTGAAAATTTCAGATAATCCACTCAAGTAACATCACAGTTGTTTATAATTTGCTTCAGCAAGCGAGAGGATTGAATATGGCCGAGCCGCCATTCTCCTATGTCTTCACTAATACGGTAGATCAAACTTCCGCATTCAAACTCGATATTTCGTTTCAGGATCTCTCACTTCTCGAAGATTTTCTGAATAACGGCGCCACTTTTCATTGCAACATCACCGGATTGCAGCTGGTCAAAAATGATCCAATGATGAAGGTTTTGGCCGTGTTTTTTTTTTGTTGGGGGGTTTAGAATGAGAAAAATTTTTCATTATAGACGCAGCTTGCACTGTCTTCCGAAGCCGTTTATGTTGTGGGAATGACGATATTCAGAATGAGAGAGGTAAAATAAATTCAATAATTCGCTTAAAATTGAATGATGGCGGCACTCGTCACGATATTACTGTATTTCATTGGGACAAAAAAAAAACTATGCACAAACTGATTGAAGGTCGTGGCGGAACCCATTGGCCATATTTTTGGATGCGCCTTTAAAGGACTGATTGTTTTTCACAGGAAAATTTGAGAAATGTAATTATTGCTATTTTTCCAGCTTGGCCATGCTCCCCGCCAATCATCGCTTCTCTGCGATTCGCATGAGACATGGATCGACGGTCGAATCATGAACGACGGAATTCGGCGGGTAAGCGCGACACGATCATCTATAAATGTAGTAACTCTATTGTGTTGAGAGCGAGAATGAAAAAAAAAGCGCCATTCGATTGAAACTTGTTCTCACTCGTTTCGGTCGATTGATCGCTCGCTCGCTTCGTCATTATGTCGACGAGCCGGATTTTCAGCTGAAACTGCGCAATCAACTCACCGGCGACATTCAATTCAAGCCGAATGGCGAACGCGACGACATCATGTATCACGGTGTGGGACGCATCAATTCGCAGTTCGTCAAGGTTTGTCTGAAATCCTGAAAACCGGTTGAGAGACCTTGAACGTCTCACCTCCCCCCCCCCACCTCTCAAAATTCGGACGTTGGATGATGAAAAGGATATGGGTTTCCGTCCCAATCGTGACCACTTCAGTGTGTTTGCGTGAATAAGCGCATAAAATAAGTTATAAATTGCTAGTATTTGCGGTTGTAAAGTTTTACGAGGTGTTTGGCGAATTGTTGGAATCGTAATATTATTGATGGCGGTTTTTAAAGGAATCGGACTATTTGAGATGATGATGATACATTGGAAAAAAGAAATTGTCTTTGCGAATTACTGGGTCCCCCTTCTGGCGTTTGCTGAGAAATAGTTGTGATTTCCTTTTGTGCGAGTCCGTAAATGCATATTTCAAGAATTGAAAACTCCCAGCGATTGGTGGATTTCAGAAGAAAAAAAAACGACTTTTGTCAAAATTGTTTTCCAAGATTTTCGGCGTGTTGGATTATTTTCAAATCTCGCGCGCATTTTCAATTTATAGACTTTCTAATAAGTCGATAATTGGTTTTTAATTGTCGCAGTGAAACGTAAAATTGAGTGAATCGAATTGACAAAGGTGTGCGTTTGCGTCTCGGTATACACCGACAAATTGTTGGTATTGTTGAAACTTGACAAATGTATTCAGGTGTCGTAGGATCCTGCGTTTTGTACGCAATGCTAAGAGACAGTTACCGTAATCCTCTCAGCGATTTACGGGGACTTTTGAATTTCGCATATTCATTTTTTCTTATTTTTCGCTCAATTTTCGTATTTCCCTTCGAAATTTTGTTATTTAAATTTTGGAGAAACCGAGTTTAATAATTTATTTAGCAGAATAAGCACTTTTTTTTTCACAATAATTCCCAACGCAACTGGACAAATGGAAAAGTGGATATTCTGAGAAAATAAATAATTAAACTCGGTTTCTACAGGTTTTAAATAAAAGATTTCTAAAGAAAATAAGAAAATACAGCAAAAAAATTGGAAAAAAATTTTTTTAATCGCCGAATTCTTTGAATACGGGAAATTCAATGTCGCCAAATCAGTGTAGATCGACGAAGTTTAAATTTAGGCGCGTATGCTAAAATGCAGATACCCCGAGAATTATTGGAATAGGGGTTAAAAAAAAATGAAAAATCGCTCCATTATGATTTTTTTTCATGGAACTTTTTTTTTAAATCCTGCTGTCTTAAAAAGTACTTTTTTCGACTTTTTGTTTAATACCAAAGAATCAATAAAGAATTGAAGAATTTCGTGACGATCTAATCTCCAGATCTTCTTCTTCTTCTTATTCTTTCTCATCTCAATTAATTGATTTGAAGAGGCCCTCACATCAATTCTACTCTACCCCCCCCCATTAAAAGTTTCAAGTTTTTCGTGCGATCGTCCATTAAACTAGTCTCGACTAAAAGGACAATTGAAAAAAGAAACAATTTTGGTGAAGAGTCTCAAATGAATAATTTTTTTATACGCGACGATGCGCGAAAATATATGACTTTTAGATCGATGGCGAACTTCCTGAAAATCGTATTTTTTTTTTGTCGACTCTCACTCTCTTTTTCGATTACCTGAAAATGATAGCGATTTTATCGAATTAGTGACGATGGGGCACGAAAATTCGAGAAAACAGGCCAATAATTATTAACTAAATATTTTTTAACTAAATTCACTAAATATGATTATTAACTAAATATAATTATTAACTAAATAAATACTTTTTAACTAAATTCATATTTTTCAACTAAATAAAATATTTTTTAACTAAATATAATTTTTAACTAAATATAATTATTTTTAACTAAATAAACCTACAGTAAAATGGTACGAAACAATTAATTTTCTTCATAACTTTTAAACGAGTGGTTCAATCGAGCTGAAATTTTTAGCACTTATTTATTCGAGGTAATAACATCAAAAACATGGTCTGGCATAGATTTGAGAAGGTTTGAAACATATTAGGTCGATTTAGATTTGAATTGCTGCTCCAACGTCTTCCATCAAATGATTCAAAAATAGAAAAATAAGGAACGCTGTAGGTTCTTAAAGCCACACAACTATTTTTGTGCACATTGGTCCCGTGACAGTTAAAAAAAAGCGAAATAGCCCGTTTCATGGGGATCGCGCGCATTAAATATTCAGTCAACGATTAATTTAAATCTACACTGATTTCTCGAATTTTAAGGCCCCGCCTCCCTTTTGTCGTTTGACGCCGACAATATACTTCTTAAATTTTGAGACGGACAACAAAAAAGACATCCCTTGTTAACTAAGTTTATTTAGTTAAAAATAATTAAATTTAGTTAAAAATTGGATTTAATTAGTTAAAAATCATATTTAGTTAAAAAATATTTTATTTAGTTGAAAAATATGAATTTAGTTAAAAAGTATTTATTTAGTTAATAATTATATTTAGTTAATAATCATATTTAGTGAATTTAGTTAAAAAATATTTAGTTAATAATTATTGGCCAGAAAACAACGTCCTTGATTTTTTGTTTTGTTTTGACAATATTGAAACAATTATGCGTGGCCGATAATTCGTGGCCGTAAAAAAACTAGTCCAGCGATCATTTTTTTTTCATTTAATGGCTTTTGTTATTTTTTTCATTTCTTCCACCATTCTCTAAGAACTTAAAGATTTTAAATTTCGATAAAAGCTATGCAGATTTTGCGATAAAATTGAGAAACTGTAAAAAAGTGATGTAGATTGCGATGAAAAACTAGTTTTTTGAGTTTGCTTCCAAAAATCTGCATATCACCATTAAAAAAACTGAATTATTAAAAAAAAATCCCTTGTATTAAAAATTTTAAACATTTTCCTTGGTTCCAAGTTTTGTTTTGAATTCACAAATTGCATGTTCGCCTTCCAAACTAGAAAAGACGCATGGATCTATGCCAAGTCCGGTTGTTCCATTTGAAAAAAAATTGAGTGCATCGAATTTCCTGGTACTCTTTGAATCCACCAACCTCGAAAATCCATCCTTCTAGAAGATCGATGATGTTATCTTATCATCGCGGAACTTGGCGCGATGACATTGGACGCACTTGTTGTCGGATTTCAAAGAACAAAAACACACAAAATGGTTCGGGAATCACTCAATTTTATGTATAACCAAGATAAATTCAATACAAGAAGTACAACCGCATGTGACAGAACATTTTCAAGAGAAATATTAACAACAAGAGAGAATTAGAAGTGAGTCGATTTGTTGTTTTCTTTTGTTAGTGCTGTTGCTGCTCCAGCTTCTTATTGTTGTTGGGCCTTCTCGAGCTCGGCGCGCACGTTGGCTGGAAGCGACTGAAGGTACGCCTGGATCTTGTCGCCCTTGGCCTTGACGGAGAGCGAGGCGTCGTTGGAGATGGCCGTCAAATCGGCGTCGGCCTTCTTGGCGGCCGGCGAGAAGTGAGCTAGAGCGGCGTTGTGGGCGGCCTCGGCTTGCGCTTGCGATTGCTTGATGAACTTTTGGAATTCAGCCCAGTCGGCCTAGAAAAAGGGGAAAAGAATGGAAATTTTGAGAATCGAAATCCGGTGCGACTTACGGCAACGTTTCCACCCTGCTGTTGAGCCCATCCGGCGACTTTGGCGTCCAAAGCGGCGTCGGTGAGATGTCCGTTGGTCTGCACGAGCTGCTGGAACGACTGGAGTTGGGCCGGTGTGGCGCGGCGAAGGAATGGCGGCACATCATCGCCGCCGGCTGGCTGAGCGTAAACGGCAACGGCGGCGACGGCGCACAAGACGATGGCAAGACGGCACATTTTTTGTTTTTATATGCGAATCGAGGCAAACGACTGACTCTGAAGCGAAATGGTCGACGAATCGACTATTTATACTCGCCGATTTCGCGCCGACACGCCTATTTCCCGCCGTCGTGGCCGCCCGCCCTCGCGCCGACGCATTTTTTTTTCGCTCTATGATGATGAACACCTTTAATTTTTTTTTGGAAGGGGGGGGGGAGGAAGCGCGGATTCGCTGAACTATTGTTTTTCTGTTGAATTGAGGAAGGATAGGTCAAATTTGGGGGGGAGGCGAGATTCGAGATCAAACGCAATCAATGTGTGGAAATTTTGAAATTTCGCAAGCCTTGAAAATGTTGGAAAAATTATAATCCGATGGTCCACAATTACTCAGGGTGCTCTTTTTTTTTGAAAATAATTTCGAGAGTAAAATCCTAATGGTACTATTTGGAAAAAAAACAAACTCGGAAAACTGAAAGAGGTGCAAAAAATGTTTTTTTTTTAATTTTTCCAAATCTACACAAATGAATTTTTCCCATTAAGAAGGTCCAAGTTTTCTGATCAAACTGCCAGTATTGTTTTAACCATCGCCACCTATCGGCCATCGATCTAAACTTGTAGAGTTTGCAGTTTTGCCGCTACCAATGCAAACAAAATGTTGAAAATTTGACGATCATTGGGTGGACGCAAAAAATCTTAGTTCAAGGTTGTCAAAATTGGGGGGGGGGGTTTGTTTGAAAATGGTCCAATTTTTTTTATAATTCTGGTAACTCAAAATCGAAAAAGGCGGCAGAATTTTGCGTTTGAAGACCATGAAGGTTTTGGAACAAAAATTAACCGTTAAATTAAGGGTTTCTCAATTGCTTTTTTTTCAAAATCTGCATAGGACCCTTAGATGGTCAATTATTCTTGTTAGATCACGTCTAACTGGGTAATTAATTTTCGATATTAAATAATCGCAAGGAGATGCTTTTCTCGCAATTCGTCAAGTTCACCGAAGAAATCGTGACTAGTAAGCGAACGAGAATGAGATGACGTCAACGCATAGGTCACTAATATCATTTTTGTGTAACATCATCGATACCCTTTTGTTCAGCATTTCGCATAAACACCTGCTAAAAAAAATCTGGTCGACTTTTCGGCGGATTAATGCCAATAAGCAGAATATAGTAGTAAAGCGAAACCAGTATGCTGTTGAGTGTTTTTTTTCTCGAATTTTCAACAAAAAGAGACACTAACAAATAAATGGAGCAAATATTGATGGAAATGTGCATATTTTCAGCTGGGCAATTGGTCGGAGAAACGCGGTTGGGAGTTTGATGCGAGATATGCGAACCGTTGGGAGTTCGACATCGATCCGGAGTCGGAGGATTTGGAAGGATTGCACCTCAGAATTGTTGTGTACTTGGTGAGCCGGTTTTTTCTGGAAAAAAAATTAGAATTTCCGGCGTGCGCTGTGCGTCTTTACGCCGCCGTGTATGCACCACTTTTGGAGCTACAGTAATCTTAAATTGTAAATAATTGAGTTTTTTTTAGGAAGAACCATTTGTTATCAAAAGTGGAGAAAATCGATATGAAGGATTCTGTATTGATCTTCTTAATGAAATGGCGAAAGTGCTGAAATTCAACTATACGATTATCGAAGTGCAGGATGGAACCTATGGAATCGAGGTGAGTAATTAATTGAAATTGATATTCTCTGGCAATCTTGATTCGGAACAATTTTCAACGACCTTTCGATCATTTTTAATCTTTAAACACGTTTCAATGTCATTGTGGCGATTAAAACAAGTTGCATTCTGAATGAAAATCGGGGCGATTATTTTAAAGGACGAATCGGGACGTTGGAATGGAATCATCGGCGCGCTTCAACGACATGAAGCGGATCTTTCGCTATCGGCGGTTACTATCACCTATAGTCGAGCGGAAGTTGTTGGTTGGTCGATGAGAGATATCGGCGCTATATATGGAACAATGATCGATTTCAGATTTCACATTGCCGTTTATGCACTTGGGAATATCGATACTGCTCGCGAGAACCTCGGAAGAAACGGATAAAGTTTGCGAAAAAAATTGGGCAAAATTTTAAGATTTTCTTTTTCAAATATCAGGGTTCATTGTGGACATTTCTGGAACCTTTAAGCCTTACAGTATGGCTCAGTCTGCTTGCCAGCTACTGTATCGTGTCATATTCGATGCACTTGCTAGCCAAATTCAGCCCATATGAATGGTATGCCTGAAACTGCATTTTTTTGCTTTAAATGTGTTCCCAATTTCAGGTATAACATTGAAAGAATTGATGAACGTGATTTCGAGAATATCAAGAATCAGAAGAATCAATTCACCGTGCTCAATTCATTCTGGTTCACGATGGGATCTCTAATGCAGCAGGGTTCCGATGTGATTCCGCGAGCCGCCGCCACTCGTCTTATCGCCGTCGTCTGGTGGATGTTCACCCAAATCATCATTTCATCGTATACCGCCCAATTGGCGGCGTTTCTGACCGTCGAGCGTATGTCGACACCAATTGAGAGCACCCAAGATTTGGCGAATCAGCAAAAAATCAAATATGGCACATTGAAGAGCGGCTCGACGATGGACTTTTTTCGCGAGAGCAAAATTCCGATGTATGAGAGAATGTAGGATTTGACGATGAGTTTCGGCGGCCGGCTCAAATGCGATGTGTTGCAGGTGGTCTATTATGGAATCGTCATCGCCCGGCGTTTTTGTGAACAGCTCTCGTGAAGGAATTGCCAGAGTGAAAGCTGGAGGATACGCTTACATGATGGAATCATCGATGCTCGAATATTATTTGGAGCGCGATTGCGAACTTCAAAGTATTGGTGGATTACTGGATTCAAAGGTATTCGATCGCGCTCGAATTTAATTGAGATTTCGTTCTAGGGATACGGTATTGCTCTTCCCAAAGGCTCGCCGCTTCGAGATATTCTATCAAGAACGGTTTTGCAATTACAAGAGCGAACGATATTGGAAGCGTTGAAGAATAAATGGTGGCGAGATATGAGAGGTTCGGCAAGATTCGAACAAAAAAGAAAGGCAAATTCTCGATGAATTATTGTTTCAGAAGGACCATCTTGTGCGCCGCCATCGGAAAAAATGGCCAATAATCGTCCCCAAAATATATTTGGTGCGGGAGGAGAAAATTTGAATTGAATTCAAAAAAAAAAAAGAAAATTATATCGAATTTAATTTGACGTGGTTTTTCAGGAATCTTCTACGTGTTACTAACGGGTCTTATTGTGGCTTTTCTACTCGCCTGTGGTGAGTACTGTATCGAGTCTCGGCACGACGTGTTCCGACTCCGATTGACGATTCTCGGAAAGGTGCGCGGCAAAAACCACAAAAAGAAGTGGTCGAACGCTGAAATTTCCAGATAATTCATTGGTTCCGAAACCGGAATAATGGCACGAGTCGGTCGAGAAGCAAATTGAGGAATGTGCAATTGGACACCGCCGGTCAGGATATTAGCCTGTAAGATTGTCTTTTGTTGCAATTTGAAATTTTTGGGTTGGACGAATTTTGTCAGCAATTATCTTTGTTCGATGAGAACTAATTAGTATTTAATTTAATTTTGGTGGCAATTTGAAATTCGTTCATCTCCGCTGACACCCCACGAACACAAAACAAATAAGCGCAATCATACCATTATTTTTTTTTCTGCATGATCAATTTATGGATAAGTTACTCGATGGTTCGACTTGTTTTTTTTTAAATCTCTTCGATTATTATTTTTTTAATTTGCGCCTAGTTTTGCCACGAGCTTATTATCAATTCTCATTTGGCTCGATAGTTTTTTTTCGCGTCCCAGAAGACCACTAATATTTCAGTTTAATCCGAAAATTGAATGACGAGGGTTCGATGAAGGTAGGCGATATACATTTGTGCATGTCCGGTTGAGCTTCTTCTCTGTTCCAAAAAAAAGGGAAAACGAAAATTGTTTGGTTCATTTGATTTCTATTGGCTTCGCATTTAGTTGGGAATTTAGAGTTTTCGGTTTTTTTTTCTTGGCAGCTTCTTTGCTTCATCTATACGCTTATTTCTTTCAGTTTCATTTCGGTTGCTCCTTTTTGGCTCATTTTTGCCTGAAAAAATTGAATTCGTTCCAGATCGACGACATCTCGAAGCGAACGATGCTTGGTGCCGGATCGTCCGGATCCGTCGCCGCCGACGCCGACGATTTGCATTGTGGCTTGCGATGACGGGTCTCGACGTGAACGGACACCGTCGGATGGTAGTCGGGCGGCGATCAGCCGCGCTGGACTCCGACGGCTCAGCCGAATGCTGCCGGCGACGACGCACGAACAATTATCGAGGGTTCGCCAGGGCAGCAATGCGTCATATCTTGAATAAACTTTTTTTTTTAATGTTTTGTTTTAATGAATCTACGCTTCTTGAATCCTGAGGATTCTTTTTCGAATTTCATTTGTCATGTGGAGATTCGTTAAAACTGCCATTGTTGGTTGTGTTTATGCATTGATTTAAATAACAATTATTTTTTTTTAATCAAACAATGCGTTTTTATTTTTTTTAATGGGATTTGTAGCTAGAATTATATTCAAAAATGTAAAAAAAAAAAAACAATTTTTAAGAAAATAGTATTTTCGCGTTGAGACCATGGAACCCAATTTCTTATGCTCCTTTATTCGAAATTATACTGTAACTTAAAATTTTTTCTCTAATTTTTTTTTCATGGCTTTACCCTATTTCAAACAAATATTGACTGAATTTAAATTTCAGTGATAATTAAACTGACCGAGAATAATTCTAGGCCAACTCTTTAAAAAAAAACCAAGGCCATGAAGACAATTTTTATGAATTCGTGCTAATTCTTCGAATTTTTGCATATGATCGGATTAAAGCTACTATTCGTGCCTATTATCGTCATACTAAGCTTGAAAATGCGTAATTGATTTTTAAAAATATAAAATTGACTTAGAATTTCAGAATGGCATCTCAAGCTTGTCCGTCGACGCCATACGTCGGTTCTGGAATCAAACAGGACATTCATGGATTATATAATAAATTTGTAGATTTTGGATCACTTAGGCAAATCATAAAACACTTATAGAAAAAAAATCGAACAAGTATTTTTTTACAGAATTCGAGATTTTGGGGAAGTTTATCGAATGAATCACTTTGATAAAATTTATTGCTCCCGGATTTCGCCAGCCGAATACACCGAGGTAATCATGCAATTTTAAGAAAACTTTGTCATTTTATAGTTCGCCGAATTACTCCTCCAACAAGCCGCTTCATATTTCCGTGAGCGCGACAGCGTCGGCGAAATTCGCAGTTTGCAGCAGCGCATTTTTGGTGTTTATCTAACGTATGCCCTTTATTCAACTCAACCAACCGATCTCATGGTCCAGGTGCTTCAATATTAGCAGATTATGTCTTTTAAATTTATCTGCAATTTTAGGTGCGGGTGACTTTAACCCAAGTGAAGGACCTTCTAGTTTTCCAAGAAGAATTGAAAGAAAAGAAGTTATTCGATGCCGTCGCATGCATTCAGAATTTGATAAAGAAAAACGCGTTTCAAATTAGTATATTTCAATCGACTGTGGGTGAAATTTTTTCGAATTTTAAGTCCAGCTCGTTTTACAGTATGATCCTTCAGTTCGAAAAAAGGAGCTGGTTGAGGATAAGATGTCAGACTACGTTGCTGGCACAGTGGTCAGCGGAAAATAATCGAAAATTCCAACTTTGCGATTTTTAGGTGCCTTTTGAGGACATGAGGCGAACAATGGATCACGATTCATTCAAGGAGCTCGAATTTTTGCACAAAACTTACGTGAATGTCAGTCCGATTTTTCGCAAAGAAATTTTTCGATAAATTCTTTCAGGTGAAAAACAAGTTCAATTTGAGAGGCGGCGGGATGTCGTTAGTGAATTCCCGAAATCCGCTTCAAGAATGCCATCGAATTTTTGAGAAATACAAAAATGGATACGAGATGAAGAACGGCGATTATGGGCCATCGGGCTCACTTTTGGTATGCTACTATTGAAAATCGAGGTGTGCAGAGAAATTCTTGAATTTTTCCAGAATTCTGAATCGTTGGGAACGACAAGATCAAATGCTCGAGCTAAAGCTTATTCAGCTGGCTTCAAACATCAAAGGCATCGCCGATATTTGGACCCGAACATGGAAGGTGGAAATTTTCGAAATTTTTGTGGGAAATTGGTTTCATTTTTTTTTTCAGAAAACTTCAAACAGCCGACAATTGCTGATATTGCAAAGGAATTGATTGATGGAAATGCGCAGCAGGTTCCAGACAATCATGGAGATCCATGGTTAGCCATTCAAGAGTTTTGCTCATTTTGATTTTTTTTAGTACCACGAAACGCCTGGCACGGAATTCTAAACGAAACCCGGCTCCCGATGCTGCTTGTGAAAACGACAATGATGACGCTATTGCGATGGACACTTTAATGGAATCGCAGACAGCACTTCTTGAAAGAGTCAAACCCGATTCAGGTACAATTCCTTCTCATTTTTGTCGAATTTCCTCATATTCAGATGAAGAAGTAGGTGAAGAGGAAGCGGTGTCGAAGAAGCGAACGAAAGTTCGAGCGCCGAAGCGAAAATCGAATTCGACTGTACGGGGCGCGGTTTCTGACGAAGATTTGTGAGCATTACTCAAGGATTGGTTTATTTTTTGCTTTTTTTCCAATTTTTTAGGCTTGCCGCTTCGCAATCGCCGACGAAGGCTAAAGAAAAGAAAAATGTGCCAAAATTATCGAGTTAGTTTTAATATCCTTTTTTCGCGATCAAACCTTTAACGATTGAACTTTGGATCTTTCATTTTTCAAAAAGTTTTTTTTTTGCAGATGTCTGGAGCGCCAAATTGAAACGATACAATGACATCGAACGCGCAGCTGACAAAACGTTGGAAAAACTGCAAAGCAAAATTAAAATCGAGGACACGATCTAACCAGATTATTTGTATTTCTTTTTTGCATGCAAAATATAATATTTATTTTGGTGTTCATTGCTTCCTATTTGGCATTTCGCGTCCAACTTCGTGTCTGTCTGTTTTGTCGTTTGCACATTAGATAGGCGGGCGGTGGGGGAAAGGGGGGGGGTCCAAATTGATAGTGGTCGTGCGGAATTCGTTCAACGTGGTTTTGCCCTTTTATTGGGGAGCGCGACCATCACCCCATTTCTTGAAGAGACTTTTCTTTTGTTTCGCTTAAAATCTCAATGCTGAGTTCAGTAGGCTTGAATAAAAGAATGGAATTTCAAAAATTTCGGATTCTTCAAATTTTAGACTCCCAGAAATTCGATTTTTTGTTTTTTTTTTTAATTTATTGGCCATCTAATGTAGAAAAAAAAATTGGGAAAATTCCACATGGCTAATTTCTGTAAAACATTTCAATGCAAAAAAAAAACAAAATAATTTTTGATTTCTACTTTTACCAGCGCAAAAATGACGGGCGCTTTGCATAATTGTGGACCATCGCACTTTTTTGAAGCGGTAATTCAAATTTAAATTTAAACTGTTGGAATTTAGAGGTCGGTTAACCTGTGAATTTGCAGACGATCATTTTTTTTGCCAATTTAACATATGTTTCGACTTTTTTTTCTAAGAAGAAGCCAAAAACTTTGAGAAATTCTAATTTCGGTGAACAATGAAGCGCATTTTTGAAAAGTACATAGTTGACGCGATTTTCTTATTTTGTCCACAGATCAAAAATTGATGTGTTCATTTTGAAAGAGATAGAGAGGAGACGCGCAATTGGTGGTGCAAATCCATCGAAAAACTCTGTTAATTTGATTCGACGAGATAAGGAATCGTGTGAGATTCACGTTTCTTTTCGTCGCTTTCTTCGTTGTGATAAACGTACTCGAAATGTTGTGTGTTCATTGTTTCAGGCGGTTCGACGGAGAATGACGAACACGGAAACGTTGTCAACGAGCGGTGGAATGCGAAAAATCGACTCATTATCCGCTTTTCCATATTGGTATGCTCATTTTTCATTTTTTTTCTTTTCTGAATGCCACCATGTTGGTTAATGGAAGTGAATCTCAAAAATTCTATGAAGATTTCGAAAAAAAACTGTGAGCTTTTAGTCGGTTTTTTTCCGCGTAATTTTATATTTGGAATGAATCTCGAAAAGCCTTGAAAATTTCTGCCCAATTTTACGCTTTTTTCTGATTTTTTTGGTTGTTTTTTTTTCGAAAATGAAGCTTACATGCGACTTTTAAAAATATGTGGTATTTAAATAACAATTTTGGAAAATTTTCAAAATTCTTAACTATTCGAAGTCGAGCTCAGGTAAATGATAATCAATTAAATAATCGATTCGAAGAAAAATTAAATATAAATTAATCTGTTTCGATTGAAAAATAATTCAAATTCGATTAAGAAAACGCTTAAATTCGATTTGAAATCTTGGTTTCGATTCAAAAATCTTCGAAATCGATTGATTTATTTCTCATTCTCAATTTTGAAATCCTATTCGATTGAAATTGTGCAATAATTCGAAACATATTTATTTACATTCGATTTAGATTGAAAAATAAATTATTTTCGAATCCGATTGATTTTCATTTATTTTCAAAGAATCGACCTGAGCAGTCTGGTATCTCGTTGGCTGAGTATCAAATGTACCACGGTATATATCAAAGGCGACAGTTGTCTGACAAATACATATTTTATTATAAAATTTGTCCTTCATTCGTCTTTGTGTTTTTTTAATCAAAAATGATCAAAATATGTTCAGTTCACAATGTGTTGTCCGATAAAAATGATCAAAATAGGCACAAACATGATAAGACCTTGATTTTTCTTCTTTCTTTTTTGCTTTTTGAAAAGACTCCTTTGATATTGAACCGATTACGTGGGTGTTACCCAATTAAAGCGATTGTGCGGCAATTGTGAAGGTCTCCTCTGTCCGGTCCGAAGATGTCATTTCTCTTGATATCCGTTTTAGAGGGGGGATTGAATAATTTGCAAGCTCTTAGCGACTAGTTTACCATTTTCTAATCGCGTTTTTTTTCTCAATAAACTTTAAATATTTTTGACAATAATGAGAACTTCAAATTTTGATGATTTTGGGCCCTTTAAATAGCGTCAAAATTTTCCGACGACTTTTGAATGGGTCTCGTAACGAAATGAGCAATTGTTTAACATTTGCAAATGAAACCCAATTCATCATAATTTAAAAATATATACAAAATTATTTTTTTTTTCTTTGGAGACAAAGTGTGACCACACAATTGATGCACGTGAATATCACCGATAAAAGAAAAGAAAACCGATCGAATAATTTTTTTAAATTTGAAAATTCCATTCCAAACTGTCTCGAATAGTTGTGAATTGCATGGATCGTTGTCATGTGAGAATTCGTGCCGAGACCTGTTTTTCGTGGCTACGGGAATCGGTCACTGCGAAACGAAAACCATTTAATTCTTAAAATATCCAAAAAGAATATTTTCGATGTTCGAAAACCACTCAAATATTCACCGATTTTTGATAATTTTTATTTTTTGATATTTTCGAACATCAAGAAACTTCCTGGAGCATTGCAGGTAATCTGGATTCAAAACTAGAAGAATTCAAATAATTAATTAAAGGCGCATAATGCTAAAAATGACTAAGTCTTGTGGCGAGCCGGAATCAAACTAAAATTGCAAAAAAAAAAATTTGCAAATTCGCTTAAGCTCATATTTTTTGACGGATTTGATCATAATCTCATTTTTTTTTGTTTCTCCGCCCGCCGATTGCTTCCTACACGACGTTGTCGTTTTGCGATTTCGCCCGCCCTAGTGCGTTTGCCGCAAAAAAGGTCATCCCGTCGAATCGCATCCCAAACCGTCGCTCTCTCGGCGCGATCGAGATCGCCAGCCCAGTTTTTGATCGCTATCATTTCGCCGCCCACCTCCGTCGACCTTTTGCAATCTTTATTTCGTTGTGAATTCTGCGCGAATCTGGCGGCAGCAAAATGGGATTGCATCTGAAAATGGATAAGCTTCGCATCGATGAGACGGCGAAGAAAATTAAGTAAGCAGGTCCCATCCTCCTCTTCCCATCATTCCCTTCCTAGTGGGTGTTATACATAGAATTTTCCAAAAAAATGAGTCAATTGATTGAGATTTCAGTGGAAATGGGAGTGGGAGCAGCGATAGCGAGGTCGAATCGGCTCAGCAATGGCCGCCACGGTAAATTTGCATTGAGTGAAATGCGAAAATTGCGCGCAATTTTTGAGGCAATATGAAGCGCTTCATGAGAAGGTGAATCGACGAATCAAGGATGGAACCCCGTTCTTCTCGTTGGAGTTCTTCCCGCCGCGAACTGCCAACGGTGTCGCCAACTTTTTCACAAGGTAAACCGAGCCATGCAATAATTCTTATCAATTTTTGATTGCAATTTGATTGGTGTTCTGCAGAATTTATTTCGAAACTGGTTTTTTTCTTGCTTTGATTTGCTTTTTCGCTCGACTGATTCTCGCGCGAGACTCGATTTTTATCTGAGAACGATATGGATTGAATTTCGATCGTTTGATGGACAATACATAGAAAAATTATTTTGGAAAACAAATAAAATCTTGAGACCCATGAGATCATTTTTGCCATGCTTCTCTTTTTTTTAGTGTCGCAGTTGCGGTATAAATTTTTCCATGTTTCTTTTTTGTTAAAATTGGATATTTTTATTAAAATATATGAAAAAAGTCGAATAAATTGAATAAGTAATATGAAAAAATAAAGTCTGCTCACATTTTTTAAATTAAAATATTTTTTATTGCGTGCTCAAAAATTCGTCGGCGTTTTCTACAACACAATTTTCTGAGTAGGCCGTTTGTTGGAAATTGGCGGCCTAATTTTTTTCTCGTCCACGAATACCTTTTTTCGCTGTAAAAATTGCGCGGTTTCCACAATAGGATTAAAACAAAACAGAAAAAAAGATTTCAGACTTGATCGTTTCAATGAAGGTGGTCCGGTGTTCGTTGACATCACGTGGCACTTGGGAAGTGATCCAGGTGAGGGGTTGGCGAAAAATGCAAACTGCGGGACGATCCGATATTGAACGTTTGCAGCGAACATGTCGAAAGAGACGTCGTCGTCGTCGATCGCCGCTGGCTGTTTGAACTTCTGCCGCGTCGACACGATGCTCCACATGACGTGTGTGCAATACTCGAAAGAGCAAACGATGAAGCATCTCGAGCAGGCGAAAGCAATCGGCTTGAGGAGCATTCTGGCGCTTCGCGGCGATCTTCCGCCGCCAACCGAAGACGAGAAGCCGATCATCTACCAATATCGGGCACTCGACATGATCCGTTGGATCAAGGAAGCGTACGGCGATTATTTCACAATCGCCTGCTCCGGCTATCCGTTGGGACATCCCGATGCGCCATCCTACAAATCCGATCTTCTCTATTTGAAGGCGAAAGTCGACGCGGGCGCGCAGCTCGTCATCACCCAACTGTTCTTCGAGCCCGAGGTGTTTGAGAATTTCGTCAAAGATTGCCGCGAGATCGGCATCACGGTGCCGATCATTCCGGGAATCATGCCGATCATGGGTTACGATTCGATTCGTCGAATCGCCAAGTTGAGTCAACTCACGATACCCGAGAATATTCTCAGCGATTTGGAGCCGATCAAACACGACGATGATGCGGTTCGGAACTATGGAAAAGTCAAGGTGATTCTGAAACGACGTCCCACTCTACGAATCGTGTGCGATTTTTTTTCAGTGTATCGAAATGTGTCGCCGATTGCTGGCGAATGGCTCGGCGAAATCGCTTCATCTCTACACGATGAATCGCGAGGGAAATTGTCGGTAGAGCAAAATCGATGAATAAATCGATCTCATTCATCATCAAAAAAAAAATTCAGCGAGATTCTCCAAGAGCTCGGACTCTGGCTGAAGCGTCCGATGCGCACACTTCCGTGGGAGCCGCACGGTCCGAATCATCCGATTCGCTGCAAAGAGGACGTGCGTCCGATCTTCTGGAGCGCCCGTCCGCGCAGCTACATCTACCGAACACGCGATTGGGACGATTTTCCGAACGGCCGATGGGGAAACAGCTCGTCGCCGGCGTTCGGCGATCTCGCCGATTATTATTTGTTCCATTTGAGGGTTAGTCGAAAAAAAAAAGCAACGGAACAATGAAACAACGAAATTGTAGAGCCAAACTCCCAAGGAGGAGCAACTTGCCATGTATGGTGAAGAGCTCAATGACGTCAACGACGTGATCAAGGTGTTCGTCAACTACATCACTCAGGTTCCGAACGAGAAAGGCGTCAAGGTAATGGGCCGATAATTGTGGCTAGGCCGTCGATTTTCATTTTTCTAGGTCACCAGCCTTCCATGGACCGAATCCGAGAGCGGTGTGCAGCCGGAAACGCAAATCATCAGCGAGCAGCTCATTTGGTGCAATCAGAATGTGCGAATTTGAATTGACGCTGAAAAATTGACTTTATTATTTTTTTCAAGGGCATTCTGACGGTCAACTCGCAGCCATCTGTCAACGGCGCGCCGTCGACCGATCCGCTCGTCGGTTGGGGAAAACCGGGAGGCTATTGCTATCAGAAAGCCTATTTGGAATGCTTCATGTCGACGGATCTCGCCAACACGCTTCTGTCGTTTATTGATGAGTATGCGCCGAGAATCAACTATCATTTCATTAATCATGATGTCGGTGACGAATTGGGTGTTGTCTGACTCGCTTCCGATTTTCTAGGGCACCGTTGACAAGTCGAACGGCGAGCCGACGACGCCGATCGCCGTCACGTGGGGCGTGTTCCCCGGCGCTGAAATCGCTCAGCCGACCGTCGTCGATCCGTTGTCGTTCCGCGCGTGGAAGGATGAGGCCTATCAAATGTGGATCAATCAATGGTCAGCTGTCGCCTCAATTCAATTCATCGACAAATTCAAATTATAGGGCCAACTTGTATCCGCGCGAGTCGAAATCCCGCCAAATTGTTCAATCCGTTCACGACACGTTCCTTCTCGTCAACATCGTCGACAACGACTTCCAGAAGCCGTCGATCATCTTCGAAATTCTCGACCGATGTGTCAAGCAGCACAATAAATCTGCCAATTGAGCGCACCATCAATCTTCTATTTCTAATAATTATAATTAAAGTCATTATTATATCCCCATTTTAGACGCCCCCGTTCAGGTTTTTCATTTTCATTCCCTATATTTATGAATTTTTTTTTAATGATAAACAAAAGATGGCTAAATCACAACGAGATCGTCCTTGGTTTTGAGATCGATGTGCGCGATGCCGTCGAAGATCTCGTTTGGCGGCGGGCCGGATGGTACGGGCGCTCGAACTAGCGACTCCTGACGGCAAGTGGTCCCATCGAGACGGGTGATTTGTGGGAGAAGACGGATCACTTTTGTGCGGTAGCCTTCTTGCTCGGAGATCGGATTGAAGTCGAGATAGACGCAATTGAGCTGTGGCAGGTGGGTGAGCTCGTCGAAGAAGCTCCAATCAGAGAGCTGCAATCATTTTTTACTGTTGTTCGCTTCGAGAACGCTGATGAGCAATTTTGGCGTGCTCCTTTAATCGTTTTTTTTCTCGCAAAAATAATTTGCAGTTTAAAGGAGCATTGCCAATCGATGAAGGGGGGTCTTGAAGTGATAATCATTCGAACCTTATTATTTCTCGCCCAAAAATCGGTCAATCTCGTCAAATGTCGAATATTTTCGACTTTCACCAAGCGATTCTGATTGAGATCAAGAATTTCGAGAAGCCGGTTCTCGCCAAGACCGCCAATGTATTCGATGCCGTTTTGCGCCAAATAGATTTCTTTCAAATTCGTCAAACCGGCGACATTCTGAAATCCGAACGCGTATAAACGTCGGCAGATGGATCGATTGATATTTCTTTTTTTTTCACGAATTACCTCAATACTGGTGATCGCGTTCGCCGGCAAACTGAGCACTTGCAATTGTTTCAAGTGCTCGAGATTCTCGATGTTGTAAATTTGATTGGCGCCAAGGAAAAGTCGATCCAATTTCAAGTTGTTCTCGAGATTCTCAATCTTCTTGATGCGATTGTCGCCGAGTTCGAGATACTCGAGCTCCGTGAGCTGAAGAAATATCATTCAAATTGTTGAGTTGCATAGCAAAAAAAAAACAAAAGAAATTGTGATCTACCGTGTCAAGACCCTCGATTTTCGAAAGCTTATTGTGCACGAAATAAAGCGTTTTGAGTTTCGTCAATTTTTCGAGATTCTCGATTTTGCTGATTCGATTGTAGGATAGATCGAGCGTTTCCAAGTTCACCAGCTTCTCCAAATTCTCGACTTTCTCAATCTGCCAAAAAATAGCATCTCAGGCAAATCAAATAAGATATTTTGAGAAATTCTAAAGTCTATTGATACTTTCTAAAACTTATTGAGAATCGCTAAACTTAAAAATATTTTTTTAAATCTAATAAGATTTTCTAAAATTTATTGAGCAAATTCTAAATTATCTAAATAAATTCCAAAATCTTATAATAAGTTCGAAAGTTTATTGAGAGAATTCTAAAATATTATAGAAACACGTTAGTTTCTCAATGAATCTCAAAATATTTTATTTGATTTGCCTGAGACATCGTAAATGTTTTGTACCTGATTGTCATAAAACTCCAAATAAGTCAACGTGGTGAGCATATCGAGATTCTCAATTTTCTTGAGCAAATTCCAGCGGAACGAGATGTGCTCAACCTAAAAATTGGAAAATAATCGGGGAAAATTGAACAAAAAAAATGCAAACTTTGGTCATCCAAGAGTAATCCTCAATTTTCTTCAATCGATGTCTTGTCAAGTCAACAAACTTGGCATCCGGAGAAACCTGCGCGAAAAATTTTTATTAACAATTTCAACAGCAAAGAAAAACCCACCTCGGTGTATTCGACTTCTTCTGGCTCCAACGCAATATTCTCGACTTTTCGCTCATCGCCATCATTGGTTATTGACGTCACATTCATGGCGCACAATTTCACAGGAATAATGTCCAAAAGATGATATTTGAAATATAGAGCATCACGCAATAATTAATTTATTCAGTCTTTCTCGCCTTATACAATAAAATAAGGACATTGTCAACTTGATAATAGATGAATGAGTGATTCTCGTACCAAATATCATACGCGTAATTCACACCGACGATGCACTGCCAGTATTTTCCATATTTCTGGTCGAACACGTTGCGGATTTCTGTCGCAACATCCGCATAATTTTTCTTCACATTCAGCGCTTCCTTGTATGTCGAAATTGCCAATGATTGCATTGAGAGCGACATATCGGTTCGAAGGATCTTCTCATCGCACTGAAATTTTTATATAATTAAAAATTTTTCATTAGTTTTAAACAATACAAATTTAAAAAAAAACCCTTAATTCGTCTTAAAATCAATCATTGAATTTATAAAACATCTTCACTTTCAAAAATTGCACAAATATTGATTTTTGATTAAAAACATGGTTAATATATTTGTTTTGTTAATTACAAATTTTGACTAAAATCGCAATGAAATTATTACTTTTTCAATTTTCATGAATTTTTAGAAAGGATTTTCAATAAAAATCTGTTTTTTTAGAAAAATTTCACAGAGAATTAAAAGAAAAAACGTTGAAATGCAAAAAATTGAAACATTCGAAACGCGGGTTGAATAACGTGCAAACACCATGACGGGAAAATGCACAGAATAAAGAAGACACATTCAAAAATTTGTTGATTTCGCGCCAAAAAAAAAAACTTCAATTGGTCTAAATTTTTGAATTTCTTGCTGTCTGCTTACGACAATGTATGAATAAGAAGAATTTTTACCCCATTCAAATCGCCCCTTCCCTATTTCCGAAAATGAAACATCGAACCTGAGCGATCACCACAAACAATACGAGCAATAAAAACCGTTTGGCCATGAAGGAGACAATACATTAAAAAATAAGCAAACAAGCATTTTATAATACTTTTTTCTCGCCCTTAAATATTTATGAGAGCAATCACCAAAGAAGGAAGTAAATATTTTTTGGTTCCCGATTCGCGAAAAACGGGAATCAAAAAAAATATATCACAAAATAATTAACAAACTTTTATTATTCAAATCAAACAATCACTCAATTCTTCACAATTCCTTGATAGCTGAAAAATGTCGAACTTAAAAATGTGAAGATGACTCTGATGGCTTACGTTTGCACACTTCCAATTCACCACTCCAATTGCCATTTTCGCGACAAACATAAATATTCAAAGGCATATTGCGGTTTGAGAATGTGTAGCTCAAAATATCGCAATTAATTAATTACGCCAAACGTTAATTGCCCTACTCTGGCATGCATGTATGAATAACCTTGTCGCCAGGTTCATACGACTTTTTAAGACTCGCTGGTTTCGGCAAAAGCGTATAGGAAAGATCAATGGATAGCGTCGAGCACGTCTCTGGAATTCAGTCAATCAACAAATTTCAGCATCTCAAAATCTCGTACTATTCGCGATGGCCGGTTTCAGTGTTGTAGTTGTCGCCTTCTGCAAATCTCATCGATAATCATGTGTCATCAAAAAACGACCTACGCATCCTTCGGGATCAGTAGTCGTTTTCGTTTCGGTCTTGTTCGTCACCGGATCCAGAATCAATTGGTAAAGCACCGTTGAGCAATTCTCATAAGACACCACATTCTCGCTGATCAGCTGAATTGGAATTTGAAAGAAAAAAAATGCCTTCTCAGTGTTCCTACAATTTTGCCATCGCTTAGCTTCATCGTCGTTCCACTTAAGACCCAACCGAATGTCGTCGTTTCAACGTTGTCAGGTCTCGTCGTCACCGTCGTTTCCTTCTCATTCTCTTTTGACGTCGTCGTCGTCGTTGTAGTAGTCGTCGTCATTGTCGTCGTCGTCGTCGGACTACTCGCCTTCTGAACAATAAGGATATCAGCACGATCCGAATAATCGAAACCTACACATCCTTCAGGATCCGTGACGACATTCGTCCGCGTCTCCTTCGTCGTCATATTCATGATGAGCTGATACAACACCGTTGTGCAATTCTCGAATCCTTTGACAACCTCACTGATGAGCTGAAAAATTATAGTCGATTATGTTACTTCTAGCGCATTCAAGTCAACAATTTCTCCATTCGGCAATGTTTTTGTGGTGCCGCCAGTCGGAAAATCAATTGGCGGTGGCGTTGGCGTCGTCGTCGCCGTCGTGCTCGACGCCTCGCTCAATATCTACAATTTCCAATTTTTGGCATCTAGGGCTCAATTCCGCGCCCCGTCCCCCCAAGTCCTACATCATCGTCATTCGGCAACGTCTTCGTCGTTCCGCTGTTCGGAAATTCTGGAATCGGATCGCTCGTTGTGGTGACAGTAGTAGGCTTTTGCGATGTGTGCTTCTGCAACAATCAACCGGTATCATCCGAATCATCGCTGGCGTTCTTACGCATCCTTCCGGATCGGCGGTGACGTCGACGCGAGTCTCATTCGTCTCGCGATTCCAGATCTTCTGATACAACACCGTCGTGCAATTCTCGAATGTCTTGATCACCTCGCTGAGAATCTGAAATCGATTCGATGATATTTGCGAATCGGCCGCCGTTCATCCTACAATCTCGCCAGTTGGCAGCGTTCTCGTCGTTCCGACGTCCGGCCATTCGATGCCGCCGTCCGGCGATGGTGTCGTGGAAATCTTCTTCTGAAATCGCGACAGTGTCGGCGGCGATCAAATTGCAATTCTTACGCATCCTTCGGCGTCGGTGACACTCTCAACACGAGTCTCATCGGTCTTGCGATTCCAGATCTTCTGGAACAACACCGTCGTGCAATTCTCATACGCCTTGATGATCTCGCTGACGATCTGAAACTCCCCCGATCATTAGTATGTCATCATGGTCCGTTCATTCAACTATTTCGCCATTCGGCAAGATCCTCGTTGTTCCTTGCGGCCAATCCATGGTGGTGGTGGTGCTTGCATCGGGCCGTTGCGTTGTCGTCTGTTTCTGAAAACCAAAGACGCCGATGATTGGGGCATGTGGAACTCACACATCCTTGAGGATCCGACGTGGAGATGACTCGCGTCGCACCCGTCGCACGATTCCACAACTTCTGGTAGAGCACCGTCGTGCAATTCTCGAACGCCTTGATCACCTCGCTGACAATGATCTCGCCGGTTGGAATGTAGACCTTCGTCGTCGCCGATTCCGGAAAATCCATTGTTGTCGTTGGGCTAGCCGATGGCGCTTCGGTTTTTCGCTGAATGGGGAAAATTGAAAAAGAGAAGAAAAAAGAAAGGAATCAATTCAAACACCCTCGCCCTCAACTCACACATCCATCATTATCGGCTTCCGAGATCACGCGAGTTGCTCCAGTCTCGCGATTCCAAAGCTTCTGATAAAGAACGGTGGTGCAATTCTCAAACGCCTTGATAATTTCGCTAACAATCTGCAATAATAGAACAATTAAAGCAATTAGTGAACGAATCTCGTCGATTACAATCTCGCCCGTCGGAATGTAGATTTTGGTGGTCGCCGACTCCGGAAAATACATTGTAGTCGTCGCCGAATCGTCAGGCGCCGCAGTGGTCGACGTCTGCTAAAGCTCATCGATCATCGGGCTTTCATTCCAACAACAAACTCACACATCCATCGTTCGTCGACGTCTCGATTACTCTCGTCGTGTCCGTCTCGCGATTCCACAACTTCTGATACAATACCATCGTGCAATTCTCGAATGCTTTGACGACCTCGCTAACAATCTGAACTCGGAAAATATCATGGTCTATCGATGCGCAATGTCATACAATCTCTCCGGTTGGAATGTAGATCTTCGTCGTCGCCGATTCCGGGAAGTACATCGTCGTCGTCGCCGCTTCCTCTTTCTTCGTCGTCATTTTCATCTAAACGCTCAGAACCATTAGAAGCGCTAGCCGAAATTCAAATGGCCCCCTTACACATCCTTTCGGGTCGGATTGCGTGATCACCCTAGTGGTGCCGGTGGCGCGATTGAGCAGCTTCTGGTAGAGGACCGTCGTGCAATTGTCGAACGCTTTGATCACCTCGCTGATGATCTAACCGAATCAAATTTCGACAATTGAACACCAAGCTCATTCTTACAATTTCGCCGGTCGGTTTGTAGATCTGTGTGGTCGCCGATTCCGGGAAGAACATTGTTGTAGTCGTCGACGGATCGCGAGTGGTGCTCGTCTTCATCTGAAAGCTTTTTGGTTCATCTGAAATGATCGATGGGAGAGGAAGGGGCTGAAATTTGGCTAGGGGTTCGACCATCTCAAATCTGCATAAATCAATCGCCACTCACACATCCATATTGATCGGTCGTCTCGATAACCCTAGTAGTGTCATTCCCCCGATTCCACAGCTTCTGATAGAGGACCGTCGTGCAATTATCGAACGCTTTGATGACTTCGCTGATGATCTGAAAGCATCCGACATTGTTGGCATCTCGCCAATTGCCCTCAATACAATCTCGCCGGTTCGCTCGTAAATTTTCGTCGTCGCCGATTCCGGAAAATACATGGTGGTCGTCGTCGGCTCATCGGGCGCCTTCGTTGTCGTCTCCTGTGAGCACATCAAACGGATTACTCAAAAAGAAACACACAATCAAGTTCACTTACACATCCGCGCACATCCGGCTCCGACGATATCACCCGCGTCGTTCCCGTCGTTCGATTGAGAAGCTTCTGGTGTAGAATTGTTGTGCAGTTGTCGAATGCCTGGATCACCTCGCTGATGATCTACAAACGAATTTCCATCAATCGTCATGTTTATTCTTTATTGGATTTACAATTTCTCCAGTTGGAATGTAAATCTTCGTCGTCATCGATTCCGGGAAGTACATTGTCGTCGGCGCTTCACTGGTTGACGTCGTCGTCGGCGGCGGTGATGTCGACGACGTCTAAAACGCAATGCCCGATTGCAAACTATCAAACAGCCTTACGCATGTGTTAATAGTGAATCTGATGATGCGCGTCGAGTTGTCGGTTCGATTCAGAAGCCTCTGATAGACAATCGCCGTGCAATTCTCCAACGACTTAACGACTTCGCTGATTATCTGAAATTGATTCGTTTGGGACGATTCGAAAGTGCTCGCAGCTCACAATTTCGCCGGTCGGAATGTAGATTTTCGTTGTCAGCGATTCCGGGAAGAATTGCGTCGTTGTAGTTGGTGCATCGGTTGGTGTTGGCGTCACTTTTGGCGTAGGTGTCAATGTCGCTTTTGGCGTTGGCGTTGATGTTTCTTTCGTTGCATTTGTTGGTGTTAAAGTTTCTTTTGGCGTCTCGTTTGACGTTGATGTCGCAGTTTCTTTTGGTGTTTCTTTCGGAACTGGTGTTGGTGTCTCTTTTGGTGCATCTGATGGTGTTGGAGTTTCTTTTGGCGTTGGACTGGTGCTCGAGCTGCTGCTCGCTGAAGCGCTTTCCATCCTTGTTCTAGTTGCCGGCGTTGATCTTCCTCCTTCAGTGCTCTTCTTACCATCACTGGTCGTCGACTTCTCTCCATCACTTGTAGTCATCCGACCGCCATCACCCCTACTCGTCATCACTGTTTCATTAGATTCTCGAGAAATCGTGATGGTCTTCGTGTTCACACCACCATCAGTTGTCGTCGTTTCCCGAGTCGTCGGGGCTCCATTGTCCATCGTACTGTTAGCCAGCGACTCACTAGTCGACACCGTCGAATCACTAGATCCAATTCTAGCAGCGGGTGTGCCAGTCGTAGCCTTTGGCGTTGTCTTCGGCACAATCTTCACGTCGTTCGAATCATCAGTCGTACGATCATCGGTGCTAGTCGTTCGGCGTTCAGTGGCCTCCGTCGCAGGTTTCGTACTCGATTTGCCTTCAATCAGCTTCACCGTCATCGTCGACTTCTTCGTGCCAAATGTCTTTGTCGTGTTCGGACGAATAGTCACCGTCGACGCATCAGAAGTCGAGTCAGTAGTCTCCGACGTTGTCGATTCCGTATCATTCGTAGTGGTTCCTAAACATTCATAGAAGAACATTAATGGAATGTATAATGAATATGAATAATGAATATTTATGATATTCAAATATTTTTTCAACGCCTTAAATTCTTACCATCTGATGGTGGATCTGATGTGATCGTTGAATCCGTTGAGCCTTCGACACGCTTCGTGGTTGCCGGGGGATCTTTTTCCTAAATTGGAATCAATTAAAACGATTTCAAATCGAATATCCCCCCCCCCTCCCAACCGGTGCTGGCGTCTTCGGTTTGTTGGTCTCCGAGCGCTTCGTCGTTGCTCCGCTGATTTCTGGTATTGTGCTTGACGATTTATCGGTATTCACTTGTGTGGCCGTGAAGTCGGTTGAAATTGGTTTTGATGATGTTCGTTTTGATGTTGATGATGGTTGTTCAACCGTTGGCTTCACAATCAGCTTCACAGTCGGCTTCACAGTCTGCTCCTCAGTCGGCGTCGCTGTCGGCTTCTCAGTCAGCTTCACTGTTTGCTTTACTATCGGCGTCACTGTCGGCTTCTCAGTCTGCTCCTCAGTCGGTGTCACTGTCGGCTTCACTGTCGGCTTTTTCGTCGTCGGTTTTGGTGTTGTAACTGAAATTCGACCAATTTCCCTTCACATGTGTAAATGTGGCACGTTATTGACCTATTCATATATGGTCCGTTCAGATTTTTGTAGAGCGCGAAGAGCTCTAACCGATGACGGTTTAAATTTTGTTTTTTTTTTTAACCAAAAACAGTTTAGCAGTTATCACGATATACAGTCTGTTTCTCAAACAAAAAACCGGGAATCTATGTTGCCAGACGCGTTGCGGTTCGCGTTGCGGTCGCCACTCATTTTTGGAACCGCAACTACAAAAGGGTCTTACAGCGAAAAATGTTGCTAGCAAGATTTTTTTAACCGCATTTTTCAAAAATGAATATGGCATTGCTATGGTGAATTTTATCCATTCCATCGAAGAAGCTGGAAATGACTGGAATCGAGCCCCATTAACTCAACAAGATTACCCGATCGACTATCAAAGGTTTTGTGGCTTCCCGACTTTGCAATAACTCAAAAATAAGCTGATCCAACCAGTCGAATTTTGTGTTTCTACAGGTCCGAAAACCCCCAATAAAAAAGCATAATTGGTTTCGAATTATCAAAAAAAAAAATGTTTTTTTTGGCTGACTGGAGAATGTGTGCAAACACCGAATTAAAATGAGGCCTCACATTGTTCCAACAATTCGCTGCAATTCGACACCTCAACATCCTTACAGCAATAATCGTATTTTGCGCAAAACTGGTTTTTTTCCAAAAAATCGAAAATTTTATCAAATATTCCTGCCGAGCACAACGAATTGAATAGGAAAGCGTATAGTAGTAGAGAGCGCATGGATTTCGGAATGAATCGCACTCGGCCATTTGTCTTCGATTGAAGCTCAATGAGCAGAAACAACGATTTACATAATGCTAGGATACGGAATCGCGTTTTGACGGATCAAACTCGATGAATTTTTCATTCGTAACGGGAATCGACAAATTCAAAACGAAACGCGAAAATTGACCATGTGCAGATTTCGCAAAAAAAAACAAAGCTAATTAATAAACCTCAAAAAAAGGGAAAAAAAAAACTCCGAAAAATTCGGCCACGGCCATATGATAAAATTTGATGGTTCATGCAGCGTTTTAATAAAAACGCCTGGCCGTGGCCGAGCAATATTTTTTGGCGAACTAGGCCGCAAATTGTTGAATTAACAATCCCTCGAGAATTTTTGTTTTCAAAAAAATCATTGCGGACAACACATTTCAATTGACGACCATTGTTTTTTTTTTGCTTTCAAGTATATTGAGTATCATAGAGAAAATTCGCAATAATTCGCGACGTGGGTATTGTCGTCAAATAAAATGCACAAGTCCGCAATGCTAGCAAGAAAAGATAGGTATAGGCACAACAAAATTCAAGGAAAACGTTAAAGTTTAAAAAAAAAATAAAATTGCGGACTTGTGCATTTCATTTGACGACACTGGGCAATTCGATTACCCACAAACTACCCCCTGACGCCAGCAATTTCAAGGAATTGCGGACAATGCATTCGAATTGACGACAAGCCGATAAGCGAACGCTGTGTGTACCTTCATCGCACAATCCTTTCATCATGGCGTTTTTAATCATTACGACCCTGTCCTCGGTAGAGGCTATTTCCCAATCGGGATACGACGTGACACTGTTGAGGGCGGCGCGCGAGCAACACTCTCCGGAGTACACGAATCCAAAGGTGGTGTTGAACGACTGATCGAGCCATGAGCATTCCTCTTTGCTCAAAACTAAAATCGTCTCGAAAAACGAATGGTTGGCCATCGAATCAATGATTCCTACCAGAATTGAGCGCTAATAAAAACGCGAATAATAGAATAAGCATTTTCGAGCGACACACTGACGACATCCCCGTTTCTTTCTGAAGCGTCGAATGCGAATCGGACCCACCATTGCCATGAGAAACGCGCGACGGCAACGAATGCGATGCGATTTTTCGCTTTTGACAACTAACTGTTCGGACACAATCCATTCTCCGATTTTTGATAGCAGCGCCGGATTTGAGCATGACAACCGGGCGGCGAGCAGCTATCACATTCGAAATCGTCGTGAACAATTTCATCGGCTAGCCAATAGCACTCAAGATCATTAATGACATCTGCTAAACATCGACGATTGTTCAATGAGACATCCAATAGATCGATGTACCATAATAAATGGGGAGTAGGACGAGAATTCGAACTTGGCGAAGCATTCACTGTGAACGCGTTGTTTCTAGACGTGTTGGTTGACACGACGAAACATCGTTTCAATCCGTCATTTAACAAAAAAAAAACCAAATTTGTCAGAATTTATGAGTCTAGCCTGACAACACCGAGCATTTGAATTCGCAGGAATTCTTTAGAACTTGATGAACCCTAAAACCTAGTTATATGTAACATTAATTAGGGGACCAATATTAGTATGAATCCAATTTTTTTGGAGGGCGGCGGCTTCTACATCGTCGTCCGGCGACTGCTGTGCGCGGGTAGATTTACGCGCATGCGCCTTGAAAAGGTCTCGCCACGCGTGAACGCTTATTTCGCTAGTTTCACGTGAACAATTTATTTTTGAGTTCGGCATTTCTTGGAATTTCCAATGTCATTTGTCGAACGGATCCTTAAAATTCGAAAAAAAGCCCAATTAGTCCGCGCGAGACCAAGAGAAAGACGCATTACCGTAAATCTCTTACTACAGTCACCGGACGCTGACTATATTAAAATCCCATATTGGGACCATTTGCTGCAGGCAGGAGATTGATGAGAATCAGCGCTCTTCGTTTCAACCCCCGTTGTTAGTAATGGAGCTTGAAATGGGTTAGAGCATTTTGAGTGCAAACCGCCCGTTTCCTGTCTTGATTACTGTAACAGTCGGATACGTGTGCTCGGCGAAGGCGATTTACGTGGATTGGAATTGAACTCATTTTGTTTCACGCACTTCTTTCGATTTTTCGGAATTTTTAAACGCCACAAGTTCACTCATCAAAATCAAAGAACAAAAATGAAAGGAATTTTCGAGAAAACGGCAAAAAAAACAACCAAAGTCCGCTGTTTTGACGACAATTCAAACGATTTTCTAATTATCTTTCAAATTTATTTGTTTATTTTTTGGACCAATTGTCGCATTTTTAAAGCGGTAATTCAAATTTGAAAATAGACTTTGGAAATTCGGGTACCGTATTACGGAAAACATGGACTTCGAAATTTTTGTAATGAAGAAGCATATTTGAAAATTTATTTTTTCTATGATAGCTAGAAAATGATAAAATCGATGCTAGAAATTCTTCCATACGAGACCCTATGCGGGATTTCAAATAATGTATATAGTTATGTACATATATGCGTGGCCAGATTTTTCGGGGCCGTGGCCGCGAATTTCTCGGCCATCTAAAAGGATTTTTGGAAAAATTGTATGCAATCAAAATTATGAGAAATAATACTTTTTTTGCAAGAAAGTATATCTGAAGACTAATTGGCTATCAAAATCAATTCGCGTCAAGACCCTTCGCAATTTGGTTTGTAGAAAAAAACATCGAGAAAACCAACAACAAAAATTCTAAAATTTCTGTGATGATGACTCACGGGACCATCAAAATCAAAGTCGAATGGCTTCCAATTCAACGCGTGATCTTACTTATTGGCTTCGGACACATTCCATTCGTTCGCATCATCGTCACAATCTGCGTCATTTGGCCCTTATCATTGAATAGATTCCAATTATAGAACGAATACAGTGTGTCCATATAGACGATGCCGCGTTTCGTGCAACACTCGCCGTAATATTGAAACGATGAGTGCGTGAACGGCTTCTGAAGCCAACCGCACGTGCTTCGCGCGTTCGACACACACGGCGTCGTCGTCGCTGCAGAACGTTAGCGCGATTAAATCGGCGTTCAACAGATACCTCGAGCGATCGTCGAAAATAGCAACAACGCCAATCGGAGCATTGTACAAATTTATTTTTTGACTAATGAGTCGAAAATATGACTTGGTGTGGGGCGACGGGCAAACAGGAAACGAGCCATAAACACAAGGCGACGTCATGGTGATGGTCGCCAAATATAGGGGCAATTTGGGCGTCGAGAGAATCCGGAAAATGAATTGCGCACATTGTTAAAACTAATGCTACCGTAGTCGCACACACGTGAACCATCGAACGCACCTTGAATGTTGGTCTTGCACAGATTGCGATTTTTCAACTCGGCAATTATCACTGGCTGATTGAGTATCGGAATCAGGAACCAGAGAATATTATCGGCGTGATTCGTTTTCAAATAGCTTAGAGCCTCGTTCGTACAGCAGTCTTGAAGCCACAAACAGTCCATCTGCTGCCCGGCGACCAATGGGAATATTGACAGAAGCGCGAACAGCTTCATGCCAAACGTCTTCTGAATTTCACGTCACATGCGGCCAGCACGAAGTTCGCGATTGATATTGTCGACAATGGGAACGGGGGAGGGTGAGGGTTTGAATTGCCGCCATGGGTCTCGTATGGAAATCAAGCTCTTTGGAACAATTTTCGCACTTTCTTGATAATATTGTCGTCAGCGTCAAATGACTGGAGAAAATTGAAAAAAAATTATTGGCTATGTGCCAATGCAGGCAGCGAGACTGCGTACATTGCATTATAGTTTACGCGCATTTAATATTCGGTCAACGATAAATTTAAATCTACACTGATTTCGCGAATTTGAGGGCTCCGCCTCCCATCTGTCGTTTGACGTCGACAATACATTCGCAAAAGAGCGCCCCCTTCCTCATAATGCGTTATTCGGTAATTTCCGCATTTTCAATTCAAATTTGAATTACCGCCTTGCAAGAAAAAAATAGTACGATGGTCCACAATTATTATTGGTAATTTTTCAGAAAATTTTTAAGAGGGGTCCCATCAAATTTTTCCAAAATTCATTCATTCAAGTCGATGGCCGAATTTTTGTAATTCGGCGGCCACGTGTAATTTCAACCAAATAATTGAAACATTCGGTCTTGCGCGATTAATGATCATCTAATTAGCTTTGACCAATTTCGAAATGATTGGAAAAAGCTTAAAGCCTAGAGAGCCCATTTCTTCAAATTCTCACATAGGCTCCTAAATTGAGAGAGACTGGGATTTGGGAGGGGGGGGGGGTTCAAATAGCAATAATCGCACTCCAATTATTGCCATTTGGTATACATATTATTGGCGACCTATTACGCTCTTTCCTATTGCGACAAACCAGATGTGGTCTCGCGACGACGAGACGCGCGTTGTGTACTTCACCCGGACATGCGCCATTTAACAGCGCGGCGTAAAAATGCCCGCGCGTAAACCGACAATCAAGACCCAACATTACTGTAGAACATCGCTAGTCGATAGCGATAGCTAGAAAACGTAAAAATCGATGATCCATACGAGACCCTAGGAGGGAATTCAAAAAAAAATCCTCAGTGCGAATTTTTATTTTGTGGCCGCGGCCGCGAATTTCTCGGCCATCTACATGGATTTGGGCAAATTCAAAAATAAGAATTAATCTTTTTTTGCAGGAAAATATATCTGAATACTAATTGACTATCAAAATCAATTCGCTTCAGGAGCCTTCGCAATTATTTTTTTTTCATAGAGAAGCCCTTTGAAAAAACTACGTGGCAGAGAAAATATGACAGCATGCTAGTAGGGAAATCGAATGAAACCAATCGTACACTCGCGGGAGACCATCAAAATCAATGTGAGAAGCCTAATGACACACACACTTGCAAGTTTCTATGGAAGTGAACGAGCTGGAATTGTGCCTCCCAAATATAGTAGGATAGGCCAGCCAGCAAAACGAAAAAAAAAAGAAAATGGAGCGAAATGTCGGCAGATGGAAACAAACAACCTACCCAATTGGCAACACGCGTTCACCATCGCGCTTTTCCACAAAACAAACTTGCGGACAAGCCCGAACGGATAATCATAGAGATGGGCGGTCTCGTAGAAGTCGACAAGCTCCGCGTCGCAACACGATTTCGCCAGCAGAAAATCGCAATCGGATTGGCTTAATAGAATCGGCAACACGTTGAGAATATAGACAAGTTGGTTGCGCATTTTTTTCTTTGTGTGTGATGGACGGGGGAGGGGTCGAAAATGAAATTTATAGTAATAATAATAATAGTAGATGAAAGCCCATTTTCATAGCAACTCTCGCGATTTTATTTTCTCGATTTGGCATTAAAATGGATGAATGTCTGGGATGAAATGGAGATGTGTAGTTTGGTAGATCATAAATGAGGTTTGCCGAAATGTTAAGAAAATCGCAAGAATGGATACTCAACGGAAAAATTCAATTATTCGCATACAGTACCGCTCAAAAGGTTGGAAACTTTTGGTTTTTGGTCATAACTTTTTTGAAACCGCACTTTTTTCCATGAGCTATTAAACATGATTCGTGCTTACCAAATAAGGTTTTTTTTGGCCATTTTTTTTCAGAAATCCGTAAAAACACATTTTTTGGATATGCAATTTAAGTCGGTTTTTTTTAACCGGAAGGATAGTTTATTAACACAAAATCATTGGAAACTAATATTACATATAAGGTTAATACTTGGTTTCAAAGCCTAGGGAGTCAATAACTGTCTGGCACCTGCTAGGCATGGAGTCGATCAAGTTGTCAATGACCGAGAGTGGAATCTTTTTCCATTCTTCTTCCGATTGTCGGAACTTTTCGTTCGAATTTGTGGCAGTTCTGCTTGCCACTCTTCTCTCCAACTCTTCTACAAGTGCTCGATGGGATTCAAGTCCAGGGATTGACATTGCCAGTCCATAACCTTGATGTGCTGACTTGCGAACCAATCCTCAATTGATGAATATTTAAGAAAAAAGCGAATTTTCTTGATGTCACAAATTTGGGAGTGTGCTTTGGGTCGTTGTCCTGTTGGTAGACACAACCACGACCCAGTGCCTTAAAATGCGGCAACATCTGCTTCTCCAGGATCTCTTTATAGACGAAACGATCCATGATTATTTTTACATGGTGAAGGGGGCCAAGGCCTTTTCCGGAAAAGGCACCCCCAATTATGCAATTACCTCCCCCGTGCTTTTCGGTAGGAATTTGATACTTGGGATTGTATCGAGAACCTACAGGACGGCGGACCTATTGAATTCCGTCACTTGTAAAGAGCTCTCATCCGACCAAAGAACACCATTCCAGTCAAATCGCGTCCAATTCAGATGTTCGAACCGGCGTCGTCTATTCTTCTCCGAAATGAACGGTTCCTTCTCTGGTATTCTTCCGAGCAATCCTGCCACTGATAAACGGCGTTTGATTGTTGATACCGAAACAGGCGATGGAGAATTCGCAAAAACTTCGCGCTGGATCGCCGGTGCCGTCATTGAATCTGGAGGCTCGTACAATGCTTCTATCAGTCGCACGATCTGTCACGCGTGGAGGTCCAATATGGTACTTCTTTGGGACCCCTCCTTGAGTTTCCTATCTTTTCAAACATTTGAAAATGCAAGATTTGGTGATATCAAACTGGGCGTCCAACATCTTCAGGGTTGCTTCTGTTTGACGCTCTGCGTAAATTGCCCGTTGTTGTTCAACAGTCAAGATCCGATTTTTTTTTCGATAGTGGACATGTCTAAAATTACAAAAATAATAACGGCATTCAAAAAAAAGCACAGAAAAATAGTGAAAAATTTTTGAAAAAAAAAGTTGAAAAAAATGATTTTTGAAAAAAAAGTTGAAAAAAATGATTTTTGAAAAAAAATGAAAAAGTCCACAAAAACTTCACACATAATTGCGTATGATAAGACTACCGTACCAATAATTTTCTGATTACATTTATCAATATATCTGGAAGTTCCACCTCGATCCATACGCTTTCGATCAAGTTATGCCCAAAAAACCAAAAGTTTCAAACCTTTTGAGCGGCACTGTAGGAAGATCAATGGCATTTTGGCATTAAACGAGAATTCAAAAAAAAAAAGCATGAGGACAGAAAGCCGATTTCGGTGGTCCCTTACGCACGGGTCAAGCGATTCGAAATCAGTTCGAAGATCGTCCGTGCTCATCGGAACAGACATTGAGCAATGAGACCGCCAGAATCTAGATGGCAGTTCCAGATGATCCTAGGATTCAGAATCAGAATGGTGGTTTCGGTTGGGCTTCAATCTGGATCGTTCTTTCGGTTGTCAAGCTCGTCGTCAACGATGTTCGCAACATTTTTTTTTGTGAATGACGCCGCGATTTTTTCGAATCGCATGTAAAAGTCAAAAGATCAAATTTTTATAGGCGCATGAACAAAATTCACGCCAATCGGCAACGTAAATAACCTCAATATCACGTATTGGTGAGTATAGACGCCAAGCTGCATTTATCTCGTGGCGAGACCAATTCAAAGGTGCACAAATACAATTATGCAAACTTCGAACATTGTCGGCAGATTGAAAATTTCATATCAAAACAATACTTGCATAATCGCGCTATTCTTTCGCCATTCCAATGGCACATAAAAATTCCACCGCCGCGATATCCACAGAAGAAACACGATAATAAAACCTTACTTTCGACATTCGCTGTGCACAAATTCCGACTCTACAAATCGGCTTCAATCACCGATTTCCATGCGCTTTTAAAGAACCATTGCCCGCCGAATTTCGCGTCGAGATACAAAACCGCCGCGTCCGTGCAACAGTCGCTCGACAAATAGAAGCAGCTTCGGCCGGATTCGGTTATATACAGAGAAACAACAATTGGTAGGGCAAGGAAGACGAGGAGTTTCATGACGAAACGAGCCAATTCACAAGGATATTCGTGTTTCATTCGCTATGGTGGTGATGGAAACCATATAGTGGCAAAAAATGAGAGATGACAGATTCTAAGAGCGTCGTCCGCTACTGTGATGTGCCAACATCTGAGTCCCTGTCAGGCTCGTTGTCGTCACAATCAGCGTGGTGATTGTGGAATCTTTCCGAATTGCTCGTCTAGCTCATCTGCCAACATTCTTGTGTCGATTTGATTCCACTCACAGACACCTTGACATCATCACCGACCACCTCATTCCATTCGATCGAGCCCTTCGAGCCGTGCCCATATAAGGAAGAAATAGCAAATATAGCATAGTTGGATGTTGGCCATCATTCATCGTCATCAAAAAAAAAATAAACATGCGATTTTTCGTCATCGGCTTATCGCAACATTTTATTTTTGTTTTCATGACACCAGGAATTTTGCACCAAAAAAAACATGAAGTCAAACCGTCAAATTCAAGGCCAACTATATCAATAAGCGAATTCGCAAATATTTCGTGACGAGACCATTTTAAAGGCGCCATCAAATAAACGCCAATGATGTTGTTTCACAATAAAATCAATTTGACAAGTCAAAAAAGATTATGAAGCGCGTTAAGTATATTTCGCGACGAGACCGTTTTAAAGGCGCACAAACACGCGAGACTGACATTTTCAAGTTTCGATGGCCTCGAACATTGTCGGCAGATTGACAATTTCGCATTTGCGAATTGTCGGCAGCACAATTACAATAATAATGCCTCACTTGCGATTTTCGTTCTGCACAAATTCTGCTGCTTCAAATCGGCCTCGATCGCCGCTTGCTGTTTTCGATTTTTATTGAGCCATCCAAAGAATCCGCCGAATTTTGCGTTGAGATACAAAATCGACGCGTCCGTGCAACAATCTCTTGACAAATACACACAGCTTTTACCGGATTCGGTCTGATACGAATAGGCAACAACTGGTAGGGCAAAAAAGGCAAAATTCAGGAATTTCATGACGAAATGGGCCAGTTCACCTTGGATTTTCGTGTTTTTATGGACTATGGTGGTGATGGAAACCAAACACGCCCATTTTGATGACGTAAAAATGAAAAGTGACAAATTATCCAAGAGGCGGGCAATGGAAAATTCGACTGTTGGATTTCGAATTTTGAGATTTCAAAAAAAAAAAACAGAATCACCTATATTGTAGGCAAAAATTCAAATTACTATCACATGGTAGATCAAGTTCAATGGAGCGCACTTGCCTCCTTTCAATATCGCCGTATTCGTATTGCATTTGCCACTGAGAGAAGCGGTATAGCTGACAATCGATGATAGGATGTCACCAGTCCGCCAATTATCATATCGCTCGTCGAGTAATTTGATGACCTCCTCGTTGCAGCACTCCTTCGTCAGAAAATAGCAATCGGTACCATTTTGGGTCATGTAGCCCTGCGTGTACGATTCGCGAACGCCGACGATGAGAATTTTTTTTTTTTTTTTTTTTGGCGTACGCGTGCCAACAAAAAAAATCTGCACAAAAATATTTTTTCGAATATTTTTGATTTTGCAACTTTTCAGAATTTTGTTCTTAAAAAACCCTCGGTTTTTTTTTATCACTTTAAGCAATATCGACTGCCGATAAAATTCGGGATTCATTTGCAAGAAAAGAGGACGTCCATCGGCTTTGCTGCGGACAACTCGCCTGATTTCGTTGTCGAAGAATGTCCGCAGATGGATTAGGGTAACTTGAAAATTTGGTATTCATATTTATCGTTGAAAAAAAATTGAAGAGCCGAAATTTTTATTTTGCCTGTTCAGTTTCTCACCACTTCCTCACCGATCTCACGACGACAGAAGCTTTGAATAGTTTGGAGAGGGGTGGGCTCCAGAGCTGCACGGAACTTAAATTTTCTAAAAACGGAAGACGGAACACGGAACGATTTTATTAAAACCTAATCCAACCCGAATTCTTGCACAGAAAAAATCAATCAAAAACAATTTTTCGAATCTTTTTCGTTTTTTTTTTACTGAAATTCGCTTTTTTCGCGGAACACGGAACAGGAAAATTTCACGGAAGATGGAATTCCATGCAGCTCTAGTGGGCTCATTCTCAAAAGCGATTACGTCTTCGATTGGTCTTTGGTGACTCCGCCCCCACGTTTTATCATAACATTCTTGTGTACAAGTAAATTATCATCGCTGCAATGTCAATTGCGAGAAAATGCGGCGACGCGTTGGATCGGATCGGATCAGATCGCCCTCCCCCCCCGTGGCGACCGACTGATACCCAACCCGCCGGCGCCCCCTTTTCATCATCTCGTAATACTTCTCCTCCCCCATATATGGTCAGCGCGTTTTATTTGGGCAAAAAATCGAATTGTTTGTTTTTCTCGCCCATTTTTTCCCTATTAACACGTTTATGACAAGCACTTGTCCGACTTCTTTCATGCTTCCAACAATTGCATTCCAATCTGAACAATACATATTCCATGCTGCCGACAATTCACGGGGTGGTTTCTCAACACTTTATTGCGAGCCTGCTGCGGACAATTCCCGTTGTTCTCCTCGCCGCCCGCTGGCCTGCTGCGGACAACTCGCCGGGTTCTGCTCATTGCTCTTCTCCCCAACCCCAAAGGGGCTTAGTCGAATCTTGCTGCCGACATTTCACGTGCCCTCTGAAACCGGCCCATTTTCTCGCCAAACACAAGGCGATTATCATAAATCCAAAAACAGTCGGCGGCAATCCAAACAAAGCCAAACAATTTTCACCATTCTTATCATTCGCCTTTATCACGGCCGAATTTTCTCTCTTCACATCCGCCCCAACCCCCGCTATTTCGCCGGTCGGCCACAAAAATTAAATTCCGGATTTTTCGAAACCGCCTTTTTCGCATTCTTCGCACATATCCCAAAAATTTGGGCAAACCCGCAAGACCAAACAAAAAAATCAATTTTTCCCCTCATTTGTTGCGATTTTTGATTTGAATGAAAAGTAGTATTTGCATTACGTTACGCTCATTCATATTCAATTCGGGGCCCCGCAATTTTTTTTGTGCCTGTTCTGTCTACCTCACATTATATTATGCTAACTATACATTCATATATGTATATTATATGGAGCATTGAATTTGATAAACGAAAAATTGCCGCATTAAATATTTTATACAGTTAGCGGAGGGGGCGGAGCGTAACTAACGCTTGTACGCCTTTCAATCCATGGTATGCAAGTGCACAGATAAACGGCGGCATAGGCACAATGGAAGCATAGTGGAACGGCTGTGGATATCATAGGAATCTTATATGCAAGTTATATGGAAGCATAATGGAAGCATTTTTTTGCGGAACCGCGTGTTTCGTATATGGAATGAGCCGTATGCCTTCCATATGGGAAAATAAGAAAACAATTTGATTGCTGTATTCAAAATTTATTTCATATTAACACATTTATTTAATTTAAAATAAAAAAAACAACAATGAAATGAATTTCAATTAAGATATAATCAAACCATTAGTTACTGGCAACTGCCGAACTATTCGAATCATTGTCAGTACTGACATCGAGCGGGACGCTGTAATAAGTAGATTATAATGGGCCTATTAATTTGAAAAACTTGTAAACCATTGTTACGTAAACTAAATTTTTCGAGAAAATACAATCAGTTTTTTTACATCAATAATTTTCTTAAAAATAAAAATAATTTATTTTTATTGCATTTTTGGAAACCCTTTAGTGCACAAAATAAAAAGTGAATTGGCGGAAGAAAGAACAACTCCAAAATTTGAAGCAAAAAGGCATTTTGGTTAAAATTTCAAAGACATATGAATACTCACATCTGAGGGTTGCTGGTAGAATCAAGCAGCTTCCTTAATTGCGCCGCGAGCGCTTCCGGCGCTACACCAAATTTCCATTGAAGTCGTTGGCGCATTCTATCGCTTAATCAAATAAATAAATTAATAGTCATAGTTCAAAATCTTACAGAAGATTATCCATGACTTCTCGAACCATGCGTAATGCTTTCGCTTTGAAGTCATTTGTCGGTTGTTGCCCAAAGCCATGGATAAGAGCATCTGTAATATAGATATTTGCAATAAAGTATAGGATCTTTATATAGTCGGCGTCTGGCGACTTCTGTACTAGAGCCCCACTTAAAAAGATAAATGCCACTGAATGATATTGGTACGAAGGCTGTACGGCAATCGGAAATTTCGGCGATTCGGCTAATGGCAAATTACCGATCGAAATTTTCTTCGGCAATTTGAAAAACCGGCAATTTCGGCAATCGGCAATTCCATTGCCGCACAGCCCTGATTGGAACCAAATAATCAACAAGCTTTAAACATAGGAAGTACTTTATAAAGACTTCATTGCGCATATTTTTATAATTGAAACCATTTCTGGAGTCGAACAGGCCAATTTTTGATGATAACAACTTACAAATTGCGCGTACGAAGGTTTAGGAATTGGCGTTGATTTTGTTGTTTGTGAGGACTGTGGAGAAAAATTTTTTTGCTGAGTTGGCGAGTAAATTGGACTATCTGGATCTGAAGTGTCGAGCGAATTTGGTTCCATGTTAGGGACTTCTGGTTCTTTGTTATTGACTTCTAGAGCAGTTTCAGTTATATCTGACAACACTCTCGATCTTGTCTTCATCTGTAAAAAATTTCAAAACATTATGTTTTATTAAAAGAAAAAAGCGAGCGATAATAAAAAATATGTTAAAGTAAATAAAAATAAAACGGATTCGATGAGAAATTAAACACAATTCGATTGAGAAAATATTTAAATTCGATTTTAAAAGTGTCGGAAACGATTTGAAAACATCGTATCGATTTTAAAATTTTCGAATGCTATCAATTTATTTTTGGTTTCGATTTTGATGATAAATATGAAAATTTTTCCTTTATTTTTTAAAAACATTTTTCCTTTAATTTTGAAAAAAATTCTTTAATTTTTGACAAAAAAAAACACAAAAAATCTTGAAAATTCATTGAGAAAAAGCAAAAGGACAAAAATTTTGAAAACGAATTTCGAAAATGTGAGGCGTGGCCGCATTGTGCAAAGCGGCGCACGGTTTTGCAATGCTGCGGCACGCCTCTTCTACGCGCGTCTGCTACCAGTTTGGAGCAAATTGTGAGTAGTTTGCGATGCCAATTTCGGAAAAACCGGCAAAAATATATTAATACGACTAAATTGTAGTTGGCAATCTTTAAACAAAGTGAGGAACAGTTGACTGAATTAACATAAATCTGAGTAACATAAGTCATTAAATGGTAGAAGCTAAATTTCGTCCGTTGTGTATCATGTAATTTTCAAATTTTCATTGTTTATATGATAGCATAAGTTTTTTGTATTGATTTTTCTAGAAATTGTCTTGGTCTGCCGTCCAGACGCCAATTGTATAATGTGTAATGATATATGATTATTTTATCCATATTTCATCCATATTCGTTCCACGGCTCGCAAACACCGGAAGCATATTAATCCCGTTTTCATTCCATCCATATTCGTCCCATATTTCTTCCACAGCCACTAAGAATTACATTATGCTTCCTATATGGAAGCATTATGCTTCCGTTCCACAGATTTCCCACAATACTTCCATTATGCTTGCGTCGCGCTTAATCAGTGTGGTGTTGTGGCGCAGTGGTTAAGCGCGCGGTTTCGAAACCCACCCGTTTTGGATCAACTCCCAATCGACCGCAATTCTTTTGCCCACTTATTTTCGCCGGCGATTAGTATAGAATTGAACAAAACAAAGGGTATCAGTCATATGCGAATGGGCAGTTAAACGCCGGGAGGGCCAAATGATTTCTAATGGTTCCCGTTCCCACATAAACCATTGTGTGTAACGACAACGACGACGTGGGGTCCTCCCCCCACCCATCCATCCAAACCGCTGTCTAGTATATATATATATATATATATATATCTATATCATTTTTCATGTTTACAACAACACAGCGGTAGCAGAAAAAAAAACGAGCTCTTTGATGCACTCTTGTCTACTCGATTGATTGTGCTGCGGACAACTCGCTGTCAAATTTTTGCAATCTAACTATTTTGACGATTATTAGCCGAAATTTGCCACGAAAAAAAAACCAGCGGAATTGTCCGCAGCACAATTATTTTGAAAGGAAACTAAAGTCAGTTGATCGCACTTATGAGAACCCATTTTTACACCTTTCTATCAAAATTTCAGTTTTTTGTTAAAAATTGCGCAATTTTCAATAAATTTTTAGTATTTTGGCACTTTTTTGATGAGAAATTGCAAATTTCTTCGAACAAAAAAAAAATTGGGTGCATTTGCCGGGCAGAACTCGCACACATCGTTGGATCGTGAGAGAATCACCGTCCAAAATTCTTTCATTCACTCCCAATTCCCAATGAAAGTGTGTTATTTTTTCATTGATACATCCTTATCATTTAATGAAACGACAAATGATGATTGCGAATGGCACCCGCAAAAAAAGATGGGTCCCTTTTTCCCGCCGCCGAATCGACAACTGTTTTACGGGGGAGAAGTAGCACTCGATGTTTTTTTACTATCGTCTTTTTTATAACATTCGATTATAATACTTTAATTCGTCCAGCTGCGGACAATTTGCAACTTGCGTGCACGATGGCAAAACCTGTGAACTGTCCGCAGCAGCACTCTTATACATTGTTTGAAACATTGATAGTTTGTTGGGTTTTGTCTTCATGCCGACTAGCTGCGGACAATTCGCCACTTGAGCGGGTCTAGGCGAAACCTGTGAATTGTCCTCAGCATAAAATTTTCTTCCCAAATTTTACTTTTTCGAGCGTTCAGCTGCAACCAAAAAAAATTGGCAGACATGTTCCAAAGAAAATCGAAAATCGTGTCAGAGTAAATAAAAGGAATCGAAATCGAATACCTTGTACCCGTCAAAGAAAAAAAAAATAAAAGAAAGGTCAAATTTCTGTGAAAAATCTCCAGCTTTTTGCCAATATAAATGTATAATAGCATAATTAGCAAAACCGGCTCGTTTTCGGCCAATTTGTCATATGAAATTATCATCAGAAAATTGGGCAAATCGCAAAAACGCGCCGATTAATTCAAATTAGCAGTTTCCTTTTTTTGTCGTCTTTAATTATCATGTATGCCATTGCATAAATAGCATAGATAACGCTAATTATCAGCGAGCCACTCGATCGGTTTTTATGGTCACCATTCAACCGTTTTCTGGCCACCTCATTCGTTTTGCCTTTGTTTTTCTCTTTCGTCCTATTATCAAAAATTCGCCGAATTTGTCCGCAGCAATATTAATTAAAGGAATTCGCAGCGTGTTTCGTTTTGTCGAACGCCTTGGATTTTTCGAAAAACGCAATTTTCGGGACACAATTTTCGAAAAAATGAGGGTTTCTTCGTCTTATCAGCAAAATGAATCATTGAGTTTTGTGACAAATTCGAAATGACACCTTCGCCCCGCTTTTTTCTCAAATGTTCCCCCTTTAAACCGCCTTTAATATTTTTGATGCGCCTTTAAACATATTGAATAGCATATCATTTGATAGGGAATTTCCTGGGGAAAATTTTATTCTAAACAACCAGCTCAAAAAAATTGGAACTAACAAAGTTATTCGGCTAAATCTGACAAATCGCTTTGAGACCATTATGCGCCTTTAAACAATTAGAACTTTTCAAGCTTGAGTATCTCAAAAAATACCGAAATCTACAAAAGTTCGACTTTATCAAATATTTGATCTACCACTTGACAATTCCAGCGCGAATAATCCGCTAATTAGACGGCTCGATTTGCCTCGTTTCACCGCTGTTCAAAGACAAACAATTCGCGGTGCCCATTTACGGTAATCAACTTCAAACATGGGCGCGATTACGACGAGTGCGCCGCATTTGAAGTTTCCGACGCGACGACACGCCTCGTTTTTTTTTTTTGACGGCGGCTGTCGTGCTGAGCTGAATTCCGCATATGTGAATTGTGTGCTGCGGACATTTCCCTTGTATTTTTTCAATTTCCTTCTACTACAATCACCACTCTCCTCACTATCAATTTTGTCGATTGGCTTTCTTGAAATCCATCTGCGGACACCATATCGAAAACGTTCGTCGTTATCAGTTTCGTGAATATTTGCAGGTGGCCTTATTTACACAACGAGCACTCTTTTTTTTGCAAAAAAGTTTTATGACTGACGTGATCGCCATTTTATGGTGGGACATTGCAAATGAAAGGAATTGTTGCCCACCCACTTGCAAAAATTGGTTTGCGCTATGCGGACTCGAGCCCTACACCTTCAGTGTGCCAGCCAAAACGCTATGCAAACACCTACTGCTGTATCGAGAGATTGCCGCGCGGATAGCGTAGAAGAGAAGGCGCGCGGCGACTCATTGCTTAAATGGGCAATGTGTAACATTTTTTTGAAATTTCTTTTGATAACAGCTGCTGGCAAAATGAACTTCCCCCCCCCAATATGGTGCTGAGGTTTACGATTGTGACAGGTTTCTCTCATTTTTCATTCATTTCATTCATCGCCGATTTACGTGCCACCACCAGTTGCACCATCATTGATCATTTTCACACACTCACACCCAAAAATCGCGCCACCTGCCTATTTTTGGAGGGTTGACGATCATTATTTTTGAAATCAGCACTATTTAAAAAAAAAAAAAACTACTGTTCATACAAATCGGTTTTCGCTCACGTCTCATTTTCACTTTCTCTCCCTCCCAATCTTCATTTCGCTGAAAACTGGATTGTTCGCTTTTACACTATTCCCATAATTTTTTATGTCTTTTTCTTTATTATTTATTTGTGTTTACTTTCGGCAAATGATTTCGAAATTTATTAAAGTTTTCAATTCATTCTAGAAGTTTACAATTTCTGTATGCGGGGCGGAGGTCGACTCTTATACGCCTTCCGCCCCTCGAAAACCATTCTGCCTTGATGGCTCAGTTGGTCGCGCTGTTGGCTTCCACGCGGGAGAGTTTTGGTTCAGCTCCCGACCATCCCATTTATTTTTTGCATTCTTTTCGCATCAATCTTTACATCAATATTGTTCATGAAATCCAATTTTCTCCCGCAATACAAAAAATTTAGTTTCAATTCACCGCAATAAATAATGAACGCGACGAACAAGAGACGACAAGGTCTCGCCACGATTTATTGCAGTTCGCAAAACCAGGCGAAAAATTTCGTTTACATACATACTTGATATAATCGAATAAAAAAACCCTCTAGACAGAATCTGGTCGGAAAATAAATATTTTGCGAACATTTCTGAGTGTCGAAAATTGTCCGCAGCTGAAAAAGTTCATTTAAAACCCGACGCTCCTTGAGTCGCACCTTTTCAAATACTTGACACATTCGAGTATAATTTATTACACCCATATCGAGTTACACCATTTCCTCGACTATTTACTCGCGTCGGACCACCATAAAAAGAATTGGGGATAAGCCGGTCGGGGATAGTATCTTTTTTGTATCCGACCCCATATATGTTTCATACCGGATGGCGTAATACCAACCGCAAATATAACAACATTAGAAAAACGTCACAAAAAAAAGCGGTGACTTTTCTTGTTGTTTCGTGCGTGCTGCGGACAATTTCAAGGTTTCACAATAGTGCTGCGGACAGTTGCGGGGTTTGGTTTGCACACATCCCAGAGAAGTGTCAATATTGATATGTTTTGGCTATTAATTAATTAACAACACCTAAATGTCTGCGTCTCTTGAAACGCGCGTGCTCTCTCGCGTGTCATCCCACAGGGCGGGAAACAAACACTGGCCTAATGATGGTCACTCGTGCCGGGTTACTGTAGGCTCTGGCGATGAGGTCATCAACTCGCAACATTTTTTATTGAGGTCCCAAAATGATAGCAATTGGAATAATGAAGAGCCCCCCACATGTTAATTGAATTACGCAATCGAGCGATCACATTAGAAAGTCGCACTCCAAATGAAATGATCGCGGAGAGGACATCGCATTACAAATTGTAAAGCACATGCAAAAATTTTTGGCAAATATTGACAGTGTTCGGAGCGTGTTTCTTGATTTCACGATAAGTGCGAGATGAAGCTCAAACATTTTTGACCTTGCAAAAAATTTTCAACGCTTGGTTCCAGGCAAGCGCCATAGCTTATTGGGCGTTGGCAACTGCCCGCATCCAGTTGCGCCGATAGCTTAATTGGTAAAGCTCTCCGTTTTTGCGCAGCTGGTTGCGGGTTCGAGTCCGGCCCGAAAAAAATTTTTTTTTAGGATTTGATATTTTTTCAAGACTTCACAACAACCAACATAGTCATTATTACTTGTCCAACGTTTAGTAGTGGGCTAATTATTAAAAACCAAAATAAATAATTTTTTCTATATAATTAGCGCCCCGAACCTTCCATGATTGGAAGGATGTAAACTCGCATTGTAATCATCTGCGGACATTATACGGCAAATCTTTTTCAAAAAATCACCTTCTCATAACATAAATGGTCCCTTGGTTTCAATTATTTTTCAAACTCATTCGACATTTTTTTTTTGACCTACAATAAAAAAACATGTTCGCCTCACGTTCGCTTCATAAATGATTGTCATTCGTATTCTCAATTCTATATATCATATCTAACATGTTGTTCCAGAATTTCCGTCAAATGTACAACAGAATCAAATCGTCATTTTTGACGCATTTCGGCGCCTCGAAATCGCCTCGAAATTTGAGTCGAGAGGAGAAAAGAAAGTGGGTTCTGATTGTGAATTTTTGAAAAAAAAAGGAAATCAACGAATTTTGGTTTTTTTTGTTAGACTTCGCCACTCGCTGGCCGAATGCCAATTGTCCGACGCCGCCCACTTCGTGATTGGCTCCGCCCCTTTGGCGGAGGTCGACGACGACGACGAGGAGGCGGATGAGGATTGCGCGGCGACGACAGCGAACAGCACAACGAGTAACACGATATTCTCGCAATTGAGCACCTCGTCGACATCATCGCCGACTCATCACTATTCGAGCGTATTTCCGATTCACGACGACGACGAGCCCATCATGCCGCATTTCGCGTTGTCATGGAACGTTCAGGTTCGCCCTCCCCGTTTTTTTTTTATTTGCGTTTCAATTTCGTCTTTCTCATTTTTTTTAAAGGCGCATGCCGCAATTTCCAACCACATTTTAGTGTTTAGAATTTAATGAGTTTCAAGGCGCATAGTTTCAAAAAAATTCATTTTCAATCAAATAACACACTCTGATTAAAATTGTTCGGTTTAAAGGCGCATAGGACAAATTGCCAATATTTTTCCACGATGTCGTATTGAATCTGGAATAGTTTAAAGGTGCATATGTGAAATTTCGAATGAATTTCACCACCATATTATTTTTTGTGTATTGTCGCGTCAAATTTGGTGTTTTTGGGCAGCAAGATTGAAATTTGAGAAAATTAGACTGTTGAGAAACTGTTTGAAGGCGCATCGTCATTTTTTTGAGCATTTTCAATTGAAGAACAGTCCCGCTGAAAATTGTGAAGTTTAAAGGCGCATTGGACGAATCGCTAACATTTTTGCGACAATTCAGCATTTTCAAATCTCTAAAAAGAACGAACCACTGGCTGCTCAAAAATTGGCATAGTTTAAAGGCGCATGGACCGGATGTTGGTTGGCATAATTAAACATTTTATGGGACCACATAATTTATAGTGGCCACTCACCCCCAAAATTGCCATGTTGGGTGAAATACAACTCTTCCCCCCCTTCTTGGTCCACCACCAACAAATACAGTAACTCGGGACCATCGTCAAAGAGTGTCAAGTGGGGGTTGATGATTAGGTTTCTACTAGTAGTTGGCCGCAATATGTAGCGAACCACTTGTCGAGTATATGCACAAATAAAGGTCCCAACCAACCCGACCGGACCCGAATTCAAACAAGCTGCATCCATCGAAGCGAGGTTGTAAACGAGATTGTTAACAAGCGCGGGGAGGGGGGTTGTAAAATCGCGACGGGACCACCATCTGTGATGAGCGCCGGAATTCAAAAATGGCGGGTGCCCTACGAGTATCGAATTTCCGACTTCTTTGATCAGCTGCGACCAGCCGCGATTCAATCGGTTACTGTGTTTGAGAGCGACGAGATGCGTATGTTGCAACAGGTGCGGAATGTCAACGATGTGAGAGGGTGGCTTCAATTCGAATTTATTGAGACACGATAATTAGCCAGATTAGGTCCGGTCTGATGATAATTAATGGGACCAGCGCGATTTTGGCTGCCTGGAAAACGCCAGAAAAATTGAGAATCTGAAATACATTTTTTTTTTGGAATTTCCTTTTTTGCCCCCCCCCCAAATTTCGAGATTTTTTTTAAGAATGCTGCCCAGAAACTTGTGAGAATAGCTTCAGAAAATTTAAAAAAAACCAAGAAATGGGCCCAAAAATTTGTTTTTTGCAACCCCGAAAATGCTGAAATTTGCAAAAATTTCAATTTTATACCAAAATTGGTCAAAAATCGGCAAGAATTTTCTATGAAATTATAGCATTATTTTAAAGAGGATTTCGAAATTTCAAGAAGAAAAAAAAATTAAGCGACCATTTCATTGATCGAATTTTTTGTTTTTCAGTATCTCGGCTCATTTCCGATCTCGAATTTGTCGACGGACAGCATCGGCCAACGATTGGAGCGATTTCAGCCGCTGACAACACAAAACGTCGAGCTGTCGGTGTCTCTTCTCGGCGTTCGAGTGAGCTGCGAAAAGGTTGACCCGTTTTTCTTTTTTTTTTTTGAGCCGACGCCTTTTGTTTCGAAATTATCAAAAGGCTTTTGAATATTTTTGCGCCCCCAAATAAATTCAAATCAAAACGAAATTGTCTATCGAGGTCTCGAATCGATATTCTCTTGCCAGGGGGTTTGCCGAATTAAATTAGAGATGTCGGCCGACGCGGCCTTGGGATTCCCAACAGAAAAAAAACGATGAAAAAAAAAGACATACGGATTTTATGGACTCGATTTATTGATTCGGAAATGGCGCAATCGCTAGTTGTCCTCAACAATTTTATGGGCACAATCTCGGCAATTCCTCTCTTTTTTTTTGGATGGTTTGGGAATCGTAAAATCGAGGGACCATTAAAGATACCACCTCAAAATTTTTTGGGCCGTCGAAAAATTAATTATGGGTCCTTTTTAAAGTTTTTTGAAATTCCAGCGAAAAAAAAAGAATTTTTTGGTTTTTTCTGTGACATTTTGACACGGTGTTTGCATACATTTTCTTTATTTTTTCTGATCTTTTAAATTTCAAATATTAACCAATTAATATCAATTTAAAAAAATTAAAAATAGATTTGCGAAAAAGACAAAAAAAAATCAATTCAAACGACTTTTCATTTTCAAATTTGGATGGCATCTTTAAGAAAACTACATATTGCTCAATGGACCCTTAATTGGTAAGAGAAAATTTTAAAAAACTGAAAAAAATGAGAATTTCGGGTTTCTTCTTTCTTTTCATTTATCGAGAAAACCGCAAAAAAAAAAAGACAAGTGTGCATTTTTGCGTCGCGGTGTTTGCGCACACAAATTCAATTCAAAATTGTTTCGTCAAATTCGGCAACAAATTGAAATTCGCATAAATAATGGTGGCGCGGCGAAATCGATCAAGCGCCTGCCACCGCCCATCATTTATTCATTCGATGACCGTCGTGCCGACGCACAGAAACCAGCCAATTATGGTGGGGGTCCCGACGCGACGAATAATAAAGAAACAACACGTGTTGCGCGACGATTGTTGCGGTTTTTTGATGTGACCGCATGAAGACCCCCCCCCCCCCACAACATCATAAATCTCGACCGACCTCATCGAAAATTCGAAATTTGCATAATGATTGACATACCTGATAAGCATCACGCAATCTACCAAGTGCATCAAATTAAGTATCTGCCATGTGTTGGCATAAATGTCAAATGAAGAGCAAAAATGGAAATGAGTTGATGGGGGGGGGGCGAGATCGAACCAACGACCCTTCGCGCAAAAGGCCATCACTTCCGCGAAGCGCCACACTTGCAGATGGCCTGCGGGGGCGCTAGCGCCGTATATTTATGTTCCGCGCGCCACACAGTAGATTCAAAAATCGCATTAAAAATCTGTAATAAACCGTGCGATAAACCATATAAAGAAGCTAATATTGGCCTAATTTGGCATGGGAATCATGATTTTTTTATTTGCAGAACGTCATCATGTCGCATTCGCTACGTCGAATTTCGAGCGTCGTCGGCCGCCCGCACAATCTACAAGTCGCTTACATCGCGTTGGAGCCGGCTGGAAGAACGTATCGGCGACTCTGCCACGTGTTTCAGACCAACGACAATACACAGGTGCGTGAATTGACATCAATGGTAATTTAAAGGCGCATCGAGAAACGAATTACTTCATGCGCCTTTAAATGGGAATTGTTGCACTTTTTGCGTGTTAATTGTGTCCTTCGCCGATATTCATTGAAGGCCCCGAACCCCCCCCCCCCCCACGGCGATAACGCCGTTGGAACGCGATGCTTCAAATTGATTTATAGTCTAGACGTCAAACTGTCGACATCGTCAAGGTCTCGACAGGAAATGTTGCGAGGTCCCCTTTGGCAATCGCGCCGATATTTATGATCCCACCATGTGTCCTTCGCAAATTTGCAATCGGACCATAAATTTCCGGTGGAACCTTCAGTTTTTTTTTGGTGATTATTGTTGGTTTTTCGTTCCCGTTGTGTGCCCTTTCCGGAATTAATGAGCCGTTTTTTTTTTCTTCGCTCATTTAGTTCTTTTTTTCCAATCACATTTGATGACCTTTGAGAGAAAGAGAGAGAGAGAGAGAGGGTCACCTTCAAATAGGATTTTATAGGTCCAAAATTCAGAAATTGAAGATTTCTCGAAAAAGAAGGTCCGAATTAGAAATTTTTGAATTTCGCGCTGCTCTTTGTCAAAATTTTTTTTTCCATTTAAGACCGGAGGCGGCAATTCAAAAAAAATATCCCAATAATTGAAGTAACGAAACAAATTTTTGTTTTGATTTTTGAATATTATTTACCCAGGTTAACATTCTTCCAAAGAAGGCAATTGTAAGTCAAGTATGACACAATATGGATGACTTTTTTTTGTGTTCAAAATGTCGGCATGACCGGGCGGTACCATTTGACGCGCTCGCCATCCCATTGTATTCGCCACAGTTTTCTTCTGCTTCAATGGTCAAACTTGTGTGTGTGTGTGTGTGTGTGTTCGGCTTTTTTTTCGTCGTCGCGAATCAACCCATTGAGAATTCATCAATTCCAATAGACCCAACCAATTTGTCACATAATGCCACTTGGGACACGGATTGGCCGAATGCGCGCTATGCAAAATTGATTGTCGAATTGACCCCTTCCTCGTGTTTTCATTCATCCTTCTTCCATTTTTTTGAATCACATTTCCCTCAATTTAATTAGCTTCTTCGAAAAACAAATTCTCAAGCTGGGCGGCGTTGATCCCGCGAGCAAAATGGTCGCAGCGCGCACACCCTCCTCTCGGCTATCAGCGCTTCACAAATCCCGCACGTTAAACTCGGTATATGAAATTGCGCATTGAAAACTCGAAACAATTTTCAATCTTCTCGATTTTCCTAAAAAAAATCTTTTAAACCATTGATTATTAAATCAAATTTCTATCCAATTGTAATTTAGAGCTCTTAAATGCACTAACTATTATCAATCGAATGAATCTTGATGATATCTTCCTACCGTACCCCATAATCCGGTGGATGTTTGCGAGAGGCTGTCTCGTGTAGCGCCAGCACGATGTCCCACCTCCTCCAGCTCGTGTGGGGCGTGGCCACGCGGCCATCATTGATGCCTCACTAATTCTTTTCTTTTTTCGCGGTGTTGTTGCTGTTGTCGAACTATATAAAACGACATTAATCGCCGATTTGGCGCCCCATCGTCGCTGCCATATGATTTGCTATGATGTCTTTTGGACGAGTTCGCCGTGAAACGCCGGCCGAGCGCGTTTTGCAATTCTCGTGCTGCCGACAATTCCCCTGGTATTTCGAATGCCAAAACGCACCAAAACCGCACCGTTTTTTTCTCCGCTTGTCCGTTTATGTACCAGCTGTGTCCATTAAAACCGCAATATCATGTCGTTTTTGCGGAATCTTTCTTTTTTTGCTTGTCGCGACACCTGCGAACAGATGTTACGCGCAATTCCATGAAAATTGCGAGTGAGTACAGTTCAAATAAAATTAGCTTGTTTCCGGCGCCAACGTGCACTTTATACAGTAGCCCTTCCCACCTTTAATTTTTTTTTCGAAACACTACGAAACATAGGAACACCCATACAACAATTGGTGTCTGTGCACTTTTAGTAGGTAGATCAATGATTAATTATCGTGCCGCCGCGCTCGTTTTTGTTAGTCGTCACAATTCTTCCGCCGACGGTCTTTTGATTAGATCTACAAGCCCATCGAATACCCGGCTGGCACCGTTCCTAATTAGGGGGGGGGCGTCCTCCTGATGGTATCTCGTCTTTTGGCGATGATCAAAATTGTCTAATTAATGGAGACGAAAACTTTCGAAACCAACCAAATTTTGTTCTTGCACTCGATTTTTGATGAGATAATTGCTTTCAAACCCCCCCCCCCACGAACCAAATTTGTCGTAATCTCGAGCTTCGATCTCGACCCCCCAGCAATCCATCAGCGCGGCCCGTCGGTCTCGCTGGCTTCCAAAATTCCGCCGCCTACGGTTTGTTGGTGTCTCGAACTCAATTCAAATCGTTTATTTTTAATTGTTCGTATTTTTATTTTTATTTTTGCAGGTCGAAGAAATTGAGAACGTCGTCGGGCAGGCGTTCGAAGCACAATCGCTCACAAAGACCATTGGCAACTCGGCAAAATCGACGACATCGACGACAGTCAATTTAGCAGCGGTAGGTCAAAAATTTCCAATGAAATTGTCCAAATTGGGATGTTCTCACTAGTAAAACAAACCAGGAGTTGATCTTCTGAGCTCATCTTTCGCCCCCCTGTGGAATTTACAACCGCTATCCGGGTCCCCATTTATGGTGTTTTTGTTGTTATTTATATTGTTGTGAAAAGCGCTTCCTTTTCGTCCGTCGCCCATCTTTTTTTGCACACCTGCTGCGCCGCCAACTTTTACGATGTCCGCAGAACTATCGTTGTGCAATCTTGCGGTGTCGATCACGCGAATAGTACGCGATTCGTGGAGCACGTTCGGCTTAATGAAAGACGCAGTTTTATGGCTCGTTTACGAGCCGTGGAAATCGCGCATCTCGATCACTATTCAATGGCTCGACTCCGCCTATCCACCGGGTTTCCTTTTTTTATTCGCTCAATCACTTATATGGCCCGATCGTTCCACCTTTTATCAATGGTTCCCACGCATTATTTGTGTTATCAACTTTTTATAGCACTTGCAATTTTGCTCATTGCTTACGCAAAGTTTTTAATCAAGAAATAATGTTTAAAAGAAATACTGAATTTGAAAATGTGTGCATTTTGGCGTTTGGGCATACACCAAAACCTACTACAGTACCCACTTTTGAAAAAAAATTTTTCTCGCAAAAAGTTTTTTTTTGATATATTTTCCAATTTAAATCATATTTTAATATTGAAAATAATTGAAATTCGTTTATTTTAGAACATAATCACCCAGCATTGTTGAAAATGATCGTTTTGTTCGCACAAAACCAAATGCCGCCATCACGCGCGTGTCACACGCACATGTTTTTCGAAAACCCTAACCATAATCCCCGTTACGTTTTTTTTTCTCCGCGACACGAATGGTCCAAAAGTTCAACCGCAATCGTTCTTCTTTTCACGGAAAACCGTCGCCGGGATTAGTCTTTTGACACCTTCTGGTGTTTGGCTGGGAATCATCAACGCGTGTCGCTCAAATATTTGCGAAAACTTCTTGATGTCGATTTCAAATTCGATGATTTCCCCAATTTTTTTTGTTACAGGTCGGCGGCACAATGAATGAGAAGCGCTCAGCATCGACCGTATTTCTAAACAAATTCCTTGGCAAAAAGGGCAGTCAGACTGTCGATGATTCCGCTTGCAAAAGGTAATCGCCAATTCTCAACAAGGGGGTCCAAAATTTGAAGCGCGTTATAGGAAACGTCGGCCGGTGAGCGCGGTGTTCTCATCAGCAATTCATCGCCTCTCAAATTCGACGACATCAATGAACCCGAAACGAGTATGTATTTTATTTTCTTTTTCGTTCGATAATTAGTCGTCGCCCAACGGCGTCTCGAATTTCCGATTGCGCAACAACATTTTTTTTCGCGTTTGGTGCCAATCCATTGTTGCACAATCGATGATTAGAATCTAAACATGGCCTAGATGGACATGATTGATAATGTCTATGTGGTGGCGCTGGCCAAGGGTGAAAATGATGCGCTTTGGTGGAAATTGGCACATTCTAAAAATGTGACAAAAAATGAAACTAAATGGTGACAACGCGTATTAGATAAGGAGACGACCCAATTGTTTTTTTTTTCTTCGGCCAATAAACTATACACAACTTCCCCCATCCCCCTTTAATTAGCAACTTCTCAATTTTCACACAGGTACCATTTAGTTGCATCATCCATGCACGCAATCATTAACTATATACGCATACGCGGCTCATCAAGGTCACGAAAAAAAATTTCCGGAATATTATGTCGAGTATTTGGAAACCGGTGGGGGTCTCCTTGTCAAGTGCCATTATTGTGCTCGAATTGCGCCCAATAAATAAACAATTGCCATCAACGAGTGTATTCCTTCAGATGACCACCACTGAGTTGTGCCTCAATAAGAAGGAGCTCAATCACATTCGAATGCGATCATCGGTGAGTGCACTTTGTGGGCGCGCAACAAATTTTTCATGAATTCGCTTTTCAGAACATCATTGATGAGCACGTCGCGAAAACGTCGTCGTCGCTAGCCTCCGGCACCGGTTCGAGTTCGTCCGACATCGAGAATCAGAAGCGCGTCTCATCGTCGGACAGCAGCGCCGCCGGCTCATCGACGTCGCCAATTCCGCCGACGCTCGTCTTCGAGGAGAAGCTCGGCGAATGGATCTATCCGATCGATGAGACGATCAAATCGCAACTCGACAACTGCAATTATTTTGTCGGGCTTCCATCGAGGTGAGCTAGCTGGGAACGGGGTGTCAACACGATCGACCCGATGATATGCCAGCTGCGTGACGCCACTAATTTGCGGTTGCTGACCGGGGGTTTCCCACCATATTTGCCCACCACCATTTAGTATTAATAAGGATGAGCAGCACCAATTAGCACACACAACTCACACCTGTCTCTCGAACGATTTTGAATTTTTTGCTGTTGCAGAGACTCCATCATTCGCAACTTGATGTCGCAACCCGAAGGCGCATTTGTGGTCCGCTACAGCGAGAGCAAGAAGAAGTGTCTGGCGTTGTCGATGCGGGTTCCGGCGACGCACAATCCCGCCGGAATCTCGCACTATTTGATCATTCGCAACGAGCACGGGTTCAGGCTCAAGGTAAGCGTGTGTGTGTGTGTCACCGACCCATTCTAATCGCCGACCTTCTTCAGTTGTCCGGCAGCAACAAGCCGTTTCCGACACTTCAGATGCTTCTCACGCATTTCTCGGTGCTCGAAGGCAATCTGCCGTGCCCTCTTCATTTTGTGCAATGGGACAAATCGTTGTGGAAACAGCAAACGCAACACCATCAGCCGACGGCTGAACGCCATCGGCACTCGACGGCGCTCACCAAGGTGCGTACATCGATCAGCGTTCGATGCGGTTCAATGCGCAAAATTTCAGATCGACGAGAATCGCAATTTGACGAGCTCGCACTCGTCGTCGCAGATGTTGTTCACACCGCGGCGTTGCGGCGCCGAGGACTTCACAACGCCGAAGCGCCGATCGCGACATCACGATATCAACTCGATTCGACGAACGCAATTCTTCGAGATCGAGAGCCCGATCATTTCCTGAGCTGCTTCATCATTCCTGCTGTTTTCCAACTATTCTAGTCCCCATCAAACTACTCTTAAATTCATCCAATCCAATTATGGGTATTCATTATCGCCACTATTGTTCCTTGTCCGCCCAATCCGGTCCGGTTCAATTCATATTTTACTTTTTCTTTCAAAACCTACCATGTATAGACTTTGTTAATTAATTATTCAGTGATGTTACGCAAAATAAAAATAAAATTTATACCAAAAAAAGAAAAGCGTGTTTTTTTCGTAGATTAAATCTAGATCGATTGAAGCTAACCATTTTTGGATAACACGAGAAATTGGAAGAATCAATACGAGAAAAGGAAATGATTAACAAATTATACGGAATTTGTGAGAGATACCATTTAGAAACCGTGAACTCGGCAGTTGGACTCGTTGACAATACCAACCTGAAGAAACTTCAATAAATTCCGATTTACGGATATTTTTCATACCTTAATCAAGAAATCCTTAACCTTCTCACGCTGGTCTCCGGTCAACTGGATGACCTCTCCGTATTCTGGATGTTCTACAATCGTTCCATTGCAACTGTGCTTCTAAAATATTGAATCATTGAACCAACAACTTCAAGCGTTTCCCCATTTATTACATATTAAAATATATTTAAAAATTTAAAGCAGAAGCAAATAATAACACATTGGTACCTGAATGAAATTGATGATATTTGGAATACAAGCCAACGACAATAGAAGGAAATGTAAGAGAAAAAAGAACTCAAGGATTCTGTACAGGACACAGAACAACTAGAAAATTGTCTTCACGTGATGAAGTTAGAGCTATAGAATGCCAGATTTTTTCCATACACCTGGACCAATTGTGTGAATCCAGCCAGTGCCTAGCCTTCCGGTACACTTTCTCATACATTATTAATCGATTATACTGTTGGTGCTCCTTGGAGAATTGAAATGTCAACCATCTCACAACGTCTTCGTGGAATTCGTCAGCTTCATCCAATCCGACTCGGGTTTTGTTCAAATCGGGACTGCAGTCTAACATGCGAAGATTTGCTATATCGTTGTGAAAGTAGGAGTAGCCCGGAACTGAATAGCACGGCGTCAACGCGGCAATTGATAGATTTTCCTTTCCATCCCATTCTTCTAGAATCCTCTGCGGGGCCATAAAATTGCCAATCTGATGATATCGGGCTGTGAAGATTGCGATTCCGGCATTCACCAGGATCATCACAACGACTCCAGTCCTCAGCATTCGTTTAAGGTTCAAAAACGCGCCACCTGCGTACAAGCATAGCAACGGTATGATTGGCAAAAGGAATCGTTGCTCTTTGTGCGGTAGAATTGAATGCACCAGAAGGTAAAAGGTCACCGCAAAGAATGGGAGCATTGTTGGGCGGAATATGTTTTGTCCGAGAATGCCAAGGACCACCGGGGCTAGCTGAATCGTCATCACCGTGGGAAGTCCAGTGGTAAAATACCAATGCCAAGAATGCACCCCGAACTCGGCGCTTCCTCCTTGAAGCACATTGAACTTGAGGAAGTTATACAGCGGGATTGTTGGCGTTCCATAGGCGTAGGAATCAATGGCAAAACTCACAGCAAATATCGGAATGACAACAGGCAATACGGTATGGGTGATATAATTAATGGGTCTCGGATGATGGTAAAGATGATACAAGCCAAGAACAAGCCAAAGAAGTGCAACGGTAGGCCGAATAACAATCGTTACAGCACCAAAAGCTATATAAGGCCAAGTGACGTTGGTATCACGATCGAATGGATACCAATTGAGAGCAATAAGCGTAAGGCAAGTTTCCAGTGAATTTGATAATGTGCGTGGGGCGCAGTAGAACACGAACCATGATGACATGTAGGAAATAAATGAGAGATTTGCTATGCTCGTGGTTATGCACTGTTTACGACACAAATGATAGAACGAGAAATCGCCGAAAGCGAAGAGGATTGCGTGAAAAATGCGGGGACCATAGTAAATCGCTTGTCGATAGTTTCCGAAGCCGATGAGATTTAGGAATTGGTAGATCATTGCAATCAATGCTGGATGGAGGTATGAGCGTAACGCGGTTTGCCATTCCCAAGTGAGATGGCCAGTGCCGTAGACGAGATGATGAGCGACTTCGGCGGATTGATAGACTTCATCGGGTACAAACCATGAGGAAACGACGAATACCGAAGCGATTCGAAAAAGAAATAAAAAGACGAGCAGGCGTTTTGGACGCATTTTCACTGAAATAAATTTGAATTACGAGCGGGAAATCGAATTTCAGACAAATTATTGCGCGTCCCGCTCTGCGACTCAAATTCGTTTTGCAGTGAAAATGCACAACAAGAAAACCAACATGCAATAATAATAATAATTAAGTTTCAAAGCTAGAGTAACAAAGCGGGAACTAGAAAAGATGAGAAAACGTATTCTTACCTTCTTCAAGTATTGAACAATTCTTTTCAAATCGTACTCGGTGCCGATTCCTAGAAATTAACAATAATTTTTGAAAATGTTAATTTCGAATATATACCTTGAACGGTTGTGATAGTTTTTCTACCAGTACGCTGTTGAATACGAATGTGGCACACTCCTTGTCGAACACCGTCTTCGGTTTCAAGTTGTTCGAAAGCGTCTTAATATTTAATTAATTCTATAAGCCAACTAAATCCAAAAATTACCTGCTGGACGGTTTAAATTGGCGATGGACATATATCCGGACCTTTGCAGTTGTCCCTGAAAAATAGGAAAAATGAGCAAAACTACACGATTTATAAAAATACGAACAATTATGAAATATTGCAAAACGTTAATTGGTTATCAGAAATAATTTAGCGAAAATTTGAATAACCCAGGAACAAATTTTTTTTAAAACGCTTCAGATTTTCGTAATAATCCGACACATGCAGGGAAAAGACGCGCGGAAAACTACGCAAAATAGGAAAATCGATAGTCATGTCCTAAAATACACTATGCGAGCGGCTTGCGTTGGCGGCACGGTTTTCGGGTTTTCTCGGCCACGACCGAGGAATTTCTAGTCCAGAGCGTAATTTTTTACAGATTCTAAAGTTGGTAAGTTTTTACATGAGCAAGAAATTCTTCCAGGATTTTATGGTTCCGCTAATCTTACAATAAGTGATTTTATCTAATATTTCATAATTAACCCCACTAATGCCAATTATCAAATTGCGAAATCGATTACTCATTCAATGTGTATTTTTGTCGCTATCTGTTGAAATTTCAACTTTTTTCAGCATGATGGGGTTATTTGGCAAGAAAAAGGATCCGAAGGAGCAGGTCCGTGAACTTCAACGAAAAATGAGACAGGAAATGAGGTCTCTTGATCGTCAGATCTATTCAATTCAGCGTGAGGAGCAAAAGGTATGATTTCTTTTTCAATTTTTCGTTATTTAGACAGTTTCTTTAGGTAACCAAAGAAATAAAAGAGGCTGCGAAGAAGGGAGATAAAGAAACTTGCGTGATTTTGGCGAAATCTTTGGTTCAGTCAAGAAAAGTAAAATAAAAATTTCAATTTTAACAATTGCCGCTATATTTTGTTCAGGCGGTTAGCAAAATACACGTTAGCAAAGCTCAAATCAACTCTGTTATCATGTGCATGCAAGTAAGACTGTAAAAAACGAAAATATATAAAAATTACTATTAGGAGCAATTAGCTACAATGAGAATGGCGGGATCTCTACAGAAATCTACAGAAGTCATGAAATCGATGCAACAACTTGTTCGGGTATGAACTCAATCAAGTTTTGATAAAATTGGATTTAATTGCAGGTGCCAGAAGTGATGAAAACGATGAGAGAAATGTCAGCAGAGATGATGAAGCTTGGAATCATTGAAGAAATGATTGAAGATACCCTTGAAAGTGTTGAAGCGCCAGATCTCGAAGAGAGAGCTGAGGTAAGAAGAATATCTTTTTTTTTCGATATTATTTGTCACTGGGATATGAAAAGAATTCAATTATTCATTAAAAAACTAAATTCTCCTTTGCTAATTTTTATTAATTTTTCGGAAATATTTTAATTCCTTTGAATAACGAACTAAAAATTTTGATGAATTTTTATTACCATAAATATAATGTCTATTTTCGGAACAAAATATAGAAATCTGTGAAATTTCAGATAGAAAAATCTCAATTGAATTTCTTCATTTTTATTTTATCCAGAAGTTTTTCGAACATTCGAATTTAAAGACGCCTCAAAAAATATACGCATTTTTCTTTTCTCCCATCTGTTTTCAATGGAATTTCCGTCGAAAGTTCAAAAATCTCTACTCGCCGTTTCCCTGATAAATGGCAGAGGAGGCGGCAGGCAACACGACCTCGTGTAAACAACGCCCGGCGACAACATTTTGGAATATTTTTTTGGGTTGCCTCTCACTGACCTTCAACCATTTTTCGACACTCATTTCACAAATTTCCCTCTTGTTTTTTTTTCAAACTTGGACAAAATTGTAAAATTTCATTAATTTTTGTGTTCCTTCAGGAGGAAGTTGAGAACATCCTTTGGGAAGTGACGCAAGGCGAACTTGGCAAAGCACCGTTGGCGGTGAAGTCGAATCTGAACGCTGGCGAGCGTGTCGCGAACGATGTCGATATGGAGCAGCGGCTCGCTGAGCTCAGAGATTGATTGTTTTTTTTATTTTGTGCCTTTTTTTCCTTCATTATACATTTCCCCTCCCAGCAAAAAAAAATCAATTATTGTGTATTATACTAACCATAAATTGCTCGATTATAGGCGTCAGTTTTTTCTTGCCACTAAAAGAAAAGAATCTTCCCAGTTTTTTCCTAGATATGAGCACGAAATTTTACGCAGTGGCTCATGGATTCAAGCGAGGCGTCTTCACGGATTGGGATGAAGCTAAGAAGCAGGTTTCTTTTTTTCAAGCTTTCTAAAAATGAAACAAATTGTGCCATTCAAATTTGCAGATTGACAATTTCCCACAACCGGTTTATAAGAAATTCGATAGCGAGGAAGAGGCGGAGAAATATGTTGAAGCTCGAAAACCGAAGAAAATTGAATGTATTCCCATCTCTCTAAATTTTTAAAATTATTTTTTCGTGTTTTTAGTGACGTTCCCGGAGCCCACTCACGATCACTATTATGCTGTGGCTCGCGGACACGTTGTGGGAGTTTTCACCGATTATGCGGATGTTAAGAAACATGTAAGGTTTTGGTTTTCGTGATGAGACCTTGTAGAATTTTTTTTGCCTAGATTGCTGACTAACCGCAAGCGCTTCATAAGAAATTCGATGAGTTGAATGAAGCGATCGCCTATTTTAAGAAGTTCTATGAAGGAAATGGTACGATAGTGTTGTGGAGAATCTGGAGAAAAATTGTCGGAAAATTCTAGATGGCGGCTCATCGGAATCCAAGAAGAATGAGGAGAAGAAGAAGGTTTCTGATTCGGAAGTTTTCTACGCTGTGGCTCGAGGTCATGAGACTGGAGTGTAATTACCCTAGAAAATTGACCTAATATGATTTTTTATTCAGATTTTCAACATGGGACGAATGCAAAAAGCAGACGACGGGATTCAAAGGCGCCAAATTCAAGAAGTTTGATAATAAGGAGGATGCGGAGATGTTCGCGCAAGGGAAAACCTTGAAGCAAATCGGTACTCCCTTTTTCGAATGAATTCTCTTGTATTTAGAAACTTAATATTTTAGAAGAAGCTCATTCTGGAGGTCAGAAGCGAAAAAGTGGTGGAGAAGCATCAGAAGAGGTCGAAGTGAAAAAGAGAAAGAAGAATTGAAGCAACTCGAAGATTTTGAAAACTAATCTACCTCTTTTTTATAAAGAATTACAAATATATTGTTTTTTTTAAAGAATTGAAGTAAAATTCCTTTGAAATATTCCGATTGTTAGTTTTTGTTTCTGACATTTTACCCAGAAGCTTCTTATTCATCTTGGTGTTCAGCTGTTTCGTGTGGTATTCAAGGTATGGGAAAATCCGACAACTATTACGCGGTTGCTCGTGGCCGGACGGTTGGGATTTTCCGAAGTTGGAATGAGTGCAAAGCGCAAGTCGACGGGTTTCAGATGGCGAGGTACTGAAAATTGGCAATTGGCTATTTAAATAAAATAAATGCGAAAATCTCGATTTTTTTTTGGCTGGAAATTTAAAATGTTGATTCCCCTAACGATTTTGCATGCATTTTTGAAACGAATCGCATTGGCGCCTATTTAGATACAAAAAATTCGGCACCGAATCCGAAGCGCTTCAATTTATCGCCGATAATCGATGCGTCGCCACTTCTCAGCCGGCAGCGATCACAAAATCACAAGAGCAAAGTGAGAAGCGAAATTTTTAAATTATTCGGAATTTCCATCCAATAATAGCTTATATTCAATTTTGGTTCGTTGCAGGACCTTCTAGAAAACGGGCGTTAGCTGATGTCAAGCCATTAGTTGTCCCATTAGTGAAAAAAGCGAAAATCGAGTAAGAATTTGAAATTGTTATTGGTTTATTTGCGAAAATTGAAGTCTGAACGAATTGGCCATTTGGAATGGTGCGCCGGTGGTTTATACGGATGGCGCGTGCTCGAATAACGGAAAGGTTGGAGCGAAAGCTGGATGGGGAGTCTACTGGGGAGACGGTAAGATGAAAACAATTATTTTCGAGAAATTTTGATGTATTCTAGCACAAAATTAGCGAATTTTTTGCTAACTTATCCACGTTTTTGCTTCTGAAAAATATCTGAAATATTTTTTTAAGGCCATGATGACAATGAATTTGGTCCGGTTTATGGCGAGCCAACAAATAATCGGGGAGAGCTCATCGCGGTGGAAAAAGCTCTGGAAAAAGTCGACCTTTCTTTCTTTTTTTGTCAAATTTAATGTTTTTTGTTTTTTTTAGGCGATTGAAAAGAAAATACCGAAAATAATTGTGAGAACCGACTCGAATTTATTGATTCAATCGCTTGATAAATGGATTATTGGATGGAAACGGTAATGATTAGTTTGGTGGAATTTTTTAAAAGTTTTCTGGTGTTTAGAAAAGGCTGGAAAACGTCGGGAAATGAGCCGGTCAAAAATCGGGACCTTCTCGAGAAAATTGATCAAATGAAGAGCAGAATTAAGGTGATTTTCAGCATTTTTTGCATGAAATTCGCGTTTTAGGTGAAATTTGAACATGTTCGTGGGCATTCTGGAGTTCATGGAAATGAAATGGCTGATGAATTGGCTCGCCGCGGAGCGAAAATGTACAAAAATTGACCAATTGTCATAAATTTTTCGGCATAATGTTGTTAACGTGTTTTTCAAGAGCATTAAATCGATGAATTTTTTGACGATTTCCAATGATTTTCTTGTGAATTTCTGTTGTTGGACGCTCTTTTTATTCAAGATTTGCACAGAAATGCTCAAATTTGCGCGATTTTTAAGCTCGACACCTAGCACATCGACGGAACTCGGCGAAATTGAGTAGGTAGTGTTTTGAATTTCATTTTGACATTGAAAATAATTTCTAGGCGTTCTGCTCTTCAGAAATTGTTGCAGAAATTGAGGAATTTTCCAGCGTCGGAGAGAGACAAACGCGAAATTCGATTGCAGAGGGAATGGGCACTGTGAGTAAATTGAATATTGCAATTGATTTCCCAATAATTCATAATTGTAGAGCGCCGATAATTGAGGTTTCCGGCAAAATTGCGACGCCGGAATGGATGAAGTCGGCGAAATTTGTCCGAAAATACCCAATAATTCATATTCGATGGAGGAATATGCCTGAACGGTGGGATGAATTTTGAGAATTTAAAAAATAAATATTAATTTATTTTCTTTTTACTTTTATTGCTTTAAAATTTTACAAAATTCATGTTCAGTATGAAAAAAGGAAGCAATTTTTTGGCGATATTCTTTTTTTTTAATTTCTAAAGAATTTTGACGATGAACTGTCGAAGATAGTAAAAAAATTAGAAAAAATTTCAGCGATTTAGACATTCTGATCGCCAATGACGAGACATTCTACTCGATTGATGTCAAAGGGATACTCTATGCAATGATTTGTGTAGGATTTCAAGAGTTTATAGCGAAAACAAAAAGTTTTTAGGCGAATTTTTGGAAGGAAAAACTAGTAAAAATTCGAAATAGCAACGAGGTGGCCATTCGAGTGGCGAATGGTCGATATAAAGCCAATAAAGGTGATTTTTAGAATTGAATTTGATGAGATTTCGCGTTCAGAAGTTGCGAGGTTCGAGCTGATTCGGAAATATGTTGGCGCGAATGCGAAAAAATCGGGATTTCGGGTAGAAATTTTGCGCATTTTCGCCGATTAACCGCGACTTATCTATTTTTTTATTTGAAGGTGAAACTGGAAGGATTTGAAGTGAACGAGCCGATGATCAAACGCCCCGCCGGCGACGTCGACCTTATTTGGGAGAATAAATTTTTTGAGAAATTTCGAAATAGCATTGATGAGCTGAAAAATGGAATGATTTAATTTTTTTCCCTCATTTTTTTGTTGTTGGTGTTGTTGAAAAATAATTGTTTCTTGACAAAAACTATACCTTTCTTTTCATGAAAAACTCCAGACACCTTTTTTTTTAGATTTTCAGATGTTCTCTAGGTTTCTATTGCATTGTGTACCGTCGACGTCGAAAATTTTGGTCGAACGGTGCCTTCAATTTTCGACTGGTGCGAGCCGGAAGGCGGAAATCAACGATAGCGAGTTTGGCGAAAAGTAAAATTGTCAATTGCGAGGTGGTTTTGGAAAGTTGCGACATTTTCAGCAAGTTCTGTGAAGTCAGCACGACTGGCTACGATTTCAAGACGGCCAATGGGAAGCGGAGAGGCAAATATGGTAGAATGGGCTGAAAATCTGCGAGAAAGAGAGACGATTTTCATAAAATTGTTTTAGCGGTTTATTGGGGTCCGAAAGATTCGAGGAATACGCTGCAGACGCTTCCAGAAGGCACGAATTTTATGACAGCGATCTATCATAGTTTATTGGATGCTGTTATCACTGTAAATTGAAAAAAAAAATGAAGTAAACTGAAGCTGGAATGAATTTCAGGCGAGAGAAACCGATCCGCCGCCACCTTTGCTAATTTATACGGATTTGAAGGTTTGAAAATTTGAATTCCCGCTAGAATCATTGATTTTTTGCTTATTTTTGTTTTGAAGAATGAGAAATTTTTGTCAAATTTGTCGATTTGGGCGAAACGCGATTTTTATAAGTACAATAAAGCGGAAAAATTGGACAATGCGGACATTTTGAAGGATTTGCATAGCGCGATTCAAAGAATGGACGTGAGTTGACCAGATTTTTACAGTTTTTGGGTAATTAACGAGATAATTGCCATAATTGGCGAACATTTTTGTCAACGAGGATTTAAATTATTATCTTCAGATCAAATTGGTCCATCGTCCAGCTTCTGGCACCGGTACGCCGAACTATGTGATTTCAGCGATTTATCAGAATCGAATGAAGCGCGAGACCGAAGAAAATTCGAAAAAATCGAAATATTGTAGCGCGAAATCGGAAGAAGAGCCCCACGAAGAGTCTGGTTTGGATTGGATTTGAAAATCGTGAAATATTGCTTTTTTTTGGCGATTCAGGCGTTGCCGAAAATGAAGAACGAGATAAGAATGGCCGGATTTCATCGGAATCGGTGTCGAAATCGTGGCCGAGAGTGTATGTTGGCGCGATTTGCAAAGAAAAGAAGGGTTATTCCGCACCCAACTGTTGTCAATTTTTGATTGAAATTGTTTCAGAATTCTTCTCGGCTGGCTATTGCACCATTTGGCCGAATGGTGAAGCGGGCGGAGGGTGTGCGAGACGATTTGCGCCATTCCCAATCACTTATTTTAGGTATTGAATTTAGGCGCGGAGGAAATAAAAAGAAAAAAATTTCAATGGAGAAAAATGCGAGATATTATAAATTTTTCCAGAAAAATGAAAAAAAAAATATATTTTTACGAAAATTTTATTTTATATTTTGAAATTCAAATTTTCAATACTTTATTAGCATTCTAACTATGCTACTGACAAAAAATTGTGACGAGTATCGATTTTATTGTTTAAAGGGAGAAACGCAGAAGAAATATTAATTTTTCATGCATAGCCTTGTAAGAGATTTTATCTGCGGACACATTACTGGGAAATTGTGTTTTTTAATAGCAAAAATGCCTGGTTTTAGAGCGATTCTCGCTGGAATTGAAGAAGCGCTGAAGGAAGCTGTTGAGAATCGTCTTCAACGAGTCGTTGTGGTGACAACTTGCGGGCATTTCATCAAACTCTGGAAACATCGGTGAGAATTTGAAAAAAAAAAAACATAGATTTGATGTCAAATTTTGGGATTTAGATGGATCGGACCATCGGGAAATTACTATCCGAGTCGAGAATTCTTTGATAGGATCAATGATCTATGCGAGCAAATTCAATATGTAATAGTTTTTTTTTTGAAGGAAATTTCCAAAAATGTGAATTTAGGTGCATTTTCGGTATGAGAAAGAGCGAGACGAGCGCGAAATTTTCAAAGAATTACACAAAAAGTCGTACGAGGGCCTCTCGTACGCGCTTATTGGGAAAGACCGGTCCGAATATGAGCTGGATCTCAATGATTTGACGATTTCGAGTCAGAATTTGGACAAAAAGTGGGAGTTTTTAAATATTTTTTATTGAAAATTGTGTATGTTCAGCATTCCGATGGTCCGATTATTTAAAACCGGCACAGATTTGAACGCGGGTTTCGTTTGGGACGATGGCGAGGCACCGGCGACGAATGCCGTTGGAATTCCGCAGGCGATCATCCTAATAATGGAACAGGTCCGATTTTTGCGACACACATTAAACAATCGCTACCGTAATCGTTGTAGGCGATTTCAATGAAAATGTCGAGCATCGTCGTCCGAACCGACAACTCGAAGTTGATTCGAAGTTTCGAAGCGCATCTGGAGGTGTGGAAGCGAAACGGCTGGAGGAATTCGCTTCACAAGCGGATTCAGAGGAAGGAATTGTGGGAGCGAGCGTATGAGCTGAAGCAGAACGTCAAAGTTGATTGGGAATTGTCGATTCTCATCAATTCCAACGATTTTCAGGTGTACTGGGAGCTCATGGCGACGGTCACCGACGACGACGTTGAGCGGAATCGAACAATTCCGGAGTTTCGGAAACAATTGTAGCAATCCTGTATTTCTTTTGTTGTTCTTTGACCACTAATAATTGGAAGATTGTAATCTCGCTAATTAGCCTAATTAATTAATTGAGCTGCAAAGTTTGAGGACATGGATCATTGATCAATCTTTGAGATAAAAAATTGATCGCGACTCTTTTTTTTTGCGTCATATCTTTCTTGAAAATGATGCAAAAGCGTGAGGTTTGATTCTATTTTTTCTTTTTTTTAGTTTATTAATTACCTGCCGACAATCTTCGGGGTTTCACAATTTAATTCTTTTGATTGCCTGCAGAATTTGTGTATTTTCGAAGATATCAAATTTTTGGTTTTTGTGCAAACCGTTATGCGTGTGTTTTTTTTTTTGCTGCCGACATTGTTGCGGGTTTGAATATGTTGACGACAACATCGAGATCAACTGCAAATTTTTTTTCGGGTTAAATCCAATTAGGGGTCAAATATGAGCGCATAAGTCATTTATTATGTGTCGCATGGTTAAAAATGAGGCAATTTGCGTGCAAAACATAGATGTGGGCGAAACCCGTGAAGTGTCGGCGCGCGCGCGAAATGACGTCGCGTCGATTTGCGGTGTTTGCTCGTCATCAGTACGGGTCAAATCTTGATCTGCAACTGTAAATGATGAACTCGGGCGATGAATTCGATTTGATTAAATCGCACGGCACAGCGGGACCGCAATACCTGCTTGTCTGCCAAGAGTCTGAACCAGTTTGATGACATGTTTTGAAATTGTCCGCAGCACGACGCTATCTTTATTTTGTCGCCACTTTCGAATTCTAGCCATGAACTCAAAGCGCAATGATCTTTCAAGAAATTGCTCGCCGTTTTCAAAATATATTATTAAAAATCGCAATTAAACAAAAAACCCCCACGAAATGTGTCAATTTTGTGTTGTGATTTCAGCGCGAGGTGAACTTGAAAACAAATGACTCACAATTTCGGTCACCAGAAATTCCGCGCCAATTCCTCGGCATTTTCGTATTTCCCGGTTTATGTATGTATGTTCTCGAAGCGGCGCAGAAAAGTCTAGTTGGACCGACGGTGCCATCTACTGCGGCTAATGCTCATTGGATAATCCGAATTTAATCAAATTTATTATTTTTTTTTGAGGGGGGGGGGTCATAATCGCATTCCGCGTCTTATTTTCGGGTCTCGCACTCAATGAAATTCCAATTCACTCTCTCCCTCTCCAAGCTAGCTCGAAAAATGAATCGACCCATTTTGCTTTATCATTTTCCATCTGCGGACAAATTGTCTTGAAATTGAAATTTAATTGAAAGCAAGCGTCGACAATTCTTCAGAAGCCGGTATTGTCGACGTTGTGGTGCGGACAATTTGCGGGTTTCGACAGAAACTTGCCAGGCAGGCAGTGGGACCATCGAACCCGCAAAAGTGACGATTTCGCGAAGCGTGAAGCCGCAAATGCTCAAAGTACGTGCGAAAAACGCGATCCGCTCGGATTACGGTAATCCCTTCCGTTTCCGGTGATATGTCTTGGCGCAAATCGAGAAACGAATGCGGTTGTTGTCGTCGTCGTCGTCAACATTTCGAGAATCGCATAATCTCGTATAGTAAATGACGTAATCGGGTCACGCTTAGGCTCACGTGAAAACTCGGAATTTTCCAAAAAAAAATTTTTTCCGAAAGAAAGAAAGAAAGACAGAAGTTTCTTTGTGTTAACCGCATCTATATTTGGCGAATTAGCGAAAATTCAATTCGGAAGGAAGGAAGTGCTTCCAACGGATTCTGTAGTCGGCGATTTTCCAAAAATATCGCCGATTTCGTGATCTGCGGACATTTTCGAGGTTGCGCCGAAGTGAACACCGCGAGTTGTCCGCAGCAGGTAGCGACTAATACGATCTTTGGTGTCTGCCGTCTCCCGACAACAACAATAAAAATTCATTTGGTTTTTTTTCCCAAGCAAAATTGAATTTTTTTTTTCTTCAAAGGCTCCCACTGGAATAAATTTGTTTGCGATACTAAAAAAAAGAAATCGTTCGAGATTTTCGAAAAACCCCGGATTTTCCAGACACGGTTATTTACGAAGAACTCAAATTTAAAGGTTTCGCTTCCCCTCCCCAAAAAAAATTTTTTTTTCCTAATCAAGAAAATTATATAGTATTATTGGGTGCTCTTTTTGTGGGCGAATGAATGAGGAAGACTAATCGAAAATTTTGCATCAACAAAAGCAAAAAATTTTTGGTGTGTGTGTGTGTGTGTGCACACCGACGCAATTTTGCACACATTTCAATTCAATTGTTGATTTTGGAGGAAAAAATGAGGCAAATTTTTGGACCATTGTATTAAATGGTCCCCAGCCAATAAAAAAGCGAAAATTTAGTTGAATCGGCATTTTCTATAGAATAGGGGAAAAAAATTTTCATCAAACCGATTTTTTTTTTCAATTTTTTGCAGGAGCCAACAAAAACGATTCCAGACAACCTTTGACACATTGAAATATCAGATAAATGCTCGAAAAATTGTTTTCTTCGATTTCTAAGCACCCATTTTGCACCGAATTGGTTCAAACACCACAATCTTTGATCGGCCCACCACCCTCTCGATACTGGCCGTATTTGGAGTGGTCAGCGAGCCATTCAATTAGCGTCGCGAAAGTGAAAAGCTTTTCTAATGGGATTTCTACGACGGCCGGTGACACAACAGAATCGTGCAAAAAAAAAATAGAAATTTTGTTTTGAGCTTCATCGTCGACCCCAGTTGAGTTGAATTCGGCTATCTTTTTCTCGCCCTCAAAACGTGCTGCGGACAATTTGCAGCGAGAAAACGCTGACGCAAAGAATTTCCAGCCGGCCGTCATTTATTTTATTCCGTTTCAGCCAACACAAAAAAAAATATTTTTGATATAGAATTAATCAATTTGATGTGATAAGCTTGGGATAAAATCAGATGATTCGACTTGGCTGATTGCCAATGAATGCCCGCGAAGTGAAAAGCTTGACAACATACATTTCATCTGCGGACAAATTTGGTGTTTTTGTGAAACGCGAATTGTCCGCAGCACGATTATTAGTAATTGAAACGCGCCGAATTGTTCGCAGAAAAACTCTAGCAAATTCAAACCCGTGAATTGTCCGCAGCACACCCCCCCCCCAACGCAAATTGGCTGCAGCACAAATCCCAGAAGCTGAGAGCCGCCGTTGTGTCCGCAGCACAAATACCAGAAATCAAAACCGCCACCAACAATTGTGGTCCCATTAATCAGGCAAAAATTGGACTTTTTTTATGTCGTATGAGTTTGACGCGTATTCCTCCTACTTATACTAACTATACGTAATAATAATAATAGTAAACTTATAATTATAAGGTGTACTTGATAAATCAAAGAAAAACTAAGCATTTCGTCACATTCCGTTCGATTTAATCATAATTGTCGGCGAATTTTGTGTCATCGGTCACCTGAACGCGATTCGGCGAATTTCGTCGAGATCAGTGATGTCGATTTTTAAAAAGGTGATGATGGGAGGTTTAAAAATAAGTCAGCGAAATAAAAATTAATGAAGTGAGTCAAGCGAAGCCCGATGAAATGCATCGGGTCGCAAAATTTGATTCGTTCGTCAATCGGGACCATTGAAATCAAATCGTTGGTCCAAAAGAAAACTAGAAGAAGCCTGATTTTTCGCATGGCAATTTTGTTTTTTTTTCGTTTCCCCATTAAGAATCGAACGAATCTAATAAAATGCAACGAGGTCGAAGGAAAATCGTATAGTTTCGTGTCGACGAAATCCAACGCCTAATTGGCTTCTGATGTTTCATGTTTCGATGAGAATAATTCATCAAAACAAAGCAATTCGCGATTTTTTCCTTCTAGCTAACAATCCGCGGACAACTCTCCGGTTTTCCATTGAGTCGCAAAATTGTTTTCAATTGTGCACCTCGTGCTGCGGACAATTCGCGGCTCGCTCAATTCGCGCGCGCGAGCAACAAAAAAACGCTAGCCGGGTGGGCGTGGCCTTCAGACAAGCTCCGCCCCCTCCTCCGTCTCGCCTCGAAAATAATTGTGTCGTTTCCAACGGCATTCCAGTTGTCGAGTTTCAGCCAAACCATGTTGACCATGTCGGCGAGCCGCTCTCTATTCATTCTCGTATGCGCCCTCATCGTCGTCTACGCCATCCCGGTGGCAGGTAATTCGACACGCTTCCACAACTCGCTTCCGATCATTGTCGTTGATTTCCAGACGTCTACGGCAGCTACGAGTTCGACGATCAATCGCCATATTTGATGAATTTGCTCAAACGAACCGGTAGGTCAAAAAAATTGTCGCGTCGATGACAACCCCCCCATCGTATTAAGCAGTTTTTCTTCCCAACGGCAATCAGGACAAAATCATCAAAGCGATATTGAAGAGTCGACGATACTAGTCGAATCCAGTTGGACCCTCTCGAATTATCTGTATTATTTTTCCCCCCAAAACAATTTGGCCTTATTTATTTATTCATTATTATCATTATTTCTATTTTGGTGTTGAAAATAAAGTGTTGAGCAATTGAGTTGTTCTTCTTGCTTCTTTTTTTCATTGAACCATCAAATTTCAGCGAAGCTCACGCCTCTATGAATAGATTTTCCAAGTTGATAAGCGCGCAAAATAAAAATTTGCACCTGTCGCCATGCAAACCAAAAAAATGGAAGACAATGTTGAAAAATGCGCGGCTGCTTTGAGTTGATTTCATTGAAAACCATCTGCGGACACGCTTCGAGGCCGCCGCCAACAACAACAACATTTTGTCTGCAGCATTTTTTTTTCGTGTTGAGGCATTTTCAAAGGCATTCACATAAATGTCCCGTTGATCCTAGTTGATGCCTAATAAGGCCACAAGGATTGCAAATGGCAATCTCGAATTGAATTGGATTAGAGCTCAATTTTCAAAGGACAACTCAAATCCTATCAGTTTTCGATTGCAGATTTTTGCGCGCGAAAAAATTAAAAAAAAAACGTCACAGATAATCAAATTCAAATTTTGATTGTATTATGTGTGCAGTTTTGCGTGCGCGTCATTGCGGACCGCGATTTTCAATAAAGTTGGTCTGATTGCGGACAATGCATTTTAACATACGCGCATTAGAAATCGCCTCGCAAGGGCCAAGAAAATCGAGCGAGTTTGTCCGCAGATGGATCACAATGAAATTTCGACGATTCCAAAAAAATTGGGCCGCCAAGGATGGTACAAAAAAGGCCGTCTTTGAAGCTATGAAATGAAATTTTTTTTCAAATAAAATTCTTCTGCTACCCCCACAGCTTTCATTATTCGAATATCTCAAACAATTTCAAACAGGGTCCTTGTTTGAATTGCCGCCATCGCGACTAAAAGGACCCTCTTGAAATATTATAATATGGAATTTATGGTTTTAGATATTCTATAGGCGAAATATTCGGACCATGATGAATCCACAGCTCTCAATTACAGAAAACAAAGGGGGCGGGGCTTGGAGCACTAATATCACACATGTAGGAATGATGAATGTTTCAACATTTGATAAAAATTTAAATTTAGAAAAAAAAATTTTTTTTTTGGATGAGCTATTTTTTCTTACGTAGGCGTCGTCACCTCGAAAATACATAGTAAAAAAAATCACCTTTGGATTTTCTATTCAATTTGCCGACGATTTCCTGTTTTGTTCGCATTTTCAGAAATTTATGCCTTTTTTGGGACCACTTAAATACGACAATGACATTTTGTTGAGAGTACACACAAATTTTGAGTTTGTCTAGCGCGATCTGCCGGAAAAATAGGCATAAAAGAGCACAATTCGAATTTTTCAATTTTTGCTTTTCTGCAAATTGGAGAAGAAAATGTTTTTTTTCTAAATGCGCATTCGATAAATTCTCGCAGGTCGAAAATTCAAATTTACTTTTTTTTTCGCGATTTATTGCTATTTTTGCAAATTTCAATTCTATTTTTTTGACATTTTAGGGAGAGAAAATAAATTTTCTTCAAAATCTGACAAAAAAATGAAGCGTTTTACGATTGTAATTTAATAATTCAGTTTTGTTTAAAAGATTGTTCAAAAGTGCCCATTGTTATTAATTTATTAAATGCTTTCAAAAAATAAAATAAAATAAATCATCTGCGGACAATTTTGGCTGAGTTTTCTTTCCGACAAAATTTTTTACATAATGAAAAAAAAAAATTGATAAAATGCATGCTATCCTTAAAACCGCCTGCTTTCAACACCTACCATCTGCGGACATCTCGCGGTTTCTCATCCAACACGCTTTAGCACACACGCTTTATTAGCGAATTTCCTCCAACGGATCGTCACTATATCTGATTTCGAAAACCGAATATCAGAAAAAAAATAATGAAAGCAAAAAGAATTGATTGAATTTTTCAGGTTTTAATCTTCAAAAGAAATTCTAATTGAAATTGCATCATTCCTACTGACATGCCTTCTAAAATGAATTTTCAAATGAAAAAGATTACCCAAACATTTATTATATTTATTATATAGATTGACGATGGAATAATTTTTCAAAAATTAATCATTCTTCTTCGCGTAGCTCTCGCCAATTGCAATCACATCGATTTCTGGTTTGACTTTTTCGTAAAGTCTTGGGAACGCGCCGTCACAATTGTATTTTGATCGGACCTTGAAAAAAAATCGAAAATATAATAATGATTCGGTGTTTCATACTTGATTATAGAGTGTCAAATCAAACATTTCCTCGAATTCCGGTTCGGTCATGAAAATATCGGCGTAGAGGAACGAGTAGCCGCCAACGTCTCGCGTGAACTTCTCCATTGCCCTCATCGCGTATGTCGGATTGTAGGGCTCGCGACGCTTCACCAGTCCCGGAGTGCCGTAAACGCCGAGATCATTGAACATCGCGTAATTCGCTTCGGGAACCAATCGCGCTTTTGGCGGTGCGCGAAGTTGGCCTTGCGGACCACGCTGATGGTCGTAGATTCGGCACGGGTAGACGAGCAGCGGGAATGTGTCGAAGAGCTCGATGGCGGCGTCGACTTGCTCTTTCAATGTGTCGAGTGGAAGGACGATGTCTTGGAACACCTGCTTGGCGAACGTCATTTCGCGAACCGCCTGGGTGGTGGTGAATTTGAGGAATGCCGGTTTTGGTGGGCATAGCCAACCAAGGAAGGCTCTGAAAGAAAAACGATTTTTGAAATAAATGAAGATCTTGATTACAACGAAATATAATTCAATCACAATAAAAAAAAGACTACGGTGTAACGTTGCATTCCGCAGTACACCGAAACGCAGATTTGCACCATTTTTTAAACCCCTATTTCGCCCGATAAGTTGGCCTATTTTTCTTTTTCTGTCGGTTGTCGCCAAATTTTTCATTTTTCATTATTTCAGCGCATTCTTCAAAACACTACCTGAATATCGGATGATTTCCGAACGGAATCATGCTTTCCAGCACCCAGAATATTGCGCGATTATGTCGAAGCAAATACGATTGAAGCGGTATGTATTCCTCGCCGCCGTTTTCCAAAAACGTTTCGACGTGTTTGTAGAACCACGGCTTCCACCAATTCGTCACATCGTTCACCATCAATCGTTTGCCAATCGTATCGACGTCGGCAAAATTGGCCAACATGATCACCGCTTGCTCTTTATTGAAAATCGTTGCTTCGACGTAATCAGCAACCGGCGCATTTTTGTCATTTCCGCCGGACAATTCCATCATTTTCCGACAATACTCTTCTTGCGAATGACACTGAAATTCACGATAAAACTTCAAAGCAAAATATTCAATGCTCAAACCGGTATATATTTCATATGAAGATATGGCTTCACTTTAATAATTTTTAGTTTAAGCCCAACCAAAAATCCAAGAGTTCCATGCGACCACGGCAAACAATAGAACAAATCCGAATGCTCATTATCGGCTGTCACTTTGATCACGTTTCCTTCAGAAGTCACCACTTCGTATTCTAGAATTGTTTCTTGATAGAGTCCAACCTATAAGTTCAATGTTGAATTATATTTTCTAATATTGCATTTAAGGGCATAATTCCCCAAAGCAAACACAATTTCGGGTGGCTTTTGATATTGAAATGTGCGAATCGTGTACCGACATGGTGCGAACGCGCATATAAAAGGCTTGCCGCCGACGTTAAGCCGCCTGCAGATTTAAGAAGAAACGGTGACAAAAATTTAATTATGATTTTTAATTATGAAAATCGTATGTGTGAAGGTGTGTGATCCGGAACTGTGAACCACCTGGTGCCGTTTGTCACTTAGGAGATTTTGTCTTTATGAGGATTGTTGAGCCTCTGGGATATATTAAAAGAAAAAAGACGATGCCGAAAGGCCCTATGGAAGATTTGTTGTTCAGAATTAAAAAAAAAACTTTAAAATATAAAATTTTGAGTGGAAAATATTCAAGAAATTAGGAATTGTAAAATTTCCTGGTGGGAAAAGACAATTTGAGAGTAAAATTTCAGCAATTTATCCATTTGCTCGTAAAAATTTTCAAAGAGCTGAACCGATATTATGGTTCAAGTTCTCTCTTGCTTTACAATTCTTCCAAATAGCAGTTAATAAATATGCCAAAAACGTTGCCGTTAGCGCTATTATCGGCACATCACTCCATAAAACACATGGTGAATCGCAGTGGCACTCAATAAAATTGCCAATTTTCTCACCATTGTCGCATTTCGCACAAAATGAGGCACCTCGTAAATAACCATGACAATGCGTGAAAAATGTTACTGAATATTTTTTGAAATCAAATAAAGAAAATAGGGAAATATATTTATAAAGTCCAAAGAGCCGACTTATCCTTTGATCATGTTCGCACCTATGGCGGCATGTCATTGGCACGGTTAGCACATTTCGAGACAAAGAAGCACCCATGTCCTGACAACAATGCCTTTCGCAAAACTGCGAGGGCACGCCCACTAGGGGTGTATAAAAGAGCACCCTGGTGAGAGAGAAAGTCATTCACTTCTACTCATCCAATACCGCCGGTTGGCCAGGTTGGCGGTTCCCCATTGACTGGGACCATTTATTTTGTCTAGCTTATACCTCTGGTCAGGGGAATCGACTGACTACCACACAATCATCATCAGCATTGGCATGATCATTGCGGGTTAGTTGGGCGGTTCCCCATTGACTGGGACCATTTATTTTGTCTAGCTTATACCTCTGGTGAGGGGAATCGACTGACTACCACACAATCATCATCAGCATTGGCATGATCATTGCGGGTTAGTTGGGCGGTTCCCCATTGACTGGGACCATTTATTTCGTCTAGCTTATACCTCTGGTCAGGGGAATCGACTGACTACCACACAATCATCATCAGCATTGGCATGATCATTGCGGGTTAGTTGGGCGGTTCCCCATTGACTGGGACCATTTATTTTGTCTAGCTTATACCTCTGGTCAGGGGAATCGACTGACTACCACACAATCATCATCAGCATTGGCATGATCATTGCGGGTTAGTTGGGCGGTTCCCCATTGACTGGGACCATTTATTTCGTCTAGCTTATACCTCTGGTCAGGGGAATCGACTGACTACCACACAATCATCATCAGCATTGGCATGATCATTGCGGGTTAGTTGGGCGGTTCCCCATTGACTGGGACCATTTATTTTGTCTAGCTTATACCTCTGGTCAGGGGAATCGACTGACTACCACACAATCATCATCAGCATTGGCATGATCATTGCGGGTTAGTTGGGCGGTTCCCCATTGACTGGGACCATTTATTTCGTCTAGCTTATACCTCTGGTCAGGGGAATCGACTGACTACCACACAATCATCATCAGCATTGGCATGATCATTGCGGGTTAGTTGGGCGGTTCCCCATTGACTGGGACCATTTATTTCGTCTAGCTTATACCTCTGGTCAGGGGAATCGACTGACTACCACACAATCATCATCAGCATTGGCATGATCATTGCGGGTTAGTTGGGCGGTTCCCCATTGACTGGGACCATTTATTTCGTCTAGCTTATACCTCTGGTCAGGGGAATCGACTGACTACCACACAATCATCATCAGCATTGGCATGATCATTGCGGGTTAGTTGGGCGGTTCCCCATTGACTGGGACCATTTATTTCGTCTAGCTTATACCTCTGGTCAGGGGAATCGACTGACTACCACACAATCATCATCAGCATTGGCATGATCATTGCGGGTTAGTTGGGCGGTTCCCCATTGACTGGGACCATTTATTTCGTCTAGCTTATACCTCTGGTCAGGGGAATCGACTGACTACCACACAATCATCATCAGCATTGGCATGATCATTGCGGGTTAGTTGGGCGGTTCCCCATTGACTGGGACCATTTATTTTGTCTAGCTTATACCTCTGGTCGGGGAATCGACTGACTACCACACAATCATCATCAGCATTGGCATGATCATTGCGGGTTAGTTGGGCGGTTCCCCATTGACTGGGACCATTTATTTCGTCTAGCTTATACCTCTGGTCAGGGGAATCGACTGACTACCACACAATCATCATCAGCATTGGCATGATCATTGCGGGTTAGTTGGGCGGTTCCCCATTGACTGGGACCATTTATTTCGTCTAGCTTATACCTCTGGTCAGGGGAATCGACTGACTACCACACAATCATCATCAGCATTGGCATGATCATTGCGGGTTAGTTGGGCGGTTCCCCATTGACTGGGACCATTTATTTCGTCTAGCTTATACCTCTGGTCAGGGGAATCGACTGACTACCACACAATCATCATCAGCATTGGCATGATCATTGCGGGTTAGTTGGGCGGTTCCCCATTGACTGGGACCATTTATTTCGTCTAGCTTATACCTCTGGTCAGGGGAATCGACTGACTACCACACAATCATCATCAGCATTGGCATGATCATTGCGGGTTAGTTGGGCGGTTCCCCATTGACTGGGACCATTTATTTTGTCTAGCTTATACCTCTGGTGAGGGGAATCGACTGACTACCACACAATCATCATCAGCATTGGCATGATCATTGCGGGTTAGTTGGGCGGTTCCCCATTGACTGGGACCATTTATTTCGTCTAGCTTATACCTCTGGTCAGGGGAATCGACTGACTACCACACAATCATCATCAGCATTGGCATGATCATTGCAGGTTAGTTGGGCGGTTCCCCATTGACTGGGACCATTTATTTCGTCTAGCTTATACCTCTGGTCAGGGGAATCGACTGACTACCACACAATCATCATCAGCATTGGCATGATCATTGCGGGTTAGTTGGGCGGTTCCCCATTGACTGGGACCATTTATTTCGTCTAGCTTATACCTCTGGTCAGGGGAATCGACTGACTACCACACAATCATCATCAGCATTGGCATGATCATTGCGGGTTAGTTGGGCGGTTCCCCATTGACTGGGACCATTTATTTCGTCTAGCTTATACCTCTGGTCAGGGGAATCGACTGACTACCACACAATCATCATCAGCATTGGCATGATCATTGCGGGTTAGTTGGGCGGTTCCCCATTGACTGGGACCATTTATTTCGTCTAGCTTATACCTCTGGTCAGGGGAATCGACTGACTACCACACAATCATCATCAGCATTGGCATGATCATTGCGGGTTAGTTGGGCGGTTCCCCATTGACTGGGACCATTTATTTCGTCTAGCTTATACCTCTGGTCAGGGGAATCGACTGACTACCACACAATCATCATCAGCATTGGCATGATCATTGCGGGTTAGTTGGGCGGTTCCCCATTGACTGGGACCATTTATTTCGTCTAGCTTATACCTCTGGTCAGGGGAATCGACTGACTACCACACAATCATCATCAGCATTGGCATGATCATTGCGGGTTAGTTGGGCGGTTCCCCATTGACTGGGACCATTTATTTCGTCTAGCTTATACCTCTGGTCAGGGGAATCGACTGACTACCACACAATCATCATCAGCATTGGCATGATCATTGCGGGTTAGTTGGGCGGTTCCCCATTGACTGGGACCATTTATTTCGTCTAGCTTATACCTCTGGTCAGGGGAATCGACTGACTACCACACAATCATCATCAGCATTGGCATGATCATTGCGGGTTAGTTGGGCGGTTCCCCATTGACTGGGACCATTTATTTCGTCTAGCTTATACCTCTGGTCAGGGGAATCGACTGACTACCACACAATCATCATCAGCATTGGCATGATCATTGCGGGTTAGTTGGGCGGTTCCCCATTGATCTAGCTTATACCTCTGGTCAGGGGAATCGACTGACTACCACACAATCATCATCAGCATTGGCATGATCATTGCGGGTTAGTTGGGCGGTTCCCCATTGACTGGGACCATTTATTTCGTCTAGCCTATACCTCTGGTCAGGGGAATCGACTGACTACCACACAATCATCATCAGCATTGTCATGATCATTGCGGGTTAGTTGGGCGGTTCCCCATTGACTGGGACCATTTATTTCGTCTAGCTTATACCTCTGGTCAGGGGAATCGACTGACTACCACACAATCATCATCAGCATTGGCATGATCATTGCGGGTTAGTTGGGCGGTTCCCCATTGACTGGGACCATTTATTTCGTCTAGCTTATACCTCTGGTCAGGGGAATCGACTGACTACCACACAATCATCATCAGCATTGTCATGATCATTGCGGGTTAGTTGGGCGGTTCCCCATTGACTGGGACCATTTATTTCGTCTAGCTTATACCTCTGGTCAGGGGAATCGACTGACTACCACACAATCATCATCAGCATTGGCATGATCATTGCGGGTTAGTTGGGCGGTTCCCCATTGACTGGGACCATTTATTTCGTCTAGCTTATACCTCTGGTCAGGGGAATCGACTGACTACCACACAATCATCATCAGCATTGGCATGATCATTGCGGGTTAGTTGGGCGGTTCCCCATTGACTGGGACCATTTATTTTGTCTAGCTTATACCTCTGGTCAGGGGAATCGACTGACTACCACACAATCATCATCAGCATTGTCATGATCATTGCGGGTTAGTTGGGCGGTTCCCCATTGACTGGGACCATTTATTTCGTCTAGCTTATACCTCTGGTCAGGGGAATCGACTGACTACCACACAATCATCATCAGCATTGGCATGATCATTGCGGGTTAGTTGGGCGGTTCCCCATTGACTGGGACCATTTATTTCGTCTAGCTTATACCTCTGGTCAGGGGAATCGACTGACTACCACACAATCATCATCAGCATTGGCATGATCATTGCGGGTTAGTTGGGCGGTTCCCCATTGACTGGGACCATTTATTTCGTCTCTAGCTTATACCTCTGGTCAGGGGAATCGACTGACTACCACAATTGACTGACTACCACACAATCATCATCAGCATTGGCATGATCATTGCGGGTTAGTTGGGCGGTTCCCCATTGACTGGGACCATTTATTTTGTCTAGCTTATACCTCTGGTGAGGGGAATCGACTGACTACCACACAATCATCATCAGCATTGGCATGATCATTGCGGGTTAGTTGGGCGGTTCCCCATTGACTGGGACCATTTATTTTGTCTAGCTTATACCTCTGGTCAGGGGAATCGACTGACTACCACACAATCATCATCAGCATTGGCATGATCATTGCGGGTTAGTTGGGCGGTTCCCCATTGACTGGGACCATTTATTTTCGTCTAGCTTATACCTCTGGTCAGGGGAATCGACTGACTACCACACAATCATCATCAGCATTGGCATGATCATTGCGGGTTAGTTGGGCGGTTCCCCATTGACTGGGACCATTTATTTCGTCTAGCTTATACCTCTGGTCAGGGGAATCGACTGACTACTACACAATCATCATCAGCATTGGCATGATCATTGCGGGTTAGTTGGGCGGTTCCCCATTGACTGGGACCATTTATTTCGTCTAGCTTATACCTCTGGTCAGGGGAATCGACTGACTACCACACAATCATCATCAGCATTGGCATGATCATTGCGGGTTAGTTGGGCGGTTCCCCATTGACTGGGACCATTTATTTCGTCTAGCTTATACCTCTGGTCAGGGGAATCGACTGACTACCACACAATCATCATCAGCATTGGCATGATCATTGCGGGTTAGTTGGGCGGTTCCCCATTGACTGGGACCATTTATTTCGTCTAGCTTATACCTCTGGTCAGGGGAATCGACTGACTACCACACAATCATCATCAGCATTGTCATGATCATTGCGGGTTAGTTGGGCGGTTCCCCATTGACTGGGACCATTTATTTCGTCTAGCTTATACCTCTGGTCAGGGGAATCGACTGACTACCACACAATCATCATCAGCATTGGCATGATCATTGCGGGTTAGTTGGGCGGTTCCCCATTGACTGGGACCATTTATTTCGTCTAGCTTATACCTCTGGTCAGGGGAATCGACTGACTACCACACAATCATCATCAGCATTGGCATGATCATTGCGGGTTAGTTGGGCGGTTCCCCATTGACTGGGACCATTTATTTCGTCTAGCTTATACCTCTGGTCAGGGAATCGACTGACTACCACACAATCATCATCAGCATTGTCATGATCATTGCGGGTTAGTTGGGCGGTTCCCCATTGACTGGGACCATTTATTTCGTCTAGCTTATACCTCTGGTCAGGGGAATCGACTGACTACCACACAATCATCATCAGCATTGGCATGATCATTGCGGGTTAGTTGGGCGGTTCCCCATTGACTGGGACCATTTATTTCGTCTAGCTTATACCTCTGGTCAGGGGAATCGACTGACTACCACACAATCATCATCAGCATTGGCATGATCATTGCGGGTTAGTTGGGCGGTTCCCCATTGACTGGGACCATTTATTTCGTCTAGCTTATACCTCTGGTCAGGGGAATCGACTGACTACCACACAATCATCATCAGCATTGGCATGATCATTGCGGGTTAGTTGGGCGGTTCCCCATTGACTGGGACCATTTATTTCGTCTAGCTTATACCTCTGGTCAGGGGAATCGACTGACTACCACACAATCATCATCAGCATTGGCATGATCATTGCGGGTTAGTTGGGCGGTTCCCCATTGACTGGGACCATTTATTTCGTCTAGCTTATACCTCTGGTCAGGGGAATCGACTGACTACCACACAATCATCATCAGCATTGGCATGATCATTGCGGGTTAGTTGGGCGGTTCCCCATTGACTGGGACCATTTATTTCGTCTAGCTTATACCTCTGGTCAGGGGAATCGACTGACTACCACACAATCATCATCAGCATTGGCATGATCATTGCGGGTTAGTTGGGCGGTTCCCCATTGACTGGGACCATTTATTTCGTCTAGCTTATACCTCTGGTCAGGGGAATCGACTGACTACCACACAATCATCATCAGCATTGGCATGATCATTGCGGGTTAGATGGGCGGTTCCCCATTGACTGGGACCATTTATTTCGTCTAGCTTATACCTCTGGTCAGGGGAATCGACTGACTACCACACAATCATCATCAGCATTGTCATGATCATTGCGGGTTAGTTGGGCGGTTCCCCATTGACTGGGACCATTTATTTCGTCTAGCTTATACCTCTGGTCAGGGGAATCGACTGACTACCACACAATCATCATCAGCATTGGCATGATCATTGCGGGTTAGTTGGGCGGTTCCCCATTGACTGGGACCATTTATTTCGTCTAGCTTATACCTCTGGTGAGGGGAATCGACTGACTACCACACAATCATCATCAGCATTGGCATGATCATTGCGGGTTAGTTGGGCGGTTCCCCATTGACTGGGACCATTTATTTCGTCTAGCTTATACCTCTGGTCAGGGGAATCGACTGACTACCACACAATCATCATCAGCATTGGCATGATCATTGCGGGTTAGTTGGGCGGTTCCCCATTGACTGGGACCATTTATTTCGTCTAGCTTATACCTCTGGTCAGGGGAATCGACTGACTACCACACAATCATCATCAGCATTGGCATGATCATTGCGGGTTAGTTGGGCGGTTCCCCATTGACTGGGACCATTTATTTCGTCTAGCTTATACCTCTGGTCAGGGGAATCGACTGACTACCACACAATCATCATCAGCATTGGCATGATCATTGCGGGTTAGTTGGGCGGTTCCCCATTGACTGGGACCATTTATTTCGTCTAGCTTATACCTCTGGTCAGGGGAATCGACTGACTACCACACAATCATCATCAGCATTGGCATGATCATTGCGGGTTAGTTGGGCGGTTCCCCATTGACTGGGACCATTTATTTCGTCTAGCTTATACCTCTGGTCAGGGGAATCGACTGACTACCACACAATCATCATCAGCATTGGCATGATCATTGCAGGTTAGTTGGGCGGTTCCCCATTGACTGGGACCATTTATTTCGTCTAGCTTATACCTCTGGTCAGGGGAATCGACTGACTACCACACAATCATCATCAGCATTGGCATGATCATTGCGGGTTAGTTGGGCGGTTCCCCATTGACTGGGACCATTTATTTCGTCTAGCTTATACCTCTGGTCAGGGGAATCGACTGACTACCACACAATCATCATCAGCATTGGCATGATCATTGCGGGTTAGTTGGGCGGTTCCCCATTGACTGGGACCATTTATTTTGTCTAGCTTATACCTCTGGTCAGGGGAATCGACTGACTACCACACAATCATCATCAGCATTGGCATGATCATTGCGGGTTAGTTGGGCGGTTCCCCATTGACTGGGACCATTTATTTCGTCTAGCTTATACCTCTGGTGAGGGGAATCGACTGACTACCACACAATCATCATCAGCATTGTCATGATCATTGCGGGTTAGTTGGGCGGTTCCCCATTGACTGGGACCATTTATTTCGTCTAGCTTATACCTCTGGTCAGGGGAATCGACTGACTACCACACAATCATCATCAGCATTGGCATGATCATTGCGGGTTAGTTGGGCGGTTCCCCATTGACTGGGACCATTTATTTCGTCTAGCTTATACCTCTGGTCAGGGGAATCGACTGACTACCACACAATCATCATCAGCATTGGCATGATCATTGCGGGTTAGTTGGGCGGTTCCCCATTGACTGGGACCATTTATTTTGTCTAGCTTATACCTCTGGTCAGGGGAATCGACTGACTACCACACAATCATCATCAGCATTGGCATGATCATTGCGGGTTAGTTGGGCGGTTCCCCATTGACTGGGACCATTTATTTCGTCTAGCTTATACCTCTGGTCAGGGGAATCGACTGACTACCACACAATCATCATCAGCATTGGCATGATCATTGCGGGTTAGTTGGGCGGTTCCCCATTGAGTGGGACCATTTATTTCGTCTAGCTTATACCTCTGGTCAGGGGAATCGACTGACTACCACACAATCATCATCAGCATTGGCATGATCATTGCGGGTTAGTTGGGCGGTTCCCCATTGACTGGGACCATTTATTTCGTCTAGCTTATACCTCTGGTCAGGGGAATCGACTGACTACCACACAATCATCATCAGCATTGGCATGATCATTGCGGGTTAGTTGGGCGGTTCCCCATTGACTGGGACCATTTATTTCGTCTAGCTTATACCTCTGGTCAGGGGAATCGACTGACTACCACACAATCATCATCAGCATTGGCATGATCATTGCGGGTTAGTTGGGCGGTTCCCCATTGACTGGGACCATTTATTTCGTCTAGCTTATACCTCTGGTCAGGGGAATCGACTGACTACCACACAATCATCATCAGCATTGGCATGATCATTGCGGGTTAGTTGGGCGGTTCCCCATTGACTGGGACCATTTATTTCGTCTAGCTTATACCTCTGGTCAGGGGAATCGACTGACTACCACACAATCATCATCAGCATTGGCATGATCATTGCGGGTTAGTTGGGCGGTTCCCCATTGACTGGGACCATTTATTTCGTCTAGCTTATACCTCTGGTCAGGGGAATCGACTGACTACCACACAATCATCATCAGCATTGGCATGATCATTGCGGGTTAGTTGGGCGGTTCCCCATTGACTGGGACCATTTATTTCGTCTAACTTATACCTCTGGTCAGGGGAATCGACTGACTACCACACAATCATCATCAGCATTGGCATGATCATTGCGGGTTAGTTGGGCGGTTCCCCATTGACTGGGACCATTTATTTCGTCTAGCTTATACCTCTGGTCAGGGGAATCGACTGACTACCACACAATCATCATCAGCATTGGCATGATCATTGCGGGTTAGTTGGGCGGTTCCCCATTGACTGGGACCATTTATTTCGTCTAGCTTATACCTCTGGTCAGGGGAATCGACTGACTACCACACAATCATCATCAGCATTGGCATGATCATTGCGGGTTAGTTGGGCGGTTCCCCATTGACTGGGACCATTTATTTCGTCTAGCTTATACCTCTGGTCAGGGGAATCGACTGACTACCACACAATCATCATCAGCATTGGCATGATCATTGCGGGTTAGTTGGGCGGTTCCCCATTGACTGGGACCATTTATTTCGTCTAGCTTATACCTCTGGTCAGGGGAATCGACTGACTACCACACAATCATCATCAGCATTGGCATGATCATTGCGGGTTAGTTGGGCGGTTCCCCATTGACTGGGACCATTTATTTCGTCTAGCTTATACCTCTGGTCAGGGGAATCGACTGACTACCACACAATCATCATCAGCATTGGCATGATCATTGCGGGTTAGTTGGGCGGTTCCCCATTGACTGGGACCATTTATTTCGTCTAGCTTATACCTCTGGTCAGGGGAATCGACTGACTACCACACAATCATCATCAGCATTGGCATGATCATTGCGGGTTAGTTGGGCGGTTCCCCATTGACTGGGACCATTTATTTCGTCTAGCTTATACCTCTGGTCAGGGGAATCGACTGACTACCACACAATCATCATCAGCATTGGCATGATCATTGCGGGTTAGTTGGGCGGTTCCCCATTGACTGGGACCATTTATTTCGTCTAGCTTATACCTCTGGTCAGGGGAATCGACTGACTACCACACAATCATCATCAGCATTGGCATGATCATTGCGGGTTAGTTGGGCGGTTCCCCATTGACTGGGACCATTTATTTCGTCTAGCTTATACCTCTGGTCAGGGGAATCGACTGACTACCACACAATCATCATCAGCATTGGCATGATCATTGCGGGTTAGTTGGGCGGTTCCCCATTGACTGGGACCATTTATTTCGTCTAGCTTATACCTCTGGTCAGGGGAATCGACTGACTACCACACAATCATCATCAGCATTGGCATGATCATTGCGGGTTAGTTGGGCGGTTCCCCATTGACTGGGACCATTTATTTCGTCTAGCTTATACCTCTGGTCAGGGGAATCGACTGACTACCACACAATCATCATCAGCATTGGCATGATCATTGCGGGTTAGTTGGGCGGTTCCCCATTGACTGGGACCATTTATTTCGTCTAGCTTATACCTCTGGTCAGGGGAATCGACTGACTACCACACAATCATCATCAGCATTGGCATGATCATTGCAGGGTTAGTTGGGCGGTTCCCCATTGACTGGGACCATTTATTTCGTCTAGCTTATACCTCTGGTCAGGGGAATCGACTGACTACCACACAATCATCATCAGCATTGGCATGATCATTGCGGGTTAGTTGGGCGGTTCCCCATTGACTGGGACCATTTATTTTGTCTAGCTTATACCTCTGGTCAGGGGAATCGACTGACTACCACACAATCATCATCAGCATTGGCATGATCATTGCGGGTTAGTTGGGCGGTTCCCCATTGACTGGGACCATTTATTTCGTCTAGCTTATACCTCTGGTCAGGGGAATCGACTGACTACCACACAATCATCATCAGCATTGGCATGATCATTGCGGGTTAGTTGGGCGGTTCCCCATTGACTGGGACCATTTATTTCGTCTAGCTTATACCTCTGGTCAGGGGAATCGACTGACTACCACACAATCATCATCAGCATTGGCATGATCATTGCGGGTTAGTTGGGCGGTTCCCCATTGACTGGGACCATTTATTTCGTCTAGCTTATACCTCTGGTCAGGGGAATCGACTGACTACCACACAATCATCATCAGCATTGGCATGATCATTGCGGGTTAGTTGGGCGGTTCCCCATTGACTGGGACCATTTATTTTGTCTAGCTTAGTCCCACATTGCCTAATCATCATCGGCTTACCTTATGCGAGTACGTGGTCATTCCCACACCAAACGCCAATCCACCCAGTGTCGCATCTCCAATTTCCAGTGTCACAGCCAAAGTGTATCCCCTCAATAATTCATTTTTTGAATGATTCCAAATCATGTTAAGATACTTCGGTACAAGATATTTGCATATTTCTCGAACAGTGACATTCGGCTCGACGGTCACCGTAAGATTTTGCTCGTCGAGATTCAAAACATCATGAAGATCGATGGGAATCTGATGGCAAGCCTTCTGAAATATTCAAAAATGGAGGAGCTAGTGAGTTTAGAAATGGCGACCTTATCGAAAAATGTCACGGAAAGGCTAAGCCAATTCGGACGCGCTGTGCACAACGGCTTCCTCTGATTCACAGGAAGTCGATTCCATTCAAGAATCTGTATATCTTTGATCTACTTAGAATATTGATCTGCCTTGATTCCAACCTGATTTCTGATATTGTCAACTCTGCTTGCGTGCGTTGAAGATTTTGCTATTTTCCGGTTGAACCAAATACGGAATTGAATGAACAAATCAAACAGCTAATATAATTGGTAATCGTTGCGAGACCCAAAATGCAAATTGAACTTACAAAACTCGCCGGAAGGCAGAAGAGAACGATAACCAACCCGCGATTATCCTCAAGCCAGCGAATCGTCTTCGATTTCAGCGAGCTCGTCCAAGCGGTCATTGCCCAGCAGAATCTAAATTAGGAAAATCGCGGAAAAAAAAGAAATTGGTTGGTTGCAGCGAAAAATCAATCAATTAATGATAACAATTATGGAGATAAGAGGTGTCACAAATTATCGGCATAGTTAACATAATAAAAATGGGAAAAGCTCTTTGAAAGATAAGGGGTTTGCAAACATTAGCGAAACTTTCAAATTGGGACGAGAAGCTTAAGGACACGATTTTTCAAGGATTCATTCTAGCGAAAGTAGAGTGTAGTCGGAATTGCGTTTAAATTACCGCCTTTGGTCTCGTGTGGAACAAAGTTTTTTTGTGGGAGCAATAAATTCAATTCCTAAATTCATCGAATTAGGTTAGCGAAAATTTCAAATCGAAATTTTTCGCGCCATAAAAAAAATCATGGCTAAAATCGAATTTTCTGAATTTTTTAAAATTCGCGGACTTTTTTAATTGGTCCCATTAAATAAAATATGCTCATATTGGTCAAAAAAGGACTCATGATTATCACTCAGCGAAAAAAATAATTGGCACTTTTTTCTGTAAAACAAACATTTTTTTGATTCATAATTTTTTATTTTTTTTTACAATTTTGAGCAAAAATGCATTTTTCCATACGAGACCCTGCAATTCAAATAACAAATAAATTGCATTTAAGATTTTCTTCTTGAACTATTCAACAAGTCCCCTTTTCGTCTATTGGCTTCTTTTGATCTACCAAATGTTGGTTGGCACGCAAGCAACTAATGATCAAAATATTCAAAAAGAAATTTTTTTAAATGTTTTGGTTTCGTTTTGAATATTCAAATACTCGTCAATATTTGCGCGAAGTCGTCATTCAACCAAAAAAAAAAGAAAACGTCGCTCCCATTGACTAAGAAGGCGCATCATCGTGTTTATTTGCGCTTGCCACTAGTAGTAGTAGTAATCGCGACTATTAAAGTACCCATCAACGTCGTCATTTTTCGTCGGTGTCGACATTGGCCGGTTTCTGCGGCCAAAGTTCGCAAACAATTCGATCCGGCTGATGGCATTCTGCTCATTGTGCTTTTGTTTGTCGCACCGCCAAAGAAAGTCGAACCCACAGAATCGCAATTATCTTGGAAGGAAATTTTTTGACAAAGACAAATGTGTGCACAGTTTTTATTGCGATTCGCACCGAGCACACACACACACACAATTCCATAAATGGTCAAAACACGCACTTCAAATATTTGCTCGACCGCTTTTCGCCACGCCCCCACACCTCCTACAATATGACCGGCGAGAATCGCCAATCATTCAAGCTCCTTGGATCCGATCCGATCCGATCCTTTCCCTTTCAATCGTCGTATCTATTCGTTGTTTCTCGTCTTAAGGTCACCAGCAATTTTGCGAAAAATCTGCGATATCCTCCTTCTCAAGGTGACGTCCTCCAGCTCCTTGATATCACACCGTTTGAATTATTCATGAATTTCACGTCATCGGCTTTTTTGCTGTTGTATGAAGGTATAAAAAAAAACCAACCCTTCCCTTCCTGGGCCAATTTCTAAAAAACCGTTTTCTTCTATTGTCCCCCCTTGTAAAAAATAGTATTTAAGAGTCGTCAGGACCAATTTCCGCGTATTCAAACGCCTATACTGATAACCAGTTTTTTTTCTGCTTCCTGTCCCATTTTTTTCACTTCTTCTCATCCGTTTCCACTTTTTTTTTATCACCACCTTCGATCGCGAGACGTACGTGGCAGCGATTTTCATCATTTCCCAAAAAAAAAAAATCGGCCCCGTCGTTTTTTTTTGTTGGTTTGCGATAAAACGTCTCCAGAGACGCGTGTGCGAAACGCATGGACCTTTTTTGTCGTCGTCGTCGTCGTCTAGTTTGAACGCGAACTTCGCCAATGTTGATTGTTCAGATGTTGTCGAACATCTCAACGCTGGTGATCATTGCGTTGCCGATCGTCGCGGCGATTCCGCGCGTGCCATTCGTCTCCAACGACGACGGCGAGAAGACGACGGCTGACTATCAAGTCGGCACCACTGAAGGCTATTTCGAGGCGTCGAAACTCCTTCAGAAGAGCGTCAACTTATCGGTAAGCGGATTTTTTTTTGGTTTTGAATCGCCCAGCCAATCAAAAATTTCCAGTTGGATCCGTGCGACGACTTTTTCGAGTTCGCGTGCCGCAAATGGGTCGACAGCCATCCGATTCCCGACTATCTCACCTCGTACTCGCAATTCGTTGTGACACGCGAGAAGGTCCTCGCCGAGATGCGCCAACTCTACGAGGATGCCGCCAGCACTCCGACGTCGAAATCGATCGCGTTGATCAAACAAATCTACAAGACGTGCATGGACACCGAGAGGCACAACGCGATCGGCGCTCGCGATTTGCTCGACAAGATCAAAACGTTCGGCTATTGGCCGATGGTGCACAACGAGCTTTGGCGCGAGTCGAGTTTCGATCTCACCAAACTGCTCACCAACACGATTCAATCGCGCGACGTTTCCGTCTTCTTCGATTTCGGACCGTCGGAGGATTCGAGGAACGTCTCAAGACGGCTTATCAACTTTGATCAAGGAAGTTTGGGATTGGGCTATTCGACGAGAGAATACTATTTGGATGAGAAGAAGTACCGAAAGCAGATGAGCGCTTATCGGAAGTACACGATTGGCAAAGTTCGACTCTACACACAAGACGCCGGATTGCCAGTGAACGAGACGAAAATTGCGGCCGATGTCGATGAGATCATCGAGTTTGAGAAGAAATGGGCGAAGGTGCTTGTCGCCGAAGAGGATCGCCGCAATTACACACAACAATACAATGTGCGAAACTTCAATGATATGCAGAAATATGTGCCGATTGTAAGCGAGAGGCGAATGCGCAACAATCGACGACAATTTGCAGATTGACTGGCGGCGACTTTTCATTTCAACAACACCATTTTTTGTGCACTCCTACATCGCAACAAATCCGATTATTATTATCAGCGATGTCGATTATTTGGAAAAGTGAGTTCGAATTGTTTATAGATTAATATTTTGCTGAAAATTTGAGCATGTCAAAATTGCTCCAAGAAACTGACCCGAGAGTCATTACTAACTATATTCTTCTGCGCTACGCCGGCTCATGGAGCCAAGAAATTGGAACGAAATATGAGGATCTTCAGCAGGTTGGAATAATGACGAATGTTTTTTTTTGAGCGAAAATATAATTTCAGGAATTCGCATTCCAAATGTATGGTCGCAAGCAGCGGCAGCCTCGCTGGAAAGATTGCGTCTCGAATTCCGGCTCGAAATTGAGTTTCGCCTCATCGGCGATGTACGTTCGACGATACTTCGATGCGAATGCGAAGAACACGACGCTGGCAATGATCGACGATCTTCAAGAATCATTCAGAAATATGATGCACGTCAATGATTGGATGGATGAGAACACCAAGAAGGTTTTTTTAATTTTTGAAATTCGACGTTTCGACCAACCGGATAGCTTGATTTCAGTTCGCTTTGCAAAAAGCCAGCGAGATGATCAACCAGATCGGCTATCCAGACTTTATTCTCAACGACGAAAAACTTGATGATTGGTATAAGGGGCTTGAAGGCGCCCAGGATGACACCTACAGCGCACTTGTCGAGAAGACGATTCAATGGCGCAACACGTTCCATTATAGACGCCTTCTCGAGCCGGTGAATCGACACGAGTTCATTTCGAGCGCCGCCGTTGTCAACGCGTTCTACTCGCCGACAAGAAACGCGATCGGTTGGCGAGTTTTCTCGACGAGACCCATTTGACGATTTTCAGCATTCCCCGCCGGCATTCTTCAACAGCCATTCTTTGATGCGCGATTCCCGAAAGCGCTCAATTACGGCGGTATCGGCGCCGTCATCGGGCACGAGATCACCCATGGATTTGACGACACAGGTAGAACTCTCCGTCACTAACCCAATACTAACCATACTAACTATAATATCGAACTAGATATTTGAAAAATCAAGAAAAATGATAATCGTCGACGTTTTAGGACGTCAATTCGACAATGTCGGCAACCTTCGCGATTGGTGGGATAACAGCACCGCGGTGAAATTCACCGAACGCGCTCAATGCATCATCGAGCAGTATGGAGCAGTGCCAGTGGAGCAGACGGACTTGAAGATTAATGGAAAATTGACGCAGGGCGAGAACATCGCCGACAATGGTGGCATCAAACAAGCGTTCAAGGTGGGTATTTCGAGTGGCGAAGCGAATTGTTAACATTCGAATCCCAACAGGCCTACCAACGCTATTTGGAGAAGAACGGTGGACAGGAGCCGAGATTGCCGGGTCTCGAAACGCTTACCAATGAGCAGCTGTTTTTCGTCGGCTACGCTCAAACGTGGTGCGGCTCGAAGACCGTCGAGACGAGAACACTTCATGCGCTGACCGATCCGCACAGTCCGGAGACGGCTCGTGTCAATGTGGTGCTCTCGAATCAGCCGGAGTTTGCGAACGCGTTCAAATGCGCCGCCGGTACCAAAATGAACCCGACGAATCGTTGCGTCGTCTGGTAGACATTCACCGTTTTTCATTTTCCTTTGTTGCTGTACATATGTGCTCATTGCTCTGACTAGTATATCATATTGATAGAAAATTTTTCGTGGTTGATTTGCAACGAATGTATGTCAGTTTGTCTTTTTTGTATTGTAGGCGAGTTATAAACAATCTTGTAAATAAATTAATTTACATTGAAAAAATTATATCTGAATGCGTACACACCGGTAATCGGACGAGCGCAAAATAAATTAAACGATTTGCTCGAGTTGCTTTGCGTAGAATATCGTTTGGGTGGCGATGCGCTTTGTGTCGAGAGTTGGCGGTTTGTCCTGAGCGACTTCGACGTTGTCGAACACGAAGCTCTTACCATCCTGCTTCCAGTTTCTCTGAATTCGGTGGATTGGTTTTGAATATTGCTCGAAGATATGAAGCTACCATTTTCGCGAACTCCGCAAGCTGCTTCTCGTTATCGCAAAGAAGCATCACGGCAGCATCTTTGATGTTGAGAAATTTGAACGACTTCTCGATGGACGATGCAATCTCGCCTCTGAAATGTCGGCGTTTATTTTATAATTAAATATTAGACAAATATTTACCTTATAGTATCTACCATAGTCTTAATGAATGGTTCATAGAAAGGACTTGGTATATTCTTTTCCGTGAGGATCACTTTATTGTAAGCGCCTTCCATGATGCTTTGCTCGATGCGAACCGGGGTCACAATGTAAGCGTTGGAAGTTTGCTCCGAATGAGGAACTTGCTCCAAGAGCTGGAAAATTTCCGAATTGATAGTTTTTATAACGTTGCACTTTACCATATGGAACTCGGCCAAACGATTGTGGGCTAAATAAAACATCAAGTTTAAGCCGATCATGAGATATTTGTTTTCGGTATGCTTTGGAGCCATTTCATAGATTTTAAAAACCTTAAATAAAAAAGAATAGCAGCACTTTCATAAGAATTACCGATTGAATGGTTGCATGGAAAGTCGCCATGTCGCCCGTAATAATAGAGAAAAGAGCTGTGATTTCGACAAGATCCTTGTCGGCCAAAAGAGCTTGTTCGTCATTCAAAGAGGTGTCGGTGGCAAGAGCTTTCTGTAAATTATTTTTTTTTTATATCTCAAAGCTAAATTTGCTTCAAAAAAAGCGAAAATCTCGCTGTTTTGTACGATCTCAATTAGAACAAATTTTACTCACCGACAAATTGTCTAGAGCAGCTTTAATCCCATTAATATCTCGTGGCTGTTTCGCCCAAACCGCCAATAAGTTCTTGTGAGCAGCAGCGGCCATTGATGACTACAGAAAAATCAATTTATTTTGGTGAAAAAATAAAAATTTAAACGAGGTTCGTCTCGTAAATATTGGCGAGGAGATAGAATGACTATGGTCTCGCACGGAGCGCAAGGAAATATCATGTGCGCCTTTAACCTGGCATCTCTCCAAGTGTGTGTTTGCCTCAAAGCGACCGTTTTTTTTCGGATGTTTATTATTTTTCTTTTGTTTTCTTTTGTTTTTCGCATTTTTAAACCATTTTCTAATACTTTTATTAATATTTCAATTTATTTGAACAGGATTTTTTGTTTCTAATCGTTTTTTTTCCTTAAAATATTCGTTTTACGTTTATTTATTGCGAAACCCATATTTCCTTCAGCAACATGCCGGTTACTGTGTCATTCAAGACATTGACGCAATCGAGTTTCACTATTGATCTCGATGAAGGGCTCACTGTAAGATTAATTAAATATTTATTTTTTGTAGAATTGACTTTAGATCGCTGAAGTCAAGCAGAAAATCGCAGAGGGGCGTGGGGATGAATTCGCCACAGATTTGCAAAAGCTCATCTATAATGGAAAGGTTAATATTTCGTTTATAATGAACCTATTCGTGCAATAAAAAATACACATTTTTCGAATGAAAGTTGTAAAAAAGCACATTTTATGTATGTTTTGATATTTTTATTAAAAAAAAGGACATTTCGTCTCTTAAAATTAATATTCAATTCTTTTTTTTAAGATTCTTGATGATGCCCTTAAAGTTGGAGATGTTGGATTCGAAACCTCCAAGTTTGTTGTGGTAATGCTCACTAAGGTAAATTTGGTAAAAATTTGAAAATTAAAAATTGACTTTTTCATTTAGAGAAAGGTTGCGCCGGCGCCAACTCCTGCTGCTGAATCTGCTGCCACTCCAGCTCCTGCTGCCCCAGCCGCTACTGCTCCGGCTGCTGCACCAGCTGCCGAAACAGCTTCAGCTCCGGCTCCAGCTCCTGCTACTGAAAACTTCACCGCATCTCAAGAAAGCTCGATCGCTGCCATTACTGGAATGGGATATCCACGTGATCAAGTTATTGCCGCCCTCAAGGCCGCGTATTGGAACGGCGATCGCGCTGTCGAGTTTCTGCTCAGCGGCATTCCGGATTCGGTGGCCGATGAGGTCCAAAACCCAGCTGGAGAAGACCTTCCATTCAATGGAGAAGACGACGACGTGCCAGGAGACCTCAGCGCTCTTCAGAACATGCCACAGATGGAGGAAATTCGCAGCCTTGTGCAACAGAACCCGGAAATGTTGGCTATGGTTCTTCAGCAGCTCGCCACTGTCAACCCATCGCTCGTGCAGGCTATCCAGAACAACCAACAGCAATTTATAAACATGATCAACGGTGTGGTAAGTAAAAAAAAGAAAAAAGAATCAAAATTTGGACTATATAAAATGATTCAGGGAACTGGCGCTACCGGAACTGGTGGTGCTGCGGCCGGAGGTGGCGCCGCTGCCGGCGGAGCCGCTGGAGCACCACGAAGAGAGCAACACGTCATTGAGCTCTCCGCTACTGAAATGGCCGCTATTGAGCGAATCAAGTCAATGGGATTCCAAGTGCCAGACCAAGTTATTGTTGAGGTGAAAAAATAATTAATGGAAATGTAGATAATATATAATTTAGGCCTACCTGGCCTGCGAAAAGAACGAAGATGCCGCCGTTGACTTCATCCTGAATAACATGGTTAGTTTTGGTTAAATTCAACAATCATCTTTTTTTTCAGGACGATCAACAGTAGTTTCAATGTCAAATGTGTGTGTGCGTTTTTTTTTTTTTGAAAAACTATACATCATATACATAGTCTCTTCCTTTCGTGTTTATTGTTCACCCATCCCTACCGGTCACCCATTACTATCATCGCGGCGGTAATCTATTATAAAAACGCTTTTGCCCCAGCTTCAACGGTTTCGTTTGCCAGACATTACCCGCGTTTTGCCGTTTTACAAACCAAAATCTGAGTTTTCGTGGATAATGCCCTTTTTATTTGAAAATTTATTTCTCTCTCTCTCTCCCTTTACCATTATTTATTTATTTATATAACTAAGTATTATGCATACGATTTGACATAATTGAATAAAAGGACATTTTCTAGGTGTGTTGAGTTGATTTTTAGAGGTTGATGCACTCAGGAGCAATACTTTTTAAAAGGATGGATAGGGAAATCAGCGGCGATGTTCAGAATGCCAAAATTGTCCGAAGACACTTTGAAGGAGCAGGAGGAACGGGCGGAATATGTGAAGAATATAGGAATCGAGTATAGATTCGGATGCTATGAAGAGAAGCGGCCAGAATCTTGCCAGCTTCTAGGAGAGTATATGGAAGCGCTTCAGCAGAACTTCGCCGCGGCATTGGCGATCTTCAAGAAGAATTGCGAGGAGCGTAAATACCCGAAGAGCTGCTTCAAGTATGGAATGTACTTGTTGGCGGGAAAAGGTAATTTAGAAGATGTTTGAATTGTCAAGATGAGAGATGCTCATAGAATGCGAGCCAAGTCTGAAGAAGATGATCGAGCCAATGAAGATTGCATGCGACGCCGATATCCGTCAAGGATGTCGATATTTATCGCTGGTCCATTGGAATGGCGAGAAGGACCGACCGGCGAATTCGGAATTGGCCGAGAAATATATGAGAAGGTTTGTTGGTGAACCTTTGAGAAGGTTGCTCGCATCAGTTTTGACGAAGTCTCCCAAAATCATTACGAAAGCTTTTTTTTTTTAAATTTATTTTTCGGCCAAATTATTCTTTGACAAATTATACCTGGCGATTGTCCGCAGAAGAATTGGTGTTTCGAGAAAAATGGCAAAAATTTTGCGGAATTTCGAATCTGAATTTTTTTTTGTTGCAAACTACTTATTAAGACAGCGTAACAAATCGTGTTAGTATATTTTTTGCCGCGTTTTTCTAGATTCGTGCAAATTTTTGGAATTTTACAATCTTATCCGCAAAATTTCCAGTCGAATCGGCTTGATTCTGGAGTCGATTTTTGTCGGATGTGATTAGTTTTGAGTTACCAGAGATGGCCCACATCTGCTCAACGTACGTGTCGTTGTTATTTTCAAATCTTAATTTGTCTGAAAAGTATCTAAAAACAATTTTAGGGCGTGCGAACTTGAAGATGGTGAAGCTTGCTGGCTGCTGAGTACCTGGTATATGGGAAATAAGGAGAAGTTCAAAACGACGACCGCTGGAGAGCCAAAGGTTTTTTTTTTGCGCAATTGCTCCCCCCACCGTGGCATTATTTTATTTTTGTTTCGATTTATAATTAGAAATTTGAATCTGCTTGAAAAATGAGTGGAATGTTTGGAATCCTTGCCTATTTTTTTCTAATCCCTCAAACAAAAAAAAGATAATGACCAAGTGACGGCATGTCTGTTTTTATGCTTCCTTCTTTTTTTTTACTATACTAAACTGATAAGAAATGTGTTTATTTGCGTTCGAATAGCCCCCTTTTTTTTAGGAACTCGACCGCACGTCGCTCGGCGAGCTCAAGCGCGATATGAGCAAATCGCTGGAGTTTGCGATTCGCGCGTGTGAACTCGACGTTCCGCAGAGTTGCGCGAATGCCTCAAGGTAGTGATGACAATCGGCGGACGACATTCAAGACCTCCATTTCAGAATGTTCAAATTGGGAGATGGTATTCCGAAAGACCTCGACAAGGCGAAACTATATGCCGACAAGGCGAAAGAAATTATGGAAACGATAAAATCGAAAGATTCGACCGCTGGATTCACCGGGTGATTTCGCAATCTCTCCGTATTATTATTTCTTTTAGGTATTTAAATATAGTTGTAAATAATAATTAATTTGGTTACGAGTTTCGTCTAGAAAATCAAACAATATAAATATTTTATTATTATTATTTTTATTATTCGTCGTTTGCGAGATCTGGTGCGTGTTTGAGATCAGTGAATGTTATGATGAGAAAAGCAATTTTACTAATAAGTTATATTTGAGGGGTTGAGGGTCTGACTAGACGGGCGGTGCGAAGTGCGGCATAATCGAGAATGTCAATGAGTCGGGATTGATGTGCTTGAGCCTATGCGAGTGATTCCAAGTGAGGCCGTTCAATTGGATCGGAAGAGCTCCGCGGAGGTATTTTGAGAGAATGTTCTGTAACATTTGAAATTTGAAAAATATCTCTAATTAAAAAAAACCTCAATGAACGGCTTGTTCGCTTCGATTTTGGCGTCGAGTGGCGTCGCGAAAAACGCGCCAAATTTTCGCGACGCCGAAATTTTGACGATTTCCACCGATCGCAACTCGAAATCGCTGGACCACTCGATGCGGCCATCGGCGTTCGGCGCGCTCACCATCGGATTGCGCATTATTAAGACGACGTCGGTGTCGACGTTGAAGAGCGCGTGGGCGACACGTGAGAACGTCGTCGTGATCGGCAGAACGACGAGAATCTCGTCGGCGAGTCGAATTGTCGGCCGATCGCGAAGCGATGACTCAATGTGGCCTTTAAGATTTATTGACTCGTGGTTGATTTTATCGCCTCCATGACTCACCATCGCCGAACTCGCTGTTTCTCAGATGTTCGGCAAGTTCTGGAACGCTGTTCCAAAGGAATCTCGTTTCAGCGCCTGTCGACAATTTCGCGAGCTCGCTGTTGATGAGGCTCTCGGTCACCGAGATTCGAATGGCTTGCTAGAATATCGATAGGAATTGATGGAAACCTCTTGAAGCGATTTACCTCGTCAGCTGGCGGATTGTGAAGATTCACAACGACATCAACCGTTGATGGATGATCGCCTTCGCTGATATCGAGCAGCTTTACCGAATTGGCAAGCCGCTTACTGAATCGCTCGACAAATTTTTCGGCCTCCTTGCAGACTTGATCGTTGATTGTGTGAAGCATGCTCGTCCGAATGTTCTTCGTGATCTGTTCGGGAAACGCCGGCGTCATTACCACACGCGATTCGTCGAGCTCCAACGAGCACGCGGCATCAGGAGTCTATAAACAATCAACGCTCAATAATCCGGTATTCTTATCTAATCACGGAAATTACCAATTGATAATTGGGTGTTGATCTACGGACAGGCATCGAAAAGTGGAAATCGGTCATGATGAACTCGAATTGGCCCTCCCTTTTCGTCTTGTACTGCGCCGAATATTGGCCGAGAAGCCGCGCGGAGCCGCCGAGAAGCTTCAAGTTGATCACGTCAGGAGCGATGAGCTCATAGCTAATGCGCGGCATGTGCAAGTCAACGAGCTGAATGTGGTCGACTTTGAGCTCCAGACCCAAATAGGTCGAGTGAAACGGTGGTGGCGAAATGCGGATGAGTCGATCATGGATTGCCGATAGTTCTCTCTGAAGGAATAGAATTCGCCAATCAATGGTCTCGAAAAGAAACAAAAAGCTCTTGAACATTTTTTAAAATAATTTTTTAAGTATTTTGGTTATTTTCAAAGTGTCAAATTATGTGCTCATTTTAGCGCGAAATTCAAAATTTTCAAATTCGTCCGCCCACGACAATACTTGCCCTCAATGGGAAATTTTTGTAGCAATCCAACAAAAAAGAGGTTGAAGGGTGGGGGGGGCGGTAGGGGATTATTTCTTGTAAGCGATCTTCGAAATTGTGTATGAGTAAACATTTGCATTCGATTTAAATCGAATGACGTAAACGACGATGACGTAAACGACGACAAAAAGACAAACGCACACCTTGAACAAATGGGCGATCGAGTTTGGCGAAACATCGACGAGCACCTCGCCGCGTGTCGTCGTCAGAAGAAGAAGAAGCAGATGAATGAGAAGCTGTTGCATTCGCGTATCGCTGACAGTCTGGTCTGAAACATTCTCGAATTATTACGGTGGCGGAAAACTTGGTAGAACGACGACGATGGCCAACTGGTTCGGCAAACACATGAAACAAAAAGTGAAAATGTGAGGCTTAAAATATGGCCTCCTCTTTTTCTCCCCGCCCGCGGCTTATTTTTTTGCAATGTTGATAAGAAATCAACATTGACAGGGGGTAAAATGGGTGCTCATCAAAATGGGTGCTTTTTGTGAGGGCGCGCCGAAGTGGGCGGGCGTTCGACAACCGTCGTTTTTTGAAAAGCAGCCGCTGATGACGTCACGAGTACAGTGCGGATATCAAATTGATGGAGTTTTTTTCGGATTGCCAGCTCAATGATAACCATTCTGCACTCATGACGTAGACAATTTGATTCATTTACTAGCGTTCCACTTTCGTTCCGATTTTTGTAAAGCTTTACACATTATGTTTCTTTGTCTTTTTTTTGCGACGAAAATTGATCAATGTGTAGTTTCTGAGAAAACAAAAAAGCGGAAATTTTGAATTCGGCTATTCGCTGAATATCGCATTCGGTTTTTCCTGATTGGTTGAAAATGATATCATCAAATCATGTTGATTTGGTATTTGAACGTTGAAAGATTGATCTGCGAAACATGTCTCTTTGTCTGATGATTACTGTAGCCAGTGATGGCTGATGTTGTAGTTTTGAGAATCATCGAAATGATAATGACAATAACAAAAAATAGATTGGCCGAACGAAAAAAAGAATGTAGTGCGTTTTCTATTTTTATGCCGTCGTGCGAAAGTTTTGTGACTTGACACGCGTTTTCGGTGAGAACAACTTGCAAGATCTTAATGAACTCGAAATGTCAAGAAACAAACTAAAAAAGGGATGAGTCGTTAATGGTTCTATTAAAAATCCCCGCTTCAATCGCTTCGAGACCCAATTCACAAGGAAGTGATTTCAGATCGAAAAATTGCAAAATAATTAATTTTGTGACAAGACCCTAGATTATTGAAAACCGCACGACTCCCAAAATAGAAGCCACAGGGGTTACGGTATCTCAATGAATCCGAGAAACCAGATTCTAGAAATAAACGAATATGCGAACAACATGCCAACCAATTCGATAACTCTCATTCATTTTATTGAAGAAACGAAGCGCATTTCTCCAATCCTCCATTGCCCTTCATTTTTTTTGAGCGGTCAATGTGAGAAATGGTGATCGATGACATATTTGATGTTTAGTTGGAAAAAAAATGAGAGGCGGGATTATTTTGAAATACATAAATTACGGTAAATCGAAAAGTGTTTCAACGACGAAACACTCCGGAAGTGAGCGGCCAAAAATAGAATGGCGCGACGCCGAAAATAGAGAGACGATTCGCGATCGCGTTTTCGGCCGATTCGATTCCACGCGCGCATCTCTCGTTGACAACGAAACTCTGATTTATCATCAATTCGCGCACGATTTTTTCTTTATTACATTGACGAGACGAAACAACTTGAGAATTACCGCAAAAACGAGACGACGAAGAAGAAGAGCGAAACAACGAATCATTGCGTCTTGTCGAGACCTTCCATTTCCGTCGGTTTACCTTTGGAACCAGCCGTTCGATTCCGCCGCTGTAATATGCATAATTAGCGGGGAAAAGTAGTGGATTTCTGGAATTGATTGAAATCGCTGATGCGCCAATTTATAAAGGCGCATATAGTAATCTATTCCGAAACAAAGTCTTACATCCAAATGCTCCTGAAGCGAATTATCAATACCGGTGAGCAGCGAGGTGCTCTGCGTCCTTGGCAGCACGGTATCATTGTTCAACGGCGCGGTTTTCTGCGCCACCGATTTCGCGATCGGTTGAGCAATGGCCGCCGGTTTCAGAATCGTGCGTCCCTGAAAAATTTCGGCGATTCTCATACAAGACATCATCGGCTAAAACGAGTTCCTACCGATTGATCGTCGCCATTATATTTGCCTTGCTGCTCGAGCTTCGCCTGATTGACAGCGTCAGTGAGACTCACGAACATTCGATTAGGTGGGACCTTCTCAAAGAAATCGGTTGAGTCGAGAATTTGGCGAACCGTTTCTAAAAAATCGACATTTGCTTTTTTTTGAAGGGTGGGAAGCCAATAAAAATCTACCTTTGGTGTTGGCGAAGAGGACCTCAATATCTATTGACTTGTAATCGGTGAAGACTTGCATCAACGAATCTTTTCCCATCAAATCAATATAAGGAATTGACGAGCAATCTAGGAATGGTTCAAATTATTAAAAAAAAAGAAGCAATCCATGCGTCTAATATACCTAGAATAATATGAGTGAGCTGTGTGATTTCAAACTCTTCCTTTCGACTTGCCGATCTGTCGGACCCCAACTTTTTCACTCGTTCACCTTTGATTTCAAGCTCTGCAAAAAAAAAGAAACGCTAAATCTTTAGAAATCATCAATTCTCTCCAACGCGTTTCGTCTTTTGTCACCAGCGGCGCTTCCAAATCGTTTTGTCGCCGCTTCTTCTCCGCTTCGCGATTCTTCTTCTCCTCTTCGGCAATTTTGCCCTTCACTGCAATAAATCGAATTGTTGGCGATGATGGCGATTGATAATCGTCGTACCGATGATCGGATTGATACCGCAAGTGCTGTGAATGCGCGAGAGGAACAGCTCAGAGTTGGCAAAGTATAATGGAGCATCGAAGCGGAACACCTTGATTCCGGGAATTTCAACAGCTGCGCCATAATGACTCAATCCTCGAAAATGATTTGTACCCTTGATTCGTCCTAATAAGGTACTGTCAGCCCTTAAAAAAATAATAATGTTAAAATTTATTTTTATTGTCAAAGTCGGACGAGACTGAGACAATTTGTGTATTCCACACGGACAATGTTCCGAATGTGTTGTTCGTATGAAGTACACAGACGTTATTTTTTCTAAAGCCTTCAGATTACCATTGCGATCGAAACACCACTGTTAGTAATGCAAAAGCCACTCCAACGACAAGGCCAAAATTCACGTTGAGAATAAGCACTGAGGTGAATGTCACTATGAAAATCAACTAAAATATTATTTTTCATTATTAATTTTCAATAGCAACATTACTTACAAAATCGAAAAAGCTCTTCCTTCGAATATCAAAAGCGGCGGCGGTTTGAAAAAACAAATCCTTCATCGCGAACACAACGATCACGGCTAGAACCGCTTTCGGAAGATAGAAAATATATTTGGCGGCGCCGAGTACAAAAATGGTCAACACAATCGAGCACACAATCGTCGAGAGTTGGGTTTTAGTGCCGCAGTTCACTTGCATCATGGTCCGGCCGAGGGACGATCCACCGGCGAAACACCCGAAGAACGACGATGTTGTGTGCATTAAGCCGAGAGCAAGCCATTCCTGCAAAGAGAAAATGAAATTCCTAATTTCACCTAATTTATATTGTTTGCCTGATTCGGGTTAATAACATAGTTTAAGCGTTTCGAAACAAGTTTACATAACGCAATGTGGATAACGAAAGATATCACGGCAATTGACATGGCGGAGGCTGAAGAAATAGCAAATGTGCAAATGTGCGTGTCGGTGAATTGCACACAATATACGTTTTTTTAATTTTTGAATGAATAAAACCAAAATTTCCGATAAAAAGTGTTTAATTTGGTTTTTGGAAAACAAAAACCAAAATTCCTCACTTGCCAATGAGCCGGCGCTCGTCATTGGCGGAAATTTCGGCGCCGGAATTCCGCCCTCAACGTGCCCAACCGTTGGTATGTTCACTTTCCCAAGTGCCACCACCAAAGTGCTGCCAATCACAATAATAAGCTCCATGGGAAACTTGACGGGCACTTTTCGCCTCCTCAACTGCGGATCGATGACATATGCAGACAGCGCGAGAAGGCCGAAGCAAATCATCGAGCACAACACCGACTGATACTGGGCGGTGTGCATTTGATGGAAAAAGCACAAATAAAATTGGACGAGTTGAAATGGCTCGGATGTCGTCGGAAGTGTTCTGATATTTGTGATCGATTTGATTTGCGATGTTAGCACGTGAATCGCCGCGCCTGATGTCAGGCCTTGGACGAGATGGTCCGATAGCCAAACGGATAATAGTCCGGCATTCATGATGCCAAATAGAATCTGGAATATTCCAACGAGTAGCGTGATGGACGTCGATATTGCGATGGCGTCAGTTTGCGAGACAGGTGCGCTTTGACCTCGACAGCATGTTTGGTCATCAGTGGCGTAGAACCCTTCAAAGTCGTCAAGTTCCGTTGAAATTTCAGCTCCTAGAAGTTTAAAAAAAAAGCAAAATTGAAATTTGACTCTATTAAATCTATTTGTACCTTGTGCAAATGATTCGACAGCTCCTCCGACCATCAATGAAACAATAGCAAACGCGCCAGGAGACGAGTGCCTTGAGGTGCCGAAAGTTGCATAAACCAACGGACCAATAATTCCGGTAATTAGGCCATAGCTAGGCGGGACCCCAACAAGCATACCATAGGCAAGACCTGCAACACATGGGCATCAATTTTTTTTTTGGAATTTTTACTATTTAGTTTTTTTTCCATTATTGACCTCGTCTGACTTCTTTTCTTTCAATAAAGAACTTTTTCTAAACGTGAGCAATTCTGGCAGCTGGTGCGCAGATGTTTGGTGCAATTAAAATTTTAACTCGACTAAATATGCAGGGAAAAAAATACGAAAACAATCTCATTAAGTTCTTCTTTTTATTATGCGAGTTTATTTTTAAAAAAAGCATATATTTACTGGAAATTTGTTAAAAGCGACATTTTGAAACACCGGTTACCGTATTTCTTTAAAGGCGCATGTAAACATGGCAAAGAACTTCGAAATATGTTATTTTTTGAATTTTTCTAAACTCAAGAGAAATAGCTATCGAAATTTCCAGAAATTTTCAATTTTTCTTCTCAAACGATTCATACTTTGCGGCACACTCATCACTGAAATCATCGTACCGCCCAGAACATCGATTATCAAATCCGATTTCCAGTTATAACTCGACAACCATTGAGTGATCGGAATCATCGACATGATGAACTGAATCCATTCGCTCTTCTTCCATTTTGCCGCCTAATATCGATTTTTCGTTGGGGAAAATTTTCAGATTGAAAAAATGCTGAACCTGCCGATAAAAGAAAGCAACCCTTTGAAACAATGAGATATTAATCCGACGAAATCCATAAGTATCGTCAAAATTTTTCTTCAATGTTAGCCATTTTGAGACAAATTCGTTTGTCAACTCACTTGATTCAGAATATCACGATTAATTTTAACAACATTTGTTCTATTATATAAATCGATTCGTGAAAGCCTGATGAATATTTATAAAAGAAATTCAATTCAAATAAAATCATCTTACTCTTCATTAATCGTTGATTCGGTTAGCGGACTCAACTGGAACCTCGTACGCTCACCAACCGATTCCGGCTCGGGGCTTAACGTCTGCGTTGATCTTGACCGAATATTTTGAAGCGACATGGTTGAGTCGATCGCAACTCTTTTGTACATTTTTTTGGAATTAATTAACACCGAATTTAATTACGATAGAATTATATAGAAATGAGGTGCTCGTTGCACAATTTCACTGCCTTTTGTTCACGTTGTCGGCTTTCATGTAAATTTATTTCGAGTTTTATTAGTTGCGTAAGCTGAAAGGAAATTGATTCATTTCCTATTCAAAAAAAAAAATGGCTGATTTCCTAGAACTTCGCGAGATAACAATTTTTCAGATCAGACAGAGCTTCAAAGAACAATTTTTAATATCCAAATATCAAATATATTGAGGAAATAATTAGAAATTTGTTGACCAACATCAATAACAACTAAAAATTTGTTTTTCTTTTGCATATTTAAACTTCATTATTTCCATATAAGATTCAAGACGATGACCCTTCAAACAGAAACTGTCGAAATATTTAAATTGAGAAGCAGGAAAAAGCTCGAGGCCCCTATTAAAGGCGAAATTTCAATACATGAGAAGTTAATCAATAATTTGAGACAGTTCAAAAAATTTCCATCACTCACAAATTCTATCAGAAAAAAAAAACGCGAGAATGTGTTGAGACCCATCTTCCGGCAACCAAGTCGATATCAAAAAATTGTGCAAACATCTCGAAATCGTAATTAAACGATAGTGGTGCCTCAGCGTTTGTTTCAAGTGCAACACTTATCGGTTCAACTAAAATTTCGAAATGTGCATTGAGAATCAACGTAGAGCCAGAAGGCAATCAATACGCGTTTGAGTAGAATTGTCCCACCTGAAATCATTCAATATTGATTACACATTTGGAGAAAGAAGCGTGATAAACATTCGCGGGTTGACATCGATGATTGATAATGACTAATAAATAAAATCACAAGACACTTCGTAAGACAACAAAAAATATCTACGAAAGGGTGGTGATGATACAACAATCAATAAGACATTTCGCAATGTTCCTTTAACCTAAAAAAATGTGGAAAAATCGATACCGCCTCTGAAGAAAAAAAACGACTATCTATCAAAATGACTAGCTGAAAGATCCATTTAAAAAAACTAGAAAATTTAATTTTTTATATTAAAAGAAAATAACAGTTTGTCTACAAATATAAATGAGCGAGCTAAAAAAAAACTTTAAAAGAGTCTTGCTATATATATCTCTATGCTCTTAAAGCGAAATTGGAAACACTGTACATTCAATGACCATAAAATTCGATTTTATGGGTTTTGGAAGAACCATTAATGGAGGGGATTTTTATTGCCAGGGGAAATATAAAAGACAGACATAAATTTTGAGGGAATATTTAAAGGTCATAAGAATATTTGATCTACAATCGACATATGTAATTACCTAGTTCGAATAGTATCGATTAGTTTCCATCTCTATTCTTTTTTTTAAATTTTCATTGATTTACCCCCTATTTGGCCCATTAAGTAGCAACACTCGATTTTGAATTGAAGGCCGCCGGGCCTGCAAAACATTATCTCAATATTGGACGACCAAAACTCGTTAAAACTTCACGTCGAACATTAATCGTGTCTTTGTTTCAACGATGTTGAAGAAGAGAGACAGCAAGGACAGAAAATTGATCGCGCGACAGGCGTCCCCCCCCCGTCGAGCTATCCCATTTCCCACACACACACACAAACGCAAAGGAAGGTCGGTCGCCACTTTTCCGCGTTTTTTTTTTCGCCATTATTCTTCCACCCCATCGAATTCGTGTGTGCGGAGGGGTCCCCAGCAACACTCATCCGCAGTTTAAACGACGGCGGCGGCGGCGAACGAACGAATCACACACACACAGTGATAGGTATACTGCCATCTGTTAGCGACGATACTGATGCACGAAGAGGGGAAAGGGGCAGATGTTTTTTTGTTGTTGTTTTTCGCTCGTCATGTTTGTCATGTTGCAAAAAATCCGCTTTCATCGATGGCGAGTGGGCCCAAAAGGCCGCAGGTGTTGGCTAAAAAGCCTCGAAATTCCAGCGCGTCGGCTGAGCCTCGCCATCCGGAGCCCATCTACATTAACAATGAGCTCAGCGAGGCCCGCCCAGTGATATTAAGAATGAGAACAATGAGAAAAAAAGTGAAGCGAATGAGTTGTTCTCTATTTTTCGACAATACAACAAAAAATAGGTGGCGAAGGGCTATCTCCTGTCTTGAATATTTATATATATATAGAAAATATATATATAATGTTATATATGTTTGGTATGGGTAGAAGGGTCTTGCCCGGCGTTTGTGTATGTATGTATGCGTGTGTGTGTGTATATGCGTATGCGACACACAAGACCAGCCAAAAAGCGTTGGGCGGGTGTGTGTGTGTGTGTGCCGATGTGTAAAACGCGACGCGTCCGCATTGCGCGACCCTCCCCGCCCGAACACACACAAAGCCAATTGAGAGCGCGCAGAGAAATTGCGATGGGTTAGACGGAATGGACCAACAAGACGATGAAGAAGCGACAAACGTGTTTGCTTCGGGTGAGTGTGTGAGCGATGCGTGAGTTTTTGGTGAGCGCGGTTTATTTTTGGCGTATGAGACCCCCCCCCCTCTCCCTCACTCACCACCAAATAAAAATCATGGTTAGAATAATATTGAGTTTGATTGCACCCACAATACACCAATTGTTCGCGCCATCTAGCGTCACATTTTGTTTTTCTTTCGATTTTATCACCTCCCAGTTGTTCACTTTTCTTCTTCTTCTTCTTCTCCAACTTCTTCAATCCTCGTTCGTTTGTATCATTCATCGATCCCGAGAAATTTTTACAATTTCACCTGCTCATATTAATCGATCTCACTCCTTTAGCACTGGAGTTTTATTCGTGGTGGATTATCGAATTAGGCAATCCGCCGCCCGGATTTGTATATGAATGGAGCGCTGCCACTCAGCTCGCCATAATCCGAGTCTAGAGGGTAAAAAAAAGACGATTGCCACAATTTTATATATTTATTTATTCCATTGATTTTTGCAACATTCTTCTTCTTCTTCTTTTATGTTTCGTACACGTTTTAATCGTTTCGTGCCACGATTGCTCATTGAGCCTAATATTTTTTGCAGTGATAAATGCAAATGATGACGAAATGGTTTTGACAACATCAAATGCAAATCGAGAATCGCGGCATGTTGCTGTTTATGGCCTGCCGACCACGCTAAGTCAGGACACTATTAACACATTTTTCACAAAGTAGGACCCATATTTAACCAATTAACCAATTTATTAATTGATTATCGCATAGTTATGGACGTGTACAAAAGATTGAGCGAATCGCTGATGGAAGTATTGTTGTCAGTTTTATGGATGTTCGATCAGCACAAAAAGCGCAAAGCGGCGATAATCGCATCGATCCGAGCACACCATTTCGCATTGCATTCTATGAGCCGGATGTTAAAACGTAAGGACCACTAGAAATTCAAACAAAAAAATTCTAAACACACATTTTCGTTTTAAGAGGTGTTATTCCGTCGCTAATGTCGCTACCAACGCCAGCGACATCAATTTCGGCCGCCTCAGCTGACCCACTAAAAACGACGCCACCGAAAACAAAAGATTCACGAATCGAACGACCGTCGTCGTCGGCGATTCCGACGGCGAATAGGTACCAGTCAGTCACTTTGACAACACATCATAATGTTTGGCGTCGTTTCAGACCAATTTCGAAGAAGGTCAATCGGCCGCTGAAAGAGCAACAACAACAACAAATGTGAGTTGATCTCGACGTATATCTATTTTTTGTCAATAATGGAGAAAATTGGTCGTTGATGGTGGGGGGAAGTTCGAAGGCCGCCGGCCAAAATACAGGGTGTCATTTAAGTTCCCGCACAAAAGTTAGACGCCATGAAAAGCTTGGCTGTCGCACTTTTCGTGCACCAATACAATTTATTTTTGTTAAATAAGGTGTATTTTACTTACTTTTCAAGTTTCACTTCATTCGGATGTGTTTCCGAGAAATGGCGAAGGCTAACATTCATCGCGCTTCCATTATCGAACTTCATAAGCGAAATGAGCGCCCGACAGAGATCATTCAACGCCTCGGTGTGCCTCGTAGAACGGTTTAAGACACCAACAAACGTTTCAAGGAGCTAAATACGACCAGTGACCTTCCCAGACAAGGAAGACTCGTCTCAGTAACCAATCCTCAGAAGATCAACGCCGTCAAAACGAGGATCAGGCGAAAACCGCACAGGAGCATAAGAAAGATGGCGTCAGACATGGGAATGAGCATCTTCGCTATGGAACAAATCGTCAAAACAAAGCTTGTACTGACCCCATATCGTGTCCAAAAAGTGGCAATTCTATCGGCCGTCAACAAGCAGAGACGCTTCGAAAAAGCAAAACAACTTTTTGCTCGCACGCGGTCTGGAGAACACCTCGCCACTGTCTTCTCCGACGAGAAGCTGTTCACTGTGGAGGCGGCATTCAACTCACAAAACCATTGAGTACTTGCCCAGACATCCCAGCAAGCTTCAGAGAAAGGAATAACAATTTATCCAGCCTCACATCCTGCCAGTGTGATTGTTTTCGGTGCCATCTGCTCAACCGGGAAGTGCCCCTGGTTTTCGTGGATCAGGTGGTGAAAGTGAACAAAGAAGTCTACGTTCGGGGCATTTTGGGGAAGCATATGATGCCCTGGGCCCAAACGCATTTCGGTGGGAAGATATGGGTCTTTCAACAGGACGGAGCACCCGCCCCTACTGCCAAAACTACTCAGGAGTGGTGCCAGACCCATTTTCCCGACTTCATCAAGTCATCCGAATAGCCTGCTTGCTCCCCAGACCTGAACCCGCTTGACTTCTCCGTGATGGGGTCTTGCAGGAGAAGGTCAACGCAAAACCCCACTCAAGTGTAGAGGCTCTGAAGAAGACATTACTGGCGGAATGGGACAATCTTTCCATCGAATACCTGCGTACCACAGTCACATCCTACCCGAAGCGTCTCCGCGAAGTCATAGCTGCGAAAAGAGGCCGAATCGAAAAGAGTTAATAGATAATTATTTGTTGTACTATAGATAAAAAATATTTCGAGTCTCGTTTGATTTGGACTTTTAGTTTCAGAAATATACGTCTTCAAAGTTGTGCGGGAACTTAAATGACACCCTGTACACATCACAGGTGTCTATGTGTATGTCTCTCACTCTCTGGGCATACGGGGTGGGGGTCTCCCGTTGTCTCGCAAAGCTGACACACGGGAGCCCTCCCATAGTGACGGAAAACCAGCAAATGGAGGGGTGCGCGACCTCGCAGAAGTCATACATACTCTCTTCATCTCTTCAATTGTGGTTTTTTTGGGGACTGTAGATGGACGTACTAGAGAGGCTTCCAAAACCAAACGCATTCGATTTCTATTTTTTTTCTCACAACGATCACATTATTTTAATTTGTTTTGATTGACTCTCGCGATTATCGATTGATTTTGCATTTTCTTTTTGCAGTTCGTCGCTGGAGACGCCAACAACGAGCACGGCGCCGACAATTCCAACACAACCGACAACGTCATCGTTGGTGTCGACGACAAGCGTGGGAGGCGTCGGAAACGCGGGCGCTTCGGCCTCCCATCAGGCGATCATCGTCGAGCGGCTACCGAATCGCTCGGACGCCACCATCAAGGAGCAATTGCGCGAGCAGCTCAAGCGCTATGGGCGAAATATATCGGATATCATCGTCGAGAACGACGGTGATTCCAAAAAAGCGATAGTTTGGTTTCAAAGGTATGACACAAATGAATTTGTTTTATATCCGACATAATAAATAAAATTATTGTAGAGTTGACGCGGACAAGGTCATTTTGGAACAGAATCCGGTAATATTAAATCAACGGGTACGATTACGGGTTATTTCGAATATAAGGTTGGTGATCGCTCTTGGGTTTTTCCATTTTTTTTCTCGCATTAAGAGATAGAATGATAACAGGTGTTGTCGTATTTTTTCTTTTGCACGAGAAAAAAAAATTACGGAAGTAGTTGAAACGCACATCAATTGGCGAATTTCAGCGGGTCTTCAACGTCGACGTCTAGTCAGGAAACGAAAACAGCCAACACGCCAAGCAACGCATCAAACGCTCGAAGGGCCGATGAGGTGGACGCGTTTCATCCGAAATCGTCGCGGACCCTTTATGTCGGTGGTCTTGAGACGCGCGTCAGCGACGAGTCGCTTCGTCGACGCTTCGCGAAATTTGGCGAGATTCTCGATATCGACGTGAAAAATTTCGAATCGCCATCGCCGTTCGCGTTCTTGCAATTCGCCGATATTGATTCGGCGGTTCGCGCGATTAACGCCAATAGTGCAATGACGAACAAGAAGGGCAAGGTGAGTTTGATTGGGAGGGAATGGGTGTATGGTAATTGCAGAAATTCCAGCCTAATTTTGGACGATCGATGACGTCACACAAATTGTGGATTGGCCATTTGCCGGAGAAAGCCTCTGCCGACTACATTACTCAAAAATTGAAAGCGCTTTCCGATTCAGTGGTTGATTTTGTTTTGGATATGAGAGAAAGACAGGTGAGAGAGCACAGAATAAAGGAAAAAATAATAATTTTAAACATTTGATATCATGACGTATAAATTGTCAAAAATTCATTACTTTTCGATATGCACACTTGAAATTTTAATACGGAAGATATTCTCTTAAATTGGCTTATTTGAAAAGTGTCATACGTTTTAACTTTATGAGAATTAATGGAAAATGGCGAGAAAGTTTAAAAAAATATTAGGAACGTCAAAATTCAATTTAAGTCTGTAAATTTGCGCGGTGTGTTTACACCAATTGCATTTTAATCGCCGAGAAAACACGCGTCGGTTATTTTGATTTTTCATCAAAATTCACTAATTTCCAATTTCTTGCAGGCTATTGTGATATTCAACACACAAGAAGCCGCGACACAAGCTTACAATCGGATACGCGTCGGAAATCCGAAGCCGTTGTGAGTTATTTTGCGTTATTATTATTGTTATTTCTGCCTAATAGAATATGGAAAATGAGGGAGAGAACAATAAGAAAAAAGGCCGCATTACGAAATAATATCCATTTTTGGGCGAGAACTAACATTTAAAGTGTGTCGAATAATACGTTGCGTAGTTTCCATGCCAACTAGCGAAATATGATGCACAACGACGCTCATCAAGCAGCCGCGCGAGCGTGCGCGCGCCCACTTTGTGGCCAGCTGCGCAAAAAAAAGCACCGAACCAAATTGGAGGGTTCTTTTTTCTGAAGCTGATAGAGATTGTTTCTTTGATCATTGATACTAGGGTTTTTTGAAAGTAAAACAACAACACCAAAATAAAAAAAGAAAAGGCATATGGAAAATGGAAGTAAAAATACAAGGGGGGAGGCGAAACGGGAGAAGAGAGGAGGTTTTGTTCTTGCGCCCTCGTTTCTCACTGGCCAATGCCATGCCGATGTGAATTTGGCGCGATGAAGAAAAAAAAATAGACGTCGCGTTTGCCGTCTGCACCCTCCGCCATCGTCACCATACAGAACACCCATTCTATTGGGGCGTCGTTTTGTTGGCGCCCGCGCAGCACCCACCCATGGCCGCTTCAACTGCGCCCGCATCACTCTGCCCTTGTTCGCTCGTGCGTCTTCGCCCTCTCAAACGCGTTACCAGCACAACTCGCTTCCTCCCGTCTCTCCCTTCCCCTCCCCGCCTTTAACTAACTCAACCCCCCCTCCCCCTTTTCCCTCGTTATATCTAAATATGTAGATATTTAGAAATATGTATCGTTTATGTGTATATCGAAAACTGAAACGACGTCAGCCGGTGTCGGTTGAGAAATCGAAGAAAGAGGCAGAAGTCGGCTTGGCTCGCTTTTACCCCGTTTTTGACTGAGGTGAAAGAAGCGGGGGGAGAAATAGCCTGCTTTCGGGTTTGCTTTGGTCATCTGCGCGAAAAGACACGGCATCGTCCACCGATTTTTTTTCGCCATCGTTCGTTCGTTCGTTCATTTGCTTCCCTAAAGCTCTCGTGCGATTTTTGAATAGTAGTCTTGACGTTTTTTCTGTTCTTCAAGCTCAATATTCTATTCAAAAAAGACGCAGTTATCGATTTTTTTGGTGAATTTTCTTTTTTTTTTTGAAAAGAATAGGTTGACAACAAATAATGAATCATTTGTTTCGAATCTAGCCATTTTCATGGTTGAAAGGATGTTTTTCTCTCTTTCTCCATCTCTCTCTCTCTCTCTCTCTCTCTCTCTCTCTCTCTTTCTCTTGCTCATTTTCATTAGCATCCGAAGCTCGATGTCTCCTAGAGTGCAGGTTTTCTTTTGTTAGTAATTTAGCGCATCTGGATTATGGCCGGATGAAAATGTTTCTAATCCCCGGAAATCTTTAAATTTCCTCTTCCTCTCCCCCCTCCTCCCATTCCCCTTCCTTCCCCATTTAGGAAGAAAATTGTGAAAAGGGGGTTGTTTCGTTGGCGAACACATGAATTAAATGACCGGGTGCCCCCCCCTCCGATGCATCGTAGACAAAAAGAAATGGAGAAGATTGGTGGTTTTCTGTAGTAGCCATTATTTTTGAATGGTATTGGGCTCAGCGCTCAGTCAGCCTTGCGCGAGATTGAAAATTATCGATTCCCACTTTGCTGCGTGTTTTGTCGAAGGCAAATAATTTCCATATATGCATATATATATATATATATATATATATAAGTGTTGATTCCCGGAAATGGAAAAGTGCGATGCGTTTTTGTATATTTTTTTCGCCCGCCGCACACGCATAGATTTTTTTGTTTGGTGTCGTTACGTTTTGGTTGATCGCCCTCCACCATTAGCGTTGTGTGTGGTCGTCGATCGCGCCACCCTCTCTCCGCGCACCCCCCCCCCTCAAAATCGTTGGGCTCGTGGTGTGGAAAGTGCAATACGAGGTGTCGGGCGCCTGCGTATGGCGCGAACACGTCGCCATAATCACTCGGCGCCAGCTGCTGCTGCCTCATCACTCTTCGGCGTCGCAAATACCGCCACTGTCAGCGAGACGCAGCGAGCGGGGAATCTCGAACGTGGGGGGCTTGGTGGGCGGAGTCGACGTCTCGAATCGGGCTGCCTCCATCGCCCGTCGACGTCGTTGTCGTCGCCGAAGACGATGAGCACATCGCCTCATTGTTTCGCTTATAATAGGTTGTTGTTTGTTTTTCGACTTGTCCATTTTTGATATGGTCCGTCGATCCGATTGCTCACACCTTTATTGCCTTGTGCACAATAAGAAGCGGCGACGGCATCGTCGACCGAAATGGTGAGTGTTTTGATTTATATCTATTCTTTTTTCTTTCGTCTTCGCTCTGATGTTACTATGGCCACCCGAGTCGGCGATACTAGAAATTTTGTTTGGCGTTTTGCCCGAAAGGGCATTTTTATTATGAAACGAGAGCCGCCTCTGATGATTATATGAGCGAGTGCGCCGGGCGAGCAAATTTTAATTGAGCATCACGCGGCAGGTAGATAAAGAAGGCGAAGACGACAATGAGGCGTGTCGCGTGTGCATTGAGCATATCTGTTGATGATTAATAATTGAGCGCGCGGCTCGATGCGCTCGCCTCTCATTAGAGCCGAATTCATAATTGAAATTTGTGTGAGTCGAAAAATGTTGGGAAGAGGGCGAATTGGCCAAATTTTGAGGAGTAATTGCCAAAATTTGGTGTTTCACCGCGATTATTTCGCATGAAGGCGTCTAATTAGCACGTTTTTCTCGTTCTTTATCTAAATGCGCCATCGATGAGCTATGATCCGCACCTGTCCGTTGAACGCCAAGGTCGCAGTCATCGGGGTATGGTGGGTGGTGGCTTCGCTTCATTCATTCATTCATTCAATTGTGCTGGTTTTGGTTTTGTGTGTGGTGCTCGCGTCGTCCTTTAATTCCACCAATTTTTCTTCGCCAACACCATTGTTCGTTTTGGATGCTTTTTTTGTCATTCTTCTTCGTCGTCGTCGTCGTCGGCTTATTTATTTTAGAGGCGCTCTTCTGACTCAAACAAACCCGCGTTTTCATTTCCTATCCGCATCCATCTTGAACGTTGATGTACAAATTTTGGCCTCAATTTTATTTCTAAAAATTCAATTCGTTTTTTTTCTAATTTAATAGAATGACGCGCGGTTCGCACTTGAGAAAATGCATTAATCAAAGTACGGTGCTTTTATGGGATGCATTAGATGGATGGGAGGTTTTGGCTCTTTCGATGATGAGCCTCGTTGTTTGATGTTGATTATTTATTTATATAAATGTGATTCGACTTGAGCCTATTGAATTTTCATTTGTTTTTTTTGCAGCTACTTCAAAACCAACGAGGGAGAGCAGCGCGTGGTGACTGATTATTGTTCCGATCGTCTTCACGATTACTTCGTCGATCGGAAACATCAGGCGACAGCACCACACGAATCGGGCTCGAGCGCTTCCGGACACACACCGATCGGCGCGACACCCAATTCGACGGTATCGAATACACCGGCGGCTGGTTGTCGACCACCATCGACGTCATCATCGGCGATTGGTGCAGCAGCAGGAGGAGGAGGAGGAGCAGGAGCAATTCAACCGCCTCCACCATTTCCGGCGATTGCTGACGACGAGCCGTCGTTGATATTGGCGCCGCCTCCCGAACCGCCCAACGATATGCCGGCGTTCAACACAATGAGAAATTACAACAAATCGCCGTCACGCTCATCGCGACGTGATCGTTCGACGTCGCGCGATCGCGATCATTCGAGAACACGCGATCGCGAGCGAGCTTATGAGCGAAGCTATGAGCGCAGCTATGATCGCGAACGTCCGCGACATTATGCGACGTCGAACTCGTCGAGGAGTCGGCGTGATCGGCATGACAAACGGCACAAGAAGCGTAGCAGATCGTCGGATAGCTCATCGGAATCGGAAAGCACATCGTCGTCGTCGGACGATTCGCGAACGAGAAGGAAGTCGTCAAGTCGATCGCCGTCGCGTCGGAAGCATCGACGATCGAAAAGTCGGCGGAGGAGGCGATCAAGCTCTTCACGATCATCGTCAAGCTCGGGACATTGTGAGTGTGCTTATGGTGTTTGTTGTGTTATCAATTTTTGGTCATTTTGCAGCTCGTCATCGTGATCGAAGAGATTCCGGATCGATGCACTCAACACCGAACAACGATCTACCGGCAGCCTATGCCAGATGCTCGCCGCGCGCTTCAACGAGTCGACACACGTCAGAACCAGTTCGAGAATCTTTTCATAGTAAGCTGCTTTAAAAACTTGACATTTTATTAATTTTTTTTTCTCAGAAAATGCCAAATTACCAGCACCACCGGTTCCACCGCCTATAGTTTCGGTGGCGACACCAAAACACGCCGATCAGAATGAGTTGATGTCGCCGCAAATTCGTGCTCCACTCCAACCGCAAATGCAGCCGCAAGTTCAACAACCGCATCGTGTGCCGGCGCCGGTACTGCATGGAACCAAACACGCCATTGACGACGCCGTACCATCGTCATCGTCAGTTGTGGCGGCGACGGAACGACATCATAACGGTGATCATCGTTCGCAAGACGGCCACCATCGGAGTGCGACACGGGCGCCGAGTGAACGCCGACTGCCGCCCGCTGAAAATCTATCGGAGCCCGAAGATCCGCGACTTTTACGCAAAACCTACCCGTTCATTGATCTACCAAAATATTTGCCCGTCTATCCGATTGCGCCGTCGTTCTTCAACGAGACGGTGATGCGGCAGCGGTTCGAAGAAGAGCAGCGCGCGCGATTGAGCGCCAACATTCGCGATTCGAGGGAACAGCGCCATCGCGAGCTGTCGAGAACCGCCTCGACGGCGTCATCGTCAAGCCATCCGCCGAATGATACGAGCGTTGGTGACATTGCTTCGTCGTTTACGCAGTCGACGACGCGACCTATCGATCACCATCGCCATCGTTCCGGCGATGGTGTTCCGGAAAATATCAGCGAGACGCGAAGGCTATCGTCGAAAAGTGGCGAACACGCGCCACACGATTCGAGACTGCCGTCGAAGGCGAACAACGGGATGTCTAGGAATAGCGATGATTCGGGCGATGATCATGTGCAATATTCGTCACCGCCGCCGACGGCGTTGGATGCGGTGCTGAATTCGCAAAGGAATGGAAGCATCGATCGTTCTCAAGTTCGACAGGTATGCTTGAAGTTGTTATTTCGACTTTATTTGATGTTTTTCTATTTGCAGAGAATCGACTCCCTTGGTCAGAAGCTGGCGCAGATATCGGCGCGTCGGCCGACGAAACCATCAACGGATGGGAGTCGCGATGAGACGACACCGCGCGACATGCCGTCGACGTCTGCGATTCAGTCGCCGTTGACGCAATTGCCTCCGAAGAGGATTGATCATGACAGAATTCGACCATCGACATCAATGCAATCGCATTCGCAGCAATCAGCCGCTTCAACGTCGTCATCGACGACGCTGGACTTGGAATCGAGACTGAAGACGTTGGAATCGCAGCGGAATGCTAACGAGTTTGCCGATTTTACCGGGTCGCATCACAAGGATGATATGCGAAGCAGGGTTTGTTGTTTGATTCTTGTTGATCGTGATTGATTGGTTGCTGAATTTCAGACATCGATGGACTCGCATCCATCGCATTATGATTATTTTGTGAAGGCGTCAACGTCATCGGCTCATCAGCAGCCTTCAACACCGCATTCTCATCATCCATCATATTCGTCGCAACACGGCCACCCGCAACATCATTCGGCGCATCATCAGCACTCGATGCATCATCATCAGCAGCAGCAACAGCCGCCGCCGCCTCCGCAGCAGCAGCAGCAACCACAGCATGGATTATCGATATCGATACCGCCGGGAAGCTCGACGCCGCAGACGCCGGCGCAGTACACGCCGAAAAACTTCAATTTGTCGCAACCGTCGCCGATCACGTCGTCGCGTCATAGCTCGGTGTCATCGGCGACGCGACCGGCCGCATTGGCGGGATTGTCGAGACATTCGACGAGCGGCGTCGTGTTTCCGCCGAATTTGTCGGTTCCGCCGCCGGCTCTGCCGCCGAATATCATTGCCGGTGTGCCGCCGCCGTCGTCGTCATCGCATATGGATCAAATGGCGTCGCCGTTGTTGTCGGCGCCACCGCAGCCGCCGAATTTGGTAACGATTCGTGTTTTTTTTTGTTTTGGCGGAATTTTATTGATCGATTTTCTAGAAGAACCACACGCCCAACTATCGACGGGATTCGTCGAGTGGTCCGAACATGAACGCGACATCGTTGCGAAGTCCGCCGGTTCCGGCATTCAACAACAAAATACCACCGCCGGGAATGCCGTCGTCGACGACGGCGACAACGAACGGAATGCCGAACGCTTCGCAGACGCCGCGCTCGTCGATTCCGAATGACGGAACGCCGAAATCGCATATGCCGATGAAGACGCCATTACGACCGCCGGAGAAGATTGTTGCGAGGCATGACTCGATCTCGAAGCCGCCACCGTCGGCTGCGGCTAGTGCGCTGCAGAATCGATCGGTGTCGATGTCGGAAGTGAAGAAGCCCGTGATTCAGAAGGTTTTGGTGGAGATTTGATTTAGAATAATAATAACAATTGTTTTAGGATACCGCCAATGATGTGTTCAATCATATTGTGCACAACACACCATCGACGATGGACATCAAGAAGTTGCCAAGGATTGAGAAGAAATCGTCTTCGATTACGACACCAGCTGCTCCAGCTCCAACTCCGAGTTCGAGTTCGAGTGTTCCCGTCGTCGTAAAGGTTCGTTGTTAATAGTTTTGTAAATGTGGATAGGATTAATATTTGAAAAGTATTTTCTTGGTAGACGCGTTGCGGTTCGCGTGCGGTCACGTAAATTTATTACCAAATATATATTTTTTTTGTCGGAAATCTGAAAAAAAAACTGTGACCGAGATGTGAGCCCGAGAACAAAAACGGTGTGCGCCTTTAATTAATCCCAAAAATATTTTCGACATTGGTCAAATTGACTTTAAAATCTACATTGTCTCCAATTTTCTATTATATTTTCTGAAAAGTTTTATTGAAAGAATTAAAAATTTTAATGAAAATTGTGATTAAAGACATTTAACAATTGATTAAAGGTGCATAGTGCGGAAACTCTGTTGGTTCTTATTGGGGAACAGATTCTGGTGTCCGATTTTTGTTCAGCACCCGATTATACCATCTTGATATATTTTTTTGAAGGAAAAAGAAAAGGAAAAGGAGAAAAAGAAGAAGGACAAGGATAAGGAGAAAGAGAAGGAGTCGAAGAAGGAGCACAAGCGAAAGGTCAAGGAAGACGGAACGCTTGAAACAAAGGAGGAGCGTATGAAGCGCAAGGAGCTTGAGAAGGCGCGCAAGGAGAAGGAGGAGCGCAAGCAGCAGAAGCTTCTTCTCAAGGAAAAGGAGAAGGAAAAGGAGAAGGAGGAGTTGCGCAAGAAGAAAGAGAAGAAGAAGGCGATGAAAGAGCAACTTCTGCTTCAGCAGCAACAACAGCAACAGCTTCTCATTCAGCAACAGCAGCAAATTCAACAGCAGCAACTTCAGCAGCAGAAGCGGAAGAGGAGCAAACGCGAATCGTCGAGCGAGGAAGATAGCGGTGATAGCGAGGAAGAGGAGGAGCCGAAGAAGCCGCAAACGCAGGAAGAAAAGGTATGAGATTGGCGAGATTCATTTGGAATGAATGCTTGAAAAGAAAATGAAGCTCGGTTCACTGTTAAATGTTGTACATCTGGGTGGTCGTCGAGTGGTGCGTGAGAGCGTTGTGTATTCGGCATCATTTATATTTATATATATACATATATACGGCATCATTAACAGTTCCACACACACACACACAATTCATGCTTGTAAGCACTATTGATTGCATCAAATTTAACACGAATCGCTTTCTTGATATTCAGTGTTTTTGTGACTTTGTATACACGTCGGGTCTGTGCATTTTCGTCGAAATTGTTGCAACAAAAAAAATTATTGATGAAATCATGTATATTAAACCCTGTCTACAGTAATCGAACGTTTTCGTGGTGAGAGAAAACGACATAAGTTTTGTTTTTACTTCCTCCTCCGACCCCACCCTTCGCGCAGCCCCGACATTCGCACGGTTATGCTATGCATGTGAATTCAAGTCACTTAGTCGATCGATCGTTTTGATTAGTGCTAGTAATCATCACTCCCTCTGCCAACCCGCCAACTGAACACGAAATTATTATTATTATTATTATTATACATATTATTATAATTATTTACTTTTTTTTCTTATTTTGATTAGTTTCGATATTTTTTCTAGGATCGTGAGCTTGCATTGATACTCGCCGGCGGCGGAATTTACGACAATGTGAAATCGAGGCGTGCGAGAGTTGAGCATTCGAAGAATGAATCGCTTGAAAAAATTCGGCAGAAGAACCAAAATAATGATAATAGGGTACGCGTGCGAGAGCTGTTTGGGGGGTTGTCGGCCGCCTCGTCGTCGTCGTCGGCGGCGGCGGCAGCGGCGGCCACCACCGCCATCATAGAGACGCCTAATCTGTGTTTGTTTGATTTCAGAGACGCATTCTAATTGAGTCTTCCGATTCCGGCAAGGATGACGATTCGGAGCCGAACGGCGAGCCGAAGCATAAGAAGAAGGCGTCGAAAACGCATGAATCGTCATCGGATGATGAGGGTGAGGAGAAGGTGAAGAAGAAGAAAAAGAAAAAGAAGAACTCGCAACAACTCGACATGGATGATGTGTTCGGCGCCGGATCGGACAGCGGCGACGACGAGAAAGCGACGACGTCGAAGAAGAAGGCGAAAGAGAAGAAAGTCAAAGAGAAGAAGCGAAAACGGCTGGAGTCGGTTGATGACGGTGCGCAACCGTCGACATCATCGGCGACACCGTCGTTGGCGTCACCGCCGCCGGCGGCAGCACCACCGGCGCAAGTTGTTGCTCCGAATCCGACTTCGACTCCGTCCACATCGAAGGCTCAGAATGGAAAACCGAAAGCGAAGCGGCAACGCAATGAAGATGAGGAGGATCCTGAGATCACTGCGGAAGTTTCGCGAATTATGGCCAAGTATCACGAGAAGAAGAAGATGTTTGAGGAGCCCGCCGCTCAGAAGGAGAAGAAGAAGCGTAGGAAGAGGCAGCGAGAAGATGATTCGACTGATGGTAGGACTTGATTCTGGTGTTCAGGTTTATTGATTCATTTTTTTCTAGATGGAAGACCGAATAAGAAGGAGGCTCGAATCGAACCGGAAGATGCTTCGGATGCCACGATTGATGAGCCGACGACATCGCGTCGAAAGAAGACGTCGTCGAAGGAATCGTCTGTGGCGTCGTCAGCAACACTGGATGAGACGAAAAAGGAACACGAAGAGGAGGAGCACAATGATCTCATACCGATGGACATGAAGCGTTCGCCGCCGCGAGCGCTTCCCGATGGCGTCGAGAAAGAGGAGATTGTGGTTGATGAATCGACGAAACCGCCGGCGTTGCCATCGCCATCGGCGGAGAAGCGCGCATCGTCGCCGAAACTCGACACGGAGCCGGCGGTTGCTGAGCGCGAGAATCGACGTCCGCCGCCGGTGCTCACGAAAGCGGCTCTCAAAACCTATGAAGCGGTTAGTTTTGAACTTATTCGAACTCGTCAAGTTGTTTTCTGACAAGCCTGCGTTGTCTTTATTATTATTATTACTTTTAATTATTTAAAAATGTTATTTTTTTTTCCTCGGGAATGTAACTTGCGTGATGTCGTTGATTTGTTGATGTGGTTTCAGGTGAGAATGCGCACGCCGAGTCCAGAGCCGACGCCTGTCTCGTTGTTCTATAATGCGCTGACCGGCAGAAATCGCGTCGAATCGATTGTGGCCGAGGAGGCGAGCGCGTCAAATTCGAAAGAATCGGCCGATGACAATGGCGTCGAAGAGGAGACGATTGTTGAGCGCGACATGGCCGCGAAACGCGATTCGATGAGCTCTCAAGAATCGGCGAGCGAGTCGGTCAAAGATGATGCGCATGAAGTGTCGAGTCGTCAAGTCGAGAATGAATCACAATGTGAGCATGAGCACCCACCGGAGCCGGAGACGGAATCGCAGTCCGAACCGCTGAAGGCGCACGTGGACATGCCGAATGATGTGGTGGTCGAGAAGCCGTCAGCGTCCGAGTGCCCAGCCGGCGCGCCAGCGCAATTCGAGACGAGTTTTGAGGATTCGTTGCCGAAGAATCCGATAAGCTTGATCACCGAACAGGTAGGCTTGATGTAGTTTAGTGGTTTTCTTTTACTCGAAGTGTATTTTGTGTTTAATTTCACACTGACACACATGGCGACGCGTCAACGAATATTTCGAGCCGTTTTCAGGAAACCGCCGATGCAGTTCAATCGATATTCGACGAGGAGGACATGCTTGAGCCGCAGTATCCGTCGCACGATTTCATTGCGGAGACGCCGAAATCGAGAAAATCGTCGGTGTCATCGAAAGACGGCAAAGATGTTGACGGAAAATCGCCGAGCAAGTCGAGCGAACAACAACAGAAGAAGTCGATGATGTCGCCGAACTCGGTTCGCAAGGTGATCAACAAGGATGGAAGTGTTGCGTTGTTCTCGATCGCCACTGGCAAGCAGATTCTAGATGATATCACTGACGTATGCAGTTATTTATTTTATTTTTTTTTCTAATTTTTGCGATTTATAAAGGATCAACTTATGGAAGAAATTTATTGTGAAGAGCCGGTTGTCGAAGAAGAAGAGAAGCAGCAACAGCAGAAGGGAAGTCAGGCGTCGGCCAACAACACGCCGCTCACCTCGCCGAGACTGTCGACGTCATCGAAGAAAGCGACGCCGGAAGTGTCGGAGATTCTAGAGCGGCCCGCATCAGTTGTCATGGCGCCGCGACCGCCGTCGAATCCGATGATCGCGTTCGTTCAAGCGCAACAGGAGATGGAAGCGCAAAAGAAGTTGTCGCCGATTCCCGTCGATGTGGTTGAGGCGGCTGAGAAGGCGACGCCGAATGTCGACGAAGTGCCACCGAGTCGGCCATCGACGACAGCGACGCCGGCGTCGGCCACTGCGCCGTCAGATGTTCCGTCGGCGGCGCCATCGCCGAAAATCGTGGTGACCGAGGCGCCGAGCGCGTCGACGCCTTTGCCACTCGTTTCGCCGAAAATCGTCGTCACTCCGCAACCGCAGCCTGTCATTCATCAACCGACGCCGATTCAGATACCACAACCCTTCAATCTGCAACAGCACTTTGTGAGTTTTAAACGCTCGAATTAATTAATTAATTAATTGTTCCATTCCAGTCGCCATCGTTGATTGCGGCGAGTCGCGCCGCGTTGACTCCACAAATGCATTCGCCGTTCGCGCAACAACTAGCGCAAATGAGTATGGGCGCGTGTCCGACGACGTCGTCGTTCTTAAGTGAGCTCAGCGAAAAAAATTGCAATTTGTTGATTTATTCAATGATGCGTTTTGCAGTTGACATAATGACGAAAGCGGCACAGGAGAAATTTTTGGCCGACGCGCAATTGAAGCGCGAGAAGGTGAGTGGCGAAAAAATCGAAAATCGTTGATGTGCTTATCTATCGGTTTTCAGGATGATCGCGAGCGAAAGGAGCGCGAGAAGCGCGAGAAGGCCGCTCAAAAGCAGCGTGAACTCGAAAAGCAGCGGGAGCAACGCGAGAAGCAGCGGGAGCTCGAGAAGCAGCGCGAGTTGGAATTGCAGCGGGAAGCCGAAAAAATGAAGGAGTTTGATATTAGCCAACACTATGCGCGTAATTTTATGGTACGGTCTTCGTCAGTGGGTAATAGTGATGAATTATTGCCGAAATTTTTCAGCCAAGCGATTTGTCCGGCAATCCGATAATGTTCTACGCCGCCGCCATGGGCCTACCGACGACGATCGCGTTGATGCCGACGAGACGGCCCGAATCGACGCCGCCGATTCAGCCGACGCCATCGTCGCAACCATCGACGGCGGCAGCGGTGTCGGCGACGACTGTGCCGCAACAACGAAGTGTGCCGACGCGAATGCCGCTGACGAATGGCAACGCGATTGTTGAAGAGGTTTGATACGATCAAGATCGATTCATTAATTCATTAAGTTTCAGCCGCGCGCTGTAAATGGGCTATCGACAGCGCCAACGCAACACCACATGGCGCCAGCGGCGTCTGGACAAGAGAATGGTCAGCCGACGACGAATCACGTTGGAATGAGAATTCAATCGGTTAGTTTATTTGATATGTATACCGTTTTTCGTATCACTCATACTATTTCCCATCATCAATTCAAAAAAAAAGTATTGGGTAGTACTCGGTAGGGTTTTTTTGTATTGTGTTGTTTTGCTATTTGGACGCTCCCCCTCTCCCTCGTTCGGTTGGTCGTTCGTTCGTTCGTTCGTTCGCCCTTGCGTCGATGTTGACAGACTCCTCGTTGCTGTCTCGATGTTTGTTATTCGCGATGAACCTTGATGGAAAAGAGGGGTGGCGAGTTGGGCGGGTTGTTGTTTTTCGGTGCTGTTTGGGTGGCTGGTAGTGGTTGGAGATGGGTGGTTCGCATCAGGGGCAACCAGCCAACAATTCCAGAATCACAGGGCGGTCTAGACAAAATGCAACATTAATATTTATCCAAAAATAGAGGTGTAAACAAAAATCTTTTTTTTCCTATTGTTCGCCCCCCCACGCCATTGCTGGACTTGCGAGAAATAGCCTTTGGAAAAAAATTTTGTTTACACGCGACCAACGGACCTTGTCGATTCATTGTGTCGCTTGAAAGTTTGAACGCTTGTGTGTTGCGTGCATTCGAGGAGAAGGAAGAGGAATGGGTGGTGGGGGGACGGAGTGCCAACCGGTGCCTGGCGGTTCAGACGCGGCGCCATTTCGAACATTTATACACAACCGACATAGTTATGCGTAGCATAGTAAACTTTGAGAGGAAATGAGAAGCGAGAGCGAGAGCAAAGAGACCTCCACGAACAACGTTCATCGTCAGTCCAGTCAGTCAATCGCAATATCGTTCCGTTCGACTCTCTTTCTCTCTCTCTCTCTCGCTCGCTCGCTCGCTCGCCAGCGCCACGCCAGTGTTTCAGGGCTATCTGGTATTCGCTCAATGTCTTTCATTGCGAGCGACAAAATCGAAGCGCATTATTTTTTTTTTGTGCGTTCGCGCGCCGTCGACGCGCCGCGTTGTGCTGCTGCTGCTGCTGCTGTTGTGAATGGGACCGCCCATTTTTTTGTGTGTTTCGCGTCGCCTCTGCGCCACGCGTAGTTCCTCACGCGCGCCTTTCCTCCCATTCCTTGCCAGTTTTTGTGTCGGTGAACGACGACGACGACGAAGAAGAAGCCTACGTACACTTTTGTTGTCTGTTCTCCCGTCGTTTTCACTGCCTCGATCGACTGAGCGCTTCGTCCCCGTACCCTCTAGTCGGCAAAAAAGAAAAAAAAACATACACACTCATACATTTCTTGTTGAGGAGTACGTTTCTACTTTGCTCCAGCTCCAATTTGTATATTGCGATTACCATCATTCCCACCTACTGCCACTACTATTATAACTACTTTAAAACCATTTGGACTCGTTTCAATCATGCGCTGATGGACGAGATTTGAGCGCTGCTTTTTTTTGTGCAAACCTTACCTCTCTACCTCAAACACCCATTGACATAATCTCACCCATCGAAGTTGTATTCCGAAATCTACCTCGACACCCCCGCCACCAATACTAGTCACTATCACGCCAACGCGCGCGCGCATGTCAATTATTATTTTCTTTCCGGGAATTCGTCACTGATTGACACATTCATTGAAGTGAGAAAAAAAAGAAGTTTTGTATAAATCTAATATAACTACATAAATTGTGTGATATTTCGCCTCCCAGACCCATCAATTTTTTTTTGGTTTCAATTTGGCCGACTGATCGCCGACTGATTGACATTGCACTCGGCGTGCACTTTTTGTTATTTTCTTGTTGCCTTCCTCTCTTTTATTTTGTAAAAAAAAAGAAGAAAAAGGCGAGACATCTTGCGGCCCGGCCCGTTCAATTCATTCTGGTTGTGTTTGATTCACCTCCCATCACCCCTTCCCTTCCCTTCCCCACCTGGCCCTTCCTCGCTCTGTGTCCCGTTCAATTTCAATCGAGATGGCCGACGAAGCAACACCGAAGCCGATGGCGCTAAACGCCAGCGATATTGCCCAATTGTTGCAACAAATTCAAACGACGCAATTGGCGCCACCACCACCACCGCCACCAACCACAGTCGCCACGCCGAGCATTGAGACGCTGCTCGGAATGCAGGCGCAGATGACTCCGTTCGCCTCAAACGCGGCCGCACTCAATCCGCTATCGCTTTTGGCATTGAGCCAATCGATTCAGAATCCGCTCAATTTGTCGCGAATGCTTCTCACAATGAACATGTTGTCGCAACAATTGAACGCCGGCGATGTGTTGGGCTCGACGATTGCGCCGAATCAGCCGGATCTTCTCTCGATGCTGATTCGAAGCGCCCAACAACAACAGCAACATCAGCAGCAGCATTCTGCTGTCACTACGGCGCCGACGTTTGCGGTTCCACAAAATATGCCGCATCACATGTCGCTAAAGAGAACGATTCCGATGGCGCAGCCGGATCGGAAGAGAAGCTGCCCGGCGCCGACGTCGTCAAATCCGATGGCAGTGGTGACGACTGCGGCGAAAACGCCGCCGAGAGAGCCGACACCGCCGTACAAGGTGATGTTCCAGAATTTGACGAATGAGCAGAAGGCTCAAAACGAGTATTTCCGGAAGGAGGTCATGCGTCGATTGGATATCATTTTGCTTGAAGAGTTTGGCGATAAGGAGAACGAGGAGGAAAAACTCGTCGTTGATGAGAAAATGGATGATGCCGATTGCGATGATGAGAAGATGGGTGCCGCCGGTTCGGCGTTTCGTCGGATTCCGTCGAAAGCGACGGTGACGAACTCGTCGGGATCGACATCGCCGTCAACGGGAAGCCTTTCGTCGGGTCCGACGTCGCCGGACGTCGACGCGTCGACGACATTGCCCGCCGAATTTCTGCAAAAGATTGGCGATCTTGGCAAATCGCATCGCAACGAGGCGATCGTCGCCGAATCGATCAACGATGAGAACTTTGACAAGGTGAGCCATCAATAAATGAATGTCACATGACGGGTGGGGACGACGGCGAGGCGGTTTCTTCTTTTTTCTTCTGCGTGGAATTTCTTTCTTTCTTTCTTCCGCCGACGATGTCTCTTTCATCTCTCTCTATATCTATATCTATATCTATATATATATATATATATATATATATATATATATATATATTCGTTGAAGCTTAGCCGACGACGACGACGACGACGAAAACAATTTATTTTTTTGCGCAGTAGTGTTGTTGTTTTTCCAAGAACGGCAGACCAAAAACAGCAGCAGCGGCGGCGCCGGCATAAAAAAATAGCTGTATATACGAAAATAAAAATAAAAAAATAATAAGCATGAGTAACATAATAATAATAATATTCGAACGAATAATATGATGATGATGGGAAATGGGGGGATATCTGGCGTCTAATCTCGCTGGATTTTTGTATCTTGTGTGTTTTCCACAATTATTATTACATTTTTTTTCTTGCATTTCAGATCTACCCGAAATCATGGAGCGGAACGTTGAGTATGAAATCGGCGGAGACGAGCATCAGTCTGCACGTTGTGTCGGGAAACCATACGCTTCTCAACTCGGTCCTCGGCAATTATGTTGGCGATGTGCCGCCGATTCGGCAGACGGTGAAAATCAATCAGCGATTCCGAATGGAAGGTGGAGCGTGTATGTTTTATTTCTTTTTTTTTTGGTCTTTATGGATCTCCCATGGGGGAGGCGAGGGGTTCCGATGAGAAATTCGAAACGAAGCAGCTTGTTTGGTTGGCCTCCTGATTATTGATTATGAATTGAACAAAAGACGCGGTGGAAACTCGATAATGCGAATTTCGCTTTCGATGGCAACCCATGCAGAGAAAGAATTTTTTGTTTCGAAAGTTGAAAATGAGAGATAGCGCGACATTCAGGTTTTGGGCGATGTGCGTAGTTTGAATTTCGCGACGAGACCCGTTTAATTGGGTGAATTTGAATATTTCAAGGGGAACGTCTAACAATTTTGTTATCAATTTTTCAACTCGATTCCAAAACTTTATTGTGGTCGGTCTTTCAAAAAAAAAAAAGCATGTGTTTTGAAAAATCGCGCATTTTTTTGTTTTTCGCTGAAATCCCACACAATAGGTCAAAGTCGAGCTGTTTTTGGTTGTTTTTCGCGCAACGCGAGGAAAAAAATGTGTGTGGTGTTCGTTTCGGACTCTATTGTCTCTCTAGAAGCGACTAAGTCTCTCTTTATTTTTTTGTTTGAACACACACATACAGAGAGACACATAAGTGTATACAATTTGAGGTCTTTTTTTGTGTGTGTTGTTGTTCGCCAAAATTTTGGTTTTTTTTGTGGGGGAGGGAATGAGATGATTTATTGAAACAATTATTTGTTTCAGTATGCGTCAACGACATATTCCGATTGTTGAACGGCGAATTCACGTGTTGCGTCGGACTCGCGGCCGGCTATGATCGCGACACGATCGACTTCAACGAGCAGAAGATTCAGATGCAGTTTATCAATTATTTGACGAGCAAAAATATTGTTGGAATCGCAAATTTGCCGGAAGAAGGAGATGGGGTGAGTGGATGATGTTCTCAAAGTCGCCAACCAATGCTGAAATGTTGTTTTCAGAAGCTGCACGCGGCTCGAGTTCATGTGTTCGCGCCGTCGGAATCGGTGGACGCCTACTTGTCGAATTTGAGTCCCCATCTTCTGGCGCATCTCAACGCCAAGCAGGTATTCAACAATTTCATCTGTGGGCGTTTTAAAGGGATGTATCTTATTTTTTTAGATTCGCTACCTTCTTGTGATCCTTAGCAATGCCGACGACAAGGAGACGACGACGACGAGCCAACATTGAATTGTCTAGCTTCTAGCGAGTGATGTAGCCTACGTTCTTGTCTATACATATAAATGTATATTTTATTTGTTTTCCCTTAAATTGCCACCCAGCCAGCCTTCGTTTTTTTTTTAACTTTGATGTTTTCCTTGTGGAAATCTAACAAGTACTTAGATGTTTCATTTTTGTTCCTCTTAAATGATTAGCTCTTAATTACCGTGACTGTTTTAATTTTTACTTTACATCTATGGGTGATTGTTTCTTTTTTTGTAACTTGATTGTATTTGAGGCAAACACAAACTCGGTTGTACGAATTGTTTTAATTGATATCCCGTTGCCATTAGCACAGAAATAGCCAAAACACTCTTTTGTATACTAAGCTTTGAATTTTAATCTTTTTTGTTTCTTTTCGTTCAGGGATTCTGAACTACCCTCCCTCATATCATCAACATTGTTAGAGTCAAACGTCTTCTTAGTAGTTTCTCTCTTCACCAGCAGCAGCAACAACATCAACTTATTGTGTGTAATTATTGTGATGATAACCCACTAGTTTCTTGCGATTCTAAATATTTCCTATTAACTGATATATTATTTATTTACAATTAAATGGATTTGTTTTATCGTTGACTTGTTGGTTTCTTTTTTTGTATAAAATTGAATGGAACGCCTTGTATGCGTGTGTGTCTAGAATGTTGATGGAAGAAGATTGGGATGATGGCGGCGGATCTCGTCGAGACGCCAATATGATGATTGGGTACCTTTGCGGGTGACGGAGAGCGACGCGAGATTGGCGGCGATTCGCGTCGATTCATCGATGGCGACGCCTTTGAGGAGAAGAGCGGCGAGGCTGCCGCAAAAGCAATCGCCGGCGCCCTAGAATAGATATAGTTTAGATGAGGATTCCGATAAGGCGTTTGATGATATTTGTAGGGTTTGAATTTGTCGGAATTTCAAAGTGCATTAAATTTTTGCGGGCACACGTTGTCTCGCGATTCACCAATTTCGATGATTCAAATTAGCGAAAGTTCAACAGGGATGTCGACGATTTTTGCGAGAAGCCAGACGAAAATCATTGAGTGTATCGATCAACAATTTTTTTGGTTTGTTTGCAAAGACAAAAAACAGTTGTTGGCGAGTCTGTAGGAGTGCAAATTGTTCATCCTTTTCTTTGCAATTGGAATCAAGTTGTTCAAATTAGTCGATTCCTCGAAACGGCTATGGCATTAATTAAATGCATTCGGGCAAATTTTTCAAGTCATTATTACATACGATTGTTTCTTAAAGGCGAATATCAGAGAAGAGAACTCAGAAGCGAAAAAAACCATTTTCAAATTCTACGTTTAGACGATTTTGGTTAGGCAAAGGAAAGTTGATGAAAAATATTAGAATTTGGCGCGAAATTCGAAATTTTTAAAATGACTAAATGCGCGAAACTTACAGTGGTGTCAACAGCTTCTACATGCTTTCCTGGAATCAACTTCGGCTGATGTCCCTTTGAAGCCAGCAAACATCCTGGAAATTAATAAGTGTTGAAAACAAAAATCACATTTTTCGCCACCTTTTGGCCCTAATGTTATAATCGCGTGTTTTGGGCCCATTTCGAGCATTCTCAATATCGCCTTTTCGCCGTTTTCCGGCGTGTCCGGAGAAATTCCGGTCAAAAACTCGGCCTGAAGTGGAAAAAAACCGAATTTGGTTGAGAACGTTTCGAACGCCATTACCTCGTTTTCATTGGTGCACAAGATGTCGGTGAGTTCGAGAATCGACTTGTCCATTTTTGGATCGCCTGGGGCAGGATTCAAGAATGTTGTGACTGAAATTCCGAATTGTTTTTTTTTTGCAAGCGCTTAGTCGACGTCTGGCGACTGCTGTAGGCGAGTAGATTTACGCGCAAGCGCCTTGAAATGGTCTCGCAACGCCTGAAAGCCGATTTTGCCGTTTTCACTTGAACGGTTTAATTTTTTTCTTGATGAGTTTGGCATATCTTTGAATTTCCAAAGTAATTCGAAAAATGACCGAATTGATCCAAAAAATGTAAAATAACCTGTTAGTCCGCGCGAGACCAAGAGAAAGACGCATCCCCGTAAATCTACCCGCTTGCAGCAGTCGCCGGGCGACGACTATAATAGACAAACTCACCTCCATGCTTTTTCGCGATCTCGAAAGCGCGACGATTCGCGATTTCGGGAATTTCGCCTTGGCACACAATTATTGAAGCGTCCGCAATCGTCGTCTCATGACTGTCGGCGACATCGGAAACAAGCTCCATATTCGCGCCGAGCGTCACAACAATCGAGTTTTCCGCCTCGCGCGTCACTGTGATTGTCGCCGTCGCCGTGTGCGTTTTCGTCGAGACGCCGATCGATGAAACATCGACACCCTGGTCTCGAAGGGATTTGATGTTCGACTCGCCGAAAATATCATCGCCGACCTGCGTGAGAGAAAACTATTACGTCGAATTTTTTACAATCGCAAAAAAAAATCGAGCACCTTGTATGAACGTACGGTTAGTTTAAACTAAAATTTGAGTTACCACTGCGAAAAAAAAACAATGGTTCACAAATTCCCAGAGTTTTCGCTTCTTTAAAATTGCTATTTTAATACGTACCATGGCAATAATGGAGACATCGACACCCAATCGAGCAGCGGCGACAGCTTGATTTGCTCCTTTTCCGCCGGCTCCAAGCTGAAATGAGTCGCCGCGAACAGATTCACCGGGTCGCGGAAATCGTTCCGTATAGCTTAAATTCGTTGAAATGCGATTATCAGCGAAAAATTTGGGCAAAAAATAACTGAACTAACAAAAATGAAAAAACGACAAATTACAGTAATAGAATGCATGTTCAAAGGAACATAGTGTGTATTTTGAAATATCTTGCAACGACAATGTTACGATAGTTTTTTATTTTAATTATTTTTCTTCTTACCTAATCAAATCTTGAACAATGCTTCCAAAAACGACGATTTTCTTCCCTTTTTGCTCGCTCATTGTTGTCGATAATCGCGAATCAAAAACGCAACACGTATCGAACGGTTGATTTCTGACCCGACGCGTCTCTCAACGCCACGTGCTATTTCTTCGTATTGATAATACATTGTTCGAAAGGACGATTTTCAAACAGTCGTCATGGTGTGACGGCACTTGATTAGAAATTTTGACGGGGGTTTCAGGTCGTGATTGATTTATCTCTTGAAACTTCGCCTTGGGTCTCGTATGGAACAACTGCTTTGGGCAAGTTTTGCTTAATTTATCCATCATAATATGAAATAGCATGGTTTAAAAAAACTATTTTTAAGTATTTGGAAACCAATTAACTGAAAGTCCAAGCAATTCAAATTTTTCAAACTTGTCACTTCATGACAATGTAATTTTTATTATTATTTTAAATAATAACAATGGTTGAACCGGCATTCAAAAGAAATTTTTTTGAGATTAGGCAAAAACGTCAACAACATTACTATAAAAGGGAAGTAGGCGTGATGGGGGTTTTTTTTGTGAAAGCACCGAAGTTTTCCGATAACCGTCGTCTTCTCACATTTTTTCAACAATCTCATCATCATTATCGCCGGGATCGCAAGAATAATGTTTTCTGGAAATTTCGAAAAATTTTCAATGCAACTCCAATCACTATCGAGTTTACTTGAATATTTGCCGCGTCGCCTGACTGTCGCGTAGTTTGTAGAACAATAAATAAGCGTCGTCGGTGTGCAAATTCGATGCCGATTGGCGTGTCACCATCGAGTCATCGAATTGGCGCCAATCTTGAAAATTTTGAATATTTTCTGCTTCAATAGCATTCTCAAACAATTCTTTAGGTTAATTATTATAATACTTTGGAGTACCTTAAAGTTTTGACAATAATTCTTTAATGTTCGATAAGTTACAATCGGAAATTTAATTTAAGGTTTTGTGGCGAAATATACAAATTTTGGCATGCGCCTTTGATGTTTACTGTAGTTCAAACGTCTAATTCATTGCGAACTAACCAATTTTCGATTTTCTCGAATCAAAATCGGCGAGCCGTCCCATACTAATATAATGGCCAAAATAACTGGAGCCATTATGGCACACAACTCCAGTAAGATCATATGTCTGAAAAACAAATTGGAAATTCCTTTAACACCCATTTCGACGAGATACCGTTGAGGCTTGCGGCGGCGCGGTTTCGGCAAGAAATGGCGACATATCCAAATTCTCCAACGGATACTCCACAGTTCGCTCGTCTTTGCTTCGGCGATGCAACGATGATTGATGGGTGAATGCTGAAAAATTTTGGCTAGATGTTTTTTTTAGAACCTCTCGACATACCAGTATACACAAATCGTTTGAGTTGAATGATGAGAATCGGTGGGAGACGATAGAGCTGCAGTTTTTTCGTCGCTTCCACGTGCTCTTTGCACGACGAGCAATACCAGCTCTCTTCCGGCTTCAGCCTCTCAGTCTCCGAGAAAAGGTCCTGCAACGAAAATGCCCTCTAAAATGGTTCACACCGGTGCGAAATATGGCGTACCAGCATTTGCGTCAACTTCGGCGCTTCGTTGCGTGAAGCCTTCTCGATCGAGTTCGACGACGCTGAGCAAAGCAGGCGGCTCTTGTCAACATCGATATCCAATTCCGCTCGATTGCCCACCGTGATATACTCTTTTCCGAATCTCAGATTAATCCAATTAATAGAAATATAAGATCCGGATCGAATTTTTTCAAAGACTTCGGCTAAAAATTGAGTAGGTTGGCGAATTTTAAAAAATTCCGGAACTGAAATACCTGGTGTTGCTTCACAAATCACTTCACCGAATGAATCTGTCGATGTGTTCAGCTTACGGACATCGAACATCTTCTCAGTTTTCGATCTCGGCTCAGCGAGCACACTCTGTCGCTTCGGAGCTTCTTCACTTCTTCTATCCGTCGATCTAGTGGTCGCCGCGTTCTGGAACGACGGTGGAGCACCAACACCAGATCTCGTCTGGAAATTACAGATCTTGTCGATGATTTTTTTGTTTTCAATTGGCTACGTACTCTCATCGTCGACGTTGGCAAAGCAAGCGCGTCGGATTCGGACGATCCTTCTTCCTGATTGGCTTCATACTGCGGTTGTTGGAAAATGGTGACAGTGTGGCGTGCTTTCGCTTCCAAAACTCGATACAAATGCGAGTAGGTCAACTGCGAGCGTGGGAACGAGACGATCAGCGGCTGTCCGACGACATCGCTGGTCGGCCGACGCCGACAATCGTCACGATGGCCACCCGAAGACCAATTGTTCAATTGGCATTCCCTGCAAGTTTTGTGAATTCCCCCAATGATACTATGGTTCGATTACTTTGAACAATAGTAGGCGTTGTAGCAGGCATCGCAAGCTTTCAATTTTCCTTGAGCGGTCCCGCATTCATTGCACATATACCTAGAAAAATTTGGAGATTTTTTTCAAAATTAAAATCATCGGAATACGGTACTCTGTGCGAGTCAGTGTTTGCGGACTTGCAATATTCTTCGATAGTTTTTTTTTCAGAAAATCAACAAATACCTCAAGCTGTTTGGGAAAAGCTGGCGCTGAATCGTGTACAACACAACAATTTCCTCATTGCAATCAGCTTCATCGTGAATTTGGAACACATAGATCACATCCGATGGTCCGATATCGCTCGCCTTCTCATCATTGGCAAATATCTTGTTTATGCGATGACCGAATGCCTCAATTGCTCGCAAATTTCGCGACGAGACTCGCGCGGCGCCACCAACCGCCGACAACATGTCAGCAATAGTGCCCTCATTAGAATATGACACGGTTATCTGGAATTAGCAGAAGCCGATGAGAATATATGCACATTGCGAACAGTATGATACCTTAATGGGCTTTGCTTGCATGTCGAGCGGCCAGAAATACACATTGTGGGTCTTCTTGAGCTTCGGAAAGGGCACAGGCAGATAAACGAATGGATCGAACGTGATTGAAATCTGATATCAATTTTTACGTATTCTCATGTTTTTTTTCGTGCCGCGTGCATTACCTTATCACACCTGGGGCATTGCACATGGCTCTTCAATTGTCCATGGAACAAATCAACAAAAATGGAATCATTCCTAAGAATATGATTATGCCAAGCTTCATTTGATACCTGCAATTTATTTTATGTTAGAAAAACGTGCGTTTGATAAAGCAGAAAAGGCCAACTCGGATGACGAAAAAAAATTCAAAAACATAACGCGCGGTGTCCGTAATTGGGCGTACGCAAAATTGCACACATTTGATTATCGCTTACGAATTTTATTTTGAACATGCATTTCTTCAAATTTTTCACAAATAAAAAATCGAATATAGTTATAAATTATTTAGAAAATAAATTTGGGGTAAAAAATTGGCGCCCAATTCAAAATTGCGCAGAATTTCGTAATGCTTACGTCAATATCATGTCGTCCATCACTATCAACAGTACCGGTAAGCGGCTTCTTTTTCACCTGAAAATTGAATATTTCCAGAAACTCGACAGTTGCCCGCAGATTACCCGATTGACATCCTCGTGTAGTCCATCCAATAAAAATGATAGAAATTCATGTGCGTCGTGTTGGGCGAAGTTGGCGAATTGCGACGCCTTCTCCGCGACAATCTCCTTGATTTTCGTCGGCTCGATGGCCTTGTGCATTCCGGACCACATTTGTTTCATGAAGTCGGCGAACGCCTGCGCGAGTCGTCCTTGCGATCCCAACGGATTCGACTCATTGATCTCGATTTTGTAGTGGTCTTTGAGGAAGAACTCGCGCAGCTCGATGTTGTTGACGAGCATTTGAAGGACCGAATTCATGAAGCACGTGTTGCCAATGTTTCGGAGGCCCGTGAATCCCTCGGGCACCACACAACCGCGATCGACGTCGTCGTCGTATGGCGACACTTTCGCCATCGGCTTATATGGCGCGCGAACCGCGTAATCGGGCGGATGAGCGGTGGCGCCGATCACCGCTGCCGACATGCTTCGAGGAATGCGAGCGCCGCCCGAGATTGACAACGAGTTTGTTGATGATGTTGATGGTGGTGGCGGCGGTGGCGGTGGAGGTGGCGGCGCTGGACTGGCGCTCGGCGTCGGCGACACAGTCCGATAATCGGTCTCCGTCGGAGCGTGCCTCGATCGCAGCAATGTCGATGATGATGAGTAGCCAGGCGGTGGGATTGTCGGCGCCACCGCGCTATAGCTCGACGCCACCACATTGTTGTCGGCTCGGGCGTAGCTCGGACGATAGCTGCTCGTCGACGTCACCGCCCGCTTGAAGTCGTTGACGGCAGTGGAAGGCGTCGGCGGCGAAATGATGGCGTCGAAATTCTGCACGCTTTCGCGCTCCATCTCGCGCTCGCACCATTCGCGATATTGGCGATCCTTCTCCTCGCGATCGGCTCGCTCTCGGGCCTGCTGTGTGAATTGCGAGACATTGATGGTCCTAAAAAAAAAGAAGAGCATTGCATTTCATTGGTTTCGCGATTTCGCGCCTACCTATAGCTTGTCGAGCGGCTTCGAATGTGCGACGACGTCGGATGGACCATATTGCTGCGCGTGGTGGGACCCAAATCGATTCGGCCATTCGTCGACGCATGATCGGGCGTCTTCTCAATGGCTCGACTCCTCAACGAGCTTCTCGTCGATGATGATGATGGTGAGGCGAAATCGGCCAAATTCGACGCCTTATATTTGCCGAGTGTGCCGTACGATGACGTCGTCAGATTGTCGGCCGCAGACACTGAAGCTCTCGCGGCCGCTGGACTCGTGTACAACGTCTTACGCGACGATGACAACGTTCGCGAGAGGCTTGACGGCGTCGTACTGCTGCTGGTGCTGCTATAGGATGTTCGCGATCGGCTCGGAAGCGGCGACGACGCCTCATGCGATGTGGTTGTCAATCGCGAGCCCGGCGTGTATGACGACGGCTTATAGGAGCTCATGCTGAAATGAATGAGAAATCGACGATGAGATGACGAGAGACGCAAACCTCGACGTGTACGATGGTCTTTGTACCGAGTAATTGGTGCTCCGTATTGATGAGCATGAGCTAGAGAGGCGACTGTACGGAGCAGCTGTTCCATCCTCCTGCTTCCTCATTCTGCGAAAAAGAAAATTTCGAGAAAATTCCATGTGGGAAAATCGACAAGACGCGTCACATTTTTTCGCGTTCTACGCCTTTAATCAATTTTTTTCAATTTTTATTTCATAAAAACTGTTCAAATATTTGAATTTTCTGTGGTTTTTAAGACAATTTGTGGAGTTTTCGATAATTTAAAAAATTTTTGTTACTATCTTTGCTTCAAAAAATTGAGTGTCCGCAAGTTCACCGAAACGCAAAATTGCACAGGTTTCGAAATTTTTTTCCAAAAATAGTACCATGGGGTTTTTTATAAGAGTAATTGTGATAATCATAAAGACCTCAAAGATTAAACATCGGGTTGAAGTAGGTTCAACACTTAAATATTTGAGTTTTCCTCAAGAAAATTGGCATTGTTGAAATAATATTGAACTTGTTTCGATTTACGAGCGTGCGCCTTTAAATCGCATATTTCAGACTTTTTTAATCGAGAGCGTGCGCCTTTAAATTTCGCAGAACCTAAAAAGGTTCGACGAGAATATCAACAACAAAAAACGCCAGACAAATATTATTGAGGAAAAGATCGCGAAAAATGAAAATCAATGAGACTCGATCGGTGTTGGAGGAGTGGGAGGAAGAAATGGTGTATAGAGTGTGAGGCATCAGTGCGAGTCGAATCGACGTCCCGAACACACAAATCCAAGAGAATCTCGGCTCGACGAGCTGCGATGTTCCCGCGGGTCGTCTGCGTCTCGACGAGCGCGCCGAGACACTCGTCGGTTTACACACTCGGCAGGAATGGGGGGGGGTGGCTGCAGGCGGCGGCGACGCCCTCATAGACCCATCACGGCATTTTTGTGCAATCGCATCCACCAAATGTGACCCCCCCCCCAAATTTTGCTAATTGCATTGCCATGGGGACCATAAAGTGATATAGTCCCCCCTTCCATTTTTAGAGTCAAGGTTTATATTTAATATGACTCATTTGTTTAAAATAATGCTTCTGAATCATTTTGAATGTCCGCAGGTGAATATCATAGAAGGGGCAACGCTAATTGGATTGTCAAAACATTGCCGTATTTAGAAAAAAAGAGCGGGAATTTGAATCATTCGCGTTTTAGAGACTTTAATCAAAAATTTCAAAAAAAAATTGCTATACATTTGAATATCGAAGAAAACTCCGCCTTTTCAATAAAGACTATATTCTTAAAATTACAGTAGGCATTTTAAAGCGCATGCAAAATTATGTTCATTTCGCGTTGATTTGAAAAAAAAGAAATTAGAAGTTCAAATTTGATTCCTTTCAGTAATTTGCTTGAAAAAATTTCGTACAAAATTGTATAAAAAGAATAATATGGAAATAATAATGGTGATGAGTGTTTCTTATCAAAAAAAAAACAGTCGGCCATGCTTTTCCTTATCAAAATTCACTATAGAAATTTATGCGATTTATAATCAACGGTCAATTTCTCGACGAGACCGACAATCGCCTAATCGAATTTCAAAATTAGGTTTTTAGTTAGCGTGAAAAAAATGACCTTGAGATTTCGTAACAACTTTTGTAAAAAAAAATTGATTTTGGGAACCAATTTCCGTTGATAAACCTCAATAATCGAAATTTGATATGAGAAATGAGCTGGAAAATTCGGCCGCGAGAAATACACAAATTTTAGGCGAGGTAAAACAAAAGCAGAAAAAAGAGGAGGGCGATTTTGAATGAAACTCGATATTTACATTCAGTGGAAAAGATAAACAAACAAGTGAAGAGCTCAGAAATCGACGAAGAGAAATCACCACAAAAAATAATTGGCAAATGAACACACCTTTTTATTTGAATGCCATTATTCCAGGAGGCGTATGATGAGGAGTTGGGCGTTTTGCGCTTCGTCTGCAATTTTTTTTGTAACAATTATTCCATATATGTTTATATAAATATAATATTTATAAATAATGTGTAATCTGAAATGAATTCGGTGAGCGAGCCTCGGAGAGTGCGCGAGTTTTTGCTCGCCTCTTGCCTCGCCTGCGGGTGAGAAGAGCGCGCGTTGCGAAGAGAGCGCAGACGGCGAGCGTGTTTGGCTGGCAGCAAGAAGAGGGCAGAGACGCAGAGGCGCCTGCGCGCCCCCCGTCTGCCAATTCTATTGATATTCTGATTTGAATGCATGCATTTTATGGAATAGAATAATTCAAAAAGCATTATTCAATTATTTAGTTAATCATCCTCTGGTTGAACGACGCCGGCGAAAACTTGATACAATTTCCAGGTGCCATCATCAAGTTGCTGAAAATTGGATAGTCTTTAGGTTAATGAAAATAAGAAGATTACTGATTTAAAATTAACAAATTAAGAATTAAAAAAAAAACAAAAAAAGTTGAGAGTCCGCAAGTTCACTGACACGCGAAATTGCACAGGTTTAAAAATTTCAAAAATCTTGAAATAATTAAATACCTTGTCGACCACCTTGCTACAATAGTTCATGTCCTGTTTGACATTGACGGTAATAATAACACTTGGCGGTTTTCCCATGTCATAAAGCATGAACGCCCATCCTGGCTTGTTGACGTAGTAGTTGAGCGCTTCGCTCATATCCTCAAGGTTGTCGAACTGAAAATTTTCAGAATTCAACGAATGCTCGAATGTCGGAAACTGCTTACATCTTGAATGGCACGATCGACCGCGTCGGAAACGGCGTCGTCGATGCAGAAGTCTGAAAAAATGGCGAAATGTTGCAAAAAAGCTGCACCCGCTCTCAATTCGTACTGAAATCGTCGTCGTCTCTCTTCTTAATTGCGGCTCCCGACTTGAGATCGGCGTGAATCGAGTGTTGTCCGTTTTTGGCAACGACATGACGAACGTCGAAAATTGCTGAAAATCAAAAAAAAAAAAAAACATTTTTGATCTCACTCTCATCGATTCTTCTTACGCGACGAGGAATTGGCTGGAAGGAAGTTGACCTCGGTTTTGACGGATTTACGATCAGCGCAATGGGTGACGCACCAGTTCTTTCTGGAAACGGTCTGTATTGGCGCGAAATTCAAAAATGGCACGAGCCAACCTGATGAAATCGAGTCCGGATGTTCGGAAGTTCTCAATTGGCACCGCTTGCTGCATGGACTCATCGCCCGTAACTGGGTAGTTGCATACTGACAAGAATCGAATGCATATATTCGGTGAATTTCAAATAACTCACCGTGGCCGCCAGGTGCTGACGTCTTCTGAGCGCCGACGACGGCAAGAACACTTAAAATCGCAAAAAGAATTCTCATCTGGAAACTTTTTTTTAATTGTTGTACAAAACCGAAATTTGTCATAATGTCGTGGGCACACACACACGAATCAAGAGAGGCCTGATAATTTCGAAGTGCGATAAAAAAGAAATCGAAATTGATAAAAATTGGGCTTCGATATTGGAAGAGCGAAGAAAAACGACGTCATTGATTCAAACAAATAATTACGACATTTTTAAAAGTCGAGAGAATTTGAAATTTTTCTGAAAGTCTGCAAGGATTTTTTTCCAGCTCTCTTTCTGTATTGTGTGTGACAATCAACTCAATCCAAAAATGAAATTTTTTATTTCGTTGTGGGACCATAAATGGTGGAAGGTTGAATATTTTCACGTTAATCTGTTGATGCGAAAAATAGAACCATTAGGACGAAGATGAGCTCCTCTCTAAGGAGAAATTTGAACCACTTGGATTGATTTTATCCGCAGATGCAGAATGGAATTCAAAGAATTTAAAAAAATTATTATTGGGATGATGCTTTTTTTCAAAAGCTGCCCGTAAAATAAAAATTAATAGGAATTTTGGTTCAGAAAATTTTGGCGCTAATTTCAAAAAATTGCGCCTAAATTTTATTTTTTCGACATTTAAAAAATTCGGGATCTTTGATTTCTTTTTCACAAGCCTGAAAATTCTTAATCAATCGCTTTTTTTCTCTAAAAATTAAAATTTCGGAAAAATTTGGTGTAGGCGAAATTCTCCATTTTTGAAATCGAAGAAATTTTGCATGTCAGAGTCTTTACGATCAACAAATCTTGATTGCTTCAACAATTTGAAATGAAAAAAAAAATATTGTTTATTAAATTCCAATACTAATGGAACCTTTTAACTTTTTTATTTTAACAATCAAAGTGGAAAATTGCGCGGCCGTGGCCGTGTGATACAAAACTAGTCCACCAATAATTATTTGCCGAAAAACCACTCGGAAATCCTTTTTTGAGCATTGTCAGTGTGCAATTCTACAATCCGAGCAATCGTCGGCTCCCTCGATTTGAAATCGAACGACCGTTGGACGAAAAACGTGCGGCCTCGAAAGGGACGATCATAAATTCTCGGCAAAACCAAAAAGGAGGGACCTCGATTTGCATATATGTTAAACTCATTAGAGCACATCGTTCCGGAAATTGAAAAAACGGCGCAGCCAACAAAAAAGAGCGGAACCGTCGAGAATTCATTAGGCGTGAGAATGTCAGAAATCAAGTTGGTCCCCCTCCCCCTCTTCAAAAGAGCAATTTATATTAAAATTGGTTGGGTAGTGGTTGCCGGAAGACCAACTCCATACCGAATTTCTCCAAATTCGCCGCAATATATCATGGCGAGCGCCACAAAGTCGAAAAAATCTCAAACGACAACGACTAATTGTTTCCTGACGATGATTGCGGTGCGCCCCGCTCTCCTCTCCTCCTTCTCCGCTCGATTCGACCTACCTCAACCTACCGTATGTCGGTTGGACAAATGAGCCCGTCGGGGCGCCATAATAATTGTCGTCGTGCACTTTTGGGGCCACATACAAATTTTTGGCATATATTGGAATAATATTGCCCCCCCCTTTATTCGCTTTTTTTTTTGGACCCCCTCCCCTCTCAAATGTTAAGCATTTTTGAATTAGCGCCAAAACTCGGTGTTGGCTAATAAAAGCAATATTTTTACTTTTTGCACTTTGATTTTGATTTTTGAAAATTCGAGAAAAAAATTAAAATTGATGGTAGCGCGGGAAGTTGTGTGCAAACACCGCGACGCAAGCATGCACAGAATTCTTTGATCAATGCCGTTTTGAGACCAATAAACCTTGATCCTTGATTTTTCCGAATTTCATTGTTTCAACGAAAAATGAAAGAAAATATATTCACGTGATGTTTGTCAAGAAAAAATTCACATGACCCATAAATTCCGAAAATGAAATGTTATGCTTATTTTTATTTGATTAGGTTTTCATTCGATTTTGGCGATTCAAAAAAAAAAAACGCACACGTATATTTGCAATCGAACTCTCGCGACGAGAATTTCAAGACGCATTCCGAGTCTCGACGCGAAATTCCGAACCAAGAATTTCGTAGTTGTCATTTTTCGTCGCAAAAAAACAAAACTTGTATGATTAATCATAAATTTTGCGCACAAATTTCATAATCGCTTAGTTTTTGCCAAACAAAAAATTTTTGCGCGCCAATGTTTTTCACATGACCCGCCTTCCCCCATTTTTCGTTTCAATTCGAAATGGTCCCTAGGCCTCGCTCAAGTGGGTCCTTGTCGAATTGAAACACTTAAATTTCGAATTTTTGCTTTTCATCGAGCCCCCCTTCATCGGGTCCCTGGTCGTTCACGTGCCTATACGAAATTCAAATCGAGGATTTCCCTGAAATCGCGAAATCAGCGAATTTCAGCTGCAGTGAGCACGGGAAAAATACATGTTTCGTATCTCGTTTCGAGGCCAACGACAACGCGCCTTTAAATGCTCCTTTAAATCTTTTTTTTTCCAACTGGGCTTTTTAAACTAATTGAAAGTTGTAGAAATTCGGTAAAAACTGCCTATTTCAAAAATTCCAAAAAGCTCAAAAAATGGGCGGCACGCAAAATTGCACACATTTAAAATAAAATTTCATATTTTAAAAATGTGATTTTCAAAACGTTTCCCGCCAAAACGACTCGACATGCGCCTTTAAAACTTACTCGAAGTCTCATTTCCACATTTTTTTTTGTCTCTCTCGATATTTTTTTTTCGAGTAGCTCGGGAAAAACTCGTCAAAATTTAACATAATCAAAAATGCATCGGAATTTTGAAAGAAGAAGCCGCCGAAACTTCTCCATTCATACCCAACTATATGTGTCAAAAAAAAGGGAAATTTTTAATTTCGAGAAAGAATGGAAATATGGAAAAGCCGTGCATTTTTGAGTTCATCATCATCATCATCATCATTGTGTTTTTTTTGTGGTGCGCGAGTGTAGCAAGTTTTTTTTTTCTTCGCTTTTTGTCATAAGCAAACTCCAACATCCTCATTCTGAAGCGTCAAAATTGATGAGGAGCCGCCGAAATTCGATACGCTGAAAATCGCGAATGAAAAACAATATAAATTTGATACAAAACTGTTTTTGTCGAGCCAACAAAAAAATAGTTGGGGCCCCATTTTTTTTTGTTTTCATTTAGGCCGATTTCCATTTAAAATCCGCCTTCTTTATTTTTGTTTTCGACCAAAACTTTTTTTTTGCGTTTTCATTTAGCCCCCCTGATTTTTTGCGCTGAGCAACCGGAAAAAAATGTGGGGTGGAGAGAGTTGGCAGTGGAGCGCACTTGCTGACTTGCTCGCAATTTTATTGCCCTCATTTACATTGTGTTGTCTTGTTCTAGAAATAATGCAAAATTTGCATCGCCAAAAAAATGCGTGCCTTGAATTTTGTGGACCATCGCACTGTTTCTAGGCGGCAATTTAAATTTCAATTGAAACAGTGGAAATTTGAATACCATATTAGGGATACCCTACGAGTCAAACTCATGGTAAGCTCGTGTCTTTGTTTTGCAAATGTAATATCTGAAAACGATTTTTTTCTAAATTTTGAAGCACCAAAAAAATATGAAGAAACAAGAGTTCGCAATGGAGCGCACTTGCTGACTTGCTCGTTTTTATTAAAAAACAAAAAATTCAAATGGATTTTTCATGATTTTGAGGAATTTTTCAAAAATCTAAAACAATTTCAAAATAAAATGGATCTCGACGCGAAACGCGATTTTTTAAGGCAATATTTGTTGATTTTTTGAAATCCAAAAAATTGGATGGCCCGAATTAAAGGCGCATGAGATCCCCGCCGCGAAAATAAAAAAAAAGCCTTTCAACGAAACTTGGAAAAAAACGTTGATAATTATTATTGAAAATATCTGCTGCCTTATAAGGAGGAAATTGGAGAAAATTAATTATTCGCATATAAAACAATTTTTTCTCCTCCAATAACTTTTTGAGAAGATGGTGTTGTTGTTGTTTTTTTTTTCGAGAAGAAGAAGAAGAAAAAAATGAATTATACTCGTCAAACTATTTTGCGATGCAGAAGAGACATTGCGCGTTTCAATAGAAACTTTCAACTTTAATTTAATATTATGTATCCTTTCGCACTCTTCCGACTTTTTGCTGCTTCTCAATTTGTGCTCGAGCGCGTGTGCGCCTCTTCTCATTTTCCGCGCTCATCCATCGACGAATTAAAACATTTCTCAATTTTCAGCGAGTCTTTTCGAAATACCGTCCGCGAGCCACGCCCACTTCCGACCCCCCCCCCGCCCCCTTGAACCTCTTCGAAGACATCACAGAATTTCTCCATCAGGCTGCCGCCACTTTTTTTTCCCACCCTTTTGATTTTCGCGAATTTTGCCGCATTTCCTCAAATTTGTGTGCCCCCCCCCCAATTCGCTTCGAGACCCCTTTGCGGGACTCCAAGATCACTCATTTTGCATTTGTGAAAAACCTTAAAAGCGAAATTTGTTTTCTTAATTTTTTTGTCGCGATTAATCCTACTCAAAAATTCACGTTTTGCCGGCGGCGGTCCGACGAAAATGATGATGAAGCAGGCGGGAAAATTTTTTTTTTTTCGAAAATCCACTCGAACTCGTCACAATGGAACAAAGAATTCTCAAGATGGAATATTTCGGCCCGATTTGAGGAATGAAAATAGTAGAATAATGATGATGGTGATGAGGAGAATTTTGGAAAAATTCGAAAATCTCCCACCACACTTGCTTATTATTATAAGCGGCGATTTTTATTAGTTTTTTCAGCCTCAAGGCATTTCATTTTTTTTTGTGTCGAAATGATTTGAAATAATTGAAATTCGAAACTCGATTATTTCGACGATGTGTCTACTCATCAAAAATTCAAAAATTTCGCGTTTTCTGGAAATTTTCGAAATTGATGAAAATTGTGTCCCCCCCCTTTAAAATTCCAGTTGTGGCGGTTGCCAAAATAAAATGCAGGTGGCTTGAAATGAGCAAAACTCGACTTTTAAATTTGCTTGTTTGAATCGAAATTCTAGAAAATTGATGTCGATTTTCTCAAAAAAAAACAAATGACACGGTATGCGCCTTTAAAGACCTATGCAAATATGGCAGTGTGTGCAATTTTGCGTGAGCGTGTACCAACCGTGTCCATTATTCAAAACTTGCCGAAAAAATGCTCGTTTTCGCTGCGAGACCCAACACTAATCATGAATAAATTCATGAAATTTTTGTGCGTTTCCAACAAGCCATAAATTAATATTAATTTTCAATTAGGCGGCCAAACAAAAAAAAAAAGAATTTTCGTTTTGTGACGCTCTTTCATTAATCGCGACGAGACCATTCTATTACTGTAGCTTAAATCTGCAATTTTTTTGTGTTTTCCTGACGTTTGCCGTTCGCTTCAAGACCCTTGGGCTTTTTTATTCAAATAACGTGAACTTGCAAAAAGAATACAGTACTCGGCGCTTCCTTCTAAATTTGGTGCAGCTCGTCAGCGAGACGAGACGAGGAAGAGAGGGGTCCGTTGGCACCGAGAGGGGTCCGCCGCCGCCGCCACAGGCGCCCACACCACCCATTTTTGTTCGTCTTCATTTCCAGCGCTGAAAATAATGAAAATAACGCGCTCAATTTCGATTTCAATTTCATTTTAATTAAAATTCTTTGACACTTTTTTTTCAACCGCTCTCTCTCTCTCTCTCTCTCTCACGCCGTCATCTTTTTTTCCCTTCTTGTGGTCGTCGGCAAATTCTCGATTTTTTTTGTGCCTCGTCCCCCTGGTCGGGTTTTGACATTCCGACCAATTATAATTGAAACAATTTTCGTAATTTCCCAACCCATGCAATTTTTTGCCTACAATAGAAAGGACGTTGGGCGAGCTTTTGTTTGAGGGCGCGCGCGCGCGTGTAGGCCCCCACCAGCTTTTTTGGGAGAAGCTCAAGCCTGCTGGAAAAAAAAATAGGGAAATCGGGGTTTTCAATTTTGAGATTTTCAATTTCAATGTTGCCATCGGCTCAATAGTCACCAGTTTATTGAAAATCGACCATTTATTGGATCAATAAGCGGCACCTCACACCTCTTTTTTTTCCCCCTCTATTTTATTGAGTACAATATTGCGGGTCTCACATCGATGTTCAATTCCAACCATCAATGCTCCTTTAACTACTGTCTCCTTGGATTTCAAGTTTTTGCTACCTCTTCTATTGTTTTCCAAAATTGTGCCTCAATTACAGTACCCTTAAATTTCAAAAAAAATTGAGTAACTGAAATCTCTTCGCTATATCATTTTTGGGTCTCACCGCGATTTTTTTTCATATTTCAATTAAACTATGCCATCTCAACTACAGTACCCCAGCTTCTGAAATCTCCATCGTTTCGCATTATTGGGTCTCGCCACGATACCATCAACTATATGTATAGTACCAGGATCAGGAAAATTCTGAAATTTGTTATACCACACGCTGCTTAAAGGAGCATCTCCAAATGGTTCTCGAAGCGAAATTTTTTTGTGTGTGTGTTTTTTTTTTCCAAACAATCATTCTTTGTTCCCACCCGGCGTTCTTTTGTTTCGAGAACTCGGAAAATTCGAAAAAAATTGGTTTTGTTTTTTTTTGCTTGTAACAGAACCCACGACCCTCGTCTTTGTTCAATTTGATCATATTGCAGGCCGGTCCGATCCGGTCCGATCCGATCCGATCCGATCTCCATCATCAATCAGCGTGAGTTTTGCGACGCAAAAACCTTCATCTTTCTTTCCTTCTATTTTTTTTTCAAAACAAACTTGTGTTGCCTCAATTCGCATGAGTTGTAACAAACTCGCGTATGTATGAATGTATCAGTGTGTGTGTGTGAGCTCCGCTGGTCGCAGCGTCTGTTTTCTTTCGTTGATATATGTATCGTGCTCTAAAACATGATTACGAACGCTTGACTGGCGGCGATGGGCTCGCGACGAAATGAATCGAGTAGAAGCAAATGATTCGAATTCACGGTTGGATCGGCTCCTCTCGAGCTCTTTCTTGTGAACCATTTTAACTCGAAAAAAAATTTTTTTCTTAAAGAATAGAATTTATTTAAAATTATCAAATGTGTGCAATTTTGCGTGCACGCCATCACGGATTTTTCCCCACCATCAAAATAATTATCAATTGCTTGAGATTCTCATTTTCCTTGAATTTCTGGCTCTTGATTTCATTTCTCAGTGAAGAAAAAGCAACGATTACTGTAGATGTTTAAAGGCGCACGTGGGAAGCGCAAAAACGATTTTCCGGAAAAATTTAGTTTAGTTAAAAAAAATGACTGTTTCTAGCACATTTCTGAGTTCAACAAAAAAAATTAATTGGAATCAAAAATTTCCTCTCCTCACCTCTCTCGCTTCTTTTGGCTTACTGTAGCCGATGCGAGAAATGTGGCAATCAAAAAATGAAATAAATAAATAAAAATTTGGGGGTGTTGTTGTTGTTGTTTATTTTTAATTAAACATCTAATTTCGAACAAAATTCAATTTGTTTCCGCCTCGTCGAAATTTATTAATTGGGGTGGGAGGGGAGGCAGGTATTGGAGGAGGAGGAGGAGGGGAAGGTGGAGGCGCTCGAAAAATGTTTGTGTTGGATGGCGGTGGCGAAGTGTCTGTGTGATTTCCGAAAAAAAAACCCCTCTTGAAAAATTGTTATATTCGCTTCAACACACACACAAACAAAATATCCGCAATCAACTCCAGCGAGTTGATGATCATCATTTTGAAACGCTCTTTTTTTGTTCTTGTTGTCTGACCGAGTGAGTGAGAGAGAGAGTTGCGATGTGTGGCCTAGAAAGTGGGTGTCTCAAAATCTGGCGGCCATCCATTCATGCTCTTGATATTCCACTTTTGCTTCCTTCCACACGAGACCCCAAAATATAAGTTTGTGGAAATTATGAAAATGCGGCTCCTTTTCAAAATCGCAACAAATTCTAAATGGTGGGCAAGTGCGCTCTATCGCGAGTCCAGTGGAGCGCGTTTGCTGCCACTGCCCTATCATGGTCCCCTGACGAATTTTCGACGAGTGAACGCCAACTCGTCGGGGGCAAAGTTCCAGCGTGTCGATAATAAATCATCGATGGGCGTGGTCTCGCGGCGAACAATTTTTTTGTGGCTCGTTTCTGAGAGGCGAACGGTTTCGACTCCCGAGAGAGACAGTGTGAGAGAGAGAGAGAGAGAGAGATCGACAAATGGCACCTCGATTAATTTCGACTCCCCCCCCTCCTCTCAAAAAAAAGAAGACAAAAATTTTTGTCCGCGGGACCACGAGCCGGCACGGCCGGAACGGCCCAAAAACCCGCCACCCAAAAAAAAACCGAAAAATATTTTTGTGTGTGTCTCGACGCGACAGGTGACCGACGAGCCGCCCAAAAAGTGTGCGGTTCACCGTCACGCGAAATCGCACAACGTGTCGATGTCATTCGCTTATCATCCAATTAAGGCCCGCGGCGCTCATTCGACGTCAAACGCTCACTTCCGATCTAGGCGAGAGATTAAATTGCGCTAATCCATCTGCCGACGCTTCGCGGGCCCCACTGTCCGCAGCAGCACAATTTTATAGTCCCCCCCCCCCAAAAGCATTTTCCTCGAAACGTCTTCCTCGAAATTTTTTTTATGAATAGAATAACTCGATTAAATTCATATAATATCGGCAGCTGAGGCTCGCACATGCAAATAGTCATCGTTGGAATTGAAGGGAGGAAAAAAAATGTTTTTTTTTTTGCTCTCTCTCTCTTCGCTTTTCCGAAAATTAATTGCCCAATTGCACACGATTTGATGACGATGATGAAGTCGAAATGGAAAAAAGCGAACTCCGACTCGGAAACATCAATTTGTGGCTGACCTGCGTGCTGCCAACACCCATTAGTCCCCCGTCGGCCCATCTGGGCCCCACCCCCCAAATTGTCTCCACCGAGGGGATGGGGGCATCATTTTTTAATATGCCCCCCCACCCTTCTTTTTTTTTATTCGTTTTAATCAAACTCCTTAATAATGCATTGGTCATTCGCTTTGAAGCTGCCCGTTTTTCTTTTTGTAACTTTACTACAACTGAGCACACAAACACACACTCGCCGGTGAGTTGATGATTCGGTGATTGAGGGGGGGGGGGTGGACATTCATTTCACAAAAATGTTTTTGGCCCCTCCGGCCTGGTGTCGAGATTTCTGAGCGTCGACACTTTGAGAGAGAAAAAAAACTTGATGCTCTTTATTTTTGACCAAGGGCTTCATTAAAGCCCGTCTCTCAAAAAACTTGATTTTATTCGATTTGATTTCAATTCCAATGGCTTCCTTCTTCGTCATTTACCGTAGGCAAAAGGTTTCTGGCTTTCACTTTTTTTTTTCGTGTTGTTCAAAAATTTTCAACTGAGAAAATTCGAAAATCTTTAAATTTTGTGCAATTTTGCGTGCCAATCTTTACAGATTTTGAAATTTTCACGATTTCATATTTTTCCATCGAAATTATTTTTTGAAAAGTGGAATTGCTCAAATATTTTCTAGATTCCATTTGTATCTTTAAAACTGAAAATGTGTGCATTTTTGCGTGCAAGTCTTTACGGACTTGACATTCTTAACTTTTTTGTGAAAAAAATCCAATTTTTTGCGATTTTGTGTGCAATTTTACGTGAAATTCATTACGGACCACTTATTTCAAAAAAAAATCATGTCTTTTTTTTGTCTTCATCAACTAACATTTGGAAGAATTTTTTTTAATGAACGAATCGCGGCGAGAGCCTGTCCGGCCTCGAAATCACCAAAAATCAACTCTCATCGTTTTTTTTTTTCTGTGTTTCGAGTGAAGAAAAAAAAATCTACACATCGCGTTTCAAGGCGAGAAATAATTGTTGCGCGGCGGCGAGCGCGCTGATGAGCACAGGCAGCCATGAGCAACTAGGCGAAAGAAAGTACTTGAGACTTTTTGACGGATATGCTAGATGATCGACACTTTTTTTTTTTTCGTTGCGGTGCGCCCGCGCAAGATGCTTCTCCCTTATTTTTTTTTTCTCCACACCCATTCTCGCATCGACTTTCTCATGATGACGATGAAAATTGAATTCGGGTGGCTCTCTCTCTCTCTCTCTCTCTCTCTCGATTTTTCTTTCTGGTTACGGTAGTTTGGAATAAATTGCAGTGCGTGAGCGCGCCGGAAATGAAGCATTTGCATACGAGGAGAAGGCGAATCGAAATCCGGCCAAAAATAATGATCATCGCGTTCGGGCTCGCCGATACCATTCCGCTATCTGATAGAATATTGCGCATGACAAATTGCCGGGTGCCTTGTTGGCGATCCGCGGACATTGATGCGGGCCCCTCCCCCCTAAGGGTTTTTAGGTATTCAACGAGAACGACGCTCATCGTCGACGATTTTAATTGGCGCTCACAGCAAACACTCGGAATATGTAAAATATTCATGATTTAAGAGGACTAGCAACTCCCTCCCTACCTCTCTCTCTCTCTCGTATTTCACCGCGTCGCTTGCCCCCCTAATTTTTTTTTCGCTCGAATTTCTTGTCCTCCACCTTAACGCAAAAAAAATTTGAGTGGTGCTGGAGAGAGCCGGGGGACCCTTTCAATTTCGCCATTTCAATTTGTGATTTGGTGCGCGAAATTTGCCAAAATGGTTGGCCACGAAAATCAGACGCGCTAATTGGAGACAATAGACGATGAAGTCGAGTGGAATGAAATTTCTTGCTACCGTAATCGCTGCCCCTCGCCTTCCTCCCGACTTCCCCACACACATAGACACACCTCAGGAGAATCATCAAGCCAATTATGGGCTAGCGCGAATGGCTCTTAAGAGTCGCGCTCGCGCGCAAATCACAAATTTTTGTGCATTTTAAAAATAGCACCAACCGCGAGCTCTTTTTTGGCTCGCCGCCCTCCCCTATGTGCATCATCATCATTGATACCAGCTCTCCCTCGATGACTCGACACGTTCCCATTATTTTCGCATTGTTTCGCTTCTACCAATTCGTGCCCAGTGTGAAATTCGTACCCGACCTGTGGTGCGACCCATTATTCATCATTCTTTCATTTTTTTGGCGTGAGCACGCCCGACACCATTTCGGCTCGCCTCCTACGGTACTGGTGGTCCCCAGCGCTGAAAACAAAACGGGGCGAAGAAAAAAAGGCAAAACGCTTGTCGTTCGCCGATTGGTCGCCGCACTCGCGCCACGCCCCTCGTAAAAATTTCGCGAATTTGCTCTTACTGCTCTCTCGCGCTGCTCTCCCCCCTCCCCAAAAATGGCGTTGTTGGTTTGTTTTTTTTTGTCCACTTCGCCACGCCCACCATTTCATTCATTCCATTGGCGCGCGCCTTAAAAGCGTTTAGCCAGACCGCCACTGACCTCTTGGTTATTTGCGGCAGCCTCCGAGACAAGCTTGTTTGTTATGTTTCAAGCAAACAATAATTTTTTTTCCTCCCCTCTTGCCTAGCATTGTCTCGATTTTTTTCGAAACACTTGTTTGTGCTTCCAAATTTGGCTTTTCTCTTCTAATTTCGTTGCGTCGATTTACGCGGACCACATTGAACTGGTGTTGTTGTTGTTGACTCTTCTGGGTCACACGATTACATAATTAGGCAAATAATCGTGGTGGTCCTGTTAGACATACAGTCGCGTAGGACCCCCCCCCTCCCATCAGCCGAAATTCGACAACGACACAATGAAAGATAAGTTGATTGAAATGAGAAATACAAACAAAAACACACACAATACAACCATCTTGCTCCGAATGCCGGACACACGCGGCGAGCCGCCGCCGCCGCCGCCTAAAAGCCTTCCTTCAGGTTTTTCTTTTTGCGCCTTCTGCTAAGCGTTTTACAATTCGAACACCCCCCCCCCTCCTCACAAGATAAGGTCCCATTCGGAAACGAATATCGAATCGTATCAATCGCTTCTCGGATTATATGACGACATTCGATTCGCATCGAGTGCACATTGGATTAGCGGCGAAATCTATTCTATTGAAACTATTTCTGTATAGGTTCGACGACGAAATGGATTAGTCGCTTACTTATTTATTATTTTATTTCTTCTTCTTCTTTTTTTTTGAAACCCCCCCCCTTTCTCTTTCGAGCTATTGGATTAACATCATTTCAAATCGCTTCCGAACCCCTCATTCAACTAGCTGGTTGGTTCGGCTTTCAATAAATAATAAGCGCTATTAAATGCGTTGCTAAACCGCCGAAATAATTTGTATAGGCGACGACGAAGAAAACGCACACGACCAAAAAAAAAACAACAGGGCGAAGAATGTACATAAATTTGCGCAACACGACTTTTAATGACATCCACCACACCTTTTCCCTTAATAATGAGCCTGTGGATGATTCTTCTCAGCGTTCAAGTGGCGTCCAGTTTTCTAGGAGGGCCGCCCATTTCACACTCATCGTAATCCCATAATTCTGGGGACCATTTTGCGCCGTCTGACGCATCGGATTAAAATCATTCATTCAAGCCTAATATTCATATTAATATTATTATTATTATTATTCGGAAAATATAATGATTATATATGGGCACGCGAGGGGCTTCAAATTGCTCTACCGTAGAAGAGGATAGGGGGATTTTCGAATTCAATTTGCTCGAGCCTCCTCCCTCCTCACCCTTCCTCGACGACGTGTTATGTAATCTGAGAGCTGCGGCCCGGCCCGCCTCGAGGCATTGAAATGCCGCGGGTTTTGCCGTCGTCGTATTCATCAAAAATCTTCACATTACCTAATTTAATACCAGGTATCAAATTGCCGAGAGTTTTGCGCCGCTCCGACGCATGCATAATTCATTGCGCGCGTCTCCTTAACGAATTATTTTGTGGTGGTCCCCAGCGCCGGAATATTCTCGGTTCCAGGGGGGGGGGGGTAATTTGTGCGTACTGTAGAGATCTGGGTCTCGCCACCATATTTGGCATTGTCGCCTCCTCATTTGCGATCTTCGTAAATCGACACCTACAATTCCAATAGCCTCAACGTCGATTTGAGACGGTCCTTGTAGTTTGGGGACCATGCACACACATGCCACAACGGATTGCGCAACATCGAAATAGGTTCGAAGGGTGGCGAGGGGGCCTTCATTGAAGGCCATTGATATTTGAACACCACCACCATCACCACATATTAACTTTTATTCATTCGACGACACGAGAGACGGCGAGAGTTTTCCTCCACCTCAAATCAGGCAATAAGAAGGAGAAGACGAAAAAAGGAAAGTCGGGGCCGCTTTTTTTTTGCGCAATCACCACATCGCCGCCATTGATAATCATCTCCACCAAAAAAATTTGGCGTGTGAACATGGCACTTTCGATTCATTCGGGTCGCCCTCCTCCCCCTCTCTCTCCCTCCCACCTAATACGGTATTCAAGAGGACGGCGGGGAGGAAAACGAAACACAAATTTCTGGTCACACAAAAAAAAAATCGTGGTGAATATACTACTAATTGCAATTTCAATTTTTGATTTTTATTTCTGTTTTTTCGGCTCTACGTCACTCGTCCAACGTGAATTACGCCAATCAGATTCGGAATTTCTTCTCAGGGATTACTGTACCACGCGGTTGGTCAAAGCACAAGTTTTTGGGCCAATTCGCAAACGTGAAATCAAAATGGCAAATTTTTGATCTACCAATTCGTTTGGACGTTTTTTTTCAAACATTTCCACTCTCTTTCTCACACCCACCCGATCCCATTGTTGTTTTCAAATTTGCGCCATTCCGACACCCCAAAGGGTGGACGGTACCACCATGCTCTCTTGTACACCACCAAAAAAATTGTAATGTTTCTTTCACGCTGACCGTTCGGACACCAAAGAGAGAGAGAGAGAGTGAGAGAGCAATGCTCGCAAGCCTTTTGTGTGTGTGTGTGTGTGTTCGCATTCGTCATATTTGTCTTGTACAAATGGTTCAAAACCATAATTGGGGCCCGAGACACACTAGGGTCTCGATGGGTTCCAAGAATCTCGCCAACTATGCCAAATGTGTCATCACCGATTACGGTAACCCCAAGTTTCTTTCCCCCCAATTTTGTTTTTTCGAATGTAGTTGTGATGGTCCGCGATATCTTATGTCAATATCTTGACCCGGGTCACCGTTCAACAAAATTCGACAAATTGCACCCTTCACCACACACCATCGTTGCAAGATAGAGACAGAGAGAGAGAGGGGGGGGGGACGACAGCGAAATAGTGTGGTCCCGATGGTCCCTATCATTGAAGAGGGGGGTGGGACGCGACGGGGTCCCGACCACTCAATTCAACATACAGTTTGCTGCCCCTTCGTTTTTTTTCCACTCGTTCACTTGCTTGTTTTTTTTGTGGCTCTCGTCGCGCGTCTCCTCGCCTCGCACACTATTTCGCCGTGCCGTTTGCTCCCCCCCCCCCCCACGCGTTCGTCTACACCATGCACCCTTCACCAAAGACCAACTGTTTTTTTGGGTAGCGCTCTCTCAATTTTCTGGCTCCGTCTCGTTGTTGGTTTTTTTGTGTGTGCTTCATTCCAACTCGACCTCATCATATCATTTCAGACGGCGATTCGTCGGAGATTCAGCGATCCACGTCACCACAAGCAACACCAGCAGAAGCCGAAGTCACAAAGGTAAAATGATTTGATATTTGGAATTAATGGGAGGTGTGGGTGTGCGCGAGGAGATGTTTAAATTGATAACGCAATAGGTTCATGCTATCGTATGTTTTTTTCTTGTGTGTTTCATGATTTCAAGGTGCCGCTCTTTATACCCCCCCTAACTATTCAAATCGGATTTTTGGAAATGCTTCCGACTTAATTCTGATCTCTGGATTATATGGGAATTTCGTTTTTTTTTCATTGAAATTCTACTTTTTTTTTGAAACAAACAATTTCGATCGGTATCCGTTTCACACTATCATCAATTTGACCGGGGGTCTTGCAAAAAAAAAAAAAAACAATAACCAAGAGGCCACTTATAATGATGAGCTGCTTGTCAAGAGGCCGCCCGTCTAGTCAAAAATCGCGACAATTGGTCTCCAACATGCGATATATATTTATTTTTTTCCTTCTCCTTCCCCCCCCCCTCTCAAATTATCGCAAAAACAAACTTGGGAAGCTTGAAGATGAAGCGGCAAGGTCACACCGATTAGAAACTTGAAGCAACAACAATTCGGAAACCAATCTCTCTCTCCATCAATGTGTGTGTTTTTGAAAATGTTAGTTGTTGGGCTGTTTGCTGCGCGCGCGAAACGCCTTATCAAATGAGATGACAATTTTCCCGCAATTTGCGAATCTCTCTCTCTCTCTCTCCATCTCCCCTCCATCAAAATGTTTCGATTCGATTTGATTCGGTCGTGTAATTACAAGAGGGGAAGACGAAGAAGAAGGTGAATATCTATCTCCCGAACCCGATCCAGTTATTAGCATTAACTTCATTTTTTAGCGACGGGCGCCTCGGCCTTGCGAAACTATAGTCATTAATGATTTGAACAAGTTTATTGTATATATCCACCTCCTCTCCTCTAGATCCTCTTGTTTTGTTATGATCCCAGAGCGGGAGGCTACTACGACGTGTATACAAGTACTACAGTAATCATCATCATCAAAATTTGATGAAGCAAAACAAAACTGGCATGTGTATATGGGGGGGATCAAACTAGTCGTCGGGAATCGCGTGGGAAGGGTCCTGAAACCGAAATCAGCGGTTACTGTAGGTCTGATAAAGATTCCGAAGTACTGTAGGCCTGAATTCAGAGATCTGAGGAACTGTATTCTTTAATTTTGGGGTGCTGATGCCAGAATTCAGAAGTACTGTTGGACAGATATTTGAGGTACTGAAAGCCTGATATTAGAGAAACTTCATATTGGAATTCAGACGGTAATGAAGGCAGAATTCAGAAGTACTGTAGGCCTGAATCTAGGCGGATTGTTGTTGTTCAACGTGAAATCCCCCACCCCAACTATGGTCAAATTGGGTTGTCCATCCAGCTCATCTCGAAACTTTCTCTTCACATCATTATTATTGATGTTTATTTTGTACAATCAAACAACAAGCCCCCCTCTCGCCGGCCGGCCGGCAACCAGTCAAAGCGGAAAAATCGGGGGGCTGCGGCGGCGGCTAACGGACGGCTAACTAATAGCCGTTGCAACACGGGGCGGGGATTCCGACTTCTCCATTCATCTCTCCTTTGGTTTTTTTTCTTGTCAACGAGAGATAGACGAACGAGTGATCGACATTTATACTTGTAAACACTTTTAATCGAGGCGCCTTCTCCGGCTTCCGGTTTTCGCGGATCTCTTCAATATTATTCGTGACATTCTCGATTACGATCTGCTCCTTCTCTCTCTCTCTCTCTCTCTCTCTCTCTCTCTCTCTCTCTCAGCCAACCTTAATAAGACGAATCATTGATCTCCTCGCCATTTTTTGGCACATTCTATTCATCGGCGTGGTGCGAAAATCGCATGTATGGTAAATGCAAATAGTGTATGTGGGGTTATTCGTTTTTCTTTTTCCAAGTTTCGGGACCGTGCGACGAGCCAAAATGAGAAAGGCGGACGAGAGAGCGCGCGAGACCAAGAGACGCAGAGAGTCGAGCGCGCGGGCGAATGGTCCCGAATTATGCATAGATGGGTGTGTGTGTGTGCGCGCGCACAGGTTCTTTTTTGTGTGTGAGAGTGCGTTTTTTGATTGACACTATCAAACGTTTGGTGTTGATGGTGCAGCAAATAAATTGCACCATGCGAAACACCCAAAAATTGTGTGCGAGATTTGCGCATTTTGTGTTTGGTGTCGCACCAATTTCGTTTCGCCATCAAATCACTCCGCCTATTTAGTGTACGTTTTTGCTGCGCGCGCGCGTAGACCCGCATCTCATAATTTTTTTGTTGTTGTTGCCGTTTGACAAATCGTCACAATCAGCGCGCGCGCGGCATTCCGCTGCCGCCGCCGCCGCCGCGAACGTCGACGATGAAGACCAAAATTGAAGTTTTCAAATTCCCTCCAGCCCTTCGCTTCTTATTATAATATAATAATAATAATCATCATCATCATCAAATATGAGTGCCGTCCTCGTCGAGGCGGCCCCCCTTTTTCTTTTTGCAATTCTCTGCGGAGCGGGGAGGGGTCCGCCACTGAGTCACACGCCATTTTGTACAAAACCGCCGACTAATTTTTTTTGTGTGTGTGTGTGTTGTTTCGAAAATTTGAAACGAATTTCGGTCCAAGGCATACACGCCGGCCTCGCCGGCTCTCGACCACGCCCTCCATCCAATGATGGCCACGCCCCTCGTCCCCCCCCCCTACCAACACCATGCAAACCCACCATTGTTGATTTTTTGGTGTCGCGCACCCCACCACCATCTTTGTCGGTGGTTTCTCCATTTTTTCGTGTGATTATAAGTAAGCCAATTTGTTGAATGCGGAACGGGTTTTTTGTAGGCCCACCACCCCACCCCTTCGATTTTGATTCGCGAATTCGATTCATCTGTTTTTTGCTTCCAATGAAGCTTGATTTCGCCGCTTTCTGATACTTGTTAGCCACCCACTTTTGATGACGTCATTTTGAGTACTGTAAACTTCGCCGTCGGACCCCCTCTCATAGACCTTACCCAAGTGCACACACTGGCCAAAAAGGTGCTGGTGTGCTAATTGGCAGGTTTCAAAGGTGTTGCCCGGCGGGCGACTCCTTCAATTTATTATTGCCTCGCCTATTTTATCCGATTAGCTCCCTCATTTCTCACGCCAATCTATCTATATACATAAATATATATATATGAAAATCTGAGTAGAGGGGGGAAGAAGTGGGGAAAAAATGTCAAAGTCAGTTCTTCTCCTCCCCACCAATACACCGCCCGAGGCGTCCCAGTTTATTTAGCCAATTTTCGGCACGACTTCGCCCCCCCCTTCCATCATCATCGCTCTTACTCTTTTCATTTCTTTAGTTTTTTTTTCCTTGTCCTCCACTGATTCGACAACCAAACAAAATTTAAAAAAAAAACGACGTCGAACCATCGAAAATGCGCGCCAATTCGAAAAATATATAGCGGGGGTAATAATTATGATGAAAATAGTCATTTGCAAGGAGCAAAAACACACACACAAAGCCAAAATTAGGATACCGGCGGTTCTTTTTCGTCGTTGTCAACCAAAAAAAAATAATTCACAGCTTCATTAATTATCATTGGATATATATAGTCGTAATGGTGGGCGTGGCGTCGGAGTACATTTCGAAATGTGGGCGGAGCGTCGCCACGTCTCGACGTCTGCTCCTTGCCCGCTTAATGGCGCCCGCCAAGCGTCGAATTTTTGAATTGCAAAATCGCCTTCCATCCCTCCCCGCCCCTTCCTCTCCCTTCACTTCCAATCGAATTTCAAACGCGTTTTTGAAGAGGATTGCCTAATTGGGCTTATTCATACTATGAATTCCCTCCACGTAGCCTTGGCACGACTACTAGCATTATTATTTTTATTTTTGGGGTCCTCTTCTTCCCCCTCCCATTTGGGAATTCATTAAATCGCACTTGATGTTGTATTATTATCGGTCTGGCCGTCATTGATTTACCATCGAGTTGCCAAGAGCACACGAAACGAGCCGATGGGAAACACGTCCCCCCCCCGAACCGCCCGTATTGTCTCATTCATTTTCGCACATTTTCAGTATCTGCCGTGGCCGCGCACCGTAATTCCATCGTCAGGTCATCACGAGCAACAGCACGCCGAGCGAAAGACAAAAAATAAACCGAATACCGCAGCAATGATGGCCACCAACACCGTCGATATGCAGCAATTGCTGATGTCGATCGATCCGGTACGTTTTCGGGTTTTCACCCTCGTCCTCAGATTTTCGTTTTCTTGTGTGCGGGGGCATTCAAAATGAGGCAAATCGAGTGAGAGGGAGAGCAACAAAAAAAAAGTTGGAATATAATGGAATTGCGAATGCATTTCTCATTTTATTAAAAGCTCTTTTCTTTCTGTGCGCGCGCGCGGCGAGCACGGCAGCATGTAGTATTTATTTATATATGTAGATATATGTGCGCAGCCATTTTAGGTCGACCCCCCCCCATACACACACCGGCTCCCGAAAATGTTTGAAACGAAAATCGCAGGAAACAATTACTCGATTAAATTGAGACGCCGAAGAGGTTGGGGGGGGGGTTTGAGATTGCGACCAGCCAGCAGCCACACTTGAAAATTTATGCCTAGCTTTTTCCAACCCACCACCTTTTTTTCCTACTACTCAATTTCACAACTCGTGGGAATAATATTGTGGTGTTTTGCAGACCAACGGCAATCAGGAGTTGTTCAATCAGATGAGCAAAGGTGCGATGGTCACGTCGGGCGGAAGCGCCAGCCCGTCGTTATTGGCGTCGTCCGGCGCGCCGTCGTCGTCGTCGATCGCCAACGAAGGACGGATGAGGTGTGACGGCGGCGGCGACGAAGAGAAGGAGGCGTTGAATGGCGGCGGTGCGAATCCATGGCTCAGTCTTCTCCTTCAACAGCAACAGCAGCAACAGCAGAATAGTCAGAAGAATGAAGTGATGGATATCATGCAGCACGCGAATCCGCAAATTTTGGAGTTGCTCGCCCAAAACGGAAACGTCGACTTCACGCAGCTCGTCGGCCAACTCGCCGGACGGCGGAACGCCGCCGACGAGGCATCGGCGCGAGACGGTTCGATATCGCCGAAAATGGTGGCGTCGACGTCCGATGATGGCGAAGTGCCGCCGGCGAAGAAGACGAAAATCACCGATGAGCCGACGACGACGACGTCGCAACCACAGCAGCCGGCTGCCGAGAACTCACTTATCAAGTAAGTTGGTGTCTGGTCACTCGCTAATCGTATTAAGCCAGCCAGCTTAATCTAGAGATCCACTCAAACGAATCGTGACGACGTCATTCGCATTAATCGCGACGGCGGTGTTGAACGAGAAAAAAAATGAATTTAATTTCCTTCTCGTTCTGAAAAACAAGTAGAAAATTTCAAGCCTAGTAGTATTAGTAGTATTTGATTATAACTATAGGTATTATAACTAGGAGAGAGAGAGAGAGGCAGAGAGCAAGGTAGAACACCTCCAACTACCTAGAGCTCTCTATAATCAGCGCCAATAACAATTTTGTGTCGTGGCGGGCGGGCGGCGAAAAATTGTTTTTCCGAATTTCAGACGACATTTCGCATAGGGGGGAGCGAATATTGCTTCCCTTCTCACCCGAGCCCCGAATGAAATTGAATTCGGTTTCCATAGCGATTTTTATTCGAGATCTTATTTGTCGAACCTCAACATTCCACTTTCATTTTGTTCTACAGATCGGCGTTCGACAATCTCCTTCTGGCTCAGATGTCGTCGCTGACCTCGCAGCTTCCACAACATCAACAACAGCAGCAGCAGCAGCAGGCGAGTAAAGCCGATGAGAGCGCGTAAGTCTTACCGACATTTTTTGATTTCCACAATCAGATCGTTGAAACGATTCTTTTTTTTTCAGCGCCGACGAGCCGTCGTCGTTTAAATGCCACGAGTGCGACAAAGAGTTTGAGAACGTCGCATTTTTGGAGCAGCACAAACTCGCGCAACACACCAATTTGATGGCGCAACGACTGTTCGGCGGTCTGTTCCCGTCGTCGATCAGCGGCCTCCCGTTGATGTTCCAATCGCCGCTTCATCAGCAGTTCACCGGAATGCAGGATTTCGATTCGCCGCTCTCATCGATCTCAACGGTAGGCAATTTTTTTTTGATTTGAACATTTCCCTATTTTTAATTTCTGCAGCCGAAAATCGCCGGCGTCAAACGGCAATATTCATCGAACGGCAAAAATTATTGCGATCTGTGCAACAAGGAGGTGTGCAATAAGTACTTCCTTCGAACGCATATGCTCAAAATGCATCGGATTGTGATCGATGAGAACAAGACGGTGATCGCCAACATCGACACGCTCGAAGGCGAACGAATGGGCGGATTGTCGTTTCGATGCGACACGTGCTTCACCGAGTTCAAGTCGCGCAATCAGCTGCGTCAGCACAAGCAGGACGTTCACGGTGTGATGCCGTTGTCGACGCCGCGAAGCGCCAACAAGGCGTCGGTGCCGTCGACGCCGACGTCGACGTCTGCGCCGATCGACGAGAAGTGCCAATTGTGCGACAAACGGGTTCCGACGATTATGATGAGCCTCCACATTCAGCAGGAGCATTTGAGCGGCGGCCAGATTGGCGAGATGGCGCCGGATTTGTCGCAAATCATGGCGGTGTTGAATCAGGCGACGCGCGGTCAATCGAACGATTCCGACGAGAACGCGGCGATCAGCACGTCGAAAGCCGACGATCCCAACATTCTCAAGTGCACACGATGTCAGTACACGACGTGGGAGGCGAAGAATCTCGAGATGCACCAGGAGCGTCACGAGCCGATGAACGACGTGAAGCGACGCGGCTCCGACGACGACGAGGACGACGCGATGAAGTTGACGAAAGAGGCGGCGCTCAAAATGGTGGTTCGCAATCAGTTCGACACGTCGGACGGCGCCGACGCGTTGAATCTGACGATTCACAAGTCGATGAAGAAGGATCAAGAAGAGGAGAAGTCGGGTGGAGCGCAGCACGAGAGAAACTCGCATACGGTGAGTCAGAAAACGGAAAACGTATTGATGATATCAAATTTTGACAAATTGCAGAGCGGCTCAATCTCGCCATCGGGTGAATCGCTTCCAGAAGGTTTCGGCAAGCCGATCAACTCGGAAAAATCATTTCCGCTTCAGACGTTCATCGTGAGAAGCAACGACGAGAAAGGTAGATCAGTTTTTTTTTTTCGGTGTGTGGAGAACTTTCTGAATAAACATTTTTCTAGGCGCCTTTTTGGGAGAATTCCTTATTCAAATACCGGTTCGAAATATGGTCGACGGGCCGCGACGAATGGTGTTCGATCTTCTGCCAACCGGACCATCCAACTAACACATTCTCAATTTTTTTCCTTTTTTTTTCTTATTGGTGCCCTTATGACTGTGAATTTGAGCAAAAACAAAAAAAAAAGCCTAATTTGAATTATTCAGTGAATTGATCTCGAAATTTGAAAAATCCCCCCCCCTCGAACTTTCATCAAATAATTATATATATATATATATATATATATATATATATATATATATATATATATATATATATATATATATATATATATATATATATATATAATATCCCAATTACTAGCCCCCCCCCCTCTATTATACCTTCTAATCCAAAGCCACGGGCATTTCCAATTGTTTTGTTGATTTTTTTTATTTTTCGAAACTTTGGTGCCAAAGTTTCCGCCGCTCGATCTCATGCCATACCAAAATATGTATATTGGGATGAGTGTTGTCAAATGGTTGATTGTTTAAATTGCGAACCTCTTCATTTTTTTTGAAAATCTTGCGAGATTATAGCCCACGTTTAATTTATTTCTTGAAAATTTCATTATTATTATTATTATTATCATCATTATTACTATTATTATTATTACTATTATTATTGTTCTCTAACATCACCAAATACAAAAAAAGCAAATTTTTTGTGAAATTCTAATTTTTTTTTGCTGCGCTGCTTCTCGAATAAACCACATTAATGTAAAAGACATTTATTATAGAATTTCAAGAAAAACGATTGGCGGAAATTTGATTTTAGACGGCGCGTAAGAAAATGCAATCGGGGGCAGCTCTTTGATGTCGGCTTTTATTTTTCCATCGAAACGGGTTGCCACTGACGACGGCGGCGGTGTCTTTTTCTCTATCGCACACAATTTCTTATCAAAAAAATGAAAAATGGAAGAAAAAATTTGGCGAAGAAATTGTAGCCGGCGAAATGCTCCGACGCGTTGCGAGCTCCTCCGACAGCCGAGCCGAGCCGAGCGGCGCAGGAAATTGGGCTTCGAAAAGTCGGACACACAAATTATTTATATTTTGGCGATAAATAGGAAATTGGAAATTGATTTCGAATAATTTATTATTAGTATTATGTGTAGACGCGAGAGAAAGGGGTCTGAAATGTATAATTAGCATAGTTATTATCAAACGCGCAAAAAAAAAGGAGATTGAATTTAAATTGATTTTAAATGAAGTACACTATTTGAAAAAAAACCGCAACGCGTTTGACGGCATATGAAACAGACCAAATTAGTGCTTATGATCTATTTGTCTGCTCGTCTGCGTCTCTCTCCTCTCGCCGGCATTTAATTTTTTGAACTCAAATCATTTGTTGGCATTTCCGTCGAAATCACACCTTCGCATTAATTGTAGGCTTTTTTTCTTTATTGCACTTGCAAATGTCGACCGACCCTTTCCTCCACCTCCATCGATTGGGTAATTCTGAAGTAGCTCTCGACTCGGTGTTGTCGTGAACGAACGAATTTGAGAAATATGGATCGTCTCAGCAGTGGTTTTTTTTGGTATGCTTTTAAAATTTGGTGCTTTATCGGAATGCATTGATTTATAGCAAAGCTGCACTCGTATTAACAAGGCAACCCATAGGCGATCGGCCGAACCCGATTTGTATTTTGTGCAGCTAAGAAATGGAAACCTGCTTTGGAAAAAAAGAATAAATTAATGATGTATGAAGGAATTGTGTACTTTTGAAATATAAAGTAATTTTTGGAATCATTTACTGTTTGAAGCCTGTTTGAACTTTTGCCAATCTGTGCATTCGTAACACGATTATTTTAATTTTTCAAAATATTTATGGACCATTGGTAAAACAGCTTGCACAATGTGATAAAGTTTTCACGAATTTATAGGAGGCCACAATTCAAAAAGGATTCGAATAAACAATTGTCATTAAAAAGGAGAAATTAAATAAGTTACGAAAAAGAATATCAATATTGATGTGTTTTATTGAAATAAAAAGGCTAGAATAAGAAAACATAATAGTAAATGTCTGGAAAAACACAATTCGGGAACACACACAATTAGAAGAAACAAGCGGTAATAAAAAATAGGTGTTTTTAATATATCACATGAACTTAGAGGAAAAAAAAATTTAAAACAAAAAGAAAATGGGAAACGAGGGGAATCGACAATGATATTAGATGAATGGGCGCGCATGGTTACTTTCCCATTGGCCAGCAATTTGAGAAGCTGCAATACAAGTAATAAGCATATTAATTGAATATTCAAAATTTGAGTAATTTATAATTTTAGGCTACAGTACACAAAGTCCGTAAACACTTAGATAACTTTGAAAATTTTCCATTTTTCTTTTCGTTTTTTTTGTTCGTATTTTATTGAATTTTTTCTTAAATTTATGTACCTCGTCTTTATCGTTTGAAGCGTCCGCAATTGCATCTCGACCAACGTCTTTGACTTTCTTCATCAATTCATTGATTTGGGTCTTGATTTCATTGAGAATAGCATTGGGTCCGAAGAAAAATCCGATAATCACAATAATGAATAACGGGGCACCATATACAAAAGCCTTCAAGAATACTATCGTTTTCATTCTTCATAATTATTTCAGTGTATACCTGTTGATTTGACACGTCCTTGTTTCGGCAAACCCGAAAAATCCCGGAAAAAATTTCCCGTAAATTGCGATTGTGTGTTTGCGGGTGACAGTATCCGTTGACCGCCCGTTTGCAGATTGGGCGTGGAGGATGGCACCCAATCTGCCCAACGGACGGCCGGCCAAAATTGACCAACAGTGGGTTGGCCGCAACTGAAAATAAATCGGGTTAAATGCGAATGAATAAAATTTGTTACTTGAAGGACACGGCCACCCCAGCACACACGTGCAGTTTTCGATATTTTCCGGGCATTCAAAGAAACCACTCTCGCCTCTGTGACATGCCGGTTCGATGAAGAGCGGGTGCACCACATCTGAGCAGACAACCGGCTCTTCATATGGTCCTTAAACGTATTTGTTGAAACCTTATGAGTTTAATATTGAATCATTTAAAAAATTGTTACCCTCGCAGCATACACCGATATCGGTGCGAATCGTCCCGGCTTCGCATCTACGGAGTGGCCGAACGAGATTACCGCCAAAGCAGACTTCCAGCAAGCCGGAACAGCAGAAATCCCCCGTTTGATTGCAATAAGCACTGAAAACGTGGATAAAAAGTATAATTTTCAGAAAATGGTTTACTTCGGAATCAACCCGCCAGTGCCGACCATTCCTTTCATCAGATGTGCACAATCCATGTCTTCCGAACACAAAATTGTCACCCTCGGAGCTTACACCGATATCGGTGCAAAAACCTCGGAGTTCGCCGTTCCCCAAATCCGGGTGGCATGTCTCGAATCCGGCCATCGTTCCTGTATCGCATCTTAGGAGTGGCCGGACGAGACCGCCCCCGAAGCAGACGTCCAATAGTCCGGAACAGCAGAAACCTCCGGTGTAATTGCAATAGGCGCTGCAAACGTCTATTAAAATTCCAATTTTCAGAATATATGTAGATTACTTTGGGATGTATCTTATCAAATGCGCGCAGTCCATGTCTTCGGTGCAGTGGACGATCGGCTTGGTTGCCGGAACTGATTCACACATGCGAATTCCGAATTCGTTGAGAAGCTTGATTCTGCATTAGCTCTTTTGGTGACTGGAACATGATTATTAGATTAGATGTGCATAGGTGAAATTTTCCATTAGGCGAAAGTGTATTAATACTGAATTCAGTTATATGGAAACTCACGATGGAAACATCCCCGTTCGATTCGAAATTCTGAGATTTTCGTTAACAAGATAGTCGCAGAATTGACTTGGTCTGCATTCCGAATGCGATTGACATTCCGGGTAATCTTCTAACGTTTCTGTAATAACATTAAGCGTTGAAATGGTGCGATTTTAGTAGTTTTTACTTGTACAATTGAACATTTTTTGGCCAATCAAAAATTTTGGATGAACAATATCTGAATTTTCCGACATTTTGCGATACAATTAAAAATCACAAAACAATTGAAAAAAAAATGAAAAGATAAATAAAATAAATAATAATTTCAAATCATTTCGATTTGGTACTATTTATTTAAATTTTTACGAAATTTTATTGTAAGAGTCAAACGACTGGACGAAATGTAAACAATTATTGACTACATTCAGTCAACGATAAATTTAAATATTTACTGATTTCGCGAATTTGAAGGCCTCGCCTTCTTTAAGCCATTTGACCGTGACCATATTGATAACATATGAATGTGTATATAATAGTAATATTGAAATTTATTTTAAATTTGGCAAAGTTAGTTTAATGTTTTCTGCTTGGTTTCTTTTAAATTATGTGTGGTTTTTTAGTTACCGGAGGCGCTAAAATTTTAAACGTTGAAAACCTCGTCTTTGCCAACGTTTTCCATTTTTATAAAAAAAAGGATTAATTAGCTCACTATTCATTTTTTAAAATATATAAATAATTCGTAAACTGACTTATATAAACAATGCGAGCTGCTCTAATTTTGAAAAATACTTTAATTGAACATTTTGAACCTTCTATAACGCATTCAAAAATCATTTTCGGATTTTTTGGGCACTATTCAATTTCTTAAGAAAAAAATCGAAGAAACCGGCTTGAAAAATTCAAAATTCCGCTTTCCTGCCACTTTCCGTAACTTTTTCCATTTCCTTAATTCAAAAACGTACCACAACCGTCTTCAAGCGAAGTGTTGGCCATTTTACATGTGATATTATCATTAACAACATCTATTCCAGATTCCCATCCACTCAAACATTTAGATTTTTTTCTAGATCAAGAATTAATGAAATTTTTTGATGATTTTCAATATGCTCACCACAACAACTTGGTTAGAGAAATCCTGGGGATTGCACGCATTTTAATCCTTCTATTTGGCACCAGCCGCCTAAGACACACACATCAAATCAGAGGAACAGTCTGAAAACGAGATGGTTGAACATTGAATTTATTAATATGATGGGCTCACCCCAAAGAACCGTCTCGAAAGATAAGAGAACCAAAACCGACAAAATACTGAAAACACGCATTTTTAAATTAGATTGGATTTAAAACGAAACCGATCACAGATGAAATAATCTCTTGAAATGAAATTCAACCAAGGCGACGTGGATGTCAATTAGTAACAGTTTACTTTTCACGCGAAAACTAATTTTTTGATACTTTTTCCATTTTTAATTTATATCTCCTTTTTAAGCTTTAAAATTCGCTTAAAATTTCAGATCTAAAAATCCGAGTCGGGCATTATTTCAAACAACAAAAAAAGAGAAATAATCGGTCCAGTATTACATTTTTACAGATTTACCATCATGGTCCCAATCAACATCATCTACCAGCCGTGCTCACTGTACGATATGAAGGAAGTTGTTCATAAATGGTACAATGTATTGTCGAAACATGACGAATGTGAAAAACTGCAGCGATATCCTATGTATTGTGTGCGTACACCGAGTCGCACAGTTCAACAAGAGCTACAGTAATCTCAACTAAAATTTATTTATTTATTTATTTTATTTTTTTCGTATTTTCTTGGAGAATTTTTGGTTTTATGTATATTTTTTTGTTGGAAAAGTGTAATAGCAATATTTTTTGTATATTATTAAAAGATAATTGTTTTACATAAATAGAAACTATTTATTTTTCGAAAAAAAAACATTTTAAATGTCATTTTAGACAATTTTTGCCTCGAACTTATCAACTTTTTAGCGTTATTGCAACGTGCTTGTTTCTTTTCTTTCTTATACGTTTATGTATTCATTATTTATTTGTTTCAGGTGAAGAAACACGTAACCGGCCGAATAATGATAGCCGAAAGAGAAGACAGTCAACTATTTCGCTATTAGATAAGTTTTTATTATGTTTTCACTTTTGGCTAGAAAGAAAACTTATTTAAAAAAATTTTAAAACTTTAAAATTATTATTTTTTGAGATGAATGGAAAAGAAAATAAGTTTGGTGAAATTGAAAAAGATGCGTGCTTTGTGGTTAAATTGCAGATCATGCGGCAGTCATCGTCGACGAAGAGGAAGAATAAAAAATGGTTTGTAGTTTAAAGATAGAACTTATTAATTAAATAATATTCAGATTATCAAGTTTGCTCATCATCGGATAAACGAAAGCCGCTCGTTTCGACGTCGCTCTCGTCACCTGATCGAATAATGGTGATTTAATTCGTCGGCAGAAACCCAACGGCTCTCCTAAGAGCAACAAACATCTTATTTTGTTGTTAAACATAAACATGTTATATATACTTATATCTATTTATTTGAAACCTTCGCATATTTCAGATTTTCACAAGAAATGTATCGCTCTAGAAGATCACTAGTTATATTATACACAAAAAAATAAAATAGAATTATTAGAATAGAAAGTTCCTAAATTTGAATGAATGGTAGAAATTAAGACTTCGGGGAAAAATTACAATTGATCAATTGCAAAATAGTTGACTGTCTTCTCTTTCGGCTATCATTATTCGGCCGGTTACGTGTTTCTTCACCTGAAACAAATAAATAATGAATACATAAACGTATAAGAAAGAAAAGAAACAAGCACGTTGCAATAACGCTAAAAAGTTGATAAGTTCGAGGCAAAAATTGTCTAAAATGACATTTAAAATGTTTCTTTTTTTTTCGAAAAATAGATAGTTTCTATTTATGTAAAACAATTATCTTTTAATAATATACAAAAAATATTGCTATTACACTTTTCCAACAAAAAAATATACATAAAACCAAAAATTCTCCAAGAAAATACGAAAAAACGAAAAAAATAAAATAAATAAATAAATAAATTTTAGTTGAGATTACTGTAGCTCTTGTTGAACTGTGCGACTCGGTGTACGCACACAATACATAGGATATCGCTGCAGTTTTTCACATTCGTCATGTTTCGACAATACAGAATAGTTTTCGGAAAATTAAATTTCGTTTGCAAATTATCAAAAAATACGTGTCATTTTTAAATTTGAAAATGGAATTTGGTTGATTTCAACGTTAAAACTATGATTGTATATGCAAAATTAGGTAAAGATTTTTAAATTTATTTGTTTTATTGAGTTGTGTTTTTTTTTTGTCAGTGTTATAGGGGAAGGGGATCTTATGGGATCCGAATTCGAAAGTTTTCAAAATTTCAGAAAATGATCCTAAGTTCCCATTGTTTCAGAAAATGATGCTAAAACGTAAATCTTTTTTTTTACCAAATTTGGTGTTCTGCTCGAATGTCAAAATTTACAGTTTCTAACAGTAATTTTTATCTTTAATTTTTGTACATTAGCAATAATTCAAGTTATCAAGAGGAGATTCGTAGAATGGTTGTCTAACTTTGATTTTCAAAACAAACACTGACTGTATTGTTGTTCTCGTGCTTTTCCTCGCTCTTCAAAACAATGTCGTCGTTGTCGGCGAGGCGACACGTGCCGCTCTTCTTCGAATCGATGAATCGTCTTTTCAAACAGCGGACGCTCGGTTTCTCACCGGCGATCTTAAAAAAAAACAAAATTGTATAATACAGAAATAGAAGTTATTAATTGTTGTGCGTGTTTTAATAAACGCTTACATACCTTACACTCGTTTCGAATATCACCCGTCGTTTTGAACTCATAATTTGAGTTCAAAACGACGTTGCTTGCGCTGTTGCGAAGAGAAGCCGCCAACCAATCATTGGCGGTGAAGCGAATGACGGACGATGGTTGCTCTTGTACGCTTGACACGAGCCCACTGAAAAAAAATTATCTCTCATTAAAAACAAACACTGACTGTATATTGTTGTATTGGTTTTTGGACGAAAGTGTTATACATATCAAGTTTTTAAATGCCTTACTTAATGTAGTTTCGCGCCTGCCCAGAGCGCCAATTTGGGCAGGGCGTAAGCGCTTCGTGCACCATTCGTGTATCCATAATTGATTGCGCTTCTTGTGATACGGCGACATTTTTAACGAGACTTGTCGCGTAGCCTTGTCTTAATAATAACACAAAAATAATTGATTGAACAGTGAAGTAGTTTGCGAATAGTAACCATACCTCAGGCTTTTCATTGTGAATAGCGTGTTTGGCAATTTAAATTTGTCTCACGCATATCTCATCAACGCGTTTAAATTTGATGCTTTTTCGCGTGTCAGCTCGCCGCTGTTTCCGGGCTTCGGACGAAGTCAGATTGACATTTCACTAAAAAAAAAACCCCCAAAATACGTTCCAAACTCTATGTAAGTAAGACCCTAATTGATAGAAAAAACCGATTAACAAAATTATTGTGAAATTTCTTCTCACATGTTCTTCTCCCATGAGACACGACGTTCCGTTGTACATTTCCACTCGAGAAGCGAGCTCACGTCGATGTGGCCGCCGAGGATGAGCTGCGGCGCGCCCGTGAGTCCCCAATTTTCCGTGCCTACCGGGTGGGACAATCCTGAAGAAATGTGTGTGCTCAAAAAGATAAAAACACAAAACACATTGAATGAAAATGAACATACCCATAAATGTGGGCTCAAAGTTTTCATCGGTGCGTGTTTTGTAGAGCCCCACCAACACGCGAAATCTGAAGTGGTGAGGCTCGTCGAACGGTGCCTTCGGCACACGGTAGACGATGACGTCTTTCGGAAGTATTTCCTCGAAGTTGGAGTACGTATTTTCTAAACACAAAAAAATTAATCATCAAATAATGTGATCTATAGGTGAAGCCTAAACGTTACCACTCATCGATCCTTGTCGCAGTCCGAGGGATCCGATTGCGACCAGGAGGAGCATCGATTGGAGCTCGGCTTGGTTCATATCACTCGTGAGCCTCTTAATCAGCGTCGCCACACAATCGATTGGGAGAACCTCTTTTTTCAATGTGACTTTTCCCGAGAGAGAGACTTCGCCGTAACTTTCTCGATGAGTCCAATATCCCGCCATAATTGAACATTTTCTTGTCCTGGAGCTGCGCGATCCGTGTTCTCAATGTAGCCCAAGCATTTCCATGCGGTTAGTAGAGCTTGCGAATAGCGGCGCATTGTGAGCGTTTACTTTTTTGGGTCCTACCAGTGTCGTCATTAGTGGCAAATAATTTGTAGACGCTCACACGGGGCGAAAAAAAAAAAAAAAAAAAAAAAAAAAAAAAAAAAAAAAAAAAAAAAAAAAAAAAAAAAAAAAATTAAAATTAGAAATCGATAATGATATTGATGATTTTTACCTAAGCCTCATTATTTCGAAAAATATTGAAAAACAATGGTTATTACAGTTAAAAATTTGTGAAATTAGGAAACAAGATTTGCAAAAAAAAAATGACGTACCTCAATTGCTCGTAAATTAAGATTGTAAAATAAATTAGAAACATTCTCAAAATGGAGCGTTTTTTCAATAAGAACGATTAGTTTTTATATTTCTTCGGGTGGACCAGATTCATCGCAATATATGGTCAATTTAGTTATAAATTAAATAAGTTATTTTAATTTATATCGGATCTTTTTAAACATATAACATTTTTAAATGATAAAACCATCAATTAAACGAAAGAAATACTACACAATTGAATTATGATATAAAAATTGATGATGTGTAGCAGATGAATTCAATGCGAGTAGATAAAGACGCGAGAGAGATTGAATTCGGAAAAAGAGGATGTAAGGACATTTGGAAAACTGCAAAACTAATAGGGAAAAAATACACTTATCAATTTGGAAACAAATGGATAATCAACAAATACATTTAACAAGATTCTCTTTACCGATTTCATTAGGCAGCTTGAAAAGAACACTTTGATGTAATACAACAGAAATAGCAAAAAAAGGCATTTTTGGGCTGAGGACGTCTTTCCATTGATCTTTTGGAGTAATTCGGAAGTTAAAAAAATCTCGAAAAGCGAATTGTCCGTGATATCGTTTTTTCACTCCGCCAGCTTTTGATTTTCGAGATGGAGTGCTTATCTGAATTCAATAAATGAATTCAATGCGAGTAGATAAAGACGCGAGAGAGATAAATAGCAAAAAAAGAAGCTTAAACGGTAAATTAACGTAAGAACTAACGAAATTAAAAAAAAAAACAACAAAAAATTATAGAGAATCTCTTGCAACTTCTCCGCCGAAATGACACACTATTTACATTTAATATTTGCAAAAAAAATAAAAAATAAACAACTATGAAATGTTTTTCCAAGTGTTAACAAACATAATCGTATAAATCAAACCATATAATATAACAATAAATGATATTAACAAAAGAGAGAGAGTGAAAAAACAGAGAAAAGAAATGTGAATATTTATACAGTTCAATCATTAAAAAACTACGGACCTCTGAATACTTATCCGATTGAATTATAGTAAAACGTTTTCGATAGAAAAAAGCCTTGCGAAAAACGTGGTCGCTGCACTTTTTTATTAAAATTTTTGAAAAATTGAAAAAACCTGAAAAAAGAGTCAAAGCCTGGCGATTTTTAAAAAATTCGACTGCGCGACAAAGACGCCAACAACCGATCACCGACACAGTTTGAGTTTTCATTTCAGGTAAATCCCACTAGTGTGAACGCCGTGTCACGCCCTATAGACTCTCACTGTCTGCGTCTATTCATTAGGGTTGCAACCGCGCCCCATCGCACAGTGTAGATTTGCGGCCACATTTTCGAATTTATTTTTTCCTTTTTTTTCCCATTTTTATCTCTATCTCCCGTTTATTTTCCCTTTTTCCAGGTCAAATCGTCAAGGATGCACATAATTGTGGCTGATTGAGCCAGCAAAAAAATTTATTTGGTTCATTTAAATAACAAGAGAAAATTGGATAGGGTCTTCCATAGTTTAAATTCTCAAGCCGAACACATATGTTTGACTAGAGAATCTCTTAATAATGGGTGGCTGACTTTCCTTAACTGTGAGATTTCCAATAAGAACAATATTTTCGTGACCAAATGGTGCAGAAAACCTTCTAACAAAAACATTCTCATCCGGTTTGATTCCAACCATCCTTATCAACAAAAACGAAATACGGTAATTTCTACCCTAAAAACTGCTGAAAAACTCTTCTCCGGAATACAAAACCTTCTCAAAAAATTTGGCTAAAGAAGTTTTTGCCTCTAATGGTTATAATATTACAAATAGATCTAGACCTAAAAGGCATAACTTCTCATATCCAGAGAAATCATAAAAAATGTACTTCCGGTTCCGTTCATCTCCGATACCACTACTCAAATAATCAAGACATCAGTTAGACAAGTTGACTTGGATGTCACTGTAGTAGAACTTAAAGGTAAATCACTTAGGGACATCCTTGTCAAAAATCGTATTTTTGATGTTCGATGTGAGGGTAGAGGTTGCAGGGTTTTCTTTTCAACGTACATGCTAGAGCTGCTTTGAAATCAAATCTAAAATCATACAAAAACACGGTTGGGTCTAAACAATCATTTGAAATTCATAACGGGGAGCCCTTACAACTTTCTATTAAAATACTAGATATTGAGAGGAACACAACTCGTCGAAGAATACTGGAAGGAATTTATATTAAAACCAAGAATCCTGAACTTAATACTAAAGAAGAACTTACAGAATTTGTCTCTGATTTGAGAATTCGAGGGGATTTTTCTTAGTCATAGCTAAAAAAACTTTTCGAAACCTATCCTCTATTTTTCTAAAATTTTTGATCTACTTACATCCTCACATTAACGCTCCTAACACATTTTTTGTGTTACGTATTGGACATTGTTTTGTTTCTTGATTTGTTCTTACGGTTTGTTTGTTTTTTGATTGATACTTACAACTTAACTCTTTTATTCTTTTTGACCAATCTATTACTTAATATCTTGTAGGTAAATTGACCTTCCCTGATGATGATCTAAAGATCGAAACGTCGGATAAACATTTCAACATTGTGCAAGACATTTAAAATAAAGGACCATATCAAGAAGATCTCATCTACTTAACAATAATCCACACGATGCACTCAAAACAAGTCGCTCCACAACTCACAAAAATAACGATAGTTTGCCAATTGGCACAATCGAAAAATTAAAGGAACTCGGCTACGTTTTAATAAAACGTTCGAAAAGGGGAACAGTGTCTCGAATTTTAAAAGATTTAATGTTCGGAGACAAAGTTCGGAGAAGATGAGGAAAAATTTGAAAAAGAAACGCTTAAAGTTGAACAAAATCTTTCGACTCAAATTTTTGGAAACAATCGCAAGGGTTCTCACTAACCCAACATTCAAGGATATTTTTGACCTCACAAACATCACGAAAAAGGTAAATCTGAATATTTTTGCATTTTATTTTAAACATGTGAAATTTTAAGGATATTTCGAAGGAGTTCAATTATGATGAAAATTATTTTGAAAAGCTGTCTTCGCAATTAAAATTAAAAGCACGTTGTGAATCCAACACAATTGCTTTTTCATTGTGCGGAGACAAGTTTCGAAAACCGTTGGCTTGCGGAGAAATCCACGCTGTACAAATAATTGCCAAAAACTAAAAAATTAAATTTTTTCGATTTCAGATTCACCCTTTTGGAGATTTCACAAATGGAAACAAAATAGTTAATTACATTAATCTGCCCAAGTACGAACTTCAGAGCAAAGTGACCGATGGAATGTCGGATAGAAATTATTGCAGAAGGACAATTTTTATATTTGTTCTTATAACAAAAATGATAATTGCACAGTAGCAAATCCCTATGAACGCAAAGAATTTCAAAAATTGTCAAAAAAGGAATAATCACTGAGAAGTATACTCACTTATGTAGCAGCCCCGTCACTTTACCATATTTTTAGCACGATTTGGAAGTATACAAATTACTGGACGTCATACAGAGGAGAAAAATTACCATGTAAACTTGAAAATCGTAAGTTTTTAGAAATTAATCAATAACACAAACATATAATTACCCAATTTAGAAACGCGACGAATTCGGCAAGGATGATTTGAACGAATTGGAAGAGAAAAAAGGAATTTCGATTGATAAATTTGAGCAATTCAAGGAACAAGTCCCGTCAACATTTATGGATTATTTGATGGCCGTACCTTTCAAAACTGTTTGTGTTACATTTGTTGTTTGCATATTAGTAGCGGCTTTAGCGGCCATAATTTATAAAATAATTTATTGTGCAATTAAAGTTTGAATGTTAAATTGTTTTAATATTAAATATATTATTCGTTGCGAGGAGCAAGAAAAAATGAAGAATGATATCAGCAATTTAAATCCTGCGGTTGCGGTGAAAATCACGGTGTATTGTTTTTAGGCCCGGACCCGAGAAGCTTGATTGGTTTTCGTTGTTGATTTATATTTTCCAATGTGCTGCTTTATTATTATTGTTATTCTCATCCGGTAACTAATTAAATTGCGCTTCGTTCGTTAATGTTGTCTAACGCTTATTTTAGATAAAGTTTAAATTGTAATTCGAGTTCTCGACTTACAACAATAAACTATATCCTATTATTTGTACATTTTTTCGCACATCAGACTTCTGCAAAAACTTTACTTACCGGATCGTTAAAATTGACATAAAAGTATAATTGACACATGTTTCCAACCTTTATTTCAACATATATTTTTGCTATTTTCGAAACAATTACGCGATCAACGCCTTTAGCACATAATTGTGGCTGATTGAGCCAGCAAAAATATGTTAGTAGGTTCATTTAAATAACAAAAAGAAAAAATCAGAAACTAATTCAAATTGTATAGCAGACGCCCGTGTGTTCGCAAATTTGTGCCAAATATGAATGAATTTTGGTAAATCTGTAGCAATTTTAATCAAATTTTGGTTGAATCGATTATGATTTACCGAGCAAGCATATTCGACGGACAACCTCTTGTCCCAAAAGAAGTCATCGCTATCAAATAAGCTCTTCCGAAAGCGTCACGATATTCCATGCCAGCTCCGCTATCTCCGTGACAAGTACGAGGCGCCAGGTAATTGTCCACATCGAGAGATTTCGCGCAAAGATAGTCGTCGGCGTCGTTCGGCAACTAAAAATAATTAAAAAATTTTCGAAAATTGTGTAAGAAGCTCATTATCAGTTTAAATCTCACATCGTCACTCCAAGGCCTTGTGCAGTTCTCATCGATTCTCATCGGAATCTCGTGGATCAGCGGGCCGCTCTCATTGAAAACTAAAAATCAAGAATTTAAAAAATTCGAATATTTTCTTTAAAAATATTACTATCGTTTCTGCCCCATCCGGGAACAGTGAGAACTTGAGAATGATACATATTATTTCTTGGAAGACATATTGGGATTACGTTTTGCGCAAATTTAATTCTATAAATGGTTCAAATGTATATCTAGCATAATTAAAATATGATACCTTGATTCAACTTCAACAATTGCAAAGTCATGACCCTTCGAGCAATTATTTTTCACGAAATCATCGTCAATTAGAACACTTCGAATCTAAAAATATTTTAATTTGCAGAAAACCAATCATGCAATAAAAAATACCCTGTTAGTATGCATATCAGATTTTGGGCATTGCGGGTCATTAGGCAGCTTCTGCGATGTTCCCCGTATACATTTTCCACCGTATGCAACAACTCGCGTGTTCCGTAAATATTCAATTTTGCGATAAGCCGAGTAGCTAAACAAATTTAAATCGTTTAAATATGCCCACCATGATCGACGTAACTTCAAATTATTATAAGGAATACACAATTTTCCATCAGGTCTTATTGAATTTATGAATCCATGAGCCACAGTGAGAATATGAAAAGGGCTTATGATTGTCCCGCCAAGGCGATTAACACCCTAGAAGCGAGCAAATAATTATCATTTAAGGTTGCCTTACATCAACAATAAAAGATACGGACCACGGAAACTGTGTAGAATTGAAAGATTGACGAATTCCACAAATCTCTGAGAGACTAATGCTTTTAGATATGGTCAATTTGGAGCTTGGTCTGACTGAAAATAAAATGCAATTTGCAAAATGCGGAATTTGAAGCTCACAAGGTTCTCCAATCCATCGAGTGGTAAAGGAGGCGGCAAATTGGAGATAGAAAATCAAGACAACATTCCTCATAGGCCAAATCACATATAAAGTGAATCTGCATTTCAGAAGACAATGGGTCGTCTTCTTTTGTTTCACATAAATATACAACAGTTCTCGTTTCCTATAAATTCATTCATCACTAACATCGAATGTACAATATTTTCGGAACTATGCAATAGTATTTAAAATCACATTTAAAAAATACAAACAAGAACAGAAGAAAAATTATAAAATTTCAAATTATGTGTATATGATATATTTTTTGTAATGCCTCTCACTGAAACTGGAAAAGGGGGCAAAATATGTTAAAAAGTGGATGAAAAATAGATAGTTCTATAGTCTGAACCCTTTTTCATCCACTTTTAATCCAATTTTTGTCCTTCAGTGCTAGAAGCCGGGCGAACGGGCACAAAAACGAAAAGGCCTATGTCGTCAATTATTGAATCACGTTTCAATGAAAAATAAATAAACACGTACCACAAGAGTTTTCAAGAGAAATGTTGGCCATTTTACAGGTGATGCATTCTTATTAATAGTTCGTATTTGAGATTTCCCTCCACTCAAACACGGCGGATCTACAGCCGCACGATTGCTCAAATTAGTTCGGCAAATGCAATCATAACCACGCCCACTATTTCAGAAATTTTCTTCAATCTCAAGAGTTTTCGTTTTTTTCCTGAAAACTGCCTTTTCAATCATTTTAGGATAAAATATTTCGTTTAAAGATAATAATTATATCGTCAACCAATTTTTTGGGTTTTCTTCATTTTATCTTAACATTCCTCGTGGAAATAATTATCCTTTTATTATCCGCACTCTTTCCTTACCAATTAGATCTGGTAATCGAAATCGCGTGAGACCAAAAATAGGCACCTCTTCCCGGTTTTCGTGCAAACACCAATGGGACACCTTGGAAATGTACACAACACCCCCAACAAAAGTCGACTAAAACATTAGTAGATGAAAAATGATTCATAATAACCGGAAAATGAAGGAATTATTGTCGAAATATATGTTTGTGCCTCTTTTTTTTTCAAGTGGATTGATCTTGCTATTTTCAAAAGATTAAAGCACAATGAGAATATAAAGTGTCTGGCACTTCCTGATCTCAAAGCCAATATAACAATAGAAAGAAGATCCTTGAGCAAAAATGCGACACCTCAATGAAATATGGCACGGCTTGACAATTTTTTTTCATCTTCTGCTTCCACAGTGCACCGTTGAATAGGCGGAGTATCCTCGCGGCGATACTTATATATATAAATATATAAAATGAGACGGGCGGCGCGGCGCGGAAAAGCCTTTTGTATTGCTGCATCTGTTTTCCGTCATGAGACGACATTTGATACCGTTACTCATTATTTTAAGCGGATTTGTCGCACATTTAGAAGCTGAAGAGGTGAGATTTATTAGCGTTATTATGGTTCTCGAATTTTTGGATTAGATGGATACTGCGGGAGAGTTGTGATTATAAAATTAATTTTTGTCTAGCTATCGTTTTTTTTAAGTTCGAATTTGAAAAGGCTCACGAGCTCTTCCAGCAGAATCCAATTTGGCCCATTCACAATAAATAATACCATCACAAAAAATTGATCGGCTTGCATAATTTTGGGCCATCGAATTTTTTTGATGCGGTAATTCAAACTCGAATTTAAATAGTGAAAATTCGGATATCGTGCTTTGGAAAACCTGCGAAGCTAACTCACCGTAGATCGGCGAAGGGTTTTCGCTTTTTTTGCGAATGTAACATACGATTATGATAATAATTAATATAGTAAATTCATAGTAAAATGAGTATAAAAAGATTTGTAGTAAAGAATCATTGGCCTATTATCAAAATTGCTTGATAAAAAAATAATTAATTGAATTGATGGCCGTGGACGAAGTAATAAAGTTCACCCACGGCCGTCAATGGCAAAGTATGAAAAAAAAATTCCCAACGCGTTCCTGTAAATTTTTTTCTCTTACTTTCCGCGACAAAATCAATTCGTTAGATTTGCCACAAAAATGCTGAAATTTTTTCCAGAATTCAGATTTTGCGCCGTCGATTTTCCTTTCTCTTTTCTCTCTTTTAATTTTTCGTTTGCGTACCGCAAAGATGATGCCAAATCTTTTTATAATTCATTGTTTTTTGCGACAAGACATCAAAAATGAATGAAAATTGAGTCAAATATACACATGTGAAGGATGGCGGTAAATATCATGTTTTTCGCGCGACGATTTTCCTTCAGGAGGGATCCGACTCGGATCGGATCGGATTTCAATTCAAATATATCGACTCAACACTTTTATTTTGTTTTTGTAGAGTTTTTTGCGGCGAGCGAAACGACAATGTCCGTGCGCCAAACTGCAAACTTCCAAATGCAATTGTTTTTCGACAGGTAGAAGCGACGTTTTTTTCTTTCTTGATCTATCAGCTTCAGGACTCGGAGCTCAACGTTGCTCATGCGCCAATGAGCCGCTACCCGCTAGCTGCTCGTGCGCAGCGCAAGCCCACACTACGGTATGCCAGCCGGCGTGTTTGCGGACATGCGTCGATTCGTGTGTGCGGACTTCGCGGCAGCCGGCGCCACTTTGCGAGCAGACTTGCCAATTCACTTGTACACAAGCATGCCTTCCGCAGACAATTTCGAGTCCGATTAAGGTTAGCCAAATGGCACGTATGAATGTCGGCAGCACGGTTGTGTTTGAAGGTGGTGGTCGCGCAGCAAACGAGCTCGTCGCGTTGCCCAACGGTTTGCGAGCAATCGTGCGATGTCAGTTGTGCCGGCCAGGTGAATCGCTATTACTGCATGGATATGTGTCGGAAAAGCTGCGAGCCAACTTGCGTTCAGAACGCGGTTACTGTAAACGTCGAGCAGGTTACGGTAGGTTTTTCTTCCAATTTCGACATTGATTAACGCCGCAACAATCATCTTAAATGTGATTTTCAGACAACTCAAGAACCGACCTGCATTGCGGCGTGTCGTCCAGCATGTGACGCCGAATGCATTGAGGACATGCGGCGGTACGAAGTCATCGTGCAGAAGGACTGCCCGTCGTCGTGCATGCCGTCGTGCTCGGCGAACTGTATGCACCAGACAACTGTGGCGACGTGCATTCCCGCCTGTCGCCCATCATGTCTTCCCGAGTGTATCTACGGCTACCTGCCAGCGCATCCGCCACCGCCAAGTCGCCTCTGCGTGCCGTCTTGCATGCCGGCTTGCGAGCAAGTCTGCATTCAGGCGGTTACAACAGTGACCACATCGGCTCCGCGATGCGCGATCCCGGCTTGCTTGCCGGCCTGCACACCGGACTGTCTCTATTCCTACGGTACCACTTTGGCGACGTCCCATTGTGTTGCGGCTTGTCAGCCAGCATGCGACACAAAATGCATTGTCAACCAGATAATTATGAGAAGATCTGACTACTACAGCACTCCTGGTCCATGTATTCCGGCATGTCGACCAATGTGCACAAGGCATTGTGTTGCTTCGCATTTGCCATATAGGGTTCCATTCCATCCCATTGATATGGTAAGAAAATCTCGGCGCTTATTGGCTCGCTAGCTTCCCCTCTACATTCATATTTTTCTCTAGATGCACCACAGTTGTGTTCCGGCTTGCCAACCGCTTTGTCAGCCGCGTTGCATACACGCTTACAAGTATCAAGTGCAACAGGTCCACCGGCATCGCTATGGATGTGTTCCGGCGTGTCAGCCCGCGTGTGAGCACCGATGCATTCAACGATATAGTATTCAACATGGATTTATGCAGGTTAAGATTTGTCAGCATTCGCACTAATCGCAAAAACTCCGAAAATCCAATATAAAAATTAGGTTGCCGCATATATTGATTTTCGGTGAACTGCAAACTTCTATTTTGCTTAACAAGTTGATTCTTCTTTAGAATCTTTTATTTCAGCACAGCAACTGCATTGCTGCTTGCCTTCCTGGCTGCGAGCCGGGATGCCTTCAACGCTATGAATCTCTTGCGACGATGTCCGTGATGGGTGATTGTGTTCCACAATGCCAGCCGCTATGTTCGTCGGAGTGCATTCAAAGAGTAATTAATTAATTGTCAAATTGTATTTTTAATATTTATTTGTGATTTTTTAGACGATTATGACGACATCGAGACCCTACTGTGTCCCACAATGTCAACCATTATGCAGTACAGAGTGCATAAGATACGCGTCAAGGATTACCACTGCTCCAGGATACTGTGTTCCAGAATGCCAGCCAACATGCCTCCAGCATTGTATTGATGCTCAAATGATAACACTTCCGATGAGACAATTCCAATGCGCACCAGCTTGCCAGCCACTCTGCGAGCATCGATGCACACGCAACTATCAGTTTGATTTGTTTGTTCCTCATGTGAGCCCTATTTCGTTTTTTTATGGGAAATTTTGTTGTTGCTCTTCAATTTTTAGATGGACGATTCTGGTGACTGCCTTCCAACATGTCTGGACGGCTGCAAGACTACCTGTGAGACATCTGAACAATGCTTTGCGGTATGTCAGGAAACTTGCAACACGAATTGCGCGTCGTCAATCTCTTCATCAAAGAAGGATGTGAAGTTGGAAATTGTGCTCAGCGATCCTTTGGAAGAGAAGGTCACCTGTGGACCGGTTTGCACTTCCCAGTGCACCGAACAATGTCAAGCCAAGGCGAGAAGAATTTTGTTTTCAACCAAAGTGAACTAATTTCTTATCGTTTTCAGCTCTCCTCGAGTATTTCGGTCTGTACATCGGCGTGCCAGAACGCGTGCCGGGAAAATTGTCCAATCGAAGTGGAAGCTTGTACCGGAAGCGGCGCGGAATGTTTATGTCCCAGCGGATTTTCGATGTGCGGCGAAAACCAGTGCTGCCGGAAAAGGAAAAGGAAGCTCACGTAAAAATTAATTATTGCGCCATGTTATGTATATTTATATTTATATTATTATTATTATTTTCGTCATTTATTGTTTTTATTTGGAGTTTTCGCACTCAATCTTGCTGGCCATCACTTCATTTACTTAGTCACTTAGTCGGTTCGTCCTTCGCCTGTTGAGGCGCGAACCACAGCTTTCCAAGCTTTTCGGTCCTTGGCTTGGGTGGACCAGGGGGTGATAACGGCTCCTTCAGCTGTTCTTGTAGTGATCTCCTTCCGAAGCGAGTCCGACCATCTCATGGGAGGCCTTCCTCTTGGTCGGGTCCAATTCCACGGCCGCCACTCCGTTAGAAGAGTAGTCCATCTTCCATCTGTTCTTCTAGCAACGTGTCCAGCCCAGGTCATCTTCCTCTTCGTGATGTGGTGTAGGGGGTCCCGAACTTTAGACATGATGCGGATGTCCTCTCGATGAAGATCTTGTTCACGTTGTTGTGATAACGTGAGGCCAACCAATCTTCGCTCAAGCGCAGCGTGACTAATTCGGACTCTCTCGGCAAGAGCTTTGGTGAAGGTCCAAGTCTCTGATCCGTAAGTCAGCGCTGGGAGAACGATGGAATCGAAGAGCTGTGCGCGGGTTTTGTTACAGGAAATCAAATCGGTGGTGTTCTTGATTCCATTAAACGCTGCCCAAGCTGCTCTTCTCCTTCGGAAGATCTCCTTGACTAGCTCGTTTTTGGGGGTGAGTAGTCTTCCAAGGTACACGTATTCGTCAACATCGTCAATAATACTGACCGAATTCTGGTGCGTTAGGGTAACCTTGGCGGAGTCTGCGAAGGGGTTACGTAGGACTTTGGTCTTTCCAGCGTTAATCTGGAGCCCTACTTGTTCGCATCTCGCAACCATCTCACTTAGCATCTCGGATGCCGCTTGCGGACTGTGCGCTATGAGCACGACGTCGTCTGCAAACCGCAGGTGTGTGAGGTTGCGGCCATTCACTCGTAATCCTGGAGTGTTCGTATTGTCTTCTGAGTCGTTTTTGAATTGACTCCAAGACAATTCACGGAAAACTTGCTCCAGGCACGCGGAGAAAAGGTTCGGCGAGATTGGGTCACCTTGCCTTACTCCTCTTCGAACAGGTATCTCTACCTGTCGATGGAATGGCGTGATGCTTGTGGAACAGTCAGAGTAACAACTTTGGAGTAGCTGGATATACGCTTCTTCAACGCCTTGGTCTCTTAGGCTCTGCCACACCGCTGAATGCTCAACACTGTCGAACGCCTTCTTGAAATCAACGAAGACAAGTGTGAGTGGGATTTGATATTCTCGTCCCACTTCTAGCAGTCTTTGGACAGAGTGAATGTGATCCACTGTTGAGAAGCCCTTGCGGAACCCAGCTTGTTCTACAGGTTGATTGGCTTCTAGTTTACTCCTGATTCTATTCAAGATGCATTTTGTGAAAGCCTTGTATAGAACAGGGAGTACCGTGATTGGCCTGTAGTTTTCCAGGGAGTATCTATCACCTTTCTTGAAGATGATAGTTGTCTCTGACTTGGTCCACAGTCTCGGTATTGATCCGGTTTCTAGGTAGCGGTTAAATCGGTCCGTTATCAGCGCGATAGTGTTTTTGTGGCAGCATTTGAGGAAGTCTGCGCTTATTTTATCACTACCAGCTGATTTCCCATTTGGGAAGGACCGAAGTGCCGAAACGATCTCCTCTCGTAGAAATGGAAGGGGCCTATCCTTGACTTGCGTTGTCGTAGGCGTAGGCGCTTGTGGGGCTCTACTCGCAAAGAGCTTCGTGTAAAACGATTCCACTTCCTTCTCCATTTCTGTTCTAGAGGTGAGAGTTCTGCCTGTAGTAGAGCATTTGAGGCATGGAATCAGTGATTTGTATTCGTTCATGTCTCGCGCTACTCTCTTCAAGCTTTTGCGTTGATCGGCTGCTCCTAGTAACCGGGAATTGGTGAACTCCTTGTGATCTCGTTCGATTGCTTCTCGGCACTGATTTGAGAGGTTCTTGAAATTGGGATCGGACCTGCTCATGTTTCGTCTGCGCGAGAGCAATTGTTGTGTTTCGACAGAGATCCTATTGGTCCGGTGGTTTGATGGTTTAACAATGGCTTGGTCTTGTAGTTTCCTGAGTAGCGTTGTTAGATTAGAGTAATCTTCGTCAACGCTGTTGGCTACTGGAAGACTAACAATCGAGCTTATTGTTTTAGCCATCTCCGGGTCCAATACTTTCTTCGGCGCCTTTCTCTTTCTGCTTTTATCGTACTTCAGCCAATTTATGTTGAAGTGGATGTTCGCACGGAGAAGGCGGTGGTCGCTTCCTACTGTGAATGATGGTAGCACCGAAGTATCTGTTACAAACTGTTACAAACTGTTACTGTTACATTTGTTTTTCTTCTCGATGACGCGACGCTAATAATTCAGCGAAGCCGGGCAAGTTGCCGCTGCTCATCAATAAACTAGAAGAAAATGGATGGCTCAACGCGAAACGACTTCACCAAGTAATGGCCCTCGCGAGGTGGATGCTTAAAGAACAGCCAATTACAAGCTCGTGGTTTTCACCTTCCAACCCAAGTGGGCTCATCGAGATCAACAGTCTGTTACTAACATCCAGACCCCTTTCCCCATTATGAAAAAGCCTTTAATTAAAAAAAAAATAAACCAAACGGCACTCTACTTTAATTCCAAACAATAATAAGTACATTCATGCAGCGAAACGGTAGATATGGGATTCATGTGTCAATTCATTATCGATCGACCGGATTCTATTGAAAAAATCATCATTTCAACACTCCTCTGGTAAATTATTCCTAGTCGTATACGAAAAAAGCGAATTTCTTCATCGTATAAGATAAAATTATAATCGTATACGAAGAAATCCCAATCGTATTTGGCCGCGTTTGAAGAGCGATATCAGCGTATACGATTGAGCTTTCTTCGTATACGACTCGGAATCATTTACCAGAGCTGTTTAATCAAATTTTTCACTAATCATTTTGTCCCTTTTCGTAATTATCATCAAATGCTCGTCTGTTAGTATTCACTTTCTTTTTTTGACCAATCTATTACTTATTATCTTGTAGGTAAATTGACCTTCCCTGATGATGATCTAAAGATCGAAACGTCGGATAAACATTAACATTTCAACATTGTGCAAGACATTTAAAATAAAGGGTCATATCAAGAAGATCTCTTCTACTTATCAGTATTCACTTTCCATAAGAATTTTGCAATAATTTATTTTTGATTTTTTTTACATTCTCACACAACCAATAAATTGCCTTTTGGCATCGAAGAAGTCAATTAGTTAGAGAAAAACCATCGCCCGTTGAATGAAAAGAAAGCTCACGTAAAAAATTAAATATTAATATATATTATGCGTATTTATATTATTATTATTGTTGTTGTTATTTTAATAATTTACTTTTATTTATACATTATTGTGTAATTGAAATGCAGCGAACAGCGAGGCGACGCCAGGCGTCGATGAAAAAGTACAAATTCAATGAGTTGCCCTACTTTTGGGGATTGATATCGGATGTTGAAGCGGAGAATATTCTGAAGCCAATGGATGTTGGAACATTTCTACTTAGGAGCACGTGCATCAATCGTGTTCACAAGTTGATTCTCTCGTTTGTCACAGTTATCAAGAAAAGTCATAAGGTAGTCCATAGGCCGCTGATACAACAAGGAAGGCGATTTTTACTCGACGGGAAACCGGTAAGCGAACAGATTTTTTTATTGATTTATGTTTTAACTTTCGAAATTGCGCCATTTTTTATATGTGTGCAGTTATCTGACACGCGAAAATGCGGACTTTTCTCCTGTGCCTTTTCAAAAAAATTTTCTTTTTGTGGCAGAATTTTGTATTTTCCGATATTTGAAATTTTTTTAAAAGAATTTTTTGTATCTAAATTAGGTTTTTGACTTTCAGCAAAAACACAACACAATCGCTGAGCTCGTTTCGTATTACCAGGAGCACACAATCACTAATGGCCATAAACTCGCAACTTACAAGCAAAGGCCGTCGTGGTTCATTAAAACCACTGATGTCAAGTCGAATTAGCCAATTAAGAATTTAATCAATTATTTTTGGTGTTCAGAATTCCAGCAAATGCAAGGCAATTGGGCTCCGGCAATTTCAGTGTAGTTGTTCTTGGAAGATATAAAGACAAATACGTAGCGGTTAAAAATTTGTTGGGATGTTTGTTGATTTGAGCGAGGAATGATTGTCTGGAATTAATTTAATTTCAGCCGAAGATCATTTGATGAAAGCCAAAGAGGATTTGTACAAAGAAGGGAAGGTAATGTCCAAATTGAAGCATCCATATATTATTAAGGTATTGAAATTTATTAAATGTCAGATTCACAGAATTATGTCGATATTTAGTTTTATGGAATCGCTCTCGACAATTTACCGCCATTGATTGCGATGGAATTGATGGCCGATGGACTACTAACCCATCTTAAAGCCCATGTATGTCAATCATGCCACTTTTTGCTATATTTCATTTTAGGGAAGTACAATGTCTATTGGCGAAAAGCTACTCCTCTGTTGGCAATTGTGCAAAGCGCTGGAATATATGGCTGAAAAGTATATTCGTTGTTATTTTTTACATTTGCTTTTTTTTTATTTCAGAAAGTTGGTGCACCGCGATCTCGCTGCGCGAAATTGCTTGATTAGCAAATATGGCATTTTGAAGCTGACCGATTTTGGACTTTCTGATTATGAGGCGGCTCTTTTCGCCTATTGTACAATTTTGGATCAGGTAGTCTGGAGATTCGTCAACAGAAACTGAATTTACGGATTCAAGATGCCTGTTAGATGGATGGCGCCGGAGACGATCCTTCCAACGGCTACGTTTAACGAACGAACCGATGTTTGGTCATTTGCGGTGGTTTGTAATGAGGTAAAATCCTCCTTTGAGAGTTTTATTTTGCGTTTTCGTGCAATTAATTTGATCGTGTCATTATTTCAGATTTTTGACAATGGGAACCCTCCACTGAAAAATATGGACACAAATGACATCATCGAAGCCTTGAAAAAATATGATGATTCGACTTCTCTTCATGTTCCCGCTGGTAAAATTTGACCCATGGAAATTTCAACATTTCTCTTTTTTAGCTGGAACTCCCATGGAAATAATTGATATGGAGAAGCGGTGCTGGAAGGCTTCGAACTCGGCAAGGCCGATGTTTGCTGAATTGGTTATCATGTGCGATATGCTGCTGAAGAACAAGTATCCGCCGCCGGAAATTGAAGAGTCGTCGATGAAGAAGGTGAACAAAGTGAAGCCGTTAACGATTTATGAATATGAGATAATGGAGGAATATGAACTTGATAGTGATGCAGGTTTTCGACCAATTTCTCTTATTTTGCCCTCTCCTAATTCGCAATTTATAGATTCTGAGGAAGAATCTTTCCCGATTAAACGACGTGGAACTAGGAAATCGAAAAGGTCCGATCGATTGAGAATTATGTAAAAAGCGATATATACTTAATATAAATTTGAACTGATTTTCTAAAAAGATGCGAACTAATAAAACATTTTGGCGTTTTTGTTTAATGATTGCCAGGTGGAAAGGTTGATGGTTGGAGAATTGTCAGTTTTAAAATTTATCACTTTTAATTCCCGCACATCTGCTTACTTTCCAGAATTTGTCAAAAATTTGAAGAATTTGAATTGAAAAAATTAATGTGACCGAGTTTTTGAATGTTCAATTTGCCGGCCATTATTTGTTTTTCATTCAAAATTTTGTTTTGAAACACCATATATTTTTCATAAACTTTCGAAATATTTACTATTTCTGTCTTATTTTTTCTTCAGATGACAAATGGCATCGATACTTCGCAATTACCGGAAAATTGGAAAAATTTTCCGGATGGGAGCATTTTGCGAATAGAGTTTCACAATTTTTTGTAAAAAAAAACTTGAAAATTAAATATGTATTTCGTGTTTTTTTTTCAGGACTTATGAGCACACCGTCTGTAAACCTGGAGAGAATCTCAACTTGATTTTAGGGCATAATGGAAGTGGAAAAAGCTCAATTATTTGCGGAATTTGTTTGGTTTTTGGAGGGTCGCCCAAATCGTTGGGAAGATCTGAAAATATTAAAGAGTATATTAGGCATGGCTGCACAGAAGGTTCAGTGGAAATTATATTGTAAGAACATTTAATACATTTCTTGAAAAAACTAAAAAAAAATTGAATTTCAGAGCAGACAAGCAAAATGGTCCACAGGTGTTGGCATTAATAATTCGAAAAACAAAATCGCACGAATACCGTTTAAATAAAAAAGCGACGACACAGTCAGAAATTAAGAAATTGTGCAAAAAATATAATATTCAGGTTTTTTTTTGGTTTTTTGGTATAAAAAGTTGGATGATTTGAGATTGACAACCCTTGCGCGTTTTTGGCGCAGGATAAAGTGAAAAGCTTCTCGGAGCAATCGCCAATTGAGCTTTTGTACAATACCGAAAAGGCCGCTTCTGCGGAGTTGCACGAGAATCACTTGGAATTGATCCAGAAGCGAATTGATAGTGCTCAAATTGAGGAGAAATGCGAATCGGCCATCAGGGCGGTGAAGCAGATTGAAGGTTGCCCATTGTTTCAGCTTGTTCATCCGGGTAAGAATCGATTTTGCAGGTGATATAGCGAAATTGGAGCCGCGTGTTGAGAATTATCGAAAAAAGAAGGAAATGCAATCGAAATTACGGCTATTGCAACAGAAATCGGCAATTATGGTGGGCGGTGATTTTAGAATTTTTATTTTGATTGGTTTATTCTTTTTTTGAAGAATTACAAAGAAGCTGAAAAGGAATATAAGAAGGAGATTAAAAACTTTAGCGCGATTTCGAAGAAGATTGAAAATTTCGAGGGCGAGATTGAGAAGTGCCGAAAAATTATTGAGGAGTTCACGAATAACGCCGACGTTGAACGCAAGCGGATCGTTCAGAAGAAGCAGGAATGCCGAAAGATTTGCGAAAAGCTCGACGCGAAAATGGATAGCAAATTTATCGAGAATCGGGTTCTCTTTTTTATTTTCTATTTAATTTTTTTTCGTTTTTTTAGCTGAATGAGGCGAGACGTAAGCTGGAATCGAAGAGGAAACTCCAGGCGCAGAATGAAAGCGAGAAGCTGCAGATTGAGGCGAATATTGAGAGTTTGAAGCGAAAAATTGAGGAAGCTGACAAGGATTTACAAGGATACCAGGTTGGGCGGGGTTTTGTTGAACGATTCGATGTGAATTTGTCGAATTCAAGAGAAAAATTTTTAAGTTTGTTCAAAATATTTCTAAAAGCAGACAATTCCGCACAAATATTGTGAAAATTTAAGTTTCTTTTCGAAATTTTGCCTTTTTTTTTCAAAATTCGTGAATTTTTGTTCAGACAACCCAAAAAAATGCTCTTCCAATATTTCGAACAAGAAACTCAAAAAATTGAAATTGCAATTATTTTAACTTATTTCCTTCCAGGATTTTGTGAAAAAGTTGAAAAGTGAAGAAGAGCGCTTGTATCAGGAATCAATGAACATGAGAAAAGTGGAAGACGCGATTCAGAAGAAGCACTATACGATTAAAACTCTCACTGACAGTAAAACATTGATAGGCAAACTGAAAATCGCTTGAAATTTAAGAGCAAAATGAGGTGGTAAAGCAAAAGAATGAAAGTATTAATCTGCGATTCCGAATGATGGAGCGTCGAAATCCAGACGCGGCGAAAGCTTGGAAATTCTACACGATGAATAAGAGTTTGTTCAATGGTCCCATTTATTTGCCATTTATGGATGTAACAGTTTTTGCTCAATGTCTAGAAATCCACGATTTCCGTTCAGTTGTCGCTGTCATGTGCCGAAGCCGCTGTATGGCTTGAGCAAACGGTGGGATCTCGCGATTTTTTCATGTTCGTCTGCACAAATAAGGTGAAATGTCGGAACATTTTACGCAAAACAACCAACGCCAACACGTTTAGGACGACGAGCGACGCATCAATTCACCATCGAAAGGATGGAGAATCAATTCGGCTGTCGTCCGACCCGAGAATGTGCATCCGAATGAGATCAATCCGACGTTTCCCGATGAGCTGAAACAAATTGGATTCGCGCAATTCGTCTCGAATTTTGTTCAGGCGCCTGACACGCTGAAACAGTATCTCTGCAACGTCTACCAGGTCATTTCGATTTTTGGCTTACTGTAGCTTTCAATGTCCGCAAACACCGTTTCAGACTTCGAAATGCGTCATTAATATATTGTCGGCATCGCGCGACTGCGGAAAATTGGTTTAATGCAAAAAATATTAAAAAGAGGTCTCGATGCGCTTTTCGTGCGCCAACCTATCATTATGCAGACGCCCGTAAATCTACACTTCAGTTTTGCGCAAGGCAACTGTTTCTTTCGCATTTGGCCAATTTTCCGCAGTCGCGCAACGCCGACAATATTAAATAACTATTTCTGAAAAAAAAACCCGTTCCTAGAACACCCTTTAATTACAGTACCCAAAAGAAAATTGTTTTAAATCTGAAAACTCCTCAAATTGTCTCAAAATCCACTGATTTTGAGCGTTTTGTGTCTAAAATCTCTTGAAATTAAAAAAAAAGCTCACGAGATCGGTCTTGTGGCGAGCCTTTAAGGAAATCGCAAGATTTGTCTTCACTTCGATGAGACCTCGAAATTTTTATTTCAAGCTTCATCGAATCCCGGTTGGCGGTGGTGTGATCGATCAAAACATTGATGCCATCATAAAATATATGCTCGAAACGAGGTATCGACTGTTTTTTGGCTCTAAATTAAGGGTATGCGCCTTTCGAATCTGCGATCGAATTTGTCGTCGAAATTGATTTCAGTATCATGTGTCGATTTCGCAATATTCGCAGGAGATTTTCACATCGCAATCGTATTTGCCGGACGCGGTCATCTTCAATAATCCGTGTTTTCTGGAAAAACGCGCGTCGAACGCGCCGACGGCCGACTATTCGAAAGAGATCGACGAATTGGTTTCGCGATTTTCCGCAATAATTGAGAAATTGGCCTATTGCAGAAAACGGCGGCGACGAATGAATCGCGAGCGGTTCATGAGAAGAAGGTTGAGATTCAGAAGGCCCGCGATCAACTCAAGAATGAGCAGAGTATTTGGAGGACGCGCAAACAGGCGCACAGCATCGCCAAAAATAATTTGGAGAATGAGGCGGAGAGGTTCGATGGTTTTTTTAATGAGCCTTTAAAAAGTCAATGTTTTATATTTTTGGAAAATTATTCTTGCACAGACTTTTCGGTGGAAATTTTACTGAAAATGCTTTGAAAATGTTTCATTTTATTTTTGTTTGTTAGGCTTGCAAGCCTGGAGCGCAATCGTGTGGATATTGAGGAGGCTGAAAAAGAATTTCAGCGCGAAGAGCGAAACGCGCGACAAGGTGCCAGAGAAATGATCAAAGAATGCGTTCAATTGCAGGTATCTTTTTTTTAAAGAAAATTTTACCCAAATTCGATTTTTTTCCGGTTTTTTTTAGAAAAACTATCTGAAATTGTCGGAAGAAATGGCGAAGTTGTTGATTTTCGAGCAACACTGGCTTCATAAGAAGAGCTTGCAGAAGGAGGAGCTTGAGAGGCTAAATGAGAACTCATCGGGACTGAGAGTAATCGATTATGAGATCTTTTGGCCGGACAAATTTTCAAATGTTTTTAAAGGCACAAAAGCGCGATGCCGAGGAGCGTGTTAAGATGCAGCTGGAGTTAAAGAAAGATGCCAGCAAAGAGCTGCTCAACACGTGTGGACTTTCCCATTTTGAGACGCATTCAATGGATGCCACTGAGAAGAAGATTTACAAGAATCTCAACTCGGTAATTTAAGGGGGGTGTTCTGGAAAAAACACGAACACAATTTTTTAGTTGTTCGAAAAAGAGAACATCACGAGCGATTTGGATGAGCTTGAACGACAAATTCACGCGGAGAAGACGCGATTGAAAATGGCGCAGAATAGCGATAGCGGAAGCGAGGAGGATGAGCGGACCATGGAGCAGCTCAAGACGCAGCTCGTCGATGAGAACTCGAAGAAGGAGAAGCTGCTGGAGACGCGACAGAATTTGAGGGAAAAACTGACGCAGGTTGGTTGGTGTCGGCAATTGACGATCGCTGTGAGACCCGGCAGGCATGCGCCTTTAAGATATGAATGAATCGCCCAATTGAACCTCTGCGGTGTTGAAAAGTGTTATTTTTAGGAAATTGATGAATGGCGCGAGAAGGTCGAAAGAATGATCACCGAAATCAATCAGAAGTATCGAGAATATTTTGAAAAAATGGGATGCTTGGGAGAAATCAGCCTCGATGTTCCGGAGAATCCGGTATATTATTGCCAATTTTTCGGCATAATTTCCTTTTTCAGCTTGAAATCGCCAATTATGGAATTATGATTCGAGTTTGCTTCCGAGCCGGAGAGAAATTGAAGCGATTGGACCAGAAGGTGCAATCCGGTGGGGAAAGAAGTGTCTCGACGATGTTGTACCTTCTGGCGCTTCAGCATCTGTGTCCGGTGCCTTTCCGGTGTGTCGATGAGATCAATCAAGGTGGGATCTTAAATTGATATGAATTGAAAAGCGTATTACAGGAATGGATCCGACTAATGAGAGAAAGGTGTTTGATATTATGGTGGGCATGTGGAGTGATGAGAGCCCGCTGTCTAAGACGCAATATTTCTTGTAAGCTTCAAGCATTGCTAGCACTGAATAATGTATAACTTTGAAGGTTGACCCCGAAACTTCTCCATGGTCTCGCGATGAATGAGCGGGTTACTGTACAAATTGTCCACAGTGTTGTACAACCTGCGTTCAGCGACTGGAACACGCCGATGCTGTTGGAAGCTACAATTGCTAAAGCTTAAAGCGCGATGAATGTCGCATACTAACGAAACGCAAGCATTTTATCAGCCAACTTACATTTTGCCAAAAGATTTTGAATTAAATATTTTGATCTCGATATAATGTCATTTCCTCCTATTATTTATTGTTTTTTTTTTTCGATTTAAATGAAGAATTTGAAAAAAATGGCGAGAATTGGAAATGGCAGATAGACGGAATTGCAGAGAGGTTGGTCGCAGATTGCTATACAAGAGGTGCCGTCGTTACTGCAGTTGGATTCCTCGGAGAGCTCGAAACCTGGCTTGAATAGTTTTGATTTGCAGCCGCGAATGACAAGCTCTAGATGTTGGTCTGAATCCATTGGTGCTGAAAATATTGGATTTCTTGAATTGTTTATGGCACCTCTTATTTTATGGTTTCTCGCCAACCCGATAATTAAGTCAAAATCCTGGTGGGATTGTATGTCCTAATTAGGGGTTATACGCTTTTTAGTGCGAATTTTTAAAGCAGGTGTTACGAAATGCCATGCAATTAGTAATTTTTGACGTTTTCGGAAAAGATTTTCATTGATGAGTGCAAAAAGTAAAATGGCATTTAATGAAAACAAGAAATTGAGGGATTTTTGAAATTAGTTTTTTTTAATTTATGGAATCAAATACCGTACCCGATGAAATAATTTTGACACAAACGTCGCCGTTTGTGCAATTCTGAAGTTCGGAGCTCGTGAACATCACGTCGGTTCCTCCGACTCCGCAATAATCACTGGTCGGTGGAACATTGTACCTGAAAAAAAGTAATTAGGCATTATTGAGAAAAAATGGATAATTTTAAAAAATAACCTGGTAAAAAGTGCAGTTTTTAAAGCATTTCTTTCCGTTTTATTGATAATATTAATATCTAGACGTGAAATACAATGATAACAGGTTAGCGGATTATCCTGGCTAATTATGGGATTTGAAAAAATGAACAATAGAAGGAGTAATTTGAGCATAGCGCGACGATGGCTTTAGCAGCTCATCTCTTATTTAATAGGCTTGAGGTGCTCCGATACGAGAGGATTATGCAATTTGCCACTGAATCGCGTGCGTCTCGTTTCTGGCTGGCGCGTTGTCAAGGAAACGGCGCGTTGCGGGAGAAAAGTGTTTCAAATGGCGGCGACGCAGGTGCAGCACGCGAGACGCGAAATGGGCTCCTGAAGAGGCGCGGAAATTCGCCGAATCAAAGAATAATGAGCTATTTCATCGGAATAAAGAATGAATTGCAGAAATTTTATTCAAAAATTCAAATTTTCTGAAAAAAATCATTAAGAAAGTTGAGCACACTATCTAGAACAATAATACGGTAAAATGAGGATTGCGCGTTTACTCGGAGTGTCCTTAATTTTAAATAAATTCAAGTTAAATTCTAGAAAAATTGTTATCTTCAACAGTTATAATCAGTTAATTAAACACATTCGATTATCATGCGTATTCAAGAGCCAGGAAGTGGAAAGAGACTTGCATTATTTGAGCGATTTTCAGAAATATTGAAGTTTTTTTCAAAACAAAGCATATGACGAGCAATTGCACAGCGGTGTTTACCGTAATCTATCTTGCGCGGCCCCGCGAAATTTTTTAACTGTCACCCGATTTATATGTTCTTTGATCTCGAGGTGGGTATAAAAGGGAAATGTGGTTCATTTTTCTATCATTTTCACAGATTTTTCTTCTTCTGGGTTAATCGTATCTTTTTTCAGCAGCGGAAATGAGATTTGCGTTGGCAGTTGTGCTCATTGGCGTCGCATTCGCATCGCCTTACTACGCCCAACCAACCAGGCCAGCATATTACACTCCGTATGTGCCACCAGTGACTTATACGACGCCAGCTCAAGATCCAACAACCACCACCACTCAGGCTCCGTATGTGCCACCAGTGACTTATACGACGCCAGCTCAAGATCCAACAACCACCAAGGCCCCATACGTTCCACCAGTGACTTACACTACTCCAGCTCAAGAGCCAACCACAACCACCACTCAGACTCCATACGTCCCACCAGTGACCACCGAGCGCCCATACGTGCCACCAACAACAACCGTTGCTCAAGATGGACCAAGTAAGAAATTTTGAGAAAACGAATTAATAAGTTTCATAATTTCAGTCTACGCCCCATACGTGCCGGCTGCCGATATCACCACTCAAAAGCCAAGAACCACTACCTTCAAGTACGTTCTAAACGAGGATGCTGCTCGCGCCTATTGGGCCACTGCCGTCTTCCCAAAGGCGTCTACCTCAGCTCCAGCTAATGACAATCAGAAGTCGCACACTTAGCATAATTTTCTTAAATGTTGCTTATTTTTAGGCCAGCCTACTCGTATGGAGGATATTAAGCACTCACTTTCGCCAATCAACTGCAACAACACTGCCTAACTTTGTAAATATTTATAGCATGAATAACCAAGCCCCTCGAATAAAAATTGCTCACCGATCCTTGGATTTTGTTCAGTTTTCGACAACTCGCTATCAGTTTCGTGTTCTCGAGTATTTCAGTTCTGCGTATTAAAAAATCTTCTCCAGATTAGGAACTTCGAATTCCTTTCAATCCAAATCGATCGGACAAACGAAGCTAGCTTACGGTATAGCGTTTATATTTTTTATATTATTGCGTTCAAATGCAGCGAACTTTTGAAGCTCATTCATTATAAAAGCTTTAGAGTTAGCGGTTGAGTTTTAACAATTAATAACGGCTCCTTAAAAGGCGAACTTTATCGCTTCCGACCTAAAAATACTTAGCTTTTTTCGATTTTTAAGTTTTTTTTTTTTGAAACGAACCACATCATTGACTTTTTCAATATATTTGTTGGTAGGATACGTCGCCATGAATTTCATCTGTAAACTCAAGTCTAGAAGGAAATAGTTAAAGTGATACCGATAATTTATGCAATTCGTGTCGTTCTTTACAAAACGAGCTATAATACCGCATTCGATTACGATATTCCGTTGATTTTAGCATTTTGTAGTTAAGTCTTGCTAGGAATAGTTCGAAAATTGAGCTTAATTAGATGAAATGGCGAATTTGGAAAAAGAGTGGAAATGAAAACTTAGCAACTCGATACATTCCGATGACAATTGAGCAAATCGTGACGTATTGTAGCCATTGGCGTCGACTAACTCGTATCACCTCGGTGATACTGTACACGTCTTTCTTTTGATAATCATCTTAATTTCAATGTCGGTTTTGTTGAGAAAACGACGAACGTAATGGTAAGCGGGTGATCTGGTACAATATGAGAATAAATCCAAACATGTAACTAATTAGAAGATAAAAGGTGAAGGGGAAGAGAAGCGGCTGAAAAAAAAGAGTATCGAACTGTTTTCTTTCTCTTTTACTTTGAAAACTCCAAAAGTCTCGGATAGTAGTCGGGGAGGTGGTCGAAAATTGTAGTATTCATCCTGTAAGCCGATATTGGAAAGGGTTCGAAGAATGCGCCTTTAAATCGGCCGTTTTGTGTTTTTCATAAAAATCTCACAATATCGACATCGGTGCTTCGTGTGATGGGCGTTTCGATGACTTCTTGCGTTGTCTCCTGGCACTTCCTCTCCGATCGCCGCGGATTGTCGACTGCCGGCTCGTTGTAGTCGACATTTCCGTAGAGACGCTCGTACTGCTCCAAATATTTGGGCACATAGTCGGGCACCTGTTTGCGGCGTTGGTTGCCGCGAAAAATCGTCTCGATGATACCCATGCGATTTTTTGAGGAATGCCGTCACACGCGCCGCCCGATTCACACATATTTTATTTCATTTATTATTATTTTTATTTTTTTGAGCTACTATTTTGGCTCTGATTCGGATTGGTCGGCGTCGGAGGTCGTGGAGACATCAGATCAATCGAATTCTGCAAATATCGATAGGGCGATTTTTTCTAGGATTTGGTGTCGACGCGAAAACGCGATCGAAATTATCATCGTCCACTATTCTCACATTTTGCTTTTTGTTCTGCGTTTGCGATATCAATGGCTCCTCTTCGATGGATTCTTTACTTTTGCCCAACGCTAATATCCCTTTGGTTTCCTGGAGCGAATTGTTTGAATCAATCGACAAACGATCTCACCTTAATCATCGCGCGCGTGACCTTCATTATTCGACTATCCGCGTTGGGCGGCGGTGAACTCGCGTTTGGCCTAAAAACAAAAAGATGCGCCCCGTTGATTGGTGTTTCAGCGTGGCGACCAACATTGGTGTGTTCACCAAAATCCTAGCGTCGATCAGAGCCTTCGTTTCATCCGCTTCCTTCTGGCCTTTGATCATCTCTCGCAACGCTGTCTTATCTTTCAATTCGGCCTCTAAAATAAACACAATGTTCAAAAAAAATGCTTTTTTGATGAAATCCAACTTTTGCCGTTGTTCTCATCGCCGATGGTGAAGCCGCCGAACATGTTCTCATCGCGCGCGTTCAATTTTCGCGTGATTTCCTCGATGAGAATCGAGTTTGGCTCTTGAAGTCGAATGCGTTCCGTCAGAACCTCGATCTGATAATGGCGCGATGTTTCATTTTTCAAAATTTCGATTTTTCCTACCGCCCAATTCGCGATTTTTAGTTTGGTGATGTCCTTTTTTAGGCATTGATAATTGTAAATATTGATGAGAATTGTGATGAACGTGATGACGGCGCAGAAAACGGCAAACCAGAAGAATGGATTTCGCATCACATAGCTGAAATTGTGCCATCCATTCAAAATTTGTTTCATTTTTGCTTCCTTCTCATTTCCTCACATTGTCCAATCATGATCGTCGCTGTTAGCACACGTGCTCATTTTGAAATGACGTTGTCGCTTTGAGGCCGTGGCCGAGTTTTTTTTTCTTACTCCGAGGCCACGCCTAAATTTCTCGCATTTCTTTTGGCTTTGTTGTTTTGTTGTGCTGCTGGGTGTTTTTCGATGAATTTGAACGATATTTAAAATTTTAAATAGTTTTGAATTTATTTAAAAAGAAAGGAAATTAATTGTTGCTTATTTTTATACGAATTATTGCATTGCAAAAAATTATTGGATTTTTTTTTTCATTTTCCTTATTCTTTTTTTTCAGGTTTTATGTACCTCTCGTACATCCAACACGTTGGTTGTCCGACTCGTTTGCTCACACTCATTCCCGTTGGTCCGAATTTGAATTGTCCTGATTGTAATGCAGCTTATACGGAGGTAAAATTTGATATTAATGACGGTATCTATTTTTAACTCAAAAATCATAATTTATATCCTTCAAAATGTCTATAATTGGCAAAAAATTGTCACTTTTATGGCATAGACCAAGAAAGTTAATTATTTCTGGACTCTTTCTACTAATTTTATCCAAAAATTGAAACAGACGTTGGAAAAAAACAAATTGAAGTTTTCGTTGCAGGAACCGACATGGACGAACAATCCGGTTCCATGCCCATTTATAGAACAGGTTAACGCGCGTTGTGCGCTCGTCATAAAGCCAACACATGGATTTTTTCAGTCGTACGTCGAAAATTGGCAAAATTTGGAAGTTTGCATTTTTTTCAGATACAAAATAGGAGATGATTTGCATATTGGAATATCAGACTCGAGGTCTGTGATACACTCATATTGGACGAATGGAATTGTTGCTCAAGGTGATTCGATTTTTACTCAATTTTTTGAATTAATCGTTGTATTTGTGTGACCGTGGCTTAGAAATTTCTCGGCCAGTTAAGATTAACTATACATTTTTCGCAAAATTTCTCAATTTTATTTTTTCGCATTTTAGACACTTCATGGGACAAATCGATACTGGTCTACGACTTTCTGCCATTCTTCCAGAATAATGCTGAATGGTTCGATAGCACATTGACAAATTTCATCCAGCAAACCGCCGATAAATTTAAAATTGAGGTGATTTTCTGGAGAGTTATTATAAATAATTGAGAAGAATTGCAGCAATATAACGAATTTGAATGGAATTGCTTCGATTTTGTCATGGAATTTATGCGGTTCATCAATTTTCGCGATTACACAAAAGTGCACTTTGTTGCCGAGTTTTTACAAGAAACATTGAAGAACTCGATAAAATATTGTAAATTGGTCGACAAAGTACAGGAAAAAGGATTCATAATGATCGGCTGATGAAGATTTTCAACGAAATTACTGTGATATGTAAATAAAATTTGCTTTTTTTGTCGTTTTCCCCTTTCTTTTTGCGGTTTTGACCCATTTTTTACTACAATTAATTTTTTCATTTCCGTTGAAAAAAATGGATTTGGTTGGTTTTAGATGGCTGATTGCCTTGAAGATTTGGAATCAGTGGATACCGACCGGATAGTTGATCAATGCAGCTTCCAGTCAAGCCAATTTGAAGTATTTACGCATGATTATCGCGAAAATGGCGAAACTGCGTGCAAAGGTGATTTCTTAATGAAGAATATGGTTTGAATTTTGCATAATTCCACAAAAACCTTAATTTTTTTTGGTTTGCAAAAATTTAGTCCATCAAAAAAGGAAATATTGGGTTTTGAAATTTGAATGCTCAAAAAGTAATCACTAAAAATGTTAATTTTCAGCAGATTCTGATGAAGGCGATCACACGAATTGCAAGCACGCCGACGAAGAAATCAAAAAATCGAAAAAGGAGATGGTGAATTTGACGCGAAAATTGCAAAGAGCCCTTAATTATCTGGAAATGTGGGTTTGACGCGATGTTTTTTTTTTTTTTGAAAAAGATCGGTTTTTAAAGGTCCCCTGACAATTCGCCAATCAAGGATCTACTCCAGGCGCTGCGTGATGTTAATAGAAAACTACGCGACGCGATTCTCCGAGAAAACGCCGAGTTCTCGTCGACGACTGTCGATTTGCCGGAATACGATAGTGTCGATATGAAGGCTTTTCTAGGGACCGATGAGGTCCCAGAACAGAAATCAATGCTTGAGAATGTAAAAGAGCAACGGCGGAAGTCGAGAGAAGAACTGGAGCATATAATGGGGGAGGCGGAGATACTCCTCCAGGAATATGATCATATTCGGCGCGGCCTTTCAAATAAATAATAATTTATTGTTTTATCATGTCCCATGTTATGGTGTGTATAAACCCGGCGGTTTTTCGTATCGATTGTGGTACCTTGAAATTGATTAATTAATATTTAACGAATGTTTGAGTTGACTCACTGCTCGGAATATTCCACCGGAAGAGCTAACTTGTTCCACAATGCGACCATAACGCAGAAGGGAAGCACTACCCAAACGCCTGAAACAGAGAATTCAAATTTCCAAACTTGGGTTTTCGAAAAATCACTGATAAATTTAATTTTATAAAAATTTTGAAACAGCAAATCAAATTTTGTTTAAGAAAATTCATATAATCCCAAGAAATTCTCAATCTACAAAAAATGATTATATAAAACCCATGGCCAATTTCTAATTGTTCAGTTTTATTCAAAAGCGACGCCGAACGCGATCGCCTAAGCGCGCAAATTTGAATACTCGGTTTTGAAAGAAGAAATCGATTAAAATTTTTTTAAAACTCATTTCGATTCAATTTTTGTTTAATCTCACAATTTGGAATCCAGAAGATGAGCGTCATTCCCAAATATCCGTATTGGTCCGTGAACGCCGGCGGACTTCCAACAGGCGGTCGAATGTACATCACCAAATACCAGAACGTCTTCCAGAATACGAAGGCGCTCGTCGTGAAAGCGACGAGCAAAGCGTGTCGGGACCTTCTCAGCGCCTAAAAATTGGAAATTGAAGCAAAATGCATTTTTTAAAGATTTTCTTGAACAAAACTATTGAATAAAGCGTACCAAGAAGACTGCGACCAAATTGAGCACAATTTCGATGAGCATGACTCTTCCAGTCGCACATGTCACCTCATCTTTCGTATTTGCGTAACGAATATCGACCGATGAATACAATTTCCATCCATAGAAAAGCGTATTCGATATGAATCCATCTTTTGCATTGGTGTATGGTCGGAACATTGTGTAGATGACGTCAAGGGTGCAAATTAGAGCGGAAACAACGAGCCAAATTGACACCCATAATGGAAATACGCGGCGACTCTGAAAAATTGAATTTTGAAAACCGATTTTCACCGAAATGATTTAATTCACATCGTTAAACTGAAAATATCGGCTAAATGTCTAAAAACGGAAAAAAATCACAAAAATAATAATAGTCGTCAAATAAAATGCAAAACCGCAATGCGTACAGTGCATTTTATTTTACGCGCGCTAATTTTCGTGATTTATTTTATTGCCTTTTAGTATAAATTTTCTTGCCGTTTTCAGTATCTATCGCGCTAAATGAAAAAAAAAATGAATTAAACCCAATTTCTGGTTAATTTTAATTGCTAGCAAGTTTTAAAAGTCACCAAAAAGAAGCTAAACCCTTCACAAGGAAGATTTGGATTTTCTGATCCTAAATTCTATTTTCATTGTGCAATCTAATCAAAGAAATGGAATTCACTCACCATAACACCGAATATCGGAGGACTGCGAAGAAAATGGATAGAGCGTAGGGAAAAGTGAAAGCGAAAATGACTCAGGTCATCGCGTCCAAAACTGGCGAGACAGTACACCATACAACGAGGGCGCAGACGCATTTTGGCGCCCGAAAATTGGAACACACAATGGGCGTTTATTTAAGTTCATATTCTTAATAATTATTCCGATAATAAATTAAATAATAACGAAAAACACATGGAAAATTTTTGGACACGATTTAAAATAACACACAATCGACCAGTAATTTTTAAGATATTCAGAGAATTTCGACGAAAATTTCGGGCGATTTTCGCAAAATCCCCCCAAACTCTCAATCGCCATTCTCCATAAATTTGGCATAACTCGTTTTTTTTGGTTTTCTGACTAGACTCATCATGCTCTCGCCAGATCAAAAATCACAGGAGATTCATCCTCAGCATCCACTTGCTGCATATCGCTATCATAAATCTCAGAAGCGTCTCGTGCTCGCGACGGCCGCTGCTGCTCCAACATGTGAGCGCGAACCGCAATCGCCGCCAATATGCAAACGCCTCGAATCCCTGTAAAATCCAATACTCGTGCTCGGCAATACTGTTTGAGGCTCACATGTATTCAATAGCATCAATGAAAACGGCGGCAAATCGGTTCCCCAATTATGATTCGAAGCGAACATCCACATATACGCGTTCATCATCGCCATTTCAATCGTCGCCAATCCAATATAAAACGAAATTCTGCAAAAAAAACGAAATTCTGAAAAAAAAAATATATTTTCGCGCTCACCTTGCCGGCTCAACTCCATTCTGTTGGCTTCGTCTCAATTCAAAAAGCGAGAAAATGTGCAAAACGACAAAAACCAAAAGCATACAACTGCGATAGTCATTTGCGACTCGCGATGTGCTCAATCCTGCAAATATTCGTCGTCTTTCGAATTAAAAAAAATATATGGTCTAGAAAATTTCTACCACGACCGCAAAATACTCGGCCGCGTTTGATTTCTTAAAAAAAACACCCACCAATAATCGACGACGAATTCAAGAAGAACAATACGATGAGCGTTAATCCAATAAAGCTCTCGAAAAAGAACAACGCAAAGAGTACCGTAGAGTACTGTAGTCGAATGAAGCTGTTGAACATACCGTACGCCAACGAATGTGGGCGTGGTTTGCTCATATTCACCGAAGCGTGCGACATCCAGTCGCCGGTCGGTCGAATAACGTCGATCAATGGAAGATGATGACGATAGCGCATATCGAAAATGGTATAAACGCCGAACACGACGACAATGATGAACGGGGCAAACATGATTCCTGTAGAAAAAAAAACAACTTTCGAATTTGCTCGAGTCTCGCCGCGAAAAATTTTCCAGCATCTCCAAAATCACACGGTGCCACTCTCTCTTCCTCTCTCGCATTTTTCATTTTCAAATCTTTGATGCGAATGACATTGAAAAAATCGCCTACCGTAACCAATGAGGCAGCTCAAATAGTTGGGCAACGGCATAAATTGGACACCTGCCGCGATGTGTTTCGCCACATCGTTGCCGCTTTGAAGGAAATCGAACACGGCCACGAATTTCGACTGCAAATCGTTTCAAGTTTTGACAAAAAAAAAATTCGCACATTTTCAAACATCACTATTTGATCCTTCTTCAAAAAAAAATTCTTGAAAATCAAAAATGCGTACATTTATTCGGAAACTGTTTGGAAAAAAAACCTACACATATGAGCATTGGGACCACTGTAAACATGGCCAACGAGAAAACCGGGCTAGTCGGCCTCAAAAAATACTCTAATATCGACGGATTCGACGGTGTCGATGACGTCATCAAAACGTCCTGCTCAATTCGTTGCCAACCTTAAAAATGACGTCGGGTCTCGTGTGGAATTCCCAAATTGAGAAGCCAATGCTTACCGTATACGAAGAAAATGACAATATAGGCGAGAAGTTGGACAATCGATGATTGCGACGTGTAGCGGAATAATGCGGTGATTTTGGTGCCCAGCTGAGACACGATTTTGAATTTTTCAAAAAATTTTGATTTTCCAGCATACCGGCATGTATAAGAATATGGACGGTACTGTAAACGCCAGGCAGAGTAGGCCGATGAATCGTCGCGGGATATTCTGCACCGTCGGCATGTCGTCAATAAACGATTGATAGATGAAAGCGGTGTAGATCAACTGAAAAAAGAAACTCGTCATATTTAAAGGAGCATAGGCTTGAATTCTACCATAGGACCCAAAGATGTATATAAATATTGCGCCAAAAAATACGAAATCGACCAAATCGCTCCGAAGTGCGATGTGGCGAAACAAACCGGCAGTAGATCGAACGAAATGGTCTCGTCTGGAAATCGATTTCTAAAAATTTTGAAACAAAAAACTCGCGCACCAGTTGATGCGTAGATCGAATAAGCCGGCTGAATATCGGAAACATGGCCCTCGCAACCACTTCGGAGGATTGTTTGAATCGTCGGGACCACCATCATCATGGGCACCAGAACAAAAGCGCTCAGTGAGCCGATTCCCGATCGTAGTCGGCTGGTGGCGAAGAAAATCACGCCAGTGAACGCGGTTGAATAGTCGACGATGAGTAAAGAGGTCCGAAAGGCGCCCTGAATTTAATTTGGCTCGAAAATCTCGTTCTTCCCATTTTCTACCTTCAAATCAGCCCAAAAATCGATTGGATCCTCATTGATTTTCGATTCGTCGATGACACGAATCACTTTTTTGTCGACAAAATGAAATCCGGAAACGGTCATGCCTAAAAAAAATATCGAATATCGATGAAAAATACGCAAATTTTACCCATCGCGGTGGCCACGTAAAGCATTAATGGGGCAAGTATGAAGACTTTTGTGAGAATATCGCCAATTCGATCATAAAACCTGCAATTTTATTTTCGAGATAAATATTTTGCCGGAATTGACTTGCAAAAAGAATTCGAAAACAATTTAATAATTTAATTGACTTACTTTACCAAAACTGTGAAAATAAAAGACCACGTGATCAGATGCACAATGAACAATGTGATGTTTGGAGTGGAGAAGTAGAATTCGTCCTAAAAAAAAGAAATTTGCAAAATTTTCCTCCAAATTTTTAGACAACCTTCGACGACCCCAAGTACCATTCGTTCGGCTCCCAAACCGCCGGCATTTTTTCCAATGTTGGATTGCCTCTCACCCAATATCTATAACAAAAAAGATGTGTCATCGCTAAACAAATAATTGTTTTGAAAAAAAGAGAAAACCGATTGAATTCTTGCGCCGGCCAGAAATTGTCCGGGTAGTGGTAGCCTTCGGTCGACGTTGTTGCGTTTGAATCATCAATATCTACACAATACTGCAATGAAAATCGATGATAATTGAGAACAAATAAATTTCGAAAAAAATCCGCAAACACCGAGAGACGCGTTGCGGACTTTGACTACCGTAACCCAATTAAATATTATTTATTTAAATGTTTATTTTTTTTTCTAAAAATTGTGCTTACATTCGAATTATAGGTGTGTGAACACGACACCGCCCACGACATTGTTGGATTGAACGAATAGAAAATGTACAAAAAAAGCTGTGAAGCTCTTAAGCTCTCGGTGTAGAGTTTCTCGGCAATATGCCATGTTAGCGCCCATCCAATTCCTGCAACCAGACAAAAAAAATGAAATGTAGGGAAATTTGAGCCAATATTCAATGCCTACCCGACGCAATTGGTGCCATTCGCCGGAATGTTTGAACCGGAGCCAATCGCGACAAATGGCCGACTGATATGAGTAGGGTGAGTGCGGGAATCGCGAAAATCGGAAAGAATATTGTCCATCTGAAGTTTGTTCGATGTCGTAGACACGAAAAATGAAACACTCACTTTATATTCGCCATAGCAATTTGTGTGGTGAGCGGCGCGGCGGCGAGCAGCACCGTCGCGTACCCATAGAGCTGATCGCTAGATTCCATTTCCAACAAAATATATGAATATGATTAAAGCGAGTGACGCATTATTGCATTAATCCCCGTATCCCTGTAATTGGTTTTCGTTTTCTTGATGAAAAATAATGAAGCAAAAAAACAATTCCCAATGGCGGGGATTGAGCCAAGGAGGTATCGTGCAAAAGGGAGGAGCTTAACCAACTGCGCCATAAGAGCACAGGTAAAACGGCACATACGAAAAATAGACGAAAAATAGATAATCATCAAAAATTGACTGTTTATAGACAATTTATTGTCTATAATCCGTGTGTGAAAAAACTAGACGGAATATAGATGATCAATAGATGGAATTGTGCATGTTTGCGTCATATGTAGTGCATGCATACAATGCACTTTACCTCACGATTTCGGAATTTTTGCATTTATCCTAAAATTTTTTATATTTTTTAAATCTTATAAGTGAAATTCTGTTATTATATATATACATATATATGATGATGATATAAGTCTCAGTTATATCTAACGTTTCAGCGTTTGCAGTAAAGAAAGTTGCTATTGAAATGGAGAAGAGAAAAAGAAAAGCAGTTTGCCTATTTTATAACAAAAAACAAACAATACAACGCTTTTCCAGATAATTAACGATGTTACCACCAAAATTTTGTTGGCAAAAAAGGTAGTTTTATAGTTATCGGAATAAATTACTTTTAGAAATTTAGCAAATTTTCCAAAAAAGTGTTGAGAAAAACCGGAATGAGAAATGAAATCAATGCTGCGATGGTAGCTGAAAGTTCAAAAGAGGGAAGTTATTTTGTTTGATACATAATTGTCTATCTCCACTTTTCAGGATTCTCAGATTGATGATACAGTTGCGATTGACGAGTCGTCAATGATATATGCTGATGCTGATCATAGGGTTTGTTGTCACAAAATGTTGACTTGTTATTTATGCTAACTTTTTAGGCATTCTGTTCATATCAAAATACTTGGAACGTGCCGAACCTCATGAGAAAAGCATGCATAAACCCTAAAGCAAATCAATTGTATACCGAAGCCGATTGTGTGGTAAATCTTGAAAAAGTATTAAAATGTTGAAATAGTAAATTCAGAAAAACCTCGGAAATATGATGAAATCTAAGAAGCGTTTAAATTTTTATGAATTTCTGCGCACAAATTTGAATGGAATGAGAACGACGCAAGATGATTTGATGTGGATTTTTAATGTCGCAGTTCGAGAGGTTAAGAAGCTCCCACCGGCTGTGAAACGAAACCATTTGTTAAAAAAAGAAATGTATGCTGTTCCTGTCGTATTTTGAATAAAATTATACTTCTAGGCAAAGTGATTGGCAAGAACACTCAGAAAATGGATGTTCCAGCCCCAAATATTCCAGCGAGTTACCCGAATAAGAATGAAAAATTCTACGAGTTTGAGCGTGGCGAATCGTGATGAAGAATTCGGCGTCGTGGATTATGAGGAATACACAGAGAACAACGATGAATTGAGATCGGCTGACGGAAAAATTTAATTATGAATTTTCTTTAATAATAAAATTGATGAAATAACTGAAAGTATACACAAACGGCGTGAAGGAATTTTAAATCCTATATATTTCTGAGCAACTATTCATCTATTTTTTCTTGAAAAAAAGACAGAAAATAGACCATAAATCGACCGCGCAAATATCTACTCATTGTTCCTCTCCGGTGTGACGCCGGTCTGCAAACGGCCCGTTTTTCGTATGTGCCGTTTTACCTGTGAGTGTGAACGGTATGGAAGGGATTTCAGGTTAAGTGCGCGTATTCAATTTCAAAGCTAAAAATTCGAAAATCGGCTTAATTAGGAAACAACCTTGAACAGGCAGATGGACAGGTAAGCAAAGTGAAGAGCGGCCAACGGCAACGAGTCTGTGTGTATGGGTGTGGAACAGAAAGTGTAGCGAGAGATAGCGATTTTTGGCGAGAGCGTCCGTCGGACTCGCGAGAAACAAACACACACACTCTCACAGTGGAGAACGCGTATATAACGAGTGTCGAGGGTGAAGGCAACTCCCCAGTTTTTATGCACAATATATCATGGCAACGACCGCATGACCACGCCCACTGTGCAAATAATTGCAGTATGTGCGATGTGGAGCTTTTTTTTTCAATATCACACTTTACACAAAATTGCGGACAACGAGGCAATTTGAAACAATTCATAATATTTTGACCTACCAAATATTGCTACATTTTAGGCGAGATTAATGCGAGTAACACCCAAAACTCGCTAAAATCGAGCAATTTTCAAGCAACGTCGGAAATGTGTATATTGGCGTGTCGGTGTACCACGTACTTGACTTTGCTGTTGGAAAATAATGAAAAAATTTTTAAAACTCGAAATTTTTCTGGAGAAGAAAAACCATTGTTTCAATAATTCTGCAAAAAATGGGTTGAAATTTATACAAAAATTAGAATAAATTAAATATCAATCGGAAATCATGGGTGCGCTTTTGGGCTGTGATTGGCGACGAAATTCAATTGCAATTTGACGGTCGAATCCATCAACTGATCATGATTGAGCCCGTCTTTTTTCACGTAGCCGGTCCCGCCGCGAATTGGCGACACCGGCCGACCGCACGAGCGAAACCCAATCTTCTCATCGGCCGTCGAGAAAATGCTGAACACGTGCGCTCCTTCGTACTTCTGCTGATTGTTGATGTCCTGGAGGAACGCCGAATCGCAATGGAGACCGGTGCGTCTGCAAATTGCGAATTCAAACTCGAAAATCGTTTGTGCCGGCTCGACCTGTTGCACGTGCCAACCGGCACCGGCACAATGCACAACGCGCTTCCATAATTCGCGCCAGCCACTGACAGGAATGTGTCGATGAGCTCCGTGAGCGGGGGTCCTGCAGAAATTCGCGATTGTCGACAAACGATGTACCGTTTTAATAAAAGGAACCCTTTCGATTCCCGCTGGTAATTTGGAACACCGCCTCGAAAAAAGTGCGCAATAGTCCACAATTATTCAAGGTGCTCGTTTTTTTCAATGAATCTGTTTCCGTGAAAAAAACGCGGTTCCTAGAATCAGTCGACACAAGACCCAACTCATTTTCGGCAGCCTTCAATTGATTATTTAATTTATTTTTACTTCCCCCGATAAAATTTTTTATTCACAATTATTTTTGATATTCAAATATCAAAACAAGTATATAAAATAATTGAAAATTGGAATTTTCAAAAGAAAAAATTCGAAAAGTTTTTGAACTCATTTTTTGGATATGTTAATCGACGAGTCTCGCAGCGATCGATTCGTAGAAGCCACTTTTCACTATGTTATTATATTATTTTAAACACTCGAATTACAAGATCAAGATGAAAAAAAATTTTTGCGAAAAAAAATAACCTAGCACGGAGACCGCATTTTTCAGTTCATTCTTTTTCTGTAAAAAATTTCGAGTTGAAGGCCAATTAATACCCAATATCTCTCGAGTATCGACGCACTGCCCTCCAAGAATCGCTTTTCTCGCCAATGGGGCGCCCATCGAATAAGCGATCACATCGACCTGCGTTCCAGTGTACTGCCGAACCGCGATGATCATCGCTCTGCAATATCGTCTTATCGGAATCACGCCGCCTGACATTCTCGCCACCTCAGCTGCTTCACATAGCTGCACTTCATGTCGACGAGACCCACCGGTGTCCGTCCGGCGTCGCCCCAAGTGGTCCCATAGATCTCCGAGTTTTTGTATCCTTTCGATTTCAAATAATTCATCGTTCCCTGAATACCACCAAATTATTATTGATATGTCAAATTGCGGGGGGTCCCACCGCGAATCGCGTTATTTTATTTGTGATTCCATGCACCAGAATAACCGCTTGCTTTGACGGTTGCTCATCTGCGGACAACTGAACAATTATTTAAAAGTGGCAAAACCCGCAAAATTGTCCGCGCATCGAAACGATGACATTTCAGGCTCAATAGCTTTCAATAAAAAAAAAGTTGCAGCGCTCACCTTTCCGCCAAAACTCGCATCCATTCCAAGATCGGTTCGCTCCAACATATCGGTTATCGCAATTCCATAGCTGTCGTGCAGAAATTTGCGAAAATGCGGTGTGAAATCACCAAAAACAATGGGAAAAATCAAAAAAATCGCGAAAAATCCAAACATTCGCTGCAATCTCAAGATATAAAGAAGCTATCGATTGGCAACAATAGACACACATACACACAAAAAAAAGGTGACGATACGAAAACCGCCAAAATCCAGTTTGTCATCGTCTCACATGGAAGATTATCCATTAAATGTCTCAATTTATTCAAATTATATACAAAATCCAGCCAAATTCAAATTAATAAATTTTTTGTGTCAATCAAAAATTTAAATATAAAAAATATATAGTTAAACAAAAAAAAGGCAGTATGTTAATGTTTCTTATATCTGTTGAACGAAAAAATGAAAACAATTTATCGACGCTTTTCAAATTCGGCTTGAATCTGATCAATCGATTTTCCTTTTGTTTCCGGCACAAATTTCCACGTGTAAACGATGAAAATCGCCAAAAATCCAGAGAAGATGAGGAAAACAAATTGGTTGAGCACGTTCTGAAAAAAAAATGCACACACATTTTCGGTCAATCAATGGTGGTTAAAAAAATGTCCGCAGATTTTCACAATGAAATTTCTCTTGTTTGGATTTAAAAAGCAAGAGACCCCATTTTGACAACCCTGGTTCAACAATTAAAAAAAAAGTTCAAAATCTCAGAACCTCCAATGCCAGTTGATTTATAAAATACAATCTGCGGACAATGTTTCGGTTCTCTTCTCTTCACCACCAAAATCCATACCTTAATCGGCAAAAACGCGACGCCAACAAGAAAATTGGCGGCCCAGTTGACCATGACGGCAATCGAGTTGGCATTTCCGCGAGCCGACGAGTCGAAAATCTCCGAGACAAAGAACCATGGAATCGCGCCGGGTCCCGTCGCGAACGCGATCACAAACATGATCACAAAGCCAATCGCCGAATAGCTGGCCCACTAAAATCAATGAGCTCATCCATTTTCAGCAAATCACCACTCCCCTACCTTATAGTCTTCACCCTGATATTGAAGGGTCAAACCACCGACGAGAAGAAGAGTCGACACGAACATTCCAATCAATCCAATCAACAGAAGCGAGCGACGTCCAAACTTCGGATGATCGACGAGCCAGACGGAGACGATTGTCATCAACACATTGACAGCTCCTGCAATCATACGATTCAATCAAATTCTCGGTTCAATCGATTCAAGCCGATTACCCATTCCGATGGTGGCATAGAACGGCTCATTTCCAGTGAGTCCGGCGCCTTTGAATATAACCGTCGAATAGAACATGGCGGCGTTGATTCCCGAGAATTGTTGGGCGATCATCATCATAATCGCAATCGACATCGGCCATCTCAAGCTGCCCTGAAACAGTTTCGTGTGCTCATCGACGTTTCCATCGTGTTGCCCCCCGCCAATTCCTACCGTGAACATGCTTCCCATCGTCGGCTTCTCTTGAGCGCTGGCGACGGCCACCTCCTCCTGAATCGCGTCAATCTCCGCCGTCACATCGCTTGTGCCGCGAAGCTTCTTCAGTGCCGCTTCGGCGCTCTCGCGTTGCCCGCGAACCGCCATCGTGAATTTGGGCGACTCGGGACACAACGGCAGTGTGGCCAATTGAAGAACGGCCGGCACGACGGTGAACGCGAGAATGAGCGGCCAGTGTTGCGCCGTGCCGAGAAGTTGCGGCAATCCGAAAATTTGCGAGACGAGAATCGCAATCGTGACGAGAAGCTGCGGCAACGAGCCGAGCATTCCGCGCAAATTGATCGGCGAGACCTCCGTCAAATACATCGGCACGAGACCCGACGAGAGTCCTGAACACAATTTTCATTCTTGTAATCCTTATAGTATGTAGATGGCGAAAAAGTTTAAGCCGATTTTTCAAAACCAATTCTACTAACCAGCATTGAATCCGATCAGGAGGCGTCCAAGGATGATCATATAATAAACGCCAACCGATTTGGCGAGTCCCATCAACGCAGCAGCGGCAAGCGCAATCAAATTGTTGTAGAGGAGAGCTCCGCGACGTCCGACCTTGTCCGCCAACCATCCCGACATCAATCCGCCAACCATTCCGCCGACAGCGAACATCGACACGGCAACCGAACTGCAAAAAAAAACATTCCATTCGAGCGCCTTTAAATTTCCCCCTCTCACAATGCTAAATCCGCTTGATCCTTGGTGAGCTTCGTCGAGAACATCTGCTCATGAGATTGATTGATGAATCTGGTGATAAGCTGCAAACAAAATCGTTAAGCCATCATTAAAAGGGTCACGCCCCCACCTCGCCAGGGGCATTGATGCAACCGATATGGTATCCAAATTGGAACGACGCCAAAGTGACCGAGAACGCGGTGAACGCCAAAACGCCCGTCAATCGTCCCTAAAACAATCATTTTGAGGAAATCCACAAAATGCAAAGAAGAATCGCAAAAATTGTACCTCATCAGAAGACATCGCAAAACTTTTGGGGAGCATTTTTGGCATTAAAAAAAAGAAACATAAAATATTTTGTTTTCACTCAAATCTTTTTCTACAACATCAAACGGCGCGTTAAATCGGTCGCGAGAGGAGCGCCGCGCAGAAATCAAACAAAAAATAAGCTAATGAATTAATAATGCAAATATAATTAGCCATCAAGTACGGAGCAATTAAACTCACCGGCGCCGGCTGATATCGAGTGCCCTGAAGCGGCACATTCACCTCATCGTCCTTCACCATTTCTAGAAAAAATATTTTCCAAATAATTTTCTTTTTCATCAAAAATATTAATGAAACGAGAGAAAATAATAAATGTTTTGCCAACAAAATGCAACATTTCATAAAAAAAAGTGGATACTGTAGGAATGGAAAGATTGAGAGAGAGAGAGAGAGAGAGAGAGAGAGATAGAGGGGGAGAGAGAATAAAATTAAGAATTTTTAGGTCTTGAAAAGAAATCAATTTTCGCACACGATATAAGAGACACGTAGGTTTACCGAAATAATGGATCATGCGCCTTCAAACACACAATCTCAATAAAGTTTTTTGGTAGATATATGAGCTTCTCTGGTTTCGCCAGCAGAAGAACGCCTATCATGAAATTTTTGGGTATCACTGTGCTTTGGCCTTGGGCCTTTAATAAAAAAAAAGTAAAAATTTTTTCTGCATCGAAATTTTGTTCGCCATTTTTTTTATTTACTAGTCGCACTAAATCAAAGCCACTACGACAACCAGAGTCTCGTAAAAACACACATACACAAAAATGTTTAAAGGCGCATGGAAAAACCAAAACGAAATGCAAAATTTAAATGCGTAGCCCAAATAAGGCGTAACCTCTAATCTGTCTTTACTGACTTAAGGGCACAAAAATTGTTGTTGCAAACAAGTTTCACAAATTTTTTTGTTCGACCCAATTCAAACGCAATTGGTCTCGCACAATATATTTTTGTGGCAATTAGAAAAAAACCGTTGAGAGGCAGCAGCACAGGTCACCCGACGGCAGCGATTAGCACGTCAAACGTGATTGATTCGACGATCAACGAATGAATGCCTCGTCGAATTACGCTCGAAAGTGCGAATTGCCGGAAAAAATAAAGAATTTTTGCATCAAAATCAAACATTTTTTTCTGGACCGAAAAAAATTCAGAAATATCTACAAAACATCAAAATTCGATATCGATCTGACAGATTCTCCAAATTGCGAGAAAAAATAAGATTTTTTAGAAAATCGTTCAATTAGCAAAAATCCGCAAGTCAAAAACTGGTCAGAGTTTTGTGCTTTGAAAAAAAACCTCATTTCAAAACAGGAAAACGTGCGAAACCCGACAAGTACACGATTACAGTGCTCGATTTCGTGATGAGTCGCAAACTCGCAAAAAATAAAATACGAACTAAACAAACAAACAAAACGAATGGCAAATTGAAATGAGTCAATAACGAAGTAAGAGAGAACGAATCGAGAGTATAAAGGGCATGAGAAAAGAATGTTGTAATTCAATACCATTCTATTAAATACATTTACAGGCAAAAAATGGGAGGGAAAAAAGAAGAAGAAGAAGAAGTAATTAACACATACGGGTTCTTAAAAATGCCCACAGAACATTCGAAAGTCAACTTTCAGCAAATTAAAGCGTCACGGAATTCCAACGTGTTGAAAGATTTTTGGGGAGATTCCATTCAAGAATTTTCAAGAAAAATTATTTTTTTTACCAATATTTAAAAAAAAAGCAAATTTCAAAAATAAACCAATCAATTTCGGAGCCCAAGTTATGTCGGATTCGATTCGAAACGCATCACAATAATTATTGAGCTTAAAATTCATTTAATGTTAATATTACTTCTGAAAATACTTGGCAAATTTTATTTGAAAGAAAAAGAATCGAAAATCTTACACAACTCGGGGTTTTTGAAAGAAATAGCGGTCAGCTGGCAAAATCTGACAGCACTCTCTCAATTCAATCCCTAAACATTTATTCTTCAACAATTCCCAACGGCGGAACGACAAAAATAAAGAACTAAAACTCGTTTGAGGCATGAATCTTAAAAAAAAAGAAAGAAGAAAACCCCGAAAAAAAAGAGAGAGAAGAAGAGGAAGAAAAAAGCGAACGTGCAAAATGTGCAATTGCGTCATTTCATCGGCGAGCTGGAGAAGAAGAAGAAGAAGCACGAGCTCGTGCTCCTCCCACTTCTCCCATCAGTCGCGATGTCCGCCACATGTTCGACGACGCAAAAATTCCAATAAGACGATCGATTCGTCAAACGTCAGGAGAGTGACCAAAAATCGTAGTCGAGCAAGATTACTGTAGATGTTTAAAGGCGCATGCGCGTCGAAGAAACGCGTAGATGAGCGAAAACGTTTCGAAACGGGAAAACAAATTATATAGTGCGTCGATGGAGTCCGGAAGTGTGCGAAACAACCCATTTTAAAGGTTCATTCTTGAGAAATTAGGTCATATTTTATCTTATATTGAAACAAAAAAAAACAACGCTCTTTTTGTCATCAAATTTGGCGTCGAATTCAACGCAAATATTCTTCCCAAAAAAATGAGCTCAGTGCTCCTTGAATTACTGTAATTCGAGCAACGTTAATTTCTAAATTCCACTCGGTTTCAAACTAGAATAAAAGTGCACAATTTCGCGTCAGAAGGGACCAAATTTCATCGCGCAATTAGCACCAAATTGAATACATTTTTGCGGCTATTCTTCGGCAACAAAACAAACTCCAATATAATGATAATCATAATACACATAATTACGCATTGAATCTTCACAATTAGTGCTACAGATCGAGTTACACACATAAACAAAAAAGGCCAAACATTCAAACTATGGGCAAGCATTTCGGAAAAAAAAGGCCGAGGGTCCATAGTTTGGCCAGAGGATCTCAATTCCTGAAGACTAATTTCTCAAGATTGAAGAAAATGGAAGTTATTTTTAAAAAAATTGCCCAATTTTGCAAATTTTGGGAACATTTTTCTAACAAAATTTAAAAATTTGTGAACAAAAATCCAATAAAATGCACAATTTCCGGTCGCCATTGGACGCGTGCGATGAGGGAAATCCAATAAAAACGAACGGTGAAGCCAGGAAGATGGCGATCGTTCGTTTATATACAAGAATTTGCCGCACGTGGGCGAGCGTATCAAAATCGAAATCGCAAATGACGGGACAAATCCCCCGCAATTCGTATTATCAATCAATTTTTTTATCAGAAACGAACCACCAATGCGAACAGTTTCGCGTCAAGAGACAAAAACGAAACGCGGCGATTTGCGAACGAGAAAACAAAAACGCGGCGATGATGAGAAACCAACAATTCTCAAGTCGTCGTCGTTATCGTATTATACTATATTACCAGTCGATTATTGTCGTTATCGCACACATTTGCTTTTTTTCCGCAATTTTCTATAGTCAACACTACAAATTTTAGTCGAAAGTGATTGAAAAAAAAACGCAAGGTTTTAAATTTTATTCAAATTCTAAAATTGTGTCTGGACTTGTCATAAAAATCGCGGCATATTCAAATTAAACGTTTTATGTCCAAAATTAATAATTGGGAACTCAAAAATTCAGCGAATTCTGGGTTAACACTTTCACATGTCATCTGCCATGACGAATTATTAAAGAAAAAATAGATTTTCTACAAAATATCATCAATTTTGACCCGAATCTCGTGAAAAACATCACAAATCACTTGGACAAAAACTCGTAAAAATCGACAAATTAGTGCGAAACTTCAATTATCAGTGTGTATCCAATCATTTTCAAATGATTGGCAGGTGTTCTTTGAAATTTGCGCATAAAAAATCGAGAGATACACAATTTCGGCAAAAATTGGCCAATTATAGATAATTGTCTAATTGGATCGTAAAACTAAAAAACTATTGTTGAAAATTCTATTTTTTCGCGCAAATGGGACAGAAAATTTCATAATTAGACATAACTTCGTAAATTTCTTTTTTTTTGGAAACTCAAAAAATTATATCAATTATTGGCAAAAAACAGCAATTCCTGACGAATTTTGTTATTCATAGTGCAAATTTGAAGATAGACCCACTAGAGGCAGAAAATGAACTTTTGATTTCAATGAGAGAGTAAATCGAATCAACACTACCCCCTTTAAGCTAAAATCTGAAGAAAAGCTCATCAAGATGAAAAAGGGAATAAAATTCCATAAAGAAAACATTTGAGCGAATTGTGAGATCGAGATTCAACCGCAATCTGTAAATTTTCAGATAATGTTGAACTCAAAATTTGGACCAGTCTACATTATTCTCATAGTTAAGTTGTAAATTATTAAAAAAAAAAAATAAAGAGCGCGAGGATTTAGGCAAAAATAGTGAGACATTTCGGATTTAAAGCCGTTCGGATTTGCTCATTTCTGCTCAGATGAGCTTCGAATTTCGCAATTCGCGCACAACCCGCCAGCTCCTCCTATTTCTGATGCAATTCTCCAGGATGATGCAAATGTTTTGCGATCGACTCAACTCACATCAGGTACATGAATGTTCAATTGCGGATTTAGAGCCTTGGCAGCTTCCCTCTCATCGCGCAATTTTTGCTCAAACTCGGCTTGCTCTTTGAGTAGTATTTCCTCTTCAGAGTTCTGCAAAAAACAAATGCGAATATTTCGAAAATGAACAAATCCGAACCTTGGGTTTGTTGGCGCCGTCAGCCATCTTTGGTGCTGCTTCTCTGTCAGTCTTCGATTCCTTTTCGGAAGTCGCTTTTCTCTCCGAAACTGTCGCACCGTCGGGCTTTTGCTGTTCACCTTCAGTTGCCGAATGCGATAGTTCGGCTTGGGATTGATCCGGTTTCTCGTCGACTGTTCTGGAAAATCAACACAAATAATTGAAAAATAAGAAAAAATATATATAAATATATAGTAAAAATATCGAAACGTCGGCAAAAATCGAAACCTTTTGACATTTTCGACAATTTGCTTATTAGCGTTTTGAGTTTGTTTTTCTACATCGGCCATTATGCGAAATTAGTTTTTGAAAACCGTGCTCTAGGTCGACAGAACATCACGCAAATAATCGAAAATTAATTGTTTTTTTTTTGTAAAAAAAAGTCGCGTCAAAATGAGAATGAGAAGCGATAATTTGAATTTGGAAATAACTCGAAATTTCGCGCAAATTCGACTAACCGCAAACACTCCCACGCAAAATTGCACTACTTTCAAATTTCGGCGTTCTCCAATGGAAAAAAGGGCATGTTGTTCGCCTTTTCCGGCCACTGCGGATTATAAAAATGAAGAGGAGAAGCTAGGAAAAGGCAAACGCGCATATAAAGAAATTCATAGATATATTCTGGCACAAATAGTGAGGCTTAAAATCTCAAAAATAGAAAATGAGCTGAACAAAAGCTCAAAAAGCTAAATATACTTTGAATAGAGCTGTTTTAATGAGTCACAATTATGAAATATTTCAAAACATTCTAAAGAATAGGAAAAAAATTCCAGCAAACAACTTCTAAAAAATTCGCTAGCTAGTCTGCAATAACTATGACGCAAGTAAGCAGAACATCAGTCTACAGTAACCAAAGATAAAAATAAATTCAATACTGGAAAAATGACGAAAAAAGTGCTCCGTGGTGCCTATATAAGCGTCGTCGCGCAATCTGCATCTCCATACATTCAATAATCTCTAAATCCAGTAGTAAAAACAGCTAAAATCTTTATTCTTCTTATTATGAGAACGAAAATAAATATATAATAATATAAAGCGTCGAAATTTCGGGGAAAAACGGACTGAACAGGAATGAATGACTCGAATAACAAAAAAAAACAAAAAAATGGAAGGCGAAAATATTGAGGGTCAAAAACTCTTCAATCAAAAAAAAAAACATCATTTTTTCGATGACCCGTAGCCGCAAAATTTGTCGACTATACGTGGGAGGGCGGAAAGGGAATTTTTGAGCATGCGAATAAGAAGAAAAAAAAAGAATCTGAAATTTTACGCCCATTGTGCTGTTAATGCGTGTGATCTCGCCAATCGCTTCGAGATATACGATCCAATTATTAAGGCAGCGAGTACGGTGGATATCAGCAAATGATCAAAGTCGTCCTGAAATTCGAGCCATCAATTAATCTCAAATCGATTTTCAAGGCATACCTTCAGAATATCAAACGTTCCCGACGGCGTGAGTCTCGTGAAGAAGATATCCGTGCCATAAGCAAGAACAAGACTAGTCGATTCGAGTCCAGAAGGCCTACAAGTTAAATCGGACGAAATTTTCATGATTCTTTAATTCGTCATGACATACGCAGTTTTGATAGCGCGCACTCGATGCACCGTCTGATTATAATTGATCATCTCCTCGGTGGCGATCGCCAATTCCGGCACATAGCCGATCATCATCTCCTCGCGCATCGCCGCCGTCAATTCGAGCGGCCGCGTCGCATCCAGCAACTTTCGCGACACCTCGTGAATGCTGCCAGATGGCAACGCGATCAGTATCGATTTCGTCGTGAGACCCTGCTCGGTTTCCGACACCGACATCGCGTCAATCTCCTGCGAGTAGATGTAGCTGTTCGCAATCACAACCGGCGGCTTCTTCGTCGGCAATTTCGAATCGAACGCTTCCTAGAAATATTTTTGAGAGGGGTTGGTTAAAAAAACATTAACAAATCCAAGGGAATGCCTACTTTCATTGATTGCTGATTCGACGCTTCGTAAAGCTCAATAATTCCAAGTTCGGTTCTTCGATGTTTCTCAGACCAATGCGAAAACTGAAAAAAAAAGAGAGACCATAATTGGGGCGATCATTCGAATCCAAAAGCGCCTACCGCAATCCAGTGCTCAGAATGAACCATTCGAATGGGTCCCGTCGCTTTATTCGCGTTCGCCGAATGCACAATTTGTCCCGTCACAACATCGACCAAAATAATCGTCAATATTTGTGTAGTCGGGTCCAATGCGGCAATTGCCGCCAAATTTGGATTGATGTATTTGAATTGAACATCGCGATCAACGAGAACGCGGCCTTGCGAGTGCACCCTCTCTGAAATTTTCAATTATTCAATGGTCCGCGACTGATTACACGCGCTTTTCGAAAAAATTATTATTATCGAGTTTTACAGCTATCGCAAGGCTCACACTGCGTGCGCCTTTAAATTAAAAAAACTTGTCTTGAAAATCATTTCTCAATTATTTTAAATTTTCAATATTTGAATTAAATGAAATTTAAATAAAAAAAGTGAATCATTCGAGAATTCAAAAATATATCAACTAATAGGATTAAAGGATCATACGGCTTATAAGCTGGGTGGCGCGGCATACACCGACTACAAAAAATTGCAAAATCAATCGTGAGAGAGAGAGAGAGTAGTTCAGATAATTTTAAAGGCGCATCGCGGAAATCTCATAGTCGAGCAAAACTCACGATTAAACGGTTTGCCTTTAATGGTAACAATTTGATCATTCGGGGACAGTCCCAAATTTCCAGACCATTTCTGCACAAGCGCGCGTTTCTCAAAATCAACTTGATAGCCGACGAATGATCGTCCATCATTCGTCGCGTCCAAAATATGCAATGGAAGTGCCTTGTTGAGAATCTCACGCGAAACTTCTGGATAGTAGGAAATCTACAAAAAAACAAACACATAGTTGAACTAGGCAATTTGAAGAAGTCCAAAACCTGATTCTGGTTGCTAATCGTCAAAACCGAGTGAATATGAGAAGAATCAACGAAAGGAAGAAGGGAAACCCTGAAAAAAAATTATTCAGATAGTCAATTTTTGACATTTTCAACATACTTTTTGATCGCGTACGCCAATTCCTTGCGTTCCACAATTTTTCCATTCATCGGATTGAACGCAACAATAATTCCATTCGAAGTCGCCTGAAACCATCGAATTTTCAAGAAAATCTTGACATTTTTCAAATGAATACCGCGTTTTTGAACACAACCGCCGCTTGTCCATCGAGCTGATAATGCGCTGTGGTGCGTTGCACAAACAGCGGAACATGAAGCTCGCCAAGACTGCTTCGAAGCGGCGCAAAAGCGTCGCCAAGGTGCATTCGCCACAGAATGTTCCCATTCGCGCTATCAATTCCAAACACGACGCCATCGAGTGTCGTCAACACAATCAATTTGCGTAGATTGAAGTAGTCGCGTTCAAACGGCCCTTCGGATGATCTAAATTACAACGATTGACATCATTTGCAAACAGCCAATTGTCAATGTCTCTCTCACGTGGTGCTCGGCGAGTTCGACCGCACTGCGTTGATAAGATCCGACAATCCATTCGCTCTCGTGGAAAGCACCGATCCCAAGGAGAACACCTGCTCGATCGTTCGGATCGCCCAACGGCGGACCTGTCCAAATTGAACCATGATACGTCGGAGGAAGGCAGTTAGAGCCATTTCTAGAAAAAAAATCAACATTCTCAATTCAACATTGTGTTCTTTTCTCACGATTATCCCCTTCAAATTCGTCCTCAATCAATTGTTGGCTTTCCGACAACGGCAAATCGACCATCTCAACCGACGAAACGCGAATCAGCGACTCATCTCTCGTCCATTCTCCAACCGCGTGCTTCTTCTTCCCATTCGTCACCAACATTTCGATGCGACAATCATCGCCGACAAGCACCACTTCGAATTCGTTCGAGCTTTTGCCGACAGACGAGGCGAATACCGTACGCGGTGCGACGCGATGAGCGTCCTCGCCAAGTGGAATCTAATTTGAGCAAAGAAGTTTGCACAAAAGCGAATCTCCAAAATTTGCTCACCTCATAGACCAATTTACCATCCGTCAATGAGATAAAAATCAATTTCGATTTCGACGCGGCGACAAGATAGTTGGCGTCGGAGACCGAGTTCATCACGTTGAAAATTCCGCTAATTTCACCGACCGATTCCAAATTTCCCGTTTTCAGCGAGAAAATATTGATCGACGCCGATCCGCGCACCACAATTATCGGAAGATGGCCTTGCACATCGCTGAAGAATTGGCATGCGCCTTTAAACACCGTTTAAAAGGAAAAAAAAAACACATACCGTATCGCGACACCCGTCGACTTCTGAATCGCTTTCGAATTCGCCGGATTGACAATCATGAGCGAATCGCTGTGATAACACGTAATCAGATCGCCGGTTCTCGAGCACTTCTCGACGTTGACCTGCGGCATATCGATCGATTTGAGCAGAGTCACAGTTTTCTCATTAACATCGATATGCCGAATATGGAACGTGGACGAGTCAGCGACAGCGGAAACATGAAGAAGTCGTCCATCAGCAGATTTGACGAATTTCGCGAAATTTCTAAAAATTAAAAGAACACCATTGATTGAAATTGAAACGTTGGCAAAAATTACGTCTTAAAAGGCAGGACATGCTCCAAAATCAGCTTTTTCTGCTCATTCTTCTCCGATTCATTGAAAATCGCGATTTTGTGCTCGGTGGTTGCAGCGACAAATTTCTCAAACCACACAATGTCGGCGCTGAAATGATTTTTCGCAAATTACCCTACAAAAAAAAAATCTCAAATTCAACAAAATTACATTTTCGCGTCGAATGAGCCCAACGGCATCTGCCATCGGAGCACTCCGTTCGATTTTCTCCACGATCGCACAATTTGACCGCCGTTGCTCATCGTATAGATTACTGTAGGTCAAAAGAAAATGAGTTTAGAGCAAATTGTACAATATTAAAATGAGCAAACTTTTTTCATTCGACGTCGAGCTCATCGAGTTCGAATTGATTGTCGGCTTCTTCTCAAAAACCCGTCGCCATGCTGAAAGTTTTTATGACAATATAAAAATTTTGTGGGAAAAACAGTTAAACCCTTTAAAAATTCAAAAAAAAAACATTTTTCTCCCAAATAAAAAGTTTTACTTTTTTTTCCAAACGATACCCCAACATACCAATTTCTCCCGTATTCAATGAGACTCCCGCGAGAATATCCTCCTCGGTAGTGAAAATCACCTTATCCGTCCCTCTAAAAAAAAAACAGAAATTACCAAAAACCCATTACGAATAAAAAATCTCACGAAGTTCCTCGCTCAAAATAGGCATCCTTGGGACATCCGATAAATTGTTTCCTCCAATCAAATTTGCCTGCCTGATCTTCATAAATTGCGCTCGAAAATGGTATTAATATCCCAAATATGGCAAGGCATATCAATCTCATCCTTAAAACGTGCAAATTTAACTTTAGACACAGGAAAATCAATGATGCAAAAGATACTAATTGGTTCAAAAAACCCGTAAAACTTGTAAAAAAAAAATAATAAATCGCGTCATAATTTATAAATAAACATCAAAAACATAACAATTATGCTCATTTCCTAAACATTGCTCCTCGATCATGATACGAACCGGATCTTTGCCGTCGGAATTGCTCATATGGATCCAAACTGCTGCCGAGGCCTCGGAATTGATCAACTTTGACGCGAATCTCGCCCCCATTGATCGGATCGACAATTCCCTGCATAATTTAGTACCATTTAGTTTGCATATTACAACTTTTGAACCAGAAAAAATGCATTTCTTCTCTATCCACAGCAAAATTAAACATTTTTCGAAATCACTTTTTTTTCATAAAAAATCGGTTCGTTTATATGTAGTTTTAAAAATTCTGAAAGAGAAACGTTCAAAAATGTGACCCATTCAACAATTTCCATTAAAAATCGTTAAAATTCTTACCGATTCGTTAACACCCAATCCTTTTCCATTCCATCCCATTTTCGCCATCAATTGTGCCCCTTTGTTGTCATTCGACAACGGTGTTGATGATGAACGAAAACCCAAAGATGGCGTCGCGCTACAAGAAAAACACGTTCAAAAATTTTATTCCAAAAAGTTAAACTCACAAGACGGGCGATGGCGATCGCTCAAACTTTCTCCTCGAACTACTTTTACGTCGACGCCTTCCAGAATCCGTCGAAGAAGAAGACGATGACGACGACGATGATGATGAAGACGACGAGCTTCTTGAGCTTCTCGAGCTCGACGATCGATTCCGTCTTCTAGCTCGCCCTCTAGACCTGGATCTCGATCTCGATCGAGACCGACTTCTTCCGCGAGATCTAGAACGCGATCTAGATCTCGACCTCGACCTCGCCTTCTTCGTCTCCTCGGGCTCGGTCGGCTGCTCAGCATAGTAATCTTCAACTTTCTGTTTGATTCCATCAATCATCTCGTTATATTTCCGTTTTTCCTCAGCTTCCAAAATTCGTCGCTCATCAGAATTCGGTCGATTCTTGATGACATCTTCCAGACTCTTTTTATCAGCCTGGAAAAAAAGTCATTGAAAAAGAGAATGATCCAATTTTTGATTGCTCTCAAATAATACAGCACCTTTAATCGTTCCAAGACCTTCTTCTTCAATTCTCGTTTCTTCTCCAAAAACTCACTAGGATAATTGGCAATTCCCCAATCATCAAATCTGAAAATCAATAGTGAATTACAAAAAAAGAACAGAAAATAAAGCCAAAAATTCTTACGGCTCTTCATTTTTAACAATCGTGTCCAAATTGAGTCCTTTATAAAACGCTTCACGCGCCGCGAGGAGACGTTGCGACGGCGGAATCATCGGCGGCATCTCAAGCTTCTCCGGATCAATCGGCTCGTACTGAAATCAGATTTTTTAATTCTCATATCATTTCCAAATTAAGCATACCGTAAAATCGGTAATATTCACCAAAGGAACCATTATGCCGGCGGGCAATGCCAAATACGATTTGTTGGGTTTCAACGCGTTCTCATCAAATGGCATTCCGTCAATATCATCACCATCCGCACCAAATTTTGATGTCATTTCCTCAGAAACTACAAAATGTTATTTATAGTCTAAAAAGGAAATGAGTGGAATTACCTTCAGTCCATCCACCCGTGCTTGTCGTCGGCATTCTCGAATCATTAATTTTCCGTTCTAAAACCCGTTGATCGATCGCATTGGTTCAACAACCAAAATCCTACCTTGAGGTGTCTGATCGAATCGCGAACGCCTAGAACTCTGAAAGAACGCGTCCGAATGCGGCGAAGGGCCGTGTCGATGCTCTGCAAAAAATAAGAGAAATCGAGGATTAAGCACAAAATGTCCTCTACCGTTAATCTGTCTATTCAATTCATCAATTTTCGCTTGGCAATGCTGGGAGAATGAATTGTGCTGTTGCTCGTAGCCTTCATACGTCGCCATCAACGACGATCGAATCGATTCAGCCGTCTGCAATTTAAAAAAAAATTCAAGAAACTTGTAATTTAATAAGATTAGGAACATTTCTGATTAATCCCCGCTAGCAAAAACAAGAGAAAAGTGAGCTCAGGCTTTATTTCCATCCCGATGCATCGACCGTAATCGGGATAAAACAATCCTGCTCACAACGGAAGTGTTTTACTGTTCGTCTGGGAGTTATCTCTATTTTTTCGGGCAAATTTACTTGATTGTGAAGAAATTTAAGTCTCTAACAAATTTGATAAGTTATTACCACCACCTTTCAGATTTTGTACGAAAAATTTTTAATTTCATTTCTTTCAAACAATTTTTCATTATCTTGAGCTAATATTTGAAAAAAAAAATCAAAATTCTAGCAACAATTACCGTTTTATACGAGCAAATCTCGGCGTCCTGATCCTGCTTCACAATACTAGACGGGTTTCGAATTTGCTGTAAATTGACAACAGCGTCACATAAATGAAAAAAATAAACCAGTCAAGCTACCTTGAACACCGAATCATTGAAATAACCTCGTCCTTCCCATTCGCCGGCCAATTTCCCCTCCAGTTTCTCTCGCAATTCCGCCGATGTCGCATATTCCATACAATAGGCGTAGAGTTTTGGCACATATCTCGTAAGCATTTTCATTTGATTATCCTCATGCTTCCTTTGGCTAAACGATCAATGAATCAAAATCGAATCGAGTTTCTCGTGAGAAGCCTACCAATGAAACGCCCAATCATTAATTAAATACAAGACGTGAAGACGTAGGAATTCGGAAGCGTTCACGTCCTTCACCCTAAATTCACATTTCTCACCACGTTGGTTTTGGAAAACCAATGAAATTCGTGGAATATATACCGGTCTAGCAAGTACATTAGAATGATCTCGCGCAACTGATCGGTGCAACAATGCTCGAAGATCCATTTTTTGGCTTGCTAAATTAACCAACTAGCATTTTTCATCATTTTTGAAATTTGTAAAAAAAACCCCCAGTGGGTGACAAGAATATCAACAACAAAAAATAGAGTACAAGCCCGTGTTGCGCCTTTTAATCTTGTCACCAATAATCCATAGTTGAGAATCGAATAAATATTTTACCGTAATCGTGTCTTTTGAGCATTTCGAATTGTTCATATTCTCAATTTGCGCCGAAAATTCAGATGTGTCAAGATTTTGGGCATGAAGAAGCTGCGCGATTTTCTGCTGCTCGGCAGTTCGAATCGAGCTCTTCAAATGGTTCTGAAAACAAAAAATCGGCAAGCAATTGATTTCTCACGCCAAATCCTCTCCTACCATTATAATCCCTTCGAGACTTTCTTTATGCGCCTTTAAATTGTTTTCGCTATCAGCGATTTTGGCGCGAAATTCCTCGATTTCGGCTTTTAGTTTCGTGATCTCCGGAGTGTCCATGAGAGAAGGCAGATTCTTGCGAAGATTTGATGGTCCCGGTGGCACAAGAGTTGGTGGAGGTGGCGTGGTGAATGATGGTGGTGGAACTTGAGCTGAAAATTGAACTTAAAAAAGAAATCTGAGTTAAATTTCGAGGAAAACAAATAAAGAAAATTAATATTCAATTTTTCTGAATAAAAATGTTACCTTGAATTTGACAAATTGCCATATTCAGCTGATATTGATAATAATCCGCACCGGGACCGCCAAAAAGAAACGCGAATTTTGGATTATTCCTCTGCGTTTCCCTCATCATGTTTTCAAATTGCGGACCATTTCGAGCGCAACTCTGCGCGGTTTTTTCGATCGATGTTCTTAATTCGTGGTCTAAATCGTTTAAAATAAATACGAGTTTTTCAAAACAAAAAAAAATAAACCTGTTGGAGGTTTTGGGCCATCATTTGGTCCCCTCCATGTGCCATCCGGTGGCGGATGGCCTCGCCAGCTTTCTGGATTTTGTGAATTTCGCCAACTCTCCGGGTTCATTTGAAGCTTAAAAATAGTAATTTTTAAATAAAAATAGTCAACTGAAAAATGGTGCAATAAAATCCATAAAACGCGTACTTAAATTTGAACGAATGTTCAACCGAATAATTAGGTTGTCAATGGAGCGCGCTTGCACACTGAATGCAATATAATCATGCTAACTATGCGCTGCTAAAACTAACACGCTATTTTTGAAGAAAATAATGGAACTAATAAAATAGTGCGCAGAAAAATGAAAAATATGAAAAAAATATTGAGCGTCTGAAGAATATAAAAAGGAAAAATCTAAATTTTCACGATTCTGGAATATTGACTGGTTGTTTCTGTATTCATTAAAAATAAATGATTAAAATAAACAAAAATCCCGATTTTTCGTTAATCATAGTTAAATAGTCGTAAACTGATTTATTTCAAACCAGTATTTTCACAATTAAGGAGATTTAATTTTAAAAAATCAAGGCAGAAAATTGAAATAAGTATATTTGTACAAGAGTACGGTATTTTCAGTTATGTGCACCGCTCATTGCGTATTTTCCATCTACCATACCCATTCATTTCCCTCAAGAACAATTTCAGACCTAAAAATAAACATTATTTTTCATCATTCAGCACGTTGTGTAACCCGAGCCGCCGACCAGATGATATATTTATATTCCTGTCTCATGTCACAGTGTCAATTTTGTTCCAAGAAATCCGCGATAAAATCATCTTCTCTTGCAGAAAAAAAAACCCAAAGAATCTTCCGGTGGAAGAATTGCATCATAAGAAGCGCGTCATCGGCTATTGAGTTACCCGGCTCATGAGTACAAGTTGTTGCGGTTGGACAGTTAGAGGAAAAAAAAAGAACGACTCGCGTGGGTGCAAATTTGCGAATACTTTGCAAAATTACAAAGCAAATAATGTTGACTAATGATGGCTGATTTGTATTTGTTTTGACTACACACCCAATTATTTTGTATCAAGATTCCCAAAAAAAAACTTCTTCAATTTTAGAGTATTAAGAAAATATAGGGGGCAAATTGAGAAGTGTAAAAACCCACAAATAAGAAGCCTCGCCAATTATGGGGCTGGAATTCCGCACATTCCGCTTCGTCATAAAACCCGACCCAAAAAAATGCGTCAAAGGACTCGCCGAATTTTTTTTCGCGCGCGCGCACGCTATTCTCATGAACAGTTCGCCTTATTTGGAAGAGTGGCTTGTGTGACGTCGTCTAATTCGAATTAGTCGGTCCACAAAACACTCTTTTTTCCGCGTGTGTGTGTGTGTGTTTATATTTAGCCACACCCTACCGTAATCCAATCTGTGTGAGACCACAAAGATTGGCCATCGACTAATCACAAAAACAAGACAATGGATTAATGTGTAGCTGAAACCCCGAAGACTGTCCGCAGCCATTTTATTAAATCCTAAAATGTTCGCCACGGTGTTTGCACAGATCTTGCGCTACCGTATGAAATTTATTTAATTCGACGATATTGCAGAAATCTGCAATTTTCTACAAAACCAATTTATTATAAACCATTTCTATTAAAAATAATTTTTTTCTGATTGTTTTGCATAATTCGAAACCCGCAAAATTGTCCGCAGCTCTTTGCAATTTGTATCCAATTAATTGAAAATTTTAAGGCTGAACTAACTTCTAGAATAAAGCAACGAGATGTCCGCAGCACAACCTCGTCTTCCCAAAAAAATTCGATTAATTTCGCGAAATTGATTAAAAACGCAAATGCCGACACGTAATGCGCCTTTAAACGAAACCAAATGAGAATTGCGTCCAACGCATTCTCGTCCGCATTGGAATCTCAGCAATGCTTTTGTCTTCAACCGCCACTGAATTCTATGTATATTCTGACCGTCGTCGACGAGAAATGACCTTCTCCTCCCGCCGATAATCATTCTTCCTTGTCGTCATCAATGATTATTGGCTTCTTCTTCTTCTTCTTCTTCGCCCGACAATTATTCATCGAACTGTTTTGAGTCATGTCTGATGAATGACGCGAAACCCGCAAAAATGTCCGCAGCACGTTTTTTATATATTTAGAAATTCCACGCCAATCCAAAAGCGATGGAAATTTTGTTTCAAAATCCGTTTCGGGAAACCCCGAAGAGTGTCCGCAGAAGAAATAACATTGAGAAATGCCAATTTGCAACAGAATCAAGTAGATTGAAAATCAGATTTCGTGAAAAGGAAAATTGTCTCATATTGAAATCCGTTTCCTCCAAGAATCAAATTCTCGAACCGCCTGGAAAATCGCAACCCGCAACCATGTCCAAATATGGCAATCAATTGATGACAGCTTTCAATTTCTTCTGCAATCGAACACAAAAAGGTGTGGTCGAGAGCGTCGCCACCAGACGTACAGGCGCATGTCATTATTTGACTAGGCGTGTGAAAAGGGGCGTGTCCGGAGGTGGGGCAGAAGGTGGCGGCGCGTCGTCGCCGATGCCCTATAAATAATCGGCGGCGGTCGGTGAATCGTCTTCTGCGTGATAAAAACACACACAAAATTGTGCTTGTTTTGTCGCAAAACAACAACAAATCAATCAATAATGGCGACATGTCTACCACCGTGGCGATATTCCCTTGAGGACTGCGCCGATTTATACTGATCATCATCATCATGAAATGATATTCTGTACATATTCTCTACAACCAATTGAAATCTAGTCGACTTTGTGCTTTACACACGTTCATCACTTCGGGTCTCGACACGATCAACGATCACACTGCGCGCTTTAATCAATATCTTCTCAATTTGTTAATGTTTCGTTTTTTGAAGCTCTGATCTCGATTTCACCTACCGCAATCGTTTTTTGTTCGATCTTCTCATAATTTCTATTAATAAATCGTTGATTCTCAATATTTCTTTTTGTTTTGTTTTGATGCGTCGATTGACATTATAAGGTACTCTGCGTTTTGGCGGGGCAGCGATAAGTTCATTTCTAGCAACTACAGGGTGTCATTTAAAAATTTGAAGACGTATATTTCTGAGACTAAAAGTCCAAATCAAACGAGATTCGAAATATTTTTTATCTATAGAATTACAAATAATTATCCATTAACTCTTTTTGATTCGGCCTCCTCACGGAGACGCTTCTGGTAGGATCCAACTGGCTCACATTTTGCTTATAGTTCGATAATGGAAGCGCGATGGATGTTAGCCTTCATCCGAATGAGATGAAAGTTGGAAAGTAAGTAAAATATACCATATTTAACTGAAATAAATTGTATTGGTGCACGAAAAGTGCGTCAGTGAAGCTCTTCATGGCGTCAAACTTTTTTGCGAGAACTTAAATGACACCCTGTATATATATGTAGTTATACTATTTTTTTTGGGTAATTTAAATTTGTTAATTTTTTTAAGCTGGAATTTTCGATTTCTGAAGGTTAAAGTCCAATATGGAAAGCCAGACTTTTTTTTCTAAATTGATTTTCTCAATGAATTTTAGAGGTCAAAACGTGTCGAAAAATCATGAAAAATGCTGATGACGTCACCAAATAACCCATTTTTCAATATCGATTGATTAGATGCGATCAGCGAGTAGATCAAACCCAGCAAAAGAGAAAAAAAAAAGAGAAATAGAGATTGTGAATTGTTATCAAATTAGTGTTGATTTGCAAAATGATCAATCAATCATTTTTTGGCGGTTCCACGTTGTCTGCCTCTTCGCGAATATTTTTGATCTACCTGCTAAAAATTGCTGGCCAACGCCGATTTTTCGATTTTTGCCCATATTTGTTCTCGTCTTGTGGACGCGTCAATCAAACATGTCAATTGTGATAAAATCGAAAAAAAAATCTGAAAATTGGGGCTTTTGGTGGAATTCCAGAAAAAACACAATTCTTCTAAAAAATGGAATAACTAAAATTCCAAACATTGCTGCAATTTTTTTTTCAAAACCAAGGCTATGCGCCTTTAAACAGAAAATCATTTTTTGAAAAAAAATCATATATTTTGAAGATATTTGAAATTTTATTGCCCAAACATGTCTTGGCGGCAATTCAAATTTAATGTTTGTAGCCAAACACAATTTTATTCATAGAGAGAGAATTAAAGGCGCATGGCGATGTTGGATTCGAGAAATTTCCAGATCCAGAATCGATGCGAAATTCGAATTGATTTGTGTCAAATTTTGGGACCATCGTCGTCTTGTTGCAGATCAACGTCGCTTCGACGAGGAAGTACGCCGTGCCGAATTTTACAACACTATGATTTTTTCATTTTTCGCCGTAGGGATGTTTGCGATGATCTCCGAAGCCCTCACCCCTCATCGGTTCAGCTAATTGATCTGTTCGGTGATCTGTTTCGAATTCGTTCGCCGAACACGAGACGAGACACACAAAAAACCCGATGCCTATCAATGATGTTAACATCTACTACATACTTCGGCACATAACATTATAAATTATGAGGAGTAGGAATGCCTTGAGTTCCTCTGTGAGTCGCTCACATTCTATGCATTCCTGCTGCGGACATTCCTGCGGTTTGCGTGGGATTGACTGATTGCTGCTTATCAGTGGAAAGTGTCTTGAGCATGCCTAGCATATAATAAACGGTCATTTGAGAATGACCTTGACTTGAATTCACGTGAACTAGCCGGCTTCTCGACGATCTAAAAATAGAATCGCGGCGAAAGAAAGCACACCCAAATAATGGAAATCAAGTTTTTTTCTTCGCATTTTGCAAACGATGCCCCCCCCCCTCACCGACGGCGAATAAAAACAGTATTGGGGGTGGAAGAGACGAATTATGATTGGAATTTATTTTTGAGGGGCAGCAAGCAAGCATGGCGCGGCCGGGCGTGTGTTGCTTTTCTCATCAACACTGACACACCTCAACTGTAATTTGATCAATGACTCCCTCTTTCTGCAAATTTCGCTGACCTGAAATATGAAAATATCTGAAATATGGGGAAGGGACTTACCGATTTCCAGAGCCTTTTTCGGCGCATTCTGAATTCAGACGGAAACTAGCAAAAGTAAAAACACAACTGCTGACAATTTACGGGTTTCAAGCAAGGATAGTGAACTAATTGGTATATTTATTGACTAATTAGGCATAATAATTGGGAATTACATTTAAATAATTTAACTTTTCTAATAAAGAATTGTTGTGGAATGTCGTTGGCAATTATTCGTCTGAACGATTTTAAGCTTCTTGTCAGTTTTCAACTTTTTTTTACTTAGAAATTTCTCGAGCTCCTCGAATCGTTTCTCTTCGCGTTTTCTCGAAACCAACTTGATTGGATGGATTTTTGCGCGACATTTGAATCGAACTTGAACGGAGAAGCCGCGAAATGGAGCGCGCAAAATGCTCACGAGTTGCTCTTCGCAGTTGTAGCGCTGAAATATTTGAGTGTTCGCCGGGGGAACGAAAAAAAAAGGCAAAAATTTGGATTCGACGCAAGACTGCGTACATTGCATTATAGTGTACGCGCATTTAATATTCAGTCAACGATTAATTTAAACCTACGCTGGTTTCGCAAATTTGAAGGCCCAGCCGACGCCGACAATATTAATTTGATTGTTTGGAAATTTATTAAAATCCCTTATGTATTGGTTTCCCAAAAAAACCACCAGAATCGGTAGCGGCGCTGCGAGACTCAGCTCAAAAACGGCATGCGCCTTTCCTTACCGTATCCAAAAAGATTTTCGAAAATCGAAAATTCCTCAATTTTTTTAACCCGCTGATTTCTGTTTCTTTTTTTCAATTTTAAACTATTTTATTTATTCAAATATTAAGAAATTTTCTTGAAAATTGAAAAAAAAATCGATTTAAGGCGGAAAATTAGTTTTTTTTCAGGCATGGAAGCTGATATCGAACACGAAAAAATTGGCAATTTTCATTGCTCCCGTTTTCACTAGATTTTTTGAAGTGAGCATTCCATTTTTAATAAATTTATTCAATTTCAATTTTCGATTGTAGTGAATTACAGCCAACCTGCTTGATGCGAATCTGAACCGCCTTATGCATTTCGTACGCTTTCGTCAGCTCGTACTCACTGTTGCCCCGCGCGGTTCGCAAGTCATCTAATAAAATCGAATTTTTGAAGACAATTTCGTGAACACAACAACTACCATGCTCCGAAGCAAGTTGCTCCATCTTTAAAAATAAGAAAATGAGTGCTCACGCTAAAATTCATAACATTGAGATCAACATTTTTTATTTTTATTGTATTTTAAAATACAGGAAAATTGAAATAAATAAGTATTTTATGCCTCTTAAAATCGATAAAATATATAATTTTCTAATATTATTATTTTTGAGAAAATTTCATTACCTTGAGTTACTTTTAGCAAAAAATCTTGAAAAATAAAAAAAAATTGAATAAATCCATAACACATATTTCCTTAAAAAAATAAAGTTGCCTTTTATTATTCTTAAAAATATATATTTGTCTATTAAATTTCAATTGTCTCCCATAAAACATTAATCGACTTAAATGATAAGAGCATTTATTGATTTAATGTCCGATTTTCCAACAAACGAGCGTATTTATTTAAAAATCTACGATTATGAGACAAAGGTTTCGCAGAATACCATAAAATGGCGATTCAATTATTTTGCAGGAATTCTCCGGATTGACAACTTATCATGGACTTGTCCGAATTTACAATTCAAATACGTGGCCTTCGCGGATTTTCTGGACGGTTGTCGTTCTTTCCTGCCTCTCATTATTCATGATTCATGTATTCTTTTTTATATCGAATTTCTAATAAAATCAATTTTTAGAGTGGCTATCTCCTTCTTGGCTATCATTCAAAGCCAACGCTTTTCCAAATTACCACTATTGTGCCCAAAAATGGCATAGTGTTTCCCGAAGTGACCATTTGCAATCACAATCCGTTGGATTTGCTTCGAATTCCTCAATCATACAGTAAAACTGTCTTAAATTACATTTTAGACTTTTATACAAATATGGTATGAGATTTGAATCGAGAACCTTCTAAAATTGTCGGATTCAGGAGGATCTTTCCCCTCAAAATCCAAAAATGGAGCGAGAATTCTTAGAATTTTTGAAGAAATTTCGATTGGAGACTGGGATTTCTTTCGATTTGGCCAGCTTTTTCAAAAATTATAGGTTTTTTTTCTTCAAAATTTGACAAAAAATTGAATATATTTTTTTTAAAGCAAAATTTGCGAGGAAACCATAATTGAGTGTAGTTTTGCGAAGAAGAAGCTGGAAAATTGTTGCGAGCTGGCGATTCCCGAGTTTACCGATTTCGGATTCTGCTTTAGGTGTGAAAAATTGAAGGCGGATAATCGAAATTCGCATCATTTTTCAGATTTCACAATGGCAACGGCTCGTTTCGACAAATTTACAGCGGCGAGGGCAATGGTTGGGAGTTTTTGCTCGATGGACGGAATCAGAACACTCGCGGGGGTAGGCGTGCCGCGAAATTTGCGATTATAGTTGATTACAGATCGAGAAATTGAGACGGGATTTCAGATATTGATACACGAGAATGGGAAATTTCCGCAAATTGCCAAAAATTCGATAGCAGTGCCGCCTGGCGAGTGGATTCATGCGTCGATTGATCTGAAAAATGTTCGAAAATTATTAGAAAATATATAATCTTTATTAAAAGAAATTTGCAGATAAGCCTTTTGGATCAAACCAATTGGGGATTTTGTCAGCAAAATTTCAATAAAACTCCACATTTGGACATAAAAGTTGAAATTTAATTTCGTTGTGAGACCTCACAATTCTCCCATTTACAGTATACGTTGCCTCATTGTGAGATGGAATGTGAGCTGGAGCACGTGTGGAGCAAATGCAATTGCATTCCATTCAAATACTTCTCGAAGCTCAAGAACTTGACTGAAACTCATTATTGTACACCGCTAGAATTATACAAATGTCGAGAAATTGTTAAAGGTCGATTTTTTTCAATTCTAAATATTTCGAATATTTTAGATATTAACTGCGAATGCTTCTCGGAATGCGATTTATTGGAATTTGACACGATATCCACATTTTCGGAGTTGCCCGAGAGGAAATTTGGAATGAGCCATGATTATATAAGGTATGGTGTGGGGGGAGGGCAATTTTTTGAGATCTGATCGGGTCGAATGACTAATGACACGAAAATCTAAAGAGACTCGTGTGTAGATTTACGGAGAGTTTGGCTCGGAGGTTACTCGCTAATCGAATCGCTTAAATTTAAATTTGAATCAAAGCCTCGTAAAAGAATGCAATGGTCCATAATACTCAAGGTCCTTGTTGTTTTTGCGATGATATTATTTAACCTCACGAAATTATACGAAATACACTACTTGTTATGTTTTTTAGCATAATAAAATGTGTTATTCGAGTTATTACTATGAAATATTTGAAAAAAAATAATAGTTATTTAATTCCCCATAAAAACTGCAGTTATTTGAATATTAGAGGGCAAATATAAAATTTTTTATTGGAAATTTTCACGAAAGATTCAACCAATCAAATGAAGCCGATTTTCAGATCAAATCTCTCTTCTGCCAGCATTTTCTTCCAGCATATTTCATACGAGCGACATGAGCAGCAGAAGCAGATGCAAGCTGCCGATTTATTGTCGAGCATTGCTGGAAGCATGGGATTGTTTTTGGGAATGAGTACGGTAAGTGTCTAGATGTGAACAAAATCTTAGTATTTTCTTTTTTCCAGGTGACCCTCCTCGAAATTTTCATTTATTTGTTCAAATCGGTTTGGGGAACGGTGAATTCCGAAAGGCAAAAACAATTCCTTGAAGCGGTTGCACAGGTTTTTAAGCATTTTTTTTGAAAATTTCGCAATTCTTGAAATTTAGGAGGAAAGGGTCTGTCGGAATAGTATGGGAATGTCGCTGGACGATTCGTATACGGTAATTTTTAGTCATGGTCGAGTAAGTTGCGAAATAAGCAACCAAGCCGGTCTCCTATGAATAACGACGAACAATTTTTAATTTTTAATTAGCATTAAGACTCGTTGATCGATAGAGTGAGAGACCCTATTGAAAATATAAAAAATTTCTCCCCGGCCGGGAATTGAACCCGGGTCTCGCATGTGACAGACGCGGATACTCACCACTATACTACCGAGGACACGTTGGGTGTTGAAAGCAAATGTTTATACTTGCAGACATTGCCACGAGGACGCAACTCGTCGCCTAAACCATTACACGTGCACTTGAACAGAAGGAATAGTAGGATGGTGACCGAATTTTCTCTTTTTTGGATTTTTTTTTGCAAATTCTTGTTTCAGATTTTAGGGGGAGATCTATTTTCAGCAGCCAGAGACTCGATTTCGATTCCTTCTCATTTATTATCCCCATTTTCGAAGCATAGGTAATAAAAAAACGGCCGATTTTTCGCCGAATTCATTGAATGATATTTTAGAATCTCTGCTAGTGCTACGAATTTGAGCACAGAGAGCGCAAAAAATTCGAAAAAACGGAGGATTTTGAGACGACAAAGCACTCTACCAAATCCGACCTATCAGATGTAAGCATTTGTTTGTCGGAAAATTGCGATTTGAGTTGTATTTTTCAGGCGACGGGAAAGTGATTCCAACACATCTCTCAATTCGTTGAATATTTCAATGGAAAATTGAGGCGATTTTTTTCGTGGAATTTTTATTAATATTCCCATAAAATCGGCGAAAATCGTCATAAAATGTTGTGCGACGTTTCTATCCAAATTTCTTTTTATATTTTCAAAATATACAATTGAAACAAAATAAATTTGAGAAACAATTGAGGGTTTCGTGTTTTTTTTTCTAGAAAACATGACTCGATTATTCAGTTTCTCGCAATCGATACCAAGGCAAATATATAATAAAATATGCGTCCTTATCAGTGTGCTATTATTATTTGCCCTTGTATGCATTAGTTTCAATGTGCAAGAGTTTTTGAATTATTATGAAGGCTTTTTGCATTATTCTCAATTTTTAAAGGATTACTAGCATTAATCCGGCGTAGGAATAATTAACAAAGAATTTGGCTCGTTGCCAATAGCGACATATATATAATAATAATCACTATTGACTAGTCACCATGGAAATTTCTTCGCAAAATTCTTTTGCTCTGGTTTCGCACTTCCTTTAAAATTGTTCTTTTCAGAATGAAAAGCAAAGTACGGTATAGGCTTTTGGATTGCTCGTCTCTGAGCTTTTATAACTATTTATTCGGATTTCTAGTTTTTGCTGTAATTGTTCTCATTTATATGAGCATTGTGCAACGCGAGGAATCTGGTGAGTCGCTCACTAATACGCTGATAGGCAGCGTGAATGCCAGCGACTGCTTGGCGCAATGGTAGCGCGTTCGACTCCAGATCGAAAGGTTGGGCGTTCGATCCGCTCAGTGGTCAAAAGTTTTTGAAAAAAAATTTTTCGAACCAGAATTCTGTAGGGCGCTTAAAATCAAGTTTTATCTCATTTCAGTGAAGCCCATGAGTCAGGGAATCTATGAAAGGATTATTGAGAACTTGCAAATTGAAGTGAAAGAGCGAAATACGTTGATAAACGATCTACAAAGCGATTTTCGCACGATTTCGGTGAATGCGAAACAGAAAAAGGTGGGATTTCTTTATACTGTGTTTTGCTTTGACGCTGGGTTGGGTTGACGTCAGCGGATTTTTGCAAGCCTATTATTTCAGAAATTACAGTATAGGAAACGGCCGGAGACTGTTCATATTGATTGCGCGCGTCTTTATGCAAATGACAAGGTGACATTTTTTCAATCAATTTCCAATAAAATTGAAATTTCTTAAGGAATATATGAAGCAATTTAATGGAACAAATCGTCCGAAAATGATTGAATCGAAAAATCTTGATATGAGTTGCGAGGCGATCACCGAACGCGTCATTCCGCCAGTGGGTCTCGAACCTCTCAAATTTGGCGTTGCATTCGCTCGTGTTGTTTACACGGACTACGAAATGCTCGAGAATTTCGTGAGATTCTCGTACCATCCACAAAATGTTTTTTGTTTCGCCATCGATCAGAAATCTTCGCCGGAATTTCACTCGAAAATGCGATCGCTTGCCTCGTGTTTACCTAATATTTTACTTCTTCCAGGTGAATTTTTAAGAGCAAACAATGAAATTAAAACATAAATTTTCGTTTTAGATGAGAAGTCAGTGGATTCGAAAGGTCATAATGTGAATTTGGCTCATTATAATTGCATGAAAGCGCTGATTAATAAACCAGGATGGGGTTATGTCATGCTATTGCAGGTAATTTTAGTATTTTTTTCTCAAAAAAAAACAAAAATTTTATATGTGGTACTGTAGGTCGCTCTGTGTTTGCGAACTCTGTGTTTGCGGACTTCAGTTTAAAAAATTTAGTTTGTTTTGAAAACATTTTTTCCTCAAAATTTTCGCGTAAATAACGTCAAGTGAGAATTTTCTTTTATCGTAAAATTGAATATGAGGTAAAGATTTTCGTTTTTTTAACGCAGGTGATCTAATTTACGACTGAAATAAATCAAAAATAACTTGGAAAATTTGTTTTTGCTTTTCAGAATCACGACATTGTTATTAAAAGCATCTACCAGCTCGTCGAGATTTATTCGATACTCGGCGGAGCGAATGACGTCGAAATTACGCCGGAAAATGGGAGAATTGATAAAAAATTGAAATGGGATCCGAAATCGCTGAAAATGTTTCGAAACGGTGAGCGATGTGTCACGAATTTCGTTAAGTCCAAAATTGCGATATGTTCAGAATCAGAAGCGAAACCGGGACAACTTGAAACCACGCTGAAGTTTGCCAAAGGTGCGGCACAAGCGTCATTTTCGAGAGACGCTGTTGATTGGATGGTCCGTAAAATGGATATGAGCACTTTCATCAACAATTTGAACACTGGGGTACGAGGAGTGATAGCCGGAAAATTTGTCGTCGGCAGCAAAAAAAAGAATTTTTAGCCATTCGGTGTTGATGAGCAGTTTGGCGAGACGTTGCAAGCCTCCGATTTTCTCGAAATGCCCGGCCATTTCACCGACGAATGTTTGAAGCAGGGAAAATTGACGGATTTTGTGACAAGGTGGTTTCGAAAATTGAGGGGAAAACATGCATTTTTGGAAATTTCAGAATGTCGCATTGGCGTGGAAGAGCGTCCGATTGTGCTTCGAATAACCTCCGCCATGCGATTTGCGTTTTAGGCGTCGAAGATCTGCCGACAGTTGCCAGATATCCGAATCTCATGTTCAACAAGGTAGCCATGGCACTGGATTTTTCGGAAAGTTGACCAAATTCAGATGATGCCCAGCTTCGATTACGCAGCCATCGACTGTGTTGGCGAATTGCTTTATAATCGGACAGTTTTGAAACAAAACGATATTCCGTTGGACAAAAATTACTACGAAAATATGGTTAATGTGAGTTAGATTTTGATTAGCAATCAGAAAATTGAGGAAGAGGTCTTGACGCGATGTCCCTTTTGATTAGCCACGTAAATCTACCAATTTAGTTTAGGAATAAGAAATAAAAAATTTTTGTGTGTGTGTCTGCTCTGCCTTTTTTTCTTCAGTTTTGACTTTGAGCCCCAAAATATCTAATTTCAAATTCTATGAAATTCGATCCCATTTTAGGTATTCCGTTCCAATTTTTTTAAACGACGATCAAACAATTTCAGGTTGTTTATCACATGAATAAAAACACGCCCGGATTTAAGCTGAATTGCACACCGCCGTACAAACCGTGGCAAAATTGGAAATATCCCGAATAATTTATTACATCATTGATTTATTTATGCTCTTTTGGAGATTTACAGGTCAATTGTGTAGGATTAACGAGGTTTTTTTTAAATGTGATTAGAACCAATTATGTGATTTAATGCTAGAGGATTAATAGTATATTTTTGGAGGTTTTTAAAAATGAATATTTACGAAAAAGAAAGTTGCAACGATACTCCACGGTTGGCAACAATGCCCTCGTTTTAGCGTATTTTTACTCATGGAAAATATTTGTTTTTTTTTTCAAGATTGTCCCTATTTTTCTCATTTTCGAATGATTCCACTGTTGAAAATTTATCGAATTTTGGAAAAAAGAAACGAGCGCCTTGTGAAGATTTCCGGTGAGTTTAATTAGTTTATCTTTAGTACGGTACCCGCATACAAATTGCTTAAATTGAAATTTAAGTTGCCGCCTAGACAATAACGGAGATCCACAATTAGTTAAGGTATTCGTTTTTGGCAATACCGAACAGAGAGAAGCGAAACCTTCGAAATGTTTCGTGTTAGTAGTCAATTGAGCCGCCGAAGCCAGCGGCGCATAAAGTTGACAAGTTTTGATAATTAGGGGGTGAATTGGTGTCCGAAACCGACCCCACACACCCTCGTTCGTCGGCGTCTCTTCATCTCCCCGCACTATTTTCGCCTCGTTTTTGGGTGACTGGGCGGATTCTGCGGGGTGGAGCTGTGTGTGTGTGTGTGTGTGCTCCGTGGCCGTCTGTGCTTCTACGCCGTCGTCCCTTCAGTCCAGTTTGTGTTGTTGCTCTTCACAATTGGCTCAAGGCCAACGATGCGACACGCCAACAATCGACTCCGGAATTTCGACCGCGATATCCATTTATTCCGGTATGTTGTTTTCTGCATCCTTTTATGTTTTGTTTTTTTTTTGTTCAAAATTCTTAACGCCCCATTTTTGGGGATTCTTATGGGGCGTCCCAGCATGCTTGAAAAATTACCCCAAAAATTTCAAAATCTTACGAATTTTGAAAAAATTCGATTCTATTTTATGGTCTGCCATCAGAAATTTTGTTGAAAAATTAAAGGGAAAATTCGAAATTTTTTTTTTGAAATTTTCGGAAAATCCGATTTCTCGCATATTTTTGGAATATACGATTTTTTTTAAGATCACATTAGATTTTTGATAATTTTCAAGAAAAATTATTTTAAAAAACCACAATTTCATTTCAAAAAATGCCAATTTTGTAGTGTTTTGTGAAAATGTAAAATTTTTTTTTGAGAGTTAAACGTGAAAATGAGCATTTTGTTTTGGCGTTTTCCAACATTTCATCGTATATGTACATTTATGAAAATAATATGCATTTTCCCATGCTTCTTCGCATCGGCCCGGACCCCATAAAATCATTGTTGTGTTTTATGCGAAATGGCATTTTGTGGAGAGCATCGCCAGCAAAAAAAATTGCCCGAGGACGGCAACCGCGAGTTGTCCGCAGGTGGCACTTCACTATTTGAATTGCAATTGTTTGGCGTTGGAATTCTTTTGGGCATGATTCTGGTTTCGATGTTTTTTTTGTTAAGAAAATGGTCCGGAATGATTTTAATTGTGAAAATTGAATTCCCGGACCCTTTTCAACTTTCGAAGATTATGAGAGCTAAAAAATAAATGACCTCCCTTTTTCGGAAAATTTTCAAAATTGTGTTTTCTCGTTTATTTATTTTTTCTAATACCAATTTTTCTAGCTGCCAACAATTTCATCGGCGTTTTTTTTCCCTTCGCCGATTTCCCATATGTTGCTCATAAAATCAATGGGAATTTTCGCTCAAATTGTCCGCCACTTGAACGAAATTGGTGAATTTTTGGAGATTTTCCGAAATTTTTGAATTTTTTTTGAAAATTGGTTTTTACGTCTTTCTCAATCGTTATTTAATTGCCCCAATTAAAAGAAAACTTCCACGAAAAAAATTTTTTGACGAAAATAAAAATTGTGTCGCTTAAATAAAATGAATGTATAAAGAAATTCCTTGAAAAGTTTTGTTGGTGATTACGAATTTGGTAAAATTTGAGAGTTTTCTTGTAAAATTTAATTTGTAACAAAAATTGTAAAACGCCATCGAAAAACATGAGCGGTCCAAACAATTCTAAAAAAATCACCTGTATTTCCATTTTTGTCGAATAAAATAATTGAAATTAAAAAATTATGACGTTTTCCGTGAGAAAAGCGAAAATGTGTGAAAAAATTTGAAATCTGTAATTCAAAAAAATTGAATGCCACTATGATTTCTCTCAAATTTTCGATTTTCCCATTGAAAATTTTTTTTTCAAAATTGCTGGCATTTTTCGCGAAATTTTTGATGGATTGAGTGCTGAAAGACTCGAAATTCTCTAGAGATTTTGTGACCTCGACGAAGGGAAAAAAAAACTTCAAACGCGTTTTATAATAGTCGTTATGCGCTTTTTTGGCTGTTGAGCTTCTTCTTACGAGTTTTTTTTTGACAAAAAATGAATAATCGAAAGGAAGAAGCTGAAGGAGAATTCTCTCTCTATGTGCTCTTTTTACGCCTTGACTAATACTTTATATGATATATGAGGGACACACGAGAAATGGGGTGACAAGAAGTGCACACGATGCTATTGGAAGTTGGAAAATCGCGGGAGAGGGGGGGGGGGTTTTATTCTCAAATTTGAATTATTTTAACAAAAAATTGTTTATTTTTGAATACTTATTGATTAATATTAAATAGTTTTTTTTAGTACAAGTCTTTTGCAAAAATATCCCAAAATTCGCCATTTTTTCCAAAAAAATGAAATTTTTTAAGGAAAAATATCGATTTTGAATGACCGAGTTTTGGAAAAAGCTGATGCAAAACGTATACATCAGGGCTGTGCGGCAATCAGAAATTTCGGCAATCCGGCAATTCCATTGCCGCACAGCCCTGGTATACATACAAAAACGGTGTGCTGCCGACAATTTGCGGTTTTTAAACTCGCTCCAAATTGTTTTCCATTCGAGAGACCCGAGGCGGCAATTCAAATACCTAAATGAAGTTTTCAGTGATTTTTATACACATGTCATAAGGAAAACGATTTTAAGAGCGAATTCTGCGGTCCCTACACACTTACGCGAAATTGCAGAATTTGTGAATTTCTTCTGAAAAAAATTTTTGAGATGATTTTTGTTGAAAAAAATTTTTTGAAATTTTTGAATCCAAAAAATACAAAATCAACAAAAATTGAATTCTTTTTTTTCATAATTGGCAAGAAAAAAAGCCGAGGATTAATTAAATTTTTTGTCCGCAGATGAAAATTGTATTAAATCGTTCGGCGAAAAATTCGAGACATTTTATTGAAAAAAAAAAGATATTGGTTTTTCTTTAGCAATGCGCCTTTAAATTGTAATCGGAGCCGCCTACCGCTGTCAAGTTTTTTGTCCGTCCCATCTTGTTTGGCGCGCTTTGTCGCCGCCGCAAATTGTTTGTTTGTTTATTCTTCTCCTTCTTGTGCTCCTTCTCATTTGACAGCTTACACAGGCCTCTAGTTTACATTTTGTAAGCATTCATCCCGTCGGCAATTTTTTCAATTTTGATTATTATTTTTGGTTTTTTTTGTTGCTGAAAATCGCCTATTTTTTTAAATAGACAATTTTTCGGAATAAGGGCATTTTTAGGTTTGAAATTTGCGTAGTAAATTAATTTTGCCCATAGTAGTATTTTTCCAAAACCTTTGCCGAAATTCGACGGACATTTTCAGTCAACAACTAAAAGTTGGGGGTCGTAAATTTTCGCATAAAATTGATGGGTTCAGTCACGAAAATTAATGCACATTCTCTTTTCGTGGTTGGTGTATTTTTTCTAGATTATGAGCATTCAAAACGCGCATTTTTGGGTTCGAAAATCTAGAATGTTTTAATTGAAAAAATACTGAAAATTGGCTGAAAAATATCGATTTTCAGAATTTTGAAAATTCTTTCCACCCCCCCCCCCTCCCTCTCAAACGTGTCCCTTTAAATGCGTACTGTATCGGAGACTCGTTGATCTTCTTCTTCTGCCGCGTTTGTCGTTCTTCCGATGCTCGCCGAGCCCCCCAACCCATTTTCGTTTTCGTTTATTATATCCGAATGCGGCGAAGCGCGAGTAATATTCGGAAGCGAGCTCGAGTCGGTGGGCGCGTTTCGATTTTCTCCTCCCCCCACACTTTTTTTCGTTTTCTTATTCTTTTGGCCAAATTTGATTCGATGGTCCCTAGGTACTTTTAAACGTAGTATTTAGCAATGATAATTTTTTATAATCGAAAAACTTGCAATTTTATTGGATTTTGTTAAAAATCAAAAAATTTAAATATTATCGGGATGTCCCTTTAAATTGGAGACATACCCCTTTAACGGATTACTATCGGGTTGTCCCTTTAAACCTATCTGGCTTCTCTGCGTCTCTCTCTCTCTCTCCCATTTTTCTGTTATCCAAAAGCAAAAAACTTGTCATATTTGGAATTTTTTGCATATCGTGACCAGATTTTATGAATTATTCGAATCATTCATTTTTAAGCGAAAAATCGGCGCAAGTGGTTTTTTTTTTTCGACATTTTCATATTCTTCGAAAAAAAAGAACGAAACGAAATGTATACAGCAATATATCATACGTTGACCCCTGGAAAACATGTTTGTTTTCCATTTTGCTTTCATTTTTTTTTTGGTCTCGCCAAGAAATACAATTGAATTGTTGCTGATTTTGAAGGTCCCCCTATTTCCATGAGAATATATACGGACCTTCGAGTTTTCATTGAAACTGGCAACCACCACCACCACATCTGATTTTTTTTCCCATCCCATTCGTCCAATTAATCTCGATTGTCAATCTCGAGCAGATTTTTCGCGCTGATGCCAATATCCGCTTTTCGTTTTGGCTTCTTCCTATTTTATATTTGGAAATCTCGATTTTCTAAAAAAAAAATTCTCAAAAATTTGATTTTTGATGTGAGAATTTTCAATTTGTTTGGTTTTTGAACTTTGAATGAAAAAAAAGTTACAAAAATGTGGAAATTTTCATTTTTTTTTTATTTTAATTGAAAAAATATTTCCCATTTTTTAGAAAGCTTTTCATGAAATTTTTAGGCACAAAATTGAGCCGTTTTTTGATTTTTTGAAAAAAAAAATCCCATATTTTCATTTTTTTGCTGAAATTATCAATAAAAATTCCCCTAGAATTTGAAATTTCATGAAAATTTATAGATTGGAAAAAAAATCGAATAATGCAAATGAGTCGACCTTTCAAAAATTATTATTCAAAATGCAAAAAAAATAATTTTTTTGACGCAATTTGCTCGTCGCTTTGAAGCATATCCCTCAAAAACTATAATATTTATTATTAGAAGAACAAGACAGTTGAGAGAAACGCCGACGAAAGATTTATGTGTAGTCTTGAGGGACCACACTAAACAAAACGGTCCCTACCCATCGGGCAGGCTCATATGTCATGTCACCTTTGTGTTCCTCGATTATTTGTCCGACAACTTGGGCTCCGCCACAAGCTTGTTTTCTTGATATTGACATCATTTGTTGATCTACACGCCACAGAGTCGATCGCTGTGGGACCCGATTACCGTACGCCCACACACATTTTTTTGATGTAGTGCAATTTTCGATATTTTTTTTTTGAAATAGGCAAAATGAAAAAAAATGATTGGCAGAGGTGTTTTTTATTTTAAAAATTATTGAAATTTCAGAAATATCTATCGGAATTTTGAAATTTCAAATTTTAATATTACGAATGAAAATTATGGTTTTTTTTTGCAATTTTTGACAAAAAAGTTCATTTCGGCTCAAAATTCATTCATTTTTGAAGTTTAAATTTAATAATTTGAGGTCAAATTTTGAATAATTGAATAATTAAAAAATTGCAACATTTGAAAATTCCAGACATCCCGTGATTTTTTTTCTGCTTGAACAAAAACAAAAAACTAAAATGTCGCCAATCGTACACTTAGCTTGTCATTCAAACAATTTTCCGGCGATTATCCGAAAAATGCTCAAAAATTGAGGTGATTACGGTAGCTATTGTTTGCTGCCTGCTTGCTTCGCCGTGAGACCCGCTTTTCAAGCAGGACCGTAGAAGAACACCTAAAAAAGCGTTGCAAGACCCATTACTGTAACAATAGTTAAGAACCGATTGTGCGATTAATTATAATTATTTTCTAATATTGGATTACTGTAGTTGAAAATGTGTGCAATTCGCTTAAGGACCATTTGAACTGGTTTTCGCAAAACTCATCAATGAGCTAAAACAGTAATAATTTCGGAAACGCGAAATTTGGATGGTCCCTCGTCCCTTCCCCCCCCCCTTCCAATTTTCGACGAGTACGCTCGTCGACCCTCATTTCTTCTTAGAAATTCATTAAATTTTTCTCGAGAGAGAGAGAAGGAGAAGCCCTTGAGAAACCAAGTTTTTTTTTCTCAACCCCACCCCTCTTAACTAGTTTTCATTAAAAATTGGACGCTCTGGTCCTTCGGCGGGTTTCAATGGTCCCCCAAAAAAAAATTGAAAATTGTCTGCCGATGATTTTTCAAACACATTTCTTTTTGCAGGCAAATGGACGGCGAGACCGCTCTTCTCGACGAGTACAATTCGAATTTGGCGTCGTCGTCATCGAATTCGGATGTTCCGCAAAATGTTACCGAATTCAACAAGTTGGTTTTTGTTTCCCCAATTTTGTGAGCTTTTTCAGATCGTGACAGCAAACGCGCTCCATCGCACTTTTTTTTTGCAGCCAAATGAAAACGTTGAGAAACTATGGGGGGGTTTTTTTTGCGATGGGGCGCATTTTGTAAGGTCTCGAAGCGAATCGAAAATTTCAAAAATTTTGGCATATTTTCGCGGTGCGCATTCAATCGTAAATCCTGCTCGCCGAGCTGTCCTCGGCGGCAATTTGCCCATAAATCTTCATACGAATCGATTCCTTTCAAATTTTTCTTCGACTCCTCCTCATTCATTCTCTCGTTTTTTTTTTGGAAATTCGATTTCATAAAATCGCCCGCCGGCGATTTTGTGTGACGAAAAAAAAATTTGGTTTTCATTTTTTTTTGGTTTTCCCCCTTTGCAAATGAAATTTTGCGTTTCGGACAACTCGATTTTGGCACTTGATACGTCTTCTCGAGTTTCTTTTCATTTATAATGTCGGTCTTCAAAAAAAAAATGTTTTTTTCGTCTTCTGCATCGATCCACAAATTCCTGTATTTTTTCGTCGCGGTGTTTACACACATTTTTCAATTCGGCATTTTTAAGCACCTTTTTAACGCTAAATGCTCAAAAATCGCGAGGAAAACCGGGAAAAATGGAAATTGAATGCAAAAATTGGGTAAAGTCCGCGAACATCGAGAACGGTTGTTTCACTTTTTTTTCGAACCGCTTTTTTTCTCGAAAATCTCGTTTTTTCTTTCGAAATTTCGAATTTTAGATTCGAATTTCGTTTTATACAATTTTCTTTCATTTTTAGAATTTTTGAAATTAAAGAAAAACCCACAAAAAACGGTGTTTTTCATTTTTTGTTCTTTTTCCGAAAAAAATTTGAGTTGTGCGAAAAAAGTCGAATTTTTTCCACATCCTTCCAATCTTAAAAAGTCGTCGAAAATGCGAAACGAAATTCGGAAACGAAATCCGCGTGTGAAAAAAGAACTCGTCGGCGAGCAATCGATTCTGACACACTCGTCCACTTGCGGAAGCGAAACCGCGAATTGTCGCCAGCTAGTCTACCAGAATGCCATCGTTGAATAATTTATTCCATTTTTATCCATTGTTGTTGTTTGTCGTTGAATATCAACAAAAGAATTGTGGTTCAGTTTTCGATGGTCCCTTGAGGAATTCGCTTCCATGCTATTCCAATTTCGCCTGGTTGGGCTTGTCGAAGAAGGAGGACCACCTTAATTATCTCAGAGCTTCTCGTTAAGCCCCCCCCGGCCTCCAACCCACAGACAAGAAGGACCATCATTCTTTCTTCTATCATGGTTTCTCATTCCTTGTTTTAGCTAACAAAATTTGAATTTGATGAAATTTATTCGACTTTAAATTAAGAGAAAAATTATCGCTTCAAGACCCACCCGATTTGACGCTTCCTAGCCGCACTTTTCTCATTGTTTTGAAGTATCTTACAACGAAAATTCATGACGTAAAATTGAGCCGAAACAATTTATTTTTATGCGCCTTTACATTGAGCGAAAAAATGTTTGGTGAATTTCTTCTGAGCCAAAAAAAAAACAGCGCCGCTGTCCCCCATTTTCATCCAATTTTTAAAATTACCGGAAACTTAAAACAATAGGTGATTGTTGTGAAAAAAAAATGACTAAAAAGGCAATCATTTCGCTTTTTTTTATTGCAGCTTTCAAGAATATCCTACTTGTTCGCGATTCGAATACGAAATGGCCAAGGAAAATGGTGGAACGCAGGTCACCGTCGTACAGGTGAGCTCAATTTATTATTTCTCAAACATTCTAAAAGCTTCTCACCATAATTGACATCTGCGGGCAAATTTGCGGTTGTCTAGCTGACATGAATCGATTGCAGCCCGGCTCGTCGCATCATTCGAATCGCCTCGAGACCGCCGTTGATATGAATGACGGCGATACGGACATTGAAGAGGAACTATCGCACTCGTGCAAACAAATAATTGTTCCCAGCAAAGCGCAAGTGCTATTTTACGTGTCGACGTGCACCAATTTGAGATTGAATCATCAAGGATCCGAATTGCAGGTTCGACAATTTTTAATGTATAGCAAAAACTAACCAGAATGCTCGTAAAACACGTCAATGTTGCACGCGGAATGCGTCAATAAAGTATTACATGCGTCTTTTTCTGTTTGAATTTTTATTTTCTAATTTTTTCGCATTTCTTCAGCTTATTACATTATCTTCTGTTTAAATATTGATTTTCATATATTGAAATCATTTTTCTTAAATTACAAACAGCCAAGAATTCATAAATGACGAGGAGAAATGCTAACCAAAATCAAGATAAGAGCACTTTTCTTTTTTGTATAAAGTACCTGCAATTCATCCTTCACTTGTTTTTTATAAGTGTTCCTAAGGAAATAATTACTGTCTATAATTTAATTTCAGATCACCGATCCATCTGATTTTCCGCTTTTGGATATATGGGCAGAACACGTGTGCGATGAAGCTCCCGTCTGGATTATTGAGTCATATGGTAGCGAAAATTTTGCGAATTCGATTTCAAATTCGGGTTTTCAGGAAGGCGAGTGGCCGTTGTGACAGACACCGCTCCACGAACACTTTTGTCACTGTTGGTGCCGTTTTTAAGGCCAAGAAGAGGGCCGCCAACATTTTCGGTCATGGATTGGAATGGGGATGTCATTGGATATTATTCATTAAGTATCGATTGCACACAATTTCGATCATTATTGGCATATTTTTCAGCCGGCGAAGCTATTGAAGTGCAGGACACGAGAAAAGAGACAATTGCCAAATGTTATTGTGAACCAGGGCCGAATGGGTGAGCATCTATGCCAAATTTAAAGTCACATAATCGCTTGAACAAAATTTATTGCAATTTTTAAGAAAAGATTATCGAAGTTGCGCGACTGCGGAAAACTGTCATAATTTTTTTGGCATTTAGCCAGTTTTCTGCAGTGACGCCGACAATTTTATGTTTTAATATTTCAATTTTCAATAATTTTTCAGAGAGACTTGGCGAATCGTGTGCGAGAAGAACGTGCAACGCCAATTGGCAATTCTCAACCCAAACGGTCATCTCACATTTGCCGCAGACATCGCGCTGCCCCTCAAGCTTCTGCTCATCTCAACGCTAAGCCGTGCCGTCATCACTCGTCCGCGCTCCTCGTGTTTTCCGTTGTTTCGCTGACGTTCGACGGTACACCGTCGATTTGTCATCGTTGAGACGAAATCTCATGGTTCGCACGTCGGTCAGCCGACAGCCATTATTGAATAATCTGAGATTTTCTAATGATTGTGCCAACGAATTGGAGACGTTTTTGTAAATAGTTTTTTTTTTTCATTTTTATCTTATATTCCAATCTAATATGAATTTGAAGGGGTATAGGCGCGATAACCGGCGAGGAAGCTGGCGATAAGCTGGAAATTTCAAATGTTTCATATTTAGCATGATCAACGTCGAACCTCCACTACTAAAACACCCATTGATGCTGCTCCTAGGTATTGTGTTTCGCTGGCGATTCGGGATCTCACGATTTTCTCACATCCCTGCAGAATGTTGATTTGAATGCAGTAAAATTATGGGGTTTGAACAATTTCTAGAGCAAAACGGAAAATTTGAAATCGCAATTTTTCTTCTCTTTGCACCACGGAATCTCATGCTCCGTTTTTATTCCACAAATCTACTCCACTTACGTCGCTATAATGCTTTTGATAGCAGTGCAAAAGCTCTAATTGACTTGTGCTCTCTTTTCCCCACGCCATTGTCCAATCGGTTGAATTGTAAACGCCGCAGCAGGCGAACTAAATTGTTTTTTTTTTAATTCGAGCTTTTGCTCTAAACTCTTACCGAATTCTGCGTGGTTGCCCAAAATTGCACTTCATCGTCGTTCGGAAGAGTGTCGGCCGTTCCCGGAATGGTCCTGCAACAAAAATTGTGAACTAATGCTACCGTATGCCCCGTCGCAAACTTCAACGCCGCTTTCGCCAATGATTCGTACATGATGTCGTCGGAAGCCATTTGATTGACCTGATCCGAATAGGTGAACGCAAGAAGGCCGTCGACAAGCTGGACGACAACCATGAGGCCGACAAGAGCACAATACTGAATGCAAACGCGAGGCGATGATGTCGATGCGCCTTTAAACTTACGCATTTGAGTAGGAATTTGTTCTTTTTCCACGTGGCGAATAGCGCCAAGAAAAATGAGAGGATGAGAACACAGGCGGCCGCCACGAATAACCCGAAGATCATATCCAATCGACGCAATTCCAGAAAATCGTTGTCCTTGAAAACAAAATTAACAAATACAGTATGCTGCCAAGAGGAGTGGCTTGAACTACAGTATACCTTTTGAGCATAATTACTGAAATCGGCGAAACCGTTGCCGAATCTGAGCACAAACCCGATGACAATCAAAACCGCACCGACGGCCTAAGATTTTGGTTGGATGAAGAAGCTGATCCATTGCTTACCGCAGTAGCGAATGAAGCAAATATGAAGACTTTGTCTTGTACGTCAAGAGCCATATTTGGCAAATTTCTATTATCGGGTGCAATAAAAACTTGTACTCAAACGAGCAATTAAAAATTTAATTGCCTCGGTGCCCGGAATTGGGGAATTCATTACGAATTTGATAATTTCAAACAATTGAGTTTGGCGCCAAATTTTATTCAAAGTCGTACAACCGAAGAAAAAAAAACAAAATAGCGTCACTTTTTGCCTTCGACCATTATCACGTGATAGCCGAATTTGGTGCGAACTGGCGGATCCGTGTACACCGGTTTGTCGCATGTGCTGTTCTGAAGTGCGAACGCGGCGTCTTGAAATGGGCCCACCATGCTGCCACGTGTCATCCAGCCGAGATCACCCTGAAGGCGCGTGATATTATTTAAAGGAGGCTCCCAAAAAATTTAAAATTCTAGTTTTCTTTGGACTTTTTTCCCAAATGACTTGAAAACTTCCATTTCACACTCTTATCATCCCCCTTTACGACATTATGTAGAAATTTTGGCATTTCCAAGCATCATTAAATGCCTGTTCAAAAGGAATTTGTTGGCAATGCGCCTTTAAACCGAAAACTGCTCACCCCACTTCTCGCCTTGTCTTCACTGTACTGTGCAGCGACCTCGTTGAACTTCATACCCGATTTGAGCTTCTCAATAGCCTCGAGAGCTTTTCCCTGCAAAATTATATATTGGAAATGATATATTTTTTTATTTAAATAGGATTTGGCTGGGAATAAATGAATTTTTTGCAATTAGAATATCATTATCAGAAAAAAATGTATGTCTCATTGGAAACATTATTTCAAAAATAATATTGATATAAAGACTATTCGACATGGATGGTTAAAGGTGCAAATGCCTTTATACCTGTTTCTCACATAGGATATGCCGAACTTTGACAGCAGTGCCACCTTTCGCCTCCTTCTTCCCACCACCCTCTTCTTTTGCGGGTTTTGCGTTCTTCTTCGGTGGCATTCTGCAACTATCAAAATAAAAACGTCATTGAAGAAGTGAATCAAGGTTTAAATCGATTATTTTTTGAATTACATCCAAAAAACGGGCATAAATTTCAATAATTATTTTTTAAAATAAGATACGGTTATTTTATAAACGCAGAAACTATTAGAAACCACAGAAATTATTAGAAATACTATGATAACTGCAAGGAATAACTAAAAAAATTATTTGAAAATGATTAAAAAAAAATTACAATGGACTAGGAATTTCTATGCCATATTGAAAGAATTTCTAGGCCATATATGATAATTATATACAGTGCTCCACATAATTATACGGTCAATTGATTTTTTCTCAAAATTTCGAAAATTTTGAAAGTTTCGGGAAATCTTCCCATTGAATAATTATCCACATTTAGCAGCATTTCATCTGTTTATAACTAAAAATTACAAAAATAATTGTACATACCTGTTTTTAATAAACATGCTCTTGCTTAAAACCCGTCGGACGGTTTCATTGGAGACGGGAAGTTTGAGTTCGCTTCTGATTTTTGAACAGGAGATGACTGAGTTTGATGCTCTGCGTAGAATTCTACGCTTTTCTCGGTTCGAAAGGAGAGATGGGCGGCCAGTAGACTTTTTTGTGCCATATTCTGCTGGATTGGCCGCATATCGAGAAATTACGTCTTGCGAACGGCCCATATTTCTCGAAATTTGACGATGAGAGAGCCCTTGGGCTAATTTAGCGTCAATTTGACCTTTTTCATACTCTGTGAGCTTTTTTCCTCTACTCATACCTAGAAAACAATAAAGGTTTATTTAAAAAATTTTCGAGTACTTGAAAATTGAAAAAAAATTGAAAAAAGGTCAAAAAATAAAATTGAATAATTATGTGGATTTTTCGCACTTTTTCGAAAAAAATGAAAAAAAATTCGTTGGTCATGTTAATTTCGTATTCGCTTCAGGACCCAAACTGGATGGTTCGGGATATTCCTTTTGCTACCAAAACAAAATTGTATTCCCATATAGCAACTCCGTTTTTGTTATTTTTGTTGTTGACCGTATAATTATGTGGAGCACTGTATAATAATATAATAAATATATATATAAAAAATATAAATAATTATTAAAAAAAATGTTTCCGTTCTAGCGCACATCCTAAAATTTCACGATTTTAAGCAATTTTAAGGTTTATTTTCTTAGATACGATGGATTAAATCTTTGAAAATGTCACATTTTCAGTGTATGTCTTCGAAAAATTATTCGAGAAATTTTGGAAGAAAATTTTCTAGAGATTTTCTTCGAAATGGTTCGTGAATTTCTAATAGTAACGACAAAAAATCCTCGAAGATTCCTCGGACACGTTGCTAGAAGAACAGATGGAAGATGGACTACAGGGTGCGCCATAAATACGGAGCCGCTTTCAAAACGGTGTAAAAAGATTAGTTTCAAAGATTTTTGGGTAGCCCTGAACGGGAAAGCTGCTGTCATAACATTAAAACGAATTATATCGAGCTGGAACTTAACAAACTAGTAAAACATAAAATAAACTTTTAAACAAATAATTGTGCACAATTAAATGGGCACTGTAGGCGGCAGAGTTGACGCAAAGTTGCGGCTCCGTATTTATGGCGCACCCTTTACTTTTCTAACGGAGTGGCGGCCGTGGAATTGGACCCGGCCAAGAGGAAGGCCTCCCATGAGATGGTCTGACTCGCTTCGGAAGGAGATGACTACAAGAACAGCTGAAGGAGCCGTCATCCCCTGGTCCAGCCAAGCCAAGGACCGAAAAGCTTGGAAAGCTGTGGTTCGCGCCTCAACAGGCGAAGGACGAACTGACTAAGTGACTAAGAAGTAAGTTTAGATTGATGACAATGTGAAACTATTACTTATTCTAATTTCATGGATCGATCTTTCAGATGGACCATCCCCTCTTTCTCCATCAGCTTTCTCTCGAAATATATATTTTTCCCGAACTGTTTCATGTTTAACTAATTATTTTACTTACAACCTATGAATTTGGATTATTATCTACACTGAAAATGATTTCAGATGGACAATTCGGTTATTCGTGGCAAAACTTTACACATCTCATTCTTTCCAGGAAAATTTTCTGTGATGTCTCTTTCAGGGTGCGACAAAGGGGTGGAATTCGTTGGAGTGATGATGGGAGGTTAATGGGTATGCAGGTTGACTTATTTTTTACGGAATTTGACAAATATTCAAAAACCGCGGGAATTCAAAATTCACATTTCTGCAATAATAACCCATAACAATTATGAAAAATAGCCTTTAATTTTCTTCCATTAATTTTCACGTCCGAAAAAAATTGAGAAAAACAAGGCAGCAATTTATTATGCATATAACAAATAATCTATCTTCCTCTTCCCGTAGATCCTCTCCCTCGACGCCCACCACCTCCTCTTCCACGCCCTTTTCCTCGCCCTCTTCCTCGCCCAGAATGAATATTTCGATCTCTGGCTTCCTCGGATAAATAGGCGTGATTGAGATTGATGGCGTCCGGATATTTCGAGCTCGCCTCACAAAAAATGCAACCTTCGAACGACGCGGCACCATTCAGCGGATTCGATCCAGCCGTCTGTATTAATAAATGTTATTGTGAAAATTTCAAATTTCCGCCCACCTATGTCTTACCTTATATTCGGCTCGAATAAATTGCGCTCCGCATTCCGTGCAACTTCGATCATTATTGACGCGAATTTTTTGAGCCCCGTCGAATAGCGCAATAACCGACGCGCATTTGTTGCACGTGAGCCGCCATTTCGGATGCGATTGAACATCGACGACCATCACACCGCCGCAATTCTGCAGGCATCCGCAAACACCGACACCACTGCAATTTATTGCGAATTGAACGCGGCTCGAATATCGAAGTGATTACTTGTAGGAATTCGGACAAGATGGATGCGGACAACTGATGCATCCGCTCGCTTCCGGCATATTCTCAAACGGCGGATTATTGTAGCAAAACGGGCATAGCGGGTAGCTTCGAGCCAATTTTCCGCCGGCGCCCTGCAAAAATGAGAATAACTCCATAAACCATTGGAAATCACTGGAATTCGTTTGGCAATTCTTTTAAACAAAATCGTCAATCCGCGAATTTCCAAACTAAATTTTCATCACTATTCCCAGTATCGTTTTGATTTCTACAATGGATCCTCAAAATTCTCAATCCTCTTTTTAATCGCGTCTCAAAACAACATCTGATCAACGCACACAACATCGTCAAATAACATGAATTCCCAACAGCAATATTTTTTTTAGAAATATTGAGTTTAATCACCATATTAATTTTACGAGTCCCTATTAATTGGGTCCCCTATTAGTTGTAGGCCGGATTCTGCTTATAATTAAAATTCTGTAGCGAATAAATCATCAGTTACCAAGACATTCCCATAAGTGACTTTCTAATTATCTATTAACGGATAATAGAATCAAAAATGTCAAAATGAAATACTAAGACGGGTTACCTGCCAATAGACAAGCTCGAATCCATCAAGCGGACATTTCGCATCGCCCATTATCCGCAACACGCCGTCCTTCGCGTTCGGCACCGCATACGTATCCTGACACGTCGGGCAAAACAAACGTTGCGGACGCGTCTCGACCAACTTCATATAGCGTTGACATTTGCCGCAACGCGTGAATGGCTTTCCCGACGCCGATAGTGTGGTGAACGAGGCCTCGAAGAGTGTGTCGACGAGCGGGATGTTTTTTACGAAATATTGGAATTTCAACTCGAACATTTTAAGCGCGTGGTTTTTCACCTAAAAAAAAAACAATGAAAACGATTCTTAGAAAATGTGAAACTGAAAAAAAAGTAGTCTTACCTCATAATAATCAGCCTTTCCACTCGCCACCAAATTGAGCTGAGTCTCAAGCTCGGCTCTCATGGTGGGTAGTACGAGCTCAGGATCCACCTTCCAGTATCCTCTAACCAAACACTGCCCGAGTTTGGTTGGCACAAGTCTCCGTCCGCTCTCAACTGTCACATAATTCCTCTGCGTGATTGTGTTGATGTGCACCGGAATTGACGCGTCCGTGCCGATTCCGTGTTTTTCCATCAGCGAAATGAGCTCCGATTCGGTCAAATAGCCAGGCGGCGACGTTTCTCTCGCCGACAATTCGGCGTCTCTGCAATTTATGGCGCAAATAATTTCAGATTTCCCTCTAAAATTCTCAACCAACTTCAACGTCATCTGCGCCCCTTTGTTCATTATCTCCACCGGAATCGTCGATTCCTCGTCAATTCCCATCCATGTCATCACTGCGGTGAATCCAGACTCGACCACTGATTTTCCCTGAATCGCGAATGTCTCATCCCCGCATTTGATTCTGAACATTCTTGTATATAAGAATTTGTTTGAAAAAAAAAAAGACCAACTTGACAGTGGTTATCTCATAAATGCAGGGTTTCATGAGAGTAGCAATGAAGTGTTGAGCGACATAATCATAAATCCTCGCGTGATCTGAACAAATCGCGTTAAGTCCCACAATCTACAATTCGATTCTCAAAAACCTCCCGATAATTGGCCATTCGATGGCTTCATTGGGGTAATTGGCGGATGATCACCTTTATCAACGCCACCTTTCGGCTTCTTGATGCCTTCAGCAAGAACCTGAATTAATATACTCAAATTATTGAATTTCAATTTTTGAAAAATACCTGATTCACAATTTCTCCCCATTTCCGATTGCTCGTTTGGGTCCGAAGGGTCCCAACAAGATCGAAACTCAATGGATAGGCGGTGGTTTCAGTTCTTGGATACGAAATATAACCCTTGAAATGCATTTTTACAATATTCAAATTCGCTACAGTCATACCTGAGTGTATAAAGCTTCGGCGACATGCATTGTTGTGGCGGGACTCAATCCCAACGAGCTACTCGCCACCCTCATCAGCTCGACTGTGTTCAATGCGCACGGCTTCTCCTTCCTCGCCTCCTTCTTCGCAACATCAACAACGTGGGCGATTTTCGTGCGTTTGATGCGATCGAGAAAAAATTTCGCGACGTCGACGTCGAAAATTCGACCGCGAGACCATTCCGGTGATATGGGCGGCGCGTCGCCGCACACCCACGAGCTTCTAATAACCCAATACGATTCGGGCTTGAATTGCACAATTTGATCATGACGCGTCACACAGAAGCCAAGTGTCGGCGTCTGACAAGGGCCATACGATATGACATTGCTATCGAGATCGCCATATTTTCCCTGAAAAAAAAGTGAAAATATCCCAAAACAGAATGAAACCGGTCCGAACTGTTGCGTCAAGTGTGTTTACACATATAGCAATCTACCGTAACCGTTTATCAAAATAAAACATTTCACCTGGAAAAATTTAGTTTGAAATCGCGTAAAAGAGCATCCAATTCTCAAATCAAGCTCTTGTCGAGCATCCACCGACAATGATATATTCTTATCAGGTCTTCCAAGATTTCGCATAGCCGCTTTGATGTCTTTTTCTGTGATTGCCGAAAATTTAGCCCTAAACTCACCAAAAAATCGTGAAATTTTCAAAAGAAAATTGGAAAACCTATAAATATAATCCATATAATTTTGTTTCGACTTGAACATTGTGCTTCTAACAGCTTCAATGACTTCAAAGCAAATATTTTCGCCTTCCTTGTCGCAATCGAGCCACAAAACCAGATAGTCGGCGTTTTTGGCTTCAGAAGCGAGGTACTAAAAAAATTATGAACGATGGTTTTTTTTTAAGAATTTCCTCCTACATCGTTCATTTTCATTTTCGGATTTGCTTCAATTTTGTTCGTCGGCGCTGAATAGAGTTCCGACGGATCGACGCGCTCCCAATTATTGAATTTCGACGGAAAATCCAAACTCATGACATGTCCGCAGGTGCTGGTGACCTTAACAAATCATTTCGAGAGTTTTCCGGGAAAAAGATCCCACTTTGATCCAAGCATTTTTGCCGAGAAAATTACCCGAATATTCGCTGACCGAGCACGCATTGTTCCAACCTGAAAAACAATTCATTTCATTTTTTTCTAAAGCGAAAATCTTTTAATCTCAAATTCTGATTTTCTACTCCCAAATTTTTGGAAAATCTGGAAAAAAAACATCCGAGAATCATTTAAACGGAACGCAAAGGGAAAGTCAAATAAATCAGGTTAAAAATAAAATTTTTAAACGCTGCAGTAGGCGAATAGATTGACTATAGGAGAATTGACTTCAAGAACATATCGAATTCGATCATTTTCCACTTCGACCGGATGAAATTTAGAAAAAAAAACAATAAGAAATTATTTTTAGAACATTTTTTTCGCAATACCTACCGTTTTTATTGACGTTTATTATTATTATTTTTTTCATTCAAATACAGTTACATTCAATTTTGCAGATATTCTATTTTCGAAGAACTCAATGCTATTTGCATTTTGAAATTTTCGATATCGTTTCATCTAGAAGAGAATAAGCTAAATTTCATTCTTTTTTTTTCGAATAAAATTTCGGGAAAACAGCGGATTTTCGAATATGTTTATTTTTCAAAGCCAAAAATTGGCCATCTTCGGAATTAATTGACTTTTCTTGAAAACTCAAAAAAACAAAACTCATGCCTTTCCGTTTCGTCGCTTTTCCATCAGAGAGAAGCTTGGCGATCGATTCTGCGAGCATCGGCTTCTCAGCCACCATAAGCACAGTAATCGTCATTCCATAAAATTCTGAGCATGTATGGGTGATAATAAGATGATTAATATAGGAGGTAAAAAGCGAATAAAAATCGAAGGAAATAAAAATCATTCGATGTGTCAAAATAAAGTGCATTCGATTTCTTTATGCATACAATTATTTTCATGAAAAACCCCAGAGGAAATTTAAAGATTTGAAGAAAAAAAAAGAAACAAAAGAACGGTTAGAAACACAATAAAGCGTATTGTAAGTGGTTATTATTGCTACATCATTCCTAAAAATGCGATGTTTGACCAAATTAGAATAATTTTGGCCGATGAAAACACGAAAAGCAAATCATCTTGGCTGGGAAGGATGGGCAAAAAAAATGGAATTTCCGGTTAAAAATGTCTTGTTTTCGCGAGGAGGATGAGGAACGAAGGCAAGAATACAACTCATTTTCGAAACTTTTGAAAGAACCCACATACAATTATTTAAAGGAGCATATAGCAACAATCAAATGAGTAAAGCGTTATTTTGTACATTCATTGCCGATTTTCAGGGGTCACTTGAGCCGGTTGAGATTGTTGTTGGACAACAGCGGGCACAGGCGTCTGAACTTCCTGAGGTTGGCTCTGAAAAAAAAAACGCAGGAGAAAATTAGCACATTTCAACAATCGTTCAAATTCCCGAATAATGCCCGCACATGAAAATCTAGTTTTCGGTTTCTTTGCTTGCCTACCATTCTCTACCAATTCAAAAATTTTTCTCGTCGAGACGCATTTAAAGGCGCACACTTGCGTTTAATACACGCTCACCTTGATTTGTTGAATTTGCGTTTGCAAATTGCGCATATGCGGCGACGAATGACTGTTGCTCGCCATGTTCGACGAGGCCGCTCCGCCGTCGACATACATTCCGGCGACGCTGACCGCACGGCGTGTCGGCATTGGATGCTTCTGCATCTGCTGGCGAACGAACGCGCCTAAAATTGGGACATTTTCGATCTTTGTTTTTGGATTTTTGTAAATTCTAAACAAAATACCAGCTTGATCGATCATTTCCTGACTAACATTCTGCCGATAGAAGTTGCATTCATATTGGTATTCGCGTAGCTGAAAATTGGCAATTTCAATGAAAAAAAAACTGCGTTCAAACCTGATATTCAAGCTCGGTGATATTACTTTTCAATGCGTCGATCTCCTCGCGCACCGCATATGTCAAATGGGTCTTCACAAGTTCCATCGCTTGTTCGATTTTGTTGTCGATCGGCATGAGGTGAGGGGTCAGACTCGCCTCGGTCACCGTTATCACCGAGTTCGGCTCATCGGTATTCAATAACGGCAATTTCGGCAAACCAGTGTCCTGCAAATTCGCGACACAAAAAATGATTGAATTTGTCGGAAAATTTAGCAAGGACTGGTGTTTGAATTGCCGGCTTGGGTCTTGTATGGAAAAAATCTTAGAAGCAAATTTTGCTTTATTTAACCAACAAAATATGAAAGCGCATAATTTTCTATGAATTTTGATTATTTTCAAGTGTCAAATGACAGAGTATAATCACATTATATTTTATGGGCCCAATTAATTTGAAGCTCGCGCAATTCTAATTTTTTGCTCATCTCACCTTTGGCGTTCCATATGGCGTTGAATGTGGCGCGTTTGGCGACGGTGTAATCGGAATTCCACAAGCCTCAATGCTGCTAACACTGCTCGCCACCTCGCGAATCGATTCCATATTATTCTCAGTGGTGGTCATCGTTGAGTTGTTGATCGAATTATTATTGTCCAATTCCTACAAAAATTGAGTAACGTTTTTTTCTCGAAACAAGTCGTTCTTAAAATGCAGAATTTGATAAAATCTAAATATCGAATGTGTAATGTTGTTCAAAATTCCCACAAAAATATTCTCACAAATTGACAAAAAATAGAGAGAACGAGCAATTTTCAACGCGTGCCGATGAATAATCATAGTTTTGGCGTTCAGACGTCCTTAAAAAGAAATAAAAAAAAAAAGAAAACTCACTGATCGTTTGACCGGCGATGGCGAGACTGTAATCATTATCGATCTACTCAAACCCGCATCCACGTTGCCGCCGGCGGACTCTCTCGTATCAATTTCGAGCGCTTTATGCGCCGATTCCAAAGCGTTTTCCACGATTTCAATTTTCGTCGTCTCCATCGCATTTTTGACGACTTCGACTTGGAATTTCTTCGATTTCGGCTGCTCAACACTAACGTCCGCAGAACTCTAAAACAAAATATTTGAGTCGAAACTAAAAAAAAAAAATGAGGCTTCTCGATTGAAAATATACGGATCGCGCTGAGAGCCACTCTAGTTTGGTCTCGTTCCGATTTACAGTGGGGGATATTTAGCTCATGTGTGGAGTATATAATCAATCTTTTGAAAATGTTACTCCCCATGCATTCTTATCTCCATCAGACCCCCCCCCCCATCTCACGCCCCAAAACACCATACCTGTGCTGGTGTACTATTAGCCGATAATTCGCTTTCCGGAACGGTTTGAACTTGAAAAATTTTCGGCTTCGATCCCATATTTTCCGAATACGTTTGCGAAACATCGACATTCGCCATCATCGAGCTATTCGATCGCTGGAAAATTCCAAATGTTAATTTTTTGTTTTCACAAACTCAATTACAAGATGTTTTTGCCCCCAATAAAAACCACAAAATAGTCAATCTGATAGAAAAACGTCGAATTTCTCGTTTTGAATTCAAAAAACTCGTGCACCCACCTGAAGTTTTGCGCTATCATGCGAGAATTTTCGAACCGGCGGCTGATTCTCGGTCACCACCGGCTGCACCTGAACAACAATTATTCATTCGAGACCGATTTTGAGAAAAAAAAAATGAAAAATACCTGGAAATTTTTCGCCTTCTGATTACTACACCCCGCTGTGGATTGACTAGCAAACGGAATCGATTCGGTTATCATTCCGGCGATAACACCCGGCTGCGAGATCGTTGACGGCGGCGTGTTCATCGGCGTCGGCGGCACCACCGATCCCATCTCCCTGTTCGACACCATCGCGCCGAGTTGCTCCAACGCGATCTGTTTGACGTGATCGAATTCCATGTTCACCGGCGATGCGCTTCCGGACGATTTTCGTACAATCGTGACGCCATTCTTACGCGTGATCACCACATTCTCCTTCATAAACTCCTTCTCAGCGTCTAAAACACAAAAAAATCGGGATCGGGGTTATCATATAATGGCTCACTATCAGCATTCGACGCTGTCGCCGGCAGCTCATCCTTGCCGACCGACCGCACTAATTTCCGAGTTACCGTAATCCTAAAATAGTACAATTGAAAGGAGCATGTCTATAAAGAAGAAGAAGAAAAAGCGATCATACTTATTCGGATTCGGTTTTTTCTCTTTCGATCCGCCTTTATCAAATTCCAAAGTTTCGGCGTATGGTCCCACTGAGTCACGGCATTTCCAGCGTCCTCTGAAACATTAATTATAGGCAATTAAGAGTGGGCGGGCAATAAATTAAAACGAACCGTGTGAATTCACCGGGAACGGGCACAAATTGAAATCTCGACGGCTTCGGCTGAACAACCTCAACAGAAACGGCCGCCTCGCCCATTACCTGCAATGAAAACAAAAATAAAAAATCATATTTTTAAAAAATTCAAAAGAAAGATATAAAAGCGTTAAAACGCGGTGGAAATTCCCAAATATGGGTTGAACAGTAAAAAAAACAAGATTCATTTAACAACAAAATCAACAAAAATTGGTTCAACAAGGATTAGTTCATCTAAATGATATCGGCTTCTCAACAATCGGCGGCCATTCGACGTCGACTTTCTCGACGTCAAGCTCCAGAATATCGACTTCGCCGTGTTCGACATTCAACAATTCCGCCAACGAAGGCCGAGTTCGCCCGAAATCGCCGTGTACGAACTCCTTGATGTAGGTGCCTGCTTGGGTTTCCATTCTGAAAGCAGCTTGTTTTCAATTCGGCGGTCAAATTCCGCATTTAACTTTTTTTTTTGTTTTTTAACAGTTATGAAGCTCAAATTTATCACATTTCCTCAAAAATACTTCTCATTTTTTTTCAGAATTTTTTAAAATTTCAAAAAAAACCTACCTAACAAGGAAGTGGTGCGAATCGAGTGGCATAAACTCCATGCTAAACACTGTGCGCGGTCTATCAAGAAGAGATCTTCGCTTCAGGACCCGAATCGGCGTTTTTTGAATAATCTTAACCAAAAATATTGAAAACGAATAATTGAGGCGAAAATAAAACCTCTACGGGTGCCATTTTTTCGGCTTTCTCGAAAGTTTCTTTGGAGATTGGCAGGATACTGTAGCAATACGCTGTATATTGCTTCTTATTATCTTAAAAGAAGTATTAGTGTGGATATAATAGTTGAAACCAAACCTTCCGCACCCAGACTCAGCTTCTCCGCAACATCCCGGTGAACTCTGGTCAAAAAATTCACTTTAATATCCTTTTGCTGATTAATCTTCTTCTCAACAGATATCAAAGTCGGCAAATAATTCAATCTGAATCTCAAATTGCATTGGAAAATTGAAAAATCGCCTTGGTACCCTCTAATAGGATTGGTGATTCTGCAATTGCGAAGCTCGACGACAAAAGGGCGGCCAGTTCCGAGCATGCGAACATCGATGTCCTCACGTCCCGAGGTGACGAATCGGCTATCGGTCGCACCAAATTCCTTTTTAAGAATATCGCAAACCTTTTCTGAAACCTAGGAAATCGTCATTTCTTTTCGGTACATCGTTATATTGATACCGAATTTCCGGGCTCTCGTGGAGCATCCTTGTCTTCGCTCCACGGAGATTGCGGCAGACATCTGCATTTTTCGTTTAAATTTTGCTTTAGTGGCAATTTTTGACCACAAAAACTATGAATTTTAGAAAATTGGAAAGACGACAATGAAATCGAAAATATTTTTTAATTCCGACATTCGAAAAAGGTGCATTAACTAGTAAGCAAAAACCAAATTACCTTGAAAATTTGCAATATCGTCCCGCAATATACACCGGATCTCGCTCGAAATCCAATCGAAATGTGCATTTTTTTGAGGGCGACGCGAATTTGTATTTTCTAGGCGACAAATTTTATATTTTCGTCAACATCTTCAGCGATTTACATGGCATTTTCAATGGTGATCCTGCTCGTCACATTTTGGAGCTGCTGTTTTGAGCATTCGGTGGGCTCTTCTATAAGAATTTCAATAAAATATTTCAAAACAAAAATAGAGAAAATTACCTTTATGGTCATATCTCCTCTTTTTTCCTTGCCGAAAATCGTTGGGAAACGTTTGCCTCAGAAATTCCAAATCATAAGCGGCGAACTCGTCCTGCTCGAAGGTTATCATCAATTGAAGATCCGAATTCAGCGTCGGACGCTTTCCAGAGAACTGAATCCAGTGAAATAGCAGACAAAATTCGGAAAATTTGCTTACCGATTCCAATTTTTTGATGTAAGCATCAATATTTCTGATTTTGAATGGCACTGTGACCAGAGTTCCATGAAAATCAGTACGAATTCGTGAAATAAGAATTTCTCTGAAATATGCGATTGAAAAACATCTCGAAATTCATGAAATACCTTAATGTTTGGGAGGTTGGAAGGTTCAATGCTAAAATAAAACTTTTCGAATCATATGGAAGGGCATTTAGCGCTTTTTGGACAGCTTCTCCTACCTAAACCCACATTTTAATGTTTTCAATTTAATTCTCATACCTCATCGATCATTTCCTTGTCCAGAATGCCAAAGCAAAGCATGCATTCATAGGATTTTTGGGCGAGTTCGATATTCGCCGCATTTTCGCCAGCAATCTGACGACTACACAATTCACATAGACATAAATGAATTGGATCTACATTCATACTAAATAAAAACGATGAAACTTGCGGAAATTCACGCGAAAAACGGCTAAAATTATGAAATCAACCGGAGCCGAAAAATGCCAAAAACTTCTCGTCCGCAATTTAGCGTCGCGTGTTTGCACACAATACACCGCGAATTTTAAACACCGATTTTCCAATTTCGTCATTTATTCGACAGAATTCCTCAATGTTCGCCTTTTTTCAGAAATCATGAATAATACGGAAAAAGAGCGCGGCGGAATCGCTGACAAGGCCCTTCAGCTGATCTTTGAGATGAAACGCAACCCAGATGTGCTTCCGCCATACAATGTGGGTCATTAAAATTTCATGCGTTGAAGAAATTAAAATTTTAGGCAGAACTGGTTAGACAATGTCTTCAAAAAATCGACGAACTCTACAAATTGAATGCAAGAGTTGTGTAAGGAGGGATTCGCAATAGGAAAAAAAATAAATCGAGTTTCAGAGCTGACATGAGAGCCGGAAAGGCCAGCGAACACTCGCTATTACAGCCAAGAATTGTAGCAATGTATCATATTCGTGTAATTTTCAATTTTTTGTGGGGAAAATTTCGAAAAATTAATGTTTAGCGGTGCCTCTGCGCATATGTCAATGCGAGAAAAGATCGAATTCGATCATTTCGTTGGAAGTATGGAGGAGCGTTGCCAATATCGATCAGGGTAACATATAGTAAAATTTTGAGCTTAAAAAATAAGATATACAATGCTGAAAACCTTTTAAATCTTGAACTACTCATTTAAGGTTAGAAATTTGGCTGTAATTGGGAAAATAATTTTCCAAACTGTTTTCTGTAATCCGGAAAACTTCAAAATCACAGAAACTCATTTTTATGATGAAAAAAAGCAAATTATGATTTTTTTTTCAATTTCCTTATCTTATTTTTTTTTGTAGAACGCTCTTTGCGAGGCGGAAATCGAGTTCTTCAACGAGTATTCCAGTGCGATGGCGAATTTCCAAGGGAATCTCGGCGACATGGGCGTCAATCTTCTTCTGCACACCGAGCCGCCCAAATCGCTTTTTGTGCAAGTTCGAGCACTCGAGAATTATGGAGAATTCGAGACGTCCGATGGAACACTCGTTTATTTGATGAAGGATAGTTTGGTAAGTAAATATTTTATTAGAAAATGTAGCAAAAAAAGTTTGAAATTGTTTAAAAATCTCAAAAATTCATTTTTAAAAACTCTAAAAATGAAGCGTCTTGCTAATTTGAACCCGTACTTGAAATTGATCAAGTTGATCGAGTACTCTAAAACTATTTGTCTAAAACAAACAATTTCGACAAATGTTCGCCGCTCGTATCAATTTTTGCGAATAAAGAACGCTTGTTTAATTGAAAATCACAAAAATCCAGATTTTCTCATTTTTTTCCCATAAAATTGCGATTTTTGGACTCTGCGTTAAATTTTTTTAGTTACCTTATCAATTATTGTTGGCGAAAAAAAATTTCGCCGAAAAGTAATTTTTTGATAGACACGATCGTAAAATCGAGCTCAAATGATCAACAATTGGCCAATATAGATTGATAGCAGTGTTTAACAACCAAAAACCATATTTGGCAGAATGATACCGTAACCCGCGAGACGAATAGGCGGAACTGTTGAGAATTTTGGCGAATTGTTTGAATAAATTGGATTTTGGGTTGAAAAAAAATCGCAAAAAAAATTTCAGCGGATTACTCATTTCTTTAAATATTAGAAAATTCAGATATCATTTTTAATTGGCAATTAATTTTTTAACAAAAAATGAAATTATCGAAATTTCAAATTTGATTGTCCCAATAATGGTGTGAAACATATTGTCTCATTTTAAAGGCGCATATATATTTTAGTTCTGAGATAATCTCCACAAGCACTGAAGTTCAGGAACACAGTATCCTGAAAAACCGCAACTCCTTTTTTTTCCGCAAAGCTGCCAAATTTTCATTACTGTTGTCGAAAAATTTTTTTTTATTATTATTCTACATTTGTTTTTAAAGGCGCACGTGAGAAGATGCGCGTTTCACCTGTTACTGTAGCCTCGTTTTCAAATTGAATTGAGGAATATTCCCATAATAAATTGGCTCTTTATTTGTTGTTGATTGGATTTTTTCTCGCTTTCTACAACAATAATGATACTTTTTAGATTTTTCAACAGAAAAAAAAAACTTAAAAATCCCGAACTACAGTATCAGGTGCAATACGTGTAGAAAAATGAAAGGCACCCAAGTGTTCAAAATAGCACCATTAATGGTACCGTAACTGAACCGAAATTTGGATTTATAATGAGTCCTTAAAAATTCGCTGATTGATGCACCTTTAAGTTAAAGGGCTTTGAGATTTTCCTTTAAAAAGCTCTTAAATTTTCAAGTTTAAAGGCGCATTCCACTGAAGCGTTCGTGCGCGTGTTGTTAACACCCACAATTAGCCAAAGTACATACAACATGCTTGATCTTTTGTTTCTCATACTCGTGTATGTTTCTCATAGCACAAGAAAAAAAATGCTCGTGATATAACGCGAAACAAAAAGTCGACTCTGGTGCCGAGCAGCTTAATCATTCGCCGAATTTCGGTGAGCTGAGTTGCCAGTGACGAATTAGACCCCCGTCCCATTCCTCCACCAACCCGGCTGGGGCTCAACGAGAGACTCGCACAGCTGCTCAAAAATTTCACAAATTTCAAACATTTTTTTGTATGTGTGTGTGTGTTTTTTTCTTCCGATCGGCTCATTGTCATCAAATTGATTCGCGATTTCTTCCTTGTTCTCGATATCGCCGATTCGACCACGCCAACAATAAAAAAAAGGCAATAACATTTTTTAGTGCACCTAAGAACTTTACCGCCTTAAACAAATTTTGTGAATAATATGCAATGATAAAATTCTCAGACATTTTCAGAGAAAAAGAGAGAGAGAGTGAGAGAGAGAGAGCGGTCGTCTGAGTATTTAAATTTCGAAAAAAAAACACCGCGTTCCTCAGTTTTTTTTCGACCGCGCGTCTTTCGGCGAAATTTTGTTGGCAATAGTATTTTTTAATCGAAAATCATATTTCCCGATATTCATTGACGCCTTTAAATGGGTCTTGAAGCCGAAAAAAAAATCGTAGGTGGTGTCGATTTATGAATCACAATTTTCTTCTTGTTACACCAAAAATGGGTTCTCTTTTCTGCTTTTTTTCTTCAAACCCTCAAATTGTCTGCAGCTATATGAATTATCGATTTAAAAAATATTTCTTTTTATTTTGTCGATCGAGCGGCGGTGGTGTGCGTCGGTGCGAGTTCAAAGTGTGATTTTACGACCCTTAAAAGGGTCGGCGAGAATTGATATTTTTAGTTTGATCGTTCGGACAAAGTCGTTTTTTTTCTCAATAAATGAAGGCCGCATTTCCTCCCAGCTTCTGACTCACTTCGGAAAGGCCACGGAATGATTAGGAAGGCGGGCGGGTCCTTCCTTAGCAAAAAACTGATTTTAACTGCCAAACGTTGCTGAGTTTGTTTTACATCCCATATGACATGTTTCCTTGTGGGTTACTGTAATTTTCTAGCATGTCTTACTTTAGGGTTGCCTTTTTTACCCCCAAAATTAGACGTGAGAAAATGCAGAATTTCACACGTCATTTTTTTTGTGAACATTTGAAGTTTGACGCCTGAAAAATATGAATAATCGATTCAATTAGAATATTTTTGTTAACGTGTTTTACGAGAAAAAAATCCTTTTTTTTCGGTCGTTTGGTTAAAAGAAATTTTATCACATTTTTTTCTAATTTCCGGTTGAATAAAAATCCAGATTTATAGAATAATTGTTAAACCTGCATTTGTTTCGCAATCTCTATTTTTTTTAAATTCAAAATTGTTTTAAATTATCGAGGGGGGGGGGGTGAATCGAAGTAGAATTGCGGGACCCTTTAAAGCATGCATGATCCCGAGAAGACCAATTTCGAGAATCTAGTTTGAAGGAGGCGTTCCCAATGAGTCAGCCACCCGGGAAAAAATGAGTACAAATAGAAAAAGAAAATTCGTCATTGTGATTTATAATAAATATTTTAGCACTCGCTTCCCCGTCAAGACTGCGAAATGCTCATTCGTCAAGGCGTCCTCGAAATCTCTCACTAATTACCACCAACCAATTACTTCCGTATTATCAATCGGTGTTGATCTGTTCGGATCGCATCAAAATTATTTGTCGAATTACTCACAAGTTTTGATTTTGTCTCGTCGTGGGGGTGGGAGGGACTCTCATCTATTTGCTCAGTTTATAATTGTTGTTTGAAAGTCGCATTAGAATCGAGCCTTCCCATTTTTTTCTTGTGTACATTACAGAATCCAATAAAAACAGGCTCAAATCGGTTTGTGGATCAATTGGGTTTAGGCAATTTTTCGATTCCAAAAAAACACAACAAAAAAACGCACAAAAATGCTCATTTTTTTGATGTGCCTTTTTTCGTCAACTTATTCGGCCAACAATGACATGGAAATGGTTTTTGTGCAAACGGTGAGCCTCTAGATTTCGTTTTCGTGCCAAGACACCGCTTTCTCGATGTTTCAGTTTTTTCGACACGGCGATCGCGCAGCCCTCTATGATCATTTCCCGATTTCCGTTGAGGAATGGGAGGAAGCGGCCGGAGGAATTGGCGAATTGTCACCGGTTCGTTTCATCTTCTTTTTTTCCGGAAAACTTCATCCCGGTCGCCGCTTTTTTTTCTAGATTGGCCTCCAGCAGACAAGAAAATTGGGGAAGGCTCTGAGGGAGCGGTATATCAGCGATCTCAAATGGCTTTCAAAGACCTACAAGGCAAAAGAGGTAATGCGCCTTTAATTTTGGGGGGAGGGAGTTTGGATTCTCGAAATTTCGGTTAGAATCGTAATTCAAATTTAAATTTAAACACTCGCAGAAATGTACAAATTACAGTAACCAGACCTACAGTAACCTTTTCTTTGTATTATTTAAAGGAACACGCAAAAAAATTTGTAAAGGGTCTTTGAAGTGAAAAAAAAAAACATATTTTTGTAAGCAATTTTATTCTTTGGTTTTGATTACTTGTAGTACATGTTTGCCAATAAGCTCATCGGCAGTGTTTAATAACATTGACAAACGAAATCGGCGAGCTACTAACGAGAAAAAGAAAAGACGAATGGTTTTTGTTTTCGGGAGAAATTGAAACCTATATGCGTTTCCAGAAGTATATCGAAGCAAAAATTTTTTAAAAGTTAACTGAGATCGAAGCTTCAAGAGACCCAAGTCTGGAGATTCGAATGATATAATAGCCGCACCACAAAGAGCTTTTTTTGAAATCGAAATTAGTTTTTTTTTGTTTTCCAATAGAGAAGGATTTAAATTTCCGCGGTGCGACTTTTGGTTTTTTCACGATTCCAATCTGCGGACAATTTCAGATCTACGTTCGCTCGACAAACGTGAATCGCACAATAATGTCGGGAAATTCGGTGTTTTCCGGCATGTACACGACGGCTCAATCTCAGAACGACGGTAAATGAACGGAATGGATCATCTCAAAAATTTGGAAATTATTTGCAGGAATCATTAGCATGATACCAGTTCATGTTGAGGACGAGCCATGTGTGAGAATTTTTCATTTGGTGACATGAATAGATTTTTAAAACTCATATCGGAAACCTTAATAACGAGATGCTGGTTGAACGAAAAAAAACTTCGGCCACGGCCAGATTTCTCGAATCCTACAGTATCACTGAATCTATTAAATCGCGACAAAAATTGTGAAATATGTTATAGAAAAAAATGTTGCATTCAATGCAAATTTTGGGAAGAAAATCCAAAAGAAAAAATATTATCGCAAAACGATTTCGTCTGTGATTCACACTGACGCGATATTGCACACATTTCAATCAATTTTACGTGAAAATAGTTTTTGAAATAGCGCAATTAAAGCATTGCTCAAATACCTCCTTAATTCTCATAAATATGTACATTAATCTATTTTAAAGGGTGTCACCGAGAAATGCGTGTGCAAACGGAAAACCGAGATTGAGACGCTTCGACGAAATTCGACCGTCTTTCTCAAATGGTTCGGAAATCCGCAGGTAGGCCCAAAACATTCTCACTCACCCGTCATCGATGGGCGAATTTTCCAGAATATCGGCTTCGGTATGAATATCTCAAAATGGTACAATGTGAGCATCGAGGATACGGTATTGGTTCCGGACAGTTTGACGTGTCAGGTAAACTAATTAATTGCTTCTTAATTGCCCCATTAATTGATCGTCAAATTAATGCAGAGGATCCATTTCAACGATACGCTCTATGCGAAAGCGCCGTGGTACAACGAGGAATTCTATCGAGCGTCGCAAGAATGGTACAAGCCGCAGAAAGCGCAACACGCCGGCGTTTACGGTATCCGATGAAATTTATATTCGTGAGGACCATTGAAAATTTATAGGATCCGAAGAGCCGCCGATCGTGAACGGCATCGACGTGCAGGCCGAATTGCGACGATTGCAAATCCCAATGTTGGCCGAAGTCTACGATCGCGCGATGATGAAATTTCAGTGCTACCGTAATCCGACCAATTGTTCCGAGTCTGTCAACAATCTCAAATTTTTCGCCTACTCGTCGGTACTCATGAGAAAAATCGCCAAAAGCGAAATTTTGCCCGATTCATTTTCAGCACGACCGAACCATGTTCATTTTGATGGGTCTTCTCGGCGTCGAGGAATTGGTCGACACCGAAGTCGGATGGCCCGATTACACCGCCACGCTTGTGTTTGAGAATTTCGTCAAGAATGGGACCGACGACAATTATTTCCGAGTAGGACCCGACATCAATGAGTCATCGATTTGAAAAAAAAAATGTCTATTCAGCTTCTCTATCGCGCTCATCCCTTCGAGACCACATTCCAAGTGGTGACGCAAAAGATCAAAGACTGCGATAATCAGGAATATTGCTCTATGGAGGTGCTCAGAAATATTACGGATACTTATAAAACCGATATGGACATTGACACGGTAATACAATTGCGAGTCGAACCCCCCACCAAAAAAAAAGAACACTTGAGTCAATATTGATTTGTTTCAGATGTGCAACACGCCAATTCAAAAATCCGGCAATTCTCAGCGTAATTTATTATTTCTCGCAAATACCCTAATTGTATCATTTGCCAAGCATTTCGTGTGATATAATTAACTCAGTTGTTACGGTTAAATCGCTAGTACAATTAATGAACATTTTGAAATTTAAAACGTGAGTTAGTTTCGAGGGAGTACGGTAAACGCTGCGGTGTGTGCACACATACACAAGAGTTGACGCGCAAATACGGATTTTGAGAAAATTGTCATTGTTTTCTCTTTTTTTTTGAGTTATTGCTTACTACTATGTTTCATAACTATGTATTTTTTGTTGAAGATTTGTTTTATTTCAATTCTCTTCCGAGTTATATATATTGCCGATTGCAGACTAATATGTTGTGCGTTCATCGTTGCTGATTCAATATTTTAGATAAATTCATATATTATTTTCCGCGGACCACGTTTTATAATAGATATAATCGTTTTGAGGCTCACAATGCACGACGGAGCGCACAAAAAATTTCAAAATGTTCATTAATTGTACTAGCGATTTAACCGTAACAACTGAGTTAATTATATCACACGAAATGCTTGGCAAATGATACAATTAGGGTATTTGCGAGAAATAATAAATTACGCTGAGAATTGCCGGATTTTTGAATTGGCGTGTTGCACATCTGAAACAAATCAATATTGACTCAAGTGTTCTTTTTTTTTGGTGGGGGGTTCGACTCGCAATTGTATTACCGTGTCAATGTCCATATCGGTTTTATAAGTATCCGTAATATTTCTGAGCACCTCCATAGAGCAATATTCCTGATTATCGCAGTCTTTGATCTTTTGCGTCACCACTTGGAATGTGGTCTCGAAGGGATGAGCGCGATAGAGAAGCTGAATAGACATTTTGTTTTTCAAATCGATGACTCATTGATGTCGGGTCCTACTCGGAAATAATTGTCGTCGGTCCCATTCTTGACGAAATTCTCAAACATAAGCGTGGCGGTGTAATCGGGCCATCCGACTTCGGTGTCGACCAATTCCTCGACGCCGAGAAGACCCATCAAAATGAACATGGTTCGGTCGTGCTGAAAATGAATCGGGCAAAATTTCGCTTTTGGCGATTTTTCTCAAGAGTACCGACGAGTAGGCGAAAAATTTGAGATTGTTGACAGACTCGGAACAATTGGTCGGATTACGGTAGCACTGAAATTTCATCATCGCGCGATCGTAGACTTCGGCCAACATTGGGATTTCTCAGGCAAATCAAATAAAATATTTTGAGAATCAAATATTCAGTGATAAACTCTAAAATATTTTGAGAAATTCTAAAGTCTATTGATACTTTCTAAAACTTATTGAGAATCAATAAATTTTAAAAATTTGGAATTTGTAAATTAAATCTTTTGAGAAAGTTAAATCTTTTGAGAAAGTGTAAAGTATCTCAATATATTGTGAGACTTTAAAATTTGAATAGGGCCCTTATGACTTCCACTGACGCAATTTGCGGCGTCTCTTTTTAAGATCTTCTAAATTCCAATCAATAATTTATGTTTTTGATGTTCCTTCCGTTTTTTTTAGCTTTTTGTAATAGTTTCTTCACTTCACTGATGGACGTATTCATGAAATGCAAGTTTTTATAATAAATGTTTAACACTACCTTAAATCTGCATTGTTTTACATGCTGAATTTGAAACAGTTGTGTCTAAACATGTCATTGCATGAACAGGTTCATGAATTTTAAAAATAAGCACAATTATTACAATTAATTACAATTATACTTCAGTTTCTAATGATTTCGATATTTTAGAAGATCGGGAAAAGTGTGGAACAAACATTCCAGAAACATTGGCCGATAGATTTAAGAAACGAGGTAAATACAGCAAATTCAATGAGCAGGTGCCCATGTGGATCACGGCCATGGATATTTTCCACCTTTTTCACGAGGGAACACGTATAATAAAAGGTACTTCAATTATGTCTCTCCTTTTTCAGCATTTAAAAATTGAAGATTGTCTTTTAGAAGTCTTCGTTAAAAACGAAATAAATATTTTTCGATGCGAAGCTATTGATGTGAAAGCGAGACTGCCATCTTCGGTAAAGTCGCTATCAGGAAAATTCAATGACATTAATAGGTCCGAAAAAGCTAGTGTAAGTTAATTTACCACTTGCAATTATCATCCTTTGAAGATTTTTGAAGTGAAAATTGTTTCTAACGCCATGATCGGAACCATCCCTCCGTTAGGTTCAGCTGTTGTGTTGCTTATACATGCTTGCTACCGATGGATGGTGTCACCGACTCGCTTAGTTACAAATACAACATTACCAAACAAAGTAATATGGGATCGTTAGCTATGTACATAATGGAAAATTTTTATTTCAGATCGCAGGTATTTGCAAATTATTAGAAATTCTAATTTGAGATGGGGCGCCTCAATTGTTTTCTGGTTCAAAAGTGCACGTAAGTCGTTTTTTTTGCAATTTTAAGAGTTATTGAACGTTGTAGCATCATGCTATTGTCGTTGATATAAGAAATAATACTAATGATTACTGTCTTTATTGTTTCAGCAACTTATATACCATTTGTACAGTAATGTCATGGTCAGCTGTCGGCAATAAGCACGCAAGCGCATGAGCACATTTATCACGTTATCAAGAGAAACATGTGCTCGGAACAGACAAACGGGATTGGATATAGTATTTTGAGAAAGTTAGACTCATTCAGTTATTTTTTAAAACTGGCAATTTTCAGTTATAAACTATATCACGAGATTGTGACTTCATTGAAAATGCGTTTCAACGCGAATCCGGATTTAATTAAGAAGTCATTTTATCGCAAAGAACTCATGAAATTAATCGAAAAACGACAAATTCAATCATCAAAATTTGTAAGTTCAACATTTTCTTTCAATATATGCAACGAATTCCTTATAGCAACGTTGTGCGTCATTCGCAGAAAAAGGAGAAAATGCGAAAAGGATAAATTGATTCATTTATTTTTTTTTCTGATTTTTATTATTAATATATTCATTTCGCATTAATATTGTAATAAATGAAATGTTCATACATATTCAATTATTATGGATGTTATTACATTCTATTTGTGTGAAAATTGCTCGATAACGTATGATATTACATAATATTGGACAGAGTTTATTGAGAACAATCTAAAATTTATTGATATATTCTAAAGTTTATTGAGACAAATCTAAAACTTATTGATAAACTTTAAAGTTTATTGAGACAAATCTAAAACTTATTGATAAACTTTAAAGTCTCACAATATTCATTGAAACTTATTGATAAATTCTAAAATCTTATGAGATTTCCTAAAGTTTATTGAGACAAATCTAAAATATTATAGAGACACGTTAGCCTCTCAACGAACCTCATAAGATTTTAGAATTGTCTCAAAATATTTTTTTTCATTTGCCTGAGTGTATCATTTGCCAAGCATTTCGTGTGATATAATTAACTCAGTTGTTACGGTTAAATCGCTAGTACAATTAATGAACATTTTGAAATTTAAAACGTGAGTTAGTTTCGAGGGAGTACGGTAAACGCTGCGGTGTGTGCACACATACACAAGAGTTGACGCGCAAATACGGATTTTGAGAAAATTGTCATTGTTTTCTCTTTTTTTTTTTTCTTGAGTTATTGCTTACTACTATGTTTCATAACTATGTATTTTTTGTTGAAGATTTGTTTTATTTCAATTCTCTTCCGAGTTATATATATTGCCGATTGCAGACTAATATGTTGTGCGTTCATCGTTGCTGATTCAATATTTTAGATAAATTCATATATTATGTTCCGCGGACCACGTTTTATAATAGATATAATCGTTTTGAGGCTCACAATGCACGACGGAGCGCACAAAAAATTTTGGCAGACATGATTTGGATCGATTTGGCTGCGTATCAAATACCTGCGCAACGGCAGTAATCACTATAATGGATTCGTGAAGAGGATTGCACGGCTGACAAGGTCTACTGGATCTCGCAACATGACTGGGATCACTAGTGCATTGTCCGTATGGAGTACACAGGCAATTTGCGGCCGGCGCGCGATTTCAACAAGAATCATCAAAATAGAACCAAATTTTTCGATTTTTTTTTGACAAAAGAAAATTGCAAAAAAAAACAAACAACCTTTTTGTCGAACGGTGAAGCCGAAGGAATCAGCGGGAAGCCGAGCACGTCAATTTCATTTCGATGGACTCGCAAGAAATGAAAATCGTTATTGGGGAGATGAATCGAGCAATTGAGACGTGAACATTCGTTTAATTTGCAATTTCAATAGAGTTCAATGCGCCTTTAAAATGGTCTCGTATATTTCATAAAATAGCAATGTCGTAGAACGTCACTTCGGTCGTCTTATGGACCGGTTGAAAATGTTCACCTCATCATTTATTCTTAATAAGGGGTCTACAAAATAAAAGTGCTTTCGAGGTACAACAATATTGGATTTTGTTGGGTCTCGTGGTGGCCTCAAATATTGTAAACTGGATAATCCACCAAATCCAACAATGATTATAATATTTAGAACAAAAAAACAATGAAAATATGAAATTTTCTTTTTCCCATTTTTTTGAAAATGTCCGCAGCTTTGTTTTCACTTAACTACTCTTTTAAATGACTTTGAAAATTTCAAGCGAAAACAAGAAAATCGTTAATTAAAGGCGCATGCCATGATTTTTGATTTTAGTCTTAAAATAATTTTTTCTTTAATTTTTCAATTAAATTTTTTTATTAAATTTAAATTAAATTTTTTTTGATTTTAGTCTTAAATTATAAGTTTGTTTCAATGATACAATTCAAAAATGTTTGTGATAATCAACAACAAAAAAAAAACCAACAATAATGGTAAAAATGAACGATGGGGGGTCTGAATCATGCAATATTATTAAGGCACGCCAATTTGGTGGCTTTGAAGGCCCCGCCAAAAATTGTTACAAATGGTGTGAATGCATTTTAGGTATAATTATGCCGTTTATAATAAACACGTATTCGGCGGGCTCCGGCTAAAGATTACGCGGAAATTCCCATAAAAATTGCATTAATTCGTTGAAAAACTCGGGCGCGCGCGTAATTTTGATTTTGAGTCTTATCGGTGGGCGTGTGTGTGCGCGTTTTTATTGGATATCTGAATTGGATTTTCGCGCTATTATTGCTAATATTTCCTAGTTGTGACATTCCTCTTCTTCTTCTTTTTTTTGGTTGCTGAAAAATTCAAAAATTTGCACTGTTTAATTTTATGAGCAGTGTTTCAGAAATTGAGGTGCTTTAATGCGAATAATATGCGCATTTTTTAAAAGAAAATTCCAAAAGTTTAAGAAAAAATTTTGTAGATGTGCAAACACTCTGGTAACGCAAAACCAATCGGATCCGAAAAATTACAAATCGGATCCGACAAAATTCGGCTCCGGAATCAACCCGATCCGATTGGTAATTCTACGGATAAGATTTGTAATTGCATCCGATTGGTAATTTCTCGGATCCGATTTGCATTTTTTCGGATCCGATTGGAAATTGTTCTGATCAGATTTGTTTAGATAATTCGGATCCGATTCGAAATTCCTTGGATCCGATTCGATTTTTGTATTATTTCAGATCCGATTGGTAATTTCGCGGATCCGATTGGTAAAATTTTCCAATTCGGATCCGATTGGTATTGAGTTACCAGAGCACACACACGCAACATTGCACAACTTTGAATATTTTTGAATTCAAATTTTTGGAAAAAAAATTGGCGCGCAATTCCAAAAATGTTCAATTTCATCTAAAAGATATCAAATTGATTTGGTTTCCAACGTTTCAATTAATTTTTGGAGCCTTGGAGATCGCCTTGTTAAGATGGTATTTGAAGACGGAGCTCTGTGAGCACCCACCGTCTGCATAGTAATTCCATCGGGCTATCAAACCTCAAACATTGGAAATTTCAACAAAAATTATAATAATTTTTATTAAAATTTTTTATTGAGAAAATTGGAACAAATTTGGGCATGCGCCTTTAATTACGGTATTCACCATTTTCAAAAAAATTCCTGGCGCGAAAAAATTTAATTTTTTGAATGAGCCTTTAAAGATTGTTTTCATCGTTGTTTCCCCATTTTTTATACTACAAAATTGTGGTTTTAATTATCACTATCGAATTGTTATCGGTGTGAAATGAACAAAAAAAAATGTTGATAAATTTTGAGGTGTCAACTTTCACGGGTTTTAAATCGGATAAAAATTGCAATCGCTGACTGTGTGTGTTAGTTGGGGACCCATTTCCAATAATTCTCTGTTTGAGTTTCGCATTTTTTTCGTCTCGTCGAGCACTCCAACTTTTCTTCATTCCTCTGTCAATACTGTTGGAGGCACAAAAGTTCTTCGATTAGTTTTAGTCTGCTACCATGCTACTCGAATTCTGCCGACCATCACTATAAATATTCGTCTAATAAGGAAATCTGGTCTTGTCGCGAACCTGCATTTCTGGAAATCCTTGAAAATCAATATTTTGATCCATCCCCACCCGCAGCCCGATTGGTGTCAAATCCGGTCCGGTCCAAAAACTTCACACATCAATGCGTTTTCGGTCGAGTTTGGCCCGAAATAACAAACAGAACAAAAAAGAAACGCAAATTATTCAATGTTGGCCAAAATTGGCACCCTTACAGCTCCACCTGCACCTGGCGCTAATTTGATGCCACGTGTTTCTTGCTTACAATTTTTCGTCTTTTCACCTCAATTCAAATCAAAATGGGAAAATGCATTTGAATGCGAAATGAGTTGAAAACAAATATTTTTTTGCGAATTGCTATTTATGCAAATTGGTGTTTTTGCCAATGAAATTTCAATTTTTTCTACAAATTTCCATCGAATTCAAGGATTTTCAAAAACATTTAATGTTTTCACGACCGCGCTCTTATACGGTGGTGCTACAGGGCTCCCAGTGTCTCTGGGTGGCGATATGCGAAAACTTTTCAATTTTTGCGCGAATGGTCGCTGACTCGACACCACGCCAACCATATTCTCTTTTGCTCAATTTTCAAACGTGACTAACTTTGCTCATTTCCCAAAATGTCATGCGGACCGTACGCACGCCCTCATTTCTAATTCCAACTCGCGCTACTGGTATAATTACTCTCTTAATTACCGCAACCCTAATTAAGTAAGAATTTTCTCGTTTTCAGACCATTTATAGCATGCTTGCAAAATTATGCCTAATCACCTTTATTATCTCACTGGTCAGCGGCGCCGATGTCTTAAATGGCACCATGAAGTTAATGCTGGTCCAATCAGTAATTAGTGGCATAATTAATGATTAATTAATTAAGGGTTAATTGCAGGTGTGGAGGCATGGCGATCGAGTGCCAACGGAAACCTATAAAAATGATCGATTTACTGAAGAATATTGGTATTACGGTGGTGGTGGCTGGGGACAATTAACGCCGGTTAATTGGACGTCGACTAATTAAGGGTAATTAAGTTGGGCGTTTTGCAGATTGGAATGAAGCAACTATACAATTTTGGCACAAAATTGAGGAAGCGTTACATTGCCGGAAAACCGTATCGGTTTTTGTCGGACACGTACAATCAGAAGGAGGTGTACATTCGATCGTCGGACAAAAATCGAACGCTGATGTCGGCGTTCTCGAATATGATGGGAATGTATGGAGGATATCAGCAGAATTACAATCGAGCAGGTTTCAAAATTTATAGTCGAATTCTTGCGCGAGAAAAATCAGCATGGCCGTGGTTCTAAAAATTCGGCCATCAATTTTCACGGCCTCCTTTTTGTCAACAAAAATACTCGAATTTTTCAGAAATTAAATTAAACTTGTTTCTTGATTAAAAAAAATTGGTAATTCTGAAACCTGTAGATTTTCTCAAAATTTCTGAACTGTCCCCAATAGACAAGAATGAATCATTTCAACGTCATGGCCTTGTTTTAAAACTTCGGCCATCCGATTAAAATCCCATTTACGTGTTTCTTTATTCCTAAATTTTCAAAGAAAAATGCAATAATTTGATTTTTTTTTTCAAATCAATTGTTTAAATTACAGGCATTGATTATCCGGACCTTCCCGGCTGGCCTCAAGGCTTCGTGCCAATTCCAATCCACACAATCGAGGAAGATTTCGATCATGTAAATTTTGAGTCTCTAAAATAATTTTTTTGAGTCAATTTTGAGTCTCTAATCTAGTGCAAAAAGTGTGTAAATTGCGAAAAACAAAAACTGACTAATATTACTGTAGCGTTGTTGGAATGTGTGCAAACACGGCGACGCAAATGCACATAAACTACATAGTAAGTAATTACAGTTGCTAATCGTCGACAACTATTGCCCACTTCACGACACGATTTGGAATCTCGCCAAGACCACCGACCAGGTCGACGGCTACTTCAATCGGCCCGACGTTGTGGCGCTGATGGGCAACCTCAGCCAATTCGCCGGCGAGGACATCAATCCGGAGAATCTGTGGATTCTGTACAGCGCGCTCAAAATCGAGAAGTTCCACTATCCGGAAGTGTTTCTGAATTTCACACCGTGGTACACGGATGAGCTCTACGAGCAAATCGACATCGTCAATTCGCAGGTTCAAGATTTTCAAGATGGATTAGGATTGGATAGTAAGTTTTGATTTTTTTAAAAAATAAATTTTGCCAAATTTCAAAATTAACTGCCTAAATCATTAAAGGCGCATATCTGCATTCAAAGAAAAAAACGTTCACCTGAATAAATTACGAATTTCAGACGTAATGGTGAAGGGGCTTGACATGGGAAAAATGTTGAAGAAAATTCGCGGCGGGACCCTATTGAATGACATTTACAATCGAATGGTCCGCAAAATCGACTGCTCCGGAAATACAACGAAGCCTTGTAGATATACGGAGAATTTGAAGTTTTTCGGATACTCTGCTGTAGATCAATTTTGCGCGAAAAAAAATTGGAATCTTAATTCTCTTTTTTTTCCAGCATGATACCACAATTTATGCCCTACTCTCGGCGTTTAATATATCGAATGCTGTCGTTTTGCCAAGAGGTAATTAATTGATTGGCGAATTTTTTCAGGTGTCGTAGAATTCGGTGTTTCGGTACGCAACACCCGCCCAGCGAGTTGCTCACATAAAATTTTTATTTTCTAATTTTTTTTTAAACAAAAATTTTCAAAAAAATGACAAAAAGCGGAATCGCTCGGTGCACTGCGTACCAAAACACGGAACTCTACGACACTTTTTTGAATTCAACATTCTTCAATATGATATAATTAAAACGCATTCAGGCTATCCGGACTACTCGGCCAGTGCTATAATGGAACTTTGGCAAGACACTACTAACAGCAAAAATTATTTCAAGGTATATTTTTCGTATTCATTTTTTAAATTGATTTTCGAATTCTTCAGTTGATTTATTATCGAAACGAAAATGACACGCTCAATAATGTAATTACTTCACGTGAGTTTCTTATTGCCATTCGCCAAATTTGGAAATTTTTCAATCGTATGCGCCTTTAAAATTTAAAAAAAAAACCATCCATGCTTTTAATTTTTAGCCCTTCTTTTAAAATTATTATTAGAAAAAAATAAAAAATAAATAAATAGGAATCAACGAATCAACTCAAATCCAAGCGCGAAAAAGATTAGCAACAGAGCGCAATTGATAAAGGGGGTTTTCAGTAATCTCCGGCTGCTCATCCGACTTATGTGACCTATCAGTGCTCGAAACATTTGCCGAAACCTACAAACCCGACATGGAAATGAATCAGGCAAGAAATTGAGAATATCGAGTATCGATTTTCAAGTTTTTAGTGGTGCGACTACGATATTCTCAAGAAATCGGCGCCCTCATTGCACAATATTGCCATCCTGCTCATAGTTTCCATCACTTACTATATATAATAATATTATTAATAATACTTATAATAATTTAACTATGTGATAAAAGAAAAGCTCAAATAATGTGATATAATCGCATTAACTGGTGTCGATGTATCCGCCTTTAAACGGTGCTGATTATCAAACGAGCGGGTGAAGGTGATAAAAATTTAACGGCCCTCCTTCTTAAAACCGTCATTTTTTTAAACTGCACAATTTAGCACCAAACTTCAGTCTTCGATCATTTTTTTCGCAATTTTTAAGATATTTTCGATCTGCGGACATTTACAAGAAAACCAAGCCGTCTCATTTTTCGCTTTAAGGCGTCTTCAAACGGGAATTATGCTTATTGTTTTATCCATCATATCTCTCCTTGTTCCAATTAGCTGCTTCAAAAATGGCACGATGGAATTGATAATGGTTCAAACGATGTGGCGACACGGCGATCGGTCTCCAGCCGATTTGTACAACAATGATCCGATCACCGAATCGATGTGGACGTTCGGCGGCGGCGGTCTCGGACAGCTCTCGCCATTGGGAATGAAGCAGCACTTGAATTTGGGAAAGCTTTTAAGACAACGATATGTCAATGATATGCAGTTTTTGTCGCCAAAATATCGGTCAAACGAGGTGATTTTTATGGAATTTTTTAAAAATAATTTTTTTAAACCAAATTATCTCATATTAAATGCATTTGTTAGAGAATTTATGTTTTTTTTTGTTAATTTTATTATTTCTCATATATTTCAGATTTATGTGCGATCAACAGACGTTAATAGAACTTTAATCTCGGCAATGTCAAATATGATGGGAATGTATGGTCAGGATGACAACACAACACAAGGAAATGAAGATTATCCGCTAACTCCTGGCTGGCCACATGGATATGTACCGATTGCGATTCACACCGTTGATAATCCAACCGATCATGTAGGAATGCCAAAAATTTTTGTTTTTTTTTTAATTTCACTTTTTGGAAAACATTTTCAAAAGTGTGCATTTTTACGTGTCGGTGTGCTACACACAAATTTTTCACTTTCCAATTTTCGGCTACGAAACTAAATTTTTCGGCGAATTTCAATGTTTCTCGTAGTTTTTCTTCGAAGATTCTTGTTTTTTTTTCCAGCTCGGCTACGTCGACGGCTTCTGCCCACTTCGCGATGAGGTATGGGACTTATGCAAACAGTCCGACGAGCTTCAGAATTTTATCAACAGCGAGGAGGTATTCTATTTCAACCATTTTCATCGACATTCTTCACTTTTGTAGGTGTCGAGGACCCTCAAAGAGCTGTCAACGAATACCAACAGCACAATCGACATCGACAATTTATATATTATCACTCAGACGCAATTAATTGAGGTGCCATTAAATTTTTATTGCAAATGCAAAACCTTCGAAATGTCGCATTAATTCAACTTGCGATTTTGATTCAAACCAAAATTTGAAACCAAAATTCGATGTTTGCCATTAATGCACCTTAGTTCTAAAGATTACACCAAAAAACTTATAATCGCCTTAATTTTGCAGCAAATCTATTTTAATCAAACGCTTCGCGAGAAACTTTCATGGTTTTCTGATGAACTCTACCAACGATCCGATAGAATCAATGATCAGGTCCAATTGTACAACAACGGAATTTTCAGTTAAACCTTAAAAATTGTTTAAAGCTTTAAATCCGCTATTATAGATAATTCGATAATTGTAAACGGGCATGACCTTGGATTATTGTTAAGGAAGCTTCGAGGTGGTCCAATTCTCACAAATATGATGGACCATTTTAATCTAAAGGTTGGGAACAATTTAATACATTTAAGAAAACATCGAATGACTACATTTATTTAGCTGGAATGCATGGGAAAAAACACCGATGATTGTAAATGGATCAATAACCTCAAAAACTTTATTTATTCAATGGTAACGAGACCAGTGTATCTCAATTTATCGACATTTCTAGCACGACACCACTCTCTACGCCTTCTTCTCAGCGCTTCTCGTCGAGGAATACGCCATCAAGCCGGCCGGACACTATCCAGCCTATTCAGCATGTGTGCTCGTCGAGTTATACAACGATACTAAAGACAACAAGAAATATTTCAAGGTAACCTGTTTGCTTGCCGTCTCGTTTCTCTTCAAATCTTCTGATTTAGATGCTCTACCACAAACAAGAGGGAGATTTGTTTAATCCAATCACCAATGGAATCGACGGATGCCCACAGGACTCGGATTATTGTCCGTTTGAGATCCTTCAAAAATACGCAAAGGACACAAAACCAGACATGCCGATGGATCAGGTAGATCTAATATAAATATCGGGGCTTCATCATTCTCTTAATTTCAGTGGTGCTTCACAAAACTCGACAAGTCGTCACTTCAACATTTCTCAATTTACGTCTTCCTAGTGGCCTTGCTCAAAATGCTCTTCTAGAAAAAATTGAATAGAACAATTTATTATAAATTTTCCAAAAAAAGAACACAAAACATGCACGAGATGCTCTCAAGAGTTACACTCTCGGATTGGACTACGAATCGGATTGACCATGGATCTCGACGCGTTCACTTCAATATAATCGCGCGTCGGCTTCGGCGAGCCCGTCGTCGAGCTGCTCGTCATCGTCGACGTCACCATTGGCATCATTGTCATATTGACAATGCTTGATATTGTGTTATCCTGCATCTACAATTCCCTTCTCTCAGTACACTTGCCGATTGGCAACCAACGCCAAACCTGAATGCTTGAATTCATGTTCTTCGCGATGCCGAGTAGTTTCTCCTTCGTGTTCGGATTCTTCTCCATGAGCTCGGTGAGCTTCGCAAGTGTCGTCGTGTAGCCAAGTTCGGAGACATCGGCAAACTTCGAAAAATTGAAAATCGGGTAATGGTCCACAGGAAGTTTGATGTAATGGCAATAGGGAGCACGTTTCACAGCTTCAAGTTGATGAACACAACAAACATAAGCGAGACGATTCTAAAATGTGGACATTGGCAATGTTTCCAAGAAAAACCGGGCTACCTGAATTTCAGACAAGTTCAACACGCGAACCGGCTCGATGAACGGAAACCAATTGCGGAACATCACCCAAGTTCCGCTCAAGTAAAATCCATAATCAGTGAGATTCGAGTTGTCTTCAGCCATTCCGATGTCAATCGCAATCACCACATTGGCTCCAAGCGATCTACAAAACAAAATCAGTGTTTATTGAAAAAAACATCTCGGCCAGAGCCAAGCTCAATTCGACTCACCTCATAACATCGGCCGGCAGATTATTCACATAAGCTCCATCCAACAGCAAATGTCCATCAGTGGGATCGCAAAGCGGCGGAATGTAGCCGGCGATCGACATCGATCCACGAACATACGGCCACATGACGCCGGACCGATGGACGCGCATATTCGACGTCGTGATGTCCGTGGTGATGCAGAAGTACGATATCCAGGCATCCTCAATTTGACGATCGCCCAGAATTCGTTCAACAGCTCTAGAAATAGTATTAAGGAAAAGAAAGTGACATTTTGGTTTGAAACTGTTGTTTTTCTTTTTTTTCCTTAAAGAATCGAAAATTAAAAACGATTTATTTGTAAATTTTCTCAGTGGGTTGTTTCAAATTTTTAATTAAAAAAAATTGAAATGTGTGCAAAATTGCGTCGGTTCGAAAACAGACTTCAAAATTCTTCTCAATAAATTCAGCTTCGTAACCCATTAAAAAAAATCTCTTCGTAATAATGATTCTTTACTTGTTAAATCGGTATCCTGTCAAAAGCGCCGAGTGCGTATAAGTGAGATCCATGAGAACGTCAATAATATTGTTTCTAGACCGATCCTCAAAGAAATCGCGCATTCGATCAACCGCCCTCGTGTCCGGTGTGCTCGCGTACATTGCGGCGAAGAACGCGCCAATCGACGTGCCGCCAACCATATCAATCGGCACATTCTTCTCGAGAAGCGCTTTGAGGGCGCCGGCGTGCGCGGCACCGCGCGCTCCGCCCCCGCCGAACACCACGCCGACCGCGTTGCCGGTGAGAATGCGCGCGAGACGCGCGAAGTCGCTTCTCGTGTCGATGCTCCCAAACACCTCGTTCTCGTAAAACTGAATGATTCTCTCCTCGCTGGCGATCTCCGCGTTCGAGCACCAATTGAATAGGCGCTTCGGCGCTCGCAAATGATGGCATCCCGAATAGTATTGCGCCGCCATCCATTCGGCGGTCCCCGACGGCGCCATTGTGTCCTCGGTCCACAACAAAACCAATTCCTTGCTCTGCCGAATGCCCTTCTCATTGCAGCTCATCAATTGCTCGGCGAGCACTTGCGCGCGCCGACTCGATTTGCCCATGGCGACAACCAATATCGCATCGGCCATTCGCAAACATCGTCGCGTCCAGCTCGTCTGATGGAAATCGCATTGGTAGATGATGAGATGGTAGAAGATTTCCTGAACCGTCAGCCAATGCATCAAACCGAAATCGATTTTTCTGATCGAGAAAAAATAAAGTTGACAATACATCGACAATGTTCAACTCACTTATTTACAGCACCCGGCTCGAAATATTTTCCAACGATGGTGCTGCTCAGTCGAAGCGCCTTCACGTGCTTCGTCAGCGCGTTGTACAACTCGCACGTGAACGCGACGAGCGGCACGTCGGGCGACGCCGGCACCACCGCAATCGTGCGCAAATTCTGAATTTGCGTGTAATCGGGAATCGGCGAGCTCTCGGGCAATCCCGGCGATTTCCAGCAGCGCGAGATCAATTGCAACAATTTGGTGGCCACCTATCGTAGAAATTGAATGAGAGCAACGACGAGAAGCCTACGGCGGACCAACGTACTTGCGGATAGCGAATTTTGACGAAACCGAGCAAATTCTCGGGAACGCACACCAAATGCGAGAAGCGCACGGCGAGAACCGTCGTTTTGCGCGGCATTCGCTCGGCCATATCCAACATTCCGATGACATCCAATCTACCGTACTCCTCGACGATTTTTCGATTATTCACCGCCCGCAAGCGACCGCCCATCACGATGAACATGCAATTCGCGCGTTCGCCTTGCCTGAAAAACGAGGCCTTCTTTATTTTTTATTTTTGTCAACTAGGCTGTCGAGACTCCAAGCCCAGAGTACCTGTAGAGAGCTTGTCCGGTGTCGATGCGAATCCACGAGACGGCAATGTCGAACACCTTGGCGAACGGCGAAACAAAGTGGAGCGCATTGAAAGCCAATCGCAAATAGATGATCGGATGAATTGAGATGAAGCTGAGAGGCGACTTTGAAACGAGAATGGTCCGTGATTTTCGTCGCCGCCAACCTGATAAACTCCTCTCGCGGCAACACGAAATAAATGCACTTCTCGGTGGCGGTTCCCGTGCACATCGTCGGCTCGTTCGTGAGAATCTGCATCGACGGCATAATGTCGCCGGGGAACACTTCGAACGACAATGCTGTGCCGGTGTCGTCGACTTCGGGAAGCTGTCAGAAACAAGGAACCCATTGGTACACTTTAACTATTTTCGACAAAAAAAAATAAACAACAACAACACCGCGCGATTCATTGGTGTCGATTTACTCGCCGACGAGCCCATCAAAACAATACCCGCTTGAGGCTGAATTTCCCAAACGCCAAGAACATCATATCAATCTGGAACGAGTTCTGCTCGATGACCACACTACCCTTCTGGCACTCGATTCGTTTCACTTTCGCGCGCAACACATCGACCTCTGATGGTACGCCCATCGCTTCAGCCATCCACACAATTCCCGTCTCGAATTGTTCCTCAACTAAATTCTCAAAATTCCATTGATCACATCGAGTCGAGTTGTGGGTAGGAGGGGGGCGGGGCCAATAAATGAGATTGAGTCGCGGCGCACCCGGTGGAAAATTTTCAATTCTTTCTCATTTTCACGTACGTATTATTGGACCTATTCAGTCAACAATAAATGCACAATTAATGTGATTTTTTCATTTTTTTTTGTCAAAAAAAAAATTTAAATTTGTTGAATAGGTCCATATGAATGCACATTGATTTTTAAAGGCGCACTTGCCACGTCACTACTGATTTTTTTTAAATTTCAATTCTGCTCCTTCAAAAATAAATTCGATACAATTTTTGATTTGTTTTGTTGTTGACATTTTTTGAGAAAATAATTGATCAGTCGCCGGGTTCAATTTTTAATTGCAACCTGCGCCAGACAATCAATTAAGCAATTATCCAATTATCGTCTAATTGCGATACCTGACAATTTGTCGAATGCTTCAAATCGCTCCTTGTTCGGCAATTTTCGCTTCTAAAAAAATTGATTTTTTCGCCCTCCAATTTCTCAGTTGAATCAACCTGATCAATGCATTTCCCGCCGATTCCCAGGTACAAATTGCACGTCACCAGAGTGCAGTGCTGCAATCGCGTCATTATCACCTGAATGGTCCGTATCCACGATTGCGGCGAGTTGGCGAACGACGTGAAAAACGAAGTGAACCGATATTTCGCAACTCGGCAACTTTTGAGCGCCCGAAGTGTTAGGTACTTATTCTCGGGTTTCGCGTTCTCAAAATTATGTCTCTTATCGGAAATGCTTCTTTTTTTCCAACCATGAGGACCTCAATAATCGAGGTGAATGAGAAATACGATTCGCCTCGTCGTATCCGCTTAATATTGCATTGCCTTTCACGATTGCCCTGTAGAAATGTCACTATACTATGAAAGAGGTCCCGACGCGAAACTGAATATGGGGATAATCAAATGGACAAGTTAAAGGCGCATCGTGCCAATATCATTTATCCAGGATTATCGACAAAAAAAAACAAAACCCTTGCTTGAATTCGATGCAGATTTTTGAATCAAAAATCTAAAAACTAGCTTTTTTGCGACATCTGCACGATTGAAAAATTGCGGCTCGCGGGGAAACGTTTTATAAAAATTGTTTCGAGTTAATCGAGAATATAATTGTCTTCAAGTGTGACCGCACGCAAGCCGCAACGCGTCTGACGACATAGCGCTCTGCTATTCAGACGAGACCTTTCGAGAAATCGTATGCTGGACGATAATTAAATTTCAGCCATAATTTTGTGACAAATTCGATTAGATTGACAAATGAATATGCAATCGATCGATTTTTCCAATTTTATTTTTTTTGAAAACCCACCACATTGACATTGGTGAAAACTCCCAAATCGCCGGAGACGACCACAATTACGACATCGTTCAAATCGCCGGGTTGAAGAAGAATCGCGCCGGCTTCGATCGACAATATCTCGACATCGCGCGGGTCCAACGTCCAACAACTCGGCAGCTCCAAACCTCTAGAATTTCAAGAAAGATTAGGTTCCAAAAAAAAATGTGATCTTGAGCAACTCGAGCGCTTTCAACACGTAGAATATTTCTGGCCTCAAATGTCCCGGTATCGGCTCCTTCTCGGACGGCTCGAGTAGCTCTCTCGGCGGGGTCCGCAGATTCTTCTCAGCCGAACCATTCGGCGATTGAGTTTGCCGACGAATCAATCTTAACCATTTTCAATTAATGTGTCAATCATTGGATTCGCACTCGGCGAGCAGCTGCAGCGGACTCTCAAACTCGTTCGGGCTTATCCGCTTCAAGAACGTTCGACTAAATTCGGGATGATTCTGTGCGTCAACCGAATTCTAAAAAAAATCATGAATTTCGAATAGCAATTAGGCTAATTAATCACCAATAAGCTGTTGTAAACTTTTCGAGTTAAATCAATCGCCGACTCATCAGCATTCCATTTGCAAATGACAACGGCGATCACATAGAAGACGATGAGTCCGAGTGTGAAACCGATCAAAATCTCGAAAATCTAAACAAATTCGAGCATTTCTCGACATTTTCAACGTCTTCAAACATTTTGCAGTAAAAAATCCAAACTGTAATATATGACTCCGATCATTGTCGGCTAGAAAAATGGCCGGCGACGGCCACTCGCCGGTCACGCGCCAAATTTAATTATGCGTATTATATATATTTTTTTTATTTTGACATAGTTAAGCGTATGATTGTGTCTTTTCCAATTCGCCAGTTGTTTTGTTTAGTTCCCATATCAAATTTTGGCCTCACGATTATTGTTGAGTTTTAAACATATACCACAAGTTCAACTATATCAATTCAGGTCAAAAAAAATCTCAGTGATTTTATTTTTAGAAAGTTTGAATAATAGGCCTTTGTTCATTTTTTTTGCGGCGAATATAACAAAAATCATAATAGCCACCTGAAATACTGACTCATTGACTGCTGCAGTTAGGAGCATTGCTCTCAGTAAACGAATTAGCTCAAAACGTGATTTACTACCTATTGCATTTCCAACGAATAACATTCGTTTTTTGAGTGATTTTCTGATTCTTAAATTCTGCAAAAACTTGCGATACTTCGTCATAACGAGAACTCAAGGGAGATCACGAGTTTCCATAAATGGAATTTGAAAATTATAGGTATTGCCATGCTTCTCCCCTAATGAACCTATTCATCATGCAAGAAAAATGTATAAAAGTGAGATACAAAAATGCAAAATGAGTGGAATTTTTACTTTTTTTTTTGAATTTCTGGAATAATTTGATAATTCCAATAATCTCTGCAACATATTTTTCACTCCCTCGAGAAATCTATAATTATCCAATTATCCGCCAATACTCAATTATGATGTCTTGTCATCTATTACAAATATTCAATATTGCAGAATTTATGTCGTCCATCGGCGAGCTCAATCTAGAAAACTATGATTCGACTCTAGTCACAATTTGCACCGTCATTTATATTAGCATTGTGGGTTTCGGCGCGATTACCGTATCCTTGTTCATTGCAGTTTTGATAAAAGGTCATTCACTATTTAAAGAGGTAACTTCTTTTTTGTAATCTCCAAAACCACAATACCCTTCAGTTCCCATTTTTCACTATCGTTTGGCATTTGACAATCGTCAACGGCATATCTGTGATCCTCCAAATCACTTGCGTTGTGCCATCAATGTTTTTCGATTATAACGATGAAGACAAGTGGGCAAAATGGTTAAAGACTTCTGACAATGAATTTATTATAATTATTGGATATATATTATAGGTATTCATTGGGAATCAGTGTGGTGAATTTGACAGAAACGGCAACATCGACTTTGGTTTTTTTGATTGCTCTTAATAGATTCTCTGTTTTTGTATTTCGACCATTGGCATGGGCGTTCACGAGGTAAGATTATTTTTAAAATATGCTAGTGCTAAACTAAATTTATAAAAATTTCACTTGAAATGTGAAAAATTACAATTTGCGGTGAAATTATTATTTGGTGGGCGTGGTCGCTATTTGCAATTGCCGCATGGCTCTTTGCAACATCACTGCTAATTACTAATTAATTCGTTCATTGAAGGGATCATATAAAGTACCCATTACTCATTGGATGGGTCTTTATTCTAATTGTCAGTTACCTTCGACTCTTCCAAATGACCGCTGTGACAAAGTTCATAAGAAAAACCTTCGAATTCCACGACGTTTTCCTCGTTAACGAGGGCCCAATCTTCCTGGTAATCATGGGTCCCAACAAGCGAAATAAAGGCATTTTGCTTGCAGTTTGTCGTCTCCTCGAGCTATGTAATCCCAGCGGCTATATTTCTAATGTATATCATCATTTATATGTTCTTGCAAAAGAAGCGAGCCTCTTTGAGCACATTGTCCGACGATAATAATAATAGTAACAACGACAAAAGCTTGCTTCTTCAAGGATTCCTGCTAGCCATCTCAATTATGGTAAAAATTGATTGATTCCATATTTGCAGGGCACAATTTTACAGATTTGGAGAACATTGTTCACATTGACTCCGCGGGTCCGAGCTACCGGCTGGGTCAAATACATGATGGTCCTATTAAAGGCATTGTCCAGTGTGTTGAACAACATCCTCAACCCAATTCTATTCTTCACGACGAATCAGACAGTCAGAAAGGTTTTGAAGAATCTTCTGACATGCCAATCGATGGAACCCAAGGTTCTATCTGAGAGCGAAGCCGGCCAATCAGGTAAAAGAAAATTTCGGTTTCACATCACTGGTATACTGAATTTTTTATTTTTAGTGTCGCGTCAACGATTCCGAATCAAAAATCCTATTCAAAAGATCAAAATGAAGAAGAACACGGTGGTGGTGGAGCCGATAGTGATCTTATCTAATATGGATCAATTGCCAAAGGTCGATAATTAAACATTTCCTCGTTATTATGAAATTGTCTAGAATAAATTTTGGACGATTTGTAGCTTTTCTGCGTCTTTAAATGGAATACTGTAGATTTCTATAGTCTGACATTTGTCTGAAAATGGTATAAACGCTGTGAAGCCGACAACTATTTCAAATAAGCCGAATACAGTGCACGTCATAATGATACGCCACCCCCCCCCCCAAATTTAGCAGTTTCGAGAAAACCATATAAATTGGTGACAAGGCAATTCCATTTTCGAATTCAGGACCATTGAAAACCTATACACGTATATTTTCATGATGGTCCGTTGGTCTTGATTTCCCGTTGCGGGAACACGTAGGATCTTTTCGTGCTGAGCGCTTCCTGCGGAGCACATCGATTTTCATACATCGCACAAATAATCGAGGATTCTTGAAAAATTGACGAGTCTCCACAAATCGGTAACACTTTGGCACGTTCACCATCATTCTCACCCAACTCTGATTGTATCCAAGAATATTGAAAAAGCCTTCTTTGTCGGTCGTCCCGCCGGCAATTTGACGATTCGGTTCACCAGAATTCCGACGTTTCTCGTTCATCACAACATTAACTTTTCAAAGTGAGCCGCAAAAATTTTTTTGGCGGATTCTCCAAGTGCTCATTCGACAGGGATCTTCTTTTTTTTTCTCCGGTTGTGCTGAAACGGAACACGAAAGACGGAATTCCTTTTTATCGGAGGACAATGAAGACGCAAGTCCGATGAGGATGACCAATGTTGCCATTCCGATGATCAGCGATAACGATTTGAGATGTACGCATTTTTTAAAAAATCTTTTGTTGGCTTTCTACTGAATTGCCACGTGGCAAACAAGTTACGGACTTGGAAAATCGCAGGCGAAATGAACGAGATTGTGAGACGGACCATAAATGCGCGGAAATGAAACCTTCTGGAAATTTCGGAACATAGAATTTCATTTTTCATTTCTTGCCGAAAATATGAAGTTTTTCTAGCAACAATCCAATCTTAATTTTTTTCTGAATATTTGGCCTCCCGCATGCGCCTTTAAACATTCACCGTAATCATTGACTTGGAAAATAGCTATCGAAAAATTGCGAATAGAAATCGAGAATTTGAAAAAATGAAAAAAGAAGTACCGAAAAGTCTTCTGGCTGAAGGCATTTTTTCGTTCTTGTTGAATTTCTGAATTTCGATTGAAATAAATAATTTGAGTAAAATTTCTGGAATGACCTTCCTTGTAAAATAAGAGTTGAGAAAAGCAGTATTCGATGATTCGTCAAATGCAAATCAACTCAATCCACCGCATCTCGTATATTCATTGCGAAACAGTCATTGTGTGCAAATATTGACATAATCGATAATCGAAAACGTCTCTCGACGCATCATTTATTGATTCGACGGCGAGAGACCAAAAAAAAGTTTCATGTGCCAAAATAGCAACAACAAATTGGATGAGTCTGTCGGTGTTGAGCCTCGTAAATGAGAGGCTCGCCGTGAGCACTCAAATTTATTACATTCCACCCTCTCATCCATTCAATTTTTCTGCCAAAATTTGTTTCAAATTCCATCAGTTTTTTGGCAATTTTTCAATTAAATTTCACATTTTTCCCAATTTATTTCCCATACTCAATATCACCGACGCATTTTGCAGGTTTCTCATAGCAACCACTTGAACATATAATACGCGTATAATCTCGCATAGTTAAGCCATTCAAATCGCACCAAATTCAAATGGCCTGAATGCGAATTCCATTTCAATTATGCGCGATTTCGACAATTTCCGCGCTAATTCTACTAACTATGCTAATCATTCGACAATTTGTGCCCAATTACGGAATTGATGATCGTTTTTTTCCGAGGTTCGTCATCCATATATATATCATCATCAAATAAAAAAAAACTCGCGCATTTTCAGAAATTTGCTTGAAAACCCGAGAAAATTGAACGAATATCGCGCGAATTTGGCACAATCGATTATAAAATCGCATAAAAAACCCGAGAATTTGGTAGTTTTTTTTTTGTTCGTTTTCTTGAAAATTTCAGCGATTTTCAGACAAATCATCTCGAAATTCGAGTGGTGGCGTCGAATCGCGGCGAATTCTATCTATTGCAGGTTGGTTTTGGGATTTATGTCGAAAAAAAAAATAATTTTACAAAAACACCAACATAAAATTGAGATCGGTGTAATTTTGCGACGCCGTGTTTGCACACATTTCAGAGCGATCCTCATTATTTTGGGAAATTCAAATTTTTTGGCAATCGAAACTTCAAAAATGTATAATTTAAGATCACAAACCTATATTTGCGTGAAAACTCCAAAATTGAGCATGTCCGCAAACACCGAGCGCTACTGTTTTGGAGCCAATCACATTATATTTTAAATTCCAGACCATTGGTTTTATTCTTGAGCAACAGCCAATTGGAGCATTCAATTTGAGCATTTGCAATGTCGAAATCGACATTTTCGATGATTTGGCGCAATTTGAGCAAATTTCCATTCCAATTCTGTCAATAAATAGTAAATCGATCTAGATTTACAGTAATCGATATTTTTGAAATTCCAGATGGGACCAAAAAAGCGCTAATTCTCGATGAAACGATTCGAAAAGAAACTATCGATTATTGGCATTGCTTGGCGCAAAAATCGAGATCAAGGTGCCAAAAAAATTAATGTTTTAAAATTATAATTGATAATTACAGGTATATTTTATTAATTGAAGACGACTCAATTATAATTGGCCAGTTTACTGAGTTAATTAACTCACTAATTAGGCATCTTGATTATGCTGATCATATAGATTATGTGAAATTATATCATCCGATAAAGCTGCGAAAATTACCTTCATATTTTTTGGTAAGCGAAAAATCGATATTTTTGCAAATGTCTCGATTTTCAGACAATTTCTTCTAGTCTTTTTATTAGCTTTTTAATTTACAAGCTTTTGGCCCCTCGGCTTCATATATTATCCGCATTGTTAATTTCCGCAATTATTTCAATTTTTGTGATTCGTCAATTTCCCCAGGTAGCATTTTCGTTCTCTCGTCGAAAATATTTGAAATTTTAGTTTCCTTGCCAATTACGGTATTACATTACGGGTTCCGCATATATTTCATATCCCGAATCTTGCTGCACGCCTGCTGTGATATTCAGAACATCTCAAATCCCGAAAATGATCGAACATTTCAATAAACAACCGTCTTATGCGGGTAAGCAAAAAAAATTGTAAAATGTTTGCCGCCAGCAGGGGTCGAACCTGCGACCTTGGGCTTATTAGACCCACTCGGTAGAATTGAAATGCTACAATTCGGGCGTAAGCGGCCGATCGGGTGCAAAAACACTCCCGAACGGGAGCAGTACACTTGTTCGGGTGCAATTTGGGTAAATTCACAAAATTTGGTGCAGAGATTCTCCCGATTTGCTCCCATTATTCACATAACCCGAATTGGAGGCGAATTGCACTCGATTGGGAGCAGAAGTAAGCACTCATCTATGTGCAATCAGTACAATTCGGGCGCAAGCACACAAACCACAGCAATTCATTTGAAATTCTTACACCTTTTTTTACTTGGGCCCAATTGCTATAAATTGATAGCAGAATCGCAGGCAATTCACCTACCGAAAACGTCAGTGAAGTTCTACTAAAGCGCAAATGCAGTGCAAATTTAAACTGAACATTTAATTTTTTTCTTTCAAATTTTTTTTTCAATTTTTTTTATTACTTTTCGTTTTTAATAAAACTAGTCTTTAAATAAATAATACATGTTTTTTTTTAAAGATTCCTACGGAACAATGAAACGAATTGTGTCATCGCTTAACGAGGAATTAGGTATTAAATATATGGCAAAATATGTATGGTTGTATATGTTGCGAACGGACCGGATCCCTTCGAGGTTGAAGATATTCACTTGATAGAGTACAACAAAATTAATGCTATTTAGATCATTTCCTTGAATCAGATATACGCTCGTCACAAAATCACCGTTGGCGATATTCAATCAATTAGGGCACTTGATTAGAGAGATACTCATGAAGGTGCGCACACAGTTAATCTTCTGCCATGAGGAATACTTGTTTCAGATGACTATCCCGCCATGGAAATACACAGTACGATGTCGAGCGTTTACTTCCATTACCTCGTTCGGTTGCGGTTTCTTTGGAAGGTAAAAATTTTTCTTTTATAAATGGGCTAGTTGACTCAGGCAAACGATCTAAAACATAATAGAGTCACGGAATATTAAAGATCATTTGTAGAGTTTATTTTCGTTTGCCTGTGGTCAGACACTCAAAATTATTATTAATATGAATGGGAATTTAATCCGTTCAGCTTTTTTGTTTGACACAATGGGGCTCTGGGTTAAACGTTAAGGTTAAACTAGTATTAATGCGGCGTTGCAATTTTAACGTCTTTTTCGTAGTCACGTGATGTCAGCGTAAAAAAAGTAAACAAAATCAAAACGCCGATAATATTATTTAGCCTCACAACTGAATTTGAAAGTTTTATACATTGCCCCACAAAATTATATACCCACCCCAATTTTGTCGAATAACTCGAATACCTCCAGAAATGGTTTCAATTAGAAAAATATGCGCATTTATTATTAGTTTCATGTTACATTCACGAAATTCAACAAAAAAATAATTTAGTAATTAACTGGACCTCCATTGAGTCGTGTTACGTCAAAAATTCGGCAGTCCATTGATAAATAAAGGTTGTCAAGAAGCTGTTGATCGACAAGCTTCCAGGCTTCCACGATTGCCTTTTTGAGATCCGTAATTGAATGAAAATACTTGTTGCAATCGTAAATCTTCTTTACTATAAACCCCAGTAACATTGTGATTGCGTTCCAGTTCATTCCCAATCTGTCGATAAGAGAGAACTTGAGCCAGCTTTGCTACAATTTTATCTTTTTCAAAGTCGGTGAGCGGCTTTTCAAAAGGCATGCATCTAAAAAAGAACAGTAAAATTGCAAAAAATTCGAAAATACGAAAAAATATCGAAAAAACGCAAAAAAAATTGGGTGGGTATATAGTTTTGTGGAAAAATTTTTTCCACTTTTTCGTGAAAATGACGAAATTTTTTAAATTGTAATTTCTGGTTGAATTTTGTGAATGTAACATGAAACTAATAATAAATGCGCATAATTTTCTAATTGAAACCATTTCTGGAGGTATTCGAGTTATTCGACAAAATTAGGGTGGGTATATAGTTATGTGGAGCACTGTAGATTACTAATTAGTATTATATATAATTTATAACATACTGCACATTTCAGAGAAGAGTTCCTGAACGTTGTATCATCGAGGAGCTCAATACACATGGATAATTTAAAAGTTGCTCATAGTTCTATGGTATAGCCAAGGACCGAAAAGCTTGGAAAGCTGTGGTGCGCGCCTTAATAAGCGAAGGACGAACCGACTAAGTGGCTAATGCAAATTTTAAAAATGTTATTTGATTTCAAATTAAATTTTTTTTTGTATTATATATTTTTTAAATAAAGATTTCACTGTTACGAATTGGGAGAAATCTGGGAAAAATTCTGGCGAAATTTGAGAGCGGTGTTGGTGTAAATCGCTAACCGAATTGCAACAAATTGCCGAGTCTGCTATCAATCGGGAAACGCTTTGCTCCCGTTCGGGCGTGATTTTGTAGCAGTTCCGCCGTCAAACTAGAGCCGAATTTACGCCCAAATCGCAGCAATTATTCTCTACCGAGCACGCTCTAACCGACTGAGCTATGGCGGCTGATGAACGACGGCAGCACAACAATATATAAAAATTTGTGTTGCAGGACACGCAAAAGACCACATACTCGATGACTCGCCGTTTATTGGAAGGCAATCCGACCTCAACTATGTGATTCACATCGGCTCATTCAGCTCAATTCGACGTCGAACTGTCCAATTATCAGATTTAAGAGATTTTGGAATTGCTTAATATCATTTTCATTCCAATTTTAACTTAATTTTTTAAAATAATAAAAACTCAAAAACCTAGAATGAATAAAACACTCGCATTGCACTCTCGGCGTCTACGTTACCTACTTGTCTGTACTCTTTCGTCATAAGCGTAGTCAGCTATCAACTGACGGCAATTGCGAGGGCTCACTTTCGGCCTGCTTAGTATAGTGGTTAGTACTCCACGTTGTGGCCGTGGCGACGCTGGTTCGATTCCAGCAGCAGGCATCGCTTTTGCCAAATATATGATTGCTTACGTGATTTTCTAAAATAAGGTCATTTTAATATTAAAATGACACTTTCTTCATTCCTATTTTCCAATTAATTCGATGAAGAAATTATTGGTAATTATCAATTTAATCATAGTATCAATAATCGCTGAAGATTCCCGTGTGTTTTCTGAAAATAAATTTGATTGGTAAGATAAAACCCCATTTTCAGATTGCCAAAGCGATTCATATGATACAGTTGAATTGTACAGATTGGTGAAAAAGTGTTACAGTTACAAAAATATGAGGTATTCTCAAATTTCTTCTCGAGACCAACGAATCCACTAATTCTCGATTTTTAATTATCCCATAATGATTTTTTTAAACACTAAAATTTTGAGAAGCCAAAAATTGGACCTCTCCAAACTTTTTTTTTAGAATAATCACTCACACATGGGACTATAGCGATATCCAGCGATTCGTCGAATCAACGATCATCCTCAACTCATCGGAAATTCATATCTCAAATTCAACAGTGAACTATTTAATATTCACAAATCTCGTGAAAGCCGAAAACTATTCGATTTTTCTGAAGCACAACTCGAAATTAAACGAGGTTTTTTTCCCAAATTTGGAATTGAATCACACATCTTTGCACTGTAAGCTTTTTTTTTGAATTTTTTTTCAAAAATAATATTTTCAGCAAGTGTTATTATAAATAATCCGATGCTTGATGATGCGACGATTCTTTGGTTTTATAAACAATGCCAACATTCGTGCAAATTTCAAAATTGTACGCCAATTGATTTCGCATGCGCCTTTAAAGGTTCACACGAGCAGCGTTTAGAAATATTTGGTTGCGGCACAAAAACGTTGAAATTCGCTGAAGAAAAAGAAATTCTAAAAGTGTGCATTCACCGGCGCCCAAAATTGCATACATTTGATTATTTTTTAATTAAAATTTTTTTGTCGAACCAAAAAAAGATAATTTGGTAATCTGTTCGACGCAAAATTTTGTTGCAAATTGGATATTTGTGAAAAAAAAATTGGCGTACAATTCGAAAGAAATTTTTTTTTGCTCAACTTGTAATGCATTTTCTAAATTTGATAATTTTAGTCAAACGAATGCCAGAAAATTTAACCGAAACACCAACGGTTGAAGGAGAATTTGCGAAATATCGGCCGAAAGCAGTAAAAGAAATATTATTTTTGAACAAATGGGAAGGAACTGTGTCGAGTTCTCATCGATATTCCAAAATATTATTCTTCAGTTTAATTTCATTTTTGTTTTTAATGAATTGATTTTGTCTGTCTATCTTATTTTTAGAAATTTGGCAGAAAAACTATTAGAATATTTTGGAGAGGTCTTGAAACGAAAACTAGAATTTTTAAAATTGAAGATTGCCATAAAAAATAATATGCGAAAACAACATTGGAGATCCAATTTAAAACCATAATTATGCGATTTTATGTGTATATTTATAGTCAAATTTGATTTGTTTGTATTTATTTTATCGCATTTTCTTTATAATAAATGCTTAACGATTTCTAGAATACATGTTCGCGAAAACTTTATGGTTTTTGATTGAAGGCACCCGCCCAAATTAAGCAGTTCCTCCCCCTTATTGCGATTGGCCTTCTCGAGATTTCAATCTCCGCCATTTTTCCGTATCTGCAAAGAAACTTGAACGCCAATTAGTTGATCATTCAGGATGTTGCGATTCGGCCTTTTTTCACCTGTTGCACTTTTTCTGAGGAAAAATAGCCAAAAATTCTAAATTTTTGCTGTAATTTATTGGTTGCCCGTAAAATTGTATGTGTTTAAAACCTTTGATTTTGACTAAATATTGCAACTTTATAGATTTTCAGGAAAAATTCGAAAAAAAAAGTATTTATGCATTATAATGCGCGTCGCAATTTATTCTGCAATAAGGCGTCTGGTGAACTCACTAAACCGCTACCGTACCCCTTAAAAATAATAGAATCTGTTGCCGGTTTTCCATAAATTTCCTTGTCTTCCCGAATCACCTCACGCGTGGGTGGATCAGGAGATATCTGTTCCGTTTGCTATCTCGACATCTCTGCACAAACAAAAAAGGCTCAGATCCTGCACAGTGTTGCAAATGCGACGACAAAAAAGTGTTCAGCTATACCGAGTGGAAACAAACATAAAGGTCACACCACTAAAAACGACCTTCCTTTCAATAGTATTCAGTTTGAATTACGATTAGGGGTGATTTGAAACTTCCTTTTGCGTTTTTTTTTTGGGAAATAAGTCGCCTCGTGTTCATAACAACATCAACAAACAACAATGCATTTCTATCTATCAGTGACCCGCGCAAAATAAGTGGGAGGGATCGAGGGAAAGCAGCAAAAAAGTTGAAGGACATTTGAGTCATTCGCCTATCCATTCCGCTGCGGAATTCTTGAATTGAAATTCCTGTTTAATATTATTAATATTAGGTTACTGTAGTTGCGCAAGTCCGTAATGCAGACTTGCTCAAAGTTTTATTTCCTTGGTTATTTTTTCCGCGGGAACGTGCCTTTTCCTCGTTTCGTGTTTGATTTCTGATTTTATTTTTCGCAGAATCCACGAAACTCATCCATTTAATCGAAATTTGTTATGTTTTCATTGTCAATATCATCTTCTTGAATCCAAAAATCCGCCGCAATAAATATAATAAATAAATCCGCCTTTTAAGTGCCGCCGACCATTCCCTGATTTCATTTCATTTCTCTGCAGGGACATCCTCGGCAACCAATCATAATGCTTCGAAGAGCACACCGGCCGGGAATTCTCCTCATTTGCGTATTGAGCCTCATTTCTGCACACGCTCCTCGACCGCGACGATCGTTGGCCCCGTTTTCCGGTAATTTTTGATCATTCGAAATAAATATAAATTATGCGCGCGAGACGCACGAGGTTTCTTGTTGTTGATTACTCAGTTCGCCGCTGAACGTGACATGCGAGCACGAAAAAAAAATGCAAATCGCTTTCAGCTGCGACAAGAAGAGTTTTTTTTTTCCAGAAAGCAGCCACGTTGGGTCTTTTGCGTCAGAGTTATGAAGTGTGAATGATTTTGCCATAAACCATGAGAAAATTTGACTACAAAAATTGAAAATAAGTAGTGAAGTTTCTTTATAGAGAAAATACAATCTTTAAAAAATCGAAAAATGTGATTTTATCGGATTTAGATTGCGCTCAAAAACAGCGATTTTCACTTAAAATTGAACGATTTTAGGTGCTGGTGGCTCACTTCGTACCGAGATGAGCGTGACACGCGATCACTGGCACTGTGGCAGCGATGACGGACACAGCAAGGACTACACGTACAAGCAGGTCGAACAGAATTGTCCTTCACTCGCTGGTTCGATGATTTTTTTTTTCGTTCTGCCTTCATCATCGGTTTCTCGTCATTTTATTTAGCGTGCTAATCAAATTAGCCGCACATGGGTGGTTGCAATTGATAGGTCATCGCGATCGCCTCAAAGGACTAGACAAGAAAAACAACAAGCCCAAGTGGCGCGAGACCCCGAACGATTTTAACGAGCGCAAATAGGCGTGAAACGGGAATTTGAGGAACTTTTGTCTTTTGAGGTGGCGTGATTTCAGTGAGGATATCGTGTTCAAGAGATTTCGCCACAAAATACAGTATTTTTGTTCTTGTCACTAATTAATTATGATAGATTTTTTTTTGAATTCTGAATTAAAAATTGAAAATTTTAGGGTATCTTTGGAGTTGTGCACTTCAAGTAGGATAATATTGGTTTATTGAGATAGAATTTGCTGCAGTGATCTTTCTTGAGCTTGATTATCCCTAATTAAAAGCTCAACCAATCATTAACCAATGATCGTATCTCAATATTAGCTTTCCCAAAGTCCACATTTAGTTTTCGTTTGAACATTGATTTATAAAGAGCATTTAAACACTACATTGTAGCGGCTGATCCCATCAATTGTTCCGATATGTCCATGCGTCTTTAAATGTAGAAAATCGAGATCAAATTTAGATCGATTGAAAACTAAAAAAATTATTCATATCATTTTTTTCAGCTTCTTTGAATCATTGTTGCGCCGTCCACGATGACTGTTATGGCCAACAATTGGGACAGGAAGAATGCGACAAACAATTCTGCGAGTGCAATCGGGTATGCCCAAACTAGGATTGCTGTGGAGGCACTCATATGACTATCATTATTGGAGGGAAATGACATAACTATTCGACGATCGTCTTATGATGTCTGATCGAGAACAACAAAAACATTAAAATTGAACTAAATTTGGCCTTTTTTGGACGATTTTATGAAATTTTTATAGTTTTTGGTTAAAGTGGGGATGGTGGGAAATATTAGGAACGATTAGGCCTCAATTATACGCTTGAATTTTTGTTTTTCAGCTTGTCGCACGTCTGCCGACCGAGGAGAGCTTCAAATGCCGCGGAATGCTCAGCGACGCGTGTCTCGTGTTGCAGCTTCTTGGACATTTGGCGTACGGTAACTCGAACTACACAGGTAATCGAGATTCGGTCAATTTGGCTACAAATTTTCATTTGTTCCAGATCCGACGAAGCCTTCAAATGTCATACCAGTGGTGCCGAAAACTGTTCCAGAGATCAAACATGATTATTTGAAGCTTTACGAGACGTGCCCATTTGTTAACAGTAAGCCGTTTCTTCTTCTTCTTCTTCATCTTCTTCTAGTTACTGTACTATTTAACTTGTGTTACAGTAACCCTCGCATCGTGCTCGTACAACTTTGATCTTTGCGCCGACGTTCACTCAGTGGATTTTTGCGCCAATGATGTACGATTTTTTGTTTCGCGTTGGGGCCCAAATAATTTTTTCTAGTTATGCAATTGTATGCTGGACGCCGCTGAAATGGATCCGATCCACAAGAAGCAATGTATGGTGGATGTCACTCACACTTGTCGTAAAGCCCTAACCCGTATGCGCCTTTAAATTTCGCGAATCGCCTATTTTTTTTTCCAGATTCTACCGAGATTATGACGCAAAGAAGCAACACTAAATTTAATATGATTTTGGTAATTTTTGCAATTGCTTATTTTTTGGGGGAATTTAAATATCTCATTTTGATTGCAGTTGACAATTTTCCTGTTTGCCGCCGGTGCCACCGCTCTCATTGGTTTCACCATTTATAAACGGAGTTTGAAGCCGGAGAAGAAGGATGGTAAGCATCGTAGTTTTATAGAAATTGGGAAAATTTAACATATTTTCGAAGTTTGAGCTTATAAGTAAAGAGCGAATTTAGAAAATTGAAAAATTTTTTGACCAAATTTGAATGTTTTACGAAAATGTTTAATTTTTGAATCCAGGAAAAAATATTTTACGCGATATTCCGCATTTTTTGTTTGTTTCAAAATCGGCCGTTACGAGACCTATCGTCAGACGCGTTGCGGTTCGCGTGTGACCACGTGATTGTTTTTATTTTCCATATTTTCGGATTTTTAACGATATACATTGACACTGAGTTCATAACTAGGAACAGGATTACCAAATTTGGGTTGTTTTCGAGAAAATATTTCGCATGACCGCACGCGAGCCGCAACGCGTCTGACTACATAGGTACCGGTTTTTTTTCAAAAACTGCTTTTTTTGGACAGAGTTTTTTGTAGATTCTTTAAAAATGTTAAAATGGGAGTCAAATTAAATTTTTACTGAAAAACTCCAAAATTTTCGTTGATGTTTCGATGCGTTTTTTTTTTCAATTTTGATAATAATTGCATTCACAGGCAAATTGATGCACATCCATTCGGTGGAATCGTCGAAATCGGTGAACCCGCTTCTTCTGAACACGGACTAAACCCGACGAGTCGTCGAAATTGTTGCTTGCTTTATTTTTCGTTGTTACCTCACACAAATAGATTTTAACAAAAGGAATTATTGTAGAAAAGATCTCAAATCTATTATATTGCATTGTCTTTTTTTTTAAATTTGGTCTTTTTTCGCGCATGTAGATCAAAAATGAAGAGTTGTTCTTGTCAAATGTTCCCCCCCCCCTAAAAAATCAATTGTTTTATTCACTAAAAGAATTATAATTATTTATTTATTTGAATTTTTCTCTCGAAAAGGCAGCATAAAATATTGTGAGTGTTGAATTTGTGAGAAAAAATTGAAGCAAATTAAAACTACAATTGAAAAGAAGCAGAAGTACGCGTAGAATGTACAGGCGACGAGCCAGCCGATGGATGAATCTAATTGTCGATTGAATGCCGTCGTGCTTGTAGGGGACTGAAAATATTGCGAGTTGTGCGATTTTGCGACAATTGTGGTGTTTTGTTTGTGCAGACAGGCGGAAAATTGTGTGCAATTTGGCGTCAGGTGTGATGCATTATGAATTAGAGGGTGGAAATTTAAATTTGAAATTAAAAAAAAATTCGAATTCAGTGCATTTCGCGCAATGTTAGTTGGAATGAAAACTGGAAATATGTCCGCAGCCCATTTTTCATAAGAGTCAGTTGTTTCCAAGCAAACGATTTTAGACAGACTAACAACCACCATCAAAAAAATAAAAATAAAGAGACAAGAAAAATGGATAGTAGTAGTTTTGTTGGCAAAAAAAAGTTGAAAGAGAAAAAATAACTGAAAACAATCACAAAATTTGAAGAGAAACCAACTTAAGCTACCATTGTTGGCGCCCTTCTAATTCGCTACTAAAAAAAATCAACAATGCGAAAAATGAAAAAAACATTTCTCGGATATTATTTTTTTGCACTCTGCGCCGAATTGTCTCGCGCTTAAAAATCGACGACTTACTTCAACTCGGAGAATCGTCTCAAGTATTTCGTTTCCTCGAACGAGCGCTCCTCAATTCGCTGCTGCTCTTCGGTGTCCTGACGGCGGAGGCGATTCCTGAACCATTTTGATGACTGTACAAGTTTTAGGTCTTAGAAACTAGGCGGATAGAAGAATGGGTCCCTAATGCGTTGCGGTTCGCGTCGCGTGTTTTTTTTTTAATTTATTCAGCATTTTTTAAAAAGACTTTGTTATAGACTAAATTCTACCCGTCGAAAAAATTTTTCGAAGCGATTTTTTTTTCGTGAAAACGGTTTTAAAAATTGGAAGAATAATGTTATATTTAACATAAAACCACTTTTTGTCCCAACAAAAGTAGTACCTGTAATTTGGGCGAAACTCGAAAAGCATCCAAGCGGCGCCGACGATTAGCGCGATGATCACAATGAGGAATCTGTAGGAATGGCACTTTCGATATTTCTCTTTAAATAAAAATCCAATCTGTGGACATTTTGTGTGATTATAATCATGAGGACCTCCAAGTATCTCGCCTGTTTTCTATTTTCAAAAATTCACAATTTTTCAAATTTTTGGTCCAAAACAAAGCTGCAACGTTCAAAAATTCGGAACCCACAAATTGTCCGAAGCATATTTTCATGAAATGTTCTCAATCGAATTGTAGATTGATGCCGAAATAACTCACGTAAATCCGAGTAGGTAAAGCCGAAAAATATACGATTCACAGCACGTCTTCTCGGTACATTCCGTCGGCCAACCACATACTGTCATTTTCAGCGGTTTTCGTTACCTGGAATGCTCCTTTAACTACGGTATATGAATCTCGAGCATCAAGTTGAAGGTCTCGAAGCGAATTGAGATAGGTGAGCATTTGATAGAATATAAAAGAGAAAAATACGGTATTCTTTGGGGGTCTCGAAGCGAAACCCTTTTTTTTCAATTTTCTTCCTGTGCATTCAAAAAAAGGGACCACTGGAAAAAAATAGTTGGCGGGAAAGAGGAGAGAAAAATGAGGAATATACATCGAGCCCAAATATGTATGCACATGAGAATGATGGATTGGCAATGACGGACTCAGCCATTTTTTCTTTGCTTTCGTCTCGTCGTCGTCTCAGTTGGTCCCATTTTTTTGGGACATTGTGCCGCAAATGGCACAATCCGATTATTGTGATTAGCTGAAGAGGCTGGCGACAGAAAAAATCGGTGTGCCGGAAAATTGACGGGCAGACGAAATGGAGATGTGAGCAGCGGCGGCTCGAATTGTCGGCCGATAAGAACGCTGCTTGAAAGCATTGTTAAGATGTCGACACAAAGAAAATAGTAATAATAGGAGAAAAAACAGCGGAAAACGAGAGGCATCGTGAAACGGAGGGGCGGCGGCAAAAAAATAAACGCTTTGTTTACTGCGGACATTTTGTGCGGGGCCGGTCGGTCGTCGCTGCTGGTCCCGTCGGTGTGGAACCCTTTTCGTCGTCGATCAAACAGCTGCCAACGGCTGGTGTTGCATCACGACAAGCCGCAGACGGCAAAGTTTTGATTAGGCGAAAAAAAAAAACAACAGCAAAACATAAAAACCGCAGACGGGACCATTCAAGACGCACAAAATTCAATTAGACAAAACGCGCTAATTTGGGCGGTCCCGATAAAAAAGGAAAAGCCCGAAATAAATGGGCAATTCTCCATTTCGTTAATTTCGAATAAAACATGAAAAAATCTTTTTTAATGGCCAAGAAAAGGAAACGAGTGCTACAGTAATCAGGAAGCGAAAATCTTGATTGCGAATATCAAAAATCGCGTCGCTTTCATCATTTCACATTTAATTGGCTGAAATTCGAGATAAGTGCGTGGAAATCTCATTATCCAAAAAAAAAAACGCGAGCTCCCCCCTCTCAATCCCATTTTTTTCGCACCCGATCGCCGTACTCCTTTAAATGGATGTGTGACCAAGACGGAGACAAAAAAAGAAGACGTCGAAGCCTCTCGTTTTCCTTCTTTGATGAGAATTGGAATGCATTATTCAATGGATTCTATTCGACGACGTCGGCGGCGGCGGCGGATGAGGCCTGACACAACATATGACATTTTTGATGAGTTTGATGGGAAAAAATGCCACTTGTCGCTACATGGAGTTTGACCTTTTGTGGCGATACCGTAATTTAAAGGCGCATAGTGTGTTTCGGCTAGAGAATACCCGAATTGAGCGGTTGTCGTTAAAGACCATATCGATGCAAATGAAAATCAGGTCAATAATTAAGAAATCCAAAAACTTGAATTGCAAAATTTTTTGAATGTAGAAAAAAATTAAAGAAGCATGAAAATTAAAAGCGCGAAGGTTCAAGGAGCATCGGAGAAATTCATTCAGCACACCATTTTAATATTTAAAACAATCCCGCAAAATTGTCCGCAGGTAAGTAATAATACAAAAATATGGAATTCATGATGTACATAATCAAAAAATATTATTAGCGTCAAAAAAAAATAATTTTTTTTTCTGTCTAAAATAGTTTTTTTTTCTGCGCAGCTTTTGCCCCCCGACGTGCGTCTGCCGGCTTCTGAATTCCCCCGAGGGCTTCTTTCGGCCACAGAAAAAAATGGGGGAGGGGGAGGAGGGATTACCGAGTGGTTCGGACCCTTCAAAAAGAATAGCGAATGTCGAAGAGAGGAACTTGTTGCGAATTGAGCACAAGGGGAATTTATGGTACCGTATTTTTAAGCTCAAATATTTCGTTTCAAGATTCTCAAGGTTATACTCTTTCATTAACAAATTTTTCGTTTTTCTTGAAGCGAAAACACTTTGAGGAACTTTGGGGGAAGAGGAGAGGAACGTGATTTTCCCGAACAACTTTTTGGGAGAAAAGTGATGAAATTATCCATTTCTTTTTTTTCCTTTTTCGGCTTAGGCTTCAAAAGTGAACTTTTCGCATGAAAAAAAAAGATGCGAACAAGCTGTGAACAAACCATTGAGCCGATAAATTTTGGGACCATCGAACGAGCGGGCAGGTCCGAACATCAGCAACCCAGCAAATTTGCGAGCCATTGCCCCTCCCTTTTATGGATGAAGGCGAGCCAACAAGAAGAAAAAAAAAAGTGCTGGCTTATAGTGAGTATTGTCGTCGTGGGAGCCGTTTTGCAACGCGCCTATAATGCGTCTTCTAATCATCGACACTCGTCGCCAAAAATTTTACATAATATCGATGATTTTAAGAATAACTTTGCGAAATGATCAAGCTGGGAATATTTTTTTAGTGCACATTTTCATTATGTTACCGAAATATCGGAGTTTTACGTTTTGCAGTTAAAAAAAATTTTTTTATTTCAAAAAGATGGCTTAAAACATGTATTCTAATATTTTATAGTATCTTGTTAGAGTTATTTTTAAAAAGAATAGCCAAAGTGTGCCGAATGCGCCTTTAAACTAGCTTATTAAATATTCAATAATGCATTTTTTAAAAAGCATTGGTATGTGCCTTTGAATCCACAAATTGGTAAAAGTAAAACATTTTGGAGGGAAATTTAAATTTAAAGGCGCCCATTGGTGCCGCAGAGATTTGCTTAAAATTTTGGTTCAACTTGATCTGCGGACAACTCTGCACTAATCTACCGTAACCTTCCCCCCCCTGAGGACGTTGATAAAATAAGACAGAAAAGAAAAATGCAAATTGAAATCTGAAGTATGTATGTGTGTGTGTGCGACGAGGGAAAAAGCCAGAAAAAAAATTTTTGAGCCTTGCGAGGGCACACAAAATGAGATTCGGATGGGGGCCCCCGGCAAGCGAATTGGATGGCAGAGGGGGGGGGTCTCAGTTGGAAAAAGAACGCCTTTTCGGAATTTTATAAGAGATTGAATGGATGAGAGAGAGAGAGAGGGAGACGCAGAGAAGTCCCACAAATGAAACATACATTTTTGATTGTTGTGCCAAAAAATATGGAACGACACCGAAAATAAAAACATATAAATTGTGCTACAGTATCCCGTGCTTTTGACAAAGTGACTGTCGTCACGAGACCTTTAATTACCGTCAACTCAATAGAACCCCTGGAAATAAAAAAAAAAACATCCCATTCAAATTAGAAAAAGAATCAGCAATCAGCAATTTCGCAAATCTCCAAAAACTACAATACCCGCTATTAAAGGAGCATTGCTGATTCCAAATATCTAATTTCAAAGCGAAAACATTGGTGGAGCTTTTTTTTTGTCTAGACAACACTTTTTCATAGAATGGAGTCGGAACTTCTCAGTTTCTCCCAAAAACAGCTTCAAATGCTCGCAATCAAGCAACGGAACTTCCTTCACAAAACCAGTGTTTTTTTTTTCGCCGCAGTCAACTTATTTTTCTCTGTCTTTTTCACTAAAATCTTCACCAATTTATTTTAGTCGTGAAGATCGGTGGTTAGCAAAAAAAATGAAGGGATCGAATCCCTAAAAAATTATTCACAGTGTGCGAGACAAATGGATACTAATACAATCAAATAGTGATACTAGAAATTGAATTTTAAAATAAATTCAAAGAAATAACAGAGACACGCCTTAAAAAAGAAAGAAAAGGGAAAAATATGGAGAAGGAACACAAACATTATTTACATTCACGTTTCGGCACTCGATAAATTATAATGGTCCGAGTGTCGTTTTACGCGATGCTCGTCTCAATGGCGGAATGCTGATGTCCTCAGCGCCCGGCGGCGCTTCTCCGATCACAAATGTTCCATTATTCTCAGAAAGTGGGCTAGGCGATTTCGGCGTGCTGCCGTCTTTAACAAATGTCGCGTTGAACACCTAAACAAGGGTCCGAATTTAAAGGCACGTAGAAGAAGCACAACTATTTACCTGATTTTCATCATTCGCCATTTCGACATCCTCATGTTCGTCTTCCGATAATCTCGTCTCATCGTCGAATCGAATCGGTGACATCGGCACACGTTTCCGAACATTCTCATCAGTCACCTTGTTCAGTAGTTCGGTTCGCGATGAGCTTCTCGACGACCGGTTGCGTTTTGGCAAAGCAAAATCATCAAAGGTAACCTAAAAAACATGCGAATTCGAGATTATTGAAATTGCGAATCATACATCCGACGAAATTGCATTCCCATATCTGGCAACCGCTTTTCTCGCTCGCTCATTTCGCTTCAATTCTGGTTTCGGTGTAAGACCTCCAACAAAATTAGTTGTCTTTCTCTACAACAACATATCATTAATTTCGAGATATCTATGGTATCCACTACTCGGCATTTCTTTATTTTCTGCTCAATGTCGCAATATTGATTTCGAAGCACTTCAAATTGCCTCAACGCAGCTTCATCAATCTTATCGGCTCGAATAAGTTGAATGAGGAAAGTGAGCTTCTGGTGGAGTTCGGACTTCGAAGCTTCAAGATTCTCGGTGAGCTGCACATACTTCTCGTTCAAAAGTTTGTCGTTCTTCACTCGTTCTTCCTCATTCTTCTTCCTTGCCTCCAATTTCGCAGTAAAATCGCTTCTCTGTTTAGCTATTTGGAATTCGAGATCGATTTCTTTCTTCATGAACGAGATTCCCTAAATAAAAATCAATTGTATCAATAAATTTGGCAAAGTACCGCTAACCTTGTGAAGAAGCGCATCAAACACTTGTCTCAACTCTGCCGGAATTCTGTCAAACTTTGACGACTTTCCAGAATTATCCGAAATTGTCGAGTTCTTGAGCAAGTCCTCAATTTGGGCATTAACGTCGCTCAACGAACTGTACAATGCTTCAAGCTTCTTCTTTCTTTCCTCCTCAAACTCTTCCTCTCCTTCAAGAACCACAGAAACATCGGGATCCGCTGAGACGCGACGCTGAAAAATATCGAAAAAATTTTGGATAAGGCATCTAATTTGAAACGCCCACCTTTTTGCGTCCCTCAAACTTCTCGGATTCAGTCTTGTTGATCTGCTCCTGAATCTGACTTCGCTGCTTTCTGAGCTCCACCACCAAACAATGGCATTTATGTGAAGCGGCTTCCACTTCGAATTCCTCGTCAACGGCAGCCTTCAACATTGACTATTTTTGGAATACAACACATTTATTCCATTCGGCCACAACTATTCACATGAATCACAGGGGGATTATTTCTCTACTATCCAAATATGTACATATGCAAAATTATTTACACCGGTTATTAATTCGAGAAAAAGATACGAAAAATTATTACATTCTACGATTATTAAAAACCTGTCTACGGGCGAACTTCGCCATATTCATCCGAACCTGTAGCTCATTCGACGGCACAGGAGTTCCTTTTCGATTCGCACGTTTCATGTTCAACTCCTTGAGTGCCTTGTTTGCTCGCACAGACTCCGCGAGCCGCTGTTGGAGGACAGAGAATTTCTGCTCGTCGATCCTCTTCTGCCGTGCAACCTCGAGCTCCCGCTTCTGATGTTTCGTCTTCATTTGCTGCATCTCACGCTCATGTTTGAGTTTGAACGCTTTGAACTTGTTTGCCTCAGCTCTTTGCTCCTTAAGCAAACGCAATCGCTGCATTTTTAGTCTCGATAGCTCTTCCTCAAGTCGTTTATGGGCTTCTTCCATTTTCTTACTAGTTTCCTGAAGCTTCCTCATATCGTTCAATCGTTTCTTAGATTCAGCCTCTTGCTTCTCAAGTTCCTTCAGCTTCAATCTTCGTTCTTCGGAGAGCCTTAAATAAAAATATCTTTGACCTTCTAATAATTTAAACCCCACTTTGTAACATTCGTGACCTTCTTCGTCTCATTCCGAAGTTTGGCGATCTCCGACTCAAGCTCGCTGATGTGCACAACGAGCTGCGTCTTTTCTTCCTCACGTTTCTGCAATGTTTGCACAATTTCCATATGTGTTTCCAGCTCTTTTCGTCGATTCTCATCCTTCAATGAGATCTGACGCTCAATATCATCGAGTTCTTGTTGAAGTTTAGGAAGCCTAAAATTGAATTGAAATTTGAAAAAAAAAAAACATTCAAAGTTGTTATTGGGACCTTTCGGTATCATAGAGGGTGTCGTCCATCAAATTCGTTTCATCACCATTATCATCGTCGCCGAGCACCGTCGCATCCGATTCCGAAGTGAGTATCTTCTCCATGTTTGCAACGATCTCGCTGGCCGGCAACATTTCCTCGTTCCTTAATCGCATTTTTTGTGGAATTTCGTAAAACAATGGGTACGTGATGCTCGTTTTAAGATCGTTGATGATTGATGCCATTTTCGATTTGTCGCTCTCAAGACGAACTACGCGATTGCTGAGCGCGTTCTAAAACCAAACATCGAGTTATTGTTCGAAATTTTAACAATTCTTACAATCTTGACAATGCATTCTGAGAGTTTCATACATCTCTCGCGGGCTTCATCCTCCTTGATCGCAAGCTCCTCCTTGAGAGCCAAAATTTCAGCCCTAAATTAAAAAAGATTACATCAATTTTCTTCTATTAAAGAAAAGTCTGCAATTCTCAACTTTTTCTGTGATCAGACATCAAATTGTGATCATATGAACAAGAAGCTACGAACCAGACCCAATGAACTCGCGAATTCACATTTAAATGCCACCATGTTAGTCGCAATTTAGCCAGAATTGAGTACATTTACCAGATTCTGGACAGCGTTGGACTATACTCTATTGGAATCGCTCTCAAATTCGTTGTGCTTTTACACTTAAGGCAACGATTTGAATCAAAGTTCGTTCTATGGTTAATCTGGCGTAAGCATTCGAGTTCTCAGACCTTTTACTACAGTCATCATTTCACAAGCCCTCCGAGTTAAAGTTATTTCTGAGTAAATCACTAACGATTTGGCGAGATCGGCAACTTTTGATTCACCAGGAGCGATCCCCTTGCGAAGATCCTCATTCTCTTTCTCGAGTCGTTTGATTTGCGATCGCAAGTATGAAACTTCTTCTGCCTTCGGATTTTTATTAACAATCGGCTTGTTCTTAATCTGTTTGGCGCGATCGGCATATCGAAGTGTGTTCAACGTTTCTTGGGAGTTAGTGTCCGCCGGTGAAATGCAAGCAAGGAATACTGTAAAAGAGTTGCCTCCAAGAGAATCTGAAATGGAATACTCAAACTTGAAATCGTTAATTTGTAATACCTTGAAGAACTCTGGTGATAACCGAATTCCTATAAGGAATGTGTTTCTGCTTTGTGGCGAGTGCCGAAATAACTTGAGAGAGAATTAAAAGTCCCGAATTGATATTAATTCCCTCTTTCATTCGATTTCCCTCAGCTTCCGTTTTTTTCAAGCGCTCTGAGCCGGCAAGATCCACCAATTGCAATTTTGACGAAAATGCTTGCTCATTCTCGTCCGTTGCTTGTTTTTCGACAACAATCGTGAAAACTGCATGAGATCGACTCGACATTGCATTCATTGCAGTTTCAGCTTTTGTTCGGTAATGGCATCCCGTCGCGAGTTGCTTCAATGCGCCTTTAAGATCAATTACGGGCACAGCGGTCAGATTCACAATAGTGCCTAAAATTCAATTTCAGATATAGTAACGCCCAAGACCTTACATCCTTTCTCATCTCCATGCACGTTTAGTTTAATTTTATCGGGTCTTAGTAAATCGTAAACATTGTCTGAATAAACCTCAAACATGGAAACTGTGACCTAAAAAAATTGAATTCATTTTTTCTCTTAATTATTAATTTACTTTAAAAGATTCTGGTGTATCTGTTGCATTTATCCTTTTGAAAAGACTGTTAACTAGTCTTGGGATTATTCCTCGTCGAATTTCGTCAGTCCCATCGTTGTCTTCGGTTCCCATTGTGTATGTCTTTCCACTTCCCGTTTGTCCGTACGCCAGAATTGTCGCATTGAATCCTAAATTCGTATTTTCTTTAAATATATAGCTTGCTATTATTTCGTAATACCTGCAAATACACGATCTAAAAGCGGATGGGCGGTTTCTTCGTATACCATTTCCTGATCGACAGTGTCAGGGAACACCTTATCGAATGTGAATGAGGCAGCGCCATTTATCAAAATCTACAGAAAAATGTAAATTTTCTAAAAATTGATATCAAAATTACTTGTCCGGTGCTTTCAAAATATTCTATGCAACGTTGAGCCCCTTCGCGAGTTTCCCTGGCATTCATCGGCCGAGCCCGAACTACAACTCGTAGTGAAGTTTCAGTCGAGCTCATCTGCAACCGAAATCATAGAACTGAAGAAGGGCAGCAAAATATGTTTTAGAAAGGCGCAAACTTCACATAAAATGATCAAAATGTCAACCTATCAATTTATTTTTTAATGAAAACGTCAACAAATTTGTAAAATTGTAATTTTCTGTTTCTTTTTATCTATATATTAGAATTGCAAAAAACGAGCACCCTGTGCGGATTCACGATGAAATTTATTCACAGGTTATGTTTAAATCAATATTGGAATCACCGCCCCAAAAAGTGGAATGACCCACAAGTATTCAAGGTGCCCTGTTTTTTGCGATGATGATTTTTTATTTCACTTTTATGCTTTAATTTTTAATTGTCTTAATCTAACAAGTTTACCGGCAAAATTTTATAGGATTTTCGTATTACATGCAAGTGTACAAATTTTCATTTGGTAACTATAGAAGAAAAATGAATTAAAGAAATGAAAAATTAAGGGCCAACTAGAAAACTTGAAGATTCGTCGTTAGGGAATTCAAATTTCCCCCGCTACCGCGGATTGTCAAATGCGCCCTACCGTACACATACACTGGCATACACCTCGTTTGAAAACACGCTCCGAAATTAGTTTCAACTTGTTTTTCAGTTAAAGCCGCAAGTTTTTAGATTCCGGCGAATATGCTGATTTTTTGATATCTGGTTTCTCGATAAGTTGAAGAAAATTATGGGAAGAACTGTCTCACAACGCTGATGAAGGTAACTTTTATTTAAATGTAAAATTTTGGAAAATTGGGATTTACTTTTCTTCTATTTTTTTCCTCTAAAATCAGTGTATTCCTTTAAAAAATGTTTCTTTTGGACTTGCTCAACGACTTGAAAAATAGTCATTTTTAGTGTTAAATCAGACAATTTTTTGTGATTGCATTGGGTAAAACTAACAAAATTTTAGAAAAAAAACTAACTAGATTCATTAGTTTATCGTTCCCCGCACAATTTAAGAACTTGCGATGTCCGTAGCTAATCCATTTGCCGGAAAAACGTTTTGTTTTGAAGTTATATGGTTCAGTTATGAATGTCGTCGTGAGTGTCATACTTGTGCAATAGAATGAAACAGCCTTGAATTTTTTTGCATAGAAAAACTTCTGAGGCCGCGCGAAGGTTGCGAGTTTTTCATTTCTTTTTAACGAGGCACACAATAAAATGACAGGATTGTTTTCCACACAAAATGCGACCTTGAATTTCGGTCCATTATGAGTTATGATTTCAGTAAAACGTGATCAGGGGCACAATGCGATTGTTCAAGGATATTCCAGAAACGGTAATTTGTTTTTCTCATTCTAAAATTATTTTGATGCACAACTTAAGAACTTGTAATATTTGCATTTTGGAGTATAAATTGTAACGCGTTTTGCGCTATCTATTTATTGCTTCAAATATGCGTATAATGCTACGAGTGTCATATTTGTGCAATATAAATTTTCATGCTCATGATATTTTGTTTGAGAAAAAACTAACGCTACGCCTAGGCGCTGTTTAATCAAACTTCATGATTTTGAAAACAATTCTCTATATTTTCAGAGCGTCGAAGAGATTTTCATACCGATACGATGAACGCAGCAAATGCGATAATTAAATATGTATGAGTAAATTGTGAATATTGTTGAGTTTGGTCCTCGACTGTATTTGAGCTTTTTTCCGCGTTGGATCACACGGCAAATCATCATCTCTCTTTTTTTTTGTTTGAGGCTTAGGCACTTTGACTATTTGCTAAGCGTTCAAAAAGTGGTGTTATTGATGGAAAACGTTTCAAACCATCCATTTTTATTTGTCTGCCCTTTAGGCGCACAAATAATTTTTCTCATCAGTCTGTTTTAATTTTTTTTCAAAAAAATTTAGGTCAGGTAAACATGTGCCAAACGACATCGATCGTCTTCGCATCATGTCTGGTCGTCAGAATGGGGCGGAGTCATATGACCTTTAAATTGAACGAAACCAACATGTGATCCGATCGAATTGTGAGATAATAATTAGGCAGAGATTTGTCTGCCATTCGCTTCGTTTTTTCGGAAAATGTAATATCGTTCGATGCCTTTGAGTGGGATAGATAAGATAAAACGCAAAATTAAAATCTTTCTTGTTGGGTTTTTGAACTTTGAGTGTATAGTATGAACTGATAATTGTAAACAAAAATTTTTTATTCCAAAAAAAGTCAAGCTTTTTTGGCTGTAGGTTATTTTTTAATATAAATCTTGGGACGAAATGCATTTTCAAATTTTGGCCGTTTGATCTTTGAACTCGTCCATTAGTAGGCGTGGTCTATATGATTTGAATTTCGCGGCGACATCTTTATATCGGAATCTTGAAATTATAGCTAGTGAACAATCATCTCATTATAAATTTAAATACGTAATAAGGAATTGTGCATTTAAGCCCTAATCCAGCACAATAGCATAGTCCTATTCCCATCGAATCGTACGGATTGGCCTTATCCTTATTAAGGGGGAAAATTGCACGTTTCATAATACGGCACATTTCAACACGTGCTAACTATAGCACAACGGTGCGATTTGCTGCAGTGGTCCCATGTGATCCGAGCAGTAGTCTGCGTGCATGGGGGGTTGGGGGCACAGTTGTCCCATCTCGTTCCATTGCTCTCTTAAATTCATTTTGATCCCATTTCACATTGGCTTATGCCGAGCGCGGTGCAAATTTCGTAATCCGTTGAATTTTGTTTGTGGGAGGTTTTTTGTATTGCAATAAAATGTTATTTTCGACAATGTATGAATGTTTCAATGATCCCTTTGGTTTTTTCCTCCATTTTTTTTTTGTAATTGAAACGCATTTTCTTTCGTATTTAAAAAGTAAATATCAATATTTTCGCGACGTGAGAATTCAAGTAGGGTTACTGTTTACAATTATCGCTAGAATTGCGAAAAGTAAGTGTTTTTTTTTTTCAAAAAATTATATTATAATTTAAACCAGATTCTCAATATCAATTACATATTTTTATCAGTTTTGTTTTCGATCGGAAAACAAAAGTTATCAATTTTAGAACACTCATGAAACTTGAGCCACAAGCTTCTGACGGCTGTTAGATTTTTTGGTTTATTTAAAAATTAAGAATTTTCGCGAAATTTCGGGCGCGTAAAATTTGAATTGAACGCCCACAACAATTGGTGAAGACTCCGCCCATTTGGTGCGAAGGAGGGTGCAGGTTGGCGATAGTGCACATTGGCCAGTCTCACCCGCGTTGCGCCGATATGAACAGTCGCTTTCCATTTTTTTTTTGAAACATGATATTTTTAAATGTCCAATTTTCAAAGTACACTTATATTCATCAATTTCTATTTTATTTTGTAAAACGTAAGTGATGGGCTTCTCTTTAATCTCTTCACGTTTCAGTTCAAAAATTTATATATTTTTTTGTCAAGTTTTTGGGAATTTTGAATACCTATTAAGAACTGACGAATTTTGCTTCTAAAATTTCACATGTCACACCTATATTTACGTGATTTATCGTTTTGAATCGTGTTGCGTCATTTTTCTCTTGATTGTCTACTACGACGCGATAGTAAAGTGATCATACTTCCAATCGTGTCACACGTTTTTCGTCGCCGTCGCCGCCAATTCAGTGTCCCCCCTTCCATTTTGCCTCCAAAATTAATGACCGCGATCGTGTCTCGCAGCACCCGACCGGTGAGCCGCCGCAAACCTATCTTCTTCTCTTCTCATTCCTCCTCAACCTCGTCTGTACAGAAAATTGTCCATCTTATCATTTTTTTTCATTTGCTTTCACTCCATTTTTGGTTGATTTTTTCTGGTTCCAGGAAACAACAAAATCAGGGAAATTGGAGACGTTCGCTTGTGGCAATACTGTAACATCTCGTTGCCAGTAACCAGGTAGATTTTCGTTTAACTCGCCTCACTATAGTTTAAATGATGTCACTTTGCGATGGTGATGAGAAGGAAGCTGGTGCTTGACTACTAGCGTTTTGACGAAAATAATGATGATTACTTTTCGTTCGCGTCGAGACTCGAAAGATTTTGTAAAGCGGTTTTCTTGCGATGAGTGACTCATCGCTAATTGGCATGAGATCTAGAAAACTAGAGGTTCCATTTCCCTTTGATTGATTTACTGCGACGAATCGATCCATTTTTATAGGAGACTGTAGAAAAAATTTTAATGCATCAAAAATAGTAATTTTATTTTGCTGTATTTGTTCTTTAAAAACGTGTTCCTCATTTTTAGCATGAAAATCGTAGGGATTCCAATAAAACCTAAATTGGTTTCTAATAAGTTATACCACAAACGCTTCCGAATATGTAAAAAAAATATTCTAGTACGAGCAGAATTACTGGCAAGATTCAGCCAGTTGAAAAAACTGATCGATTATTACATATTTCTGTTTTGCCAACTGCCTTCTCTACGCTTTCTTCGCTATACCTTGATTTTTGTGCCTCACCTCTCCATTGTCTAGCTTTTCGCATTGAGAGCCTTACAGTACCGCCCCGCTCAACGCATTTGAAAAAGATTCACACGTTTTGCATTTTATTGTTTCGATTGTCTCGTTTGGTTTCTTAAAATGACGAATTTCCCCAGTTTTTAATGTTTTATTTAAAAAAAAAAGTAGCTTTTTGGCACTTTAAAGGCGCCATTTCGCTATTTTTTACTATTTATGGTATTAGATTGCTATGTTTCGGGTTTAGTAGCGAATCGATCACCAGAAATCTCATTTCATTTTTCATTATAAATCTATATAATTTTCCGTTCTCTTCTTTTCATATGTCAACAATTTTCCAATTAAAAATGGCGACGACCCGCGGTAATTCGAATACACTAAAATTGTTTGAATATTCGCGTAAATAAATCAATCAACTCAGCATTTTTTGGAGTTTGTAAAAAAGGCGGTCGCCAATAATTTTCTCGAGTTTGAACCGCCGAATGCACTGACATTAGCTGAAATTTTAAATTGAATTTTTTGTATAAACTCATGTATTTATATATCTTATACATATATACAGTGAAATTCTAGATTTTAAATTTCAGACTTGCTGCGAATTAAGCCCAATAAGAACAACTCAACCGAATCAATAAATAAACCATCTGCTACTAATTTCAACCAAACAACGATGTTCTTTCTAGAGGATGATGAAGCTCCGATTGTGCGAAAAGTCGCTGGCACGTTTGAGCATTACGGTAGGTGCATCGTTTCATTATTTGGCACCCAACTCTCTCCTTATCATTTATTAAATTATTTTTGTCCGTTTCTGGCTGGTTATTGTCTTCTAGACAATATGGCATGGCGATTGTTTCAAACAATTATCGGCCGATAAGGAAAGTTCAATTGGATCACATGAGTTCCTTTGGAATTTGAATTCACTTAGAGGTGGAGCACGTATGTATTTAGGTCTCTGGTTATTGTAATTTTGGCTAGTGATGCGTCTTTTAAACAGTAGTAGTTAGTAGAAGGTAGATATGGAGAAAATAAATCCCCGAAGACAAAGTTTTTTTTTAATTTTGGAATATTCGCATAAATTGGTTTTTCAATCTGTCGTAAAATATTCATATTTTCGCACGAAATCCTCGCGGAAACTAAAAAATTTGAAATAAATTCTCAATGCGAGCATATGTTTTTATGTTCTCATATGCACCTTTAAAGATCCACAAATTTGTTATCGTTGCCTAAAACACGCTTCTGAAATCGAAAAATTTGTTCAATCTTTTCCGCTATTCTGGAGAGTTCTTTCGAAAATGATCCCCAAATTAGTGTCGCGCCATTATTATTTGCCCTCAAACAGTTTATCAGTGGCATTAGTTAATCGTTTATCAAAAAAAAGTGACCAGTATTACGATTGGTGATAAGCATGTCAACAGTTTTATGATTAAAACATATATACCCATTTTTGGGGGTATTGGCAAAATTTTTGAAAATATTTATTTTGTTTCTTTTCGGATGATTTTTGGTATCGCACGGAATTGATAAGCGATCGCGATTGGGTGTCACCTGACGGTATTGACTAAAAATGGCACACACACACACATCTCTATACGCTCAAAATGTTTTAACCGGAAGAAACATGTTTGGAACGTGGGCAAAATATGCCGTTTATCATGATGTGTACAACTTGTATTTTTTTGCGGAACGGAAAGGACATATTTTTGGAACGGAAATAGTTATTGAGAAGCCGCAACCCCCACGCAAATGTACTTCAAATATGGCGGACTTACTTAAATTTTATTTTATTAACAGATGATGGATTTGGATTTTTGTAGGTTTGCGGAGGGATAGTATACCAAATGCTCAGTTGAAGTATTTCAGGTATTGTAGCACTATTTCGTATGAGATCAGATATAGTAAATGTTATATCACCTGCGCGAATAGTAATGCGACAACTTTAGCATATTGTAACACTAGTTGAAACTGTGAAATTCGTGCTTTTTGTTTTTTAAAAGAGAGAGTTTGTAGATGTCAACAACGAAGTTTTGAGATCCTATGACTTCAGAAATTTGATTAAATGAAGATATGGTGTGAGTTTCCATGATGAAAAAGCAACACCAAACCCCAATATCTGCATTATTCCGAATTGTTCGCATTGTTGTAATCGATTGTTTCCACATTTTGCAACGCATTATTGCGTCCGTCCACTGCAGCTGCAGCATCAGAATAGAATGCGAAACGAACACAATGCATAGTAGGTGAGTGTTGTGATCCAGCGGCTGCGGCCGCGCCGTCGCGAATTGTGCGAAAATCCCTCCTCCCTCGCCATCGAATCGAAAATGGACGAGTGGGTTCTTCTCGGTCGGGGGTTTCGCGATTCCCTCGATTCGCGCCTCCTTCTGCGTTTTCGTTCTTTCGCCTGTCTGCCTATCTGACTGACCTGCTGCTTGCTGTTGCTGCTTGCTGCAACAACACACAACAACAGTCATGTGAGACGCGCCGACGGTGGCGATTTCGAAGCGCTCATCTTATTCGCGTCTTCACCAGTAACAAGGCTTTGGTGGGGTGATGGTGATGACCTTTGGATGATGTGGATCATCATCATCGACGGACATAATTCTGATTTGATGATTGAGCGCGATTTGGGAAACCCGTTATGTTGTTCGAAGATGGTATAGAAGTTAATTATTCGCATTTGAAATGTCCGCAGCAAGAAAATTTCTACAGTAACGCATCAAATGACATGAAACTTTTTACTTCAAACTAGCTTTTAAAAATACGAAACGGCGAATAATTTTAAATGTATTTTGCATTTTAAAATTATTTTTAACTTTAAGTGAAATTTCCATATCGATTGAAGCACTTTTAGAAAAAATGTTTGTAAGATTTTCTGCTGGATATGTGTAGAATCGTAGGAACCTCTATTATAAGCAATTTTTCCAAATCTTTTTAAATCGTTCAAAGATTTACTCATTTTTTTCAACCGACCAACTTGTCATATGACTCTTTTTTTTTCTTCGCCGCCAACACTCAATGAAATGAAAAAACCAAAGATTTTTTGTGATGCGCTGCTGTTCAAGGTTACTGTAGTTGCCGGAAATGCACATGAAACACAATTTTTTGTGCACAATCATATGATGTTGTTCAAATTTGGGATTTGCATAATTTGATTCATTTTGCTCCCCTGATGGCCCAGCGAGTTGCCGTCAGACTGCTATCCGTCTCCTATTCGAGTTCGATATGTTTATTTTTGTATTCAAAAACCGTTGCGGTTTGCGCTCTCGCCAATCGTTGCGCTTGCCCAAATATTGCCGGACGCTTACTCGCGCGCGCGCCCGACTGATTTTGAACATTTGATATTTGTCGCGATCGAAAGAAAAGTTGTTGATCAATCGAGTTGTGCGAAAAGCCGAGAATAAATACGATGCAATTCGGTGTTTGCGGACACCCATCTACAGTAACTGTCGGGTACTGTGGTTTGACAATGCATTGTTGATTTTGTTAAGGTGCGAATGTCGCACTTTTTTCAAAAAAAAAAACAATTAAATAATACAAATAAACAAAAAAAAAACACAAATGTGTTAGATTCGACGTCAGATATTTATTATTATTATTATCATTATTATTACATTTTATTATTATTGAAAGCGGCATTTCCTTATATTATTAACTTTTGCGAATTGGTAAGCTGGTTTTAAGTTTTGAAATATTTACTATGATAATTTAAAAGCGCATGATTATTGCGGTTTTGTGGTCTTCGAACCACTTGCCATTCCTGGTCTTGGTAGAAGAAATAGTTGTTGTTTGCATGTTCACTGCAGTTTTTTTTTTCTCGTCCTTCCCCTCTTCGTCCGGCTCGTTTTTCCACCCTTGCCATGGGAGGAGCTCTCAAAGGCTCAAAAAAAGGGGGCACTCTTTGGCAGTTTTTTGCCTCGTCTTCTTCTTCTTCTTATTTTTCATCTTGCTCCAGATGTCTTACATAACCGGATGTAATTCGATTTGACATGGTTCTCTGTCAAAAATTGTTTTTTCTTGTTGCAAGCGTTCGATTCGATCGTAATCGTTGGTTTGGCTGATTGATAGCGATATACGTGATAATTATTGAGTATTCCGGCGCAGGAATCGAATTGAATGATGAAAGAACATCAAATAGAGTTTCAAGAAGTTGTGGTAAACATGCACGTGTTTGTCGATCATGGGAAGAAAAATTGTGTATGTGTGTGTGTTAAAAGCTAGATACAACAGGAAGAGCTCTGGCTGGTTGTTTGTAACGGTTGAGGGATATGCAATGATATATAATATAAGTGTTCTGGTTTTGGTACCCTTCGATGACATCATCGGCCATCATTTGTTTGGTATTGGTCATTAAACGCGCGCTGAGCCAGCCAGCCAACCATCCATCAGTTTTTTATGCGATGGCTTGACCTGCGGTGACCCGTTGCACGGGACAATGGAAAGAATATGCGAGAAGGTTCTCGAAAGTTTGAAAAAGAAGCGCTTTGTTTAGCGACAATTTATAGCATATTTTTGTTATTTTGCGCTATTTATAATATGGGTGGTCGATCATCTCTTAGAAGATTAGAAATGCAAGCCTCGTTTTTTTTTTCGAGTGCAGATTGTTTTCTGTTTCCTTTTTTCCAATTCAAATGTGTAGGCGTGATTCGTGGATTTTCGTCGATAATCGTAATCCCTCCTCCACTCTCCTAATTAGGCAATGCCTATTTTTGGGCACTCAATGTTCACACCAGCATGCAACATGCGCGCTGTTTATGATGAGTTGTTTTTTCCCCCTTCATTTCTATCGTGCTGCCGTCGCGCCATTTTGGGCGCTCGCGCACACTCTCACGTGAGCGCGGCGCGCGAACATGCTAGAAGCCAAAAACGCTCCTTCTCCGTCTGCCTTGGTGGGTGAGAGGCAGAGAAGGCCGATCATCGCGCGATGTGCGCTGGTGATGGTGCTAGAGACGTAGAGGCGGCGAGTACCGCCTACCAGGCGAAGGCCCCATCCGCTCGCCTTCACAGTAGCGTGCGTACGCCCCTGTGAGAAGTGTGCGTGTGTGTCTCTGTGCGTTCAATTTTTTGGTTGACGATCTCAGGATTCCCAAGGATTCGACGTCCTTTCGACTTCTGTCTTCCATCCAGCCTCTCACCAAAAAACACAAGTAACGTCGTGTCGTCAAAATTCTGCCGTTCATCCATCAAAGTATGACCATTCTCCACGCCGGCTACCCACCATCGCCAAACGGTGCGTTCTCGCACCATCAGGTTGCACCAATGGGTGTCACCAACAAGACCACCAGTGAGTTTTTTTGTCTTTCTCTCTTCTCGTTTGCTTTCTTCTCCTCACCAGTCGCGCTTTTGTGTATTGTTTACGAAATTGCATCAGCCAAGACTCTCGCGGTCTTGTATTACTGTAGCTCGATCGATTTTCCCGTGTTGTCGGCTTTTGCCAATTTTTTTTTGACGAGATTGTTTCGCGAGATTAGACTCGCGTTTTCGCGTTGAAACGAGATTTCGCTGGAGTCGTTGTTTGCAGCTTTTCCCTTATTTCGATTTTGACCTTTTACTGTTTAAGACGATGCGTTAGAAGCAGGAGCAAAAAGGAGAATTGTTTACGAATTTCGTTTTCTGCTCCAAAAAAAAATGCGTGCGTTCTTGGTCAATTTCCTTTCACTTGTGCTCACACGCCCCCTTGAAAAACATTTTTGTTGTGCGACGAGAACATAAATTGACGGACACCCGATTTATGTTCGATAATTAGGTAAATCCGAAACGCCCCAAATGTTTTATTAGTATCGTCGGCGGCGGTTTCGTTTCTGGAGGACCACGACTTTGGGGCCGGCTGTGTTTGACACGAGCGCGCGCGCGATCGTAAGCTAGCGTGCGAGAGAGACGTTTTACGAGCCAGCCAGATGTTGTTTCGTTTGACCCGCTCCGGTCATTTTGAGTCTATACACTTTGGAGACCGAGTGGCAACAATTGGGCGTCGTCGGCAACCCGGGGATTAGGAGTCCTATTATTATTATTATTATTAGAGGACGAATGACGTGGCGTATGACTTTTTCGTATCGAACAGATTTTGGTCATCAAGTCGATTTTCCTCAAATTTTTGATTAAGTTTAAATATTTGAATAGCTTACAGATATTTGATTTTGAATATTATTTGCATTTTTTGCGATATGTTTCTATAAACAACGTGATTTGCATATTTGACGTGTAAAAATCAAAAATTGACTTTTATAGGCTTCTAAATGTTTAGTTTTAAATAGAAAAATGTAAGAGTAATCTAATCATCATCATTCTCGGCACTTCATGAATTAGTCCAATTGATTATTATGTCGAAGATCTTTCAAAGGATGTTCTGTGGTCCTATCAATTTTTCTCGAAATTTTGAGATCATACACCAATATGAATCAAAACCGCGCTGACTCATTTGTTCGTACAAAAATCGTTTTTCTTTTTTGAGTTTTATGATGATGTGATGCTGGGCGATAAATATCGGTGTTCTCACGTGGTATTTTCCGCGCATCGCGCGCGCGCGCTCGCGCTCGATGCTAGAGACCAATGGAGAGGGTTTGAACACAAAAAAGGCGAATGGAATAGAAATCGTGTGGAGGGCGCCAAGAGAGCGAAATGTATCACAATTTGGCAGAATGCCCATAAAACACAGCGCACATGACATTTCGCGCCTATTATTTTATTCATGTTGACGCAAATATTCCGAATACAAAATTTTTTTTGCCTCCCAATTGATTTTATGTTGTCTATTGTGTCCTTTGCGGTCGCCCGAAAAAGAAATAATGTAGATTTTAATTGCAGATTCGGCGTTCGGCCACCAACATCACCATCCACTTGACGGCAACGATATGGTCGGCGGCGGTGAGCTCATTCGGGGTAATATGCTGACGAGACGCGACAGCGACCTATCGTCCAATGGAAGCTTCGAGAACATGTCGAGGTAAACACGAAGTTTTTATGATAAGTGTGTGTTTGTTTTTTTTTGTTGATTTCTCGCGCCCCGTGGTCTGGTATTGTTGAGTAAATGAGCGAGTGAAAGAACTTGAGCAAGTTTTAACCGTAAATTTGAATTTGAACGGATATTCTTTTTTTTTTGAAAATCACAGTTTCCAAACCGAAATTGAAGCATTTTGGTTGATATTTCAAAATACTGACTATTTTGAAATACACGTTATCAACAAATTTGTTGAACAGAATATTTAGCCAAAATTCACATTTTTTTAATACGTGACATTTATTATTTGACTGAAATGTAAACAACAGCAATAATTTTTATTTAAAAAGTAAAGAATAACTCATTTTTGAAATTTCTAGACCAACTTATACGGGCCGCGACACGGAGCGCTTCTTCGGCGGCGAATTCGAAATGGATGATGATGATGATCATCTCAATGGTTCGATTCATCGATTTTTTTGTTGACACAATGTCTAATTTTTGTGTTTCAGACGAATTCGTTGAAGATGAGGATGAGCCGGTGTCGGAGCTCGTGCCGCTCGGGGGAGGAACTCGTCGGGTGCCGCGAACCCCGAAACGCAAGAACGTGCCGAAATGCGGATTCTTCGGTTCGTTTGTTGTTATTGTTCTTTTTTTCCCTTCTTATTGATGCCAATTTTTGTTTTGGCTGCCGCCATAAAATAAACACGCCGAACCGCAAAAAAAACTATGTTGATATTTGCTCAATAAGCCTCTCATTCGAGGCATGATGTATGTATATGTTTAAGGCCGTGTTGTGGTCGACCTTGAATTGAACACCTGGCATATGCAATAGAATATTGGTATTGAGATTTGTTGTATTATCGTCATCTTAAATCGGCACGTAACTTGAGGCGAATCGAATTTTTACATCGCGTTTGAACGCTTGCAAATATTGATTTTAAACGATGTTTACAGTCGGCGGCGGCGGTGGCGCGATCGATTTTATCTGCCTCGCGAACTAGGGGGTCGCTTAATTTCTTTTTCGGGCGTTGATTTGATAAGCAATGGGGATTTGCTGAATTTAACCGGAAAAAATTTTGAAACGCCACTAATTTTTAAATTTTAGACTTTTACAAGTTGACGAACGAGCATCTCGGAAGCGGCGCGTACGGTAGTGTGACGACGTGCACGAACAACGCGACCAACGTCGAGTATGCTGTTAAGATCATCGACAAGGACGGCGAAACGCACTCGAGGAAGCGCATCCTTCGCGAGGTTAACATTTTCAACACGTGCAAGAACCATCCCAACATTGTCCAACTCGTTGATGTGAGCATTCGCGTCTTTCCTTTTTGACATTTCTTCAAGAGGCGTTTTCAGTGGTTCGAGGATGACTCCAACTTCTATCTGGTGATGGAGAAGATGCGAGGCGGTCCGCTGCTTCAGCACATTCTTCAACGCGGCTATTTCACCGAGGAGGAGGCGCGTCGTGTGACGAAGGATATCGCGTCGGCGCTCAAGTTTATGCATGATCGCGGAATAGCGCATCGAGACGTGAAGCCGGAGAACGTGCTCTGTACCGATCCCGATCACGTCTCGCCGGTGAAATTGTGCGATCTCGATTTGGCGAGTCAACGACGCATCGATGATCGTCACGATCGTCCGTTGAGCCAGGTGGCGTCGGAGCCGGATCTCGCCTCGCCAGTCGGATCCGCCGAATTCATGGCGCCGGAAGTCGTCGATGCGTTCAGCAGCGACAACTGTCTCAAGTACGACAAGAAGTGCGACACTTGGAGTCTGGGCGTCATTTTGTACATTATGCTTGCCGGTTATGCGCCGTTTCAAGGTGAATGCGACGATGAGAACTGCGGGTGAGCATTTCAATCGAACTCTTTTCCGTCTATGTTGGTGAATTGTTTCAGATGGTCCGATGGTTCGCCGTGCGACGACTGCCAACAGGTTCTGTTCCAGCGCATACAGGCCGGTCACTACACGTTTCCCGAGGAGGAATGGGACATGATTTCCGACGAGGCGAAGGATCTTGTCTCGAATCTCCTCAAACGCTGCCCGACTGAAAGGTTCGTCTGACGGGTTTCTTTTTCTTTCCGACTACCTAACCGCCTCGCACCCTCTCGACGCACAGTGCTTTCAATGCGAAGTTGGTTGTGTGTTTGGGTTGAGCGTGCGAGACCACTGCATCGATTCCTTCATATCCTACTCATTGTGCGCCGAATCGTCAGTGTAGTCCGGAAACGGAGGAGAAATTAGAAATTTGAGAGTTAAACGAGCTTTGATTCGAATTCACGTTGGGTTACGGCTTGTAGACTTTCGAACACTTTTTTTAAGACTTCATGATGATCGGTTTTTGCAGATATAGCGCTGATCAGATCCTCGCGCATCCGTGGATCCAGCAGCAATCGGCGCCGTCGACCATTCTCCAGACGCCATCGAATCTGATAAATCGCAAGGATTCGGCTCGCGACGTTCAGCAGATGTCCGAGCACTTCAACATGATCAATCGCGCGCGTCTCTCGGCGCGCATGGATCAGCTCAAGATCAATGAGAATGCCGAGTTCGATGGCTCACAGCTGTTTGTTGGTGGCGAGCCGTTTGGTTCGGGATTCGCTCGAAAGCTCTCGTCTGCGACGAACATTGTCAAAGCTTCGCCAACCGGCGAGTTCACGCCGCCAATAAGCCGCGCCTCGCCGACGACGCCGCCGACGTCGATGCTCGACTTGAGCGATAAGATGAATGATAGCGGATCGTATAGCATCTTCTCGCCGCAATCGAAGCCCACTCATTTGCCACCGATCTATTTTGGCCGCGCGAGCACTCAACAACCGCCGCTTCAACTCTTTGGTGGAGGCAACATTGGTAGGATTCTGCTATAGCAAAAAATTTTTGTTGAAATTTGAAATCTTTACAGAAGTGCTCAACTCTGTACAAATGACGCCTCGCCAGACGACTGAGGACGACACCGTCGGCTCGTTTGGCTCCTCATCAATTCCATCGAAGAGCAGCTCGATCGGCGAGCCGACGGCGACGCCAGCCAACATCACCGGCGCGCAGCCGATCCATCGTGTCGGCACTCAGGCGTAGATTGATGATAGCAAAAAAACTTCTCACAAATTGTGCATAGAACCCCCCACCTACCCATCCAGTTTTGTTATAGAGCAGCAATTCGTGCCGTTTAGCTAATTCATTCAGAAAAGAACTTCGCTAAGCTAATATTAATTTATAAGTGTAGGTCACCATGTGGCAGCGGTGCATTTCATGCGCTTTTTAAAACTGTCATGCGGTGGCATTTCTGTATTGTATTTTGACCAAATTTATCTTGTTTTGTTGTTACACTTGTCTACATCTCATTCTCAACACGACGAAAATGAAGAAAAAGTTGTCGTGTCTTTTTTCTTGGGGACCATCGAAATTTTTTTTCTTGTTTTTCGATCTACCTTTGAAATATTGCGCGCGCATCAAAAAAAAAACATTGTAAATAGTGTGTATTGTTCATCTGTCCCCAAAACCCCACCCGAAACGTGTACAGTTCTCCTTTTTTGTTTCTTGTTTGGGATGGCGGCGATTTTGATAATCCTCTCCACCTTTCCGCCCTGATTAATATTTTTGTCTTGTTTTCGAAAAATGCGTGTACAAAATCCTCTGCATTGCTGGTGTTCTTTTTTCTCATTATTTTCTCTCTCTCTCTTATATTCTTGGTGATTTTTTTTCTCATTTTTAATGTATTTCACCATCACATCACCAAGGATTTCCCACACCCGACACCATCACGACCAACACCGCCACCAACACATTTTCTCAATTGATTTTGAGAGATTGTACACTTTTACCCTCGTTTTTTTTTTACTTTTCTGTCTCCTGTCATTAACTTCTCTGTTCCGTTTTGCGATTTGTGTTTCCGGTTTCTTGTATTCTCGAGGAATTGGCGAGCACATCGCTTGTTCCGGGGACAGATGGGTCTTGGTTGTGAATTCCTGAATTTTGTTAATTTTTGGAGACGATTTTGTGAATTTTGGATTAAGTTTTCTCCACATTTTCATGGGGGTTCGCGACGAGACCCGTTTTCCTTGAGAACGCCCAACATTAATTATTCTTCGACACTGTTCCATCATCTGTCCCTTTTGTTTCGAAAATTCGGTGTACTTCGTTATGGTTCTCTATCTCCATCTCTCTCTCTCTGTCTCTTAATGTTCTATTTTTATATAGCCGCTTTTTAGCACAGAATTCTTGTTCACCGAATTTTTTTTTGAGTAAAATGAAAGATCTCCTCAAAACTCAAAATGTCCCCCATTTCCACTCCACAAACAACAAGCAACATCCTGGCGAAATGCCCGATTGTTTGGGTCGATATCCATTTAATTTTCTCTCTCTCACTCATTTTCCAAAAAAAAACTTTGGTTTTTTATGTTATTATTGCCTATTATTAATTTTTCCCTTTCTTTTTTGGTGTTTTCCCCACACGAAAAGAAATTGATAGCTGTAAAATTTACTGTTCTTTTTTTTCATTTTGAATAGAGCCCACCTTTCTGTATTGTCAGAGAGCTCCGGTAGTAATTTAATATTTATTTTTTGGCATATTCCATTTTTTTGGTTTTGACTTGGAGAGAAAATAAACTGTGGATAATAAGAGGGTGTGTACATATTATACATATAATCATATTATTATTATTACTTTCGGTCTGTCTCTCTTTTTAGAAGGCGATGGCGACTGCGCCGATGATGTAGATGATGATTAGAAGGATTGAAGCGATGTTGTTGAGGGCGGTGTGAATTTGAAGCCAATCCGATGTTGCGTCCTGGGACATCTTGAAATTAGAGGTATACTTCGATTTTTTTTTGAGAATTGGGGCAGCAGGGTCGAATGAGGGCGAAGACTAGTTATCTCGTAGATTAAACACAATATTTTTTGTTGTTGAGATTTTAACAAAAAATGGAATTTTCTGGGAGTTATTGCGAAAAATTTGAATGATCTTGGCAAGGGAATCGACATTATTATTGCATGTGCCTTTAATGGTTACTCGAATTTTCAACGAGTTTCACACTAGATCACGATTTTGAGACGAAAAATTTCAATCATAACAAATTTGTCTGCTCTATTCAATTTGATTTTTGAAATATGGCTGCCGTGGTCGAAAAAACCAGATCATCGTTTTTTTTACAGTCCGCATTATTCTGTTTTTACTCCTTTTTGGTTTTGAAGAAAAACAATTGGGAAATTATTAAAAAATTGTTTTCCTCGATTTCCAAGAACCATTTTTCGATACGAAATTGGTAATATTGTTTGCCGATCAAAAAAAAAAAACAACAAATGTATGTTTGACCTTTCGTCGATTTCTCAATTCTTTATCCCGTTGGTCTTCTTTTGCTTGCCTTCTCTCCTCACTTTTTTCCTTAACGCTACCATTTATGTAAGTGTGCTGCCTCTTTCGATTGGCCGCCGCCGCATTTTCTCGAACCTTCGCGAACATCTCAAAGTGGGAGGGGCGTGGTTTGAGATAATTGTGTGCTGCGGGTGGGGCGGCGAGGCCACGAAAAACACACACACACAACAACCCAAAAAACAAACATTTTTTCCTTTGAGGGGACCAATTTTGACTTTTAGGGGAACATTTTCGAGTAATTGCGAAATTTTTTCAATGTTTGAGTCGAAATAAAAATCGTTTACTTTTGGCCGCGATCGACGAGACCAGAAGTCAATAGAAATGATGTGAATAAAGAATTTTTTCTTTTTGTTTGTAGTTTGGAGCATTTCTTCTGTTTTCTCTCTCTGCCCCTTTCACTGCGAAAAAATTCCCGGACCTGGCAAAATGCTTTTGGTTTAGAGGGTTTTGGAGAGAAATTTCAAACTTATAATAATAATAATAACAATAATAATAATAATTTCAAGAATCGACATTTAAAATCTAAAAATATTTTTTGTTTATATTAGGTTTAAAAAAGAATCGTGTTGTAGAAACGGCGGTGAAAAGAAATGTCTCGGTATCTCAAAATCACACACTTTCTCAAACACCGTTTCCACCTCTGTTTCGCCAAAAATCTCTTTTTCATCGCCATTTCTACAATCCGTTAATACATATACAATTTGTTGAAATATTTTTTTGTGGACTTGGGTTTCCCCACTTTTCGGCCACGACCACTTCCCTTTTTGTGAAAAATCGCGACTTTTCGAATTTTTTTTTCAAATTTTGCGTTTTCTCACCTTTGACGATGTTCCATCAGTAACCGGCTCTTCCTCGGAGCCACAGCACAAATTCGCATTGAGAACCGACGAAAGAAGTGTGTAACGATGCGCTGAATCGAGGAATTGAGTCAAAGACTAGCTAGACTCGACCAGTACCTGGCGGAACCTTTCTCTTGACTCGACTCATCGCTGCGATCATGACAGTCGCGATGAGGCTGAGAACCGTCATTCCGATGGTGAATGCGTAGAAAACATCTACGAGAATTCCTCGATAAATGTCGACTGATAGAAATCAACTTACAAATTTTCGGAATCGTGTCACCGAAGCCGACTTGCGGCGTCTTATCGGATAAAAATTCGAAGCTCATGAATTGGAGGAGAAGCGCGAACATTTTCACGTAGATCTGTAAATTTGCAATTTTTGAGGATTGAGCTGAAAATTAAATGAATGCTCATTTTGCTATCTTTTTTTCTCGAGATTCTGATGAATTTTTAGTCCCCCCTCCCCTCTAAAATTTCCCACCTGTTGATTGAACTTTCCGAAGAATGGAGCCAATAGCAGAATAAGAGCCGAAATGAGGACAGGAAGCGACAATTCAAGAGCCAATGTTGTTGATTTACGGTAAACTCCGATGCACACTTCAAGTTTTTCAGCGCTAAAATTAAATTTTGCATAAAATTCGCCGCTTGCTGTGTTTTTTTGGGTCTCACCGATTATCACCATCTTGTGTGCCTTTTAGAATCCATGACTGACTTCTGTCAATGTGCCAGTTGGTGCGAAGAGCATCGGTTTTAAGCATATCTCAAATTTTTTATTTTTTGTTTGATGTGAAAATGATAAAATTGTATAAATTCGAATTTTGAAACGATTCTGCTTGGACCCTAGCCAGGAACAACTCGAATTTGTAATATTTCTAATAAAAATTGAGAATTGATGTTTAAATTTGTATTATTTTGAGTTATTCTAGAAATTATAGATATAGTTCTCATTTTTGCCAAAAAAAATTAGTATGGTCCTTGATAGAAAAATTTAAAAAAAAACGCTTACCACTTCCGTCCTCGTGCTCTAAGAAATACTTAATATATCTTTTATACAGAGACGATTGAAGATTGAAACAGCAATGTTTTCGATCCTACAATATTTCAGTGTTCGGAATTAATTATATTTTTAATTTACATTTGGATATTCGGTATAGTCGATTTCACATTGTGCGTGCATTCGAAACTCCAATTTCGCGGTAATATTTCCATTATAATTCGTTTGGAGATCATTATAAGTGACATAATCGACGGATTGTGACACTGTTGAATGCCTAAATTTGGATATTTTTGCTGCTGATAATTTGTTGACGAATTTCTCACTTGTCTGAATTGATATCCGGCACCCAAAGTCGGCCGAGTGATTTGATTTTCAGATTCTCGGTTTTCCATTCTTCTGGATTCCAGCGAAGGCGGCGATCTTTCCAGGACTTGAAACAATTATTTTTAGAATTTTTAATGCCATTTTCACGTACCACTTTCAAATAGCCGTTGATATTCATCTCTTTGAAGATTTCGTTCTAAAATTAAAATAGTTTAAGAATTTTAGATTTAATATTTCTTTGAGTAGAAATTATTGTAAAACGTTAAAAAATTATTCTACTCCCGTACCATCCAAAGCTCTCGAATTGATCCATCGAGAATTTGAACTTCGAGTGTTTCACCGCCAGCAACTGTCGGCGGCAGAAGCATGAGCGCATTCGTTTTTCCCTGCATCCGATCGGCCTCATTTGTCAATTTATAAAATAAGCATTCCTCCAGTACTTGATATTTGTGGTGTGCGACATCCTCAATGTCTGAAAAATTGAAAAATATTGCTGAAAATTGAGTTGAACTAAAATTGAGTAATTTGGTGCATTAAAATGCGGCGGTGTTTGCACCACTTGTCTACAGTACCACCAAACAGTTTTCTAATTCTTATTGTATTTTTTTTCAAGAAAATCGATCTTTCGGTATTGCGCACCTGGGCCGAAATGGCCGTCCAAACAGTATTATGTACACATCCGCTTTCTTTTGTCTCCACACCATGTTTGTTTGTGTTTATAAGGTCTCCATTTCGCACGGATTAGGCCGAAACCAGACATGAAGCGCTCAATTAACCAAAACCAACAGGTGGTTTCGACACGAAAACCACCGTACCCCACCAGCGGATTCGATTTCATGCATTTGAGCAGCGCGAGAAAAAAAAACAAACCCAAGTTGGCCGAGCCCGAAACATAATGTTTGCGTAAAAGCTCTTGAGCGCTTCTATCCCGGTTTTGTGTTGGTTTTGAGACATCACTCAATAAATGTTGTTTTTTGTCTCTCTCTCTCGCACTGCTTTAAAATAAAAGCGTGCTGCGGACAGTTTAATGGGCGTATAATTAATGTATTTACGGACGCACATAATTGGAGTCAAATGGACGGAACGGTCCCCCCCCCTAATTGGTCTTTTCGCTTTTTTTTTCCTTCATTCAGTGCCGCCTCTTAATTTTTTTCTCCCGCTTACCTGACACATTACTTTTCCATTTGCATTCGATATCGTAGGCGGTCAGCCGGGAAAAGCATAGCGAAATTAGAGAAATTCCCAAGATTTCTCTCATCTGCAATTTGTTTCAGTTTTTATCGACCGACAAAATGAGAAACTACGTAATATTTCGTAGAATTTGGTGTTTTTTTTTTATCAATTTTTACAAAAAAGGTTGAGATACGCGAGATATCGTCGAATTTGGTGTATTGTAGATCAAGTGCATGTGTGATATTTCGTAGAGTGTGGTGTTTGCAGAAAAATTCGCAAAAAATAATTTCATGGAAAGACGTGAAATGTGAAGTATAGAGAATAACACGGCGAATTTTCTTAATGAGACTCTTGATATCAAAACCGATTACTGTAGAAGTACGGTAGGCTAAAATGTGCAACAAAATGCGACAACGTGTTGATTGAACTTGTTCATTGGTGTCTCTCCTTATTTGGAGCTCGTCGAAGGTCTTGGTGTTTATTCGAGAGCGAGCCGCTGACCAGGCGGTAGACCGACAGGACCGACGACCGAGTTTCTGTTTCGTGTCGTTGTGCTGAGCAAACAATTTCTCGGCGGTATTCGTTTCAGCGGGTCCTAGCAAGAAAACCCTGTCGCCGCCCAACTGACCAGTGTCCACCAAACGAAACGCCCGAACCATGCCGGCGGCATAAATTTGAAACATTGAATATGAGCAACACCACTTGGTCGAAATTTTGAAATTCAATTTTCACGCAATATTTATTCGCCTCAGAAGCCCGACGAAATGATATATAAATGCTCCTTTAAAGGAACATTGCCAACTAATTTTAATTTTTTCAATTATTCACTAAAAGGCTTTTTTGAATCTTTTCAAAAAATGCTTAACCTCGATCTTCGTCCGCAGGAAAAATTGTGTAACTTCAAATTTTTGTATGCCGAAATCGGGTAGAATGTCGACGAAATAAAATCGAGTGTTTTCCTGTGGGTGGTCAAAAAAATTAAGAAAAACTACAGAAATATAATCCGAATGGATCTCCTTTAAAAATTTATGAATAGACTTTATTGAAATAAAACATCGGGATTTCAGGTGCTAAGGCAGAATATTTTCTTTTAAAAAAGAGGAATTGGTTGTTTTAAAACCAGCAAATTGAGCTATTGAAAAAAAAAGAATCGGAATGTCCGCAAATTTGCGTGAAATCACCTTTCGGAAATGTTTTATGTTTGAAGCAACTCGCCAAATAGGTCAAAACATTCCCAAATTAGGAGCAATTTAAGCAGAAAAATGGGGGTCGAGAGAAAAAAAAAGAAAAGTTCAAGTGTCTCGAAAAACAGTCACAAAAGGCTTTTGTGAGAGATTGAGAGAGAAATCGCAAAAAAAAAATCAAGCAACTGGGCAACCGAAATTGTTTGCTGCGAGTGGACACGGTCGACCTGGCCGGAATGACCGGACGCGAAAATAGTGGAAAGGGGCGGAGCCTCGAGACGGCCTGCTTAACAACACAACGGATGCGCGCGGCGGATTGTGGGTGCGCGACGAGGAAAAAAATGGGATCAAAGTATTATTATGATGATTATACGTATAGTATATAGTTAGCGGTTTATGGTATGAATGAGGTCGCCCATTGTATTGTGTGGTGCAGTTTGCCGTCGACTATGGTGCAATGGGTTTGCGTCCCATTGGTTGTTCAATTTTGCGTGAAAAATGGCGATCTGCGTGTTTCCCAAGGAAAACGTGGATATCTGAGATTAGTCTAACAAGCTTCATGCGCATTTAATTACCGTATGTTAAATTTTATCTTGTAATTTTTCAAATATTTCTTGAGATTTATAGTCTTGTCCAACAAAAGCGGCTACCGAACTACAAGGTCTTGCACCGCAAAATTCTAGTAGCCGCTTTTTCTTTTCTTTTCTTTTTTTCTTTTGCACTGGGTCTTAAATCTGACAATTAATTTTAAAATTTAAAAGTAAAATATGTATAGTTTTGCGTAGAATATTGTGTTTGTACCACATATTAATTAGTACTCTTCTCTTTTGCAAAATGGCGTCAGATATTTAGTTTCACAATTTCCTTTCGAAAAAACACAGTTTGGCGTTCATTGTGTAAATTCGCGTCAAGTGTGGTGCATTGAGCCTGTGAAAACAATTCGAGAAAAAAAAGAAAAAAAAAGCGTACAGTATTGAAGTAGCTTCACACCTCCGACAGCTTCCACTTGCCCCCTCACCCCCGTTGGAGTTCGACAGTGCTTAAGTGCTTTCGTTGTTGATTTCGAATCACGTAAACCAACAAATGGCGTGTTGAGCTGCACAAACTCGAGATTCGCTTTCTATTGTTCGTCAATAAGAAAACACCCACCAAATTTGGGCACGTTTTACAAATGAAAGAGATTGGGGATTTTTAAGATTCATTTGAGGGATTCCAGTGTTTTTTAATTGGCAATTTCAGACATTTCGGCTTCTTCAAGAATAAGATTTGACACTTTTGGAAATTCTCGAAATTTCGAGGGTTCTATGCTTTTTTGAAAATAAAAACTTTATAAATTTCGAATAAAAAATTCAAGGATGAACTAACTTTATTGTGACTATTCTAATTTTAGTCCGATGTATTGAATTTCTAGCTTTTTTGGAATTGTTTTAAAAATTTTCAACAATCTAAATTAAATTTCTGAAACAAATTTCTAATTCATAATGTGATAGTTGTCGGAATCAACTTACTCTGTACTTAGTCGATCCGATTTTCAGCTTACAAGTGCGCGCCCCACAATTATCCATTCCTCAACAAATTCTGAGACCAGTATTCAACTATTTTATACATTTTTTTCCTATTCACTGACATTTTCTTCCTTGGGACGAAATTTGGACGGAATTTCAGGTTCTTCGACGTTCGCACCAGGGCTGCGCGGCAATCGGAAATTTCGGCAATTCGGCAATTTGCCGAAAATCAAAATTTCGGCTATTAAATGATTTTAACAATAATTCGAAATATAAATTCCGCATTTTCACGGTATCGCAAATTATTCAATGGACATTGATTTTTGTTTCGCCGATTTTTTTTTGATATCAAATTGCCGAAAATCAAAATTTCGGCAATCCGGCAATTCCATTGCCGCACAGCCCTGGTTCGCGCGATCTCCGAATCTCAATGATCAACATGTGCCTGATTGGCGATGCGCAGTTGATATCGGAAATGCCATCGAGGCTTCTATATTGAGGATTTTATTTTAACTTATTACCATAAAGCGAGTAGCAAATCGTTCGGGGGGCGCCAATTCAAATTTGAATTTAAACATGTTTATTTCGAGTTACCGTACTTCAAATAACCTGCGAATCAAGCTCACCGTAAATCAACATTGAGTGCTCATTTCTTTTTTTTTTGCGAATGCAATAATTCAAATTCAGAATATGTTTCAAGAATCGGCATCAATGCTATGGAAGTGGATTTGCCGAGCAAGCTTCGACGCCGACGATTTGAAAACAGATTTACGTAAATGATTATTAAGGTATATTTTTTTATTCAACTCAAGTTCTTTAAAAATCCAGGGATCTCAATATTGGGATCCGATCCTGTTTTCTTCAGACAACCTTGAAAAAAATCTTTATTGATATTATTGTGGATTTACAATTAAAAAAATGAGGTTTGGCTTAAAATCAATTTTCTCATGTCATTCAATTGAGGGAATACATCAATTAAATTACAAGGAAAAATTCGAAAATGTTTTAAATCGTTGATTGCTGGAATTAATTATCATTGTTTTTTCTGCATCATCAGACAATATTGTGTCATTTTGAAAAAAAAAAACAACCAAGAAAATCCAGTTTCCGCGATTATTTCTAGAAAACTCAAAAATTTTCGTATAAAAAATACTACACACATAAACCCCCGCGATGAATCAATCGCATACGAAGCGAAACATTGAAAAAATAAAAAATTTATTTTTCCCATTCGCCGACACCAATGTTGTTTCAAATACATCTTTTTGTGTTGCGAAAAAAAATGACAAAATGTCTTTTTTTTTTTGAGAAAAAGACAGCAATTTGGAAATTCGCGTATTGTACAAAAACATACATAAAATACAACCGGGAACCCATTAGACAGTTTAGAGGTCGCCTCGTGTGTGAAACCAGCGAGATTCCTTGCCCTTTTTGGGAAACTTCAACAAATTGTTGAAGGCAAAATTAGGCGTTGACAAAGGCCTGTAATAAAATATACATTATACGTGTGAATCATTCGAAATGAATGCTTTCTTGAAACTCTCTCGATTTTGCCCAATATTTCGCTATCTTTTTGACCGATGCCGCCGCCGAGCCTGAGTCACTTGGGTTCTGAACTTTTTTATTTTTCGCCCAATGTTTTTTGTTGTTTCCTCCGCATACACACAATATCATGTATTTGTTCACAACTCCTCTCCATTCAATATATGTATATATATGGTTTTTTGTATTGATTTTCACCTTATTTATAGAGTATCTGAATGTCAACACCATGTTTCGAACCACAATGCGTAAATTGTCGCTCCTTTCCGGATATAATAAGGTAACTCCCTATTTTTTTGAATTTTCTTGAAAATAATAAAAAAAAGTTGGTTTTTTTCACCGCGTGAGTCTTATTTTTAACATTTTATCTTGGTAGATATTATTTTGAATAAATGATAACGCGGAAATTGCAAGGTAATTTTTGACGGTGACAAAAATTATTAAAATTATGCGAAAATTTAATGTTATTATGGATTTATCTCAAAAATTGAATTTCCAAATTGCGAATTTCGGAAATCCTAACTTTGTTTTTTCAACGACTCGAGTTGGAATTAGCATGACAAAAATTCCCTAAATTTGTTAAAATAAAAAAAAATAAAAAAAGTGTTGTCAAATAAGATGCCATCCGCATTGCAGACTTGCATTTTATTTGACGACATCTTTTTTTTTAGAAATTTTCACATTTTTTATTTGTCTAATTTTAGAACTATTCTAGGCATGTTATCAAGCTATAGAGACTTTAATTTCATTAGAAAATATGCACATTCAAAGGTTTTGTCGTTGAAATTCAGTGTATTGCATAGTTAACTTGCGAATGTATAACCTTGGTAATTATTTTCATCAAATTAATCTTGAACACCATCTCATTTTCACTCAAAATAGTCAATGTCGCCGACGTCCAACAGCGTGAGCGTTATTCCGAACAACAACAACATTTTTATTCTAGTGTTTCGTCTGACTTGAGAAAATTTTCTTGAGTGAATTTCTGTGTAAAAAAAAAATCCGCCAGTTTTACTCTCGCCAGTTCCCCCCCCCCAACAAACCAACAACACTTCCTTCATACAACTCGAAAAGCAAATATAACCGAAATCGGCGGGGGTCGCGTCGAGAGCGTCGAGATGGAGCAGATTGTGAACATTTTAAAGGAATTGCCCACACTCACGGAAGGAGTCATCGGCAACTCAGCAGCTGACGACGTCGACGATTCACCAGCGGCCAACAACAACAACAACAACAATTCAAAACAGAAACGGCATCGTGAGGTTGGCATTTTTATGATATTATTAGATGCGAGGCGCGAAAATCACTTGACCATCAATTCCACACGATCTATGACGTATTTGCAAATAGTCGTAGTATTTCGCAGTTTTGTTCAGCTGTTTTTCCCCTAAAAAATAAATTGAATATTTTGAGAATAAGTGGATAAATTTAAGCCAATGGGACTATAAATCTCAAAATTTTTGAAAGATCTTGTTTTATCTCTTTTTATTTATCAAATTTATATACTGTCAACGGCGCGCGACAGCGGAAAATTGGCCAAATGCCAAAAAATTAAAAAAAAAAGAGATCTCGGCGCACGGCGTGCGCCTTTAACCTATTCTTATGCGCATGTCAGTAAATCTACACTAAGTTTTGCACCAAGACCACTGCTATCGTGTTTTTGGCATTTAGCCATTAAAAAAAATATATTGTCGAAGTCGCGCGACTACGGAAAATTGTCTTAATTCTAAAAATCATAGCATTTGTCTTTGCGCCAAATTAAGTGTAGATTTACGGACTTTTTTTTCACTGGCATTTGGCAAATTTTCCGCGGTCGTGCTTACAATAAGCATTTTGTAAACTTGTAATTGTCGTCGGATAAAATGCAAGTCTGCAATACACTTTTGCATTTTACCCGACGGCAATTAATTTTATTTCGAATGGAACATTTCAATTTGTTGCCCTTTTAAAATGCAAAGAATAATTTTCTCATTTCAACTATTGCCTAAAAAAAACATAAAACAAGTTTTCGATTCCATTAGGTGCGAAAATCTTCAAAAAAAAAACTTCTTCTTAGTGGCCGTCGTTTTTTTTCTCAACCACTGCGAGTGTGTACTCCGTACGGACAATGTCAAGGACTCTCGTGTGCCGTTCAAAGCCGATGGTTTTGACATTCATCGTGTTGTTGTCACTGTCCATTTAAAACGCATCGGTGCCGAATTGAATTCTTTGTCGAAAATTGATCGAATTGCCCAAAAAATCGCGCGCCGATGTTGCAATAGTTTTGATGATAAATTAGGCCATCTCGAGAGTGTGTTTTCGTCGTCCGCGTCACCTCGCCCTCCAATCGCCGCACTATTTCGTCTGTCTTGATATCTGTAGAAGGTTCGCTTCAGGTTCGCTTATGCGGAGAAATGTACGAGCAATGGCCGACACTGGAGTTTTCCGATTTGAGCTCGAGTATTCTTGACCTTTTCACAAAGTAAGTCAAGTCTCATTCTCATTCTCATCATAATTGTTTTTTCAAGATCAACATCACAATCAGTGTCATCTTCGCTTATATACGAACTCACACGGTCAGATTCGGATGAAAATGGCGCATCGATTCGTTTAAACAGCGAAGAGCACCTGAAATGGTGCATGCAGGTGCTAAATCACTCGCTGACGCTCTCATTCGCCACCAGTCGTGAATATGAAACGTTGAAAGGTGCGATTTTTACGTTTGAAATGACCTTTGAACGATCGTTAGCAACTAGTTTTGCATTTTCGGCGCTGACAAATTGTTGGGATTTTTTTTCGTGCAAAATTTTCCAATTGAAATGCAACTGATCGGTTTTTTAGGCGCCGTTCGAATATATCTTCATTGGCTTCGTGCATTATGCGACACACCGGATAATAATATTCCGACACCTCTTTTAGAGACTCCTGAGAAATATTTTCGGTATTGATTTGGTCATTTCTCAAAAAAAAATGAACACAATTTTTGTAGAAACATCATTGACGCACTTCGTTGGGTGTTTTGCCGAAGAGACGATGATTTGGACTCGACGATCACCACTCCTCATCATGTACCAAAGGGATTGGCAATTGAGCGGCAATCAATCGAAATTGAAATGGTCCTCGATCAGATTAAGCTCCTTACGAGGAATTCGAGCAGAAAATATTTGGATGAGGTGGGGGGATCTTTTTTTTTTCGAAAAAAAAAAACTAGTTTTTCTGCGAAATGTGTGGAGTTTTTATGGGGTTCTGTTTTGAGTAGGGTCTTGTATGGAAAAACTCAAGATTTAGCATATTTCTATCCATATATGAAAGAGGAAGATATAATATTGGTCATCTTGTGTGCTTCTAATGGTACATATTTTGCCGTGGTGTGGAGGATCATCAGAACTCGTGACTCTCCATTTTTTTCAAGGTCTGGGCTCGATCATTGAGTTTTCTTCTGAACTCGGCTGACCTTTTGCTGTCCGAACCGAATACGGCAGATGAAATGGGAAGTCGAATATGCGTTCGAGTCGCTGACACCGTATTCGAGATGTGGCTGAACGCGGTGCTCAATGAGCACATCCCTTCATTAACGTATTGGAGTTCGCTGGCGAGTTTGGCGCGGCGATGGCGGCATAATGTAAGACGGTCTTGTTGCAATGGCTGAAATTGAGACATTTTGAAAATTCAGGTGCCGATTATCGAATGTTGGGCTCAGAAAATACTCGGTTTGACCGTATTGGTGTGCAAAAAAATGTATGGAGACGATTATTTGAAGATTCAAATACGTGAGTTTTCATATTTTTCATTTAATTGTCAATTACGGACGAATTTGGGTTACGTGATTACTGTATCATTTCAATTGCCGTCGTGAGTCTTGTATGAAAAACAGTCGTAGGTGCAAGTTTTAATAAATTGAACAATTTAACAATTATTATGAGAAAGGACAGAATTCTTGGGCGAATACCCACAATATTCAAAAATAACTGCCCACGACAGTTAAAAAAAAATTGAAAAAAGCTTCAAACGCTTAAAAGCCTATGTAGAAAAAATAGGGAAATTTAAATGCAAAATAATATTTCTTTTTCATTTTTTAAAAATTTTTCTTTTCATTGTCTCTTTAATTGCTAAAAATGCTTTAATTGATTTTGAATTTGTCATGAACGCAGATGATGAGAATATCGCCCCGTTTGGGAATGTGCCGATTCTTCAAGATGACGATGAGGAGGAGATTCATCTACTCTACCGGACTTGGTATAATATGCTGTGTCTGTTTGATTGTCCCGCCAAGATTCTAACGCATGATCCGATGAGGAATGAGTCGCTCAGTGAGTTTTAAGAGGGGGACGTTTTTTTTCCAATGAAATTTATTGGTGTTTTTTTTTTTAATTTTCAGATGGGAAATGGCCAAGACGAACGGTTTCTAGCATTTCGACCACAAATCATGATTTGGCGTCGGCTAGCGCTAGTCAGGGTGTCGCTTTTTTCCTTGCTGCCACCACCATTCAGCGGCTCGTTGATTTGTTTTATGGTAGCGCGTTATTTCTTCTTCTGTAGAAAACGAATTTCGCATTTAAGGAGATTCGCGAGTTCTTATCGATTTGCGTTCGACGGGAACCGACACCATCAAAGCGAGTCAGACGGGAACGCGACAAGCGTCGACGATCACTGATGGCCACAGTCACTACACACATGTGAGAATCGATTTTGTTGAGCACACGACAACATAAATTTTTAAGAGAACTGCGTCGACGACTGGCGAATCTGGTCGCTATGTTTCGTTGAATGGAGCTGTCGGTCAAATGATTATTGATGAAGCCCAACCATCGATGGCGTCGGGCTCGAATTCGAGTGGAAAAACGTACGCCGAATCGAGACGAGACCAAAGGAGTACGGTGACTGGTAAGAGTTGGGTTTTGGAGGTTTTTTTTCGGAGATCTCAAAATAGTGGACGGAGTGTGGCGAATTGCCAATTGGATTCTACTACTGCCGAATTTTCAAATTTTAATTGCTGCGCCTTTAATTCTTATCGCAGTTTCTAGGAATATATGATCCTATGAAAAAAAAAGAAGTTGCGTTACTGTTGTAGTTCACAATCTACTGCAACTCGAGGAGCCCGCTTTTTTTAAAGTTGTGAAACTACAATACATTTTTAACAATATTTTTGAGAATTTGTGTAAAAGTCGATTTTTAGATCGTAACAAAGATGCTTCGAATCGGACGACATCGGTGACAGAGTCGACAATTTCGGCGCAAAGCCGAGCGTCTGAGCAAACCTCATCGACATTGACGTATCGGTCTGCGCCAGTGCCAGAAGGAACCGCGCATGGCGAAAGCATCAGCCATATTGTCGCAAACTCTACTGCATCTGCGCCGGTGTTCTCCGAGACGAATCAGCAGCAACCGACGACGCAGGCATCGACGAGAGTGAAGGCTCAGGCTCCGCCGCCGCCATCCACTTCTGAAATTGCGGGACCTTATAAATATGCGAACCAATTTGTCACCAACTTTTTGGCTTGTGAGTTTTGCTTAAAATATTGATTGAAAAACGCGAAAATGTTCAGGGAATCCTGGCAATATGCCAATGAGCAATTCGTCGCGAAAACCGAAAACGGATCGAATGCTGAAATTGGTTGGAGATTGGCTGTTCTCGATGGCGAATTGCACGCCGCCAAGAATTCATGGATATCCGACGACGAGTCAGACGAGGAAACACAATGACGGAGTTTCGGACGGTGCGTTGAATTTTTTGAAATTGTTGGGTTGAAATGTCCGCAGCAGGAAAATGATTTGTTATCGGAACGGGCTCATTGGTGACTGGAGCCCCGTTTTGTTGGAAATAACAGCTGTTATGTTATCAGACATGCTCTTATTAAAAAAAGTTGATTGTTAGTTTTTTTGTGAGCAGTTTCACGAGTCCCGATTTGGTTGAATTTGAAAATTTTCCAATTGTCGCCGTTTTTGTACAATTGGCAGTTTTTTTTTCGTACGGAAAAGAAACGCATCAATTTTATCGGGGAAAAATTGAAAAGAAGTGGACAAATAGAACGAGGGTTTTTTTTTGCCTCGAAAATAAATACAACGTTTTCCCATTCGACGAACGCCGGTTTTTTTTTGCCCGGTCTCATCTGTTCTATTCTGATTGTTTCATGTGAGTGTCTTTTTTTTTAGTGAAAACTGATTTAGACGATTATTTTTTAAGTCTCGTTTTATCACTTCTAAGCTTAATTTTCTTAATTTTTCATCCTCTCAGAATCTCTAGAAATCATCAATTTCTAGAAATTTATATTTTTTTTTAGTATAATCGGCGTCCGGCGGCTGCTGTACGCGGGTAGATTTACGCGCGTGCACCTTGAAAAGGTCTCGCCACGCGTGAATGCTTATTTTGCTGTTTTCACGTGAACTGCTTCATTTTTCTTGATGAGTTTCGCATTTTCTTGAATTTCCAACGTCATTCAATTAATAAATTATCGAACCGGACCATAAAATTTGAAATGACCTGTTAATCCTGGCGAGACCATTTCGAAAGACGCATTCCCGTAAATCTACCCGCGTACAGCAGTCGCCGGACGTCGACTATAAAAATGTTTCATTTTTGATTCATATTGGTTTCTTTTGCTTGTTTTTGGGTATGTTTGGTAGATAGTGTGTAATCTAAACTGGTTCGTGTGTCGCAACACCACCCAAAAATGGGCAACGGCGGATTGAGATGCGTATCATCATTGCCCCCGCGCGCGCGCGCCGTTCACCACGTCCACGACCGACCGGCGAGTATCTCTTTTACCTTAATTAAATTGTTTTTTTTTTTCGCGGGGGTGATACCACCAAAAATTTGGCGCCAAAATTACGCCAATTGCACCACCGCGACGACGGCGGCGGCATTCCAACTCGCTGAATGTCGCCGATGAGCAAATTGAGGTTGCTAGAAAAAGTGAGTTTTTTTGGTGTTTTTTGTTGTCGTCGAACAATTGCAAATTTTTGGACGATTTCGGCCGGATTTGAACTGCATTCTTTCGAGAATTTCCGAAATTCATCTATAAGCGCTGTTTAATCTCACGTTTTCTTGTGTTTCTGTCGTATTGTTGAATTTATCTATTTTTTTGACATCAAAAATCTTGAAAAAGAAGATTTTTGCTGAAATTTGGTGTTATGGCTGGAAACAAGATTTGCAAAATGGGTACTTTTCGAATTTAATTACGCAACCTGCCGCAAAAAATCGCATTTTTTTAAATTTTGCACTTCTTCATTCGATTTTTTTCTTTTTGCGCATCCCACTCTTCTCAATGGTCCGTATCTCTTAAAAACATCTAGATGCTCGTATTTTTCTCATATAACGGTGTTCGATGTGAATTGGGCATCTCCGTCCGTCGGTCGGACGGAGAAGGTCAGAAGACGCGCTCCGTCCGTTGTTGGATGTGTGTTTTCGTGAATTGACGAATAATGGACGCCAATTATGAATCGCTATTCTTCTACAGAATTTGGTTTCGTTTTTTGTTTTGTTCTCGGGTCAAAGACGATCCTAACAGTTTTTTTTTCGGCCTTCTTTGCTGTCCAAATTTGAAGTTCAGAGCAAATCCGGGAAATTTTTAGCCAAATATGAAGCACATTTGCTCCATTGTTGTTGATTTTCGTTGTTTTTTTTGTCTCGTCGACTCACTGTTGACCTTTGATGGTCGATTGACGAGGAGAGTGGTGGTGGGGGCATCGGTGAGTTTTTGAGGGTCGAGAAAATAAATCGACGAAAACTGTTGATGGTTTCGGCCGACGGCGCGCATCTCCCTCCCATCTCCATTTTTTTCTCATTGGGTTACATAAAGAAGACCTTCTCGATTCAAATTGACATAGACACACTCGGCTAGCTCCTCCACAAATCGATCGCACTCGTCGCGTCTTCTTTTTTTTTTGATTTTATCAAATTGGTTCACGTATTTTTGGGCGAATTGAATTGAATGTTGATTCTTTTAATTTTTGACCATTTTCTTGATTTAAGAATTTTGAATTGTCTTTTGAAGGAAAAACAAATTAAAATTTTACTCGAAATAAGTCTCCGAAATTAGCAATAATTGCTTGAATTATTTCGGCCAATTGAAATGCCTTACTGATAATGTGAATTTCTGTTGTTTAAATTGAAATTTGAATTGCGGCCCAGAAAATACATATGTAGTTGTAATAAATTTATTCAATCAAAATAAAAAAAAAAAACAAAGAACCGCGCAATTTTTTTTAAAATCTGTTTTAATATGCAGTGCTCGACATAATTATATCTCGCCGCCGCAATTTTGTCGAAATTTTCATAAAAGACATCTCCACTCTACATCCAAATATTTGATTACAATTTCGAAATGAAATTCCTTACGAAATGCCTCTCAACGACTTTGAAAACGACAAAATCGTAGGAGATTTGGCTCAACGAATGCCTCACCGGCAAGTTTTCTGAGATCTGTGCCATTCTCGTGATCTTACTAGCCAAAGTGCTAGCAATCCGACGAACTTCGAATTCAACCGTTCTGGAGCGATTCACGTTCTCGAGTTATTTGAGTGAAATTGGTGTGGGGATATTGTTATTATGTCTAGCACTGTACTTGGTCAAAATCTAACGAATACTTATTGAAACAGTAAACCGCACTAAATCTCATTTAATGGATAATTGGTCCGATAATTAGCGCGACGAAATAGCCTTGAGCGATTTTCAGGCGGTTGTTGTATGTATTATTAGACGCGCGGCGCAACGAGGGAGGTTCTGTGCGAGCGAACCAACCTCAACCCCCGCGCATTTGTTCGATTCCAATTCCTTTAATGGGTTTTGTTTGGTTTTAACACACTAATTTAATGCGCCTTTCGCATACATCTTCTTCGTTGTCTTCTTATTCTTATTCTTCCTCTTAATGCGTTTTCTGTGTGTTCGAATCATTTCCAGCGTTTTCGTCTTGAATTCAACTTGAAATCTATGCAGATATGCGTATTGTATAATGTCGTCGTCGTCGTCGTCGTCCGGTCAGCCGTTTGCTGTTCAGCTCAATGAGGTTGTCGCGCGATTCACGTCGAAGTTGTTGTTCTTGCGCGAGACGAGACGATTTCATCTTGCCGGTTTTGGTACGAAAATTTCTTTTTTTTTACTGCAATTTTCTCAAACAATGGGCGTTTCTTCATTTTTCCACAACAAAAAATTATTTTTTTTTCTGATATAATTATTAAATTTTAAAATCACTGGAAAATTTACACTTTTTTTCATGAAAATTGGTGTATTTTTGTCATTTTTGAAATCTCGAATTCCAAATTTGCGGCTAATTTCAATTTGTGTTGGGTTATTTCTTTGAAATTCCAATTTTTTTAAAGTTCTGCAGTACAATTTTTTCGGTCCTTATTTAGCGGAAACTAATATTCTTTTGAAATAGTAAAAAAAAGTGTCAAACGCAGAAGTTTTTAGAATATCTTGGTTAGGGAGATTTTCGAAGTTGACCACATTTTTTAAAGATTTTTATTTAAAAAAATATTATTTTGAATCGATAATTTTCATTTTTTTCGCGCATTTTTTTAAAACTGTTATTCTCGATTTGTTGAAATCAAAAATTGGACTTTTCTTCGTTAATGTGAATGATTCTGAAAATTGGAAAAAAAATTGCGGAATTTTTGAAATCGTTTAAAATTCAAAAGAATATGTTTTACGATGAAAATTTTAACGTACTCTCAAAATTGGCCGCATTTTCAGGCATTTTATTTTTAAAAAAATTGTTTTAGAATGTAAAACTTTTGAATTTCATCCGAAAAATTTTGGACATATTCCAAATTTATCGTTGAAAACTCCATGCTCTTCCCTGTTTCCGAATTTGGTTCGATTCGACAATTCGATCTACATATTGTATTTGCACACTGCCCATATATATATGCATATATTTTGTTGGAGTCGTACGTACGTATGAATTCTCGCCAGTGCGATTCAACAATCGCGTGCGTACCATCGACGAAACACTTGACACAAATACTGAATGCGAATGGCGATCTTTTGGTTTCACTCAAAACGCGAGCCCCCCATCGGCGGAGCCGTTCGGACTGGGTGTCAATTTAGCGTCAAATATTGAAGGAGGCCCAATGACAGTCGGTCGACGGTGTGCAAATAGAAGCGCCGCCCCAAAAACGAGAGAACAACAAATATAGAAAAATTGATGGAGTGGGATTTTTTTAATCGATTTCCATATTTGTGGCATTCAAATTTGTTTCTCTCTCTCTCTCTCTCTCTCTCTGCACTTTCTGCATTGCCCATCGATAATTTCGTATTGACTCGCCGACTCGCCTGTATTATGATTATTATCATTATTATTATTGATATTATTACTTGGGAGGCTGATTGAATCTGTTGATCTAATAAGCCCCTCCCAATCGGCTCGTCGTTCTCTTCGGCTATTCATCGATGTGCGCTGCCAACTGTGTTTGCTGTTGAGCTTGACTATTTTTTTTGTTCCTCGTTGCACCCACCGAAAAAAAAAGAGATCGCCGGCGAATGTGGCAGGAATCGTCGCCGTCGACATGGAAACGATGGGTGATGCTGACGGCGCCGAGAAGCGCCAGCATTGGGGAGATGGGTCCGCAGCAGCAGCAGCAGCAGCAGCAGCAGAGCCCCACATCGGCTTCGAATACCATTAAAAGTAAGACAATGAAGTTATCGATCATTCTGAGTAATCTTTCTGCCAGCATTATTTGATTGCAGTTCTTTTTTTGAAAGTATTTTAACTCAAATCAGCACTGTAGGGGATAAAATCGAAACCGTTTTTGTTAAATTTATTCTTCGGACAGTTTTCCGGTTTTTTTCGCGGGAAAGGTTGGTTTTGGTTTTGCTGAAATCATGTATGATACGATTTTGCTGCGGACCACCTTACCGGCCGTTTTGGGTCTTTTTAAGCTTAAACCTCGCATAAGCAACTTGAATTTTAGCTGCGTACATTTTAATGGTTTTAAATTTGTGGCGGGAAAACAAACATGCGCCTTTAATATATGATTATCTACAAAAATCCAAAAAAAAAAGGAAAAATTTTTTTTCTAAATGCCCCAAATTTTCGTAGTGGTTTTGTGTCGGCAGCACAACAAAACCAGAAAAAAAAAAGAATGAAGCTCTCACCTGGCAAATACACAGTGTCGTTATTTCCATTGTTTGTTCATTTGTACACGAGAAATTGTGCCGTGAGAAATCCTCGACTCGCATTGACTTCATCTCGTCCGAATCGGGCATATTTCATCGAAATCAGTGTATTCAGCGGGACGCGCGGCGATAACTAGTTTTTTTTCCCCATCCATTTTGCATTTCACTGGTTACTCCACCTTCCGAAGCGTCGGTCGCTCGCTCGCCCGCTCATTGTCCATCCGTTCTGTACACTTTTTGACAGTATCTATTATATTATTTGTATATTCGACACTCAACTCGTCCTTTCCTTCGACTAGCTAGCCGATAATTTGTTTTTTTTGAATAATTATTGTGGCGGGTAGGTTTCGTTTTGTTTTTTCTCATTTTCTGATTAATAATTGGGCTCATTCGAGATTTGGCGGTTTCGTTGATTTTTTTTTCAAGCTTGATTCATCGCGAGAACGTTGGAATTGGAAAATTTTCAAAAATTATTAGGCTTCTGATAAATAAAAGAAAACTTTTTTAGAAATTTTTAATTCAAAAAATTTGTAGAATTTTTTTTGTCTACGTATGGATTTTGTTTCTTTTTTGCGATTCGAAAAGTTTTCTCAAAAATGTCGAAGTTTCATAATTTATTGTGCAAATATTTGCGTTTGTCGTGTAAAAAATCAATGAATTTGAGATTTTTGCGAGTAAAATTTGCCATTTTTTTGCACTCGATCGTTTTTTGATTTTTGTTTTTTTTTTTTGAATTTTTGGCAACTATATTTTGAAATTGTATAGACAAACATTGAATGATGATGAATGACGGTCTTTTCATGGTCTCTTCGTTTTTTTTTGGCGAATTGTATTATTGATTTTTTTTTCGGTTTTGGGACATACTTTTCCATAATGGGACATACTTTTTCATAATTGAAATGCTTGAGCATTGGTCCCTCAAATTTGTCCGCTGATAGTAATGAATAGAAACAATTTTTCTGTGATACTTTTTTTAAATTTAAAATATTCGAATTTCATATTACCTTCAAATGACAAAAAAAATTAAGGAATTGGTTTTGACGCGATGCGCCTTTAACCTATCCTTTTTGTTTAGCACCATAAATCGAAACATTTTGTTTCGCACCAAGACCTCTTCTATTGTTTTTTTTTTGTAATTTCGCTATTGTTCATTATTGTGAAAGAAATTCGAGAATTTCTTTAAAAACCGAAATGAAAGGATTTAGAAAAACTGAGAAATTGGAATGTTGTGTCCTTGTGAACGAGCCAACGTAGAGAATATATTTATTAGACACAAATATGAATAACTGATTATTGAGCGTAAAAAGGGGTTTTTATATCGCTCCTATGAAACGTGTGCCACGTGGTGTGTCACGTGACGTGTCGAGGTCACGGCTCCAACATCTCCCTCGCTAGTTCGAAACATAGGTGTTTCGGGATGGATTGATCTGTAGTCGTCTGACCGGCTTCGGGATCCTTGTTGAACGACGTAGAACAGGAGATGGGGTCCTTTGAATGGCGGTTGTGATATCCGAGTCCGAATCCATGTCGATTGGCATTGGGATTTCATATAGGTCCAGTAGCGTCTCAGTTGCGTTCCAGTCGTTCCTAGGTCGGAGTTGGTTAGCATGGCGAGTCCATAGTTGTCCTTGACACTTGACGCGGTATGTAACTTTTCCTGTACGTTCGACGATGGTGCCAGCGGTCCATGTTGGCTTGGAGAATCGTAAATCCTTCGCGAAGATAGCGGTTCCCTCTTCGTAGGCAATGTTCCTTGCTCCATGATGACGGTTGAATTGCAATTCCATTTTCTCGTTGCGCGGTCCAGGTGTAGTGGTTGTCGGCAACAGCAAAGCCAGGGGCGTCCGCATTGGTCTTCCCAGAAAGTTCTCAGCAGGGGATTTGGCATCCGGTCCAGCTGGGCATGGTGTTGATCGATAAGCTTGGAGAAACGTTTGAAGGGCTTCTCGCGATGGTTCTTCTCCTTGAAGCTTCCTGATACCTCTCTTGAATGTGTCGACAAATCGCTCCGCTTGCCCATTTGATTGCGGGTGGTAGGGCGGTGTCCGAATGTGATTGATTCCACGTTCTGCGCAAAATTGTCGGAATGAGCTTGCCGTGAACTGTGTTCCATTGTCCGTTACGAGGGTTTCCGGATTTCCGAATTGTGCGAAAACCTTCTTCAGGATTGTCATCGTTGCTGTCGTCGAGATGGTTGACGTCTCGTGAATTTCCGGCCATTTCGAGTAGGCATCCACTACAATCAGGTAGTACGATCCATCTACGGGTCCAGCGAAGTCGGCGTGAACGCGTGTCCATGGTCCAGAGGCGGCAGGCCATGATTGAAGTTCCGCTTTGATGGGGTTCTTGGCGGCAGCTTGACAGTTTCCACAACTCTTGACAAGATCCTCGATATCCTGGTCCAGCGATGGCCAGTAGACGTAACTTCTAGCGAGCATTTTCATCTTGGTTCCTCCAGGGTGAGCCTTGTGCAGTGCGGTGAGAGTTCTTCTTCGGAGTGTAGCAGGTACGACGATCCGGTGGTTGAACATGAGGCATCCATTGACTATACTGAGGTCTTCTCGTCGGTTGAAGTAGTTCCATTCTGGTTGCTTCCTTGTGAGCTTCGGCCATTTTCCGGTGGTGACGTAATCAATGATCCGGCGGAGAAGGGGTTCCATGCGGGTGTGATGACGAACTTGGTCGGCGGTGATGGGCAGATTCGAGCAGCGTTCGGTCTGATCGGCGATGACTTCAGCTTCGACGGCGGCAATGACTCGATCTTCGTTCTCCATAGTGCGGGCATGTTCCGATATGAGACGAGAGAGTGCGTCGGCTTGTCCAAAATCCGTTGTCCTGACGTATTCGATGGTGAAGTCGTAGTTGAGCAGCATTGTGGCCCAGCGTTGGAGACGGTTTGCGGCGAATACCGGTACTCCCTTCTTCGATCCGAAAATGGCAAGGAGAGGTTTGTGATCCGTGCGCAGGGTGAATGTCCGTCCGTGTATGAATCGGTGGAATTTTTGGATTGCGAAAATGAGCCCAAGTGCTTCTTTCTCGATTTGGCTGTAGTTCCGTTGAGCGGCTGTCAGTGTCCGGCTAACATGATATACAGCTTTTTCCGTTCCATCCGGCATTCGATGTGTGAGGACGGCTCCAATTCCATTGGTTGATGCGTCAGCGGCGACTATGAGCGGCAATCTGGGGTCATAGTGCGTGAGCAGGAGGTCCGATGAGATGACTTCCTTAATCCGATCGAAGGCAGCTTGACATTGTGATGTCCATGTGAAACGCACGTCCTTCTTTGTGAGCGCATCCAGTGGTTGTCGAAGGGTGAATAGGTCCTTGACGAATGCTCCATAGAATTGAACCATTCCAAGAAAAGATCGGAGTTGTTTGATATCCTTTGGCGGCGGCATTTCGGAGATGGCTTCTACCTTCAGCGGGTCCGGCCGGCGTCCGTGAGCGTTGACGATGAAACCAAGAAATCGGATTTCGTCCATTACGAAGCGGCATTTCTCCAGTCTGATTCGCAGTCCGTATTCTTGTAGGCGCTGGAATACGGTGTCCACTCGTCGATTGTGCTCTTCGAGGGTTGATCCAGTGATGATGATGTCGTCCAGATAGGCGGCGACTCCTGGGATTCCTGCGATCAGCGAGTCCATGAGTTGTTGGAAGATGGCAGGTGCTGTCTTGACTCCGAAAGGTAGGCGGTTGTAGGTGTACAATCCAAGGTGTGTGTTGATGGCGAGGAGTTGGCGAGAATCCTCGGCGACTTCCAATTGCAGGTAAGCTTCACTAAGATCCATTTGACTGAAAATCTTAGCTCCGTTCATGGCTGCGAAGATGTCGTCCGTAGTTGGCAGTGGGTGCTGGTGTTGTTCGAGGGCATCGTTGAGTCCTGTTGAGTAGTCGGCGCACATTCGAATAGACCCGTTCTTCTTCTTGACGACAACGATTGGAGCGGCCCAGTCCGAATGGTCGATCTTCGCGAGCACTCCTTGAGCAATGAGGCGTTCTAATTCTTCAGTGACGCGTGGGAGAGCAGCATACGGGACGGGTCTTGACTTCCGGAAAATTGGCGTGGCATCCGGCTTCAACTTCAGGCTGGCAGTCGTTTTGGTGCATCTTCCTAATCCTGGGTTGCATACGTCCGCGTATTTCTTCATTACCTCCTCACAAAGCTTTCGTCGGCCATCCTTGAGGTCGTGCGAAGTGATCTCGATCCGCTTGGTGTACGCGTCAGCGGCGGCATCGTCCGTGAGCAAGAGAGAGCGGGGAATGTGCTGAATCCAATCCAGTCCGAGGAGTGTGGCGGTATCGGCTACATGACAATATCCGGATCCGTGTTGTCCATTGATGATGAACTTGCAGTTGAACCGTCCTTTGAGGCGAATCCTGTTGTTGTTGGCGGCTTTCAGATTGACATTGGCAGGCTCGAGCGATGGTTTCCCAAGTCGAATCCAATCCTTTGTTGAGACTAGCGAGATATCGGCGCCAGTGTCCAATTGCATCTTGACGTCGGTTCCATTGATGTTCACGTTCTTGAAGATCCGGTTGCTCTTGTTGATCCATGCGTGGTTGACTGAGATGAGTCCCAGATGTCCTCCTTGACGTCCTCTGCGGGATCCTTGGCGTTTCCGGCGGGATTTCGGGATTCGTCTGCTGTCCGTTCGGTTGCGGTTGCAGTCAGCATTCCAGTGAGGTCCTCCACAATGTCTGCATGGTGATGGTGGCTTCTGCTGCGTTGTTGGCTGTTCTGGTCGTGGTTCGGGTGTCCTCGCCTTCGGGGTCGAGGTTCTTCGTGACGTCGTTGATCGTTGTTGGTGGTGGGGGAATACAGACTTCGAGTGTCCAAAGAGAGTCTTGAGCCGGGTGATGGTCTCTTCGAGCGTCAGATCCGATGGTTTCCTTGGCAGGATGTTGTCGGCGTACTTGGCGAAAGCGGGGGCATCGAGCTTTGATAGGATGATCCTGGTTTGGGTGCCGTCGTCCAATGTTGATCCATCCAGTCGCAGAATGTCCTCGTACCGTGAATATCAGATTTCGAATGTGGTTCCTTCATCCGGGTCGAAGGAGAATGTCGGTAGTCGAGTCGTCAGCGAGTCGATAAGCCCTGTTTGGGTGTTTGGTTGTGCGGGAGCGGTTGGTGAAGTGCCTGGTCGTCCCTCCATCAGCAGTTTGGTGATTTCTCGAACGAAGTCTTGGTGCTGCTTCGCTTGCTCTGCCAAGAGCAGTTTGACTGTGTTGACGTCCAATGTTGATCTCATCCTGATCGCCAGTTGTTGTGTCCTTGTGAACGAGCCAACGTAGAGAATATATTTATTAGACACAAATATGAATAACTGATTATTGAGCGTAAAAAGGGGTTTTTATATCGCTCCTATGAAACGTGTGCCACGTGGTGTGTCACGTGACGTGTCGAGGTCACGGCTCCAACATGGAATTTTATTTGAGTAAAAAAAATTACAATATTCTTAAAAAAATTTATATTAAAAAATCTTGAAATGTTTATCAAAAAAGGGAAAAGTGGAATTTTTGTTAGGTGTTAGAGACTTGAAAATTCGAGTTCTTAAATTTATAGCTGTCGGAGCTTGTAAGATTCAATTTTAGATTTTCTAGAAGCACTTAGTCCATGATAAGTCTGAAAACAAGACATTTTGAATCGCGATTCTATAAAAAATTTAATTTGATTTTTGTTGAATTCTAACGGGAATGGGGGGGGGGTGTATTTGTTTTTTCCATATAATTATGCGAAATGAAAACTGGTTTTGCGTCGAATCGGCAGCCACCTCACTTCGTCGCCGCCTCGATTCCGATTCACCGCATTTTTCTTTCATTTCGTTTTCCGCTAGAGATTGCGAAATATTGTCCACAGTTGCTAGGCAATTTGCACAATGAGCACGAGCTGTGTGTTGGTTTCGAAATGCGCGCTCATTTGTATTGTGACAATTAAAAACATTTTCTGAATTTTTTTGGAGCGTCCATTTTGTTGGTTGACTTGCTTATTTGGTAGTAGTGTTCTACATCGTCGCTTCTTGTTGCTTCTTATCTGGTTAGCGGTTTAGCACGGTGGTTAGACGAGGTGCTGCCGCGCCACGTCCGCAGCGCGGTAGGTCATGTCCGCCGTCGGATCATTGTCGTCGTCGTCGTCGTCGAAATCTCCTGCGTGAATTGATATTGAGCACCGAGTCGCCGGATTTTTGGGGCTCGCAACCATTTTTGGCACTTCAAAATGCCGACTTGTGTGGGTTTTCTTGTTTTTTTTTTTTTGAGACGGGGGAAAAACCAAGAAAAATTTTAAAAAAAATCTCGCAAATTGTTCTCAATTTCTTCAGATTTATGTTTTTGCTTTCTACAGATGTGATCTCGGGACTTTCGCTGCATTCCGTTGATCTCGACGACATTCCGGACGCGATTAGTCCAATGATGGGACGAAGTGGTGCCCAGGAACATCAGAATGCAGTGAATCGTCGGAAAAGCATTGGTTCGTCAATTCTCTTTCTACATATTCATTGTTGGCTACATCATTCTCGTTTAGGCAGCTCATGCTCGTCGGTTGCTGGCGAATCGGATGTGATGAGCTCGGCGAGCACACACAAACATGTTGACGATTATCCGATGCAGGTTGACGGCGTCACGGCGGGACGAGCTTCGGCGTTGGCGTCTCTTATAAGGATCATCTCGTCGAAATCGTCGAATGAGTGCATTTCGAATACGCAATTGGCCAATTTCTATGCGACGGTTTACCAGACGCTGGTTGAGGTGAGCCTATCAATTTTTGGTAGGGGAATTGCGAATTTGAGAAACCTTTAGAAAGATCGCGTCATGCTGTGCACCATTTTCTACTACGGACGTAACATATTCCGCCTTGGACTCCCCGGAATCGAGAGCCTTCTTCCCCATTTTCTGTTCGCTTTGGATATTGTGATGATCGAATCATCCAAACTTCGTCTGCATCCGTCAATTGCGGAAGTCGAAATTCGACGCGCTTGCTTGAAAGCGCTGTCGTCGGTTATTTGTTGGCCGTCGACGTTTGGCATGAGCAAAATTCCCCGTAAGATCTATTTTTTGAGTTTTACGTCGAATTATTTTTTTTTTCATTTTGCAGAAATTGCGGATGCCGCTAATTTGAAGTCGAATGCAGCGACTTATTTGCATCTGAGGCTTAGAATATTCAAGACATTAATGTTCAGCGTGCGCAATGAGACGGACCCTGTTAATTTGCATATCGCATTAGGTAGGAAATTTAAGAATCAAGAAAAAATATTGCACGAGAAATGCGCCATCTGTCTGTTGTAATGGCGTATTTCTTGATCGTTGGCGCATTTTTTAATCGATTGTTTTCGGTAGAATTTTTCAATCTGTTCGAAAAAAGTATTATTTTTTTTTCTTCAAGTGCTTTTTTTTCAGCGTTATGTGCAGTTCTCGTCGAAGAAAGTTGTACATTCGATTTAAGTCTGAATGAAGAGCAAACAAAGGAGATGATTAAGATTTCAACAGCGGCTAGCGCATCAGGACAACCCGAAAAAGGTAAATTTGAGCGTTGTTTTGTGTTTTGTGTTTTCTTTTTTGAAAATGAAAGAATTTCAGGTCTTTGCGCTTCCATTGTTCGCGGTGTGTTGTCGGCGATTTGCGACAAGTTGGGACGAATCGAGACGATTGATCATTCGACGGCATTGGCCATCATTGATGTTCTCAATTGTATCTCCCATGTTCATCATACGGTTTTATTCAATAATAGTAAGATTGCATTGTTTTTTTTTTGAATAATCAGAACAAAATTTTTAGTGGATGTTTCTACGGGTACCCTTGTTATCGCATCGCTGTGCCGTTTCATCGAGCAGCAGCTCAATAAGCCGCCGCCACTTCATTCGAAGGATTTGCACTCGACTGTTAGTTTTTTTGAACAAATTATTCCTTAAAATGTTCATTATAGGTTGTTTCTGCGTTCAACGCTGTCGCTGTTTGGCTTACCGCCTCCCCATTGCTTGCTGAATGCGCCGGAGTTCTTACCACGGTTTGCGATGTGATCCAGCTTGGTGTCACCGGTTTTAAATCGAAGCCTGGAGAGGAGCCGGATCTGAATGTCAAACCGAAACCGGCGAGTCAACGCGTTCTAGAGGCGGCTGAATCGCTCATGTACAATTTGTTCTGTGTTGCTGGAAGGCGACCGGATGTTCTTCGGGATGAGCGAAGGCTCATGCACAAGTTTGGAGGCAACGCGATTGATTCCAAAAACTTCTTGCATCTTCTTGTGAATGGCGACACTTTGCTGTCGCTTCATGAGGCTTCGCATATTAAGGAATTGGAAGCTGGTGAGACCATTTTTAAAGGGGTCTTTTTACAAGGTCCATTTTTTTTAGAAAGCGCATCTGTTCTTTATGTCCGACGATCTCCGATGCAAGGTGCGAACACTGGAATCGCGAAGCTGCGACCTCGAACTCAAGAACAGGGAACTGCACCACCTCCTACTCCGATGACCGCTGTTAGTGAAGGATTTGAAGGTAACAATCGATGATTTTTGGTTTTGTTGAATCACTTGTCCTTTTCCCTGCCCCCTCGCATGCTAACCATCAAGTTTGCCTAATTGTGTGATCTCAAGATACGGCTTCAACGTTGGGCTCGATGAGCATCGGCTCTGGCAAAACTGGTAAGTCGCCGATTGTACAATTTGTCTCCGCATTGTATTTGTTGGTGTTTTTGTGCCTACAGTAACCACCGCGTCGATTCGCTCTGGCGTCAGTTTGGTGTCGGCGGGATCGATTCTCACCGGCGTCACGACGAATCCGATCGCCGCGTTTTTTGAGGGATACGAAGAAGAAGAACAAGAAGTGGATGATGGTAAATTTGGGAATCTAACATCTTTGAAATTATGAAATTGCTCAACAATTTTGAGGTTTTTTTGAGGCAAATATGAATTGTCAAACTAAAATTGATGTTTTCACCATTTTTACCCTATGTCGTTTCCACTGATTTCACCACACTAATCGCTAAGTTTTTTTCTGCACAATTTAGGCATTTTTTCTCTATTTTCAGCTAGTTACTGCTGATTTTTAGGTTCGAGCACGCCAACGACGAAAGGCTCAACGACGGTTCAAAAGTCGATTGGAGAACAGTTTGTGATACAGCCTGAATTTTACAAAAATACGTGCAAACTGTGAGTTTTTTTCTAATGATCTTTCTTATTATTGGATTGATTATTGTAGGGATACGGTATTTCGGAATTTGGAATCAACTTCGGAAACGGAAGCGATCGCTGAGGAGATCAAGCAACATACGCAGAATGGAAAATCGTTTTTCGATGAGGCTCGACGGAATAATATGTTTGAGAGGATGAGCAGCGAGGAAAGAAGAGTTAGACCAATAAGGTTGGGACATTTTTTGGATTTTACAAGAACATAGTGAAAATAGAGAAAATGAATTTCTATTTTCTTTAAAAATTTAAATTTGTATATTAAAAAGTCGATATTTTTCCACAAGTCTGATTGAAGTTGATAATAATTAGACGAAAATTTCAGGCCTTCGGACGATTGTAGCTCAATTCGCCTGATGCTCTATGATTTTGGGCTTGTGAACGACAAAATCTTCAATTCGGAGATTGTCATTCTCGACAGCTCGAAAACTGAGCAATTCTATCGCGATATGCATGAGATTGTTGATTGTAATCCGTCGCGATCCCATCAAACCGCCCACATATTCTATGTGAAAGAAGGTCAACGAAACGCGGTGGATATTCTCGAGAACGCGGTAATTTTTCTGAATTGATTTTGACAAAAATTTGACGGTTTTCGAGTTTCAGCTCAATGTGCAGAACACATGCGCCGATTTTTGCAATTTTCTCGCCGATTTGGGCGAGGGTATCGAGATTGGTGTGCATGACACGTGGACGGGACATTGGTCGACGGCGTATTCGAATGAGAGAAGTATGTTGCCTGACTATTTCAAACGTTTTATATTCATTTTAGAACCTTACACTGAGCCGGAAGCTGTTGATCATTACATCATTGATGGAATTCAGAATGCGCTTTGGTGGTGCGATCAGGTTGGCGGAAGTGCCGAGATCGCATTTCTAATGCCCACGGAGAGAAGCGTTCGGATGTTCAAACAGAGCATAATGTCGCCGGCGACGAGCTCGAGAAGTAATTTTTGTTGAATCCCAACGGACCATTTAAAATAATTTCTAGGAGGATCGAACAATCGCTCGATTGTCTCTGATGATAAATCGTTTGATAGCACACATACCGATGCGAGCGGGTATTTGAGCGCGCGGAGGAATGGCGAGAAGTCCCCGTCGAATTTGAGCGATCGCGATTTTAGGCCGTACGCGGGTGGCGGTTCAAGCATGGGTGGGTGTTGGTTTCCCATCGGCTTGTTTGAAAATGGAATAATTTCAGGTGGTGGCCATCATATCAGTCGACGCACATGTCCGCTTCGTATGCTTCTTGTTTGGCTTGAACGCGCTGAAGACATCGCCAATTTTCCGATTAGTGAGCTTTTTTTTGTTGCCGAAGAATTGTCAAATTGTTATTTTTAGGCGAACTTCTCGGAACTTGCGACGATGGAAATTCGCTTTTGAGCGTGAATAAGGCGAATGAGCATCATTCGGCTGCGCCTCAGCATGTCGCTTACCAGGTGATGTTCATTCATTTGATTGAGCCTGGCGTTGTGCAAATTCGCACTCGCGGAACCCCGAATCGATTTGGAGAAGCCGGTCCGCTTGTTGATGGAATTGTGGTATCGCAATCGAATTTAGCGTCGTTCGTGCGACACACGATTTTGAACACGTCGAGACGCGATGTTGCTGAAATTGAAAAGTAGGTCTTGCCAAATTCTGAAATAGTTTGAGCAAAATTTTTTAGCTATCAATTTCCGCATACTCGGCGAAAGCAGGCGATTGTCGAGTTTGCCAAGAAATATGCATCGAGTACAAACTACGAAGAGTTTCTAATAAATATGATTCAAAAATGAATCAACCCAAAAAGTTTTTACCCCGTTCTAAAAAAGATGTGTGATATAATCGGTTTGTGATCTTTTATATTCTATAATTGTTTTTATTTTTATTATTAATTTTTTTCATAATCATAATATTATCAGATGAATGTCATGTACATAATTTTGCGTGTTGTTGAGGGCTTCGTTAGGGTTAAAGTGCCTTGTTTTATCCTATCAAACTTTCGTGTTTAATAATAAACGGTTAACCAGCTTAGAATTGCGTTTATGTTATTTATTATTTGGTAGCGAAGCTCCGAATTATTCTTGTTCCGAGAAATCGGCAAAAAAATTGGTTGAAAGATGATTTTCCTTGACTATTTATTGATTAAAACGACAGTATCCAATAATGCGCCAACGAAATTCGGATTACGTCAATAATCATATTGCTGGCGCTTTTTCTGTGTCACCAATCGTTTAAAAATCGATATAATGTTAACTTTGAAAAGTTTGGCGTTTCTCGTGCATTTTCTTTGTTTTCCTTTCATTTATGCATTTTTATGTTGTGAAAGGCTTCATTAGGGTTAAAGCGCCTTGTTTTACCATATCGAACTTTCGTGTTTCAGAGTAAACTGTTAACCTGCTTAGAATTGCGTTTGTTATTTATTATTTGGTAACGAAGCTCTTGTTCCGAGAAATCACCAAAAATTGGTTGAAATATGACTTTCTATGACCATTTATTGATTATAAAGTTTGTATCCAATAATGCGCCAACGAAATTCGGATTACGTCAATAATCCTATTGCTGGCGCTTTTTCGGTGTCACCCGTTTAAAAATCGATATTAACTTTTCCTTGAAATGCTTGGTGTTTCTCTTGAATTTTCCTTATTTTCCTTACAATATTGCTTTTTTATATGCTTTAAGCCTGCTCTAGTTATGATTCATTTGTAATTTAATCATATATATAGTCGGCGTCCGGCGACTGCTGTACGCGGGTAGATTTACGCGCATGCGACTTGAAAAGGTCTCGCCACGCGTGAATGTTTATTTTTGCTGTTTTCACGTGAACTGCTTAATTGTTTTTATGAGTTTCGCGTTTCCTTGAATTTCCAACGATATTCGATTAAAAAATTATCGAACCAGTCCATAAAATTTGAAATAGCCTGTTAGTCCTTGCGAGACCATTTCGAATACGCATTCCCGTAAATCTACCCGCGTACAGCAGTCGCCGGACGCCGACTATAAGCGTGTTTCATCACGGAAACTTCTTTTTTTTTAATACTTTTATACGCGAGGTATCTTAGTATATATTTGTATTTATCCCGTCGCCCAATTAAAAAAAAATTTCAGATTATCAATCTTCCTAGAATTCGTATTCATAGTATTCTTCTTCGTGTACTCCCTCCGTATTCTTTCCGCATTATTCCATTTAGTTTGCATATGTTCGTTGATTTCGTTTTTATTTTCTACCGTTTTCATTCAATTAATTAACTTTTTTTTTTCAGAATATGAAGCTGTCAGGGTATCGAGTCATATTTCTCAAAACGACTGCTTGAAATTATTTAACGTAAGTTATTATCGATCGCTGCGCTAAATTGGCTAAATTAAAGATCTGGCCGTCGTAGACATATCGATTATATTTTTAAAAATTGGATTACTTTAGATTGTGTATTGCCTATATCGACAAATGAAGGATAAAACCAAGGAAGAGGACAAATGGAGCAGCATTCGAGAACTCGTTGTTAATAAATGTTGATTAATTAATACGGTACGCGATTTTTTTTCCTTTATGAGCATTTGATTCCTCCGGTTTCCCTGTTCGTTTCCTAAACTCGACATTGTTTCCCGAGTCGAAATACACATAGATGGCCTGGTTCCTCTCTCTCAGTTTTCGGTTATTTTCCAACATGTTTTGAAATCTTCCTTCAATTTTGTGCCAAATTCACAACTCACATTCTTTGATTCGTCTCTTGTCGTGTCAATGGCAATTCACTGGAATTTACGGCAGTTCACGGACGAGCCAGGGTTACTGTAAAGTTACTAGATGTCCGTTTACATTACTCTTTGTCTTTGTATGCAGTTTGGTGTCACTTGTGTAAAAAACATTAGAGATTAAAATGACTGTGTGGAAACAGGATACTTTTAATGGCACACAAACAGTTTTCAAAATTCCCAATCGATTGTTACTACCGTTTTCTGAAAAGTTTGCCGCCGCCCGTATAAGCGCAATAATTTGGAACGAAAAATTCGCTAGATAACGAAAAAACAATGGTTAAGATTTGAAACTACGGACCCAAAATACGTGAATGCACCGTGACGCAAATATCACAGAAAAAACACTTCTCTCATTTAAAATATTTTCGATCGGGTTTTTTTCGCAAAATCGTTAAAAATGTTCCTTTTCTTTAGTTTCACACTTATTGGACACCTAATTAATTCCAGAGTAAGCGGTTTTAATGACACCGAGTTTGGGGGGAGGGGTTCTGTAAGTGAGGTTTGTTCAAATTATGCGAAATGGTACGTGGGTAGAGTTTTACATAGGAGAGAAGTTTTAGTTTCGAAATAATTCAGGAAACATTAAATAATATTTACAACTGTACAGGAAAAAAATGTAATTTTTTATTGCATGGATATTTCCGCAAGAAATTGGCTTACAAAAAACCATTTTCAAATAATATCCAAATCGCAGAAAATACAGCCAAACCTGAAAAGTGGATCTATGGCAGATCAGTTTAATAACCTCTTTTGAATGTGTTCAGATCTCCTTTTCGTCCATTTTTCAATGTGCAGTGAGAATTTGTAGAGTTAATTTTGATAGATTCGCGGATTTCCTCGTTTGATTGTGCTCAAATTTATTCGAATGTGGTGACGAAAATAATTTCATATTTCTCGTTCCGGTTTAAAATTGTGGAAATTGACCTCAAGTATTTTCAGTTTCTCCTTTAATATTCCATTTACATCAATTGGCGCGTCTGCGCGGTTTTTAAATGTCCCAAAATGTTCACATTTTTAGAGTTAAATTTAAAGCCAGAGTCTATGGTTTTGTTAGATTAGGATTGGTCCAGTAGAATGTATATACTTTGATCCTGACAAAACTGCATACAATGACGGCAGGATTTCTGTAAACGGCGTTATCTTGTAACCCTGGAGCTTTCTTGTGCTTATATGCAAACTTTCGTAAATTCAAGCGTATTCCCATTGGCACAGCAATGGCGAATCGGAAGTGTGTGAGTTTGATTTTTGGGACAAACGTGATGGAAAATTTCACAAATGTGGGGGGAAATGACCGAAAATTGGAGAGATTAGGACACGGGATTCTTTGTGCGATTTCGGCTCGGGGAAAATGAAGGGGGAGGGATTCGCTCAAAAATTGGAGGAGTCGCTAAGTGAGAGAGAACGCCATGCCGTAATTTTCTAAAAAATTGAGTAACCAGGCCCCCCTTTCGAATTTTTTCCCAACACCGTCAATCCTACCCCCTCCTCCCGTTGGAGTCCAGATGCGCGGTCCTCCCCCCACGACTGCTAGCCCCGATTCCGTTCTGCAGCCCTCCATAATGTCGAATTTTCTGTTTTTCAGCGTGCCCATTCGATTCTCGATTACTTGGACATTCGGAGTCGCTGAATTGCCTCGAATCTCACTTTCTTTCACGGCCAAGTCGATGAATTTCTTTTTAATTTTTCTATTTTGTTCTTGTTTTAGCAGTAAAGTATTTTGATTCACAGAGTTTTTGAAACAATAAGGGTTTGCTTTTTAGCGAATTTTTGGCAGAAAGTCTTGAAGGTCGTTTTTCACTATATTGAAAAAAAATTGGTCATATAATCTAGAGAAAATTCTGTATCGACTCTAGCAGTCATTATGCAGACGCCTAGATGTCTGAACATTTCTGTCTGAAGTTTTTACTCACCCATCCATTTTGTATGCGCATTTTCATATTCAAAGTTTAATATGAAAGTTTAAGGAGCGTGCAGCGGTGGGTGAGAGAAAATTATAAACTCGGGATATAAAAGCGCGCATACAAAATGTAATGGTCACCGAAATTTGCCCAGAAAATCTATTCAAACTTCAGATAGAAAATTTTCAGACTTTTAGACGTTTGGACCAGTCGATAGGAAATTTTCCGCAGATTATAGAGAGCACATTAAGAAATACCGCCAATGTAGTGGATAACGACCTCCATTGTGAGAGCAAAAACGGATGACGGTGAAAAGGATTTAGGATTACTGTAGGCTCTAAAAAATACAACGCTTTCTTGAATTATGAAAATTATGAACAAAACGGATAAAATGACAAAGTGGTATTCTTTTTTTCAGTCAAGAAGCGAGATAAACCTACAGTAACCCAAAACATTTTGATCGTAACCCGTTTTTGAATCTTATTATTTTTATGTTTTCTTCTCATTACATTTTCTGAATACTTATGATACGCTTTCCAATAGAAGAACGTCTTGTTTAATTGGAAATAACTAATTTCTATTCTGCATTGTAAAAGAGCCTATTATCTACCGCGTTCGAATAAATTAAAAGCAAAAAGTAAATTAGGTAATTAAATCCCAATTATCACAACCAAAATATAAAAGACATGATACATATTTAACACAAAAGTGGAGAGTAATCTCAAAAATCAAAATACGCAAATGGACCTTCTTTCAGAAGAGGAAGAAATTTCGAAATGAATATCGTAAAGGCACGTGAGTGGTCCCGAGAAAAATCGAGAAATTGGCTTACTACTACTACCAATTTAATGCAAAAATTTCTGAGTCACATGAATTTTGGCTATCGGTAGTTTATCGGAATTCTCGAGAAATTCTCTCCCGAGAGCACACACTGGTGTACGGCAATCAGCGAATTGCCGAAATAATTCCGGCAATACATTTTGATAGTATTTTTGACATTTCGCAAAAATAAAAAACGATTTATTCTGATCAATTTTTAAAATTTTCAAACAGAAATTAAAGAATAAATTACCAAAATATTGAGGTTTTATTTCGGCAATCCAATTGCCGCACAGTCCAGGCCAACACCTAATCACCTATATTTGATCTATTAACTTTTGTTCATAAATTCTAGATTATTTTGAAAAAAATTTCCGCGCAAATTTGAGGGGGGGATTATGCTCAAAGAAGTGTTTCATAAACTCTGAAGAATCAAAACAATTCAAATGCAAAACTCCAAAACAAAAAAATTAAAAGAAATTCGCGATTTGACAACAAAAGAAAGCAAAATTCGAGACAGGTGGGCGACTCCAAACACATGTGCACAATATTCCTTTAAAAATCGGAAAACAAAATAGAGTCAAAACGGGTTAAAAGCAACAAGTTAATCTAACATTACTCTAATGACATTACGGAGAAATTCGAAAAAAAAGCTCAACACATGACCTAAAAGTTGGATTTCTTTTTGCAATTTGACTATGATTTGAAAAAAAGTTCTTTTTGGGGTCTCTTCAACTACTCGCAATTAATTATACCAAAACTCGCCTAGAAAATCCGTTAGACTAATCTCGATGATGTAGAAATAGGGTAAAAATAAATTAAAAAAATAGTCCTAGAAAGGAATATTGCATTCACATGTTGTCCAAGTCCGAGAATCAAGGCGCACGCGTGCAAAAACACAAAATTCGACGATGAAGGCGGGCGGCAGAACGAAATCGACGCTAACCTCGTTGGCGGCGCGACCGCGGCTTTCAGGGTCCGACGTTGATCGATGGTGCGGCGGGAGGAAGAGCGGCGAGGAAGTCGGAAGGAAGTAATCGTTGCTGAAATAGAAAACACGAAGTAGTGCAATGAAATATTACTATTATTCTAACTGTTTCAAATTAATTTTGAAACCGGCGATCCGGCGAGCAAGGCTGACAAATTGGTCCGGCGGTGTATTCGATTACCGGTGAATGCTTCTGAAAACAAGGAATATAATCCAAGAAAAGAAAAACAGCGGACATTTTTTGGTTAGAAAAGAAAAATTGCAAAAAAGTCAATAAACGGAGAGCAATCTGTAATTGGAGTGTCGTACTGGTGGGAGTAAAACAATTTTCGCACGAACACCAGCAACAAAAATAACGGCAGTTCGCTTTTTACGAATTGCCGAACGACGGAGTTCGCTGTCAGAGAATGATGATAATATTTCGACAACAAAAATTCGAGAATTCAAATATTAATTATTGATGGACTGAAAATAGTTGAGCTAATTATTGTGCATCATTAATTAAAAGAAATACAAAAAAAACGAATAAATTTGAATCAAAAACAAGGTTCAGAAATTTAGCGAAAAAAAAAAACGCAAAAAATCGATATCTTCCATTGTGATGATTTTATTTAGCGCGCAACATTTACTTGATGTCGTAGGTCAAAATTTCAAAAAAAATATCGCAGGTCAAATTGTCATTTTCAAATCAAAAATATTTGAAGGCTAAATAAAATAGTTTACACATTCGAAAAATTTATCTGCAACCTGCAAAATTCGTAAAATCGATTAAAAAATAAACAAATCGAAATGTTGGAATTTCATCCAAATTTCATCAAAAATCAAGCATTCGAAAAAAAAGGGAAATAATTTATTCAGGAATAATATACATTTCAAGAAAAAATTCGGCCCATCTGAATTAAATCATTTTCACATCAATTCAAACCCAGCGTTCGAATTAATCGCATATCTAAAATAGCAAAAATTATGGAAAAATTAAAAAAAAAATGAAAGAACCTCAATTTCTCCTCAAGTTTCTCACGAGTCGAATATTTGGGCAATTTGAGCATATTCATACAAGTCGCACTTGTCGGCAGCAGCGATTCATCTTCGACAAGCAAAATTCCAAGCGGCGGGAAAATATTCTGAAATCCTTCGATCGGTGGTCTCGAGCAGCCCGTAATAAATCTAAAATGTTCATGTTTCAAACATTCGTCCCATAAAAAAAAATCGAAATTAAACTACTTTAGAAGCGCTTTTTTGTCTTCTGCCGTCATTTCCTCAACAACACTCCAAAACACATCAATATAATGCTCATCGTTCGAGTTTTTCGTGTTCGTGCAAAGGCAATGCTTGCGCATTTCATCAATACTGAACACTTCTTCAGTTCCAGCAATCAAAATCTATAACATCGAATTGTTGAATGGAAAAACCGCGATCCAACAAATATTTCCTTGTTGGATCTATGCAGATTTCGGGTAACAAATAAAATATTTTCAGGTTTTTTTTTTCGAGTTCTTCGCAAAATTTGCATAGTACCATAAATAATAGGAATGATGGGTTAAAGGCGCATAGCAAAAAATCCTCTTGCTTATTTCATTAAACAATTCAAGCCGATGATGAGCTTTTTCTACCTGAATCTCGTTCGACGAGAACATCGACAACCATTCAACATTGATCAAATCGCTGATTCCGCGCCTCATCGCTTCCATCATCGGCTCGATCTAAATCAGCAAATTTTTGAACAAATCTGAAAACACTCGGAATACCCTCTTTTTGAGATGATGATTGACATAGAGGCGAACATATTCGTGAACATTCTCGCGTGTCACTCGAATCGATGAGCCGTTCGGCTTCAAATTGACCGTCTAGAATAAAATTGGACGTCGGAATTGATTACGTCAGAATCGCACCTTGACATCGCCGAGATCATCGATCACCAAACTGAAGTCCAATTGAAGCGATTCCAATTCGATTTCGCTCATATCAAACAATCCTCTCAAATGCTTGAACACCTCCGGATCGTAGCTCTTCATGTGCTGCAAATCGACATCCTTCTGATGGCGATTCGACGAGAGAAGTTGCGAAATGAAGAATTCGGCGAATCGCAGCTCAATGAGTTGCTTCTCATAGATCAACTGAAATGATTATTGAGATTTTCACCTAAAAAGAAGCAGCAAACCTTTCCCAGCATTCTCCCCAAAAAATGATAATGTCTGTAATACTGTGGCCCGAGGACAATCGGTGACGATGGGTTTGGGTACAGTAATCTGTGAAAACTCTCATTTAAAGAGTATTGCCGTCGAATAAAATGCAATGTCCGCAATATTACAGCAAGCGTCAAACATTGAAGTCGAACTTCCGAAATAGAAAAAACCGCGCGTGTTTGCACCTAATGCATTTTATTCGACGACAACTTCAAAATGTCCGATTTCACTTTCAGTGCTGCAAATTTTTGAGGAAGAAAATTCGAAAATCTATTCAAGAAACATAGTTTTTTCGCAATCTGCATTGGGGTTTTAGAGAATTTTAGAAATTTAAGAATTACACCATTTTTAGCGTAATTATTCGGTGGAATTGAAATTTTTCAAACTAAATGCGTTTTTTTTTAATTACACCATTTGACAGCCGTATTTCGCGAGTATGGTCTTTTTGAGTTTTTTTTTGCAAAATCTTATTATAATTTTCGTTCCTTTTAAAATTTTGTTTCCATCTCTCGATATCAGATATGTAATTTTACAAAAAATTCAAAAAAATTATTACCGATTAGACGTATATTGGAATAGTCCACGATTGACATCAAAGCCTTCTTTGAGCACCTCATTGAGAAATTCTCGGAAAATTCCGCCACCGTCAACTCCAGCTTCATTCACTCCGATCCAGTTGACCATTCGGACACGAATCGGCAGGCGTAAATCGCGATCTTAATCCAAATCGTAACATTGGAAAATGTTTCTTTATTTTTGAAACATACCGTTTCCCGGATTCGGACCCAAAACCTCAAAAGCATCATCATAAAGGCTTTCGCGTCGAACCGTGATGTTATAGCCATTGCTGCGAAAATCGAAATCGTGCATTCGCGGAATTTCGCCCTCATTTCGATCATGATTGATCAATTTCGAGAAAATCTTTAAAATAAAAACCCATAACTGTATCAAATGTCCTCAAAAAAAAAAAAATGAAATACCTTAACTCTCTGCATAAAAGGTACGATAAATGGGATCGATTGCATTATAGCGAGATTACGAGCAGCAATTGGGGAAATATTCTTTAAACAAAAATCACTTAAAATTAATATACAATCTAAAACAATGCCCACTTTTCTCTCTTCCTCTACATCCGAATCATCGTCGCTTCCATCATAAGCATACGACAAATGCTGAACGAACGCTTGATCATCGGAATTCGACGCGCGCTGATTTGGCCGTCTGTCGACTTCCCATTTCGTGATAACAACCTGACAAAAATTGTCACGTTTTGAAAAGTGCCGAAATTTTTGAAAATATGTGAATGGTGATGGTTTTTTTTTAATTTCCTATTTTTTTTTAATACCATGTTTTGCATTTTTATATCGATTTTTGAAAATTTGAGATTTTGAAAACTCAGGAAAGATCGAATTCAATTGTGACGCGCGAAAATGTGTGCAAACACCGCGACGCAAAATTACACATTTTTAAGAGGTTTTTAAAAACATCAAAATTTCCAAACATTCTTGGTCCAAATTTAACTCAAATTTGGGCCACCTACATTTCTGTCATGGTCCGTCCAGAATCCATCTTTCAAAAATTTCAGTCTCGTCTCTTTTTCGTTGACCGCCTGGAGTGTGCTCACCACTGCATCGCAAACATCTTTCCATTTCTAAAAATAGAAGACGAATAAGAATAAATCTCTAAAAATCCAATTCAAACCAAACCATTTTCGCTTCGTTCAATTTCTGCCGAACTTCCGACATCTTCTTGAAACTGGGCACATCAGGATGCACTAGATTTATGAGTTTTAAGCAAACATTTCTAAAATTTTCTTCAATTTTTATGAAATTTCGATGAGAAAATGAACACACACCCACCTCAAAAGTGTCAAAACATCAATAAATTGCGGAACGACGAGATCTGGCTCGAATTCCGAATCAGCAACCGACGCCAGTCTGAAAATTTTCGCAATTTTCTCAACCACCAATTTTCGCAACCTTTTCCGAATACAACAGCACACCAATGTGATCGCCGACTTCACCATTCCCAAATTTGGCGTCGTTTCGTCAATCTTCCCATTCCTATCAATATTCGATATGATGAACGTTGTCAGTCTGAAGCATTTTGTTTCGGCGAATAAAAGAATCGGAATCCTACGATTTCATAAAATTGCTCGATCCGGCAAGTGTGTCGACTATCACAAGAAATTGCTTTTGAAGGGAGACAATCGTTTCAAGTTTCATATTGGCACAATTCACTGAAACTTTCATTCATCATTGTGGCCGTAAAAGGTCTGAACGAAATTTCAAAGCAATTATTGCACGAGACTGCGTACCTTGCATTTAAGCGTACGCGCATTTAAAATTCAGTCAACCAAAAATTTAAATCTACACCGATTTCAGTTCAAAGTGCTCGCTTTTTGCGATTGTAATATTTTCAGCTACCAATTTTCATAAATTAAAAAAAAAAAACGAAAAAAGGTGAAACTAGCAGGGTGTTGTGGCGACCCATCAATTTTTCTTGGACAAAAACTAAACGAGACCAACCATAAACTTTCGCGATTCGCCGGAACTGATCCGATTCGAGTCGTTCGTCGACAATTCGCCTCAAATAATGCTCGGGCTTCTCGTCGCCAAGCTCCATCGCGTCACACCTGTCATTTACTGCAACACCATCGCCCATCGCCATCACTTTCGCCAATGTGTTCATAAATTGTGACACCATCGCCTCGTCGAAATCGTCGAAATTTTTCGTCTGCTCAATTAGCAACGCTTTCAGCCTCAATCTCGCCATCGCCGAATCGTGTCTACCATCGAGCGCGGCGTTTTCAACAGTTTTCAGAAATCCCGAGAAATGGGGACTACAAAAAATAATGTGATGGATTCTAATGGTGCTATGCAGATTTCGCAAAAAAATCCTTTAAAAAAATCGGTTAGAACACCCAATGAAAAAAAAACAGCTTCGAAAATCTCAGTTCAGATTTTTTAAAGTCTACAGTTCCACAGTAAAAAAAATTAAACCACTGCTAGAATAATAACAATTTTGTGTATGCGCCTTTAATCACAATAGCAGCCGTAATCAAAAAAACTACAAATAAAATCGTTACGATTAAAGGCGCATATGATACATTTGCATGATATCTCTTGCGATTAAATTGAAAAAATAACCAGGCGCTGAAGACTTCGAAAATCCTGATCGCCACCGAGGTTTTCTGATTTTCTTGCTGCACAGCGATATTCAAGATTTTACCGGTTTTTTGAGTTTGTTTGCGAAATCTGCATGATACCAAGGGCGAAACCAAATTTACCTATTCGGGCTCATAACATTGGTAAATTGGGACAATAGATAATTGATAAATTGCAAGTCATTCGGACAATTGCACATGGCACGAATAATATGCGCATAAATCGGAATCGTGCAAATTGGCGACTTTTTCTGTGCAGAAAATTCCAGTTTTTCAAATGCGAATAATAAAAATAATTTTTAAAAAAAACCTCAATCGGAGCAAAAAATCGGCTCATGACTTGCATACATCTCGGCGGCGGCGCCTTCGCCTCAATTCCGGTCAATTTCGGCTCAGTTACCGTATCCATGAGTTTGAGTTGCGCTTCGAAATACCCAATATTCGCGCATTTCTCCATTAATGCACTGTTCGACGTTATAAATGCTTCAAAAAACCTAGAAAATTGGATATTTTGGAATTGGAAAAAAACTATATACAGGGTGTCATTTAAGTTCCCGCACAAAAGTTTGACGCCATGTAGAGCTTCGCTAACGCACTTTCCGTGCACCAATACAATTTATTTTTATTGAACAATGTATATTTTACTTACTTTCCAAGTTTCACCTCATTCGGATGTGTTTCCGAGAAATGGCGAAGGCTAACATCCATCGCGCTTCCATTATCGAACTTCATAAGCAAAATGTGAGCCCGAGAGACATCATTCAACGCCTTGGTGTGCCTTGTAGAACGGTTTATGACACCATCAAACGATTCAAGGAGCTAAATACGACCAGTGACCGTCCCAGACAAGGAAGACTCGTCTCAGTAACCACTCCTCAGAAGATCAACGCCGTCAAATCGAGGATCAGGCGAAACCCCCGCAGAAGCATGAGAAAGATAGCGTCAGACATGGGAATGAGCATCTTCGCTATGGAACAAATTGTCAAAACGAAGCTTGGACTGACCCCATATCGTGTCCAAAAAGTGGCAATTCTATCGGCCGTCAACAAGCAGAGACGCTTCGAAAAAGCAAAACGACTTCTTGCTCGCACACGGTCTGGACAACACCTCGTCACTGTCTTCTCCGACGAGAAGCTGTTCACTATGGAGGCGGCATTTAACTCTTAAAATCATCGAGTACTTGCCCAGACATCCTAGCAAGCTTCTGGGAAAGACAGAACAATTCAACGAGCCTCACATCCTGTCAGTGTGATGGTTTTCGGTGTCATCTGCTCAACCGGGAAGTTTCGGTGTCATCTGCTCAACCGGGAAACTTCATCAAGTCATCCGAATGGCCTGCTTGCTCCTCAGACCTGAACCTGCTTGACTTCTCCGTGATGGGTCTTGCAGGAGAAGGTCAACGCAAAACCCCACTCAAGTGTAGAGGCTCTGAAGAAGACATTACTGGCGGAATGGGACAATCTTTCCATCGAATACCTGCGTACCACAGTCACATCCTACCCGAAGCGTCTCCGTGAAGTCATAGCTGCGAAAGGAGGCCGAATCGAAAAGAGTTAATAGATAATTATTTGTTGTACTATAGATAAAAAATATTTCGAGTCTCGCTTGATTTGGACTTTTAGTTTCAGAAATATACGTCTTCAAAGTTGTGCGGGAACTTAAATGACACCCTGTATATGAGGCACCTGTAAATCATGAAAAAGTTGGTGCAGCTGTCCGCATTGAGCATGAACTTTATACAGCATCTCGCCAGTAGAAGACGTCGCGATTCGGGCGCAATGTTCGCGCAATCGTTGGGAAACTCTCGCGAAATTCTTACGGCTTCATTTAATACAAATACCTGAATAGAGGAGTTCAATGGAATTCGCAAAATCTTCTAAAAAAAGATGTTACCAATCTCGAATCATCTTTACCCTTCTCATAGAACACAGCAATCAGGTTAAGCATTCGAGAAATATCCTGAAATTACCGATTTCAATTAAAAAAATTTTGAAGCTGGAAGAGCAATTTCAAATAATAAGTGCTTTATCCAACTTTTAATTTCAAACCCTTCCCTAAAACCCCAAAATTGGCGGGGAAGAGAAAAAAAAAAGAAAAATCACCATATTTTCCTATTCTTTTGTATGAAATTTTGTCAATTTTTTTATTTTCTCTGGATTGATCGCTTCAAATTTTTCTTTAAAATTTGCAATTCAATATTTTCCAAAAAAATGAGACAATTTGCAGCAAATGTTCACTTGATGCTCATTTTCATCAAAACCTGAACACTTCTCGCGTTGTCATCCTCCCTAAGCGCATCAAACATTGATCGCAAATCGTTGCCCACAATTCTTTTCATTCTGTATCGTCTCCATTCCTTTTGAATTTTCATCGACGCCTTTTTCTTTTTATCCTCTGCAATTAGAATCATGCAAAAGCTCAAAATTTCAGTTTCATTTAATAGAAATTTTATTTCACGATGCTATCGCAAAAATTCAAAGTTAATTCGAAAATTGCGCAATTCCGCTGTAAAAAAAAAAGAAAAATTAGAAATATGTATATCTAATTTTTTTTCGGAATCGCTGTATAATTATGCACCTTTAATACCATATATTTTTACTTTATTAGAAATTTTCCTAATAATTTGAAAAATTAGCTGGTCAGGTCTCGCCGCGAACATTTTTCAAAAATGCAATATCCCAAATAAAACCAACCCAAATCTCTTTGCGCGCTCATCTGCTCAAGCCGCTTCAAAAACGAGTCCCGTTCATTCTAAAAACAACACAAATTCAACCATATGGGGCATATTTTACCATGCTTCGAAGCATCGCCTCCTGCCGCCGATCCCGTTTAACATCACCGTTGAAAAATGCAAGATTGAACGACATTCTATTAAAAACGAAAACAAAAATGATGCAATCCAACTCAAAATCAAATTCAAAATAATAAAGTGCTGGTAATAATAAACCCGGTTTGAAGAAAAATTGGCAGAAATAATTTTCATATTTTTTAAACGAAACATAACGACCACACAATCAATAAATACCCAGAATTATTATAATAGTCCTAAACATTCTTATTCGATTTTTATTATTCCGCGTCGGATTCTTCTTCTTCGTCGTCCTCGTCATCTTGCTCAAGCCAATCCACTACAGGCTGCATGATATTTTTGAGTTTCGATTCCTGAAAATTCAGGTGGGTTTCAGAGAAAAAAAGCTTCTGAAATAAAAACGCCTCGTAGAATCAGTCGCCACAAGACTCAGGGCGTTTACAGTCCTATGAGTCTTTAACCAATTATTTGATTTGTTGGAACAACGATTGGTTTCTTTCATTTGATACAAGAAACCCAAAAACAGTTCAATTGGTGATGAGTCTCGCAACGAGGGATTCTGATAGCCATTTATCTCAATCATTTTTTCTGCTTCTTCTTCTTCAAAAAAAAATCACTCACACTCGGAATCGATCCAGCCCATTCCGAAATCGCCTCCTCATCCAAAACGTCGGCGTCGTTGTACAGAAAATGCACCAATTTGGCGACTTTCGGCCCAAACACCTCCGGCTCCTTATCATATTTGTCCTCGATCGCGAGAAGCAGCTGAATCTGGCATTTGCGCTTCAATTCCACTTCGAGCTTCCGTTGCGCCGGCGCTTTCGCCGCTAGCGATTCGTCAGTAGCTTTGTAGTAATTCAAGAACAACCCTCGCCATTTTTTAACCATCTGCAAAAAAAAAACCCAAAATTGAGATTTCGTTAAGAATCGAATGAAGCAAAATCCAGAAAAAAAAACGAACCTGAAGCAAATTCTTCAATTCCTCATTTCCCGGCAATTCCATAAACGCGGCGAACACATTCTTCGCAACTTCGTCCATTGTCACATTGCATGCAAGTTTCGACGAGTTGATTTCAAGAATCAAATTGCTCATCTAAAAAAGCAGCAAAAATTAGAAAAGTATATTATTGTATTCTGTCGCCAAGCCTGTTGATTTTCCATCGTCTGAATTCCCTTCATACTCTCAAACACTTCATCGTAAAATTGCCGCGTCGAATTGTCGGCGAATCCACCGTTCATCTCATCCTCCTCATCGTCGATATCATCATCATCATCCTCATCCGAATCATTCGACGAGTTGCCATTTTTCTTCGACGCGCCGCTTTTCGTCCAAAACGGACCGCCATTGAACATATTCCAAATATGGACGCTGTTCTCTTTTTTCGACGAGATCTTGTCGAATTCCTCATTATCAACTTCCATCGAGCAAATTGCGCTATTCGTTGGGAAACTCAACTCTATCGGATACGTCACCTAGAGTTTTCCACTAATTAGACCAATTATACTCATAATAAACCAACATCGCTTCCGATAATCACTTCCGATTCGAAGATTGTGCCATCGGGAAGCACGACGCCGTCGGCGATGAATGCCCCATTAATCTGGCAATTTTTTCCAATCTTGCTGTTTTTTCCAATAATGCAATTTGTAATTTTCGATTTTTCACCTAAAAAAAATATATATTATGACGTCACATATTAAATAGTATAAAATATGGAATTTTCTATAAAAAAATATATTATTTTTCAAATTTTGCTTTCCAGCTTTTCTTCTTCAAAATCAAAGCTTGTAAACGATAATAAAAATTCCAAAAAAAAGATTTCTACTAGAATTTCGATAATTTTTCTCAGAAAGTAATACTAATTTAGAATTTCCGATTTTTCGATAAATTAAATCCTCCCGCGAAACTTCCAACAACAACAACTTCGATTTCAAACAGTAACTAAAGTAAGTCGAGCGCAGCATTTCTATTTTCTCCTTTTAGCACAAGAAACTCCATTGTAAGCTCCGAAATGCTTAAGAATGATAGCTTCCTTCCAAAAAGTGACTGTAAAAATCATTTCCCTCTTAAACACAGAGATTCGTCTCTGTGTCTCGTGCAGAAAATACATCAGAATTGCACGCACGCAAGCTGAAATAAAAAAGAGAACGTTCCAGAAGTCGCGAAATTGTGATTCATCGATGATTCATCATTAACCACATCCCATTAAATTTAATGTAATAACATTTTTAATGGGACTTTCGGTGGTATATAAACACATCGAAATCGTCTTGTTTCACTCATCATTTCAAAATTTTTCTGTGAACAATAAGCACAGCCGCGGAGAGGAGTCCCCCCATGTAAGTCGCATTAATTTCTATTTTTTTTTTCAACTATGGCCATCTTTTTAGGAGAACCTGATAGAACCGTATCACCCGGATCCGACAAAATTAATGATTCGGAAAAGGGATCAACCATTTCGATAATCGATGCTTCGTCCGACACATGCATGGAAGATGCTTGGGTGAGTAGAAGAATTGGGAAAACGTTCTTTTTAATTAGTTTAAAAAAAAAAAACACAATTCTGGAAGGCATTTGCCACTAATTCCCACTGCGCAGATCACAATTTGAATTGCCGACGGGAACAAAATGCGCTGGTCCGTAAAAAACCCATGATTGTTAGCTTCGAAAATCAATTTTGACTTTCGGTGCACTATTTCAACTTTCCAATATTTTTAGACTTCCGTACCACTTCAAGACTCCCATTGAAGATAGTAGCATTTCCTAAACTTCACCTAAATTTATTAACAAACCATATATAATTATTATTGGTTAAATTTTTAGAAATGTCGATCAGAAACCATTGAAAGAGCGTGAGATGAAAACGTTAACTTCGAACATCCCTGATGAATCAACCAGCAAAAAAATGCAAAGAGACCCCCAACTTCGGATAATTGGGAAAATTTGGCATTTTCTATTAACATACAAAAAAAATGATAGCAGTTCGACATGAGCGGAAAACGTTAACTTCGAGTATCCCTGGTCAATTCAACAATGAGTGGACCCAAATATGGGGACGACAGGAGACGCCGAATAATTCTGCCAACTTGAGAACGCCACCGTTAACTTCGAGCATCCCTGATGCATCGCGGCCCAGATACCTGGGAAGAATAACGTTTTTCGTTAAACTTGCAAAAGCAAGTGATGCCAGTCAACAACGGATCCGAGCCTTTCGGCAGAAATATCCCGCTTGAAAAAAAGGCACCGTTAATTTTGAGCGTCCCTTGTTTTGGTCGCTCGGAATGAACCCGAAATGTTGGGACCAATACGCTCAGTGCGCACAACGAGCACCGGCAATGAACGAGACAAACAGCGCAAAGAATGCTGACATCAAGTAAGCCGACAAAACTATGTTGAGATTATTTTTTTTTCGTTATTCAAGCAAAAATCGACAAGATACGGAAGACGCCAATAATGGACGACGAGCGCACGCGCCAGCGATGAGCAACAACGCAAACGCGAAAGGGAGAGCGAGAGCGAGAACGCCAAAGAGAAAGGGAACGCGAACGATATTTGCTCGAAACTGAATTCGGAACGTTAACTTCGAGGATCCCTGTAGACCGCTCCATCTAAATTACACTTTTTTTTTTGAAATTCGCCAACGACGATTGAGCAGGAGATCACTTAAGAAGGTTTGGGTGTCATCCGAATCGCCCAATTCGATTCAAGCAACTTTTGAAAAGAAGAAAATGAAAATATACAACACTATCAGGTAAACCGTTATCTCATTTTCTTAAAATTCTGATAGTTTTTAGAATCTAGTCTCTAAACAAGGAAACCAAATCCTCATGCCGTAAGCGAATATTTCAAAAATTAAAGAAAACACAAATTTACAAATTACAGTATCAAATGCTGATCAATAACACAATCAATTCAGATGGTCATCAGAATTTGCCTTCAACGACGCATTGTTAAATAGCCAATTCATTTTATTACCATTTCGCCCTCACTCATATTTCCCATTTTTTCGACAATAAATCTTAACATTTTACATAGTCTTTTCTTATATATTTTTTCTATGAAGTAGCCATCTCTATATTACCTAATCATCATCAAATTTTCAAAGGACAATTTCAGATATTAATATCAATCTTCCTATCAACTAAAAGATAAGTCTTTCGACATTGTCTATCCAAATAATAAAATTTCAGAATATTCTAGCTCACTCGAACTTCCAATTCTACTCGTCTAACCGTCAAAGGAGACTATCGATGCAGGGATGCTCGAAGTTAACGTTTCAACTCTCCGAGAACGTTAACTTCGAGTATAACTGCATCAATATGTCGTCCGCCATTTTTCTCTCAAAAAAAAAAAAAACTTCGGCATCATAATTCTCAAATTATTCTGCCAAATAAAAAGGAAACTACGACGTCATCATTTTCGAGTCATATTTGGTTTTTTTTTTTCATTTTCCTACCAATTTCGGCGTTATCCCCAATGCTCGAATTGATGATAAACGTTGACGATGCCACCCGACATCGTTTCCCAAGTGAGACATTCGCCGAAGATGGGCTCAACCTTAAAAAACTCGAAAATAAAGAGAAGTCCAACATAATAAATCCAAAATTTACACTATTTTTGTGGAAAGTCTCGAATTGCTTATATCATCGTCTTCAATGTAGACATTTCTAGGACATACGGAGATGAATTTTGAGACATCCTGAAAATGTTCGAGGGTTCAAACTATTTATTAAAATTTATACCAATTTTTCTGGAACAATTGGGTAAAACCAGCGCTCCAATAGTAAACTATTGAGATGAATGAATGAGAAATAGTCCCTGAAATCGTAATTTCGAAAAAACACCTCAAAAAAAAGATATACTTTGCTGAATAGGCAGCTTCTTCTGGCGAGAAAATATCCACATGAATATTAAGACCAAGAATATCATCTTTAGATAAAATCTCGCGAATAACATCATCGATTGATTGAAAATCGAAATTGTCACTGAAATTCTCTCATTTTTCGCAGTTTGAAGAAGAAAATGTCTTACCTAAATTGTGTTGCAATCATTCGACTGCATAACGCGATTCCAGAATCCGTGATGTCTCTTCGAATTTCAACCGAATTGTAAAAATCAACCTAAAAATAAACAATTAGCAAAACAAAACCAATTTTTCCTATTTGCTACCTTATCGACCCTTAATTGTGTTGTCGCATTCGCTGGCGGGTACAACAGAAGCTTCTTGGTGGCGGATTCAATTCCGACGACCGTTTTTTCTCGACATTCGCAGTTTCCATAGAGAAGGGTCATCACATTGTCGGGGTTTTCTTGTCGCCTTTTGCGGAAAACGAAAATTTGCTTTTCCAAGGTTGAAGATGTCACAGTCGCGGGATTCGAGATAAGAAGAAAGTCGGCTGAACAAAAAATTGAAACGAATTTGCTTTTTTCGAAATTTCTTACATGTAATTAATTCTCTGTTATGGATTTCTCGGAGAAAATCGCCAACGCTGATCGCACCATCGCACACAATCACACTAAAATCATTGAAGACGGAACTCCATTCGCTAAAATTTCCTAATTTCGTTTTGATTTCAGATTTTGTGAAACTTTTCCACAATTCTGGCATATTTCTCGTTTTTTCCAGAAACCACTAGCATTATATGGCGGATTTCAGTGCGCATGAGCCATGAGAATGTGTAATTTATAACTGGAATATTGCAGAGCTCCGTAAAGCCCTATGATTAATAAAATTTGGTTTTTTTTTAATTCGCTTATTTACTTACAAAACATGGTGTTTGTTTCACAATAGGTGCAAATCTCTGATCGAAAAGATCCAAAATGATGACACCTGTCAATGGAACCTCATCTTTCTTGGCCGGTTTCTTAAAGTCCGAAGCCGTCACCATTATCCAGTTCTGAAAAAAAATACAAAACTTAATTAAACAAAAAATTAAAGCCAAATTTCGCAAAAAAACATAAAAATAATCGCGTGGCCTAGAAAATAAATCTAGGCCATTTCTTTTCAATGGGGCGAACTTGCAACATATTTCAATTAAATTTTTCTAAAATTACCTTTTAAGTACCGAAAAACTAATTTCAGGGTAAAATAAGGTATATAATTAATGAATGGAAAAATCAAAAAAATCGGACCTTATAGTATAGCGTAAGTGAAAAAAACAAGTTGCTTGAAGTGAATTAGATTTCAGATTAGTTTCCGACTTTTTTTGCCCAAACGCGGGTGGCGTCGAAACTCATATCTATTTTCTTGCTCAATGCTTGATCGACCTAGGCCATCGGGTAACAATTTCGCATAAAATAGAAAAGTTTTACACTGAAATTTCCAGGTCATTGTAATTACTCACAGTTATGGCGATCGAAAAGGCATCCGATTCTTGTCAAATGGACTCAAAGTCTATTACCTTCCATTTATTGTTGCCTATAATGGAGCAACGTTAGCCTCAATTGTAGGAAGTGTTCCATGGCTTCGAAAAGTCTTCATAAGAGAAGATATTCAACTAATTCATGGTCATTCTGTGGGTTTTACCATGAAATTGAATAAAAAAAAAGAAAATAAACGTATTTTAGACGTTCTCCGCTTTAGCGCATGAAGCTTTAATGATCGGAGGTCTAATGGGTCTCCGCACAGTTTTCACCGATCATTCCTTATTTGGTTTCGCCGACGCTTCAGCAATCCTTACCAACACACTCGTCTTACAATATTCTTTGATCAATGTAGACCAAATTATTTGTGTGTCATACACAAGGTATTTCGGCGTGGTTTTAAAGATTCTCGTGTGAGATTTCAGCAAAGAAAACACGGTACTACGCGGAAAACTCGATCCTAACAAGGTTTCGACTATCCCAAACGCGATTGAAACATCGCTATTCACACCAGACCCACATCAATTTTACAATAATCCCACTACTGTTGTATTCCTCGGAAGGCTCGTATATAGAAAAGGAGCCGATTTGCTATGCGAAGTCATACCAAAAGTAAGATTTTTAATATGAATTCGTATAAATTGAATGATTATTGCCAGGTTTGCCAAAAACACAAAACCGTGCGCTTCATTATTGGTGGTGATGGTCCGAAAAGGATTGAGCTTGAAGAAATGCGCGAGAAGTTCAAGCTTCACGACCGCGTAATTATGCTAGGCATGTTGCCGCATAATCAAGTCAAGGAGGTTTTGAATCAAGGACAGGTTAACAATATTACCTATAATTACCATAAATCTCCCCTTTTTTAAAGATTTTCATTAATACAAGTCTAACAGAAGCATTTTGCATGAGTATAGTAGAAGCGGCGAGTTGTGGGTAATTTAAAAGAAATTCACCAAATCCAAAAAATAGTTCGAAATTTTAGTCTTCACGTGGTTTCAACGCGAGTTGGCGGAATTCCAGAGGTCCTGCCACTCGATGATTTCATTTCGCTAGAGGACCCTGTGCCCGATGGTAAACTGCTAGTCGTATCAATTTAAGCGCTATGGATTTCAGATCTTGTTAACGCTCTTCTCAAAGCTATCAAAAAGCGAGAAGCCGGAACTTTAATGGACCCAACCATCAAACATAAAGCGGTTTCGAAAATGTATAATTGGCCCGATGTTGCGAAAAGAACTCAAGTTTTTTTTTGGAGTTTTGAAATTTTCATTATCCTTGCCTTATTAGGTAGTTTACCGAAAAGCTATCGAGGAATCAGAAGCCCCAAAATGGACAAAATCCTTGAAAAAATACTATAATCAAGGCATCGGATTCGGAATTCTCTATATTACGGTAGCAATTATTATCGTGATATTTCTAAGGGTTCTCGAATGGATCGACCCTGCAAAAAAAGTAAGAATTCGTTAACTATATGTATTTATACAAATATTATGCAATTTATACAGAATGTGCGGGAATGTTCGAAAAACGGCAAAAACGCTTAAATTATATACAAAATAAATTAGTAATTTATTAAATCTTCTGATTTTTGCTTGATATACATGCGAAATACTCCAATGGAATGCTGATACCAATATCGGGACCATAAATCGACATCCATCTGAAGAATTTGATGTTTTTTCTGCGAAAATTTCCAACAAAAGAAATCACTACCTTGCAATGAAATTTTCATCAGATTTCAGCTGATTCATCACATTATTTGTGTTGCATGGATGAATGTTATAATACAAGACGCCTAAATGATATAAATATTCAGTTAATTAATTTCTCCACAATTACCTAGATGCGGGTGTTCTCCATGCGACATTCTCGACAATAACGAGCTCGTCGGCTCATTCTCAAGGTTCTTCAGCACCTTTTTGAGATCATCGATAAGAATCGGCCGCCCGTCTACAAATTCAAATCTCACTTTTCAGCTGCGATTATTGATACACTAAAAAGAATTCTCGGAAATTGCTATATTTTAAAATAATTTTAGTCTATTTTTAAACTTCAATGAAAACTGTTCATACCTATAATTAGGTGATTCAAATTCAAATTTCTAAGCAATACGAAAAAAGTAAAAAAAAAATTGATTATTTTACAGAAAAAGGTACAAACCTTGTCGAAAAAAGTTGAACCAAAGTACTGGAACCCGATAAGTCTCGCTGTACACAATATAAACGTCTCGGTTCAAAATTTCACCTTCCGGTGTTGAAATTCCGCAAATCTGGCGGGCATACTCACCAATTTCATCCTGAAAAACAATTTTCTCTTTTAAATATTAAAATTACGATACTTTGCAGATTTCGCATAAAGAAAAACGCTAAAACAGGTTTAAGAAAACTGCAAAAACCTTATGAAGATTTCGCAAAAAAAAAAAATAGTTTTTTAGTTGTTCGTTTTTTAATCCCAAAATTTGGATAGCACCATAAGCAACCTTAATAATATTCCAAGGCGTCGTCGACAATTCATTCATGGTTCGGCAGAATTCATGAAGTTGCGTGTTGAATTCCTGGACATTCATCGCCTAAACGAAACAAAGAAATACGAGAAGAAAAAAAGAATATTAAATTAAATATGCAAGCGACGGAAATGCCCCAAAACAGTATTGAATTAAGAAGCAGGTGGTAATTTCCGGTGGGTCGGACGAGATTTATTACGAAATTCAACAAAATGCCAAAAATTGAATGAAAACGATGAAAACAGTGAATGAAGAAACAAAAATGACTAACTGTATGAGCAAACAAATTATGAGCAGGGAAATTTTGAGCACAAAAAATCCCCCGAAAAAAGAAGTGAATAAATTATAAGAGAACACAAACTACAAGTGTCCTTTGCCAAGTAAAAGCGAAAGAATCGCCATTCGGACGAACATGCCGTTGCGCGCTTGCCGGAAATACGCGGCGCGATCATCATGATCGAGTTCGGCGGCGATCTCATCAACGCGCGGCAACGGATGCATGACGATCGGCAAGTTGCGGCTCGGCACCAGAATGTTCTGCTGTAGTTCCTCCTCTTTGGCGGCCTCGTTCAACAGTTTCGCGTTGATCACATAGCTGCCCTTGACCTTCTCATAAGCGTCCGGCGACGCGAAGCGCTCCTTCTGGATTCGCGTCACATACACAACATCAACATGTTTAATGCCGTCGGCCAAATTCGAGAATTTCCGCTGAAAATTGATGAAATTTCAAACGCGAATGTAGGCCCGCCTCAGCTTAACGTCGGTTTTCGAGAAAACACCAAAAATGTCCACTAATGGGCCGCCTAATTGGCATTCTTCTGGCGGCTAATTTTCGGTTCGTTTTTTTTCTCAACGAACCTGAACAAATGTGCTATTGGCTTCAACATAATCAACAATATCCTTTGGCATTTCCAATTCCTCACACGGTGCGATATAATGAAGGGTGATATCCTAAAAAAAAAACATCAAAATTCCATTCCAAATACAATTCCACCCCGCAATAGCCGAAAAGATAGTCAACACCCCGACCTCACCTTATAAAGGCACAATAGCTTCGCCAATGAGTGCACAGTTCTTCCGTTTTTCAAGTCTCCAACCAACGCAATCGTCAATCCGTTCACCGATCCCATTTCCTGTCGGATCGTGTAGACATCGAGAAGCGCTTGCGTCGGATGCTCTCCGGTTCCATCGCCGGCATTAATGACCGGCTGAGAGCACACGCGCGCGGCGCGTTCAGCACATCCACGCTCATTGCTTCTAAGAACAACAATGTCACCATAGGATCCAAGGATTTTCACAGTATCTGCAAATATTCACAAATTTAAGATTCAACTACAAAAAAAAACAAATTCCAACCTTCTAAAGTTTCTCCCTTCTGCACCGACGATGTCTTGCTATCCACCGAAATCACACTTCCTCCCAGTCTCTGCATTGCCGCTGCAAACGAACACGCCGTTCGCGTCGAGACCTCATAGAACAAATTAACAAGCACGTTTCCTTGAAGAATATGATTCAGTGGATGTTGACGTTCAACCGAATGCTTGTAGCGATCAGCAAGTTCAAAAATGCGATTGATCTAAACGAATCCCTGTTAAAATGCTTGGTAAACATTTTTTCTCGAAAAACCTGAGATTTGTCGTAATCCCGAACACTGATGCAATTCTTCGACGTCAATTCGTACGGATACCCAATCGGCGTGTGGGATCTCGGCGGCGTGTGCAACGGACTTTGCTCATCGCTGCTGCTGCTGTTGCTGCCCTCCAATGTTTTGAGATCACCCAACGCCTCGACATCATCAACATCAGTGGTGGTGATTGTTGGTAGAGCAGCGCGAACATTCTTACCGAATCCCGGTTTGACAACAATCTAAACGATGAATGATTAAATTTAAACATCACATTCATGTCTTACTCTTCCATCAACAAACGCTTCTTCCCCTCTGATTACCACGTTATGAACTCGTCCCCGAACTTTCTGGCCCGCAAACGGCGTCCACTGCGCCTTACTTTCACCTCCATTATTCGGAATTGTCCACTCTTCATTCAAATCCACTTCAATGTAGGTATCGTCTAGCTGCGGCAAATTGAAGATTCTTCTCGGATTCGTTGACAATCGATCAGTAACATCCCTTAAAAATTACCACCTCCAATTATAATTGAACACATCAAATTACTTCAATGTTAGTCGCCCATCATGAACAGCAGTGAGCAGCAATGGAAGCATGTACTCAACACCAGGGAATCCGGGCGGAATCTTTCCATTCTTTCCATTTTTCTCTTCCCATGTGTGAGGAGCTGAAAAAAGCATACACAACGGTATGAAAACTGGCGCTATTCCTAGCTACCATGGTCAGTCGCAAAACAATCAATGTACTCGAGATTCTTCCAAAGCGCTTGCTTATCAGCTTCAGACACCAATCGCGGACGAACCTCTCGGATGCCTTCCGGAAGATCTTTTTCGGTGAGGAACAGATGATGCGGACAAACTTCACACGTAACCTTCCATCCCTTCAATTAAATGAATATCAAACATCTAATAATGTCAACTAACCTTCTTCTTGGCTTCCTTAATTAGATTAATCTCGTCAGCAGTGGCAACATGACAAATATGGACAGCACGATTCGCCATTTGAGCAACACAAAGTACCGCTGCCAACGTCTGCTTCTCAGCATGGCACACGATTGGACGATTCGGCGGGAACGCCGAAAAATGCTTCGACCAATCGGAAATATTGTCCATTTTCAGTGTGCTGAACGTCTCATTCAGATACATTTTCAAGCCAGCAGCGCGATCAGCAAATTCTCGAGCGAATCCCGCGTTCTGTGGTGTGGCTCCAAGATACAACGCATAATCAACGACGGCCTTGCTCGACGCCAACTTCTCAACTTCAACAAACGTTTGTGCGTCGACCAATGGTGGATTGGTGTTGGGCATTGCCAAAATAGTGGTGACACCACCACAGAGTGCTGCTCGAGTACACGTCGTCCAATCCTCCTTATGAGTTGCTCCCGGCTCTCTGACGTGCACATGAATGTCAACCATTCCAGGAAGTCGCTTGAGGGTCCTCGACGTGACCATGTCGATTTGCGAGTTCATAGCCGGACGACGTCCAACCATGTTCAGAGCCTAAATCAATATGGTCTGAGTTTTTCGATCTTCTAGAGTGCAATCATACTTGAATGAAAATTTTGGCGCACTTAATATCCGTGATCAACGGAATTCCATTGTCGATCGCCATTCTTCTCGTCTTGTATCCATGAGTTCGGAACGCCGACACTCGATAAGCACCAGAGCCACGTATAGGAAGATTTATAACCAAATGGAACTCTTTTTTCTCCAAAAACTCGACAACGGATCTAAAATTAGATAAGGAAATAGAATATAGCCACATAGTTCTATGATTGCCTAGATCCACTAGACGTCTTTTCATCCGACGACCCTTCTTCGAATGGCCAATCCACAGGTTTCACTTTGATGTTGTTCGATTGGAAATAGTCCGCAGTTCCTACATATCAATCATTTTAAATACCGCCTAATAAGAATCAACCTTTAGATCCATAAAGCTCAAATCCAAGCTTTTGCAAAGTCTCGACTGATTTGAGCATTTCTGCCTTCGCGTGGTATCCTCCAATCGAGATAAAAATGTTTTTTTTAGGAACGACGAAACCCGTTGAGAACAAGGACTTCAAATAAGCCTCATAACGATCTTTTCCGAAGCAAGCGACTTCTCCAGTCGACGACATCTCGACACCCAGCATCGCATCAGCACCAGCTAATCGCGAGAACGAGAATTGCGGAACCTTGACACCAACTCGTCCGCGTCCTTTCAACAATGTCCCAGTTGGTTTTATGAACGTTCGAATCGAGGGATTATCCTCAGCCATCATCGCGCGAGTTGCAAGAGCCACAAAATCAAAATCGAGCGTTTTCGAGACAAATGGGAACGATCTCGACACTCGCAAATTGCATTCAATCACTTTCAGCTCGTTATCCTTCGCGATGAGCTGCATATTGAACGGACCATTCACATTGAAAGCCTCCGCCAATTTATGAGTGATCATTTTGATTCCATCAACGGTGACCTTGTTCATGTCTTGAGCCGGTGTCACGAGAGTAGCGTCTCCCGAATGAATACCAGCGTTTTCGATATGCTCACTGATTGCCATGACGAGAAGTTGGCCATCCATGGCAACAGCATCGACGTCGATTTCCTTGGCTTCACTAGAAAAAACAACAACAACAAATAGATTACTCAAACTGCGAACATTAGAGACTTTACCTAATGAACTTGCTCACCACTACCGGATGCTCTTTGGCAACAACGGTGGCTTGCTTCAGAAACACTTCTAAATCCTCGGCATTATGCGCAACATTCATGGCAGCACCCGACAACACGTACGACGGACGAATGAGGCACGGATAGCCGACCTGCGCACAGAAAGCCTTCGCATCTTCCATATTTTCGCTCTTCTTCCACATCGGCTGCGAGATTTTCAACGCTTCAAGTTTTCTGGAGAACTTGAATCGATCCTCAGCATTGTCAACGTCATTCGGCGACGTTCCGAATATTTTGACTTCCGCGCGGCTCAACGCCATCGCAATATTGTTTGGCGCTTGTCCTCCGAACGCAAGAATGATGCCCTTCGGCTGCTCGAGATGATAAACGTCAATCACCGTTTCGAACGAGATTTCCTCGAAGTAGAGTCGATCACAAATATCATAATCCGTTGACACCGTTTCCGGATTGCAATTCACCGTAATCGTTGAATACCCGAGTGCCTTGAGCTCTCGAATGCATCCAACACACGACGAATCAAACTCGACCGATGATCCGATTCGGTAGACGCCTGATCCGAGGACCATCACAGCATTTTTCATGTCGAATTCAACGTCATTCTGAACCCCGTTAAAGGTTGTGTAAAGATAATTGGTCTGAGCAGGCCATTCTCCAGCGACGGTGTCAATCTGCTTAACGCATGGCCGGATTCCGCGCTCGCAACGAAGCTCGCGAACAGTCCATTCATTGCTGAAATACAAAAGTCAATTCTAGAAACTTACTTTCAAAAAAACATACCTTCCAATTTTCTTGGCAATCTGTCGATCAGAGAATCCGGCTTGTTTCGCTTCAAGAAGAAGCTCACTGCTCAAACTATTCACATTCTCCTTCTCCAATCGATGATAAATCTCGACGATATTGAACATTCGATGCAAAAACCAGCGATCAATGCACGTCAGCGAGTAAGCCTTCTCGACATCGAAATCTCCATAGTACATGCCACGAGCCAATGCGAACATCCGCTTGTCGGTGGGATTCGCAAGATCATCATCGCTCGGCGGACGATTGAACGAGTATGGCGAAAATCCATCGGCCGAATCCGAAACCATGCGTAGCGCCTTCTGGAGTGCTTCTTCGAAGCAACGCCCAATTCCCATGACCTCTCCAACCGATTTCATCGAACTTCCGATATGAGTGCTAACTCTAGCGAACTTTCCAAGATCCCATCGCGGAATTTTCACGACGCAATAATCCAAACTCGGCTCGAAGCACGCCGTTGTCGTTCCCGTGACACTGTTGCGGATCACCGGAAGCTTCTGGCCAAGAGCTAGCTTCGCAGCAACATACGCCAGCGGGTATCCGGTGGCCTTGGAGGCCAAGGCGGAAGATCGCGAAAGTCTTGCGTTGACTTCAATGATATAATACTGCAAAATGAAATTCTTTAAATTTTCTTCAAAAAATTAAAAAATACTGTTAATGAGAATGGGTCCAACGCGTATTGAATGTTACATTCTCCAACGATTCCAAGATGTCGGATGACCTGAAATTTTTCAGTTCAATGGTCCCATATGAAGTTTCTCCGTATTATACAAGTTTCCCCCCTCAATTTCCATCACCAGACGACCAAAACTGATCTCTGTCAAAAGAAGCCAACCTTGATAGCGCAGGTTCGAAGAGCGTTGTACTCCTTATCAGACAACGTCTGCGACGGCGCGACGACAACACTTTCGCCTGTATGAATTCCCAACGGATCAACATTTTCCATATTGCACACCGTAACGCAATTATCATAAGCGTCACGCACAACCTCGTACTCAACCTGAAACTCTCTTTTTTTATGACACTCGAGATCAAACATCATACCTCTTTCCATCCTTTCAAGCTCTTATCAACCAACACCTGATTCGAGTGAGCAAGAGCTTGTTGTGCAATCGAGATAAGCTCGTCGCGGTTGCTCGCAAATCCCGATCCCAATCCGCCAAGAGCATACGCTGCTCGAACCAGCACCGGATATCCGAGCTCCTCGGCAGCCTCGATGGCTCCCTCCATTGTTGTCGCAGCTTTGCTTGGAGCAACCTTCTCGCCGACAGCAGCGATTTCTCGATTGAACAAATCGCGATCCTCAGTCTTCATAATTGTCGGGATTTGAGTTCCCAACACTTGAACATTGTACTGCTCAAAAATGCCATCCTTGTACAAATCAATAGCGCAATTGAGTGCGGTTTGACCGCCAAATGTGCACAATATTCCAGTGGGTCGCTCTTTCTTTATAACCTAAACCAACAAGTATTGAATATTCGCTGAAGAAGCATTGATCGTTTACATCTGTAACATATTCTTTGGTGATCGGCAAGAAGTACGTGAAATCCGCGAATCCTTTCGAAGTTTGCACCGTCGCAATATTCGGATTTATAAGCACCGTTCGAATTCCCTCCTCTCTCAAAGCTTTAAGAGCTTGAGCTCCAGAGTAGTCAAACTCGCCAGCCTGTCCGATTGTGAGACCACCGGATCCCAAAACAAGAACCTTTCGCTGCTCACGAGCATAATAAACCGGCGTGAAGCTCATCTTTTTGATCATTTCTTGATCAACACTGAATAAAATCTAGATTTTTGGAATTCAACGGGGTACGTACTTCAATTGAATCCCATTTTTGGATTGTCGAATTGCTTCAGCAAAAATATCGAACAAGAATTCGCAATCAGTCGGCCCAGCGGCATGTTCAGGATGGAATTGAACGCTAAAACATTCCAATTAGAATAGAAAATGCCCAAAACAGGTCACGTCTACCTGAACATTGGCTTCGAACTATGCACAATTCCCTCATTCGTCTTGTCATTCTCATTGGTGAACAACGCCTTCCAATCTGACGGCAATGTCGATTCATCAACAGCATATCCATGATTTTGAGTAGTAATGAAACAACGTCCAGTAGCATAATGAGTACAAGGCTGATTGTGTCCACGATTACCGTATCTGGAATACATGGGCAATTTCAATAAGCCGAAAATTCAACTGAACAGCCGCTCACTTCAATTTATACGTTTTGGCTCCAATCGCTCTCGAAATGAGCTGATGGCCCAAACAAATTCCAAATATGGGCTTCTCGCCTCTCGCGATAACCTTGGCGATTCGATCAACCAATGGTCCACAGATTTCCGGGTCTCCTGGTCCATTGGACAAGAAGAGACCGTCATAATCTAAAGAAATTCAATAAGAAAACATCAATTGGGTGCGCATTGAACCTTTTTCGGCGTCAATCGGATGATTCCACGGAACCACTTTGACTTTGAATCCGCGTTTCGCCAAACACCGAATTTGATTGTATTTCAATCCGCAATCGACGGCAAGGATTGTCGATTCACCAGAGCCATATACGCCAGGTTGCTTGAAATTCCAGATTAGGGACAGAATTAAATTTTATTTATGAACTAAAAATTCAAGAATACCTTTCGTGAAACGTAATCCACAAGATTTTCCTTATTGACATCAACAAATTCAAACGAAGAATGATTATCAGTTTCAACAACAAGCTGAAATTGAATAATGACGTCTGTATTTTGACCACAAATGCGTACCTTGGCTTTCATCGATCCAGTCTCTCGAATTTTCTTGACCAACTGACGAACATCGATACCGGAAAGGCATGGAACATCAGCTTTTCGAAGATATTCCGATAATGATTGGACAGCTTGCCAATGACTGTGCTCTCCGTCGCCACATAATCTAAATATTTTTTTATGCGAGAAACGAGACTCGTTATTTCTAAAAATAGACCATGCACTCTATTCATTTGTGGATAATAAATTTTTCATAAAGAATTGTCATGTTCTCGAAGAAAACACTACCATTCATTGGACGAAAACGCAGTTTAGGTCCAACCACACTATAGATCTCTACACCCAAGAACACATCCACACGTCTTCAGAATAGGTCCCAAATACATTGGAAATGGGGACGAGTTCTTGACTATGAGAATCAATAATGAATGGGGACTAGGGGACTTTGAATGATTTTCCCATGGTGAGGGCACCTAGTCTATGATTTAAGGCGAAAACGCAGATTCGGTATCCCAACATGTGCAGAATTGGTCCCCAAATGGAAATAAAATTCAAAATGAGATCCCACAAAGTTTGAAATAGGGGTCTTTAACTGCGCAACTAATCTGTGGGAACCTGATATGAAATTCCCCCCCCCCTGTTGAACTTATCTGCGTTTTAACCATTTGGGATACCATTTACTCATAAAAGTTGAGTTGCCGGCTACGAATCGCATGAAAAATACATTGTGAAAGAAAATTATTTTATAAATTTTAATTATTTCGATTATTACCAACATTGTCGAGGGGTACATTTTATTTTATGGTCCCCCCCCCTCTCAAATTCGTCCGTTCTTGTCAATATTTTCCTCTCTATTTATATTTATCCAGTATATTTTGTTTTCGGCAAAGAGAAAAAATAAATAAAGTGCACACTCACTTTTCGACAATAAGCGCCGACGGCCAGACTTTGTCGCTCTCGAATTCGGCGGGTAGTCCGAATTTGTCAAGAATCGACGCGTTCGGCACACCATAATTTCCGATTAGGGGATACGTAAGCGTCAGGAACTGCTTGGCATATGAAGGGTCCGTCAGCGATTCAACGTATCCGACCATTCCCGTTTGAAAAACTGGAAAATGAAAATTTCTAGGTGAACTTTGTAATGCGCGTTTGAAAAACTAAAATCACCAACCAATCTCTCCTACAACACTTTTTGTGGCTCCGAAAATATTTCCGGAGAACGTCGAGCCATCTTCTAGGTGTAGTGTCGCCTTCATGTTTTCCCAATGCATGCGGGTAATCAAACAATTACCTGCAATTCATCAAAAAATTGAAAAGCAATCCAAAGCCCCCCACACGTGCTAATCACGAGAATCAAACAAAAAGCGAGGTGTATACCAACATGCCAGTAAACCAAACAAAAAAAGAACACAACAAGCAAACCAATTGCTGATTGAAATAACATTTAAAAAAATTGTTCATCGGCTAGTGGTCACATATGTTGTCCTGGACAGATTCTCTTTGCAAAAAGGAGCGAGGGAGGGGTGGGGGGGGGCGATGGCCGACGAGGGAGAAGGAGGAGGTTTCAATGAAAAAAATGAACAGCGAATGGACAAAAAACCTGCCAACCGCCGTCGAATTCCCCTTTTTATGGGATTTCGAGTTTCACGTGAAACTTCGATTTTTAAAGGTCTATTTGATATTTTTATTTTACAAAATCCTATTAATTTCCGCACAAAATTCGAAAAATTTAGTCCAAATTCAAAAAAAAAAAACAAATTTCTGCGTGTACCTATGATATATACTGTAGTTGTACATATATTGATACACAGTCAAAACGTAAATTATTGACGAGATTCAAGTTTTAGGATCAAATTTTTAAGCGCCGCCCCCTGTCAGTCATCGACAAAAATAAATCTTAGGATTTGAACACTTCGACGAGCGAAAAGCGTCGCCTGAGGGTTTTTGGAAGAGCTATGTTCACGTGAAATCCGCTACCTAATTCAAACACATAGGGACCTGAAAGAACGAACATATTTTGATTAAAAAGAGGACAATAAATCTCATGAGACATCATTCGAAATGAAAAATCGAAATATTCATCAAAGCCTTCGAAAAACCCCATAAAACATTCTCGAATAATAGGTACAGTCGAGGAAAACTGATAACACAATTTCAAAATTTCGCTAAATATTCGAAACTCGTAATCGAATCGCACTGGTCACTCAATCGTTGAGGTCAACGCGATAAGATAAAAAATGAGATAAAATTGAGACCGCTTGTCCAAGCTTCTTCGCCTTTACGAAAATCGAACAAACATTGAGAGGAAAAATATATATGTGGGAAGCCTCTTGTTTTTCTGCACTTGCTGAATTCTATTTTATGTTCGTTTGTTAATTTCGGTTAGAACTGCGAAAATTGCATGCTAAACTTACAAAAATGGAAAAAAAACCAATATGAAGAAAACTACTCAGCAAATCGCGCCGTAGAAACGGCGGTGAATAGCGAGTTTCGGTGAAACGGCGGTGGAACGATGGTTTACTAAACGCGCTAAACCGTGGGCTATGTGTAATATTAGTAGTGTCGTACAACCTTCTAAAAAAAACGAAAATTAATTTAAATTAATTTTCGATTTTCTTTAAATTTCATTTAAAGTTTTAATTAAATTTCAAAATGAAGATTTATTTAAATTAATTTTATGAATTTTTTAATTTGTAATTAATTAATTATAATGTATTGATTGTTTTAAAACCTTCTATTGGTTTTAAGATTTAATATAATTAATACTACATTCTTTTTAAATTTGAAAGTTTGATTTGATGAGAATGGTTTTTCCAGAACGTTCGTTTCAACATGAAAAGGAGTAGATTGACGAAAGAAGAGAATGGTATATCTGTGATCAGCATAAAGGAAAAAAAATTTTGTAGACGCGCGAATTCGGGGCTATGGAGTTCGTCTTTTACCTGTTGAAAACGTCAATAACGTCAATGGTATTGAAGAAGAAACTGTAGATAATAAAAAACTTGTAATAAAATAAGTTCATGAAAATTAATGAATCGAGGTTATTTTAGGAAGGGGGAATTCGCGGGAAATTTTGCGGACGCTGGATATGACGACTGTATTCTTGTAATAAATAATATGAATGGCGAAAATTTATGAGTCGAGCTGGGTTTAGGATCGTCTGTTCACGGAAGGGTGCGACTATAACGGAACTGACGAGACCATGGAAATGCTGCCAAAAGATAATGTTTTCAGTGTTTGTCAGGAATGGAATAATGGTATGATTCTTGATTTATTGACACATTAATGCGGTTACCATATTTTTTCGATATCATAATGTAAAACCCTTTAACCGGTTAACCCTTTGATTGAAATTACTGGTTCCGGGAATTAATCGGCTTTATGAATGTTATTGTAGCAGAAAATAAATGTTATTCTGGTAGAAAATTAATTATAAAACGATTTCGAGAAAAATTAATAATTATCGACCCAACCCATTAAATGCAAAATATCAACGTTAGTCCACGGGAGACCAAAAGAAGGACGCATCCGCGTAAATCTACCCGCGTACAGCAGTCGCTGGACGCTGACTGTACCTAGCATTAAGACTCCGGAAACATTTCAGGAACTTCGACTAAGGTGCAAGCCAGTGAAAGGTACGATTACGGAACCTATTAGGCTTGTGACATTCTCAATTCACAATCAATTGGCAAGAATATTGTCAAAGCAAATTGGAGAAATCGTCAAAACGCATGAATATCACCATCACATTCAGGTAATGAAAAATTCGCGGCTATATATATAATTGTATTGTAGGCTTCTGGAAAACCGTACGAAGATTACTCGAGTTTTCATATATCAAAACATTATGGAGATCACATTGAAACACTGGAAATGTTTTCGAATAACATATTGAAGGTTGTAGTTTCCTTAGCCATAGACGGATTTCGTCCATCTAATTGTAGCCGGTAATTATGTTTTGTTTAAATTTATCTCATTATACAACGTAGGGATGAAGTTGTGCCGATTTATATGAGAGTGGAAGGGGTAAAACGAAAAATCAAAGAGCAAGACGGTTCCGTGATCCTCGCAGCAATAATCCGATGTTTAAACGGAATGAATGCTCAAAATGCAAATATCGTCGGATCAAGGCATTGCTTTGTGGAATCATTTCGTTTGTATAATGCTTATTTTAGATTAATGCACGAAGTAGAATTTCTTAGAACTTCACCACTGCTTATACAATACGAAAGGGTCAAATATTCCGTCATGGTCGAGCCAGCTGTATCATTTTTGGATCTCAAGGCAAGCTTGTCTTGGTACATAATGAAACATTACGATATAGGGCATGCGTCAGATCTGTGGTCTTCCGAATTGGGCAAGTACACAGGGATGCACACTTTGCACGATCATTGGTTCGAAATCGGGTCGGCAAGCGGTTTCTTTTTTCCGACATTCAATACCCTTCAAGAACTGCGAATGATGTAATGAATATGATGAGAGCTAGCGGAAAATTAAGTAAGCAATTCCCTTCAAACCTACATCTAAAATATGAATTGTTAGACATTCTGTCAATTCTTGCCAGCCCATCAAATCAACCGTTCGATGAACTTCATTACCTTTCCGAAGGGTTTTTGAAAAATTTATTGGAACAAATTTTTGGGCGCGGTTCAAATTTGCCTCGGTTGAAAATTTCGACTAGGGTGGTTCAGGCACTTTCATGTTCTCTGATTAATACCATAGATCCACCGGAAACGCCCTGCAGGTTTGCTAGCCCAGAAAGATTCTCGCGTGCGACCGGTTCAGAGATAAGAAAAGTGAGCAATTTTAAAGTTGGGACATTTGATTATATTTTTCAGTCAGTTCAGTTTACTCTTGCTGCGTTATCAATGACATTTAAGTTTGCTGAGTAGTAAATGAGACAATCAGTTCAAAAGTGAGGTCGTGACCGAACATCGCAAATAACAATGCGACCGCGGCCAGGAACCCAATTTTCCATTCAACATCCTTTGAAATCCTCAAACACCATGCACATCTTAAAAAGTTAGTTCGACTTTTCAAAATTCCTTAACTTTGTTGGGTGATTGAAAAATTAACTATTGGGACCATGTTAAAATTGGAACAAAAATGAGTATTTAACAATATTTAAAAAACACACACTGATAACAACGACGAAAAAAAAAACAAAAAGTGCAAATATGATAATCAACGGTCGTTGACAGTCTTCACACCAGAAAACTCGTTTTTAAACAATTTTATTGGGCAAAAAGACAAAAAGAAAAGGAAATCGGACCCGTAAGTGATTAAAATAAAGAATAACAAGACTAACAATTGAATCTATGTTTTTTACCGCAGTATTATTGAACAATTCCGTAAATTTTCAACTATTTTTGTTTCAGCCAAAGACGTTCTAGACCTCATCAGTGCTGGTAATTGATTGACTGCATGATGAAGACGAGTCAAGCACATCAGAATTCTGCTCCTTCGATGGATTCGATAGGCCGGCTTCAGCTCCGAACGCGCGGATCCATCTAGATGGCAAATTGTGCAAATAACCGTATTTCAATTAGGACACTCCCAAACCTCGCAACATAATTCTTCTCATTTTGTACTTTGCTCATCAAATCCGACGAATCGGTCGGATTCTCGTACAATTTGTAAAACGGAATCGCCAACGTCGGGTGCTGCGCCAACTCGACGACAATCGCATCATTACTTTCGGGTTTCGTGCCGAGAATCGCGGCGATCTCGCGAATTCGCAACGGGCGGCCGCCTGAAAAAAAAAACGGACCACAAATTGCCTGCCGCATTCTTGGAAATGCCAAAAAAAAACGAAAACGAAACCGAGAGAAAAGCGACATACTTCTACAATACATCATAAACCAAAGTTCCAAACGCGACAATTTTCGATTATAAATGAAATGGCATTGCCGATTCAAAACTTGCTCTTCATAACGGCAAATTACAGATTGCTTCGAAATTATTGAATCGTTGATCTGAAAATAATATTAATATTGAAATTTTTGTTGCGAGTTACCAAACTAGAACCCTAGGATTTGATTAATCAAATTTATTACTTCGCAAATTTTCCTTATCAATTCCGATTGAAACGAAAAAAATAATTGCAATTCAAAATTACCTTATGAAGTGTCCATCCATCACCGCAAGTGTTCACAAAATCGGTAATCTCTCGAACATATTCATCTTCAGCCAATCCCACCATTTACTGCAAAAAAGACAACTCAATTAATCGTAAAAGAGAACAATATGAATTAGAAGAAATATTATGGTACATTTTCGAACAGATTTTTAATGTCATTACGCCAACATTTCGAAAGGGAATTCGATACATACAACTTCAGATGAGAAACGCAAATATTAATTTTCAAACTAGGATTTTTAACCGTTAACTATGCGAACGACAGCTTTCAACAATTTGGATTCCGAACTCCAAGTGAGCTTAAGAAAACTAGTAAATATCTAGAAAAAAGTCTGAAAAACCCCAAGCTTTCAAGGCCCATTAGCAAAATTAACCTTAAAATGGACACATCAGGAAGAACAAATCAATCAGTAGGAAAAGAGGCGGCGGCGGAAACACAAAAAAAAGAACCCCGAAAAAAGAAAGAAAAAAATCGTGTGGGCGAGGGAGGGGCCGAAATGAGCGGAAAAAAGTAAAGACCTTTTTGTGGCAAAAAAAATGTCGTCGAGAATCACAGATGACTGAGTCCCTTTCTGCGCCTCGCCACCAAAAGAAGACGTAAGCAAAACAAAAAAAAACGAAATGAAAAGAAAATCGTCTCGAATTGAGCTCACCGCAGGCGCGTTTCCAAAGTTTCTTTTGTTCGATATTTAGCAAGTTTTTAAACTTCTTAATAACTGGGAAACTACGAAGATCAAAGAATAATTGTCAATTTGCAGAATTCGAAATTTAAAAACAAAATGAAACCAGTGTTTGAGTCACTTTTAATAATATTTCCGATTCTCCCCGGAACTCCCAAAACAATACATACGTTGTTTGAAGCAACAAAAACCATACACATTCCACTTTCCATGGAAAATTGCATCGAAAACACGGCACGACGAGTGAAACGCGTCAATTCTCGTTGTGTCGTATGCAAATTCACTTTGCCGACGAGCGCGAGTGATAGGCAGAAAAAAAAGGCGAACTCCGTTCTATTCATGAATGCGACAAAAAACGAGGAAAAGATCAAATATTTTACAAAACGAAATTTTTTCGCCGGTGAGGGTTAATAGTTGGAATAATCCCTTGAACAGACCACCCATGATTGGCTATATCTCAATTATGAGCTATATTTCCCACCAATACAAAAAACTCACTAATTACTGTAGGTCTACGAAAAAGGAAATTTGGCCAATTCTCCGTTATGAGGGTAATTCGTTCGGACACACAAGTCTAACTTGAGGTCCCAATGTATGCTTCTTGGTCCCAACAAAAAACAAAACAACACGAAAATTGAATTTCGCGGATGTGGAAAAGCTCATTCCGGCATTGGCATTGAGAAGAGGGAAGAAAACACGAAAATTGCATAAATCATTCTCAATTCGAAAAATTCCCCTAGTAATTAGCGTGTGAGCATTTCGTAGGACAGAGAGAATCAAAATGGAGCGCTAAAAAAAGAAATGTTCATTTTATTTTTTTTCACGGTTCAAAGAACGTCTGAGGATTTCCGGTGGGAGCAGACAATTAAATGTGTTTTTTTTTAATCTTCAATAAATATTCCTACAATATTGCAAAATTCCAGGGAAGCCAAAAAAACAATGAGGAACTAGATTATTTTCTTCAATTAAAAACCAAAATTACAAATTTTCCACACAGTTAATATTTGTGATTAAAAAGTACAGCAAGCTCTATGGCATTAACAAGGCATCAGAAATTCGTGAACTTTTCAGAATCCAAACAAAAACATATTTCTAGAATTTCCAAGCATGCCAGAAAAACACAAGTTGCGCAAATTCTAAACTATCGCCAATATGATGAAACCCCAATCGCAATTAATTAAAACTTCCGCTCACGGGTATGGCTTTGATCGTTTGAAAATCAAATCGGCTCCATTCATAGTTTCCAATTCCATGCTTCAATCAAAAGCAATCAACGAAACCATAAAACAGACATTTTCGGAAACAGCCAAGCGAAAACCGATTCGACGCCTATTGAAACGTCAAAAATCCTGACAGGATGTGAAAGAACAAAACAAACACGCCGCCGAGGCCTAATTAAAACCACAATAACCAAGAAAACAAAAGTGCACGAATTTTGTCGCCGCGTTCTCAACCAAAATAATACTAATAGTAATGATGACAAAAAAATAGACTAGGTGTTGGATATTCGTTTGCATCAAAGAAGCAAAGCATGTAATTGGAGAGAAAAGCACCGCAAAACTCGGAGAGCGCGCCAGACAACGAGATTAATTTTATTCCTGAAATACGCGCCAAACAGATTAATTAAAACCAAACAAAAAACGAAACGCTCTAGCGGTGGGTCTAGACGCGCCAAAAATTTGAAAAAAAAAAAACCCTTGAAATAAAGTCGCAACTTTGGCACAAAAAAGAGCAAGCGGCATTTACGGAAGTTGAACCGGAAATTATGGTTTCCTTTTTCCCACAAATGCCTGATATGTGGAGTTTGGAAGGATTAATCCGGTATTGTTGTCGCCGCTTGACGCGTTACAACGATTTTTTTTCTATAGAATGATGTAAGACGAATCAGATGAAAAAAAAACTACGTAATCCGGTATATTCTATATCAAAAAAAATTTTATGCTAGGGAGGGGGGAGGATTATTCGAATTTGTCAAAGAATGATTTATTTTTATAAATACGTAATTCGCTCGGAATCCTACTAAGAATTGTGAAGCCCCAATTTCACGACGTATAAATAATAGTTGTATATCCAAAATGGTATCAGACCGATATATTTCCGGAAATCTCAAAACATTTATCAGCCGAGCTACGAGTTGAGCCCTCAACGAGCAACTCAGAACTAGATCACCATAGGCATGTCCACAGAAAACCAGTGAAAGCCTATGATAAAAAAAAGGTAAAATAATTGATTTTTCTGATACACCTATTAAGTTTCACGGAAAATTGTCTAATTTCCAAAAAAATTAAGGAGAGGTCTATCCTAGAAAGCATTGTTTTTTGGCATTTAGCTAATTTTCCGTTGTCGCGCGAATTCTGCAATAAGTGCTGAATATATTTAAGACGGTTTTCGCCGCCCACACCTTGAACGTAAAGGCTTACGAGAACGAAGTAAGGGCAATGTGTCTTGACTTATAAATTAACGCTGAGCTTTTAAAGCACGAGATGAAATAGAAGAAGCTGAAAGCAACTTTTTCTACAATGAAACTGGAACTCACTAATGCTTGAATTTTTTTTCTTCCCGAGCCATCTGGCCGAAAATTTTCCGCAATGGGAAAGTTTTGCGCGCGCTGACGAATTCTCGGCAATTCATAAATATATTAACACTGTGTCAATACACTTCAGAATACTTCTCAAACACGCAACAGCGACACAAAAAAAAAACATACACAGACCATGGACTTGCTTGTCAGCAAAAAAAAAGTTAGAATAGGCGGGGACAGACATCTAGAGGAATACTCCACTTTTTAATAAAAAATGAAATTTGCTCATGGCTCCGTTTTTTTTGGTGAGTTTTGATAAAAAGAAGAAAGAAGGCACCGAAAAAAACCCTCGCCATTTTTTTTGTTAAACGGATCACATATCGTGTTGCAGATCAAATTTCCCCATGTCACATAATCAATCTTCATTGTTTCGTTGTAACAAAAACATTTGCCCTCGGCACTTGCGTCAACACTAAGCTCGTTGAGCACTTCTCTGTCCCATCCTCACGAGTAATTAGATGCGCATCTAATTACTACGCTTTTCATTCACTACTCATCTAATTATGCACTAATCTCGTTTCATTTAACTATTAGACATATATAGATAAATAGATGTACACTCGAATTGTAATTTATTAGTTTTTACACTTTTTTACGCACTTTTTCCCAGGGCACTCATTTGTAGGCGTGGTGGCCGTGCACTTAGATCTTTATCAAGAGTTTTCTTCCTGCTTTTTTCTCCTCTCATACTTCTTCCCAAGAATATTTTATATTCGTTTTCGATTCTGCAAAAGAAAAAGAAAAAATAACTTTAGCCTTTGTTTTGAGGTTTACGAGCAGAAAAAAACGATGCGTTAAATATTCAAACGTCGTTTTCAAACCTCACACGTCAGGTTTTGAATAATTTAGTTCCATTCAGATAGAGAAATCGAGAATAAATAGGGTTTTTATTTCTAAGATTTCTGTAAGGTTTAAAAACTCATGGTCTTGCCACGAATAAATTTTCTAGTCTGTTTTTTACTCGGTTCCAAAACCCCAATTACTGCTAGACAGGTTCCTCTTAAAATTGATTGCTTTTTTAAGTAATTATATTCAATATAGGTCAAGCTACTATAATTTACCCCTAAAAATATCGGACCATCGTTTCCAACTAAAAACGCATGGAAATAGATAGAAGCTTGAAAATTTCAATTCATCAAACGACAATAAAACCTCCGGGCGGTGCCGTCTTCGCCATGCTCAAAAGTGTGTAATTATTCAACTTTTTCACTCTCCATCTGGCATTTCCCTTTGCCAAAAATTGGTGCCACCACCTACACCACACCATATGACAAGAAAATTGGCCAATTGTGTGCGAGAGGAAGGGCGAGTGGGATGGAGAGGAGCAAGACTCCTTTTTCGGCACCTGTCCTCAAAACATTTCCACTTTTTATTCCCCATCATCCAACGCGCCTCAATTCGATTCATTCCAACTTTTGCGCGAACGTGATAAAAAGGTTCAATTAGATATTATCGGGCGGACGCACCAACTTGGCGGTCATTGGTTTCCGTTCCTCTAATTGCCGAAATACTTAATGAATTGAATTGTTGGACGAAACAACATTTTTGAATGAAACATGTTTCAAGTATGTAGTTTATTACCAGCAATACGGCATGGCGCACGCGTATGCACGCTTGGATGTTTCACAGATTCGCAAATCTCTTTTCCATTAAGTCAAGTTTCGGGTAAATACAACTTTGTTCGCGATGTGCGCGCCAATTTGCATAGTGCGCAGGATTTCACCTTGAAACTCCTTTTTCACTTTACTATTAACAAAACGGGTTTCATAAATGAGAATGAAGAAAAAAACGAACTAATCGCTGTTGAATGAGGACTGTAAAACTAATCCGCAAATTGGCGTGTTTCTGCAAAGATTAAGAGCCTTTTAAGGTAAACACACAGAATGTTTCAAGTTTTTTGATGTTTCGTTCCCCAGAAAAATAACGGGTTATAACGGTTTACACAATCAATTTTCCAAAAGTGTCCGAAAAATCTCAATTGAATGCTTTGTCCCATTTTTGAAAACAATTTCTTTGTCTACTCCTCCCCCGTTTAATCTTTTTTGCCGATAGTCATCCCCCGAATATTAATTTTAAATGAAATTGAAATCATCGCCAATTCAAAAAATCAGGTTTCTTAACCCGAATATGTGGCGGCCAGCGACAGAGATTCGGGACTGCGAGCCCCGCGTCTTCGCGCGCCCTCCATTTTTGAGGAGCGCCTCCCACAATCGAAACGATAAAAATACTTTTACAATAATACCATTGAGTTGAAGGAGCGCGCAGACGCGCAAAGTCTCCCGCAAATAACAACGAAGCGGCGCAATTCTTTTTCGCTCCTCTGCCCAAACTGTGTTCCACCAATGGAATATTCATCACCCCGCGGGTACTGACCTGGTTTGCGACGTCTCAGTCTCTCTCTCAGCTGTCTGCCTTGTAGGGGAATGAACACCTCGTCGAGAGTCTGTCTATATTGATCTAAAGCCGATTATGTTCCTCGTCCTCTCGTCCTATTAATTGCGCAAAAACTATTATTTATAACACTTTCGAGATTTAAATCTTACCTTGCCTTATTCGCACATTGACTTCATAATTTTCAACCTGTAAGAAACACATTTCATTTAAAAAAAAATTTACACACACACGATGTCACTAATTTACGAGCAGCAAATAGACCTTTATTTACACCTGTCATTTATATTTATTTATCAAATAGCAATTGCTGAATTAATCAATTCACAAATTGTAATTCTGGCTTCTATTTAATTTTTTAAAATTATTTTTACACATATAACATAAATTTCTTATTTCTACCCAAAATCAAGTGTGCCTATTACAAAATGTTTAAAATTATCAACCACTAAAGAACGTTAAGAACCAATTCAGAAAAAAATAAAGGAAAAAAGTAGAGGAAAATTCAAAGCAAAAAAAGAAAAACAACGAAATATTTTCTTTACTTTTTCTTGTTTTATTTTTTGCAGAATTGACCTATTAGGAAATTGCGACCAAAAAAATTATGGGCGGGGCCTAATTAAAAATTTTCATACGACGCATGTAGTTATGCAAATCTAGCGCATACAATTTCATTGTTCTTCCTTTTTGCCTTGTTTTCCACATTGCTCGTTCAGATAAGATAATAATCATATGCCAACCTTTTGGAGCACCGACTAGCACAAATAAATACGTAAATGTCTCCTTTGATAATAACAAAACATAGATGTGATGTTTCAGCATTTAAAAAAATAACGTTCAATTATTCATCACAATGCAAATAAAAAATTGTCGTCCGCCTCCCATTTATCAGTTTCACTTTCACACCTGGCCGCATTTCATTTTCGCGTGACTCATCCGCCAATGCCGCCACTTCAAATACTAGTCAGAGCATTCAAATTGGCGTATCGATTTCACATCAAATTCGAATCCAGCTCCTTTTTACGGTTAGCACCACACCTGGATGACCAAATCCATTCTTCTATTGTATTATCGCTGCGCGCGCTGGGCACGCACACTGCTTTTTATGACACAACCGAAATTCCCACACACACAATCCACAAAATGTTTTTGCCTGTGAGCGTTCTCCCTTCGCTTTCCTTTATTTTTCTTTCTTTTTGTTATTTAAAAGAAGAATGTTTATGGATTTTTGACATGTGAGCTGCAGAGAAAAGCGCGCGTGTGTCTGTTACACAAAGCGAACTCTCAATCGAACGCTTCAATCTTCTCTTTTTTTCGATTTTTCTTCACCTACGCTTCGGCTTATTGCTATTATAATGCTCGACAAAAAAATTTAATTGTTGTAATAAATTAAATTGAAATTTTTATAACATTTTTTGAAAAAAAATAAAACCATACAAGCGAAAAAAGTAAAAAAATTCAAACTTAATAAATATTCGAATAAATTATATATATCGTTCGTAGAATAATGCGCATACGCAATGCACTATAACGACGAATTGCGGATCAAAGCATCTTTTTCTTTCTAGTTTTTTTTCATTTTCATCGGTTTTAACTCAAAGGCAACCTTTTTAAAATGAGTATTGCTTTCAAAAATATTCTCGCTTTAAAAATTTATGCCGCAATAAAAAAACTTCACCATATGTTTTTCGAACCCAACAATTTGCATAACCACCACCATACAACAATACAAAAGTCACCTTGAGACCCGGCAGACACTACAAAAGGTGACGGGGTGACAAACCACCCAAAAATGGCGGCGGCGCAACCGATTAACACATAAAAAGTATTGCCGCCACCCCGCTGCGCAAGTACATAGTGTTCGCTTCCACAAAAATACCCAACGCAGCATTAAAACAGCGCTAGTGGAAAGAAGGAAAAAAAAAATGCTCGCACTTAATCGAATTTTGTTGCTTCGCCCGCTGCCGCTCGCGCCCATTTTTGTTTTTGTTGTTTATTCTATGCGAAATTTGAGCTTTTCCCACCGCATATGGAGAGAAAGACGTTGGTAGAAAACCAGAGGACGAGCGCATGTATAGTTATTCATTCAAATAATACACATACATTCGACTTGAGTTTTGTTTATTTATTGTGCTCTTCGCTGCGCAGAGACGCGGACGATTCGAAATCATTTGGAAGCAAGCGTATGCGAGAGCCGATTTTCCCCAATTTTTTGTTGTTCATCCTATTTGTCGTGATCCCTTTCGAAAAAAAAACCCTTGAACATCTGATCCTTCCATGATAAATGTATTACAAGTTTATTGAAATATACACATTTAATCCTTTGGTTTTATTTTCTAAGCCCGCTCTTTCATCATCCCAACGCTCTCTCTCGCGCCTTGTCTTTTTCTAGAAAACAGATTTCTCACATCTGGTTCTCATAACTCGTCCTCGTCCAACTCACTTGTAAAACTTCTCTTGATATACTTACTATACTGCCCTTTGCCCTCCAAGCGGCAATGTTTACTCGTCAATTTCTAGTTTTTCATGAATTCTATTTGCAGAAGGCCCACCAAAACGAAATACGAGAAATAAACTCAAGGAATGGTGGCGGTTCAGCGTACCACCATTGAAGCGGTGAGCGCTGTAAGACCTCTTAAGGTAAATAAAAATCTCCAAGGAATTTCAAACAAAAAGTGCCATCATTTAGATTATTTCGCTTTTATGCCTCCTGATAGCCATTGGATTATCAATTGTCTCACTGTGCTCAACCTCATGGCTCAAATCAGGTATAAAAAATTCTTTCGATGCCATTTTTTCTAAAATGATATTTACCTTTAGGATCGTTCCGAACAGGTCTCTTCAAAGAATGCACATCATCAAACGAGCCAACTCATGCTCCGCCCTTCAGTGGTGCTCCAGCTCCTGGAAAATGTCATAAGCCATCGAGAAATTCGGGTAATTTTTTGTTTTCTATTACTCGCGAATAATTAATTGATAAAATCTCGCAGGTTTTCTGACGGCAGCCGCTGTTCTTCTTCTCGTCGCATTATTCGCAACAGCACTCGCTGTGATATTCAACGTCATCGGTCTTAGCAAATCAGACATTCGCGGAAAGTACCGATGGTACCGAATCGCCACAATGATCTCGGCATTCTCTGGTAATTTTCAAAAGCCGAGCTTTCATTGGAGAATTCAAAATTGCAGTTCTTCTCGAACTCGTCGCCCTTATCATGTTCCCCGTGGCATTCTACGTGAAAATGGATGAATACGGCTCACGGCGAAATTGGGAAGTCGATTGGTCTTATGGAATCGCGTGGGGAGCGACGCTGTTCACTCTCGGAGCATCCATCATGCTCATTTGCGACAAGGAGCATGAAGAGGTCTACTATAAGGAGAAAACGATATATAATCCCCCACCAGAGCTTTCAGATCGATAATAATCTAGAATTTTAATATATTTTTTCTTGTTTTCTCCTTTGTCTTCTTATCAATGCCTTACATTACTCAAACTCCAAAAGTTGGAGCATCCACAACCCCCCATTGAAACGTGTACTTTGTTGTATATAATTATGCATTTCCTTGTAATTCTTTAATATTCTCTATGATTTGCCGTTTTCTCATTTCGGTGATTCGTGTACTAATGAAATCTTTGTTTTTGAAATTCTTGAAATTCAGTCGTCGTTTTTTTTATTGAAAGGCTTCACAAAAAATTTCGAAACGGCTTATTCATTCATTTTTTCAATTCTCAATTCACATGTATTGGCCGGTTCTTCTTCTAGTATTCGGCGCAAGTTTAAAGGCGCAGGCGGCAACGAGGAGAAAGGTTTGTGAATAATCCGCAGATGAATTTGCTTGTTAGCATATCATATCTAGCAAGAAACACTTTTATTAAAACTTAAAACAATTATTCGAGATTTGTGGGCCGTCATTTATATACATATTCATCATTTATTGCCATCGGTCTCGTATGGAAAATGAATTTTGAATTAAATTATTTTGCAACTTTCTACCAAAAATCAAGAAGTCAATTTGTTTTACGGAGCGCCGCCGATTAAATGGGCAACACGTCAAATTCAAAATTCATTCGTCTCTGAAGAAATACTATATATGATATCCGTGAATTTGACGAATTGAAATTTTTTTATCTTTTCGGCTTCTATAGCCCCCACTAGTAAGGATTATTTCAAAACAAAAATTTCGCACTTACGAATGCCATGCATGATATTCTTAATTTTTCTGATAGCGTTGGCGATTTAAAGGCGCAGGAGAGTATGATTCACGATACAAAACAAATGTTGAACTTCGTATGACACCAATGTTCAGATTAATGTGGGCATCGCAGCCGCTGAAAATCAGGAGCCCGACGTGATCGGATGGCCACAAAGCGGTGGCGCTGTAAATCTCGCTATTCGACGCCTTCGTGAAGAAGGCTACATCGAGGATTTCGATTTCGAGTATATGATTTTCAACTAACATAATGATTCTAAACTATATGTATATCACATAATTAAAGGTTCACCGTCAAATATACCGAATGCGATCGCGCGTTGGCCGCCGAAATCGGCATCGAGTTTTTTCGCGACGAAAAAATGGACGTCGTCGTTTCTGCGCCGTGCGCCGACCGTAATCCAATCCATTAAATCAATCCACTCTCAATTGTGTGTTGTTTGAAGCGCTCGATGTGATAGGTTCAATGTCGACCTACTACAAAATTCCGTCGCTCGCATGGGGAATGGTGACGAGCTCGCGTTTCGCCGACGGCCTTCGATATCCATATTTAAGCAATATCATGCCAAGCTCGTTATCGTAAGAGTTTTCGCGCCGAGACCTGGATTTGGGAAGTACGTGGTCCGTCTTTTTTTTTTGCAGGCTCGGCTACACGGTGGCAAAGTTTCTCGAAATGATGGAATGGAGTAGAGTTGCCCTGTATTATGATGAAAGTGACACCGATTATACGAAAAATATTATTGAAGATGTTGAAGTACACAAAGAATCGCGGCTTAAAGTAAAATATCTCAAAATTGTTCAGAGCGCTTTGAATGATTATTCATACACGTTCAATGTGATCCTGAAGCAACCACTACCTAGTATTAAAAATATCGATGAAACCGAGTACACGAGAGCGTTGACCAGGGCGAAAAGTCGCGCAAGAAGTCTGATATTGCTTTTGTTAAATTTCGAAAATCCAATTTCCAGTAATTATTTCGTCCATCTCAACATCAACGGCGCGTCGGGTTTATTTGCGAAAAATTCACGAACTTGGAATGGACAATAGCGAGTATGTTCATTTGATGATCTCGGTGCGAAGTATCGGATTTGGTATCAAATAGTCTTCAATTAATATTCATAATTTTTCTCAATTTCAGGAAAACAGAAACGCGGGAAAACGAAATGTGAGTTAAATTGCTGTAAGTGATATCATTGCCAGAATCGACGCCATCATGTTCGGAGAGTATCAAAATGCTTTCATAATTTTAGTGTCAACCGGATTATCGCCATTTTGGGAAGCTGATGACAATGAAAATGATGGATTGAATGACGAGCTTCGAAATTCGGCCACAAGGGTCCTCGTGGTAGCATTTCAAAATGTTGCCCCCACAAGAAAATTGAACTCATGTTTCTAGTTTGATCTCTCCACCGATGTCATGGACACTTCATACCTTGAAGAGTTTTCTGCTACCGTCACCACCGAAGTCACTAAACCCCCAATCAACTGCACCACTGATGCGTGTGTCAAAGCGCTTAACTATGTATCCCATAATTATAGGCCGATAATTAATTTATTGGGCAATTATAGCAGCCGTCAACGTTTTGCCGAAGTCTTCACGACTTGATTTACATGTATGGAATGGCGCTGACGGCTTTGTATCGGACCGAACCGGACGCTATTCAAGACCCGCTGAAAATTATTACAGCGATGCAGGGGACGTTTCAAGGTTGGCGGCAATCCCGCAATTAGCCCATTATTCAGCGCTCCAATTTTTCTAGGTCTCACTGGTGAGGTGACAATCAATTTGAACAATACACGAGTTCCCAAGTTCATGCTCTACGCGCTCAACAAAAACTACGATCAATCTTCGTTCATGAATCTGACGTATAACGGCGGAGCCGCGGTGGGGAGTATTTGTGCATTTTTTTTTTCAGTAAAATGAAAGCGCATGATATAGGAAGCCATTTTTGTTGGAATTTGCGAAGTCCTATTATTTTAGAAGCCTAGCATTTCAAAAAATATTGTAACATGCTTTGATTATTTGAAAAAAATTGGGGAGGAGGGCTTTGAAAAAAAATGTCTTAAAAATTGAGGAAATTCAGTATAATAGACCCTACAATTATTAATCGTAGAAAATATGTTTGAATGCGCCTTTAAATAGTAGACTAGATCAAACTGGAAACAATTACAAGACCATGACTTGCCCCCTCCCCAATTTGGCTGCGTATCAAACACATACAAAACTATCGTACACATCAAAGGCGCATAATAAAATTTGGTATAGTTTTTCGATAAGAAATAAAATATTAATCCATCGACAATCAAATGCTTCAATTTTAGAGCGCTTCTGCCGCTTACACCGACGAATCGCAATTGTGGTTCTGGTATGGCGGAAAGCGACCATTGGCGGTGCCGATTTGCGGTTTTCACGGCAATTTGTGCCCACAAACATTTGTGGCTCAATATGGCGCGCTTGTGTTCTCAATTTCCGGCGTTCTCGCCGCCTGCCTAATATTCCTAATTTGCCTGTTTTTCTTCACAATGAGGTGACAAAACATTTATATATCTATATATAGTCGGCATCCGGCGGCTGCTGTACGCGGGTAGATTTACGAGTGCGCCTTTCGAAATGGTCTCGACACACGTGAATGCTTATTTTGAAATTCTCACGTGAACTATTTTAATTTTCTTTATGAGTATATCATTTTCTTGAAAACTCAATATCATTGAAATTAAAAATTAACGCAAAACAACCAGTTACTCCGTGCAAGACCATAGTGAAGACACGTAAATCTACCCGTTACAACCGGACGCCGACTATATATGGAAATTCGAAAACTATTATAATTTAGGCAGAGAAAACTTGAGCAAGACCGAATTAATTCCGAATGGCAAATTCCTCACGCAAAATTGCAAAAGCCACCCAAGGTTTAAAAACAACGAAACGTTTAATTTATAATTTTTTTTTAGAAAGACAAAGAGAAACAGAGTAAACGTTCCCTTCAATCAGGTCCTTCGACCATCACCGAGAATAGTAAATTCACGTTCGACAGCGAATTCAGTAACTATACGGTTTATTATTTGGACAAGGAGCCGGTTTTGGCGACGAAACATCCGGCGACAACGCTCGTCAAATCCGATTACGATCAATTCGTCAAAGTAGGCTAACTATGCGTTGAATAATTAATAGGTGATGCAAATTGAAAGATGAGAAAGTTGTATCATGATAATGTGAACAAATTTATTGGATTGTCGATCGACGGGCCCGATTATGTGGCTATTTGGAAAATGTGCATGCGCGGGAGTTTGCAGGTTATCAAGATTCCCTAGACGCAACAGAGCATCAACTATGGATTTCAGGACATTATTCTGCAAGGCAACTTCTCAATGGACCCATTTTTCATGTTCTGCATTGTCAGAGATATTGCAGAGGTTAGGGGGGGGATTAGAACAAAAAAAATGCAATTCAATACATTTCTAGGGTCTTAAATATTTGCACCAAAGTTTTTTACACAGTCACGCCAATTTGAGATCGGCAACTTGTTTGGTGAACGAGAGTTGGCAGGTGATTTGAAATATTGCCAAACCAATTTATCAACGAAACAAATTGCTCTAGGTGAAATTGACCGACTACGGTCTCGGTTTTCTCATGGAAGAAAGCAAGCCGTCGAAAAAACGTAAAAACGCGAGCACGATCACTCGTCGGCGAAGTTTTTGAATTTTAGGACAATTGTGGATGGCGCCAGAAGTCCTACGCGGTGGTCTTTTACAGCAACAAATTGAGAAGCCGGCCGACATCTACTCGTTCGCAATAATCGCTTCGGAAATTCTTACACGGAAACCGGCGTGGAATATACAGGAGCGGAAGGAAAGCGTTGACGAGTTGATCTATCTCATCAAAAAGGGGGGCCATTCCCCGATAAGGCCTGAATTGGATTTAGACGGGGTTGAAGTCAGCAATAGTTTGGTAAGAGTGAAAAAGAGGAACACGAAAATCGATGAGACGAATGGAATTGATTCAGCTTCTATTGGTGGCCGATTGCTGGAACGAGGAGCCGGCAGATCGGCCAACGGCAGATCAGATTTGCGCGATTTTAAAGGGAATGATGCCCAGGTTGATATAAGGTTGCCAAATTTAAGAATTGAAGAATTTGTTTTCAGTAAAAACACAAATCTAATGGACCATGTGTTCAATATGCTTGAGGAGTACACAACAACACTTGAGCTCGAAGTTGATGAGCGCACAAAAGAGCTATCCGCCGAGAAGAAGAAGGCCGATGTGCTGCTGGGAAGAATGTTGCCAAAGTCGATCAAAAGCTTGTTGGTTCACGAAACGAAAACTCACATTTCAGACAAGTCGCCGATCGCTTGAAGGCCGGACAAACAGTGGAACCCGAAGGCTTCGATTCGGTCACCGTCTTCTTCTCAGATGTCGTCAAGTTCACACAATTAGCTGCAAAATGCTCTCCATTTCAGGTGTCTTTTTTTTTTAATTTTTCGCCAATAATACCCATTGAATCAATTTTCAGGTCGTTAATCTTCTAAACGATCTTTATAGCAATTTCGATTCGATTATCGAGGAGCACGGCGTTTATAAAGTCGAATCAATCGGGGACGGTTATCTATGTGTTTCCGGATTACCTATTAGGAATGGTTTCGCGCACATCAAGTGAGAGACTTGCGACAAAAAGGAACAAAAAAATCATCAATTGATTTTTTTCCAGACAAATTGTTGAAATGTCCTTGGCATTTATGAATTATGTATCCACGTTTAAAATTGCTCACCTTCCACGAGAAAAGGTTGAATTGCGGATCGGATTGAACAGCGGTATGGATTGAATTGTGCATACAGAAGGCTAATCATCTCATTTTTAGGACCTTGCGTGGCCGGCGTCGTCGGCTTGAGTATGCCTAGATACTGCTTATTCGGTGATACTGTGAATACAGCGTCGAGAATGGAAAGCAATGGAAGACGTGTGTCGATTCTCTTCGTCTCCCTTTATATTCCAATTTTCTATTTTAAGCTTCTCATATTCATTGCTCAGCGACTGCTCATAACTTATTAGTAACACATTATCCAAATCAGTATGAAACCCAATCCCGTGGCGATGTGATCATTAAAGGGAAAGGTGTAATGGAGACATTCTGGGTACATGGAAGAACTGGCGCTTATGTGCCCGAGGAGAGAGAGAAGATTCTGAAGACGCCGCCAATGGTGGAGGTTGGTGAGAATTTTAAAGTGGCGCAACTGAAATGCGCGGTCAAATACAAGGCGCACGCCATGCTTCCCGGCTCGCCACAGCACTGGTGGAGCCCAGAAGAGTTGGCCGACACCTTCAAAGTTTAAAAATTCAAAAGCAATACACAGCTTTTTTTTTAAATTACTTAAATAACTAATCCATAAATTGTGGCCGTGGGTTTTAAAATGTTTTTCCTAGGCCACGCCGCTGCAGCGAGCCATTTCTTCCGACTTACCCATAAATTTTCAGATCAAAACCGAAGTTCGAAACCGGAAATTTGCGCCAGAATCACCATCATCTTCAAAACGTTCAGTCAGTCCGATAGTGGAAGCAATGGAAGAGAAATCCGATGCGCTTTATAGGCAATTCCGAAGAAAAGAAACGCTCGCCGTTTAGTTTTCACTAATAATTTATAAATATGTGTTTTTTTTTACAAAATTGAAACAAAGTAAACCAAATCAACAGAATGAAGAGGTAGTCATGGAAAAGAAAGCGCGATAGGAAAGTGCGAGAAAAAAAGCCCAAAGACAAAATAAAATTGAAACGCGTTCCCTGAGATTGACAAAAAAAAACTAGAAGGACCCGACAAAATAATTTGAATACTTCTACAACACATTGATCTACAAACAGTGAGGGGGGTGGGGGTTGACAGACAATTATGAGGACGAGCTGTTGAAGCTGGAGCGATCTTTGTGAGATCGAGCCATCGCGCAGACGACAGTCGACGTCGGCTTCAAAACGGTGCATGCAAAATATTTGAAGTTTGACGTCATGTCGTAGGAGAATGCGACTCCCGTCGAGCACATTGATGAGAAATGTTGACAGTTTGAGCGGCGAATGTCGTAATTGAACATTATTGATTGCAGATTTTCAGCCTCTTTGACAACCTTAGATTTTTTGTGTGAAAATTGTTGCTAAAAATGCGGTTTACCTGGTCGCCAGACCTGCATATTAATGGATGGGACACTCGGAAGATTCTCGGCGGCACATCTGAAACCTTCAAAATTGCTCATGACTTGCGCGATGCTTGATACCTGAGACTTCAATTAATGCGTAGACATACTCGAACCATGAGTCATAGAGAACTCGCGCTGGAACGCCATGAAAAACTTGAAGTGCGTCGGCGAACGATTCCGATTCTTCTGGAAATCGTATATGACTAGGGTATTTGAATTTTGTTTCCGGTCTTACGCGGATCACAAACGAAATGATAAACATCGCCGTTTCCCGCGTAGATTCCGCTGTGGTAGAATTTGACGCCGGACACGATGACCTCACAGAACACCTCGTCACCTGAAAATTGTTGATTGCAAAAGCCAATAGCAAGATTTTTAACGGGGCACCTTTTTCTAAAAATGCGTCTTGATCATTGTGCACTTCGGCGGGAACCTCGTCTAGCTGAATCCATTCCTTGCCCACCGGAATGCAGCATCCTTCCGGTTGTGCATCGAATGAGAACATTCCTGGTTTGGCGAGTTCGACTCCAAGCCGTTCAATGAACTCGCGTGACTCGGCCAGCGTCTGTGTTCCGCTGATTTTGAAGGGTGCTGAGATGAACGGCCGATTTCGCATATTTGCAGTAATCATGTGTGTCTGAAAAAGCGCTCATTCGAAAAAAAACGAGAAAATCGAAAAATCGTCATTTTCAATGATCACTCGCCATTTTCACACAGCGAATGGAAACCGGCTTCTCTTGTTCGCAATTCTGATAGATTTTCCTCGTTGGGGGTATAGCTCAGTGGTAGAGCGCTCCCTTAGCATGGGAGAGGGCTGGGGTTCAATTCCCCATACCTCCAAGAAAACGTTTTGCTTACCTGATAACCGGCGAGGAATCTTTTTCGTGCCACGAGCACGTAATGTTGTCCCAATGCGGTGACACCGAGTCTTGTGAAGACGCAAGAATCGCCGAATTCATTGCGAACCGATGCCATGAGAAGGATTCTGATGTTATCATCGGCTTTTCCAAAACCACCGATCGACGACGTCGTGGCTGTCGTCATTGTGCTGAAAAGAAAAAAAAATGAACAATTGGGAATATAAATTATGACAGAATGTATAACGACGATATTCGATACTGCTCAAAGTGGAAACGTGCCAAACTTGGGGCCCGCAGCATGAGAATTTATTTGACATTGATAAACATTTGGAATCGAAAACAAATATTATGGCGAAGGCGAAAAAGGGGTAGATCAAAAATGCGAGAGATGGCCACATTTCGCTACGAATAAACAATGAAGTTTGAATCGACAAAAAATTTGTTGAAAAATTTTTTTTTTTTTTTTTCAAAACCAATCAATTTTTGGTGCAAACGGCGTGAAGACGCAACTACTGATAAAAATCGAAAGGTGGACTGACTCACAAAACCAAAAACGGTGGGGACGTGACGAAGAATAAAGAAACACCATGGGTGGGAAAAGCTGAATCATATTATAATATGCAAAGTATGTGTATACAAACATAGCGGGCAGTTTTTTTTTTGTTGTTGTTGTCTGTACAAACATTTCTATACTAGTTTTAAAGCCGCATTCGATTTGGGTTGACCCGCATCCCATCCGGAACCAAATTAGCATTTTAATCGAATTTTTTTCATCGAGGAAATGGAAATGCGCCATTTTTTCGGCCGATAACGCGCATTAGGCTCGATATTCCTTATATAGCAAAATATTTTCGTCATTTCGAGCAATTTTAACAAGGCGTCAAAAATAAATAGCAGGGAATTTGAAGGGCAATGTTCGATGTTTCGCTTAACGCTTAAAATAATTGGAAGATGACGTTAAAATATTGAAATTTTTTAGAGAAAAAAAATGAGAAAATTGCATAGTTTTGGTGAAATATTGATAAAAATAAGCTTAAAAAAGAGAAAAATCATTTTTTTTTAAGTTGGTGGGTGACGAACAACACGAATTTCTCAACAAAAAAAAACACCGGCAATTATTTCGCATTTTCTTTTCAATGGACCGGAAAACGTTTCCGAATATGATTTTTCTTCTCGCTCTCACTTTTCGTGGTGGGAACACGTCGAAATGTAGTGGAATCAAATAGAAATAAAAGCTCGTTTCAACTATAAAAGTAAATAGAAATTTTGGCTCGAAAATCGGAGACAATAGGAATGAAATCGAGTAGAAAATGTTATAATGTCAAAAAAAAGAGAATCTAGACGACACCGAAAATCTGGTTTTTATGGGTTGGTAACAAAAATAGGATTAAATGGTGGGCCTCAATTAAATCGAATTGGGGTAAATCTCGAAATGGGTCTCGTCGCGAAATCAATTCGATGGCAACCATCAGCAATAATCTTGATTGAACATCATCTAAAATGAGTATCGTAGCGATGAACTTGGCCGCGCATTCCTCACAAAACAACAACAACAATAAAAACGTATATATATGTATTATAATGCAGCGCCTGCGGACAGTCGGAGAAACACAGACATCGATGGAAGGGACGGCGAATTGAGAGTGCACGCAGCGTTCCGTTGATCTGCCTAATATGGACGAGGGGGGTGAGCGAGGGCAACTGACCGGACACGGCTGGCAACAGACACAGGTAAATACTATGCGCGATTGGGGGGGTCCTCTACATATTTGTTTGCACGGTCCGTCCTATTTATTTACACATATACAACCAAAATGTATTATAACGGATAGGATGGGGTTCTTTTTTATCAAAACAATGGTTTGCTCGACAAGTCGCCGCCGGAAGATCGAACATTCGTTGCAGTTTCTTGAGTATATTACTAAGAATTTAAAATTAGAAAATCAAAAAAAGTTAGCTCGTCTTTATTTTAGAACTATTTTAGATTGCATGAAATTAAAAATTACTCATCAAGTTGACGCCTATGTTCAATCTTCCACTTGAAAAGATTGAAGCGGAAGATCGAACATTTTTGTGAATTTTTTGAGTTAAAATGGCATGCTTCTTGGAAAATTGATTTTCACCGAATTATTTATAAAATACAAGGAAGTGTCAGAGATGTACAAAGGAAGCCCATAACAAACAAGAATGTTTATGTGAAAAGAAAACCATAAAAATGATGTTTGGCGAAAAACGATAAAATGAAACTACAGTATTCGTGTAATATTTTCCGTTGTAAGCTTCATCCTAGTACAAACGTTTGCTAAAAGGTTAGGCACTCGAATTAGGAAGTTGCTGCTATGGTAACACCTCGGAGGTTGTGCGCGAAATTACAAGGTAGGGACCACTATGGGGGGAGAAACCTTGGCAATTATCGAAATATTTTTGCCGAAAAACTGACCAATGGCGTTTTCGGCATCATTTATTGACATAATGAAGCGTGCGTGTGTGCTTTCATTAACACTTTTTCTCCATCTTCGTCCAACAAACTGGCTTTTTCTTGTCTCTTCAGAACATTAAATGACGAAACGAACGTTTTAAGTATGGAGCTGATGTTTAAAGAATGAATTGGGGAGCGAAAACACTGAATTTTCTTTTTTTTTGTGGATGTTGTAAAAAAAAATTAAGGACAAAATTTGAATTTCCTCGCGAACGACACTCCACTTTACATACGCCCTCATTCTATCGTAATTTGTTTCAATCAATTTTCCTTAAGAAAATGTCGGTTTCATCGTGAAGTTTTAACATTTTTTTTTCAAAGTGAAAGTAGATCGATAACGATTTAAAACAACAAAAAATTTTGATTTTTATCTTTTACTTTCACTAAAAACCAGTGTTCCTACGAAATGTTCATCAATTACAGAGACAAATGTGAGCTAAAAATAACCTTCAAAAATCAACTTGTCTCTGTTGCTAAACCTCACACCAAGGACAACAATAGAAGTGAAACTCGAAGATTCGACAGTAAATAGAAATGAGACTACAAAAAAGAAATAAATAGTAGAGGAAGGAATCAAAATTAAAAGAAAACATGTTCTTCAAATTCGTCGCGATTCAAACAAACACTCATACGAATCGCACAGTATCATTCAATTATTCTGTCTCAAGAGCAATTGCGAAATGCGGGGGATTTTTTCCATCAACGATTTTTGTACTGTCTGTCGCAAAACGAATCGAATCGGTTCGGAGGGAAGGAGTAGGGAAAAAGTTGGGCAGATGGCAGACAACGTGAAAAAGGGAAATTGTAATTAGGCATCGAAACGTGCGCGGTGGTTTTGTTCAAAAAACTAGACGCGCCTCCCTCTAATTCGAGCCCTTTTTGTCGGAATGCATGCATAATCGAGAATGGAAAATTGAGATCAATTAGCGCGTTCGCTCGAATATCACCAAACAGGCGGATCTCTCTGTTTCAATTCGGCAGAAAGTGCGAAGAAACACCTGGCATGTAACCAAGGCGACATCAAAAAATGTAAAATTTCTCGTCATCGGCCAAAATCAATAAAACAGGCACGGAAAAACAATAAATAAAAAAAACGCAATCATCAATACTCGATAGTTTTGCTTCAATTGAGGGCGAGGCAGAATCAAAGTAAAAAAAAAAACACAAAGACCGGTCTTTTCGACGTCGACGATTATGATGATGATGATGATGATCAGAAGCTTTTGAAACGCATTTCTGGTTTAAAGGCGCAACCCCCCCCCATAATTCGCTGATTTGCAACAAAATTTACTATTCCATTTGTCTCCGCCGTCTCTATATTATATTATAATTATAGATTATGTGGTCAGGTGATCGTCATTATACGCGACCTTATTCAATGGGACACCGGATAATCCATGGATCATTCTTCGATTCTAGTTTTTTTGTGTGTAATTAGGGATGTTCAGAAAAAATGTGAGATATTTATTTGAAAAAATTCTAAAATACAATTTTTTTTTACAAAACATCCAATTTGTATCCGCGCATTCCAGGATCGACGTGAACTCCCGGCGGTGGTGTCATAATATCTTCCTGCAAACGCACAATGAAAAGCCCAAAACTATATATAGTATAACTAACCGGTCTTTCCTCATAGTCGTAAATTCCGGCGTCGGCCTTGGTGACTTTCTTGATAACAAGCGTCGCCGGGCTTTTGATGGAATAATTGGACGACTCGATTTTCTTTCCTTTCTGTAGAAATTGGTTTTTTGTTTCTCTCAATTTTCGATGCGCAACTACCTCATCAACCCATTGGCCCTTATTTGGTCCCGAGAAATTCCAGATCTGCTTTCCGGTCTTCACGGTTCGAATAATCGATTTGACTGGTCTGATGTCAAGTTGGAGCTCGAAATTGGTGGCTCCTTCCTACAATTAGTTTTTGATAATACAGATTGCCGAATTCGCTATACCTTGGCCATCATGGGCCCCGGGTATCCATAGGCGGCCGCGAGCAATACAACAGCAGCAATGAGTATGAGCAACTTCATTTTGCACTGATTTTTTCGGACCATCCACATCGGCTTTTATTCAGCGTTTTGTGTAAAGTCGAGAGGTGACGAGGTCATTCGCAACCAGGAAGTTGCTGTTCGTGCAGCAAAGGGATATGCTCTGATCATTGTCAACAAGACTTCGTACCAACTATGTATATTAATAAGAAAACCTATTACCAAATATTGGGAATGGTTTGCTTCAAACAATATCGCGATATCTCATATTTATTATTTAATGGATCAGAAGATCAACAGAAGTTGGCATTCCGGGATCGACATGAACTCCTGGTGGAAGGTCGAACTTCACTGGAACCGCGATGTAGTCATATTGAGCAGCGTCGGCTTTTGTGACCTTCTTGATGATCAATGTTCCTGGCGCTTTGAATTCAAAGTTGGACGAGTCGATTTTTTTTTCTTTCTGAAACCAATTGAATTTATTAAAGTTATTAAATTGTAGTATTACCTCGTCAACCCAATGTCCCTTATTTGGTCCGTCAAGATTCCACGTCTGCGTCTTTCCATCCTCGAACACTCTCGTGAATCCTTTAACTTTCTCACTGGATAAATCGAGTTCAACGCGCTCGCCGAGTTTCGCGCCTCTTGGGAATGCCGCGACAGCAGCGAGAATCGCAACGCAAACGATGAGACAATTCATATTGACCATAAAAGGGATAAATAAGGCGATCTTTTATATTGACAGTATCATCAGAAAGTCACGCCTTCTTGAAATTTTCGACATTTTCGATACCTTTTCATTTGAATAGAACCGGTTAAAAACAACTTCCTTGTCTACGGATATTTATTTATTTTTCTCACGAATCTAAACAATATTGCGAAATCAATATTTTAGCTACTCGTAGAAAAATGTGAGTTCGAAGTTCTGTTGGCAATATTTGAATTTCGTGCGCATTTTGGAATTTTTCAAACTTTTTTTTTGAAAAAAATCGATAATTAAAATTTATCGCTGCGAGTTTGAAATGAGTGCAAAATTGCGTCTGTGTGTATGCAGACTAAAACTAGAATTGAACTTTCTTTCTTCGAACTTCAACGTTTTTAATGAATTAAATTTCACTGAATGAAATCAATCTAACCGATCGATTAACATTGGAAATTATTGGCGCAAATATCTACTTCCGTGTTTTTTTTTAAATCATCTTTCCTTCCTATTGGTAAAAAAGAGATGAAATGATCGCCTGATCACATCGAGATTTTTTGCACTTTGTGTTGTGATCCGTCGCCTATTCGGAAGCCGCTGTGGGTCAGCAGCTGGCGAAGCTTGACGAGAGAGTTGAAAAAAGGATCAAAGGCTCCCGCGAGAAGCACCAAGGCTAGAAAGCAGAATTTCAACTTTAGCGGACCAAATGCCGGAGTTTTCGTCGATGAAATGAATTTACAGGATTGAATATGGTGGCAAAAGGGTATCGCTTCAGAAGAGAAAAAAGATTGACTCTTCCAACTACGAGCTTAAGAAGGATGTCTTGATAATCGAGCAGAAAGCCTTTTGCGGAGCCATCCTTCAGATCTCCGCCCAATAATTTGATATATCGTACTTTTCTCGACCTATTTTTCCATACAAAACCGGTTTTTGTCTATCTGAACTCCACTCACCCCCCCCCCTGAGAAGAAAGATATTTCACTTCCTTTTTTTTTGCAAATTGATCACTATATAAGGATCGCGACGATCTTGATCATTTCAAAAAATGTCTTTCAAAGTTCTCATCGCACTCATCGCCATTGTCGTTTTTGCTGAGGCGCAACTCGCTCAGCAATTGGCAAAATCCGGAGAGAAGGTCGAGATTGACATCGCGAAAGGAGCTAAAGCTCTTGCCAGAACTAATCACGCTGGCGTCACTCAGGTCATGAATTTCAGTGGGCCAAACGCTGGAGTCTTTGTTGATGAGGTATCTCATCATTTTCAGCGATGGTGCTTTGAGTCATCTTTTGCAGAAGGGAAAGAAGGTCGACTCTTCCAATTACGAGCTCAAGAAGGACGTTTTGATAATCAAGAAGGTCACCGCTGCCGACGGCGGATCTTATCGCAAGGAGCCAAACCCACCCGTCGGCCACTTCCCAGGACCAGTTCTCGAGCTTACAATTCAATAGATTGCTTTAAATTATTAATAAATTTTTTAGAAAGTAACAACCTCTTGAAGGTCATCATTGAATATATCAAGATCATAATGATCAACTTGCAAAATCACCGAACTCCTGTGTACAGAGACAGAGCAGTTGCGACGCCTAATTGCTCCCGTATGACGTCCGCATGGGAGCAGACTTGCTCCCGAACTGCTCCCGCTCGGATTTACCGACGTCGAGTTTGCTCTCTTCCAATAAAAACGAAATTATTCCGATTCTTATAAGCCGAGAAAAAAAATTTATTAAATGAATCAGTTCATAATTTATTGAACGGTGAGCTGGAGGACGGCTCCTGGGGTGTGCCCGACTGGTGGGTTGGGCTCCTTCTCGTAAGCTCCGCTGTCTGCTGCAGTGGCCTTCTTGATAATCAAGACATCCTTCTTAAGCTCGTAGTTGGAAGAGTCGATCTTTTTTCCCTTCTGAAGCGATACCCTTTTCCCACCAAATTCAACATTGCAAATTTACCTCATCGACGAAAACTCCGGCATTTGGTCCGCTAAAGTTGAAGATCTGCTTTCCAGCCTTGGTGGTTCTCGCGAGAGCCTTTGCTCCTTTGGCGATCTCGATCTCAACTCTCTCGCCAACTTTGGCCAGCTGCTGACCCACAGAGGCTTCCGAATAGGCGACAAAGGCGCACACAACGACGAGACCAATAAGGATTTTCGTGTTCATTTCTGAATGATGAGAATTGCATCAGAACGTCCCGTATATATATAGTGGGTCATTGAAACACGGAAGTAAAATACAACATTGCGTTGGGAGGTGGGACCCTCATTTTATGCACGTCGCAATGGGCGGAGTCTGATTGATTTGAGCCAACGATGAGCTCTCGAACGACTTCCTCATTACACACAAAGTGTGTGTGCCAAAATATTTACGAGAATTCGGCGTAAACATTTCGCCTCTCTTCGTTTTTTTTTTTTTGCATAGTTCACCGAATACCTACCAATAAACATTTTCATTGAAATGTTTAGAAATTCGAGATGTTCCGAAATGAAATGGATTCTCGTGATTTTTCAGCAAAAGAAAAAACAATGACGAAGCCGCAAAAAATAAATAATTTATTTCGTTGCGATAATGAATTATCGTCGAGTTCCGTCCTCGAAGAAAATTCCGCCGTCCTGGGCGCAGTACTTCGGACAGATTCCCTTCTCGCCCGGACGTCCCGGGGTGCCGTCGTGTCCCGGCGTTCCCGGTGTGCCGTCGTCGCCATTCTCGGCGTCGGCTCCAGGCTCTCCGGGCTCGCCTTGTTCTCCCGGCTCTCCCGGCTCTCCAGGATGTCCTGGTGGCCCTTTTGGCCCGCGTGGTCCCGGTGGTCCTGGAGGTCCTTTGGGTCCGGGCTGTGGCTCGTTGGTGTCGGCGTTCTCTCCGTTCTCTCCTGGTGCGCCTGGCTCTCCGGCTTTTCCAGGCACTCCTGGTCGACCCTTGTTTCCCGGCTCACCGTCAGGTCCAACCTCTCCTGGTGGCCCGGCGATTCCTGGCTGTCCATCGGCGCCCGGCGGTCCAGCTGGTCCCGGAGCTCCCTTTGGTCCCTCTGGACACGGTTTGCATGGAGGCGGCGTGATAGGATCGCATGGCGACTCTGGCGGACGCCCTGGATTCCCGTTGAGTCCGTTGGCTCCGGCCTTTCCGTTGTTTCCCGGCTTTCCTGGAGGTCCTGGCGGTCCAGGAGGTCCTGGAAGACAGCAATCCTCGCAGGTTCCAGTATTGTGACCCTCATCAGGATGCTCATTGTGGCTGCTGGTGAACTGACCGCCTGGAAAATTTGCAACAAGTCGAAAATAAGGTTTTGATTTTCAATGCTACCATCTTCAACACCAACAGCGACAAATGGTTTTCCGTCGTAATTGGCTGACGGAGCTTTCGTGTCGGGATATCCGCTGATATGATTCTTCTAGAAAAAAAGTTGGGAAATTGCAGAATGGACCGTCAAACCTCTTCTTGTCCATCATATCCAGCCTGACGGGCGGTACGATTGCCGTGGATAAATGGGAATCCGGCGCGAAGTGAGTTCACGTCTTGATAGATTTGACGCGCGTTCACCTGAGTCAATAATTATGAAGAGAAAGATATTCAATACGACTTACGTTGCACATGGTCATCTCATGGTTCATTTGTCGCTTGACTGCTTGAACATAAGTGTACACCACTGGCATCGTCACGCAGAAGCAGAGAACGGCGACAGCGGAGAAGGTGACGGCGGCGTAGCCGATAAGCCGGTAGGCCTGAAATGATTGGAAGAAGAGTGTTGTGAATGAAACGCTGAACGCTGTTTTACCTTGGTTTTTGGATCATCGATATTCTCGCAGACACCCATGGTGGCTGTGATCTTATCAGCGAATTTTGCGCGCGTTTAAATAGCCACGAATGGATATCGGATCCGAAAAATCGCACAAAAAATTGTGCGGCCCCGTCGCATCGCGGCAACTTCTTTTTTTTCGACATTCTATGGAGCGGATAATCTTGTTTTACGCGTCGTGAGGGAAAGAAATTTTCTGATTAAATAGAAGGACCTAAAAAAATAATGGAGATTATTTGAGGAAGCGTGGCCAATTGACACGTTATGTTAGATTTATCATATTTTCGAAATCATCAGTGAAAATGATCAAGTTTTCGATGAATAGAACACCAATTTTTCGGACTATATGAATATTGGAAATCTTCAGAATTTCAAACACAGAACTACTAAAATACTAAGTGTGTTATTAACGAAAAATAGGAAAAAATTAACTTCAGTCGTTGAAAAAAAAACATAGCAGATGAATAGCTTCATTTACTGATAAATATTTGCTATATGTTAAATAGCAACAAATTTGAAAAAAATTTTAGTTTGCTCTGCGTATTTCTCGAATGTGAGCTTTTCCCCATCATAAATTTGAGGAGGGAGGGGTCAAAATTTTTTAATGTTTTAGATATCTCATGTTCTAATACATAGTAAACTTAAATTTTTCATTAGGTATTAATTATCAAAACTGTTTTAATGCCCCAACTTTTTTGGAAATGGATCTATTCAGTGAATGTAAATTAAACAAAAACGACAAATTTTCATTATGCAGCGATGTCGTTTTTGTCGCAATAAGCGCTTAATTTTACTGAGGGGTACTGTAGATCGCGGGTCGATATTTCAAAAAAATTGGCACATGCTCCTTGAATATCGATTTTTTTAAAATATTTTTTATATTAAAATTTTCGTATTTTCACTCGTTTTTCGCGGATTTTTTTAAATAATTTAAACTTTTTTTTGAGTAACACTTTTAAATAATAATTTCATATCGTTTTCGTTTTTTTTCTATTCCAAAACTGAATCGATTTTATTCGAATATTGTTTTAATTTAAAGAAATTGAATATTTCAGATCGTTCCATGGCTAATTTGGATAGGTTACGAAATAAGAAAAAGGCTATAGTAAGAAATACAATTTAAACAAAAAACAAATAAATGAATTTATAGATTGCACTGCTTATGAAAAAACGAATTATTTTGGTTTGGATATTGAAACAAAATGCATTGAATGCATCTGAAACAATTGAAGTGATCAAGAAACAGAGCTTCGATCTTTTTTGTGAAAAAGTCAACCGATTAGTAGATTGTGGTGGTATTGAGGTAAGGAAACAAGTAAAACAAGTGAATTTCTGCATAAGTAATGTAGAATAAATTAAGTTCGTGACCGGCGTTTCTAACAGCACGTTCATGGAACTTCTGAAGATATGCCGAAATCACGAAGGTCGAATCAATGCGACAATTCGATTGGCAGTTTTCTTAAAATACACAAGAGAAGGTTATTTTTTAGTTGTTTGTTAGTTTTTTACAAGCATTAAAATTATAAAATTTATAGGTATTAGCCAAAATCTTCTTGCGAAGGAAATTGGAGTTTCGCAATCAACGATTTCTCGACTAGTTAGAGATACAATCGAGGATATCGTCCAAGTTGCCGGAGAACAAATCCGATTGCCACAAAATCGAAGAGAATTAATTCGTCTGGAAGAAGGATTTATGAACTCTTCTGATCGAACTCCTCGTCGAAGAATTCCATGTTTTGCCATATTGGATGGAAAGCATTGGAAGATCGAGCATCCTGCGCATACAGGATCGTTAAATTATAATTATAAGTCGTTTTATTCATTTAATTCTCTTTTTTGTTGTGATGCAAACTTGCGTGTTATATATTTGCAAATCTCTGAGCTTGGAGTAAATTCGGACTCCCAAATGTTCAGAGATGGGCCTTTGGGAGCACTCCTCGAAAATGTAGCCACAATAGGTGGATATCGCCCGCTTCCGAATTCATCCATTATAATGCCTCCATTTATAATTGCTGATAACGGATTTGGACTATCTAAGTTTCTTATGCAACCCTATAGGCAGCTTTCCTTGACTCCAGAAAACATGCGTTTTAACGAGATTATGTCGGCAACTAGGGTGAAAATTGAAAATTTTTTTGGTGTGATGCAGTCGAAATTCCAGATTTTCAAAAAAGCCCTTAATATGGACCCGTCTTCTTCGCGCGCCCTCATTGTAGCACTTTCAGTTGTACATAACATATCACTAGGTGCTCCTCCCGATCTTCCACCTGACCACAACTTTCCCTTACTTCAAGACCCATACAGCGATGCCGAAGATCAAAGAACGGCATTAAAAAATTATCTTCTTTATCATGTTTAATGTTTATCTTTTTAAATTTAATTGTTAATATAATAAAAAAAAATACTTAAAAATAATTTTCGTCCAACAAACTGAGAGAAGTCGTCTGCTCATTTCTTTTGCCCGTCGGTTGGAGATCCATGATGAAAGCGATCGCTTTCGCTTCGGCTTGAATTTGATCCAATTCAGGCCAATCCGCAACGTGGCTGGCCATGACCCTGCACAATCGGTCAAATTTACATTTGGGGGTTTCCTTGGCTTCCTCATCATTCGATCTAAGCAGCTGCTTGATTTCGCTGTTCGTCTCGCGCAACATACTCATCAGCTCATCGCTGTCTAAAACATACCCATAAAACTCCATTTTTTATTGCTAGAAACCTGATTTTCTTCGTTTAGCAGTCTTCGGACTATCCGAGGGTCCCCGCGATTCAAGCAACTCAATACTTTTATCACCGCATATGAAGGCACTGTAGTAAAAAAAAATTAACAAAAAACAGGTAAACTTACTTTTTAACTTGTCTTTTGTGTCTGACTCCATCCAAAAACTGTAAATATTCCGCAAACGGAAATGATGATTCCAATGTTCCAGTTCCAGATCGAGCATTTTGGATTCGCAACACATGTCTATTGAAATCGCGCGTTATCGAATCCCACAATTTCCAAGCCGTCATACCTAAAACTTCAATTTTACCGATAGTGGTTTTGAAAATACCATTTGGTCTTCCGGCGCGGAGAAATTTCTTGCACATGCTTTCGATATTCTGAAAGACCTTAAGCTTCAATTCTCTCCTGTGGTATTCTTTAATAGATGAGTCCCAAATACTTGGGTACTGCTCAACGGTCTTGATGAAGTCCACAATAAAGTGTTGTGGAAACTAAAAAAATTTAATTAATTTATAAAATCCAACAATTCATTTTTAAATACTCACCGCTTCATATCCGTCATCTACAAGTGGCTTTCTCCTTCTCGTGCGCTTAGCTTCTTCACGCTGTTCAGCAATTGGCAAATTTCTTGGCCCATGTGCCTCCACCACGTCTTCGACCAAAGAGTCGTTTCCTTCATACTCAGCGAATGACATGCTTCAAAAAGGAAATATATGCACAAATTAGTAGTTTTTATGAATATCACCAAGTGTTACTCAAAAAAAAGTTTAAATTATTTAAAAAAATCCGCGAAAAACGAGTGAAAATACGAAAATTTTAATATAAAAAATATTTAAAAAAAAATCGATATTCAAGGAGCATGTGCCAATTTTTTTGAAATATCGACCCGCGATCTACAGTACCCCTCAGTAAAATTAAGCGCTTATTGCGACAAAAACGACATCGCTGCATAATGAAAATTTGTCGTTTTTGTTTAATTTACATTCACTGAATAGATCCAAAATACTTTGCTTTAAAAAATAATTCAGGTAATGCGCAAACGCGCTCCATCGCACACTATATTTTTTCATTTTTTTTCCTGAATAATTTGCCGAATTTCTAGTTTTCTTTGCTTTTAAATGATGAAATGAAAATTTTCTTTTAGAATGTCTGCATTATATTATAAGAAACTTCAAAAACGTAAGAATAATGAGTCGCGTAACAGTGATGATTCCGATTCGGACGATGAACCGACAACGAAGACAAAGGTTTGCAAAAAAGTTTTGAAAGTTTGCAATTTTGTGTGTTATTCTAGAAACAGAACACATCTGATGCGCAATATGATGATATGAGCGACATGTTCGTGATTGATCGCAACGAACGTGAAGAAGTTGCCCAAGAGTCGGAAATACCGTCGGGACCACTTCTAACAACATCATATTTGGAGCCTTATGAGATGGATGAAGATTTGAAGCATCTTTTAGAAAAGGCGATAGTCGGTCCGAAGTTTGAAAATAACTACCAACCGCAAGCTAGGCTTCTCGGCAGAAATGCGCGAGCACGTTTAAGAAAAGAGGAGCGCGAGAAGACGAAAGGATCCCAATGGTTCAACATGCCTGCTACAGAGATTACCGAGGAAAGAAAACGGGATTTGGAGTTGCTGCAAATGAGAGGAGTCTTGAATCCTCAAGCTCATTATAGGAGGAATGATCGCCAAGTTCTTCCAAAGTATTTCCAGGTGAGACCTTATAACCAGAATATATTGAATTTGTCTTTCTTTCAGGTCGGACGTGTTGTTGACGCTCCAGAAGATTATTATTCAAGTCGAATGACGAAAAAAGAGAGGAAGAAGACGATGGTCGACGAGCTTCTTCACAACGAAGAAAGTTTGTCGAAGGCGAAAAAGAAGTATGCGGAAATTCGAGAAAAGGAGGTCAAAAAGAGGCGAGGCGCTTTTCAGCGATTCGGCTACAAGAAATCTCACAAACAGCAACGCGAATCCAAAAAGAAGAGAAAGTAGACGTCGTTATATATTTGTTACTGTTTATTGTTGAATTTTATTGTTTTTTTTTTGCAATTTTTGATAAAACCTCTAAAAAATCACGAAATATCTCGAAAAACCATGCCGTTTTCGCGGTTTTTACTTGGAAATGTCGAAATTTTGCCCCATTTCTGAAATATTTGATTCAGATGTACTCCACCAGTACACAGAAAAAGGAATGGACGCTGACGCCGCAACAGATCATGGAGCGACGCGAACAAGCGAACCTTCAATTCCGTTCAAAATATTCGGATGTGATCGAGGAAGGCGAAGAGGAGATGTTCTTGAGTGTTCAGGAGGAACTTGGCCTTCAGAGAATTGTCGAGGAAGCCGCTTTGAAGTAGGTGGAATAGGAAAATCTCATATTTCAGCCACCATTTTCAGATTCGCCGACTACTTCCGGCCATGCCTGTGGCCTTCTGTTAAATGGACCGCCTATGCCTACTTCAAACGTCTTTTCCTTAAATGGTCCGCTTGCGATACAAGCCCAAAGGTGTATTTTTCGCAAATGTCTCAAAATTCTGATTATTCAGATTGTTATTATGGCATGCTTCTATTTGGCCATGAAGACTGACGAGTTTTACGTGACAATTAACGAGTTCGTCGGCAATTTAACGTATTTTCTCCTCAGAATTCGTTTGAAAACGCAAATTCTCGCCACTTTCAGCACTGGAAACCCGAAACAAAACGCCGATCGCATACTAGCCCTTGAGCCAGAGATCATGAGAGCTCTTGATTATAATCTGACGGTTCATTGTCCCTACAGGTGGTGAATTCGCGAAACGCATCAAAATTGAGCCTATGGTTTTCAGACCGTTTGAAGGGCATTTAATGGAAATGAAAACACGAATGGTTTTGTTGAATTTCGACCTGGAAAGTATTCGAGTTGATTCAAATAAGTTCTTGCAGGCAAAATAGTTTTTTTTAATGGTGAATTTTATGAACAAATTTCTAGATGTGTCTTCAAACCGACGTTCTTCTAATGTTCCCACCGTCGCAAATCGCGCTTGCCGCTCTGAATTATGGCCTGAATGCTCAGGGAAAGTCGAGTGAAGTTATGCAAGAATTTCTCAAGAAATTGTTGGGCGTTGAGGAGGATGTTTGGGGCGCGTCGGTTCCCGATGCGTTGACGCATGTCGAGAAGCTCATGGCGAGGTAATTTCGCCCCCACAAATTTGGGAAGCACTTCAAAATTGTTCAGACTTGAATATATTGTGAGCAGCGTCGAACATGGGCTCATGCGGTTGACGATTGAAGAGAAAGGAGGCCTTCAGGTACTAATTGCGTGAATCCAATTAAAACTAATTATTACTAATTATTCGACTATTTCTTTTACCCTTTTTCGATGCTATATATATATATATAGCCAAAGCGTCGCCTAGCTCAAATTTTTAATCAACTGGCACACCGGAAGTCGTCGGTTTTAGAATAAAGTGTAGACTTACTTTAAATTATAGATCGCGGTTTTTCAGATAAATGCATTAGAAAGTGATAATTAGAAATTTCCTGAATAAATTGAGTCTAGTTTGGCGGTATTAAAGTGGCAAAAATTCTAGACGCGCTCATCGGAATTGACGAATTTCATTGGGATTTTGGATAAAAGGCGTCGCGAGAAATGGCAGGCCGAAGGAGGAATTGGCAAACCGCCGGGCACCGCCGATGAGCAGCCCGTCGACTCCGACGACGAATAATCCATACGTCTCGCCGTTCCTCTACTAATTTAGAAAATATTTATATTGCAAGTTTCACGGGTTTTTGTCGTTCGGTTCTGTCGTCATCCAATAAAGTGGAACGCATAATGATGATTCACATTTCATTTTAATCAAGAATTTCTTGGAGACAACACAATGAAGGCAATTTTGTTGAGTTCTTTTTTTTTGCTAGCCATGCTCCAGACTTCTGCGGCGGCTCGTCTGTGTGTTTTTTGACGACTTATAAATAATCTAGATTAACCAGACCAGACGGATTTTTCCACTTTTTCAGATATCAGGTTTTTTACGCAAAAATTAAAATAAATTTTTTGCACATTGTCGTATGATGTTGCGCATTGTGTGTGAGCACAGTATTGCATTCTACCGTAACCCGAAGGCAATTGAATGCCTAACACATTGTGTTGACAACAAGTTTTCAATTAACTAGCTGACAATAGCCATTTTTATTTTTTATTATGTTGTTTTATGGTACACTGCATTTTTGATTATAATTTGTTCCGATGCATGAGAAGCTGGGTGACCTACCCGCTGTGGAACACTCAACTTACACATGAGGTCGAATAATTTTCTAGCTCGTTGACGGAGAAGTTGACTTTCGGATTGCCCGTCTAAATTTTTCCTCGAAACGTTTCTAAGCGAAAGCGGATGGATTAAAATAATGAATATATGCTTAAGATTGCTTTCAAATTAAATTTCTTGACACATTTTTCCCTTTTTCTGTTTTTAAACCTGTAATTATATTTCAGTTTCTTAAATTTCATTAAACCTGAAAATGTTTGAATATGTTCAAGAAGCCCCATTTTCATACGAAATCTAATTAACAAGATTATTGAGCTCATTTTTGATCAACAAAAATTGCAGACATTTTTTTGTTGTTTGTTTTTCGGTATTGTCTAAAGCTAGTTAGACCTAAATTGCTCTATCTTGAATCCATTTTGCAGGTGCATTGTGCAACCGAAAAAACTACTTGTTTACATTCTCATAACCTTTCTAAAAAAGGTCTTTTTGGGCGAACTTGATTCCAGCAATAAAGAATGCGAAATCTGACGATTCTTCGAGTCCGCAAAATCATTTTTCTTTTTTTTTCTAAATGAATAACGATTCAATTTTTCGCGACGAACGTCAAACCAACCCATCATATCCCCAATAAAATGATCCGTTTCCTTTGTTTGACGTCAATTTTTCTTATAAATCCACAATTTTCGCTCAATTTCTTCCAGATTCTTGTTGAATGAATGAAACCGACATTGAATATATCAAAAATATCGATCGAATTTTCATTGTAGTTGGATGTATTGTGAATCCATTGGGTATGTTTGAAAAAAAACATCAAATTTTGAAGTTCGATTTTTAGGAATTATTTTTAATACTATTCTTATCTATTTAATATTGCGGAAAACGCGTAAATCTCTTAGAAGCTTTTCAATTCTTCTTTTAAATTTTGCGATTTGCGATTTTGGTAGCTCTCTTTCTGGCTTATTATCTTTACAAAAGTGAGTTTGTTTGAGTGTGTCTGCAATGTTACGTCAAGTGGTTGCGAACAATTTTAATTTTTTTTTATTCTTCCAGGACAATTTTCTCTGGAAACAGTCTAACTTACATTTTTCACGGCGTTTGCAGCAAAATTTCCCCATTTTTTTGCTATTTTCTTCACGCATTTGTTTGTCATTTATTCGCCCATTCACAATGGATTCTCATGGTAAGTTTTGCCAGAAAAACAACTGTTGAAAGAGAAAATTGAAATTTTTAGGTATCATTTCTCTACCGTTATTATATAATTGTTCGGACTACACCGCGTCCCGAAGAAATTGTAAAATTGTGCCTAATCGTCTACATCCCATCATTTTTGTTTCTCATCATTTATTTATGCGACGCTGGTGACCCAGATGAGCTAACTATACTAATTTATACTTATCACGAAAACCTTAAATACGACAATAAGAATATATGGGGAGGTTTGATTTGTTAAGTATTTCTTCATATTTAATAATGACAATTTTAGATTTAACAATCGCTGGAAATAAAAGTGTGTGGTCCTGGATCTCGTGTGGAGCGATTGTCTACATGACAATTCCCTGCTTCCCCATATATGGTTGTATAATTTTTTTCAGACACAAAGTAAAATTTGTAATTATAATAAAACCAGTTGAGGGCATTTTTCAGGCGCTAAACATTTTGAATCACACCGGCCGTGTTTTAATGTCGGATACCACTCGAAAATCGCATCGAGCCCTCATAAAGGTGCACTGGAAACCAAATGAATTGCCGAATTCGTCAAATTTAGGCGTTGACAATTCAGGCAATCGTTCCAGTTTTCTGGCTAACCGCTTCCACACTCTATCTTTTGCTACTTTTCCGCAAAATCGACGGCGTTGTTATGGAAAATTTGCCATTTCGCATTATGGAAATCATGCCAGTTTTGACACCGCTCATATCAATGTTCTTTGTGTCGCCATACAGGTTTCTCATTTCCTCATATCGATTTTAATCGATACAATTTTCAGAAAATGTGTGAAAGCGTGGATGAAACGAACGAAATTCTCAAAGAACACCGCATCCGTCATGTTCAATTCCATACATCCGACAGTAAATGTATAAATGCACCCGACAATGCTATCACAATTTATTTAAACCACACATAATTAAAACGAAGAGTAGTTATAAACTACAGGTTAATTAATAATTCATCGACCAAGCATTTTCTTCACTTTGGCCATTAATGGTGCGACTGTCTTTCTAGCTGGCCTCGCCGTCTGAACCGCACTGCGAATAGGGCCTTGTAAAGCATTTAGTTGAGCTCGTCCTTCTGCAAAAATAATCAAGTAAATATATGGTCATCTATTAAGGAACACGTACGAGTTGACACGTTTTTTCTCGCCTGCGAGAGTTCAACGGCCGACGGCGTCGGCAGCATCTGGGTCGTCGGGCGCGAGCTTGTGAACGCTCGGCGAACATTAGCATGCGCTGATTCGATAACCATCTGTAGCAACACATAAAATAGTTTTGATATTGTGAACGAATCTGAATTACCGTACGCCTTCCAGAATCGTGATTGTTAGTACGGCAAGCAATTCGATCAGCAAGCATCGCCAATCTTTTGCTGTCATACCTTTCCTTTTTAATAACCAACTGATCGTAAAGCTCGCGCCAGGACATTTCATCAGTTTTGTCCTCATTCGCTGGAAACTCGCGTTTCACGTATTCATGGAACAATTCGTCAGCATCTTCGGCCAATGTCTGAACAAATATAAAATATTCGATTTGGCAAAGGAAAATTGTTTGAATCACTCACCGGATTCATATCTACAATTTTTCGAAGCTGCTCAATATTGCATCGTGTCAACGCCGGTTTCAGAAGAATATACGGAGTCCAACCGACGTAACCAAGCGCTAAAATAGGCTTGTGTGAAAAGTAATTTTAATAAATACTTACAATTGACATTTTGAGCTATAACATTCTGGCACACCTTCATGAGTGATGGAACTTCTGTGTGAACATTCTTCTTGCGTCCGGCGAACACCTTCTGGCGATCTTTTCTCGGCTTGAACATTTTTTCATCGTCTTGCGAGCGGCTCCCAACCGCAGCTTTTGGTCGTGCCTTTGGCGCTGGCTCCGATCGTGAATCGCTGACATGAAGCGATATCGTTTCAACCTGAACGTTCGTGAATTCGAAAACTGATATTAATGGTTTTCGATCTTACGTTTGGTTTCACGTCAGTCGATGATAAGCACACACGACTGCTTGATGGTATATTTACATCATTATCTTCTTTTGGCGATGGCGGCTCGGCCTTTGGCACAACGGTTTTCGAAACCACCTGCAATTTTTGTTCCTGATAAATATCACAGAATCAATCGAGTTGGGAAACTACCTTGTATTTGGAATAATCAATATTGACCGGTGTTCTTTGAAAACTCGCCTTCGGCGTTCCGCCGCAAATCGCTCTCGCGAAATCGTCGGCGGATAATTGTTCGGTTTTCGGCTCTTTGAGCGGCGGCGCTCCTTGAGAAGACACGTCGCAATTATTCGTCGAGCTACGATGCCGTTTGCGTTGCTCGTTGATGATTTTCTCGTGGCCGCGCAATTTTTGACGCAGCCTCGCCGCATACTTCTTGCATGTCTCGTCTTCGAGATATCTTTTCAGATATTTTCGAGTGTCGGCTTCTTGATAAAATTGCGCATCGGCATCGATTTCGTACAATCTTTTAAGGGCACGTTTTGGCTGAAATAATCGATAATGTGAAATTATAACAAAATAAGATTGACAAATTACCTCAAAGCCCGATTTCAAGTTTTCGGTGTAACGTCGTACTTTGGCAGATGCAGATTCGACCGACATTCCTCCTGGCATAGCAATAATTAGGAAATTGATTAAAAGGTGAAGGTGGTGAGAATATATATATTACGAAATAGAAATAATTGCACAATTGAACAGAAAAAAATGATTGGAGCGCATGTCGATGTTGGTTGGTTAGCATGACCATTCCAAAATAATAATAATGACAACAGAAAGAATCGGAACGTATGAAGGGAGCGAAATGGGGCGTGGAGACGCGTTTTACGAGTGTGTGTGGCAGTCGAGAGGGAGGTTGACAGACAAACAGAAAAAAAACACTTTGAGTATTAATGTGCGAGATTCCCGAGAAGTTACATTTGCATTTGGGAAGCAATGTGCTACCCATTGGGTGTTAAACAATGACAAAGTTTTCTTAAATAAAAAATTTAAGTGAAAAGCATGATCTCGGCTGTCAATTAAAGCGCCGATTCTGTATACACATCGCCGCAAAATTGCACAGTGCAACAATGGATTAATTTACCGTCGAAATTGGTCAAAAATGTATTCCAAGTTGTGTTCAATAATAAAATGGCGGCTAACACCTACGGAAATTTAATGAAAAGCGTGAAAGTCGATAAAACAAATTGCTATTTTTAATATTTTTTTCTTGAAATTAATCTTTCAAAGTAAACGAACTCTTCGGGAATTATGTCCGAGTTTACCGCGATGAAAGTGATGGGACCCGATGAATGGGAATCGGTCAAACTTCAATTTTCGGGTTCATAAGAACGAGACGAAATCGATGATAGATTGCCGGTTTTCAGGTCATGTTTTATGTGGAAGTGGGCGATTTTCAAATGTTTACGCAACAAAACTAGTGAGCCCAGAGACGCGAGAAGTGGCCATCAAAAATATTTGGTAATTATTCGGAGAAATTTTTTGAAATTGAATTTTTCCAATTTCAAAGGTCCGATGCTTCATCGGCCACCGAGAATTACATCGAAGTGAAAATATTATCGCATTTATTTCATCCGGCAATTTCGAATCTTTTGTATTTTTATACGAGAAACGCAAATGAAAAGCGGATTCATTGTCTCATTTTGGATTATTTGCCAACAGACATGGGAAAACTTAAGGAGAAAGGCGTCAAATTTGACACATTGGATGCGAAACTTTACAGCTACCAATTATTCGCAGCATGCGCGTATTTGGCTCATATGAAGGTCGTCCATTTGGACATTAAACCGCAAAACATCATTCTTGACAATGAGGTCCTACTTTTTTGGTGTTCGACGAATCTCATCGAATCAACTCATTTAGGCCGGTTTTTTAAAGTTGGCCGATTTCGGGAATGCCCGCCGATTGGAGACGACGGAAAAGAAGGGCAATTCCTATCAGGTTACTCGATTCTATCGACCGCCGGAATTGTTGTTTGGCGGCGAGAATTTTACGCCAGCGATTGGTTTGTTGGAACACAGCTGCGGACAATTGGCGCCGAATAGCAATTTTAAGATTTATGGTCGGCTGCTTGCGTTTCGTTCGAGTTCTTTGCAAACCGCACCTTGTTTAAAGGGAAAGACACCCAAGATCAGGTATTCCAAAAAAATCACAAAACGCATTGGTCCATTGTTTTTCTGTGAAGCTTGGGCTTGTAGTCAACGTTCTCGGCTATCCAGACACCGAGGATATCAAGGCTATGGGTGTGAAACGGCCGAGAATTGCTAGGAGACCGGCACGGGGTCTCGAAAAGGTAAAATTGTTTTGGTCTCTTGACGATTGGAATCACCTTGGAAACCGAAAATCATCTGTCCTCTGAAATATGGAAACATTTCAGTTTACAAGCAACACTTTGGATGGTCCCACTTATGACTTCCTCAAAAGTTTGATTGTGATGAATCCGGCGAAGCGAAAACCAGCCAAGGATGTTCTATTGATGCCAATTTTTGATGTTCTCAAAGTGGTTCGTCAATGACTTCCTTAAAAGGCACATTCCTTCGTTTTTTTTTCATGTTTCAGAAGCCGGCGACCGTTCGCGGCAATGGAAGACCACTTCCAAGCGTTGAGGCTTACAGCAAAATGGAACATGAACGATTGGCACCGAGCGAAGCTCAAATGCGGGTTGATAAGTCGACATCCGAAGTGGCAAAAATTAAAAAGGAATCGTCAACGTCGTCAAGCGAAAATGATTGAAATGAAATATATGTATATGGTTTATTTTTCGGTATATCCCGGCCCGCAAGACTGTCCGCAACAGAATTTGCATGTCTTAAATACAAAAAGTCAAAACATTAATAAATATTTCATTTTGTTTGAAGGAAAAAAAATGCAAAATATTCAAAAATGCATTGAATCTTGTGGCGGGTTAACTCAATTTTTTCTTCTTCTTCGTCTTCCCTGACGTCCACTTATTTACTTCGTCAGCCATCATCATCAACTCATATCCAATTTTTTTGTGTGCATGCTCTTCTTTTCGCACCCCCCGGCTCACAACATCTTAGTTATTTTTAGAAGGCTCAGATCGTTGTTTTTTTTTTAAGCTTCCGTCCTCGAACCCCGATTTGTAACACAAAAATTGTCTGGTAAACGCTTCCTCGAGAACACTAAGCCGTTTTGGCTTCAATCGACCGAAACGTAATTTTTGCATGACGTCGTCGTCGTTGTTGATTCGAGTTAAACCTGGTGAGCATGCAATTCCCGGTTTTGCACATTTCATCATTGAATATTGCCGGGACCGCTATTCAGATTTGTGTTTTTTAATATCCAAATAGGAGTTTTCTATTTTTCTCATTGGACAATTCGAAATACCTAACCCATTTTACCCCTGATATAATATTTTAGCTGGAAATGAGACCTCAATTTTATGAGCTCTTCCCGAAATAATCTCACAAACAAAATTCTGCAAAATCGCCGTTTGCAGAAGGGATTTTTTAATCCACACGAGACCCATTTCTTCTTTTTACTCGCGTTCAAAATATTTCGTTTTGACATTAGAACTTTGAATGGTCCCCGTCTCGTCGCATTCATTCCCGCATTTTCGGACACGAATTATTCAGCACATTATTATGGACAATTTGTTAATTGAAAAGAAAATGGCATCACTCGATTTTAGGCATTTTTGTCTACTTTTTAGTTTGTCTAGGTTGAAAAATAATTCAAATTTCCAGTTAAAATTTTAAAATTCCAATTTTAGAAAAAAACTTTCTTAACATTAAGAAGAAAAAATAATTTAAAACACTCAGGAATTGAATTTTTTGAAAAGAAAAATTGCAGTTCGAAAATAGAACGAAAAAATGTCTGCATACACTGCGACGACATTTTGCAGACTCGCAACAATTTCACGCCTAAATCGCTTTGTGCTACGCGAATTTCGGGAATTGTGTCATCCTTCTCATTTTTGTTCGATTTTCTTTTCATAAACAAGAATTACTCAACCGTTCGTCATTTCGTTTTCAAAGAATCTCAAATTTTCCATAAGTGTTTCATGAATAATTCAATTATGGCCAATCAAACACACCTGATTTTTTTTTTCAATTTTCGCCGAATTTTGATTCGATTCGCGCAATTTCATTATAAAATTAGTAAAATATAATATCATAACAAAATCGAAAATCAGTAGCCATTTTCTGTTTGTTTTATTTCTACTAAAAATATACATGACCTCATGCGGTGGGCGAGGCAGCAAGAGTAGTTGCGTTTAATTAAGTTTGACGTGAATACAAATGTTGAAGCATCGGAATGGAGCGCGTTTTATTTTATAATTATCCGTTTTTGCTCGACCTCACTCCAATTGCGCAAATAAGTGCACAATTGCGCCGTTATCTCGGGAGATCTCAAATTTTCAATTAAGGCGTGTCTCTCTCGATAATTACCGTAATTCTGTTGACTTCCCAATTAAAAAAAATTGCAAGAGGTCAACAAATGATTTCATGTTAGGGGGGACGTCTAGGTTCTGATTTCCAAACCCTCACCCAAAAAAAGGGTGACGTCATGACCACGTGGGACCACGTGCACCATCCAAACAAATTCATATATAAAGCCAAGTTCGTATTTTTTTTGTGGCCCCGGCCCTCAATAAACAATAAAATTCCTAAAAAAAAAACGAAATTGAAGGATTTTTTATTAGCATTTTCATTTCTCTTCATCTCATCGCTTTGCAGGATTTGAGAGTCGATCTTGTTATTGGTAGGTCAAATTACTCAACGTGAGATTTTCCGATTTGTTTATAAATAGGCAAAAATCATTATTCGGCTCAAAGAGCAGATGGCGATTTCATTCGTTTCATTTTTCAGGAGGTGTGACGCGGCGGCCGCAAATTCTGAAAATTGCTGGTCGCTTCTAGTCACGTCTCGTCTGAATCGCTTCAGAAGCGTGCGCGCGCCACGCCCATCCACCACCAAAAAATATGTCCGCAGCATCATTCGATTATATCAACAACAAAAATTGTTTTGTCTCTCATTGGAAATGGGCCGCTCTCGCTCGCAGCGCACCAACAATCAGCGTAGAATTGTCGTCATTGAATCCAGGTGCAATCGAGAATCGTCTGCGCCGCCCCCCTAGCTCATTCTAGTCATTCCCCCTCAACAAACCACCATCTTTAAGGCAGGAATTTCATTTTATTCGATTAAACCGAATAATCGGTGATCAAGGATGCATTTGCCCACTTTTGTTGGTGTTGTTCACCCATTATTATTATTATTATGAAGAGCACTCAAAATTTTCGAAGAAATTGGCTCTATTTGAGCATCTTGTTCAAGCCAAAAAAAAATGGCGACTTAAATGACGTATTGCTTGCATTCATTTCGAAGACCTCAATCGCATTATTCTTGCGCCGCTGATTTTTTTTTCGCCGTCGCACCTGCCGCGAAAAGCGAAAAATCTCTCGACTTTTTCCAGGTAAAACGCAAAGTGCGCTTTTTGGCGAAAAAAGTGCACGATTTGCAAAAAAAAACAACAAAAAGATATTGCTGCAAATGAGAAACGCGTCGGGAACCGTGTTGGCGCTGCTCGTGCTCGCCGTCATGCCAATCGTTGTTAGCAGTTTGATGGTGGTCCGAAGGCTACCGGGTTCATATTTTCAAGTAATCAGTGATTCCATTCAGCCACTCAATAATTAACAATCATTTTAGGCGATGGAGCAATTAGAAGAATTGATAGGCGAGGAGCAGGATCGACGAGAACGTGAAGACGATGAAGGCGTCGCGATAGAACGGTATCACGGCAAGAAACTAGTGCCACAGTAATCGAGGCTAGATTTGTAGAATATTGATGAGAAGCCGAAAATCGGTGCCCGACGGCTATTTCAATGAGTTCTCGGTCAACGATTTTCCGCGCGATCGACGCGGCCAGCCGATTTCCGACTACACCGATGAGTTCTCCGCCGATCCTTTCGAGGTAAATCGCCCTCGAACAATAATAATAATAATGAATCATTGAAGACAATCTGATAAAGATTTCAGTTCCCGATGCGTTCACACCGCAAACCGTGACGACAAAACCATGACGATTGAATTCATCTCTTCAACGCCGACTCGCTTCTCAGAATTTCAACCATTTTTTTGTTTCCTTCAACGCAATTCCGATTCTGTTTTCTATATGCTATGTTAGGCATTCGTATTAACTGGATTCTCTCGATTGTGATCTCATCTTTCTCATTTCCATTCGACCAAACACCTAACAAATATTAGATATTTCATTCTTCTCCAATCCTTTTCTGTTAATAAATGAATGTTGAACATTTCTGAAAACAAGAGAATTGTTATCGAGAGATAATGCATATGTAGATTATTCATCAAAATTAGTTAATGAAACATTTGTTTAATAAATTTTGATTAGAATATTTGTTATTGCGCAAGATGAAACTACACATTGAAATCGATTTATACGGTTGAAGTACGGAAATATTCGTCTTGAAACCAGTGGCCACGGGGGAAATTCGTTTGTCGTCATGGATGACGCAATTAAGCCAAATTTTTTGGTTTAAAAAATTCAATTTGTGGTGTATAAACTCATTTAAGTAGTTCCTTAAAGAAATTCAAAAAAAAAATGTTTTTTTTTTAATAAATATAATGAAGTACGGTACGCTTAATGTGCAACCTCCTCGACGTACAATTGCACACAATAAGCGTTCTGTCCTGACAAGAAGAATTTTTTCAATATTGACATCTCTTGCCTGATCGTCATCGGATACTGTAATGTATCAGAGAAATTTGATGTCATTGTTTTCAAATAGATCTACCGTAAGAACAGAGTGGTCCCATGGGGATTATGCAGATAATTAATGGGGACATCTATCGAATTTTGAAAACAATAATAATTTTAATTGGTAGTTCTAAATTAACCTTTTCAACTAATGTTGTTTAGAAGAATTTGAATTTAGAAAAAAAGTCAAAAATTTTTATGAAATGTCTAGGCCATGACGGAAAAACGTCCGCAGCTGACATTCATTTATCTCGATTTTTATTTAGGGAGGCATAAATGAAGAACATTTGCAAATTTTGGACGTGTTTATCTTCCAATTTTCTTCTGCATTTCCCCCATTTTTTTTGGTTTGTTTACCAATTATGCATTCAGCATTAAGATTCCTTAGCGAGCACACACACACACATACACCCACGCTTAGTCTTGTTAGCTTCAGTGAGCACACATTAGTGTTAGCGATATGAATATGTAATAATATTCTATAATCAGTGGACCGTGAATTTTGGGAATTTTGTGATAGGCATTGGACTGGAAATGATGGAAAATAGGTTTTTTTTTTGTTGTGAAATCAGGAAGTCCAATTTTCGTTCTATTAAAGCTTCTTACTGGCACAAATGGCATCCCTCTGAATTTTTAAAGCAAATTTGAAATTCTGGGACCCAAACAAAACAGAGAGACTGCGACTTCAACATTCAGTGCCATTAGATAAATTCCGATTTTTTTTTCGCCAAAAAACCATTTCGCCAAATTTCACCGCTTCGCTATGTGATTAGCATTGAAGGTTATATGCTCGACTTCGCTCACCTATAATTATCTTCTACTATCAACGAGCTCTCCTCACCGTCGCCCCAAGCAACCGATTATGTCCCGCCTCTCAGCTTCAGACGAGCGCTTCGGCTTCATTTATCGTTTTCAGCGAGCCATCGAGCGAACCATGTCGGGTATGCAAGCTATTCGACGACGGGCAACGTTCAAACGCTCGCAGACCGCACAAAGCGGTCTTGTGCCGCTTGACGATGATGTTTCCGCTTCCAGGTGAACACTACAGTATAGTGCGTTTCCCCGCGAATAATTTTTCGCTTCAAGACCTTCCAGATTAGACGCAGTGCGATTCACGTTTACATATATATATATTTTTTTTAATTTCGAAAAATTATCGAAAAAAGCGCGAAATTCAAATGCCAATAGAGCGCACTTGCCATTGTCATATTTAGATCAGATTCGGAGAGCTCGATTCTCACGTCTCAGCGAAAAGGACAAACTCTTGTAAGCTTCTCGGCGCTGGGATACTGTAACATATGAACTCGGTGTTCAGATAACGGTTTCGAGCGATTCAGTGAGTTCCGACGACTCGGGCAGCGGCATTCAACCATCGAAAGATTGGCGAGGCGTTCTACCGAGAGAGCCAAACATAATTAGCGTATGCAAATTATATATTTTTTTTTTTCGAGGCAATATTTTTCATATTTGTAATTTTTCAGCTCGCAGCGTTTCTCGAATGCTGGGACAGCAGTGTTGGGCTCGACGGCGAGCTGTTGTGTCGACGACGAGTCGGCCATATCATTGTAAGTTTCTTCTGGTGCGGTGACCGGACCATCATCATTTCAAATCCATCGGCGACGATTTATAGAATGTGTCGCCGGTGGCGATTTCGGCGACGTTGGCTCGCGAAGACTGTCTATGCGAAGACATGCACAACCACAAGCTTCATAAAGAGCTCAAGGCGAACATCGATCACACATCGACTCCAGAAGTGCCATCATTTTTCAATGGTCCGTCCCAAAAAATGTATTAATGAATTTTTAGCAAATAATGGCACAATTCGATAGGGTCAACAAGTTCATTAGTGAAGCGCGCGATGAGGACTCGAGGGTATTCGACGCATTGGAATTCAATTGAAAAATTTCGGGCATTTTAAGGTTCTTATATATTATCCGAAGATCCGCAAAAGTTTGGGAATGGTGCTTGGCATTCAGGCGTTGATGAAGTTCCGAGAATCTTTGATTTCAAAATGAATGAAGCGAATGTTTGCAGCGTCTATCAGAATTTGTCGGTGAAAAGCGCAATCGAACACTGGAAACGTCATAACGAAGATCACATCAATTACAACGAAGAGCTGTCGGATAATTGCATGGAGGCGCTTCACATGTGGGGAGAGGTAAACTGCTCATTTTCGGTTTGAGACCCACTTCCCAAAATTCGGCTTTTCCGATTTACAGATCGTCGAACTTCGGCGCGAGAAACGAGCCGAATTCGTGAAGAATCGCACGAAGAGCGAAGACTTGTCGTTGTCGCAAAAAATTCTCCGTCGTGGGCAGCAGTTTCTTGATAGAAACTTGTGCATCACGAGCGCCTATGTCGATGAGGTCGATAATTGCTAATTATTCTAAATGAACGCAAGATAATTAAATAATTAACATAATTTTTCGATAATTGAAACCTCACTGTAGAGTCGTCGCTTTGTTTTGTTGCTTGATTTATTTAAATAAAATATTTACTTCACTTATTCGGAGTTTTTAAAATAAAATATTGTCTGAGTCAAACGACTTGACGAAATTTAAAAATTTATTGGCTATGGGCCAATCGAGGCAGCGAGAAGTATTCGAGACTGCGTATATACCTTGCACTTAAGCGCACGCACATTTAATATTCAGCCAACCAAAAATTTAAATCTACATTGATTTCGCGAATTTGAAGGCCCCGCCTTCTTTCAATAATTTGACTCCGACAATAAAAAACTACCTTGGGAAATTCTGAAAAAAGAAAAACGTTTTTATATTCAGCAGAAAGAAATTAAATAAATTATCACGGGTCGTTATGTTAAAAAAAAATTAATTTGAAAGGAAAATGTTGGTAATTTTTTTCAACAAAACTTTTCAGAAAATTGCGCCATAGAGACACCGACGAAAAAAACCTCTCTCAGTCCTTCGCAATTACTCTCTCTCTCTCTCTCTCATACTAAGCGATCTCCTGATGTGAAAGCACATATATGAAATTATTGTAATTTTATTTTAAAAAAATGTTTTTAATAAATACAAATTTGGTTTGCGTGATGGCTTTGAGAATTGAAAAGAAACATTTCTATTTTTAGAATAGAAAACTGATACAAAATACTGATAGGAAAGAGATAATATGCGAAATTTCAAGGTTATCTCGCGCCTCCCGACGAAATTTAAATTTTTTTCCCAAACGACAGTACGGTAAGCCCTCATTTTATCGTAAATTGGTAAATTTGAATATTCAAAAAAATTTATTTTGTTTTTCACACATTTTCTCTTAAATCTATTTTTGTCTAAAAATTAGAAAAAAATTTATTTTGTTATGTTTAGGAATGCCCAATGGTTCTATATTCTTCAAACCCTATGTACGCGGACCAAACGATATTGCGGAGATAAGACTAACACCAAAGGACGTTCCCGATTCCAAATATGCAAAAGACTTTAGTTGTTGGGCAACTGTGAAAGTAAACAAATAACCATTTGTAATATTTGTAATGATTAATTATTACTTTTATTTATAACAGGAAAGAATTGTAACGGGTCTCAAAATAGTCCGGCAAATCGACAATAGGAATTTTCATGACAAACAGATTGAATTAAAAAATGAGGTCACAGAACGTAAGAATTATTATTGCTTTTTTGATTTTCACACAATTTTCAGATGAATTTTCTAGGCAGTTTTCTGGAAAAGAAGTTGGAAGGCTATTCTATAGAACAATTACTAGACCGAATTTCACGGAGTAATCTGATAAAAATAAACGGTCACATAAAAAATTTAAATTGTTTTATAGGCCTCCAATATGCTTAGTTTGTAAACGAGACAACGAGAATTGTGGAGATTGCGGACCGCTCTATTGGATACCAGAGCTTCCCGCGTTTTTTGCGATGCACCACATCTGTGCTGTAAGCGTGTTTTGAATATTTCTGTTATAGTTGTATTTTGAATAGTTCTGTTATAGTTGACGCTTATTCATGGCGATTTGTCATTTTGCAAAAGGAATAAGAAGCCGAAAATACAATTTGACGATCCATTCACCCACTATTTTCAACAAACGAGTTTGCAAGAATTTTCAAGACTTCTTCGAGTGGCGTCCAGGGTATTCTTTTTGCACTTGTCGTGTGTATTCAATTCTTTAAAGGTGAGATGTTCGGCAAAAATATGCCGAGCGCGCGCAAGAATTGGCGCTCACACACGCTGCCAGAATAAATGTATAATGTTCGATTCGCTGAAAAAAACGCAATGCAAGCGCCATTTTCATTATCCATGCTTCTTGGAAAGCGGCGGTTTCTATTTTTTCGACGACGGACAGTATTGGTAAGCTTGTCAAATCAATAATGATAATACTCTTATGATGGTTTATTTTTTCCAGGGGCACTTGCCATTTGTATCGAGATCAAGTTGTTCGGCCGAAGCTTGTCGAATGTCTGAATGACATGATTCCCTCAAGCAGTTTTTATTCGAAAATTCCGCAAAATGTTAGCCTTGATGGTATGAGGAAGGTATAACAGTTTTCTCGCAGATTTTTCGAAATATGTGGTTTCTTTATAATTTTTTTAGTATATGAAATCTCAAAAATGTTTCTATTGCTCGAAGGAAGTCAATGGATACTTGATACCACAAAAGGTTATCACCGTGTTTTGCGAATGCGGAATATGGTCCTATCATTTCGATTGTGTTCGGGTATCGTATTTAAAAGTCTTTCCTTTAGTGGCTATTTTTCAAATTTTTAGAGGGAAATTTTCACACAAATGGGCAATTTCAAATGCCCCCGTTGTGGAATCGACGAGCAAATGGACCAACAATGTGCCACCCAGGGACTAATTCCGATAAAATTCAAGTGCGAGTAGGAAGTTTTGCATTAGAAAACTGTGGAAAATTTGAACTATTTTTAGAATTGATGAGAATTCGGCGAATCGATGCCGAAATGGCTGTATTTGTCCTCTGGGTGCCGAGCGATTCGCGCTCGCCGTCGAGCACGCGCCGTTATTTGAAAAACTCGAGTGTCGCGGAAAAATTGAATGCAATCAGATCTCGCATCGCATTTGTGCGGGAATTTTCTATGGATTACAACCCTATCTCAGCAAGAAGTTTTCGGCGATTCCATGGTATTGCCGAAAGTGCGAAGTTGAATACGGGTTTGCAATATCATCGAAAAATGAATGAATTTGAATTATTTTTAGGCAATCAGTGATTTATCGAAGTATTCCAAATGACCCATTATCGAAGGAAATTAATGCCCTAATAAGGAAATTTAAGCTCACAAATTTTGTGGAACTTGTAAATGACTTAATACATAATAGAATAAATTAAATATGTTGGTTTTCAGCTGGATCGTCCAACGATTGAACTACAAAACGAGGCGGCCGTCGTATATTTGAGAGGTTGGTAAATCAAATTTTAAGATTTTCAAATTGACAAACATTTTCAGAGCCATCACCTACTGCAAATACGCCTAAGAAACCAAGTTTCAGTGCACCTACTAACAGTTATTATCTAATTTCGAGAATCCTCCAATTTTATTGATTTTCAGCAACAAGTTACAACAAGAAACGGCGAAGTCCAAAGATAAAAATCGTTGATAACTTGGAAGCTAGTTTTTCGGAATCAAATTCATCTAGTTGGGAAATAGATATTCTTATAGCTGTAAAAATGAATTTCAGTATCGTCGATTGATTGTTATTCGAAAGAAACTCGCGAAAGGGGAACGCGAACGACGTTGTCACCATTATCAAACACTTCTTCGGGTATGCAAAACTATGAGATATATATTTTTCAAATTTTTGTTGAATTATAGATGACACACCAACTTCGTCGATTTTCGTTGAAGAAAATGAGCCTCGTAAGATTTTTGCTTTGTTTTTTATTGTTATTTAAATTCGATTAAAAATTTTCAGCAAATACAAAGGAAAATGAGCGGATGTCCACAGGTAGTCATATTATTCGAGAAAAAATGAGATTTTTATTATTATTTTTAAGGTAGTCGATATAAGTGGTCGCCGATTGAAAAACCAAACGACTATAGAATATCACGTAAAAGCAATAACTTCAAAAATTCTCGCAAAAGACCTAAATCATCGTTTTTATTTGAAGGTATCTCGCGGTTTGCAGAAATTCATTTTATTTCGCTTGTTTTCAGATGTGGTACGATTTAAGCAACTCAAGCGGAATAGCTGAATTTCAAATTTTTATTGTAACTTTTTTTAAAAATTATTGACAGTGTACCGATTTGTCTTTCTTCTTGCATACATTTTAATCTTGTTTTTTTTTTGTAAATCAATCTTCGTTCTTGTGATTTCGGTCCAATCAAGTCCAAATTTTTAAGGTTAACTTTTTTTCGATCAATGAACATTCTTTGAAACGTTTTGTGAACTTTTCAAAGATTTTGGTGAAATTGGCCAGATTTTCTTTTATTTCTCAATGGAAGATAAAATTACTCATTCATTCGCCTTCTCGATGCGATCTGAACACTTGAAGAACGCTTCACTCTTCGATTGCCGTCATCGTTTTTTTCGAGTTTTTGCTTAAATCTCTCGAAATCTTCCTAAAATTTCAATTTCCGCACAAATTACGGTTTTCTGTTTGGTAAACCCATGCATCATGTTCTATCCTTTGAATCGTTTGCTTTGATTTTTTTTCGGCTAGAAGTTTCACCTTCCACTTTGGGACTGCTGGATTGGTTTCGAGCTGAAAATCATAGTTTCAAAAGGCTGGTGAGAAGCTATTTTTTTACATGTTTTCGGAAATATTCGGGTGTGAAATGATCTTTGGCCTCCTCGATTGCTCGTAATGTCTGAAATCGCATTTTCAAATTTTGAACTCCTCAATTTTTAAGCGAAACATGGCCGAAAAAAAATCGTATAACTATCTGCGGCTCTTCGCATTATAACAATTTTCTCGCATTAAAAAAATATAAATAAATTGTCGTGGACGGATTAATTTACGATATGAATTTTCGCATTGGGTCTCGTATGGAAAAGCTCTGTAAAAAAAAATAACACATTTTTGTAAAAATTTAAATTTATATGCCATTAAAAAGCTAGTATTTCAACATTTTCAAATGTCTCCGCCCACGACAGTTTTTAATTTTTAGCAAATTTTTTTTTTGCTAAAATTCAAAATTCACTTTTGAATTACAACCTCGAAAAAGTGCGATGGTCCACAAATCTTCAAATTTCTCGTTTTTTTTTTGCGATTGTATTAAATATTAAATTAACAGATTAAAACTTACACTTTTGTAAACTTCATCAATTCTTGATTGCTGCTCTTTGCTTAATTCTATCTTATCGATTCTTTCAGTATCTCTAGATTCTCTAGTTTTTTCTAATCTTGGTACCGGCTGATATTCTAAAAATTTGGCATTTTGCCCAATTCTACATGGCTTATAAAAAATTACGCTTTGAATATGGAATCTCTGGGAGTTGATCAACATTTACGTCCGGCGCGTATGGCTTGAACGTTAAATTGAATCGCTGAAAATTGTTTTTTTTTTTTTTACTTAAATTTAATTATTTAACAAATTTAACCTCAACTTTCTGTCTAAGCTGCTCGAATGGTATTGAAGCTTCGAAGAGAACCGTGTCCAGCTCATCGAGAACTTCCTCGACAGTGTCTCTTCGAGTTATTCGTTTAGTGTTTGAAGACCTTAAAATTTCTGTGGAATGATAATTTTTTGAGTATCTTGATACCTCAAGTGATTTTCTTCGCTTGTAAAGTCCGGAGAATCCGATTTTCGAAAGACATCAGTTACGACTTTATAACTAGATTCTAAAAGGTTATTCATCTTCATAAAGGACTTTAAAATGCCGACCTTTTGAAGGCTGACGTATTGTGTAATCAATGGGGGGTTCCGGTGGCGGGGAGTAGTGTAGAAGCTCAACGGAATTGCGAATGGCCTCCGTTTGCGGGCTTGGGAATACACGACGTCCGACTCGAATAACAGAAGAAGACGGGCTTGACATTCTTTCGTTGGTTTGTCTGAATTGATAACAATTTTGCTTATCATTCGAGCCATTAATTCTTATTAAGTATTCATTTTCGTTAGGGATTTTTATTGGCGCCTATAAAAATTGGTTGTGACGCAAACGATGATTTCAATTTTTAAACTCCGAATTTTTTTCTTTTAAATTTTTTCGGTGAATCGCTTAATATTGAAAGAGTGATGCTAAAAAATTACTAAAAAGTGTTTTTACTTTGTTGAATTTTTCTCATTGTTTTTCTGCAAAAAAAGCCCCAATTTGGGACTGGCTTTTTGAAAAAAAGTCGAATTTGGATAATCTGCAGCAAAAAAAACTCTAAAATCAATTATTTATTCCAAAACCCAAACAAATGTCAATAACACTAAAAAAAAAACAAGGGGGAGACGTGCGGAAACGGCGCACTCGGACGTTATCAGTATCTAAATTGTCGGGGGGACGAGAGCATGTAAATAATTGTGCGGCAATCATGGTGGCGGCTTTGGCCAACTTTATAAATATGCATTTAAATAAACATTGTGATACACAATTTATAATGAGGGAAGTATCCGGTTACTCACGCGGTTTCAGATGACCGACAAAATTTACCTTGATCATAATGCTACAACTCCACTGGATTCGAGCGTCAAGGAAGATATTATTAAGGCGCTTGACTTTTGGCAAAATCCCTCAAGTCTGAATGAAAGCGGTAGCGTGGAATCCATAAATTTCGAGTTGGCCAACATTTTTAGCTAATAATGTCTTTAATATGATACAAAATGCTCGTTGTCAAATTGCTCAAATGTGCTCTGCGAAACCGGAAGGCGTTATTTTCACTTCAGGCGGAACTGAGGTGATTTGGTGATGGTTCTCATAATTTTAAGTTGAAATTTGCAGTCAAATAATTGGATAATTGAGGCGCATGATTCGATTCTTGAAGCGATTGCAGCCAAAGAGCGAAAAGGGCTTGCAAGTATGTCGTCGGGTTTTGGCCGATTCATCAATTGTTTTTCTTCAGGTGTCACTCTGATTCCCGTGGATCCGACAACGGGACATGTAACTGTAGAATCGGTTTTGGAAGCGATAACTAATGAAACTGCGCTGGTCACTATTATGATGGCTAATAATGAAACTGGTAGTTTTGATCGTCCCAGTAAACAGAATCTCCGTTGGGACCAAACTCTAAAATAGAGCGCCCTCTTCGATTTTGGCATTAAGCGAAAAATTTCAAATTCTAGGTGTATTACAACCAATTGTCGAGATTTATTCCGCAATTCAACAAAAATTTGGAAAAAATCGCCCGATTCTCCATTGTGATGCTGCACAGGTCGCCGGAAAAATGAATATTGATACGTCAAAGCTTTTTGTGGACGTCATCTCAATCGTTGGTCATAAAGTACAACAAATTGTAGTTAGTAATGTGTTAGAATTAATATGTTCAAGTTCTACGGCCCAAGAATTGGCGCGCTCATTTTAAGTGATTCCGATTTGCCTTTACCGCCATTGTTGTATGGGGGAAAGCAAGAATCGGGTAGAAGATCGGGGTAGGGACCAGCGAGAGTTATATTATTCTTGAAGAAATATTGAAGAACTGAAAACACGCCAATGATTGTCGGGCTTGGTTCGGCTGCGAAATGTGTGAATGAAAAAATGTCGATGCAAGAGGATCTCGAGAATTTGCGAAACTATTTCGAAGCAAGTTTAGAGGTGAATTTTCTCATAAATGAAAAATAAACTACATATATCAATTTTTGAGGAGACCTTTGGAGATAATATAATCATAAACTTCAAAAGTTCGCCGAGACTTCCGAACACCTCAAGTGTCAGTTTTGTCGGATATTCTTATCGTTCACGCGATCTTCTTCAAAAGTATATATTTCCCAAATTGTGAATAATCTATTTGATTTTTGGAAATGCTAGGTGCCACACATTTTACGCATCAACAGGATCCACATGCCACCGCGGCGAGGATAGTCCAGTTCTTCGAAAATGCGGCATTCCCTATGACGTTGCTTCGAAGACCGTGAGATTCAGCGTTGGAAAAAGTACAACAAAGGATGAGGTTTCAAATTTTTATTTTACTCTAATTATTTAAATTTCCGCTAATTATCTAATCTAATTATTAAAATTCCCTAAATTCAGATCGACATCGTCGTCAAAGAACTAGCCAAATTATTAAATCCAGACGAATTTTGAAAGCATTTGTATTTCCAAAATCAAGCGATTGCAATTGATCACCATAATTATGACTAAATTATTTTCTATCTACACTTTATGGCGTATTAATCCCTTCATCATATCGAATGTGTTCCCGTCATCGCCAATCGAGAAAATCTCAAAATTTCGGTGTATAAAAGTCTCAATTTTAATGAGTTACCTTATCTGGATTGGATTTGCTACGCACTTCTAAATAACCGTAATCATCAATTCCGCGAATTGTTACCCTTTCATTGTAATCGGAAAGCAGAATTTCTTGTTGGCTGAATAACGTTAAAACTTTTAAAAAAGACAAATGACTTTTCTTACGAATGAAGCCAATATTCATAATATTTCCTTCTAAATGCTTCTGGCCCATTAGCTTCATAATCATTCATCCAATCTAAAAATTGATCTTGTCAATAGGTTTCAAAATTTTGCAGTTAATTCTTACATTGATAGCGATTAAGTGTCTCTGCGATCAATTTTTCTCTGGTTATCACATTTTGAGAATCTTTGGGCATCATGTCGTTTAAGCAAACTGTCGGCTTCTCATTTGACACATTAATTCCGCAACCTAAGAAAATGTTTAAAAAAAAAGTAAATAGGTTCTAATTCGTCGAAAAATGTACCAATATTGATTAAAAATGCGTCATCTCTTGATTTACATGTTATCAGCATTCCACCAACTTTGTGCGATCTCTCATGATACAAATCATTTGGCCATTTGATTCTCAACGGGAAATCCGTGTGTCCGGAGATTCGCCGAGCGGCATCGACAAGTGCGACGCAAAACACATGCTAAATTTGGGTATTTATAATGTTAAAACATTTTTCGGCGAATCTTACTTGCAAAATTGGAATATTTTTCGCGAATCGTGACGATTTCTTGACAATGAATGAGAAATTAAACAGAGCTGATCCTTTCGGCGAAATGAACTCGTTACCACCTCGGCCTGCAATAAAAAATACGAAATTATCGAATTCATTGGAAAATTTCAAAAAAAAAGTACCTTTTCCTTTGACTTGTTGATTCGCCACAACCAGAACATTCTCAATTGCGGGAATTGCATTATTCAAACTAGTGCAAATATCCATTGTTGTCGTCGCAACATCAATATTGAGCACAATTTGGCCGAGTTTCACTTGTAAATGGTTAAAATATTCGTCAAAATTGAATTCGCCGACGCACGCTTCTCGCTGAGCTACTTCAATCGGCAATAACGTTCGACTAGCCTCTGGAAGGCCAATTTCAGCAACCACATCAGATTTTCGAAGTAGCAATGTCGGATTCGATCCAATCTCCTCGCCGAGTCGCAATCCCTAATAATCCACAGATAATAATTCAAATACGAACTCAATCAATTACAGCAATGTTATCGATGATCGAATCGTATTCTGCAACGAGAATCCCCTTTGTAAGTTCGGGAATCTGATTTTCCATCACATTGACTCCCACATTTTTCAGCGTATCTCGCAACAAATTGCTATCTAAAACAAAATTTGTGGTTTCAATACAGAATATTTGTAGCAGTCCTACTGGGCGCTAGAAGCTGTTGGGTTGTAGCGTCGGAGAAAAGCGCAGAAGCATGTCGCGCACCAGTGTTTTGCATGTAAAGGAAAAGCGGTGTGTCTGAACAATTCACAAATTAAGATATTATCAGAATTGGCACCTTCTTCTTTTTTTAGAACCACAGAGAATCCGACATCTTTCGAACGAAACGTTTCATTAATAGAATGAGTTTTTGGGAGTGTCTTGAGAGATTTCTTCAAGAATTTCGCAAAGTCTTTGTTAGTGGCTTCTAGAGAATTCTTGTTCCCAAAGGCTAGTCGAAGGATTGAGGCTTGATCCTTGGATCGTTCGCACCCGGTGATACTCGCCAGCAACTTATTTTGACAGACAAATATGATTTTTCCGTTTTGATTGAAATATGCTTCGACTTTTGACCAAGCAGCATCATCGAGTTCATTTGTCGAAGCGAGAATGACGCATATCTGGAAATAAGTCCACCCGAGACTTGATAAAAATCGAAATTTCTTTTTACAGTTGATGGCTCAATCCATGGTTGTCTTTTCAGTGCCTCATTGGATATATTAAATACCGTGATTTCGTCGGGCGGTATTAAAGACGCAAGGCGCTCGCGAATTTCTGAATACAGCTTCTCATCACCACCCGTGTAGACCAGAATCTTAAAAAAAAGTACAGTATAAAATATATATTATAAAACAAACCGAATTGGGTTTCGACATTGCCTTTAATTTCGTATCTCTTGATGAAAAGAATTCTCGCGATGTGCCGCTTCGTGAGGAATTACGTTTTTCTAAAAGTTTCAATTTAATTAAAATCAAATAATTTTCCTTTAGTTATAGCCTAAAAATACACACACATACACATGATAAAATGGATTGGTATTAATGACCTTGAATTAACGACGCCACTGTCGACCCCTCCCCGTATCTTCTATTAAAATCACAACAAAACTCACGACTTGCGGATGACGTAAATCCTCGCAGCGAGCGACTCTGATAATAATCGAATGACGGGCTCACCGATCGTCCACGATCAACTAAAAATTGGCGAAATCTTGCGCGAAGCACAAGGTTTTGAATCAATTTCGCTGTTTGCATTAAAAACAGCAAAAAAACGCGCAAAAAATTTGGCCGAGTTTTTTCCGCGGCCAACTCTACTCACCATCATTCGGAAATGCCGAAAACCTTCGATCATTCTGCTGCTTTATCAATTGGGCGGTTTTCATGGATGCGCTTCTTCGATTCTTTCCGCCATTTTTAATAATCGGTGGCAATTTTGAAAATTCGATGACCGGAATCACTATTTCCTCGAGTTCCGGTTCGGGCCGTTCCATTTTTTTCGGGAATGGTGTCGCTGGAAAAAAAATTGAATTAAAAAAAATGAAATATTCCACTTACGTCGTCGTCGAAGTGTTCTTTCCCCATTGACAACCTCTTTTTCATCTTCTCGTTGGGCTAGATGAGCTAGAAAAATGTTGATTTGAAAAAGAAAGACCTGACAATCTTCTCGTACCAAACGACACTTTTTCTTTGGAAGATTCCTGCGCTTGGATCAGCCTTTCTGACACCAATGTGTCCGTATCGGTCTCGTCAATCATTCGCAATTCGTCCATAGTGAAGTGACTTCTAAAATATACATAAAAAGGTGTAAATAAAAAATTAATAAAATTAACGAATTCAACGTGATGAACAATTTTCAATATTTTCGCTTATTTTCATTAGTTGCCATATTCGAATTCAGGCTCAAAAACTGGGACTATAATGGCAAAGGAAGAGGGTACAGGTAACAATGAAAGAGGGCTAACACAAATCTAGTTGGCTGCACAGACGTTTCCGACAATCAAGATGAACCTGATGACTTCAGTATTAAGACGAAGCAATACGCGCCGCAGCTTGAGAAAGACCACAAGCTAGTGATATTGAAAATACTTGGTTTCGACGAGCATTTTTCGTAGCCACAAAAAACTGCTCTCGTTTTTAGGCTCCGGATCATATTCGCGTGTCGCGCGAGCAACGTTTGGCGATAAGAAGATCGAAGTAGCCGCCAAAATCATTAATATCACGTTTTCTAGCCAACCGAAACTCGAATCACCAATTTCAATTTCAGTCCGACAAAAGAGAAGGAAGATTATATTCGGAAGTTTTTGCCGCGAGAAAAAGAAATTGTAAAAATGTTGAAGCATGATAATATAGTTCGATTACATGACGTAAGAGAGTGGAAAATGTGAAGGGTCCCAAAAAACAAAACAGCGTTCAGATGATCACATTTCCCGAGCACATCGTGTTCATAACAGAATACTGCGGTGGCGGTGATTTGCTCAAGAAAATGAAAGACGTGAAGGCGCTGAACGAGGATGAAGCTCGATTTATGTTTCGGCAATTTATCGCAGCGCTTATGGTGAATTTTCGAAGAAAAAAGTTTAATTCTAAAATTGTCGAATGATTTCAGCACCTTGAAAAACACAATATAGTGCATCGCGATTTGAAATGCGAGAACATATTTCTCGACAAGTATGAGAACGTGAAGCTCGGCGATTTCGGCTTCTCGCGTATTCTGAAGCCCGGCGAAAAGTCGGGAACGTTTTGCGGCAGTCGCGCCTACGTAGCGCCCGAAATTCTGCGAGCCCGCGAGTATTCAACCAATGCTGTCGATGTGTGGAGCACCGGCGTGATATTGTACATCATGCTGACCGGCTCGATGCCGTTTGATGATCGGAATCCGCAGAAGATGATTGAACGACAATTGGCACACAAAATAAGGTTAGAAATGGGGGACAAGAAGAAAATTGGATTAATCAAATTCTACTGCAAAGTGAAACAATTGCCACAGGCTATTTAAGGACGACAAATTTCGCACGCTTCGATTTTTAGAAGGAAGAGAAAAAAAGAAAAACACAATATCTTGATTATTTTCAGATTTCCTAAGAGTTGTACGGCGTCAACAACATCGAAAACGCTGGTACTCGATATTCTTCATCCGCACGCGCCGAATCGGCCGACGTATCGCGCGATTTGCGAATCCGAATGGCTCAAGAATCAACTCTACTATATGAAGCCTGATGATCCGACAAAACGAAAATCGCGCGAGGATTCGAAGGATTCGAAAGAGGATCCGCCGATTGGTACGCCGGGAAAGAAGCGTGGAGGGACGGCAAGAGCACATGGATGATTCGAAGCAAACAAAATGGAGAATAAAACTACCTTAGCGTGTCACCGGTGCTACTTGCGCTATCGTCAAAAATTTGCGAATTTTCCGATGATCCTGTTTCTGAACTCGTTATTTTGTTATTATGCTGATCGCGAATTTCCAATTGTTTCAAATATCTCGGCATTGGGGCCGACTCGTCAAATCTAGAAAAATCGGCGGTTTCAAAAAAAAATGATATGTCTGGTTTTCATACCCGTTGATTAAACTGCGCCTCGGAGATGAAACAAACTCAAACGTTTTGTCGGGATTGTGCGAATGAAAGCGGCGGCGATTTGGAAGTGTTGACGATGAGCTTGGTCGGCGGCTGAAATGGGATTAAATATTGAAAATATATCGAAGAAAAGGCTTCTTCACTAGTTAATCCGCCCTCTCCTGATTAAATGAGAAAAATACGATGTTTGAGTTTTTGTGCAAAATCATTTGAGCTCACCCCCACCCCCCAAAAAAATTATTGGCAATTATTGATGCACTTACGAGTGTCTGATTGGCGACAATGCCGCATCGGTGTCCAGATTGCCTACACTTCCATATCGGCCATTCGAAAATGAAAATGTGGTATCTCCCCAGAAGAGATGCTGAAGAATGGGAAGCGGTTTTTTCGAATGAGCCGACGCCAGCGACAGTGTTGATGAGGACATATCGGGACGCAACGTGTTGTCAATCTCATGAGGTGGGGCAAACAAGCCTGGAGTTTGTTGAAAAATCAAATGGCTTAAAATAGCAAGGATTACTGAGGATCTGAGTGACGTTGAATGTTTCATCGATGAGCAATGATTCGGAAAATGCGTCGACAACATCGACGAACATCTCAAACGAGCACGCATATAAGACTCGCGTTTTGGTTTTGTGAACCGCCAGACGATCGCATTTTTCGTGGAGCTGCAATCAACTATTTCCAGTTTCGCTTTTTTCTAGGAATTTCTACTTTGAAATAGTCGGGAGCCAATGATTGTTGCTCATTTTCCGGCTCGATCATTTCAGCTCTTGACATGAAATCATCAAACACCATGAAATATATCGAATCTGGATCGCATGGCCACAATGTTGGGCAAAATCGCCATTCGCTGGCTTTTAATGTCTGCAAAATAACATTCACTCAATAATGAGAATATGGAGCAAAATTGACCTCGAAATTCTCTAAATACACTCTGATTAATCCGTTATCCAGCAACAATTCGTTTTCCCTCCGATATTCTCCGCTATTCGCTCTGAATCCGTTTAAGTCATGCTCTAATTTTCTTCGCCGCAATTCTGTACCGCGCTTTTTTCCAGACGAGTGTGTCAATGGTGCGCGCCGCTTGTTGACGCTCCAGCATTCCGCGCAGGAATCCCGCATATTGTCGTTTACGAGCCGCTTCGATCGCCGACGACACCAGCGACCATACGAAAAGTATCATTGCATTCTACCCAAAAATCTTTAAAAAAACAGTTGAAGCTTGACAAAACTTGCAGCGACAAAACTTGCTACCAAAAAAGGAATCGGGGGAAAAATACAACGTAAGGAAAAAGAGAATCGATAGAGCCACGAGCAGATGTGCGAAATAGTGTGCTCATGCGCGGAGAGACTCTATCGAGTAGGCGTGTGGGTTCGCAATTCTTTTTTTTTCTCGTTTGCATTTTCAAACGCTAAGAATTCAACAAAATCAAACATGTATCATGAAACTATTCAACAGCAACAATTAACAAAAATAATAACAATTGACGTTTAACAATTAACAAATCCGTGGACGAAAGATGCCGCCAAGTTTAGGCTGAAATTAGAAAAAAAAAACACATTGCGAAACTTCCAAGCTTCGGGCCAAAATTCGCCTTTCAATTAAATTTCTTTGCGGTCGAAAAACCAAATTTTATATTCCAATTAATCGTGGGAACGTAATTTCAAAACGTATCCCCTTACCAAGTGTCTTAATCACCGCTTTTCGGCCCTTTTTCTTCTTCTTCGATTTATCATCGGAAATATCAATTTCGGCGAACATTTTAACCTGATCCCGTTCTTCGAGTTCGAGTGCCAACAATCGAAGAGCGGCAAAATTAAACGAAGTGACATCCTTCAAAAGAATTCTATGAAATATGTCTTATTCAATTACGAATTTTACCCTCAAATCTTCAACTCCAGATTTCAACGATTTTTTAAGCAGCTCATAAACTGGAACATTGTCAGCTGACGAAATCATATGGCTCAAATGGATCCTACAACATTAAATTAGATGAAAAATAATTTTAAAAATTGCCAACTTTGTTAAATAAATAGCCACATGTGTGCATAATTCGACTTTGTATAATTTCTTGGCGCAAGCCGCAATCGCTTGAAGAATGTCGTTGACATATGACAATGGCACTAATAGCAAAGCTCGATCCAAATCACTGGAAGAAATAAATATGAGTTAAATATTTCAATAAAAAAGTATTACCTTGATCTACACTTCGCAATGACGTCTAAAATAAAATGATCCAATGATTTACTATTGTAAGCTCCAATGAGTGGGTGAGGTTCATGCTGAAACCAAAAAAAGTTATCATGACCTAATAAAATCTCATTATTACATTAGGATCTTCCTCTCTTTGAACCTTCTCATTTCTCGCAATATTAACAGCTTCCACAATGTTTTCAGCCTAAATTAATGAAAACCACTCAAGTTAACTTTTTTTTTTTGAAATACCGAAATCACACTGGATGCCGTTTTGCTACTCGCCACACCAGCTTCAGCCTCGTTATTCTCACCAGCAACGACGTCGTCTTCCTAAAAATTTGGTAGTATAGAAATCGTCGAGTTCGCGTCATCCCGCATACATCAAGAAGCTTCTTCTCATATTCCTCTTCTCGTTCCATTTCTTCGCGCTCTTCAACAATCACCATTTCATCGGTTTTCTCCCAGCACCGAATCGACTTGTCGTGAGAGGCAGAAAACTGAAAAGTGGTTGTTATGATTCAAATAATCCACGGGTTTGGGTTACCATAACTGCTCCATTATTAAATTGCGCCAGGCATCGAATTTCTGCGCTATGCCTATCAAGTGTTTGCACAAGAACAAATTTGGTCGCATCCCATTGTTTAATCTAAAATATTGGAATAAAAAATATTACGGCGACCTAAATTCGCACCTTTCCGTCTTTTCCCGCCGACCAAAACAGCATTTCCTCTCCCGGGCAGAATAAAACCGAAGTCACTCTGTGAATACATTTTGGTTGAATAAAAATAATCGAAAAATGAAAAGTCATACGTGTCGTCATGAGCATGAAATGACTTGTGACAATCACCAAAATCGAGGCCCCAAATTTTCACCGACTTGTCAACCGATCCCGTTACACACAGCTTTCCATTCTAAATCAATTAGGTCCCTAGTAAGGGGTAAATACAAACAGAAAAAATACCGGCGATGTGTCTACACAGGTAACTGGTAGTGAATGCCCATACAAGGAAATGAAGAACTTCAAGGTGTCGACGAAATAAACAGAGCAAGTGTTGTTGAGAAGCGCCACAATCAAGAATTTTCCATCTTTGGAGAAGCATGCGGCAAGCGCTTCGTCAGGCAATTCAAGAACTCGATTTTCGCGCACTGATATCCGCTTTCTGGTGCCTTCAGTGACTAATACAAAACTCCAGAATTTGACAGTCTTGTCGGCCGAAGCCGTCATGAATCCTTCTCCGTCAACGGTATTCTGAATCGACCAGATCGCGCCGGTATGCGCTTTTCGGGTTTCGACAAGCTCCGCACTGCTAAGCTCAAACACGCCGACTTCTCCATTCTTGCCGCCGGTGATTATATAATTGTCTCCCGGCACGAAGTTCAACGATACGAGTTCTCTAAGCTCGGGATCGCGAAGACAAAGCGATGTTCGGAGGGAATGTGTGCTCCATACAATCACCTAAACAGTTTTTAATTCATATTCAACATATTTATATAGGTTGGCAACCTCGTCACCTCCAGCGGAAGCCAGTAAACTGGACGACGATGAAACACAAAGAGCACGAACATCCTCTCGGTGTCCCAGCTTAAAAAAACACGTTTTAAAATTTTTAGAAAAGAAAAAATACCTTGTCTAAATTCTCAATGGAATCGCAATGAACAGCATTTGACGCTTCATTGATGCTCATTTTCACAGCGTGCACAGTGTTGTTGGTCAATAGAACGTATAGCCGATAGTTTAAAGACTCCTCTTCTTTTCGAACCCCGTCGGCAACGTCAATCCATTTAATTTTATGAGACATTGGAATTTCACCGATTCGAGTAACTATAATTGTAACGTCTTTTGCGACATCGCCTTCTGTCACCGATTGATCGCTAAAATTTAATTGAAACTTGATAAAAATTTCCGATTATATTATTACGTTGCTTTTCGCTTGGCACTTTTCAATTTTTTCGTCAATCGCTTTTCAGATTCGGCATCGGTGAATACTCGATAGACATCGGCAACCTTGTCAGCACCCTTTAATTACTTTAAATGATCGTGTTAATTAGATCTCGGAATTACCACACAAATAAAGAATTTCTCATCCGAAGTTAAAGCCAATTGCAAAGCGCGTCCTTTACTCTGTCTAATGACTCTTCCGCGAACTTTTGAAGCCACATAACGCTTAAATTACTAATTTAGAAAAATTTCTTGGTAAAAATGTTAATTCTCACGTTCGCTTGATTCGCAAGATCGTGATTTTCCTCTTCCTCTTCCTCTTCTTCTTTGATGATTTTTTTCTTTGACGGCTCATCAGATTGCTCCTAAACTTTGCAATTTAAGTAAAATCGATTCGAGTTCGATATACATCTTCAATAGTGGCGCCACTCTTCCAGTTAAGCTCAAAAACCATTAATTCAAGTTCTGCGCTGGCCGTGACAAGCATAGTCTCATTTCGGATAAGGCTCATAGAATAAACCTGCAATTTTGTCATATTGAAAAGAGAAAATATTGCAAAAAGTCTGGCACCTCACTGCGATGGTCCATAATAGTATAGAAGCATGATTGGCTCGCAATACTCCAGAATTTGATTAAAGAATCTTTCGATGAGGAGATAATAAATCGATCTCCTTTCACGAATTTCATCTGTGTGACGGATTCTTTATGGCCGTAAAGACGGAACATTCCCCGCTCGGCAACAATGTCCCAAAGAACAATAACACCATCCTAAAATAAATTTTCAGGTGTTTTCAAAAAGTGGAAAACTTACTTTTCCTCCAGTAGCGAATAGCAAACCGTCCTCACTGAACTCAATACAATTTACTGCTTTTTTGTGTCCGGAAAACATAACTGGTTCAGCATCTAAAAACAATTAACTTAACGGCTTTATCATTAATTAGCGAAAATTACCTTCATTTTTTCTGTCAAACAATCGAACGGATCCATCCGAATACCCAACCGCAATTAATGGTTTCGCTGCCGATTTGCGTAGGCACGATATTGGTTTTGTGGATTCAATTAACTCGTGCACCTGTAACCAATAGTAACCACACGCATATTATCGCATTTCAAATTATTTTTAACATTGAAAAGGTGTTTCTTTAATATTTTAATATTTGTTCGTTACTTTCGTTCATGTAATTCGTTTTGTAAACATTTCTTCGAACAAATATTGCCTATTTTTATTAACCTTTTCAGTTGTTCGCATATTGTAGAAATTTAAGTACTCGTTCGAAGCAACCGCTGTTGTTTGAGCGTCTATCGCGATTAATTGACCGTTTTGAGAACCGACACAGCCGCAAGAGCCAGCATGCTCGTATCGAAGGTAATCTTTGGTCAAACCCATCTGAAATTCATATTTTAGTAGCAACGCAATTTTATAATACGGAAAACTCGAATAAAAATAGGAAACCGAAAATATTTGTTGTGGCCTAGGGAACCGCAACTACCAAGGCCATGAAAAGACGGCCATAATAAAATTTTTAAAATTTCAGACTAAACATCTATTATTGGTTGCTGTAATATTTGTTTCGGTCCTTGGAAAGTCAAAAAAGAAGATCATAATTGGTATTTGCATAATTTACAAAAGAAAATATTCTGAAAAATATTGAAACACGCGTTTAGACACTGATGGAGTTTATGACGACGTGCGTTCACTTATCATAGCGTTAACCAACAAAGATTCCGAGGTGTGTCTGAGATAAACGTTCAGTAATCTGATTTTATTAATTCGAAGGTTGTGGGCATTACGACAGTGCACGGAGGAGTTTCCGTTGAGCAAGCGACGGCAAATATTGTCAGGACTCTTCGCGCAACAAATTGTGTGAGAGAAACTTTTTTTTCAAAATTTCAAAACGACAACTTCTAACTATTCATTGATGAACATTTTTCAGAGGAACATTCCAGTCTTTCGCGGAGCCAATGATTCGCTAGTTCCAAAGGGTCCTATTGAAGTGTGGCAAGAATTATACGGGTCCGATGGAATCGGAGATGTTCCTAACTCCGTTCCAAAGGTTCTTTTTTTCTATTGAAGATTCTGTAATAATGTGGAAAATTCAGGCTGAAGAAGAGGATAATACTCGAATAGCTAGGCAATCTGCCGTTGAAGCTTTATTGGACCTTACAAAACAAAATCAGAATGTAACACTTGTGTGCCTGGGTCCACTTACAAATATTGCGAACGCAATCAAAAATGATTCCACGTTCGTTCAAAGATTAGGCGGTCTAGTTCTAATGGGCGGTAATTATTTGGGTAATCTTGTAGTTTTTTTTTCAACTTCATTAATTTCGATTTAAGCTGTGGGAAACACATTAAACAATTCAACAGCCGAGTTCAACTTTCTAATGGATCCCGAGGCTGCTCAAATTGTTCTCTCCTCGATTCATTCAACAATTATTCCATGGGACACATCGTTTTTCAAGGGACCAGAATACGCCAAACTTGTTGATTATGAGGCATCTTTAAAGCTTCCAACACCGTTATCAAGGTTTTTGAATGATATAACAAAGAAGGGTAAGTTTTGAGACAACATAATCAACTTTCGAATTGTTGATTATCCAGCTAGAGAGTTCAATGCGATCAACGGACAACAGTACGCATTCGTCGATGATATTGCCGTGGCTGTTGCGATTAGCGAGAAAGTTGCACTAAAAAAAGTTTCACTGTATGCCAACGTTCAGTTAGAGAAATCTATAACAAGGTTTCAGACAAGTTTAATTTGAAAAGAAAGTTAAGGAATCAATTTTTAGGGGCCAGGTTACTATTGACTGGCTTGGCACATCATATAACCCGAATAGCAAACAATTCGAAGCATCTTCGAAGAAAAATGTAGCATTCCTATTATTTTTTTCTTTATAATAGGATTACCTTGATATTCAGGAAGCTAATTGGTTATCTCACGAGTTTGTCACTGAATACGACGTGGTCGCCATCAACGAGATGCTAATTTCCGCGGTTTCTTCACACATTTCAAATTCAACTAATACTTGATATTATAGCTAAAATTTTCAGAGTGTACTGTTGTGAAAAAGCTAGAAACTCATGGAGTTGTGTTTGGTATCATTTAATAAAGTTGTTATTTGTTTGAGATCCCTGTCACTTATTTTTCAGAAGGCATGCAATCGCCTAATTCGGAAGCCGGCAAATTCTCGAAAGTGTTCATATTAATGTTAATGATGATGACGATACAAATGCTTGAACTCTGATTGCTTGATTGATAACGTTTATTTCGTCGTGATCTCTAAAAAAGATTTCATCAGTAATTGTTTATGACTTAAAACTGTTCTTTTTACTTCTTACTAGAATGATCAATCGTTGATAACGCGAGTGAAATGAGATAGAACTTGATACTTTTTAATTCTTAGGTAGTGATCAAACATTTAAATGTTATCGCATTTGAAACTGAATGTTTCTCAGGTAAATCGAATAAAATATTTTGAGATCCTTTCAAGTATTTGTATCGTCATCATCATTAACATTAATATGAACACTTTCGAGAACTTGCCGGCTTCCGAGTCAAGCGGTTGCATGCCTAGCTAGCGCCTATTGTCCACATTCCTTTCTATCTCTCTTCTTACTAGGAGTAGGAGGCCCGTCCCCTTTTACTGGGAGTTGGGAACTTTGCTGCCTTGCTGGCCGGTTGCCTTCGGGCACCGGCCCACATTTATCCATAATAAACCATATTACTCATATTGTGAATAGTTGGGTCAGCTTGTCAGGGCACTGACAGGGTGACGGTCCCCTCCCGCTTGGCGCCGGGAGAGGATGCGTCACATGACGCTGGCGCAATCAATGGCCTTCTTATTGATGCCATCTTTGGGAAAACTAATTTAGAACTTTAAACGCGTAATAATGTATATATGGTATAAATTAGATTTTAATTAATATCCATTGCATTCGGGGCAACATGAACCGCGAAAAGTATCTCCATCTCTTTTTCGGTGTTCTTGAAAAAATGGATTTTCTAAAAAAAACCACAAATCGAGAATATTATACTTCAATTGCTCTTTTTCTAGTATTCGCTGGAGTCCACCATAACTTTATAACACTGAAAAAATTGTATTTCTTCAAATTATCAATTTCATAGCAACCTTTCTTCAAACTCCATGTCGGTGCAGTTTTCACCAAAATAGTGAAGCTCAAACGATTTCTAATAATTTTTTGAAACGATTAATCAGAGAATGATTGCAACTTTCTGGCCTGGTTCGAGCTCGCCGCAATTCGGAATCACTTTCAAAATTTTTGAAACACTCGACTCCCATAAAAATTTCATTCGTTTGTCGAACTTGTTCGTCAATTCGAAACATTGGATCTGATTCTGAGGAATGTCCTCGAAGACAATCTTATAGAATAATGCAGTTTCGATGAAATTTGGGACCATTAAATACGTACCATCTCTTTGTTTCCATCCAGCAAATGGTAAGGCATTTCGAAAAGAAGAAGAAGAAGAAAGAAAGAAGAAATAATTTTGAAAAATGCGACTCACGTCTTCTTTTTTAGCAAATTAATTGTATGATTTATAAACTAAAATTGTATTTAATAAAAAAGCTCGTACTGCAAGTATACAGCATAGAAGAATTTAGCAAAAAAATATTTGACAAAGAATTTAACAAATTTCGAATTTATCTTTCAAAATCGATTCCCATTTCGGGGTTTTTCGAATTTGGAAAGATTGAAATCAAGAGAAATTGGAAAAACTGAATCCTGATTACGATTAAAAAAATTCATCCAAGCCCCGCCCCAACGGTTTTTTTTTATGAGACCAGCGCGCTCTACCGCAACACAGCGTCGATCGGGAAAGTGCGTTCACGCGTGCGTGAGATGAGAGAGTGTGCTAAAATAAGAGAGTATGCGGACACTTGGCATCAATTTGCAGTTCGGTTCGACAAACGTGCTCCATTGCATGTTTCGCACCGGCACCAGTGGCACTATACTCTGGTAATTCATTTCGAATCGAATACGAATTGAACGCGTATTACAAACGTATACGGAAAATTTCGAATCGTATACGATTGACAGTAAAACCGAAACGAATACGATAGAATTACAATCGTATACGTTCGAAAAAACACTGGTAACTCGATTCGAATCGAATACGAATTGAACGCGTATTACAAACGTATACGCAAAATTTCGAATCGAATACGAATTGGCAGTAAAACCGAAACGAATACGAATTACAATCGAACGCAAATTAATTAACCGGATTCGGCGACATATTTATCCTAAATTTTCTATTTAAAAAATATTTTGTCGGTTTCGAAAAGTTAACGATATCGTATGATATCCGAGCTGACGAGCTGAGTATATTTAATACTAATGAATGCCCAGTAGTGTTGCTTACTCCTTGTTGCCGCGAGACACCGAAATGCAGCTATTTACAAGATTTTTTCGCGTTCGGGCGCGTGCGGTTCGCGTGCGCGCACGTTTATATTTATCAATTTTCCACAGTATGATTCAATGTAAATATATTTTTTAATAGTTTCAACAAATTCGATGATATCAATTGCAACAGAAGTTGGCACCTGTTGCTGAGCGAAAACAAAGAAGAAAAAGAAATTGCTGAAGTAAGCGTGTAGCAATAAAAAATATATGATCATTATTCAGAAAAAGTTCGATGACCACGCCCAAGGACTCATATCCTTCGATGATTCTCTTCTGAAGGCTATATACAAAAATGGAACGGATACAGAGAAAGCGGCATTATGCTGCATTAAATCTCTCGCATACTCGGTTAGTTAATCTATATTTTACAAATATCAATTAATCACTGCAATTCACTTCTGAAATTCTTCTCAGATCACTTAATTATGTGCAGTTTAAAACACACTCCTTCAATTTCTATCAATTCAATTTTTTAGGTGGAAAAGATTTGTAATAAACCAGCGAATAGGACGTCGTATAGCGGGAATTTGGTGATTTAATTGCGTCAAACAGATAAATTGCCTACTATTTTTAGGACAAGGTATTTGCAATGTTCGACCCGCTGAAGCTTGCTTCTTATGACGACACCCTTGTGCCGGCCATTGAAGGAAATGGTAAAAAGAAATTCGTTACAGTAAATAACTTTTTTTAAAGATTTGGTTAACTTCTCACTTATCATTCAGTCGATGCGTCCCTGTAAGCGTCATCTGCGAACAATAGTGCACGAGGCAGTTATGATTTGGATGAACGAGGTAAAAAATAATTTTCGATGTTTTTACTATTTTCATAGTTACAGGTGATTCCTCAAAACATTCGATGCAAGTATACGCCACGCCGAAATCCTCAAAAAGGTAATATTGCAATTGAAGCGCACATAATCAATACGTTTATTGGTCAGTTTTCTATAATTCTATAATATTTCAATAATTTAATTTTTACAGAATTACTTTTACATTGTATATCAATCCCGGACACCGAAGAGAAGATGATGCGAATTGCCGTTACAGTAATCACGGAAAATTATATCGAATACTTATGGTTAGTCAATATTTCATTTTTATAGTTTTTTTACTGGAAAATTTTTAGTAATCGCGCAAGGAGGCTGCGAATTGAGGAGGAGCTCTCGAACTCGCGCCATAGTTAATTTTCTGTATATCAGTTTATCAGGTTTGCGTTGGCTTGGAATTTCCGTAGTTAAATGATAATCAAAAAAACAAAATATAAATTAATCTGATTCGATAGAAAAAGAAATGAAATTCGATTGAGAAATTGTTTAGATTCGCTTTGAAAACTTGTTTCGATTCATAAATCTTCGAAATCGATTGGTTCATTCTTCATTCTCAATTTTGAAATCGTATTCGATTTAAATTTTGAAATAATTCGAAACAGATTAATGTATTATCGATTTCGATTGAAAAGAAAATTATTTTCGAACTCGATCGATTTTCATTTACCAGAAAAGGAAATGTCGAAATTGAAGCAAGTTATAAATTTTTCGTCAAAAAATGGCGAAAACAAATAATCGAAATAGTATTTCCGAAGAAATAAATTGAAAAAATCGCACATCCTGCTATACATATTTTTTGTTTCATTCCTGCTGTTGGTTGTTATTGTGTTTATTGCAATAAATAATTTTGTTTGTCTAATCGATTTTCTTTTTCTTCCATAATTGATTCAAATCGAATTCAATTCAAAACCGAATACGATTACATTTGAAAAATATACGACTACATTCAAAACGAATACGGCTGCATTCAAAACGAATACGGCTGCATTCGAAACGTATTCCAAAGATAATCGAATACGATAATTTCACAACCTAATACGAGAAATTTCGAACCTAATTAGGTCACGTTCGGAGCCGAAATTTGTCGTATTCGGTTTCAAATGTGTCGTATTCGATTCGAAATGAATTACCAGAGTTCTCGCAGCTCCCCGAGTTGCGGGAAACCCGCAAATCCTGTGAGCCCGACGTGCCCCGCATAACCTGCGGGCTCCTCGTCGTGCCTCGCATATCTTGCGGTCTCACCGTGCCCGCATAGCCTGCGGGCTCGCTGTGGCCAAGGATCCACACGGTAAGTCACATTCATCGCAATCCTTTTTCTCAATTCCTCGTTTTGCAGATCCGATAGGAGCCACATGTCGTTTCTCATTCGAGCTCTTCGGATGTGATATGTTGAAAGTGTCGGGGATTCTCGACTGGTGCGACTCGGTAAGCCTGTACTAACCCTACTGCAGTGTCGCGTCCAGGACGACGTTAAACCCACATTGCATGAGTAGACACATCACGTGAAGATGAGCAAGAAAGGGAAATGGCGAAAGGTCGATGCTGCTCGGGGCGTCGAGCAGATCGATGATAAGGATTTGAATGGTAACGAAGGACTAACAATCTATCAGAATAGTTCGAATCATTACAGGGATCATGGATCGAATGGATCAAATCGAAGAAGACACCTCGAAGAAGCGACGAGGAAGGGCACCAACGTCAGGTATTTCATCCGCGGATCGTGGTAATTTTTTTCTTTTTTTTATTTGTTATTTGTTTTTATTATTTTCTTGCACCAGTCGTACCACTTACGGCTTCCAACCTCTCTATCCCACCACTTGGGATTTCCCTCTCTTCCTCTCTGTACATTCGTACCACTTACGTCTGTACTTCCTCCCGGTCCTACCGTTTGGGACCATCTCTTCTTTTTTCGGGGAAAGCCGGCTTCCCCTTCTTTCTTCCAGTCGTACCACTTGCGACTGTCCCCTTCTCTCTATCAGTCGACTGATTCCCCCCTCTGCCGTACCACTTGCGGCTTCTTCTCTTTCCATCCCACCACTTGGGATTCCCCTTTCTTCTCTTCGTACCGTCTCTTCTTTTCTTTAGATCCTTCGGGATCGGGCAATGATCCAGTTCAGGCTTCTTCCTGCAACTGGTGAGCTTCCTCTTCACGTACCGAGCCTCTCCGTGGCAAAGGGGATCAACTGACGATGCTTCTAGAGCATCGACAGGCTAATCGGTACTCTTCTCACCGTACATCTCCGAATCCCATCGGCCCTTTTTAGGGCCACCAATTGATATCCAGTTATTGTTTAATAAAGAATTACAAACTTTACAAAAAGAAAATAATATTGAATTTTTGTGGATTTTCTTCTTGCTCTTATGAATTGCCAATGACAAATAAAAAAGCAGTCGCTAACTTCTATATACATACATAAGAAAAAGATCATTTTTTTTTAATAAACCGGTACAGGACGTTTGTTACGACGGTAATCGAATTGGCTCACTGAGTCTGACATGGCTTCGGCATTGCGTGAGGTAGATCTATCAAACAATTTTTTGGCACATACTGGCATATTTTAAAGATACTTACGAGTAATTCGAGTTCATCCAAGTTTGATGGCTTGGCTCATAGCGTCTACCCCTTGTTGGTTGGGGATCATAGCGTTCAACGTGATTTAATTCAATGTATCTACAATTTTGAGATTATTTAAATTTTCAATATTAAATCAATTACTTGCTAGCGTTTCCAATATGTGCATAATTTGAAGCATGTATTCCGAAAAACAGCAATAATCCTAGAAGAATTAACACCGAACCAACCTGAACTTTTAAGAATGACTATCGATAATAGGGACTCGTTTCTTACCCATCCGATGACGTACCAACTGAAAGCGGTTGATGATAATGCACAGAATTGTTGAGCATCACCGCCGCAAACGCGGAAGCTCTGAAATTGGACTTTTCCAAATTTTGTTAATTTAGTGGTTAATTACAGAGTTTGCAAATGAAGCCACCAGCGGCCAGAATACATGAAGATCAATACAGTCGGCTTCGGAATATGCGGGAAGATGCAAGCATAGTCTGTCGAAGAAGAAGTAGGCAACACAAAGCATTGATACAATTGATGTGATGAATAACCAAGCGATCACCTGAAATCCCGATGTGTGAGATGAATTGAATAACACCATTTTACCAGTAGAATGTCGAATATCATTGCGATGACACATGCGACTTTTCCGCCGCATCGCGCACTTGCGTCTTTATACATTGTTTCCCTTGTTGCTCCCGTCGCGGTGAATCCGATACATAAGAAGAACAATGCGAAAAACGACATGATTGTGGCTAGCACTATGAAAACCACTTGAACCTTTAAAATGAATTATTTTTCCATTTTTTTGGCAATCATTTTGTTTTTCATTACCTTGTCTAGCCATGGCCAATCGTCAATTCTTAATGTTCTTCGCGTTTGCTCTGCAGTTGCATTGAATGCCCACGACATCATAATAGCGAACAAGACGACACCGAGAATACATAATAACGAAGCTATTAGTGAAGCGTAGGGAAGACGATGGAAGCAGTCGTCGTCGTCGGCGCTCTTTAGATGAATGAGACCGTCGTCGACAACGACATGCTCGTCGCGACGAGTCGGCCTCTTCGCGTTGGGACGACCTATTTTGAAGTTTTGAATTTATGGCGTTCGGTGATAATTGAAGAAGAGCTCTGCAATTTATTAAAAATTTTTTAGAATGAAAAGATGAAAAATAATAACAAGAAAATATGGATAATTTTTTTAAACGTGCAACAAAATTTACATGCATTGAGAAAGTCGTAACATGAACAAAAGATGTATATGCACATATGCATAGCACGGCCAGCAAGCCACCCGTTTTCCGACTATTACGGTTTGTTTGTTTTCCGATCGAAAATTGAAGCACACGATGTTCGTAGAGCGCAGACGAAGAAGCGAAAGGTGAGTCATGGAGGCGAGACGTTTCGGTCATGTTACAAAGCAATCGGCTTTTGAGAAAATGCCGGAAATTTGAATAGAATAATTGGAGACAGCTTTTCCTGCAAACCTAAAGAAGAAAGAGTCGTGCAGGAATATTAGTTGTTGATGGAATTAATTCGACAGGTCCATATGGACATTTTTATGGAACTACTCATCCAATAAAAATGTTTTTAAAAAATTACACATTTTTTTGCAATGCAGGGTTGTAAAAAATGCAAATTAAATTATTTTTTTTTAATTACATTTTTTTGTAAAAAAAAAAACAATCCCATTTTTCTCTGTTTACACACGTACGCAATTTTGCACACATTTCATTTCACACCAGTCAACTATGTTATACATAAGAAATTTCTTATGAGAAGGGGTTTCCAAAATTTATTTTAAAAGAATTGGAAGAAAAATTAGGCTGTATGCAACCCAGAGCATCTTCCCATATTAATTTTTTTGCAAATATAAATTTTGAAAAATTCAAAAATTCGCGCTTAATTCCAATAATACGAAAATAATTTCAGGCCTAATTTCCACTTTTCTATTTATTTCATTCGAATTTTCATTTATTATGAGTATTATGCAAAATTTCATGAGACCTCAAATTTTCACGCGCCGTTAAATTCACAACATTTCATTCATGGATGAATTATTTGCAGGTTTGTCGGTTTTTTCAATAAAATTGTTCAATTTAATGTATTTTATCAGATTTGCCGCCGCTTGCTGATTGTGACGAAGACTGTCTACTCAAATTATCTTCTAAAAATAAAAGGAGCATTATTCTTCAAGTATTTAAATCATTTTTTTTTTTAAATAGAGCTCTAATGAGTCGATTTCATTGAAAAGAAAAATAAAAAAAAAACATTTGTCTTCCTTTTTTTTTAATTTTTTGCACAGCGAAATTAAACATTTTTGAGAACGCCCTTTTTTCCTCTGAATACGACATTTTCAGGCTACACCAGTCGATTTTTTGATTGAAATCCGGCCGGGCTACGCTCCAGAAATTGATGAGAATCCACGACTAACGTGAACTTTTGCGATTATCAATGAAACTGTGAAGATTTCAGACAGAAACGGCTCGAAGAGCGAAGTTGTATGACAGATGGGAGCCATTTGGAGCAGTCAGACAAATGGGTGCAGACCGATGAAGTTGAAGTCGAATCAAAGGGATGTTATGCCGAACTTCCACCAACATATCGACCTGAGGATTATGATGAAAGCGCTCTGGAAAGAATATTGAGACATATCAGCGCTTATATTCATAAACAGCAGGTTGGCCAATTCACCGAGCTCACTCTGAGCGTTTCATTTTCTCGCTAGCTCAAACAATGGGTCTCGGAAACGCCGATGCACAACGCGTCATTTTTTATCAAGCCCGTACATCATCAGAATGTTCAACAATCGATATACAACAATCAAAAGGTACCCGAATTGGCAATAAGAAAATTGCGCACTTTTCCAATTTTGCACTGATTTGAGCGTGTCGCGAGAAACCAGAGGCCGTTGAGCGATTGTCGCGTCTCCTTGTTCTTGATGCCCACGTAGAAGTTGTTGTTGACAATGTACGGATGTTGGGGCCCCGAATTTCGCGATTTGAACCATTTTCCATCGGCAATCTCGTCGTATTCAAATGTCCGACAAATCAATCCGTTGAATTGCTCTGCGCACATTTCATTCATAACATCCTGAATATTGAATATCCCATATACAGTGCTGGCCATAATTCTATATAAAACCTTCACTTTTTTTTCATGATTGGCCGATTGGTCTGAAATTTTCTACGGTATACCCAGAGCATTCTAGACTCAATGCCAAGGAGGTGCTTGTGACGCTGTCAAAGACTGTCAAAATCCCTACCAACACATCTCGCCGTTTTCGGATTTTTGTAATTGTGAAAATTCAGATGCGATTTTCAAACACCCCCTTGATCAGCTTCAAATAATTGTAAATCGAGTGCTACCTCATTTTGGACTTTTTCATATTTTTCACTTTCTTTTTGAAAATGAGAGAAGCGCATTGGCGAATTCGATGGGCATGGTGTCCCAAAAAATTCGGATCAATCGACCAATTTTGAAAAAAATGATGGCTGAAAATGCAGTAAAGAAAAGGAATTCTTACTTGATCATAAAGTCTTGTATTATTTTCTAATTTGTCGACGAGTGCTTCTAGAAATTGTAGTGTGCCATTTGTGGGAATCGCGAGCATTGGATTGTGCGATAGGGTGTCTGACGTTCCTCCATTATATCCTTTTATCGGAACAATGATGTCAAAGTCTTCGAAGCTTGATGTTCGGTTTAAAAATAATGGAAGAGGATCTTTGAACCATGTAGCATCGGTTTCAAAGAGCACATAGGGAATTTCAGCCTAAAACTTTCATAAATATACGAGACGGATGAGTTTGAACAATTTTTTTCGCTTCTAAAGCAAGAATATTTTTCCATACGAGACCCAGGGCGACAATTCAAATGATAATCGCACCCAATAATTATAGATACCTTGGTCAAAATGAACATGAGCTTGGCTCTAATTGTGAGCAGATTGATATACTTTTGTTTTCCCCACTCGTAGCCACCATCATAGTCACGAATATTCAACGAAATGCAAGCTATCTGAAATTGTTGGCTTTACGTCAATAATTCAGATCTTTTTTTGATCTACCGAATCATCCCATTGAGATTTAATCGATTCGCAGGCAAATTGGTCCATACTAACTATTAGGGTTCGAGAATGAACATCTGGAAATAGAGCGGTATTGCATATCCAATTCAACGTCATTCGCTCGAAAGCTTTGTTGATAAGTGTAAAATAGAGAAGCTGCCGATCAGTTTCGTTGAAATTTTGAAGGATGGTTTTAGCGGCTTCGAGGAAATGCTGAAAACCAGACGGTTGGCCAAAAAATAAATTGGGAGCGTTTAATGAGTTACCTTCTCATTGCTCTCTAAAATTTCCGGCAGCTCGGATTTTTTTGAAGACGATGCTGGAAACACTTCTTGAGGCTTTCGATGACTTTCTAAATGTAAATATAATATAACGAATTTTTTTTTGAAATCTAAATAATTTACGTTTTGGATTGAAATCCGTTAAGAGACCATATCCGATGGCTTCGATCACATTTCCGCGACGCGTTTGCACCTGACGGCCAGGTTTTAATAAAAGCGGACCATCGCTAAGCCGCTGAAACACAAAACTAATTCATGAAATGGTTGATTATTGGGCGATTGGAATACCTCATAGGATATTCGAGAATTGTCGACGTGGATTTTTTGAAAAAACGTGTATATGATATGAAATAGAATGTACAAAATGAGGATTGCGAGGAACCAATAGCGAATGTTTAGCCGTACCATCACATAATTGAGGCCGATTCTGATGGATCACGATTAGTTAGGGTAATTGAATTGAACGATATTGAGGATTTCTCGAGAGAGAGAGAAAGAAATAAATGGGATGCGGAAAACCGTCATCCAGCCAGCCGCCTCGTCCGCCGATATCGGGGTCGTGTACACACACACACACACACACGGTAGATCGCACGCGATGCGGAGACACAGCGTAAATATGCGCCAAAGTTTTTGGGCGACGTTTTAGAATTGTCGGTCGAATTTTTGCAGCAAGTCTTCATCGTCTTGCTTCAGTTTGATGGGTGTTTTGTCATCGAGTTGAGAACCCTCAAAAATTTATTGGTAATTTTAAACTTTGAGTTTTAGCACTAAAAAATGACATTTTTATAGAAGAGTGTGTCAAAAGTGATTAAATGCTTCAATTCGAAGGAGTCGATTCAACTATTCTCTGCGTTCAATTGGATCGTAGTATGATCTAGGATCCTAACACGAGTCTAACAACTTTTCCTTTAGGTGTATTCCTCGTCAAAGATTAATATTCTAGATATCGATGATCTTGAAAATTCCATTCTAATTAATGTCGAAAAATTGGTGTCCGTTTTCATTCATAACGCCGAACTCCATTTTGTTAATCGAGATGGTGTGATTTGTCGAATCGATGGTGATCACTGCACCAGGTTGGAATCCTCGATTAGCCTATCAATCCGACGCGTCATTTTGACAGACTTCTCCGGTGCAGCCCACTTCTTCTTCCGGTGTTGTCAGCAACTGTCATCGAGCAGCGCTTCATGCTGATCAGTCCCAAGTTTCTGGCAAGCTTCGCCATCGATTTTCCGCTCGACTATGAGACGTATGAGTTGAACGCGGTGAGCGCGAATCAAACAATTTCTCACGATCTTCTATTGTCAGATTTTGACGAATGGAAAAATCGCAAAATTCGGCGAGAATCGTTTGATCGTATTTGAGAGGAAATCCCAAATTTGCTGGATATGGGATGCGGCTAAACCAAGCAGCCCATCGCACCAACTAGTATTTGATGGTGATGAGAACACCGTCGACCTTGTATGTGACAATGACAATCTTTACACTCTAACAAACAACGGAATTATTTCGACATGGGTTCTACAAGAGAATGGGTAGTCTTTTGGAGATTTTCAACAATTTTCGATTCAAGCTGAATTTTTAGAAGAAAATACCGCGGAAATTTGTTCAATACTGGTTTACTGGATTGTCTCCAATTGCTGATGGCCTTTCCGAAGGTGCCTCGAACCTAGACCATCTCGTAATCCCCAATTTTTCTTTTAGAAATTTGTTGTTCAAACCGTCAACGCGATTCATTTTTTGGTGTTTGCTCCCGATGAGCAGGCGACATCCGGCTGATCATTTTTTTATTTCATTAAATGTTCTTCATTTTATTGTTTTTTTTTTGTCGATGAAATATGTGTCGCATGATCGAATGGGCTGATTGCCCGGAAGACGGAAAAAATGCGGCGAGCCGCTGCAAAAAGATTAATCGGATTTTGAGGTGTAACACAGGCGCTTCGGGCGGTCAACATTCTGGCGCCTCCTGGCACATATCGATTCATCACAAAAAATATTATTTGAAGTTTGTAGCTAACAAAAATTTCATTGATCAGGTTCTATTGTCGAAGTCTGGGGGAAAATTGGCTGAAAGTTTTTGGGAGAGGTCTCGATGCACGATGTGCGCCTTTAATCGGTGATCTCCACATTTATTTTTGAGCAAAGACTGCGGCCATTGGTTTTATTTTCCGCAGGCGATGGATGGCATTTCGTTAAATGCCTTTAATTTTTTCAATCTGCGGGCAATTTCCAGGCTTTTGTGACCCTAATTGAAATTCATTTCACGCCTATCGAGCAATTTTTGTTGCACGACGTCGAATTCTCAAAGATCAATTCGTCGTCGTCCTCCTTCACCTCTGCGGCTCTCTACCGGGAGGGCGGGAACCGCCCATCCACAATTCATCATGTCGGGGTCAGTGGCGACAGATGTGCCACATCAATTCCATTTCATTGGCGTCCTCAATTTGATTTCGAATTTTCGATTCTTACAGGTCGAATGCGAGGCTTCGTGTTTGCCGTCGTTTTGGCGTTGTGCGCCACCTTGGCGACTAGCGAGGAGATCAAAAATCTTCCCGGCGTCGACTTCGAGCTCAACTTCAAACACTATTCGGGATTCTTCCAGGTTTCCGACAACCACGTTCTCCATTATTGGTATCAAATAATCAATGCCTCATTGGAGAATGAACATTCTTGTTCAGGTTCGTCGAGTCTCAAGATGATCCATCGAACGATCCACTGATCTTCTGGTTCAACGGTGGCCCAGGATGCTCGTCATTGGACGGTCTTCTCAACGAAATGGGACCATACGTGGCGAATGACGACGGAAAGACGCTTCGCGAGAATGAGTATGCCTGGAACAAAATGGCCTCGGTTGTCTACATCGAGTCGCCGGCGGGTGTTGGATATTCATACGCTACCGATGGAAACATCACCACCAATGACGATTTGACCTCATTGGAGAATTACGAAGCCGTCAAGCAATTCTTCACTGTAAGAATTACAGCGAAACGTCTACTCTTTTCGATTTGCAGGAATTCCCACAATTCCGTCATCACGCCACCTACATAATGGGCGAGTCGTATGGTGGAGTCTACGTGCCAACGTTGACCGCTAGAATCGTTGATGGACAAAAGGACTTCCCAATCAATCTGAAGGTTTCCAATTCCAAATAAAGGTATCCTAATAGATTTTGATTATTCAGGGAATGGCTCTTGGAAATGGATATGTCCATGAGACATTGAACATCGACACGTCGGTTCGCTTTGCCTACGGACACGGATTGATCGACGAGAAGGTCTGGAAGACATTGGAGCGCGATTGCTGCAGCGGATGCATCGAGTCTTGCGATTTGACCGACGTCACCGGACAATGTGCCACAATCGTTGAGGACATCTTCCAGTTCTTGTGGTTCGGCGGACTCAATCCATACGATTTGTATCGCGATTGTGATCCGAATCCGGCGAGAAATTCGAAGAAGATGCGTCATATGCTTCGCGGCGTCGCACCAAAAATGGCCAACATCGACGCGATGTACAAGAACTTCACTCGCAACAGCCTCTACCGGTTCCTCAACGACAAGGACTCGTCGGTTGGCGCTGATGTGCCGTGCTTGAATGATACTGAAATGCTTGCTTACATGAACAACCCGAAGGTTCGCAAGGCGCTTCACATTCCATTCAACTTGGGCAAATGGGACATCTGCAGCGACAAGGTCACCACCACCTATCAAAAGCAGTACACCGACATGGGACCATTCATCCGCAAGATTGTCAAGAACCACGTCAAGGTTCTTCTCTACTACGGCGACACTGATATGGCTTGCAATTTCATGATGGGACAGCAATTCGCCGATCAACTTGGACTTCGCGTAAGTCACGCAATGCGATCTTATCAAACTCTTGATTTCAGAGAACCTTGAAAAAGACGCCATGGAAGTATGACCGTCAAATCGCCGGATTCAAGACGCTTTTCGATGGATTGACATTTTTGACGATCCGCGGCGCCGGACACATGGCCCCGCAATGGCGTGCCCCACAAATGTACTACGTCATTCAGCAATTCCTTCTCAATCATCCAATTTAAAAATTATGTATCGCCTTATTTTTTCTTTTTTATGGTTTTTTCAATGATAAAGTGTTCTTCTCTTTCTGTCGGGCCGACATCAATAAAGCAAAACCGATAAAAAGCGCGATCGGCCGACGTATCACTCTTTAGACAATTCGACGGGGGGCTCAAATTGATCGGCTGAGTTGTTGTAAACATTTCTCTAGTCGCTTATCACCCAATAACACACTATCTCTTTGCGATTTCTCTCGTACCCTCTGGATGATAACAAAATCGTTTCAGTTATCAAACGCCACTGATTTCTCATTCGCTCGTATTTTTGTTTGTTTTGATTCGAATTCGATCGCAATTTCGCCTAATTTTCAGCATGAAGCTTACATTGGCCACTATTGTGGTCCTCATTGGCTTCGCGCTCGCAATGCGTAAGCAAGGTGTCGCTGTCAAAGGCGTCCTCAAGTGCGGCAATGCGTTCGCCAATAACACTAAAGTCAGAATTGTCGATATTGACACTGGTAAATACACCGTATCAATATGATTTTCAAAAATGGGGCTTGTAGGACCGGATCCGGATGACACCCTTGATGAGAAGAGAACTGGCGAAGATGGAGCTTTCGCGTTGACTGGAAGCACCCATGAGTTGACCTCAATCGATCCTGTGCTTTACATTTGGCATGAGTGTCGAGACGAGCAGACGGTATTTTTTAATTTGTTAGTATTTTCTTAAAAAATAATAACGAAATTCTAGCCATGCTCACGTAAGATCAAATTCACCATTCCAAAGAAGTTCATCCATGGCGGCACCCCAACTGCAGAACAATGGATTGACATTGGAGTTATCAACTTGGAAGGCTCATTCGACAACGAGGGACGCGAATGCGTTAATTAAATGAAGTTTTACTACTTTTATTATGTTTTTCGAATTTAAATAAAGGATATTTCTCAGTGACAAACAAGCAATCAGAAAAAATGCGCTCAAATTTCAAACGAGCCGAATTTTGGTTTGCGGAGTTTTGAGAGAGTTGGATTAAAAAGGCTCTTCGTTTCATTTTCGTCGGGATCGAACGCCATCAGTTCTTCGAGATTAATGTTATCGTGGTAATCAGGCCTCAGTTTTTTTTGCAACTGAAAAAATCGATCAAGCTAAAATTTTTGCGGAAAATTTTATCTACATACTTCATCTCTTTTTCCCTGATACATTTTTTGAAGGCGATCAATCGATGGCGGCCAAGTTTTCGGCGAATAATTAAGTAGTCTCTCACAGGTCACAACCATAACAACCTTAAATTTTGATCTACTTTTTTCTTCTAACTTTCCATTCAAAATTTAATTACCTTCAATGGTCCGATGATTAAAGCTTCATATCTTCGCGAGTTTTTCGAGCCTGGGACAACCAACGCCTAAAACTTTAATGAAAAATAAATGATTTTATGAAACTACTACTGTGAAAATTCCATTCCGTACAAAATGAGGACCTGCAGAGTAAACCAAACTGTAATGATGTCTCGAAACGGAGACCAGAACCTCTGGTTTTGAAATCGAGCGGAATACCATAAAATTGTTTCTCTGCGAAATAAATTGAGACTTTTGATGTTATTAATGGGAAACCTCCTCAAAAAGAGATAAATCATCAAATCGAGACACCCGCGACGGCCAAAGAATTCTTCCAATATTCAAAACCTCATTTCGAACCGAAGATACTTCAACAATTGGATGGATCGAAGAAATTACCCATTTTGGATGATAGTTGTCAGGAATGTTTCTAAAATAGAATTCAACTACTACATATCATAAAATTGGCTGCTGATCACAATTGAAACTCGGCGCGAACTGTTAGTGTCACCAAACGAATTGGCGCGAACACCACCGACTCGTCTATGCAACGTTTTTGGGCGAGCAATCTACGATCTCGATGCGTGAGTCGAATAAGGCCAATGATATCCGTCCTTTAAAACAGTTTAATTAATTGACACTCGTTCAAAATGGAACCAGATGTATAAATGGCTATTCTCAGAAATTTCGCTGCGGGAATCCAAGTAGCCGCACAATCCATAAGTTTTGATCTCGATGCCGCGATTATAGCGAACTTTCAAATTAACTAAACCCGTTTTCGACATCGCGTAGTATATTGGTTTCACCTAAAATGTTGAGTTTTGAAAATGATGATATTTATTTGAAAAAACTGGTTACCCTAACATTCATAAAATTGTCTCGTGTGTAACGAATCGCATTCGAATTTCTGATCTCATCGGTTACGTCGTCGGCTTTGACCGTCAACCTCTCAACGCCAAATTGGTAGCTATAAACAGTTATCTGAAACAGACAAAATCCAAAAGAATACGATTCAAATATTACTGTATTATTTTCCTCATCATCTCTCGAAATATCAATCGGCATTGCAATTACCCAATTTGGTTGATCGACGAAATCATTATTTTCATAAATATCATCCTCTATTTTAATTTTGCTGAAATCAATTTACTTGTTTAAATTGAATGATGAAAGTTCTACTCTAATTCATCATATATCTCCATATTATCAGATTGTCTTCGAATTCTCGTATCTCTCAGGCTCGAGTTTCCATTAATTTCAGGAGGGCTAAAAGCAAATATTTTAATTTGACTAAAGTTATGATCTAAACTATGGTGGTGGCGTCGTGAGGTCTTGCGTATACACAGTTTCCGTGGTTGAATTCTTGGCGAGCGAATAATACTTTTCATTTTCTATCATTTTTCGAGTTCGTTCCACGCGCTCGCTCGGTGACTATCACCCGGAAATTTATGATATATTGTAGAAATAGAACGTATTTACCATATTTCTATAAATCGTTGGCGGTGGACTGTCGAACGTCGTTTCAAATTGTGTACTGCTTATCCAATTAGTAACATGATCGTTTTTATCTAATTCCTTATTAGAGTACTCCTGGAACGTTTTTTTTAATTACGGTGAATCAGTTTTTTCTAACGTTTCTATTAAACCAACTATGTTTGTTAGGAATTGGGCTCTGTCCCTTCTCGTCTTGCATCTAAAATGCATATATAATCCTTTCAAAAATTATTTCAAATTTTAAAAAAAATTTAATAACTAAAAATATGATGAAATATTCTATCTTTATATAAAAATCATTATAAATACGCAAAAATTAATTTATTTAATACCGTACTCGTTAAGTATGTTTAGGACATTATTATTATTTTGTGCGTACCTTTAAATTACGGTATATTTTATTTCTTATTTATTTAATTTTTTAAATTTTCCATTTTTGTGCCGATAATGAGAGAGAAACGCTAGTGCGAAATTTCGCAAACTCGCGGAGAGACAGCCGACAATGAAAGTAAATTTCCGTCTCGCACCAGCCAGCATTTCCATGGCTTTTGCTTTATTCGACATTGAACACTTGTTGTTTTCCTCTTGTTTTTTGTTGAGATAGAACTTTCATTTCATTTTTTCAGAAATATGGAAGTAGATGATCCTTGTTCGTCGTCTGATTCAGAAAATGGTGAGAATGTGTTAAGAAAACATAGTGTTTTCATCATCATTTTTCCAGATGAAAGTGCCATGTCGATTTTAAATTATGACAAGATACGCTCAGATTTAAATCATGTACAAAATGACATAAAATATTGGAAACAAATATCCGACGAGTTGCGACGGAATAATTACCCCCTCGCCGCCGGAATTTCGAATACAAAAGTCTTCCCAAAAGATTTAAGGTGGAATTTGACCAAAAAATCGATAAATTGTTATTATTCTTTTAGAAAAAAAGCGCAACGGCTCGATAATCTTCTGAACAGGTTGATTAACACGAATTCAAGATATGATCTACACTTTCATGACAAACTACGGATATTGATTGCACAAGGAGATGACTATAAAGAGTTTTTAAAGAGAAGTTGAAAACACAATGGAGAAATGCCGAAAAATGTATGAATTTCAGTGAAAAGTTTGGACTTTTCAAAGAAATGCAACGAGATCTGGGAGAATGATACAGTGGCTTATCGGTGTAATACATGTGCTTTAACTCCTTGTATGTCCCTATGCGAAAGTTGTTTCAAGTCCAACGGCCACGCGGGTCATGATTATACGAGATTCTTTTCGAAAGAAGGAGGCGCGTGTGATTGTGGCAACGAGGATGTGATTCGACCACAAGGGTAATTAATTATTTAATTAGTCAAAGAATTCTCGACAATTAATTTTTTACTAGATTTTGCAAATTCCATGGTCCTCACATTGTGAAACCCGAAACAAACTTCCTTGAAGTTTCATTGCCGGAATTTATAATTGTCAAGCTCATCGTTCGAATATTCCTTGAATGGAGAGGATGGGTTGGTAGAAAATTACAAAATTTGGGATATATTAGCCTAGAGGAGGTATTCGCCTGTTAGATATTGTATTGCTTGCTTCAACTATATATGTTTTGTTCGAAAACTCACAGAATTTCATTAATTAGCCCGACGTTTTTGGTTAATAGTGCATGAAGAGAAAACTGTGATGGTACACAAAAACTAGATGTTCAAGCCGCAGAACTGTCTAATCGATTTTTTTGTCAGTTCAACAGAATGGTTCAAAATCGGACGCTTAGTGATGGCACATTCGACCCACAATTCTCACTAGGCCATTTCTGCACAAGAGAATATGAAAAAGTTATCGATCTGGTTCGTATTCTACAGGTTCGTCTTTTTTCTTCAATCCTTCAAAAAAATTGATTTTCTAGGAAATGGCTAACTATGGTGGTCCAATGCGTGAAGCCATTGCAAGAATTCTTTTAGATGCCGATCTTTATCAAGCCTTAACCGAAAAAACTGGAGATCACGTTGTTCCGAACTCGCCGGTTGAAGTGAACCTAGATTGGAGAACGCGGGAATTGTTTGTAAAAGATCGAACAGTACGAATTTGTTTAATAAAATTCAATAAAAAAATCTTTATTATTATTCAGTCCCTCGATCTCGGCGATGATCTGGAAATGTTTCCACTTCTGCAAAATGATAGAGGCCTTGAGTAAGTGTTCGTTGAAATTGCTTGAAAAAAACTACATTTTCATTGGAATGCGAAAATAAATAAAATGTCGAATTTCTAGGTGCAAAACGCTTCTCGATGAGCTCACCTTCTGGATAATTCGCCAGAACTTCCCACAGCCGCTCATCAATTTCGCGTTGAGCCTTCTGTCGGAAGTCGAATACCGCGACGCGTTCGCTCTGAAATTCTTCACGTGGTACCCGCTGATATGCTCGGTGATTCGCGAGTTATGCAATTATCAAAAAACGCATGGAAGAGATAAGGATTACATCCAAGGGACTTGTAGTCGAGTCGTTCATGTCTCAGTCCAGATGCTCTCATCGAGCACGCTTTGTCTTCAATTAAATGAAAAATGCGATCTAGTCAGAACTGTGTATAATGTGATTCGATCATTGCTATGCGAGAAGATGAAGAATTCATTTCTTACCCTAGGTATTATCTAAACAGAACTAAATTTTCAGAAAAATTCAAATATTCAGACCAAAGTAAATATTTCCATCTTCATCACGATGGCGATCCACCCCAATATTATAATGATTTGAAAATTATTGATATCAACGAGAGCACGACTATTCAATTTCATGGATATTGGTTTGTGATGGGAGACATGCAGAATTTACTATCGCATCCATCAATAGCGGTGAGGGCTATTTTGGATAAAAAGACTTTTGAAGATTCTTATGTCAAACTACTATTAAGTATGCAGGGTATGATTTTAAATTAAAGATTTGCTATAAGGTTTTTGACATATCGTAGGCATGCATCAGGTTTGGAGGATTGTTCTTGGAGAGCATGTTCCGCACGATACATCGGATCCCGTTCAGAAGTCTCTAGTAAATATTCGCCTTCAAATGGAAATTCTGTGGGTTTCAGAGCTTACACGTTGGAATTTGAGACACTTTCAACGACACTCTTCAATATGATATCGGGAATTCAATTGGAAAATAATGAAGACGCCGCGATTCGTTTCTTCGAGACCATTTTTGATGCAATTGAGGTATGAAAATGAAATTCGATCGAGCAAGCGAGCCATGATTTCAGCGTTGGCTATTTTGTCTGGTCACCGGCGCCCACGAAGTCGACTACTCGAAGTTGGATTCGCGGAAAATCATTGCTTGCCCGACATACGTCGTTTCGTTCCATTTCCCGCTTCATCGACACCTTTCGACTTGCCTATCGCACTTGCATGATATGCCAAGGCTTCGCGAGAAACTCGCATCGACAATCTTGCGAAACGAGAGAATCATGCGATTGTTGATCCTTCATCCGTTGAGAATACAGGCGGCGCGAAGCGAGATCTCGTCGTCAATGTGGACGCGAAATGGCTCCGAAGTGCAGATGATGTCGATGCTCTATTCGCAGTTCAACGTGAACACCTCGTTCCAGACGCCGGATATCGATTTAATCAGGTTTCTATTTTTTGTCACAAAAATGATGGCTCACGCATTTTTTTCTCTTTCGACGTTCAGATTCTGTTCGGCATATTGCAATAAGCAATGGATTATCGAATGCTTCATGAAGAATTTCTATTTGGACGAGAAAATGGTGTTCCGAACAATTGCGAATCTTGAAAGCGAAACGTTGGCGCGATTTTTGGGCGGGGTTGATGAGGAAGTTTTGATAAAATTGGCTTCATCATTGTGAGCCTTCGAAATTTCAGTTAATCGATTATCCAAAGCGGGACGAAGTTGACGAGGACGTGCAGAAGCTTATCGATATTCTAGAAAGCGAGCCAGAAAAAATTGAGTTCGCAATGGGATTCTCGAAAGCGTCTGAAAACACGCCCTATTCGGAAGAGGAACTCGCCGAAATCATTGAGTATGTCAACGATTTCCATTTTTATTTTTCAAGTTATGTTTCAGAATCGCCAAATCAGATAATTGGATTTGCGGCAAAAAAGTTGGCCTGTTTCAGGCGCCACTCAATCTCACCCGAGATCAGCGCCGCGAGTTGATTTTAAGAAATCGCTATGAATTCGGATCGCGTCCATCGGCCGAGGTGCGCCAAGTTCTTGATAGCTCATATGTGCATCAAGTGCCGTCGAATGAGCCGGTTCTGTTGAGAAACGACTGGATGGACTATGTGCTGTTCGGATTCCTGAAATTAGTCGCCGAAATCGTTGTGATTCGCGTAAACTGTGGATTGTCGATGAGAGATTATTATCGCGCGGAAATCATTAATGCATTGACGGCCGAGCGAAAAACTCACTCGAGATTGAGGAATCACATCAGTGTGAAGGGATCGAAAAATGAAGAACAGGTCGATGAAGTCTACGATGATTTATTGACGGAGGCAATTTTTTTGTTAGGTCTTTCTTAGGGTAACCGAAATATTCCAGGTTGCCGATTTTATTGAAGCCGACCAAGGTGACACTTCAAATGACATGAATCAGGGAATGTATGAGCTGAAGGACGAGATCTGGGATCGCGAGTTCTGTCCGATTTATCAATTCATGCGAGCCAATACTATGCGGAATTCGACGATGGTTTTCGCGAAAGTCGCGAAACGCGATCAGAAGGAAGTGGCGAAGCATAGGGTTTATGATGGAATTCCAAAGGATCTCGACTTCTGGATACCATTCAGGCTTATTAGCTTTGACAAAGTATTTCGATTATTTATGTTTTATTAGATACTCTTGTATTATTTAGAATTTACGGCACGAAGGAATTTCGGAGATTTTCAAGCTTCTCGTCACCCCCGAATTTATCAATATTGCGGTTATGACAGTGGCTTTTGCGCATTCGACGGATGAAGTGATTCATTTTACCACATTTCAAATGGCGATTTATTTGCTGACTTTGGGTGTCAAGTATGTCTTTTAACATATTTTGAGCAATATTTAGTGCATATTTATTTTTTTTATAGATATATTGGCACATTAGAAGAAGACGATGTTAAGCGAGAGCTCGTCAAGATTTATCATACTCCATTCAAACTTCGAACAAAGTAATACATCCGAGTGATTTCAAATCGCACTCAAATAGAAAAATTTAAGCAATAAAATTGGGGAGCCTGTTGTACACACAATTTGCTCGTATATGGTTCAAATATTCGAGGGATATTCAAGGGGCTCGGAATCGTATACGATATTGTTGAGGAAGATTCTGAATGGCGAGTTTGATCTTGAGCGACTCTATGGTGGTTGTTCAATTTATTTTGCGCGGTTTTTGACGATTCTAGCAAAAATGTTGGTTTTTCAAAGTTTTGATTTGAGTTTTATGTAAAATTATTGATTTAAGATCACCGGCGTGCCGGAAGCTTCTTGAATTCAAACTGGATATTGAGGAGCGATTATTGAAGAAGATTGAGGAAGAGAATGGTGCTAATCATCAACAGGAGATTAAGAATGCAGCAAAGGCGGAGAGAAAGAAACGGTATCAATTTTGGAAGAAATTAACTATTTTAAAATTGGGTTGTTTTTTTTTAATTAGGTTGGAGGCGATCATGATGCAAAATAAGATAAAGAGCCAAAAAACTATGGAGAAATTGATAGCCAAAGAAGGAATTTCGCAGGATGAGCTAGATAAGATGGACACGAGTCAACCGGATGTGAAACTCTATGATTGCCCGATATGTGGCGACGCTGAAATGCCGAACACCCTTCAGAAGCCGTTTGGAATGCTCGCCTATGTAAAAAAAAAAGCTTGCGTTGATTTCTAATGAAATTGTGGTGATTTTCTTCAGGTCACACCAAATTTTATAGCGCATGAGCAAATTGACGGCAATTGTGAGAGGATTGACAACATTCTGGACGTTGATCGACATGATCGAGATTCGGCGCGAATCTCGTGGCAATTGACGACACGCCGGCATTTTTACGAACGCAAGCGAAATTTGTACTCTCCGGAAACGGACAGATGTGCTTCTTATCGGAATCCGATGGACAACTATCTTTATGATCCATATTCGGGAATTGAGATCAGAACTTGTGGGCATTGCGCGCATATTGACTGTTTTACGGCATATTGGGCGTCTTATGTAATAGTTTGGTCAATAAGTGATTAATGATTGAATTGCCTTCAGATAGATCGTTATGTTCTAATGGAAGTTGGATGCTTCCTTTGTCGTTATTCGATCAACACGATAATTCCAATGGGTCTTGATATAAGCTATGAAACGCGATCGCGAGGCGCGTGGGCATCGCCGGAATCGATTTTCAGCACTTTGAAAGGATGTGTGGATCATGCGATGAATGTCGCCGCTGAGCACGCGAACGATAAGGCGTACCATCAGCACTACTCGAATTTGAGTGGCAACAGCGCTCTGACCGAATTGCTCGAGGCTAGGCAGCGAACGAAGAACGTCCTTGAGAAGCGGGCGCTACATCCGAAAGAAGAATGCGGAACGTCGCTGGTTGCGATGACGACGTTTGTTGAAATTCTAGGGCTTTTGTGTCATTTTTGGAATTCAGCGCTCACATTGAAAGAAATTGCGTTTTCGAGAAGTTTGACTTTCCGGAATCTCGCAAAAATACCAAATTCTTGATTGCTGGTAGGTCTTGACGATTTATGAAAGGACACAATGACTTCAAATGTTTTGTTTTTTCAGAACATTTACTCTATGCTGCGTGCGCAATTTACACGAATGACGAGAATGAGACGGCCGTTAATGTTTTTCGTGATTTGATTCTTGACTCACCGATATACACGACGGACAATGTCACAGAAGCTCTTGCTCATTTGGAATTGCCGAGATATCAGGAATTTCATGGATTGAGTCGTGAAGAGGTCGATGTTTTGATGCCGGTAAGTATTGGAAAAAGTTTTTGATGGTGCTCAATTTTGTGAAAAAAAAAATTAGTTTCCGATTTTTTTTCAAAGTAAGTCTATAATTTTTGTTGCAGTCGGCCAACAAAAGACGCCGGGTGCAAAGCGAGAGCTGCTCAACCAATGTGACTCCGCCGTCTTCTGCGCCACTTTTGATGTTTGATCCGAAGCCGATGCTCACTCGACTAGTTTCGTATATTGTAAACAATGGAACGATGACAAAAGAGGATAAAATGGGTAATTTTTGAAAGCTATCCATAATTAAATTGCTTTAATATGATTTCAGCTATTGCTTTGATCCTTTTGAAGCATGTTGTCAGTTGGGTATCGGTCTCTTCCATTCTTCGACTTCTTTTCAAAGTTGGACACAAGAAATTGGCCCAAATTCGAAAAGGGGCCTATCAAATTGAAGGAATGATTGATGTGATGAAGCAAATGCCGTATGAGGTTATCAGATGTCTTGGGAAGGGCAAGGAGTTCTTCAAGGCGTTTATCGAGAATTTGCGGGGAAACGATGAGAATCTTGAAGTTCAATTTATTCAGAATATGTCGATTATTGGAATTGCCTTCAGATTTCACCGACGCCAATTAGCGATGAAATTCTTGTGAAGAATGTCGATGAAAGTGTCGGCGATTTTTTGCGATTTGCCGTTGAACTCTATCGACACGTCAATCTCATCAGAATTGATGTTCACGAAAAAGTCGTTCACGATAAAAACGCGAAATTGCTCACGCTTTTGGGATATATTGGAATTGGTAAGATGTTTTCAAGCTAATTTTTCCATGGTTGGATGAAGCATTCGCAAGCCATGGAAATCCTACAAAAATCAATAACCCAGCTTAATTTGTAAACTTGTAAAGCATTTTGTAAACTTCGAATATCGTTTGCGTGCTTACTACTCAGATAATTCAGAAGAAAAATGGCTGACAACGTCGCACGCAAAAATCGCGAAATGGATTGATCGATATGAGGATGTTTGGAACTTTGTCGCTTCATATCAGGTGCAATTTGTATTTTTTTTTCAAATTTCATCTTGTTACCTTTAAGCCACTCCTCTATGAGCCTGTTGTTTGGCAACCGCGGCGAATTTTGAAACTGCCGTCGAATTATGACGATTTGTTCAATCGATATTTCCATCGCGCTTGCTCGACGTGCTCAAAAATCCCGAACAATCCTCTCGTTTGCCTATTATGCGGCAAACTTGTATGTATTGATGAATGCTGCAATTTGCAGTCGATGACAACCGATCACCCTTCATCGTATGTTATTGAAGCTGAAACGGTAAATTGAGTTTGTTTGTGGCAAAAAAAGTTTCAAATTCGATTTTCAGCACGCTGAAGATTGCTCATCGTATACGGGTCTATTTTTGTCGCTCAACTCGTCAGTTTGCATTGTGTCCGTCGGACGTCGCGCCGGTATTTGGGGATCCGTGTACCTCGACGCTCATGGTGAGGAGGACCGAAATCTCAAGCGAGGTACTCTCAAAGATTTCAACAGAATTCGATAATCAAATTCAAGGGAAACCTCTTCGACTATCGGAACGACGTCTGGCTTGTCTGGAGCGTGACTGGATCGAGCTCGAATTCCGGCCGGTGCGCACATGGGCACCGCTGCAGTCGGGTCCGTTGGCGAATCTCATTCGTGATTCTCACCTACATTAAGCTGGTCTTGAAAATTGCGCGTGTTGATTATGTATTATCATCGTGTACATTCACTTTTTGTTCAATAGATTATTATGAGATGAAAATAATGGTTAAGCGAGTACGGAATCGACGCCGAATTATACGGAGATTGACAAACACGACAGAAATGAAGGAAAAAAATTAAATTGTATCATTAAATTGATGAAAGTGCCAATGGAAAATAACGAAAATTTCATACGATTATTTTCTTCCGAAGAACCCTCTTCCAAATCCACCGTGCCCAAATCCACCATGTCCAAACCCGCCTGGACCGAAACCACCACGTCCACCATATCCACGTCCACCATATCCGCGTCCACCATATCCACGGCCACCGTATCTACCACCGCGTCCTGATTTAAAGAGAATATGCATGAATTGAGACAACGATGAACTCACCCCATTGAGCAGTGGCGCCGTTGAAAAGAATTGCCAAGATGGCGACAAGAAGAATGTGATACAAATTCATAATATGTGAAGACTGCGGGTTGTGAGTAGATGAGAATTTCGATTCTTTTATGCGGAGGCGGTCACAAGTCAAACCCCTATCTGTTATCTTCGATTCGCCGAATTAATTGTTGAAACAGATCTTTATTTCGGGTTTCCGCCTTGCCGCGACATATTTTTTGAAAGCATGGGTGGGCCGTGTCGGAAAATCAGCGGTTTGATAGAGTTCAAAAGTTCATGTTCATTAGTGAAATTATAAGTGGTATCACTTCAACGCATTATCAATTGAGTCCCAGTCTTGAGAATTGTTACGCTCTTTTGATGATGCTTCTCTGAAAACGCGAAAAGTTATTTCATTGATCACGTCGACAACTGGTTTTTTGTTAAAGGTAATATTGTCGAAGTCTGATCGGAAATGAGAAACTAAATTTCGCCAAATTAGGGTAGATCTAAGAATTTGTTTATGTGCTCAAATATTTCACAAAATCTCGAAAAAAAACTATATTTTGATAATATGAAATTCTGAAGCTCGTGCTGCAAGCATAAAATATAGAAAAATTCAGCAAAAAATTATTGAACAAAGAATTCAACAAATTTCGAATTTATCTTTCAAAATCTATTCCCATTTCGGGGTTTTTCGAATTTGGAAGAATTGAATTCAAGAAATCCAGGAAGAACAGATTAATCAGAAAATACTGAATCCTGATAACAATTTAAAAAACAGAATTGCTAGATTTGTTAAATTGCAGCCAGGAGTTTATCCAAGCCCCGCCCCTACTATTTTTCTTATGAGACAAGAGCGCTCTACCGCAACACAGCGTCGATCGGGAAAGTGCGTTCACGCGTGGTTTAGGTATGTTTAGGTATTGACGAACCTGCTGCCGCCGCCGATTGACGGAACGCCGAGGTGAATCAACTCACCACCACACCACTAGGTATTCCCCCCACGACTATTAAGCATTAGCCATACTAAGGCCCCTCTTCTACTTAATTCGCCGTAGTCGGCTATATTAGGGCCGTAGTCGGCCATTCCCCAAACGCCAAGGCTTCCTGATCCCCCGTAGTGCCGAGGCGTTGGCTGGATGGCGGCTTATCCGCTGTATCCTAAATTCGGGTGATTGGCCTGGCAAGCCCTTCAGCCCTGATTCCGTAGCCGGGAATCGAACCCTACCCAAACGCCCCCGTTTCAAGTACTCTCGAGTGCTTGGAAACTGCTACGGGGCGTTATGGATGGTTATGCTTTAGAAATTTGCTTCACCGGGTGTCCTCCATACTAGTCAGGATGGCATCTGGCCCAGACCTATATTGACGTGGATTGGCCAGCTATGTCAATATGTCCAGCCTTTCGGGTGCACATGGACCGTGCTTCTTGGCATAGTAGCTTGCTACTTTGTAGTGGCTTGCTACTACTTTGTAGTAAGCTTCTATGCTAAGAGCACAAAAACCACATTACCATATCACCAGTAGACCCGGGGCCCAGCCAGACGTGGCTTGCCCAACCACTTCTACTTCTATTATCCTCGGATGATAGTTGTGGGATGTCCTTGGGTGATCCCCATGGTGGGATCGGCGATGACCCACATCAGGTTTCGGCCTGATGCTGGTGAGCCTCTCCTTCAAGTGTCGAGCCTCTACGTGGCGAAGGAGATCAACTGACTCGGTTCTCTTTCACGGGGATCGAGTCAGGCTAATCGACACACATTGACTTCTTTTCGATCTAGCAAGTCGCAAGAAGTATTCAGATAGAAACTCAATGCTGCGAAATCCAACTTTCCTCTTTAGGGCCATCGGCTAATTGCATAGTTCATTTCATTTTTTTAAAACTAGTCTTTTAAATTAAATAGCAGATTAACAAATGCAATGTGAATTTGATAAAAATTTCGTTTGGTCTTTTGATGCCGAATTTTTCAAATAGAAGTTTAAAAAAATACCTCAGCAAGCTGCGAATTACGGGGTAGTCGGGGGTGTCATAGTATGCGATACTATCTATGTACATTATTATATGCAAAAGCTCTTTTGGACAACCCGATAGAAACTCGTTAAGACCTGAAAATAAATATTAGCGTATTGCTAATGAAGTTTGCCTACCTGCAGTTCTTGCTTTCTTCTTGCACATGTAGATAGCGGCGTTATCTTCCATAGTAAACCACGGTAATGTGCCAACAATCATTTCAACAACCACGTAAAACCACGACTCCAAATCGTCACGGCGGCAGGATTCGCGATCTTCATGAACACCGACACTGGCGAATCTAAATGTAAGTCAACAATTTTATTGAAAATAATATTAACCGAAGTGTGCCGCGAAACTGTGTATGCCATCGGGGATGTCGAAGGTTTCCGGATGAATCCAAAAATTTTCGGCACATTCCGAAGTCGATTAGAACGATTTGTCGGGATTGAAGAGCCGCACAAAAATTTGTCGGCTTTATGTCTCGATGGAGATATCTTAAATGCCATTTTCAGATATTCAATATCTTATTTTTAATTTAAAAAAAGGTTACCCAACACCATGCAATAGCTGAATGGCGCTAAGACATTCCTCGCTAATCGACAGAGCACATGAAATTGGAAATTTTCGATTTGGTAGTGATTGACGAATATCCTACAATTTGTTATTCGTCGAAGTAAGTAGAATTAGTAAAAATTACGAAATTCGTGGCTATTTTTAGAGGAAAATTAGTATTTTTGAATTGTCAAATAGAAAATTAAATTCTCTAATTTTGTTTTCAAATTTTTGAATTTGAATACATCTCGGCCACGGCCACTTCGGTTGTGCCAAAAATTTAAAAGTGCTTCCACTAACCGTTAAAGTTTTATTCAACAAGCTGAAAACCATCAAATTAATGGATTTTGATTTACAAGAGGCCACTAAAAACAATTTGCAAAAATATGGAGAATTGAGCTTCTGAAGTTCTCTAAAAAAAAACATTTGCTGATTCCAGTGGTGCACAAATTTAGAAATTCACCGCAAAACCACAATTTCCATTTTAAGATTTCTCGTTTTTGCATTTCTGTCCTCGATTTTCAACGCGAACGCGTCACCGTGCGAATTTCGCGCCTGTCATGGTTTGTAAATCAAATTTAAACATGTTCGTAAACCGGTTTGGTTTTTGGTTTACTTCGTACACGGCTCCATAAGATCCTTTGGCAATGAATCGAACGACGCGAAATTCGCCGAGTTCGGTGTCCGGTTTCAAATCGATTGTCGATGACGCATTAATAGCTGAAAATTTTTTACAATGGTGACAAATTTGAAAGTTGCTAACATTCCTCACGTTTTCCAGCGTTTACCTCCATTATCGCAAAATTTTATTTTTATTACACTAAATAATTGAAAAATCGAAATGATGTTTGGTCGAATCACGTTTACAAATTATCTATGTTTCATTACAAGTCGCGCAGAATTGTTCCTTCCTTCATTTTTGGATTGTAGAAAATGTTAGGCCTCAAATAATGGTCCAGTTTGAAAAACGGGCTAGGGTCAGAACATTCAAAATTTATAATCCCTATAGCCAATTCTGGTTTGTTCTATTAAAACTTTAAAACAAATTCATTTGAAAAATATCTATAAATATAACAAAAATGATGTATTATTAAGGTCAGAGGAAAATATAAATGTTACGGTTTTTGCAATCCATTTCAAAATACATAAAAGATGACGGAATATCAAAGGCGCATGCAATAATTTGTTCTCTTTGCACCAACCACGTTTGATTCTTTATTTGGCAAATTCGTCTCAATCTGCCAAAAGTTCAATAAAGGAAAGACCAAAAAAAAATTGGGACTTTCAGCATTTTTTTCTGAAAATATTATAATGACATCATATACGTGAAAGCCACGTGATTTTCAAGTATTTATAAGCGTATAGATAGTATAATATCACAATTGGAAACAATTTAGCCGCCCACGCTCTGAAATATTTCCAAATGTCACACGACCGAGCCCAATAACCGCCGTGCTGAAACCAGTTTCTTCGAAATACTCGTTTTTCAAAATTATTTCGAAATTTGAAGCATTGCAGTATCTTGCCGGCTTTTTGCGAGTTTTTTAAAATTTCCACCCCAAACCGGAATTTGAGTTCCTCGAAAATGTTGACCCTTGAAACTCTTATCGTCCCCCGACGATTGCTAATTTTCTGAATAAATAACACGTTGTTTCACTATTTTTTTTCTAGAAAATAACTCATTCTACAAACAAATTTCTTTTTTTCTTCATTCCTTTGTAGACAACTCCCACTTGCCAACATTTGGGTCTCCTAACATAAGCTCCGCCCACTCGTCCCTTGTCTCCGCCCACTAGGCTATAATAGCATCGTCATTTGGTCTGAATCTCTGCAAAAATGGCTTCAATGTTCTCAATCAAGCATTTCTTGCTCATTCTCATCCTAATCGCCTTCAATTTGCCGGAACGCGTCGTGGCGAGACCTCAAGCAAGACGGTGCGCCGATCGAATGTATGAAGCCGCACAAGCGCTTTGCCCGATTGCATTGAGAAGTATAAGTGAGTGTTTTTTTTATTTATTCTAGAATAATTTGGTCCCAATATTTTGCTAAATGTTGAGTTTTTTGTCGAACATCACAAATCCATCAAATTAACAACGTTTGACAAGTCGAAATGGTACGTAGGGGCACGAAAAAAGGGCTTGTTTACGGTTAAAATGTGAAGCATCGACCTTGAATTCGAACTAAGATCCGCGCGTGTCCCCGAAACATACTAATCCAAATATGAGAAAATGTGGACCAAATTTTTTTGTTGCCTTCGATGGTAAACACTTTGAATGTTGGTGAGATGCGAGGAGTGGTTGGGGAAGAGGAGGATAACCCGAAAACTAAAAAACAACTCGCGAACTTGATCGTCAAGAATTGAATGATAGATTGACCCAAAATGTTTAGAGGGAGAATCCGTTTCAATCCATTTCAGGGGGATTCGATTTCGATGTGTGACGCGCCAGAGGTTGTCTAATTGACTTTTGAAAAATGTCTGAAAATCGAATTGAAGCTCCCAAATTACGAACAATGACATTTTGGTTCCACTAATTGCGAAGAATCCAATAGCCAATCATCACATGCTGATGAAAAGCCGTAAACAAAATCTCAAACGAGATATTCACGTGTGGTGTCTCTAATGTGATGCGATCCCGAGTGGCCCGATCAGGAACAGGTCAAGAAACACTTGAAAGTTGCTCTTGAGTGGATGGCGTCATAGGTCAATAGAGCATGCGGGCGGGGGGCACATGTGTTCAAAAAAAGATTTTTTTGAAAACTGGTAACGAAATTGACTATTAGTTGAGCTTGTTTGAAAAATGACTCATCAATTCTTTTTTCAGCTGGCGAAGCATCCAAAATTTGCTGCGACCGATTATGCACATTGGCCGAAATCAAGAATTTATTCTGTCCGGATAGTAATGATGTGGGATATCGGAAATAATTCAATTTCATCCAATTTTATTTATTTTCATATATATTATACATAATCGTAAAGTTGATCAGCTTGTATATAATGTACATTTATGCGCTCAATTGAGATATAATAATATTAATAATACGCATGTATTCTGCACCGGTCTCATATCATTTTCATAAATTCTTATTTTTTCGATTGGTTTTTTTTATTTGTCGCCGAGACTGCGGAAAATTGAATAAACGCCAAAAAAGGTCTTAGTCCGCGATGTGCGTCTTTAACCTTTCCTTATACATATACCCGTAAATCTACACTTTTAGTTTTGCGCCAAGACCACGGACATTGTTTTTTGGCATTTAGCCATTTTTTTTCTGCAGTCGGGCGACGTCGACAAAACTTTTGAAAAACTATTTCAAAATATACATTTATATATTTTGGACCCATCGAATTTTTGATATATTCATTCGTGCAATAAACAGAATCGTAAAAAATTTTCCATTTTTGAATAAATACATTTCATGAATAGGACCATAAATTTCAATTTATGCCGTGAGGAGGGGCTAATTTTATTTTGCGACGGTTTTAACTCCATCCAATGGCTACATTGTAGCCAAGAGATCAGTCATCATTTCTCGCGATAACAAAGAATGTTTTCCGTCGCTTAACTCACTTTTACATTTATTTGTATTTTAAGAACTTTTAAATTATTGTCCTTTTAATTATTCATTCCGCGTCGTTTTTTTAATTTCTTATTTCTTACGCGCTTTCCTTTCCGGTTTCAGAGCTATAAATCAATGTCTACAACGTTGCCCAGAATTTCAAATCTGATAAAAACGAGGTACACATTATAATTAAGGCTACATTTGAACCTAGTCAGCCGATTCTTTATCAATATCGGCAGACAAGCGTTTTTTGCGTCGCCTTTCATTGACATAATCTTTTTCAAATAATCACCCACCATTTTGTTGCATTTTTAGCACTTTATATTTTTTTATAGATTTAGGCATAATTAAATCTATCTCTCCATTCTTATGCATTGTTTTTATTATTGCAGTGTGATGGTGAGCTCAAGAGGGATTGGCATACGGAAAACCAGCAATGACTTTCAAAAAGTTGAAAACTATCAAAAAATTGCGGAATCGTTTTTCGTTTTTGACGAAGTGCAGAAAGATTCATTTCGGTGAATATATATATATTTTTTTTTTTAATTTTGTGAATATTAATTTAAGTCCTCAAGTCTTGAAAAACTCACGCCAAGGTCATCATTCAGCCGCCTACGGTGGACTAATTTTTTCGCAAGCCCTGGCCGCGGCCGAGAAAACTGTTGACTCCGTTTTTCGGCCGCATTCTGTGCATTCATATTTTATTTTGAATGGTGAGAACTTTGCTGAAATTCGAATAAGTTATTCATTTTTGTATACTAGTGGATACAAAAGAGCCAATTTTTTACAATGTGCGCAGGATTCGCGATGGGCGGTCATTCGCAACCAGAACTGTTGAAGCTGTTCAAAAAGAGAAAATAGCGTTCACACTCCAGGTTTCTTTTCATGTGGTTAGTAATTGAATATAAATAGGCAGTAAAACTGGTCATTTAAATTTAGGAAGAGAATGAAGCGGTATCTCATCAAAGCAATATGCCCGATGTGTTACCGCCTGAGCAATTTATGAGCATGCGTGAAGCTGTGCCACATTTAAAAGAATTAGTCGAAAAAGGTATATCCCGAAATGATTTTTACTTAAAAAATATCAATCAATTTAGGGGAAATTGTCCCAACAGAGCCGGTTGTTCGAAGGCTAAAAAAATATGACAGTCAGGTTTATACCGCCGAAGAAGATCTTTTTGAAATGCGATGTGTCAACTTGGAAAAATACTACGGATTGGATGACGATCGCGAACCGCGAATGCACTTTTGGATGAGAGCTCGCGGAGATTTGAATGACGACGAGAAGCTTCATAGGTGGCTCGTTGCATATAACACAGATTCGACATTGATATCAACAGCCGTTGGACCACATTACGCGTACGGTTCACCCACCCTTCAACATTGTGAAAATTTCGTAATAATTTAGAAAAAATTTCATGTCATCTATGATGTTTTCGCTGGACCATTGCGTATGGTTCCATCGAATCAATATTCGCGCTGATGAATGGCTTCTGTTTGAGACGAAATCACACATTGCAGCTGGCGGACGAGCATTCATCGATGGCAAAGTTTGGAGGCGCGATGGGACCTTGATGATCAGTGTTCATCAAGAAGCTCTCATACGATCAAAAGGGGATACTTCTCGATTATAATAGCTTTACGAGAATTTTTTCAATGTTTCAGCATAAAAGTTAAGTTTTTAACTATCTCGAACTCAGATGTTTAAAAATATGGAAATTTATTAGATATCCAGAAAAGAGACAACAATAACAAAAAATGTAAGTATTTTTAAAAATAAAATTGATGTTCAGTTAACTAAACGAAAATAAAACTAATAATACAAGTTTTTGTTTGACGAAAAAATAAGCGCAGAAATTGGCCAGCCAGTAAATCTGCTCTGATGTCATACAAGGTAAAGAAATCGAGGAGATCATACATATCTAATTTCAAATAAATTTCATCATATCAAAAGTTTTGTAAAAATTAGCAATAACTTTTTAATCGAAAGGTATTCCCGATGATAATTTCTTTATAAAATTATGATCAATCATTTTTAGCATTAAAAAAAATGAAGAGATTATCGATATCATTGCCGTACGATGGCCTTATTTCATGATATCCGTTATCTTAGACAGTCTGCATAACCCCGATGGCGCCAAATTCGACGTCACTAATTCCATTTGAGAAAAAAATTCTGATTTTTGGAATATAATTTGTGATAATAATTTATTTGATTATTCAACAGTAACAATTAATTGTGGGCCGGCGAGTCCGACAAAAGTGCCATCGTCTTGTTTGGAAATGATTGGATTCTGAAAAATATCACTCAAAACTCACTCATTTCACGGAAATTGCTCTCACATTTGGCTCAGAAACATAGCTTCCCGCATCGCTTTTCGAGATCTTCTTGATGATCAGCGTTCCATTTTCGGCATGATAATTGCTCTGATCGATTCCCTCAATTTTCTTTCCCTTGGCATCCACAAAGTAGCCCTTCTTGAAGTCGAATATCTGCTCGCCGGCAGCGACGGTGCGTCGAATGCCTTCGGAATTCGGGACGCTGTCGATGCGAACCGTGCTACCCGCCTTCTCGTTGGTGCGTCCCACCGAGGCCTCACAAACGGCGGCCAGAAGCGCGAACGCGATGAGCATTTTGAAGAGCATTACTATCTAGAATTTCATATATGAAGTCAATTGGGGAAAATAATGGCGAAGATGAAGAATGCGGTTTGAAACAGACAAATCGAATAGCGAAAAATGATATGATGTTCAGGCCAAGGACGAATTTGCGTCAGCGAGAGGCGGCAGAAGTTTTTTTTTTTGCTGATTCGTCTTCTCGCGGTGTTTTGCACGTTGACTCACACCAGTTCCTTGGGAAAACCGGAACCAAAGAATCGGTGTTTTCTTTTTCCTCATATTGCCCCCACAATCGATCTTTCGGTGAACCTGAGCAATGCCAACAAACAAAAAATTGGAGGACAAAGAAGAACGCGTTAAATTTTACCATAAATTTGGTCGGGTTTTATACTCATTTTAAAGGCTGTTAAAAACGCGTAAAACCATTTAATGCCCATTCTTTTGAAGGAATCAACTAAACGACACATTTCGGATTATTTCCACACACACTCCGTCATAAGTCATTTCAGCGAGAAGTCGATGAGCCCCGTGAAGATGCACATTCACAAAAAAATTTTCCGTTTAGTTCTTCTGATTCTTGATCGATTGAAATGATTTGTCTCGTTGGGAAAGAGTGCACGCATTTTTTTGTGGAATTCAAAATTCATATTTTAGTGATTGACCGACCTCGTGACGAAACTACTTCTCACACACCATCGGAATTATTAATCGGTCGTCTCGTCTCAATTTTTGGGATTCTCATCGTTCAATTTGAAAAAAGAAGATGTTGAATTTCCCACAAGAAGAAAATGTGAATCGCAATCAAATTTCGCTTTCATGCGATGATTGCACCCAAACGAGTGACATATTTTTTCGCGTTTTTTTTCGCCCATCTTGGCGAATTTCAATATAAACGTGCACAACTGTCAATTACACGCCAGCCGGAATTCGTTCTTCTCTTGCAGACAGCGAAATGAATGGATCTCACATTCTGATATTAATATTCGCTGCGAGACCTCGTATTGAATTTCAGACCACCCTCATTTGTGTCATTTTCTTTTAAAAAAAATATATAAGCATTCTTCATCGCATTTAATTATACTGCCAAACAATGGATTGTCTTAGTTATTGATATGCTTCCCTCCATTATTTTTTATACTCCTCATAAGAAAAATAAACAATTGAAGGAGATGTATACATTCCTTCTTTTCATTATTAATTATAACCATCTAATTATTTCTATTTCATGAGAAAATAATGAGGGAGTCTTCTCGCTTTTGACAAAACATTTTTTCGCCTACGGGCAAGATCTCTAACATTTTTTCGTGATAACGTCTGATATCAGCGTTTAAAAATTGTCCATTTTGAAACATTGAAAAATTCATTTAAATAAGTGGCAAAACAGTGTGCAACATTTTGCCACAAAATATTTTTAGTTTTTTTTTTGTTTTTGTTCATGATTTGAGGTTTTGAGAATAAAAAATTAAATATACGGTAGCGCGCGAAAATGTGTGCAAACATCGCGACGCAAATATAGCAGGAAAAACCAAATAATTTTTCGCAACCAAGCTGAAATTTCATTGACATTGTCTCTAGTTAAATGCTACCGGGCCTATAAATATATATATTGGGCTTATAATTAAAACCCAATACGCAGTTTTTAGGTTCTTCGAATTTGGAGATAATTTTCAATGAGGACCTATTTAAATAGACGGCCATTCAACTGGCTTTCTTAATTTAACGTATTATTCCAAATTGTGGAAGTTCCACACCATATTAGACAAATTCGCCTATTGTCAGCTCACTTAGGCTTTCGTCTATTGTTGTATAAAAGCTCGTCTATGTATTTTTCTTTGAGTTCCCGTTTTTTATGGTGTGCCAGGCCAATGTTCTTATTGCGTGGAAGGAAATTTTTTTGGGCCCCCGTCTCCAATTTTGTGAATGTACTTCTCGTTCATCGTTCCATAAATGGGAATCAAATGGCGCTGTGTGTCAGAGGCCTTATTAGTCCACTAGTGCCCCCTCCCATCCCGTTCTTCTTATTTTCTCAACAAAAAATATTGTTTTTTTTATTCGAAAAAAAATAGAACAGAAGTTCGAAACAATCGTCGAAATCTAATAAGCAAGCACTTGAACAAAGTGCTTTTTGTAGGACGCCAAATAAGGGGTGGGGGGAAGAAAAGCGAAAGAAAATCGGCGGGGGCAAAAAATGCACGCGACGTGAATCGAAAGGGCTTCCGATTTTTTCTAAACGCTCCCTTCTTTTGTTGCCAAGAAATTTTTGCGAGTTTTTTGCTTCCAATTTCAGCCCAAATTCCGAATAATTATCAATTCTCACCATCCTCTTGAACACAAGCTCCATAGGTCGCTGCTGATTGCATTCATTTCCTCTCGGAAATGAATAGAAACCCACACATAAATAATTCGCCAACTTTTCTCTTTGGTTCAAGGTTCTTTTCTTTACCTACAGACAGAAAAAAAAAACAATAATTATAGGAAACGAGGCGAAAAATTCTCTGTTTTGTTCTCCTCATTCAACACCTTTTCTAGATGTGGCAATGGCAACTATTTATTGAGTTTGTTTTCTTTTTTTTTCATGCTTCTTTATTTTTCGAATGCTAATTATAGGGACATTTCGCAAGGTGCCGAGCGTTTCGCGGTGCCTGTCTTTTTGAATGCCGACATGCGAGTTGATTTGGACGTGTTTCGGCATTTCGCTTACGCTCCTAGGCTTATTGATTCGAATGGACATATAAGGAGTCGAAAGTCTTCGCCAACATTTGTGAGTCTTCGAAAATTCCGATCAAACCAATCATGGATTTGACTGGCTGCTTAAAATTATTAACGAATTTCAGGCTTGTTCTTGCAATGGCGGCTGCGATGATGGCTGTGAATGCTCCTCAGGAATATACACGAATGGTTCGTCATTAGCCAAAATTAAAAAAAATCCAATTGGCGCCAAAACAACGCGCTCGGTGTTTGCGGACTTGCGCATCGTGACGCACATTTTTTTCAATTTTTATAGTCAAGATCTTGCAGCGAAAATTTATGGTAGTAGCAGGAAAATGTTTTTTTTTCTACTTTACTTGAAAAAATTTAAATAAAAATAAGTATTGTGCAAACACCGCGACGCAAAACTCAACGGTGCCGTTTCTTCTAAATAGCATCATTGATTTCAGTAGGGACTGTCGACGATATGGAAGTTTTGATGTCAGACATCGTTCGTGAATGCAATGAAACTTGCGAATGCGCATTATGGTGCGGAAATAGAGTAGCTCAAAAGGGCGCAATTTATCCAGTCGAGGTAGGACCAATTATTTCAATGTTTGGAGTGAGCTCCTCATCTTGAGATATTCTCGCGTGATTCGATTTGTGGCTGGGGTGTGAGAGCATCACACCAAATACCATTCGGCGCCTATATCGGTGAATACACCGGAGAATTGCTGAGCGAAGACGAGGCCGCGTCGCGCGATTCAACATTTCTTTTCGAGACCCGAATCGGTTCGGAGATTTACACAATCGACGCGAAATATACGGGAAACTATACGCGCTTTATCAATCATAGTTGCAATCCTAATGTCAAGGTAGTTCGATTATTGATGATTCGGAGGCCCCCCGAAAATTCGATTCAGGTGGCCAATGTGAGCTGGGATTTTGAAGAGAACGAGCTCATTCACATGTGTTTCTACACCAGCAAGACCATTGAGAAGCACGAGGAGCTTACTATAGATTATGGATCGGCTTGGTGGAACAATAAGGTGACGTAAAATGCATCATTGAATGTTCATTGACGATTTGCAGATGTTCAATTGCCTGTGCAATTCGAAGCAATGCCGCTATCAGGGTGACATTGAAAAACTCGCGCAGCTCATCTGATCATATATTTGTGTTGTTCAAATAAACACATATTTCAAGCATGTTTTGAAATTTGAATTGATAAGCGAAAAATTCGGAATGTCTGCAATCTCCGCATTTCGCGAATTGCGTCACACACGTTACACATGAGCTGCTGAGCCGAGGCGGTGGCGGCGGGCTCATTTTCAACAATCGCCTATCGGCTTCGTTTTTTTTTCTTCTTCTTCTTCTTCCACCTTCCCGCTGTTAGCAATATGTGTTTTTTTTTTTGTTCGACTAGCCAATTGTTTTGTATGCATTTATTCGTTCAGCAAAAATTCGATGAAGCGTCAGAACATCCGAACGCTTTCATTAATTGTGTGCACGCTGACCTATCTTTTGGTGGGAGCCGCAGTGTTTGATGCGCTTGAGTCGGACAACGAGCTCCAGCAACGAGCATTAGTTCGAAAAGTTCGCGAAAAGCTTATTAGCAAATATAATATGTCGAACGCGGATTACGATATTTTAGAGGTGCTTTTTTTCAAAGCTTTTCTTAATTTTCATATTTCAAATATTTATTTAGGCGACTATTGTGAAAAGTGTTCCTCACAAAGCTGGATATCAATGGAAATTTAGTGGCGCTTTTTATTTTGCGACTACCGTAATTACCACAATTGGTAATTCGGAGCCTTAATTCTAGCATATATATTTATAATAATTACTAGGTTACGGTCACAGTACCCCGATGACAGCTGGCGGAAAAATATTTTGTATGTTCTATGCGTTGGCGGGAATCCCGTTGGGTCTTGTAATGTTTCAAAGCATTGGTACGTCGAATTTGAGAAGTTCGAAATTTCGTCGCAATCTTTTTTTTCTTTCAGGTGAACGAATGAACACGTTTGCGGCGAAATTGTTGAGATTTGTGAGAAGGGTTTGCCAACATTCGATGCCATTATTGATTCGAGCCAAATTTTCAGGCAACCGGGAAGCAGCCTGTGGTAACACCGATGGATCTCATCTGGATTGCGTGCGGCTGGGGCGCGTTCCTAATCGCTGGCGGCGCGCTCGCGTTCTCAAAATACGAGAATTGGACCTATTTCGACGCCGTCTATTATTGCTTCACAACTCTAACGACGATTGGCTTCGGCGATTTTGTCGCGTTGCAAAAACACGGCGCACTACAAACCCAACCGGAATATGTCGTCTTCTCATTGGTGTTCATTTTGTTCGGTTTGACGGTCATCTCGGCGGCGATGAATCTACTTGTTCTCCGATTCTTAACAATGAATACCGAAGATGAGCGTCGCGACGAGCAGTAAGCGATTTCTCGCGAATCAGAAAGTATGATTGCTGTTCAGGGAAGCAATTCTCGCCGCCCAAGGTCTCGTGCAAGTCGGCGATGGCGATGATCCGATTCAAGAAGGCCGACTACCTCTATCCGATAACATATCGGTAATTATGGGTAGCAATTATTTGATAATGAAACCAACATACTTTTAGATTGCCTCGTGCTCTTGCTATCAGCTTCCGTACGAACAAGTCAGGCAGAGGCACAAAAAGAACTAACACAATCGCAGCAATCTTCAGGATATTCTTTACGGGTTCCTCGCTTTCGTTTTTTGTACACAATGAACATTTATTTCTTCGTAAGACCCAAAAATGCACGTTAACAACGAGAAATGCATTATTGATCTTCGCTGTTTATTGTTGATTCGAGATTCGTTCGGTGGCGAAAATGGTAAATCTAAGTGGATTGTGTGTGTGTGTGCGGTCGTTTTTTTGAGGTTAGATGGTTCATGCTTAAAATCGAGTAGGGGGTGTCTCTGTCTGTGTGTGTGTGGTGTGTGTGTTTATTATCACATCGCGCTACGTCGCTTGCGAAGAAGACAGCTGAGCGGCGAGAACTCGCAATCGTTCCAACCGAATCCATCGCCTCGCTTCGCCGCGAGCAACTCGAATTGAATGTTAGGATCCATTGCTGGATAATCCTGAAAAAAAAGCATTGGTCTTCTAGAGGAACATCGCACTAATGCCATTCTACTATTCAACAAAATTCTATTCGGCCATCGTTTAGTTTTATCTGTAAACAACAACAAAATCGAATCTGGTGAAATTGCGTTTATTTTCCAAATACGGTTTAAAAGAAGAATACGAAATTTTTTCAAAAGAGACAAAAAGAAAACCATTGGACACAAAAGAAAAACAAAGTGTGAGACCAAGAATGTTCCAAATTTCAGAAAATAAAAAAGAAGAAATTGTATTGATCATTGACTAAATTGACACACCTGCCGAGTAGCCTGAACTAACGATCCAACAAGTACCATGGCGGCTAAAACGAATACAAGAAATGATGGCGATGACGAAAACATTGGGCTTTTGGTTGCGGGGGATGTCAGCGGGGGTGAACTGAACGACGTGAAGGTGCGCGCGGGGACACACAAAAATGAGCTTCTCCGTGGCGGCCACACCCCCCGAATTTTTCCTCTTCAATCCCCGTCTCCTTCATTGCTAAGCCACGCCTATGTCGGATGCGACGAGAAACAAATCGAAAAAATGAAACAACCAAATATCGGGAAACTTTTGCGAGAAATGTTGATGGGCAGTGGATGGATGGTTTCGTTTTTTTTTGTGTTTTTCTGAGACTTTCAACTACCACACACGACATTTATCAACGGGATTCATTGGGGTTCCTGGAGCACAGTGATAGGCTCGCGCGAAATCCAAACTGTTCGATAGTGGACCTTTGACGCTGAAAAAGAAACAATTGGATTGCTGGAAACGAAAACTTCCAAATTGCCTGAGATCACCTGACTGTGTTCTACATAGATTCTCAAATTTATTCAAAACCCATCAATTTTGAGGTTAGTGTTGTCAGCGCTCACCTTCAATCCTTAGCGGTACGGTAGGCACTCGGTGTATACACACATATCGGTATTAACGCGCAAATGCAGACTATAGCGAGTTTTCTTTTGAGCTTGATTTTGCTAATCTCATTTTTAGAAAAAAAAACATGTTGTCGAATTCTTCCCCGATTATTAATCATTCTTTCTGACTCATTTCTCTCACTCGCGAACCTCATTATCAAACGCCTACGATATTAGCTTAATAACGATGGCAATTTTTCAAAGGATTGACTCACCGAATCGGGCCCGGCGAGTGTTCAGACGTGCGCAACTTTCTCACTGCTTCTTTATCGTTCATGGTCCCACACCAAATCTGAGCGTAGTTGAGGAAAAACAACTGATCGTGAGTTAGATTGACGCCTGGTAGTCGCGGAGGTGTGTTGTGCATCTGCTCATACTTTTTATAGGCTCTGAATCACGCATATCAGAAGATGTAAAATCGATAGAGCGTACTTGTAAGCCTGCTTGAGCCCTCCATTATCGGCAATGTTTTCACCTTTCGTCGATTTTCCATTTATCTGCATATTGATCTGCTCAAGGACATAGCTCGAGTACTGCTTCTCAATGCACTGGGCCTTAAAGGGGAACACTTGAATATGAAATGTAAGGTTTAAAAACCTTATGCTCAAATTTGGAAATTGTCGCGTTATCCCACCATTGCCTAATATTACCAAGATTGTCGTAAAGGCGGCCTGAATTTTTTGGTTTGTGCTATTTACAAGGAATTCTATGAGCTTCCGCAATTTGTCCGATTTTACATAACCTTGATGATTCAGTGCCTGCGGGCATCAATTTTCAAATATAGAAAGATGCTCGTATATTTGCCTCATCATTTAATAATATGTGAAAGGGGGATGGTGTTTCTTGTGGGGGAGAATATACATATTTGGCACGTTATGCCCATATATAATATCCTCCACCTACTATTTACTAATAATATATCCAATTAAATATGACAGACACCTCTATCATCGAATCCATGAGTAATTTCATGACCAATCACGACACCAATTCCGCCAAAATTCATCGACGATGGAAAATCTTTGCTATAAAAGACGGGTTGAAGGATTCCGGCGGGAAAAACTAAAATCGAATCAGCTGAAGTGGTGTGTCGGAAATGATTTGTCTTACTGATCTCATTCGTATTTGGACTGTAGAACGCATTGACGAGAGCTGCACCAGCGACCCATCTGTAAAAATAAAATCAAAAGATTCCCGATCTTCTGATGACTCTTCCTCAATTTTCAATGTGTGTGTTGCTCTCCAATATGACGCCTAATCGTCAACTAAACGAGGCAAATTTCACGAAATTGGCGTCGTTTGTCGAACGATGCCAATTTCGAGAGGTCTTACGAATCATCAAGCACGCTTCCTTTCTTTTATTTTCGTTTGAGGGAAGGACCTTGAAAATCAAGCCGTTGGCAAATAATACCTTTCTCGATCAACCGGCTCCGTAATTCTCTCAAGAACGTCTTTTTGATATTGCTCATAGAAATTGAATTTGGTTTTGTAATAATGGGTTGGATACACCTAAAAATTGCTATAAAATTGCGCGGAGAATTCAGAAAAGGTTACGGTAAACGAAGCATACTCCGCATCGACTTCTTTTGGATTATTCAAATAATCTGGATATCCAATTTTACGTTTCATTTCATTTACCTCAAAACAATAAAAATTCTCATTTGGCAGGTGTAGGAATAATAAAATACCTTCTGTTTGGCGAATTGTTTCGTTTCCGATGTCAGCCAATCTTCCGAAAGAAGGAGATCGACAAACGATTCCATTATCAGAGAGATCATTTCCTCAACCTGCTGTTTCGCTTCATGATCAAAATGGGTTTTGACATAAATCGCCGATGTTGCCATCGGCATCAAGCTGTTGATTCGGGTGACGCAGCCATGCCATCGCACCTTCTGCACGTTCATCACTAAACAATCGGAACTGTTAACTAATTGCTTGGTATATCATTCATACGATTCAAGGATTTGTAGAATTTGAAAATTGTTAGAGCAAATGGGTCAGGTAGATCGCGAAGCATTGCCTTGAAGAACCAGCACCATTCAAGATAATTGATGACTTGCCTAGAAATGCTAGAAAGTTGGAAATGGTGTGCGTTTTGATTCCACCTTTTATCATGGTTCGGCAACAATTGATCGAGTCGCTTCAAAAACTCGAACCCGTAGACCACAATTTCAGTAGAATCGTTGAAGCGAATCGGGGTACCGGTCTAGAATGCGATCAATTTCCGCATGGCGCCAAAAAAAAACGCCATCCTCACCTTATCAACAAGATCATGGAACATGTGATTAAAAAACGTATACCAATCGAAATTCGGAAGTTGTCGCCTCATCTCGCCCAACGTCACTTTTGTGTAAAGTTCAGCAATATCATGCCGCTGCTCTTCAGCCATTGTTATCTGAAAAAAATGGGAGGCAATCGAAAAATGAGAAAAAAACGATGTGCCAGAAACGTTGGCAAGTGCGGTTTCGAACGCGATGATCTCCAGAGCATCGGAAGTTGCCGATTCGCGATTGGCATTCAGTAGAACAAGCACGTCTCTTAAATATCCAACAATCATCTTTTTTATTATGGCTAGGCATTACCTTATCAATTGCAAATAAGCTTTTCGCTCTTCATTCTCCGGTGAAACATAGAACTCGCGGGCAAACAGATTAAGCTGTGGTTGATCCAGCTGAATAGGATTCGGTAGGAAGGGAAGCGAATAACCGAGAACTGATTACCAATAGGACATGTCGCTGAGAATTCTTATCATCGGGTTGAACGGTCGCTTTGAATAGAGAATCCGATTTGAATTTCGAGACCATATCAGCTAAATTACTAGAGATATTGCGGTTAAACTGAATCCGTGTTTGCACCATATAGCTTCTCAATCGATGCGCCAGGAAGCATCGGATGACCAAGACTTGGCCATCCGCCAAAACTCTTGACGACCTCGTCAAATGTTGTTCTCCAATTTTCCATAATTTCAGCTGTAATCAATCAAATCTCCTCCCCCATCATTTTTTTTTCTCGTCTTGCTCTGACTCCAACTGCTCGCCCCAACAGATGTCATAATTCGTTTTAAAACATTGAGATAAACGTATAGCCATCAGGATGATGAAAAATATGAAAAAAAGAAGAACATGAGGAAGCTATAATCGTAATTGGGACGCCAATTGATTATTACTTGAATTGCCGCCTTGGGTCTCGTGTGGAAAACTCGTAGAAGCGAGTATTTTCCAATTTAACCATCAAAAAAAATAATTTTTCAAAATTAAAATTAGTAAAAGTGTGGACCCGCGAAATTCAAAAATTTTTAAAAATTCGCCCCGCCCACTTCACAACGGCTCACTTTCGTTAAGACACAACGAATAGAAGTATTTCGCTTTTTCGACGGCGTCGAATTTGTAATCGAAATTTTGCTTGCGATCCTCGAGAAGCTCTTTGAGCGCAAACTCCAAATCTTGGCCGAGGTTCTCAAAGCTCGAGACGCTCGGAGCGTCGTCGGGAATCGGATGGCCGCGAATCCATTGTCCGCACGCGAACTCGTAGAAGTCGTCGCATGGATCGATGGAAGCGTTCATCGAGGACAATATCACAGAAGCTGAAAATCAACGTCGTTCACTATTGGTTGGTCATTCCTACCGGTTTTTATACATCCTGGTGTAAGACACACATCGGAGCTTTCCTTATAATTGATGTAATAATAAATAGCGGCGCATAGGAATGTCACGCAAAGCAGAAATAATAAGAGAGCAATAACGAATAAGACTCGCGATTTCGAGAGCACTGAAGAAGCCTTCGGCTCGCCATCTGAGAATTCGATTTTTGTTTTGCGAACTCGAACTCGAATCTCACCTGGATGGTCGGGCCCCATCTCGTGTGGCGGCCGACCGTTTCGTTCAATTCTTGAAATTTTTGAGCAGCTTTTGTCCGAATTCGGCTAGCGCGAACCACGAATCGTCTATTCTTCTGCCGATCGCTCTTCGCCGTTGCTGTTTGCTCGGTGTTTTTGTGTTCCCAACCAACTAGGTTTTCATCAAGTCCCTTCCTTGTTGTTTCCTTCCAAAATAATATTTGTTTTTTATTATTTGGTCTATAAAATAATGAGAGCAGCCGCATTCACGAAAACACTTCAATTTTAATAAAAGCAATACTACCAGAAAACATGTCAAACATTTATTTTTATTATAATTAAAATCGAATTATTAATAATGGGGTTTTATTAATTGGATGAAGGTCCCCTCACGATTATTGATATCTTTTAAAATTGAGACCGAAGGATTGAAATACCGAACAAAAATTTTGGCGTGCCAAGACCAAACATAACGACGCACTATTTTTATATGTTTTTTGTATTAAGAAAATTGCAAATAAAAACCGTGAAAGCGAACATTTGATTATGAGAAATGGAATGGAGTTCAGCAAGACAACCGAGACCTTATGAAAAATTAATAATAAAGATGGACGTATTGAAAATGAGCACTTTGAGAGATTATTATTTTATTTTTGGTTTTTGGATTTGCTATGTTATTTTTCAGGAAATCACAATTCAAGCAAGTATTAAGTTGAACCGATTGAGCGCATTGATTGTGAGAAGAAGAAGAAAATAAGTGTACTTGAAAAAATCAGCAAGGATAAAACGTGACCTCTTACGATTTGATTTTACAACTGTTGTTGGTTCGCCTATCTGTCGTCTGGAACACAGATGTGACGAACGACAAAAAATCAACATATGTGAATCTCGTCGATGGGTCGAGCAGAAAAAAAAGAGAGCGACGCTGGTGGGGGTTTCAAGCAAGTCCCCCCATCTCGGCGCGAAATCGAATCGATCGATCTCATCACTTGACACAGTGAAAAGGGGGGGGGAGATTGCTCAAAAGCGTGTCAGTGATACGCAGACAGAGGCTTTTGCTAGGAGGGTCCAAACGAAATGAGCAGGCGTGATAGATGAACATAGTACAAAATTAATTGCGATTGCGGTTTTTGGGCTCAATTCCATGGAATTGGCTCATATATCTTCGGAATGTAGGCCGGGTTAATTGAAGACATATGTATGTGAGTAAAAGATGTGGAAGGCGGTGTTGAGACGAAAATTTCAATGATGATTCCCTGTGGAGCAATGGTACCATTCATTCAAATTCGTTGAATCCCAATTAGTCGAGTTTTTTTTTTCATCGTCGTCTTCTTCTTCTTCCACAAGAAATGCAAAAAAAGGAATTCCGAAAATGGAAAGATGTTGGGGAGGAAACGCATAAATATGATGCTTCTTTTCTAATTTGAAGAAAATAAATAAATAGAAGTATCGAATAAACATTTGTAGAAGCTGCGACGCAAAAAGTTGACAGCATAACAGCTGTTCGCCTTATATAGTATAACGGAAATGTGTTTATTGTCGGGTTGGTAATGTTTTGCTTAAAAATGGTCTATTTTATTTTTCAAGCATGTTTACTTGACCGCAATGTAAGCAAAATTCTTAAAAAGCCAAAATTGGGGTATGCAATAAAAAGGGCAGTAATGACGGTCATACTGGCTTTCGTATAATATAGAATTGGTATATTCCGGCATTCAACAAAAATTAATCCCTCCTTGCTTTCATATTCATTTTTATGGAAAGAATATGCGTTTGCAATAATATGTGTGCATGTGTGCGTGCGGTGTTTACAGAATATTAAGCAAACTTTAATTGTCTTTTTTCGCGCTTGTAACTCCCCGCAAAATTAAAACAACACTTCTCGAAACTGTGATAAAATGGGGTGGAAAAAAAGTGAAAGCATTATTTCAGAATGATTCGCAAAAAAAAGCAAGAAAAAACGGAAAGACATGGCTCACCAGGAAAATCAAATTCTCCACAAAAATCGAGTTTCAACGAAATTTCGGACCTCATTTCGTATCTCTTCTTTTGTTCTCGTTTTCTAATTTATTGAGACACACACACACATATACACAAAAAAACGAACGCGATATAGGTTAACATATTTTCGAAAAATCGCAAAAAACAATAAAATGGACTTCTACACATTTCTAGAATCTACCCACAAATGAGGCTCCCCGTTATATGATTATATAGTTTAAATGAGGGCGTGAGAATGAGCGGTCTTGTGCTCTTCGCTGTGACGCCACAGAGTCGATTGGCTCTTCTTGATCGGTGTGCGGCAGACAATCTGCAACATATGACTAGCATCGCCCAATATGTATTGTTTGAACCAACTTTTCTTAATGTCGCTCTGAAGCTGGAACCGAAAAAGAAGTAGCAGAAAAAGTTTGCGGTGCCATTCACAACCACCAACAAATTTGAAAGGTCGACGAAATAGACGAGCATTGTCTAAAATAAATTGGATTGAGGAAACGCGTTGGAAATTTACTGGATCATCGAGAATAATCTCCAGGAAATTGACCAAAAGTGCGGTGAAGTTGCAGAAGATGAAGAAGAACACGACGAGAATCAACGAAACCGTGTCGTCGTCTAGGAAAAAGTTGTACATGATTTGGATGCTTCTTCTTCCCCTTAATTTTATATTACATACCACCTCCCGGCTCTGATGGTCCTTTAGTGAGCACTGTGAAAACCACACAGATGTTCAGCAAGATGAGTAAGGATAATGGTCCGATGGCGAGAAAAGTTGTATACATATATGTGTAGTAAATGGAATAGTAAGCTTCGTTGACTCGAAAATCAGTTGGACAGATCTGAAGGGAATCCGAGCCGTCTGGATCGATGCATGCGACCTTTTGAAGTTCGAAGAAATGCGGAATATTATAGACAATGCAGAATAGTATGACGTACGAGCACACGATTTTTGCTCTTCTGCAAAATTTCATTTTCGCATTTTTCGGAAAATCGATTTAGGACAAATGAAAGCGATCAAGATTACTTTGGCGTGCAGTAGAGTTGTTTGACAGAAGCTGGCAGAACGACAATGATGAAACAATCGACAGCGGCCGCGACGCAAAAGTACACCGAGCTGGTTTGGAACACAGCCGCCAGTGGGAATATGATTGGGGCGCCGGTGACATATAGATAAGCAAGTACTGAATATTTTCTGATGGCTCGATTGCAATGCGGCATAGGCTCACCTGGATAATCATGATGACGCCAGGCTTCCAGGACAAAGAGAAACATCGCTGTGAGAATGAGGAAGAAGTCGGAAAGCGCCAACGCGGCCAAATATATTGAAGTGGAATGGATCTAAACTTATTCGATTTGCTTCAAGTTGATAATTTTGATAACATTTTGGTCGGGATGAAGATAAGTTTTGACAATCAGCAAGTTTCCAATCAAACCAATCAGACCAACGATTGCCAAAAGTACACCGGATATCGCCAAATTATACGTCTGCAGACAAAATATAAATATTAATAAACGTATGTGACCAACCAAATACTCTGGATCTGTTGAGCCGAGACATTCGTTACAAAACTTAATCGGTGGATTCGCATCGAGAACCTTCTCCATAATGCTTCGTGACAACTGAAAAATGAAGAGCAATTATGAGGTGGTGCTAATTTTACGAGGTTCGCGTCGCGTTCAAATTGATGATGATAATGATGATCGGAAGTAAAACAGATGGGAGAAGCTCCGAATCGATATGTGAGTTTAATTAGGTTTTTTTTTTCGTTTCACTGGGGGCTCATGTACATTTTTCTCATAATGTATGTTTATTTCATTGGCGTACTATTGGTATTGGACGTTTAGTTGCATACCAATGAGATGATCATTCTCAAATTCAAATTTGGCAATGAGGAATTTAGGATTTTTCTTTAAAACACTTTGAAAGTGTTGGATGACTAAATTTTTATGACGCAAGATCCTTTTTTGCTACCGTAACCCGGTCCCCCCCCCTTTGCACCCAAATTGCGCCGTCCGACGGTCGCTGACGTATATCAAGATTGCCTGGCGCAATTTGATTTAAAATACAAATTTTTCAATTTTTGCTTTTTATTTTGACTTATATTCTAACTTTTTTCTATTAAATATGTAGTATTGATGAACGCACATCAGGAGGAAACCATAGATGGCTGTTTGAGCAAGAAAGCACAGAAACGAAAGAATAAACTCGAGAGGGTTGGTATATTTTGTTGTTGTTGATTGATTTATGAGCTATTAAATATTTTAGAAACAACAAGAGCCAAAGTCGAAAAAGAAAAAAGACGACGAGACATCAACGGATGTTCATGACAGTTTGCCAATGAATGTTCCATTCAAAATAATTGACGGTGAGGAAATAGTTGAGAATTTATTTCAAAAATTAAAAATCAAAAACGCCATATTGGAATTCATTAATGTTCATACGAAATCGTTGCCAACATAGAGAAAAATCAAGACTTTAATGTCCAAATAAAGCTCATGAAATCCTATTAGCTAGTGTTGTTTTGCAGGAAACGACTTTCTCATTTTAGGCGTTCGTCATCTCTCTCCATACTGGACCATATATCGTACAAGGACGAAGGGAAGGTGGATTGGGCGAAAGCTTGTAGATGTATTTACAGAAGAGTTTCTTTCAACAAATGTGAATTATGCTGTAGGTTTTCTTTTTTTGTGGACAATAATAGGCAGACATCAATGTACTGTAACTTTGAAGAAAAAAGGGAGAAAAACTGGATTAGAAGTATCAAAAAGCTCAAATAAGATCATGTTCGGTTGCCATATTTGTGGGTGTGTTGGCTAAGTAGCTTGATCCCCTGCGGGCAGAAAGATGATTAGATGAACGTAATTAAGTAAATGCTTCTTGTCAAGAGGGGGGGGGGCAAAAATTGTGTGCCTTACATTTTTTTTGTTCCATGAAGTATGTATTTGCTCGAATAATTCAAGGAATTTGAATGACACCGGATAATTAGGAAATGCGACAAAAATTTGAATTTTAATGGGAAATTTTGTCGAAGAATGGGGAAGTGCAGTCGTCTTACTAGATCCTCAAAAAAATAGTACATATTGGTTTACCACAAAAATGGCAATGGATATTGCACCGAAACCTTTATTTCAGCGTCAGAAAATGATATATTGGTATTCGAGAATTCTAGCTGTTCACTTGAAATTTAATAAAGAGCTTGACAACAATAAAAGGTTGCCGCCTTTAAAATTTTTTTGTCGTGGGCATATCTCCACGAATGCCCTTTTTGCATACATAAGAAGGTGTTATTGACTACTAGCAGTAAAGGAGTTGGGTTTCGGTAATTGGCAAAACCCACACAATTTCCATTTTCTTCCCCGCTTTTTTTGGCATCAGCCAACCCCACGCCTAGTTTTTTTGTTCTCAAGTTTCCGCTTACTTAGTTAAGGGTCAAAAATGAAGAAAATTGAAACAAAATAGCCTATTATTAGGAGAAAATTGGAAAAATACCATTTTTGAATGATAAATTGGTAGGATTTTTTATTTCGTAAAGAATTACAGCATATCAACATCCTAATTAACATAGAAAATGTGGAAATGCGCAACATCCAAGATTGATTTCGCCTCAAAACTCGATTATTTATTACATTTTAATTTAGATAAACAAATTTTGTTATTTTAGGGAGTTAAAGTAAACATTTAAAAAATAGAACACCGGAATTTGTAATGTGGGAGTTTTAGCAAAATTGCTCAAACAGAAAAAAACCTTAGCGCTACGACAATTTAAAGTGAGCTCAAAATCAGAATAAAAAATTTAGCCGTCAAAAATGCATAATAATAATTCGATGGGGCGTCGTCGATGAAATTCGGAAAAAAGTTGAGTCTTCTGACACTAAATACCATGAAGAACAATTATAGAGCGTTTGAATTGTTTTCAGTTGGGAGATTTTTGTTTTCTTTCGTTTTTTTTGAATGACATTCAGAAAAATTGATTTGAGAAGCTTGAAATTGAATCCGAGCTGTCGGAAATTAGGTAGCGCAAAACAAAAATAGATGATGATTATTGCGGTGAGCAACTTTTCTTGCGCAGCCTTCTCGTCGGCACAATCGGTGAAGTATGTGCTTGATAGATATTAACTGCACTTCACGTAATTGATACTCAGCGTCGTCGGTCACGCTTTAAAAATATATTTCTTACAATTTTTGGGTTAGGGTTATTGGGCTTATTTGAATCGCAATTTTGAGTTCTGCCGCGATTTATAATTAAGAATTATAGTTCAAGGCAGATTTTGCGAAAACATGAGTTGTAACCGATTTTTCGAGCTCTGCTCCAAAATCTCTCAGCGCCATTTATCTGAAATTGCTTTTAATGGAATATTTACCTCTAGTAGCGCACAGTTACCGGTGGTATTCAAAAAAAACTTCTTTCGGGGTACTTTGAGAAAATTGGGTGGCCCTAGAAGAAAGTGTATGGCATTTTCGCTGGCGACATCGAATTCCATCGAAGTAGAGTGGAAAAAAAGTGATAAATTTGAATGGCAATTCGGTTCGTCGGAATCCATCGAAATTGGAAGAAAAAGTGTAGTAGAAACGAATAAAGAAATGAGATTGAGATTTAATTGTGGGTTTTGCAACTTGGAATTATCGGGTAAATTGCCTCTGATGAAATTGGGTCCCGAAAAAACGTATTGGCAGTTAATTGTCTAATTAGCTACCTACATTTTATTAATTTGTGATAATTAAAAATACCTTAGCCAAAGTTTTGTTTGAATGCAAAATTTTTTTGCAAAAAAATTTTCAAGTCAAAATTTGCGCCAAAAATGATTTGATTTATTTCAAGTGTTTTTCGATCGTTTCGAGCTTTTCACACCAAGTATGAAATATGGTTTTCTTTTTTTGGCGCGCCCGCATCGTTTCCAGAATAAAAGCAAAAAAAAATCGGGTTTGAAAAGAAAATTAGATTGTTGTTTTTCGGATGACTCCGGGAGGCGAAAAATACAATTTATAAAGAAAAGAAACGCGTTCGCATTAAAACTTCCCGAACATGAAATATTTAAGAGGTTTGCTGAGCAGGAAACGAAAAATGCTCACCCGAGAGTGAGAGAAAGAGTTATTAGCGAAACTGTAGGTCAAGACGAAGAATTTGTGTCAGCGAGAAGCATGTAGTAATAGGTGGGATCTAAAAGCTCGCTTATCTATCTGCTACACGTTATTAAATGCCTACCATTCATCACCAGCCCATTAACACATCGGCGGTTATTTTTGAGGCAAAAATATTTTTACACTTTTCAGCGAGTTGCGTGCAAATTGGGACGAATTTACGTCAACGGAAGACAACTTCGAGATCTCGACTATGTCATGAAAAACAACGATGAAGTCCATCATTGGGCTCATCGACATGAGCATCCTGTCAAAGATTTGCCGATTCGAATCATTCATGAGAGTGATGATCTCCTTGTCGTCGATAAGCCGCCATCACTTCCGGTGCATGCTTGCGGCCAATATGCGATTCATACAGTGTTGGGACAGCTCAGAGAGCATTATGATAGAAAAGGATTACGGGGTATTTGCAATCATTGTGAATTTCACTGAATCGAGTTTAGTTCTTCATCGTCTTGATCGTACCACCTCGGGAATTTTGTTATTCGCTAAAAACTATGAGACCGATTTAGAGGTTCGACATGCTCCTTTAAGTTACAAAGAAATGCAGATTTTTTTGTATTTAATACTTGTTTTGATCCATATTCAAGGGATGCGCTTAGAAAAGTCATTCGATGTCAGAAAATTAAAAGCTAAAACCTGCATTTCTTTTCAACATTGCTTATTTAAAAAATAGCGCAATTTTAGTTTAAAACTACATTGAAAGACGGGCATTGGACAAAGGAATACGTGTGCAAAGTTGAAGGCGAATTTCCAGAGTAACGTTGAAGATTTTTACACTTTAAATTTTACCTATAATTTCAGTGGCGAAATTGTTTGCGATCAGCCGATTGGGCCGCTAGTCCTCTCAATGGGCATTCAATGCGTTAAAGCGGATGGGAAACACGCGCATTCAATATTTAGGTGATTTTCAATAGTTTTAAAAAATTCAATTATCGGTTCAGAATATTTTAGAAAATTGTGGAGCGATGGTAAAGAATCAGTGGTGAAGGTGAACATCACCACCGGCCGAACCCATCAAATCCGCGTGCACGCTCAATTCTTGGGTCATCCCATTGTTGGCGATAGTGTTTACAATTCGACAGTTTGGGGAAAGACGAAAGGCAAAAATGGCGAGTATGATAAAAATTTTGACGAGGTATTCGCAATTTATCATTTCAAATTCATTTAATTTCTAATTTTGATAGCTTTGCAAAGACGTTCAATCGGCTCATAAATGCCAAAATTGGCACGAGGAGCGAAACGAGGAATATGAGAAGCTTATGGAAAAAATGGCCGTCGACGACGTTGCGCCGGAACCCGAGGGTTTGCAACGAGAACGCCGGCCTGATTTTGATCCAATTTGTTTGAAATGCAACGTTCGGACGAAGAATGTGCCGCCTGAGCATTACCAACTTTTTCTTCACTGTTTGAAATATGAAACACAGAAATGGAGCTTCAACACAGAGTTGCCCGATTGGGCTGTAATCAAGGTTTAATTTATTGCTTATTTTTTCTTCAATTTAATTATTATAATCAGGTTGTTTTTACATTTTTCTATAATACATTTGGTGATATCCGTCTATGCTTTTTTCTTTTGGTTCTTCTATTGAATGAGCAAAATTCGGCGACTGAGTAGCACTATAAATATGGAAAGCGCGAACACACAAATTGGAATGCTAACGAAGAGCGAGTAGTCGCAAGACTGCGAAGAACGAAGGCGTCGTTCCGATGGCGGAATAATTGGAACTTCTGAAAAAATCAATTTCCCCCCTTATTCATGAAATGGTGTATACCTTGAGCACGCGGAAGTTGAGCAAGTTCGGCGACTGGTTCGACAGCTGATTGGCTAGCTGGCTCGTCAATAGTTTCACTGATGGTTGACGGTGTTGGAGGTGCTTCTGAACGATGTATTTTATTAGTTAAAGATTTTGATTAACAGAAACTACCTGAAATTTCAGTCGATTCTGCTTGTTCGGGCTCTTCACAAACTTTTCCCTCTTCAGCTTTACTTTCTTCGACGGATTTTTTGACATCACTCTCATCCTAATTAAAAATTTCAGATAGAAATGGATTTTAAAAAAAAGTTTACCTGGAATTTTAGTTGTTCCGCCAATGATTTCGCCTCTTCGGCGTCCTTCCTCGCACCGTCTTCGGTGATGGGTAGTAGCACATCTTTCATTAACACTTGGCAATGATTGCATTTCCAGAAAGCGGACCTTAAAATGTTTGTTTAAAACCGAGAAGCACCAAAAATTGTCACATTTTTGCTAATTTCCTACGTTCTTCCGGCGGGTAATCAAGACTACCAAGGGCGCCACCGCCGGCAGTTGGCATGAATCCAATTAAGGCAAGAAGTGCGGTTCTTACTGCAAAACATGTTAATGTCTATATAATAGCGCCTATATTATCTAGAAAATTGCTCATTTTTTAATTGGATATTGGATTTTTGAAGAATATAGTCGAAAATAATTTTTGAAACTTACTACTCCATGAAGGCAGCCATGTTTCTGGATGATATCCCGAGATCGAAAGACAAATTTTTTTATTCAACTCGAATCTTCCATTTGGCTACAATTTTATAATGATAGGCAATCGAAAATTATTAAATTACCGTCAAAATTATCATATTCGGAGGTTTCATAGGGTACTCAGGTGGAAAAAGAATCCTTCCATGATAAATCCCCCCATCAAAATCTGTTCCGATTGTTCCGCGAACAGTAAAATGCCATTCAAACAAGTTATCCTTAAATCAAATAATAGTTGGCAAACTTTTTGACCCAAATTTACCTCTAATGGTTGCGCGTAGTACATTTCGGTTGGCTCCCGTAATTCCATAGCCTCTTTCATTAGACGTTTCACACCTTTTAATAGAAATATATTATTGATTATTGTTTTTAAAATGTTACCTGCGCATTTAAGGTTGTACTGCTGCGTCATTACGACGAAAAATGATAAGCGGACGTCAGCCGAAAATGAAAAAAATGTGATGACGCCAAATTGCGGACACGCGTACACCGACTGCCAACTATGCACAGTTTCATTTTTGTCTTTTCATTAGTTCATGTTAATATAAATTCGTTTTCTTGATATAAAGTCGTTTTCAAAAATTTTGTCGAGTTACAGCTCACATTATGGAAGATGTACCTGATATGGACGATCTTCTGGATGAAATGGAAGCCGACTTGGTGCCGAAAAATCGTCCAAAACCAACACCAACCGTTAGTGAGAAATATGTAAAGGTTCCAAAAGTTTTTCCGAACGAAAACTTAAATCCAGAAATGACGGTTTGACTAAAAAAATTGAAATAAAAAATGTATCATTTTAAGGGTGCGATTACGTTAAACATTAAAAAACCACCGCCCGCGTTCGTTCCACAACCGATCATTTCAAAAATTCATTTTGAAACGGAGAAGGAAGTTAAACCAGAGGAAATCAATCATCCAGAAAAATTGCCGGAAGTCCAAGAGGTTTTTTTTTGAGATTCAATTTGAATTACAATCGGTTTTTAAAGGAGACTGATAGCGAATACAAGGAAGTTTTGGCATACTTGAATGGGTTTGAAGACCAAAAACCCAGCCCAATTCCGGAAACAATTCAAGATTTGTCGCTTTTAAATCACGGCGAGCATATAGGTGATTTTTAGTTTTCAAAATACTTTCATTTATTTATCAATTTAGAAAACAGTTTCGAAATTGAGATTGAAAAGGTTGCTGGATCAATTGCGAAACAAATCCTTCAGGCGGTTCCTGAAGAAGTTGTTGAAATTGTCAGAGAGAGAGAAGGTAAATAAATATTTTTTAAAAGTTAACATTTTTTTTAAAGATCTTCATAAGGAAGTCATCTGTAAACCGGTTATTGATAAACACTCGGAACCAGAATTTGACAATGACGTATGTTTGAATTCTGTTAGTGATAATTCTATTCTTTTTTTTGCAGGAACCGAAAGATCAAATTGAAATATTTGAAGACGAGAAAACAACTCTAGCGGTAAAAACGCATTTTTTTGTTACTTATGAGAAATATTTGTTTTCAGGAGCCTGAAACGGTAATAATCAAGAAGAAAAATATTAAAGTATTCTTCAAATTTTTGATAAATTTAGGATGATTTAAATGAACAGATTGATGAATCGAAACGAGAAGACGATTTAGAAGTCACCGTTGTAGAGAAATGCAGGGAAATTGACGAAGGTGATCTTGTTCCTGACCAATCGGAAGCTGATGTTGAGGAACCAGAAAAAATAAATTCAAATGTAAGTAATGAATTAGAAATTGTTTGACTCTCAAATTTAAGGAATCTGAAGAAGTTCACGAAACCGCGCAGCCCGAATCGAACTCAGCGGAAGTTAAAGAAGAGGCGACTGAGGTGTCGCCGGCAATTTCTTTAAACTCATTAATAACCGAAGAAATGTGCGAACTTGAGCAGCCGCCATACACAACACAAGTTATTCAATTTGAGAGTCAAGTAATTTTTGTTTAATTTGTTATAAATCTGATTTATTAACGCTTTGTAGGATAATTCTTCTAATTTGTCATACGAATTGCACGAGGTTTCATTTTAGCACCGCCAACATCATAAATGAATTATATTTCAGGAAACAGAAGTTCATAGGGAAGATAATCAGAATGAAAGGCAACAACTTGAAATTTCACTTCTTAATTCTGGAAATGATATGGAAGGTGTTATGGAAGGATTGGAAGTTGCTTCTTCTCCAGCTCAGGTTATAGTTGCTTCTTTAGAAAATTTTATAATGTTTTGTTTATTTAGGTTTCTAATTCGAGCGACGTTCAAATTGCAGTTGTTGAAAGTTTTGACGAGGAGGACGTGGAAAACAGGCCTCGTTTTGATGTGAGCTCGAAAAAAAAGTATGATGTGCTCTCTAAATTGAATTTTAGTCCATCGCCACTGTTCATGTGCTAAATGAATCGGATTCGGAAGATTCGGCAAATGCTCATGGAAGAGAGCGACGATTGACGGAAAGTGAACTGCAACTTGGAAAGACGTGCCCGTATTGGATTCCGGACGCGGATTGTCCGCTTTGTATGCTGTGTAATGCCAAGTAGATTTTCAATTTATTGAAAATAAATGCCCGAAAGGTAATGCTGAAATTGTAGATTTACTATAATAACCCGCCGACATCATTGTCGAGCTTGCGGACGAGTTCTTTGCGGATCGTGCTGTAATGAGAAAGCGGTTTTGGAATATCTTTTGGAGCCCGGAAAAAAAGTAATTTTGGTTTTGTTGTAAATGGGTTATTAATTTTTTTGCAGCCACAACCTGTTCGAGTTTGCAAACCGTGCTCCAATATGCTGACAAGAATCCAATCATATGAAGACGAGGAGCTTTCTAGAAGGCAGCAGAGTGTTCAAGGCGAGCCGAGCAATGAGACTCGTGACGATCACCAGCTGCCGCCGCAGCAGCCAGCGGTTCCAAAAGGTTAGTCACAACTTCAACAGCCCACCGATTTCAATTACTAGTCTTCAGGTGTTCTGAAGACGCGACAAAATTTACACAATCAGGATCAAGATGCTTCGTCTTCCACGTCACCTCCGGATGTAAATATCTCAATTGGATCGAGCAGTGGTGGCGTTGGAGAAGTCGCGTGTTCAAATAGAAGGAGTGTTGTGTTTCGGTAAGCTTGATCTCAAACTTCTTAACCGTCAATGGTTCGCAGAGATGGAGTTCGACCAGGCGCACCGAGCGATGAAGCGGAAGCTGAGCAACGGGCGACAGCTTTGAAGCCGAAAAAGAAGCCAAGAAAACGGAGCGCCGTCGTTCGTCGAATAGCCGAACTTCGAATGGAAGATGAATTGGCGTGCGCATTACCGAATGAGAAACGAAAATCTGGTATAATTATAGAAATTAAAATAACAAATTTATTTATTTCTATTTTACTTTAGTTCTTATAATGCGATCCGAGGATAATTTAATGGACTTGATAAGCCCTGTGAAAGTTTGGGAAAAACTCAAAGAGTTCAACGCGGTCAATTTCGTTCTTAAAAAGAATTTGATATGTGTCGTGCAGGCTGTTAAAGGTATTGCGATAATTGTTGCATTCTTCTTTTGCCATAATCATTATGCTATAGTTAACGAAACAGAACATGCGTTCGCTGTTTCGACGCGTGGATTCGCCCAAATTGGTCTTGATGAGATATTTATTGCATGGACTATGACCGATGAGGAAAAGGCGAGATTCTCGTCGAACGCCAATGGTCCCCAGGATGTCACCGAAGCGCTTTCATTTCTACCACTCAACGTATTACACCGAATATCTTATGTATGTTTTGTTTTTAAACGATAGATTTCACTTTAAACTTGATTTTTGAAGATGTACACAAATTCAACGGAAATGGAATATGCCGGAGTGAGAATGGTCTCAACACGATTTGCCAGAGTGAATAGTGTTCCCGAATCGACTCACCCACTTCCGCAGCATATTCTGATGTTTAGACCAACCGTGCAGGTATTTTTGAATATTCTCTCATAAAAAATTATCAGTCTTATTCAAGGATTTTTCGAAGTTTGTCATTCCTCCGAATCCGTTTATTGTGGCGTGCTTTTTACACAACGACGAGCTGCAATGGGCCACCGCTTGCCCGTATAGGCTGCTTAATCGGCTAGGATTGAAATATGGATGTAACTTGACTAAGAATTTAAAAATTATTATTATTATTATTGATTCATACAGGCTTCCCAACGCCAATTGTGAATAAAATTGGAAGACCGTCAATGTACAGTTTGGAGACTTCTGGCACTGTGCTGAAGGTTTGAAAATTGTTGCCTTCCGGTGTTCACATTGTTTGTTTTTCTTCGCAGATGTTCAACGACTTTCGAAATTGGTCATACCAGATGAAATATATACCTGGATGCACTGCGATGTTAACAAATGAATCGACGATTATTCGAATACCGACATCATCGCTAACAGAGGTAGAGATTTTTTCATTCAGTCAATCTTTAAAATTTCTTACAGCTCAAAGAGGTCATTCAGTATAATAGAACGATGATGGCTTGGGGATGCGAATATTCTGCAAAACATGATAGCATGCTGGTAAGGATTCTTCTATCATTGTGACAGAAATTGATTGCTTTTTGTTTTTGAAGATTTGCGATCAAACGAACGACGGGACGTATACGACGCAAGTGTTGGCGAGATTTGATGGACAACGAACTGGTATTTGTTAACACAATTCTATTTAACTGGACTAAATGAATATTTGCAGCGACAGGCGCTTGCTTTGTGATTCTTGATGGCGGCTCAAAAGTGAATTCGCTTCAAGTGTCGGTTATCGAGGACGGTGTCGCTGTTCGTGTACAAACGGATCGATTGGAGACGATTTTGGACGAAATCCAACAAGGAATTGTATGCAATTATTAAACCACAATAATTCTCTAGCGAAACGCTTCGTTTTTTTTTTGCAGGACTGTGTGGAAACGACGAAAGGAATGGAGTTTCGAATAGAATTCTATTCCGAATCTGACGATGTGACCACTGCGTTTTCACCGAAATCGCTTATCGATGGAAGATGTTTAATGGTATTTGAAAATTTCTGAAATTTAGCGATTAATTAAAATATACAGAATAAATATCAATATGGATTGTCGTTGGAAAGAGCGTTGACTCAAGTCCTCCAAATTCAAGGAATTAATCATTATGGGATTCGACTATCGCACGTTTTCAATATGAGAGACGGGCGATTGTCGCCAGAAGAGGAGCCAAGAATTTACGGGTAAACTATATATTTATATTTTTCAAATTATATATTAATTTTTAAAGAATGACCGAAATAGCGGCTAGAGAGTGTGTTTCGATGTTGGAGCCGTATTTGGCATCGCTAATTGCCTCCAACGTCATGTTAGTTTTGAGGCGTTCTTTGGTAAATTGACAATTTCATATTTTCTCAGGAGCGTTGCTATTCGTCTTTTGGTGGCGATTGATCAAATCGAGTACAGCGTTTCGCCATGGAATGGTCTCGATGAGGAGAACATGATGTTCAAGCAGAGTTTGGATCAGGTTGGTGTCGCCAAATTTCCGTTCGATTCGCGATTATATGTGATGATTTATTTCATTTTACGCATTAATCATTAATTTTTGAAACTTCCGATTTTCTTGGAATATTTTTAAGCTGCGTTAATGTTTTGGGAAAATTTGAAATACGATGGAAGCATTTTTTCGAAAAAAAAAAATGAGGAGCATGGTTTTTGAGTACACTTCTTCTTTTTTAAAATAAACGTATTTAGTTTTTTTTCAATTTTACAAAAGGTTAAGCGAACATTTCGATTTCAATATAATGATTCATAAATTATGAATAGGATAATACATAAAATGAACTTTCTATGAAAATTGAGATATAAAAAAGTGAATAATTTGTGAATCTAAGAGATTTATATAGTCGGCGTCCGGCGACTGCTGTACACGGGTAGATTTACGCGCATGCGCCTTGAAAAGGTCTCACTACGTGTGAACGCTTATTTTTCTGTTTTCACATGATTTTTTTTTTAATGAGTTTCGCATTTCCTCGAATTTCCAACGTCATTCGATTAAATTATCGAACCGGTCCATAAAATGCGAAATAACCTGTTTGTCTGTGCGAGACCATTTCGAAAGACGCATGCGCGTAAATCTACCCGCGTACAGCAGTCGCCGGACGCCGACTATAAAAATGTAACAAAAACTATTCAATTTTTATTTTTTTGAGTCTTTTTTCTTATTTTCTAAAGATAATAACCAGAAAGTAATTATTTTTGTTGATTTTGATTCTGTGTAAATTTGATTATGGGAAAAGTTTCTTTTTTAATGCGATGGCTTTGAAACCGTCGATACATTTTTGAATTTCAGCTCATCCCATTGCTCTATAATATGACGGACTATGTGGCGAACGGGTTCGAGGTTGAGCTGGTGCTCTCGATTGTGTCGACGAGAGCTCTTCCGATCTAATTTTGAGCACTTGTCACTTTTTGTTTTTTTTTGCTCGGCCGCCCCCCGTTTCCATGTTTCCTACTTGTTTCACGCTCACTTTATTCGATTTCTGCAATGATGTATTTTTTTCAAAAGAAGGGAAAGCGAGAGGATTTTTGTAAAAAAAAGAATGTATGTATATTTTTGAAAAAAAAATTACAATTGGTACTGATCTGTGATACGGTACTTGCTCGTACTGATCAGCTTTTTCCTGATTAGTGAATGGTTCTGTGATCCCCCCCCTCTCTCCTTTATTATTATTAGTTTTGAGTCTGCTAGTCGGTTCGAACTCCCCTCGAACCCTCTCTGCTATATACATTCTTGTGCATAATAGAGACTGAATAAAAAGACATTAAAATGCACTTGGGTATCGAACGCAGCAAGAAGCCATTAGTCGTTTCTTCCACTTATTTTTTTGCCATGAGCCCTTCTTTTTTTTGTCGCAGCTAATTCACGGAAATTAATTTGGGGTTTGTTTTGTGGGAAAACACCTGCGTCTGGAAGTTGTTCGATTATTATGGATGACGTTTTGTAATGATTAGCAGGGTTGTCAAAACGGACCCCCGGCCCGGCCCTGGGCCCTATAGGGCCGGGCCCAGGGCCGGGCCGGGGGCCCTTTTTTTTTAACCTTAACAAGAGAAATTTTATTTTAAGCATCTGCGAACATTTTTCAGGTTGTTATTATTGCATTAATATTTTATTTTTCGAATACAAACAGATAGATTTATTGTTTAAAATTTTCATGTCTTCTATTACCATTACTTTCCATACCGCGTTATTTTTAGTTTTTTTTCCTAAATTAATTTCATTAAAAATTTTATTCTAGTATTAGTAATTTTTCCAATACGACGTTAGATTCCATTATCAGTTTCTTCACTACTTCTTTATAAAATGGCCTATGGTTTGTAGAATTTCTTGATTTCGGCGTCAACGGAGTATCCATATGAAAATTATTTTATTTCATTGACATTTAATCGCTAATTGCATGAGAAAAAATTGCAACGCATCAATAGAATGAGAGAACAAACGACTAGAAACGACGCTCCACGTTTACGTTGCTTATTGTTTAGTGTAATTAGCGTCGGCGGCAATTCAAACTGGGCCCGTAGGGCCCCCCGGCCCGGCCCTGGGCCCTATAGGGCCGGGGCCGGGCTGGGGGGCCCTGTTTTTTTGACAACCCTGATGATTAGGACGAAATTTGGAAAATGTTGATCAGACGCGACGCGGCCGCAACGCGTCAATTTGCGGTTCTCGAGGCCATCATTAACGGATTCGAATTTTGGGAATTTCACTTACATTTGGAAGAATCAGGATAATAGCGTCTGAGATTTTCTAAAAATATCCAAATTCGTCATTGTTTTAAATATCTACTCTGTTAAATATTCGTTTAATGTGATTGATGATTTTGTTATTCCATTTATGGGTATGCGGATGTGTTTTTGACGATTTTCGGATAATCCGTGGCAGTATTTTCTCATTTTTTCTTCCATCTTTGATAAACAACCGGGCCTTCTTCATTATTTTGCCATTTGAGCTAAAAATTGAATTAGATTGTTCAATTCAAGACGACAAAATTAATTTGTGTTTTTTTTTCCAATTTCCTGCTTGAAATTTGATTTTTTAAAAGTCAAACATTCAAAAAAAAATTCTAATGCTAATCGATTTAGCTCGATAATTTATTAGCTTTACTAGTCTTTCCGTTTCGGTTGCCACTCGAGACGACGACACGCCCATTTTTTGTCGCCTTCCCCTTTTTGACCACGCCCCCACATAGCCTGCAGCTTTTTTGGGGTGTGCTGCGTTCGAAATTCATTTCTCTTTTAGAAATTTGAATTGTTTCATTTTCTCAAGAATCGCGAGATGAAGTATTCAACATTGACAGCAAATATGATACCATTTTGTGAGTTTTTATCGATTTTTAATTATAATGAAGAGATTTCGCTATGGGAAAAATGCTTTAATATATTTTTCCACAGCGAAATTGCTCAATTATAAAAATAATAATTATTATTATTATAAAAAATTGAAAAAAAGTAAGACTGTTTAGAATAGGCGATTTGAATTTTGAAATAGCTCCAATAATTTTTGACTGAAAACCTTTTATAAGAATTCAATTTTGAGTGCTTCTCGCTAAATATGAGCTTTTAAAGAGATGTGTTGTTTTTGTTTCAAAACATGTAGAAAAAGTCAAAACTCGGGGTTGGCGATAACCAATTAAACAAAGTGTCGTGAGCCATCCAATCGCACCCAAGCGAGCCATTCCGCTCGACTCGGAGCCAACACAAATTAATACATGGACCAGTTGGATGTCATTGAAGAAGAAAGAAAAAAATGATGATGAACATTAATAATGCATTAACTTGATCTTTTTGTTGAAATTTCGTATTTCCTCATTTGCCCAATTTTGGGTGTGTATGTTTGTTTTTTTTCCGCAAGATTAATCAAATATTAATGAGTATTTTGGCTGCGAATATTTATTTTGGGAGATCGTAAGGAAAAGAAGAACGAGATCGAGGAAATTTTTATTTCGTTGCAGAATGATAAAAGCGATTTTTAAAAATTTTTTTTTGGGTTTGCCACTAAAAAAGGTCAATTTTTTGTGTGTGCGTGTTCATCACTCGAAAATGCATTGAATCCTTGAGCGGATGTTCGATAATCGAGCCGGCGCGCCTATTTTTGCCACGTGTTTTGGACGGAAGTTTATTTTTTGCTCAGTCAAACAATTGCGACAATCAAGCCGCGCCCTCTGATGCTGGGCGGAGGAGGAAGAATTTTAATTAAACGCTTCAACACACCGAACAAAAAATTCTAATGCGGGGAAATTGGAAGAGAATGCCACTTGTCGAGGTTTTTGAGCTTTTAGGCCAGGAAATGCGCACAACTGTGCGTTTTTTTTACCACCGGCAATCATGTTAAACCAATTGATTACGCGTCTCCTATTAGATGACTAATCGTATTATAGGTGTCGTTCCGTTTCTGCTCAACTTGCTCTGCATTATCCCAATTTTCTATCGACACAAGAAAAATGGAAAATCGTTCAGGTATCTATGATTTATATTTATATGTCACTAGAGATTTTCAAAAACAAAATGGAACATAATTGTTTCCTTTCGGTGTGCCTTTTACGCCAAATATAACTTATTTTTGTTTTTATTTTTCGAGGGACCCAGCATTTGAAAACATTGCACGTAACTTTTGATCTTTTCCTGCAAAAAATAAGTGCACAATTTTTTTTGTTTTATAATCCGTTCACTTCTTTCAGGCAAAACCCAAGCCTCCAACCAATCCTTTGCCTTCTGATTGTCGACGTGCTTCTTGCAATTCAACTCATCATTCCCATCCATAATTTTTTCGCCGAAAAGTAAGCCCTTTCTCGCTGCTGGTAATCCTTTTTTGTTTAAAAAAAAGGCAGGGGGTCCACCCACTCTCGCCGTCGTAAAATTTTATGCGAATTATTTTGAAATTCAGAGGCATTTTCAATGAGATCAATTGCATTATATATGGAGCCGTCGATATGATATTATCGTTGATGGAAGTGCTATTGGCTTGTGTCATCGCGTTTGATCGATACATTGTGACAGTGGCGCCAAAATGGGGTAAAATCTGAAGTGGAAAATTGTAATTCCGTTATGGAAAAATGAAAAAAAAAATGAAAAAAGAAAGAAAATTTACATGCTAATACGATCTGCACCAACACCTGACGCACAAATGCAGAGTAGGCGTCGAAAATTTCGGTATGTTATTGAAACTATGCATACCCTAAATTTGTGTGTCCGCCGGATCTCAAATATATTATTTTAAAAATGATTTTTCCATAAAAGAATTGATTCATTACTTAAAAATTAATGATGAAAATTGGACCAATTTTCCAGGGAAATGGAGGTGTCACACCAATTACTTCAAAATCATTGCGTTCGGACTGATCACCGTTTCGATTTGGAGTTTTGTTCCAATTGCGGGTTACGGAAAATACAGCACATTCGAAAATGGAATGTTCTGCTCGATCGACTGGCGCCAAGGCAATATTGACGAGAACTCGGCGGAATCGCGACTATTGGCGCATCGGTACATCGCGTTTTTGACGGCGACATGCCTCGTCTTCTTCCTGATTCCGGTGTGCATTGCGTCATCGCTTTATTATAGCGTCATTGATCACGTCGACAGGTAATTTCCTGTCGCAATTTCGTGTCAACGTTTGAAAGTTTAGAGTTCGAAACTCGGAAGGACCTCGCGATGACACACAAAACCAAAATGTGTGCACTTGGGCGCCGAAAACCCACATGGCAAAAGTGGGTCTCGGATGTCTTCTGGTATCCGTTGTTCCCTATTTCGCCTATTCAATTGTCTGCTTGAACCCAATGAAATCGGACTTTAAACAAATCAACCATATCGTGATACCTGTGATAATCAGTAGGCTCAGTTGTCTTTTGAATCCGGTCTTCTATGTTTGGTAAGGAATCACACCAAAAATGAATTGTGGTGGAATTATTGAAGCTTGAATCCTGAGATGGTACCCATTGACGAGTGTTTGGCGAAACGGGCAAAACCAAGACCCCAACGACCGCTTTATCATACAATTAATTTAGTAAGTCATTTCTTTTTTGCAAAACGCAAAGCTTAAAATATTTCGACAATGTATGTGCGTATCCATGGTAGTATGGACACAAAAAAACCTACACAAAACATTTTTTTGCAAAAATCGAGAAAGCTGCACTTCAGATTGCCGATGTGCCGGGAATGTCGTTCCCAATTCTCACACCAACAATGCCGCGCCGCCAACTGCCCAAAATTCCGCCGCACTTGGCGTCGCCATCGAAACCAAGCCTGGCTGATTTCGAAGACGACGCGAAAGAGTTCACCCCAATGCTCTGAACATCACATTCGATTTTTATTTAGCTATTTTAATGAATCAATTATTATTTCATCCTTCGACGAACCACAACTGAAAATTTCGTTGAAACAGACGAAATAATATACATTTTACCGATTTGATTGTCGTTCTCATTTTTTGATTCAGAAGGATCCTCGTAATACTCTTCGTCCTTCTCCTCCTGATCGTAGAACACATCGTAAATTGAAGAATCTGCGGTCAAGCATGGCCGATTGTTACATTGATAGTATATTGTGTATGTACTGTAATTAAAGAAATGCATTTTGAATTTGGTAGTAGGATATTGTCGAAATTGGCTAAAGGCCATGAATGGTCTCGAGGCGCGTTTTGTGAACTCCACATTGCACAATTTAACAAAATGAATATACGGCCCGTAAATCGACACTCTTGTTGCGAGACCCAAGACTACATGTTGTGACAATAAAATAGTTTGTTATTTTGATCTACAAGGGGAACTATTATAAACACCTGTCTTGCTATTTTTAACTATGCAAGGCGCATTCCTTTTTAGTGTTAATTAATATAAATGATACTCACGGACACGTGCAAAACGCGATGCCACGTTTGCACTCGTACTTCATTAATTGCCAGCCACCATCGCACGATTTCGAGCATTTCGTCGTCGGAACCATTTCACAAGCTTTCTAAATTATCGAAAAAACAGATAATTGCGAGATTTGTCGAGTTGAACACACATAATCGGAATCGGTAATTTTTGCTGAAACGCTGAGAAAACCGGCGAGAATGGCAAATAATGCGTACCGAATCATTTTTTGACAGAATTTCGAAGCAACAACAGCTTTTATAGCTAATATTTTATATGATAATTAATGAATTTTGTAAACAAAAAAAGTTTTATTGGTGTTTTTAATGAATTGAATTAACGCGTTCTTCGCGGTTTCTTGAAAGATTTTAAAGATTTGTGATATTAAAACAATTTTTGTGGCGGTAATTCAAATAATTCAAAATCACGGGTACCGAATCAAACTCACCGTAACTCGGTGCAGCTCGTTTTTTTGCAAATCTCAAATCCTCGCTAATTGTTACATAACAAAAAAAATTTCCGCTTCAGTTTTCCATCTGGCTAATACACTATCGGATTACCCTCTGAAATGATTGGACCCCCCCCCCTTATACGGTCATGCCTACCTCGGCAAGCCCCTGTTGACAAACGATTAAAAGAGTATCCCAACAATACTCGCCAATCAGACCTCTTCTACAAGGGGACATCCCATTGATTTTGTCCGCAGCTGCAGCAGCTTATGATACTACGGCTTACGAATCGAACGGTCTTTAATTTATTAAAATTTCTATTTTTTCATTTTTTGTTGAGGATTCCCTTCAAAAAAACTATTCGCGAAAAAAAAAACACTTTCATCGTCCGAAAAGTCGTTTTCTTGTCCGGATTATATTCTTTACTTTGATGTGTAGGTCATTAGTCATATGCAAAAAAAAGGAATTTCGCCTGTTTGTTTTCTTTTCGCTTCTTTTTTACGACTATCATCATCCATCCATCACTAAACATCCCAATTGATTTATTCTCGTCGTTTGTTGCTTCTGTAAGCCACACGAAACAATCCAACGACGGCTATTTATTGCTATTGGAAAGAATTACAAAGAATAATACCCGAGAATGGAAAGATTTTAAAATGTCCATAAATATCGGTGCTTATAAAAAAAATTTGGTCACTGCTGCTGAGAAGACCGTATTTCGCGAAAATTAAACAATAAAACTACAAGAGCATCACCAGATATTAAATCGTTGAAGAAATCAAGTTGAGGAATGTAATAAGTTATTCATAAACGTTGTATGACGAGCATCGAATCCTCGCTAATTGTTCGATCGATGGTTGGAATCGATGAGTACGATCTGGCTCGTCGTGATTGCATGGAAGTCGTTAGAATTGGTGTCACCTCTTCGTGAACTCGAAACTCGCAAGACAATTGTCGCCTACGTGGCCGGACCACTTGCACGTTCTCCGACTGGCACCATTTTCGCCTTGGAGCCTCGCGGTGTTGTGCCGCGCTCGAATCGATGCTCCAACTCGTATTCGCCGCGATGCCTTTGCCCTTGAAAAAATCGAAAGCAGAGAAGCAGTCCGCCGGCCTGCAATTTGCCTATTTTAAGCTCGCCGCTAAGTCTTTCGAGTTGATTAATTTGGCATTAACTCGCGAACGTGCATTTAATTATTCATCAACATCGCTTGAAATGCTCGAGCCCGGAAGACAATGTTCAGTGGAATCTCAAAAATTTCTATAATTCTATTCAATTTTTTTTGATAGAATTCAATTTCAATTTTTAGTATTTCGGAGGCTCCAATGTTTCATCCTACGATTGTGTGCCTTCATTTCTCTTCTCCTTGACTGCATTTTATATATCGAGTGCACTCGTCCTCAGGCTAATCCAATTTCTCATAAAGGTTTTTTCTGCGTGGCGAAAAATTATACAAGACAATCATGCTAATGTTTAGAAGATAAATGCTCTCCTTGAAATCGTTCAATAATTCCGTTCGGAACATTTCTCGAATTTCGTTCGATGTTTCCACTAACATATGTGATATATAATTAATCAAATCATCATATGTTTCCGTTTAAACCTTCTCTTCTCTTCACCGCTTTCTCCTCGCAAATTAATCATCATGCGGTTTGGCAATCGCCAGAAACTTTTTTGTGTAACAAAAACTCACCACAAGAGCAATGAGCACTTGAAAAACCATCATGATCAAGTATTTCTCGAGGCGCATCATCGATTCCTAAAATTCGCCAATCAAATTTTTTCTATTTTTTTTTTGACTTACTTTCATTTCGACAATATCGTCAAACAGCTGCACAATTCTCGCATATTCTTCCATAAACGCTTTTAAACGCATATCGCGTTCCATTGCCATCGGAAATAATGGATTAATCGTGATGAAGCTGAAAAAAAACGAATTTCCAAGCTAAAATAGTATTACAAAAAAAGTTTGATTTTATACATTTTACTATAAACGTTAGAAATTTTTTATTCGCTCATAAAATTTCAAAAAACATCAAACATCAAAACAATTACTTTTTTCCTTAACAATAGCTTATATTTCTTGATTTTTTTAGCAAATTAAAATAGAAACATAGTAAATCGACTTTTAATAAACTATACAACACATAAATACAACTAATTTAAGTCAAGAAAACCTTTGCAATATGCGCTCAAGCGAGAGATTATTCCTATTAATAATAGGCTTTTCGGCACATGTGCATTTTCGATTTTACTAATGGCGGAGAATACAAACTATACTAATTATATGTAAAATAGATGAAAAGATGCATTTTTTGATTAGAAGAGATCATATTTTTTTAGGCGAGCTCTTTTTACAATAAATGTGCACTTTGCAAAATTGCATTTTTTTTTTTTGCTTCAATGAGTATAGTGGTTGGATTTGCTCAAATTTTTCTCCTTATAATGTAAAAGGAAATATCCCCTTCACTGAATTATGCGTGGTTATTTTCTGACCGTCAAGTCATGAAAAAAAATTTGCATAATTTCACTCAGGCTTTTAATTTAATAAATTTTTAGAAATACCTGCTACGCCCAAAATCAGGGCTTGTCGAATGGTGCCTAACAAAAACCACAATTCTTGCAGAGTCTAAACGCTGAAATGCGAATTGACGTCGGTGGTCCGATGCTCCGCCCACCCGTCATGCAACCACGCCCTCGTGTGCTCGCCGAGCCCCCGCGTTCAAAACCCTCAATTATTATTATGTGTCCCAGCGCGTAGAATTATAGGTTTTTTTTTCAGAATTCAGCTTTTTATAGGTGTCGAAAAACGAACGACAAATTCAATTATTCGGGAAAAAATATATATAGGCGAGAAGCAAAAAACAAAAAATAATAATAAAAGAATATTTCACACGGACGAGAAACAAAAGGAACCCGCGCGTCTCTGTTATTACCCAAGTTTGGATACGACTAACTATATTACATTAAAAATTGCAAAATTGCAAATAGAAACCCGTAAAATAATGAAAAAAACAATTATAGCTAAAAAAAAAAGCAAAAACTATTATGAAAAGTTAAAATTTCTCGTCTGGAACTACGATTTTAACATAAGGATTCGTGTAAGAAGTTTCCGATCTGAAAATATATGCAATTCTTTACGAAATATTTTCAAAACTAGCCTTGTATCGTCATAAAATGTTGATCGATCTTCTACTGTAAATATTGGAGGCTCTAACTTCCGAGGTTCCTCTAACTCATTGATTGTCTGAAAACGATTTTAATAACGAATTTCTCAAATTCTGAAAAAAAAACTACCGTTGTTGAGGATCCTGCTGTCGTTGACTGGGTGCCTAGCTTAAATCTCGGTCCATCGATATCAATAATTTCCATGGTTCTATTCGGTGTCAATGCTCCACTGCGAATAATCTCAATTGGTGGCTGAAATATTTAAATGTTAATTTTTTTCTAACATTCAAATTGTCTTCACTTGAATATAGTCTTCAGTGGCATCAGCTTCACCACTATCCCCAATAAAGCCTTCATTCCGTTTCACACTATGCCGTTTGATTGATTCATGTGTAATCGTGACTACCGGTGGCTGGAATGGATGATCGTCGAAAATACTGTAACCCGGGGTTGGAATATTGCCGGATTGAAGATATTCCATGGCTGCGCGGAGCTGCAAAAACCACACTTATCACGAACAACGTATAATTGGTACCTCTTTGAGCCCAACAACACCAATTAGTTGACCTTTCTTGGTAACGTAGGCGCGATTTAGTCCAAGAAGTGAGAATAGCGAATGTACCTGAAGCTCGGGAGATTACATACAAATGCATATTGCCATGTTTGGGCTTACCTTGAACAAACTGGTGTATTCACTAAGCTGGAATGGTGTCGAATCGATTGCAACGTCGGACAAATCGACGGGCTCCGCAAGCACTTTCCGCTCCCACTCAAATCTCTGAACCAAAATCAAAAATCAATGAGGTTTACCCAGTGAACACCCACTTCTTCTCCGTAGAGCTCGAACTCTGTTCGCGTCTTCTTCGCATCGCTTTGTTTGGCAAAACTGAATTGGGTGATCGAGCGGAAAATATCTGAAAAATTAGGCGCGCTTCGTTTATTTTGACGATACCAAATTCGAAACGTACTTGAAAATGTATGATGAGATTCAAGATCATGGGAAGAAGCCACCGCTTGAAGCGTTTTACCCGCATTATTCCTAGCACTGGCGTCGAACAGAGCTTGCTAAAAAAGAAAAAAATAGCCCGAATATCATATAATTCGCACCTTTTGCTCATCGCTGAGAATTTTCCGCGCGTCGCTTGGCTTAAGCCCTTCGACAATCGAGTTTCGCTTCGACTCGGATCCATTTTGAGATACAGGCACAATCAAGAATCTACTAGGTCTTCTGTTCCGATCAATATTCGGCACAGGACTTCCCTCTTCCGCCATGCTCTTCTCTTCCTCCTTCTTTTTGCGCTCCTCTTCCTCCTTCTCGATTCGTTCCTTAACACGTCGAGTCGCCTCGGCAAACCGGGCCTTGGTTCCGATCTAGAAGAAGATAATAAACCAACATTATAACCAATTCAATTCATATTCAAAAAACAAACCTTTGCATCAACTAAACGCTGAATTTGCGATCTGCTCACCGATCCAATTAGCGCAAGTGATTCTAGAAATCAATTGTTCGACTTAGACATATTTCAATGATGAATACCAATGCTCTCAACCAGCGGGAATGCTCTAATCCTCGAATTACTCTCCAAAACTTTCTTAACGTCGCCAAGTGTAAAATCTTTGGAAATAAACACGACAGGTGTAATCATGAATTGATCAATGAGCATTTGATGGTAGAATGATGACGTGTGCGGAATATCGGGGAGATATGGCAGATTCTTGATACGAATAATGCTGTCGTACATTGATGGTTGCAAGTATGACGCTATCGCATTGGCTATCAGAACAGCGATCTGAAAAATCAAATTATTTCTCATTCAACGATATATTTTTTCCCCCCAGGCCCGATAAATTTTTGCTCTTTGCCGGTGTTCAGCGAATAGTTCAAACCATGCGAAAAAGAAAAAAAAACCGAATTACCATAACCGGTAGCAACGAGCACAGTTGTCCGGTAAGCTCAAAAACAATAACAGCGACCGAAACGGTGTGCGTCACCGCGCCGCAGAACGCCGCCGCTCCGACCACCGCATAAATTCCGGGTCGCACAAAGTATTGCTCTTCGGCGATGAAACCATTCGGAAACCATTGGAACATTGCCTAGAACGTTTTATGACGAAGTTTTTTTTTCGATTGATTTCGACGAACCTCTCCAACCAATCGACCAAACGAAGCGCCAAGCACGAACACTGGCATAAAAATTCCCGATGGTACTGGAAGTGTTGAGGCCAAAATTGTGAAGAAAAACTGGATAATAATAAATATGAGTTCATTCAAAATTTTCTCATTTCTTTTTGGTTCTTACATAAACAACTTGAAACACTGATAATGTCACAAAAATACTATAATTCATGTTGTCACCCTTCCAATGATGTATGTCAAATCTAAAAATTCAAACGTTAAATGAAAATCAATCTTCTTTTTTTTAATTTACTGATTGCTAGATCCAAACGAAACATTTTCCGAAGGCGTCGGACACGCCGCGATATTTCCAGGCTCAGCTGTCCACGTGCAATTGATGAGGAACTCATGAATTGTGTGAGTGAAACGTTCCTGAAACAAAACCGACTTTGTAGTTTTCGGCGACTCAATCATTAATATACCTGACCTCCCATAAACCTTCCGAGACCCATCGGAAATGTTAGTGATGAGACAAATGTGGCGACACATATTGGATATATGATCCAGCTGAAAATCGCGTTGAAATTTTCGATTTTTTTTAATGATGCACACTTTTTTGAAAAAATCGCTTTCGCCACCGAGTTTCGCCGCAAAAACAGCACCAATTTTCGATGAATGTAGACAAACGCCGATCCGAGAAGTCCACAAATCAGTCCAATTAGGGCAAACACTGGTAGCTCTTGCGGCATGAACGCATTCTGCGGTGGAAACGTTGTTTGGAAATGCGCTTCGACGGTAACCGAATCGGACACGGAGAACATGCGCAATATGCGGAACAGTGTCGCCGAGCACGTGGCCGCGAAAAACCCGCGCCAATAATTGCGAACCGCAAAATACACTGAAGTGACTTCGATGGAGAATAGAACACCGCCAATTGGCGCCGAGAAGGTGCACGCGACGCCAACAGCGCAGCCGGCCGCAAGCATTTCGGCACTTCTCGTCTCATTCTCGAAAATTCCAGTAGATGATCCATGAACAAGTCGACTTAATTGCGCAGCAACGACAGAAGCCACATGAACAAATGGTCCCTATAAATTGTCAAATTTCTCGACAACAAAACACAATTTCTTGTCGCACATTTTGTTGATTCTTCCATTAAAACAATTTTTTGAAACGATCTTTTGAACGCATATCGAATATAGTTAGCGAGACAGGAACGAATTGATAGATTGATGTCAATGTTTACTTTTCTGAGTAAACATTAATTCGAGAGGAAAAAACGATGATAAAATAAATTAGATAAAGCTGAGTATAAAAAAACGGCACAGAGAACGTCTAAATATTTCACAAACCTCTTTTCCCATTGGCAGTCCGCTTCCGAGGGACATCGTCAATCCCGCCATTTTCGAGATCAATGTTCGAATCGACAAGTATTCCTTGAGAATGACACCACGAAGAATTGTTTTCATTTCGGGAATTCCACTACCTGCATAGAATTCACAATTAATTGATGAGATAGTTTTAATTTTTGAATTTACCAATGGCTTGCGGTGCAATGAAATGAGCAAAAAGAGCTGATGAGACGGTGAGCCCGACGACGTAGCCGACCCACACAATTATCGCCAATAGCACATGTATCGGCTGGACCAGCTCATAAAGAAGCATTTGGCCTAAATATTGAATTGGTGTTTGGTTCACGGAAAATCCATCAATTACCATTTTGAAGCCAGAGAATTGCAAAATCCATACTGAATGATAGTGCCGCCATGATGAATCCAAGAAGCGCAAGAAATATCCAATCGCGAATCACATTCATATAGAATCTCTTACATTTTGCTGAAAAAAGATCAATCAATCGTCAATCAGAGTCAATCGTTGAACCCCCCCCCCTTCCTAATCTTTTTTTCTCAACTCAAATCGCACGTTCACAATTTTCTGGTGTCTTAAAATGCGACGTCACCGTTAAGCTGTGTTATCATTTTTCAACAAGTCGACTTAAAGCAAAGAATTGACACCTCAAAGTTCCGTGAAATTCTAATACCGTTATTTTTGTACCTCCTTCTTAGGAATTCCTCATAGATCAAACCATTAATACGCGCGTGTCCTGACAATTCACGAAATTTTTTCTTGCAAATATGCTCTCGTTATCAGTCAAAATTTTGTTCATTTGAACCCTCGTTTTTCTAAAGCGTGGTTTCTGTTTGATCAGGAACATACACCACTGTGTCCATGTAGGGGAGGCACGGGTCATACGTCACACAAGAAAACTTTTGATCTGATTGATAACATTTCAATATTTATCACCACTACTGCTTCTTATCAGAAAACACATAGGAAAGTTCGCGAAATTTTTCAATTAGGGGGCGGGGGGGGGGGGGTTTAAAAAATTGAATTCAATAAAAAATCAAAAAAATCCAGCTTTAATTTTTGCATAAAGTCGGCATTTGGCAGCTGCTGTTTTAATTTACGGGTTGTGCCTTCGTAATGCGGTCTCGACATTATTATTTTTATGGAAATTTATTTTTTTTTATTCTCCATGAGTTTGACATTTACTCGAATTTCCAATAAAATATAGTCGGCGTGCGGTGACTGCTGTACGCGGGTAGATTTACGGGAATGCGTCTTTTCAAATGGTCTCGCAAGGTTTAACAGGTTATTTCAAATTTTATGGACCGGTTCGATAATTTTTAAAACGAATATCGTTGGAAATTCAAGGAAATGTGAAACTCATCAAGAAAAATGAAGCAGTTCACGTGAAAGGGCAAAATAAGCATTCACGCGTGGCGAGACCTTTTCAAGGTGCATGAGCGTAAATCTACCCGCGTACAGTAGTCGCCGGACGCCGACCATATATAATTATTAAAATGAGCTCAAAATGAACAAAAGACATGGGTCTGGTCGATACCATTGCGAAAGACGCATGCTAGTAAATCTACCCAACCCGTTCATATTACTAGATTAATTTTTAGACTCCCACCAGCAATAGAATTTCGTTAAAGAACCAGTTTTTACAGAAAGGATATTTTGAAATATTCTAATTACCCGTGTTTCTCGATTTTATTACTCATTATCAGTAATCGATACAAATATTTATCTAGTGACGTTTTTTCTTTTCTACGCGAGTTCCACCCACAGGCAATTAACTACTTAATTGTTTTATTTGCACTTTGTTAAGATATCGCTAATGATCAGTATCAGTTTTGTAAATATTTGAGGCACAACATTTACAAAAACCGAACACCATCGAACACGACTAGACACCCAATATTTGGGGTGAATCATTTTTTTGTAGAGTGCTCTGATTACGGTAGCCGAAGAAGCTTCTCGAATTAAGTGCACGGTTTGCGAGTTTCGCGAAATTTTTCTTTGCTAGAAAATTCGAATCAGAAGTCGCCCTTAACCGCATTCAAGAATGTTCATTGATCTCAAAACTCATTAAAATGGCGACATCACATTAATTTGACGTTATGCCACCTCCGCAATGCAATAAAAACAAAATTGAGAATTTTTAAATGAAAACGGTACACAGAAATACACCATATTAGATTTCTTCCTCTATCGCTATGAAGATTATTCGAAAATGTATAGTTGGTTATAGATTCTTATCAATAGGTTGCTTTAAGAGATTTTAAGGAATTGACTAAACAGCTTATGCGATTCTGTCTAGAGAAAATTTATACAAAAATGAATAGTGCACGTTCTACAAAATAATTAAAGAGATGTACTTACCCAATAGTTTTTCCTTGATAATTAACGGTTTGTTCTTAACGGGATATGTTAGAGGGATCTCCAAACCATCGGAGAATTTCTTCTGAAAAATTTGCAAGAAATAATTGGGCGGTTCGCCAAGAAAACATTTTTTGACAAATTTTGCTTACCGGTATCGATTTTGAGAGGTTAAACATCTTGCTTATCGAACAACGTATGGTACTGTTTTCATCATTATCACCTGCACAATTTTTGGGGCGGGCGGGAAAGGCGGGTCGGATTATAAATGTTAGCACCACCTCTCTCATTTTTTTTTGATTTTTTCTTTGTTTCTCGCATTACTTTCTATTGACTTTTTCGTTGATTTTTCTGACTTACCGTATCGAAGCCCATCGAGTCGATCGTTGACGGTCCGCGCACTGTTCGATAAGTGCCGCCGAGGTGCTGAAATCCGCCATGATCTCATATTTGTTTAATGAAAATTGGGCAAGAATAAATATGATGACAGTTTGCTATTTTCGTACTTTGACGAAATTTCAAAAATTAAAAAAAAAAATCATTCAGCCATTTTTATCGGAAATTTTGTTTAAAATAGCGACTTTGCCAGCAAAAAAACTGCTGAAGAATGACGTGCCATATCCATAAAAAGAACCTAAAGGAAACCAAATATTGATCATGTCAAAAAGGTTTCAACGAACAATTTTTGAACCCATAAAATTTAAGCAAATATTTATAGCATTACCTAAAGTTTTATAGGTTGATAATCAAAATTTCATGGGAAAGCTTACAAAACTTCTCTCATAGTCATATTCCTTCCGAGGCGGCTGCATAGAAATATCCCGCGATTTAAGTAACTTTGAATCGTCTAAAAATGAAAGAACATTGGACATTGATTTATTTTAATTAACAAAAAAACCATCCTTCAGATTGAAAGTACAATGTCGCTTCGCCGCTGGTGTTCGTGATGGCATCTGAAAAAAACCAAAAATTGAAAATCAAATCAATTAAAATAAAATTACATGTAGTCACTGTGAAAAACGTTTAAAACAATGTGCGAACAAGCTGCCGACAAACAACAGTCAAGAGCTGGTACTTGAAAAATGCAAACCACGCAAAACTCCATAACAATCAATTGTTTTAATATTCTAGAAAAAAAATGAAATTTTTTTCAAAAATGTGTAAACACGTAGACGCACATGCACACAGCTCACATTGGCTATCATTTCAAGTCTAAAATTTTTTTATTGATTAGTTCACAAGTGAGACAAACTTTGCCGGAAGTGTGACTCATTATTAAAAAAGTGATGAAAATATAAAACAAAAAATTCTTTATTTTAAAACTACAAAACATTAACAAAAAATGACGAGAATAAACGTGAAACTAGAAAGATTGCAGAAAAACCCGTAAAAATGACATTAATGTTGCCGACATTTCCTGGGTTTCTTATATTTTAAATCCAAAAATATAATAATCGTGGTGATAGATCAACTTAAATAACCGCATTTGGTCCTCATTTGTCTTTATTTTATTCACTATATTTTGTTCCTCTTCGGTAAGTTCCATTGGAATTTCTAAATTGATGAAATAAAAAATAAAATGAAATCGAATAATTTTACTTGTGACTTCTGCTGCAATTGTATTGGTAACGTTTTCACTGGCACCTTGCTCGCGAAGAATCTTGTTGAATTTCCTGACGAAATTGCTTTTTTCCGTCGTATTACCACTGATTTTAATCGTTTCAATGTTCACAAAGTTATAATTGAAATGACAATTCCTGAAATTCCTCAAATTCCAAAGATAATTTTAAATGTTTTTAATTTGGTCAAATATTTCGAGTCGCCATCCTTTTACACAGAAAAGATAGACAGTCGCGAAACCCGTCAAGCGTCCGCAACTAATAGACAACATACACGCGAACGAGACGCCCGCGATGCCGGTGAGGATGATTAAGGAATGGTTTCGCAAAAAAAATTCTGAGCAAAAATCAATGTGACGAATTCCTTGGCTGTCTGAGGCGAACAGAAAAAATCGAATTCATGAAATTGGTTCGAAAACGTGAAAAGAAGACTTACCACGACTGAGGACTGAATTCCGCTGTCAAAAAAGTGCGCACATTGCCAGCGAGACCCTCAGCCAGTGGCTGATGGGCTTTGTAGAGTTTACGAAGTACACAGGAAATGTCGTTTTTACAATCGAAACAACGAGAATTTCTGAAAATTGTCGTTTCTCGTCATTTTGTATCAGCTTTTGTCGTTTACGTTTCGCAATGCTCAATAAATAGTCTGGCAAATCGTTCGAGCGGCTCCTGCACAAGAGCAACTTTTCTCGTCGGCGTTTTTAAAACTTTCGTCCATTCCTCGTGTTTATTCAACGTGAACGGCGGATTTCTTCCGCACAATCTATGAGAGAATTGATTGGTCATATTTTGAGTGACAAATTGCAATTATGTGACAAATTGCAATTAATTACCCATCTCCTATGAGATCTTTCGAAATTGTCAAATTGTTTCTCGCGTATTTCACCGGATTCAATAGGAAACACGTGATCGCCGAGCTAAGTTCCTCGAAATTTCCCGATATTTGGCATACGGTCAAATTGTAGCGCTCCAAGTACTGAAAAAAAGAATTGATCGAGTAATTAACGCCCTGTAATTATCAATAATTAAATCGCCACTTTTTCTGTTCGATATCCTAATGCAAATGGAGGCAAGGTTGCCAAAAGGTCAGGCATCCACCAAATTCGCGGTTTCTCTGTAATAATGTGAACATGTATGTGACTATCGTAATCTCCACAGGAAATCGTCTTATATGACGTCTTTAGTGCATTTGCACTCAAAAAAATGGTCATCAAATTGTATAAATGCCACATTTTCAACGAAATTTGCGTGTAAACCTTTGGTGGTCGGTTGAATTGCCGGCAGCTGGATTTCCGGTGGCTTTTGCCATTGATTGTAGGCAATCCAAATAAGGCAGACGCATATCAAAAGAGGCACGATGAAATAGTATTTGTGCGAGTTGATATTTGATGGAGAACGATAGGTTTCTGGCAACGGTCCAACCGGGGGTGCCTCCTCATCGCCCCCATTCTTCATCTGAAATATTTTGAAATTATTGTCGGACTGAAGGGAGGCTTCAAATTCGCGAAATTAGATTGTAGATTTAAATTTTTCGTTGACTGAATATTAAATGCGCGTACACTATAATGCAATGTACGCAATCTCGCAGCCAATAATTTTTTAAATTTTGGCAAGTCGTTTGACATCGGAAATAAACAAATAATAAGGCATTGGTTGAAAAAAAAAATAGATTGCTATTCTATTGTCAATTGCCTAGAAATGTTTCATATTAATGCCTTTTTTATTTCTATTAAAAAACAGTTGAAAAAATCATTCAAATGTGCAAGTTTTCGCATTTTGTCTGTTTACACATCGACGCAATTTTGCACACATTTCGTCTCGCCACAAAAATGTTTAGTGTTGAGTGGTTTTTAAAGAAATTTTTGAAATAAATCTCAAAAAAGTATGAAAGATGCTGAACTTTCATAGAATTTTAAAATTGTTTAAATTAATTATTGATTTTTAACAAAAATAAAGCTCAAAAATTCAAAACAGAAATCGTGTGAAGAATTTCACAAAAATAATTCAAACCTAAATTTCATTTGTGCATAGTGTCGATTTCAAATTATGCCAGCGATTTATCATTTCTAACATTTAATGGGTTGATTTACTAGCGAAAGGCAACGGAAATGAAGAGAGTGCAGATGGAAAATGCCTGTTCGCCATGAGATATCAGCAAGATGCACCTATGTGCGCCTTTAATTAAATTTGCCATTGGTAATGATATGCTACATATTATACCCTTCCTTTACTATTTCAATAAAAAAAGTAAAGGAAAATAAATTGGCCGATTAATTATAAAAGTGACTAGAACAGCCTATATAAGTATTAATAATGACTGTAACTTTTATCTAAAGATTCCATATAAAGATATACATACATAAAAAGGTATTTTCGCTTTCAGAGGTGTTTTTTTGCTGCTGAAAGTCTTCAGATTAGAACAAAGATTATGGGAAATCTTGAAACAACATTCACTTTCACTGGCTGTGTGAAATTATACAAGGAATCGTCTGTTTCTCATATTAAAAACGCCATTTTTAGATATTAGAATAATTGATTAAAGGCGCATAGGGGCGAATAATGTGTTGGGTCTCGCGGCGACCGATTCTGGTAGCGGCTTTTTCCTTCAGAAACTGGCAATTTTGGATTGAGACAATGAAACGCTTGGGTTGCTACGGTAGAACCCACGCACTTTGAGTTATGATCACGAGGATTACAGTAGCCAAAAAATGAAGAGGCGACGCCGGGGGGTCGAAATGTTTCTTTTAAAAATCACGCACATTCTGAACCCCCCGCAAATCGCTTAATCGGATTGATGTGATGAACATTTTAAAAGTTGTCAATTGCACCTTATTTGGAAGGGACAGGGGGGGGCGAGAAGGCGAAAGTGCGAAAGATTGCAATCTTGAATTACCATAGAGAAAAAACGAAGCAAACCACACATATGCCCTTCTGAGGATATCGAAACCAACATGGAATTTAATTAAAATCACTGATTCCGCTTTCTTTACTTTTTGTAATTTGAAGGTCGCACAACGAATTTCGCTGGTAAGTTGCAAGAATCATGAAATTTTATCGTATGCGCCTTTAAAAAAAAAGAATTTCATTTCTTTAAAATCCCAGTTTTCCGATTGAATACGGTTGCTACTTTTTTTGCTTTTGTTCAAAGGAGTATAAAATAAAATTTTACGATTCTTGCGGCTATTTAATTTAAAAAAAAACTGTGATCAAAAGGCTTAAAAGTGTGGCTTTGGTCAAAGTTTTTCGAGATTAGAGAGAGAGAGAGAGAGAGAAAGAGAGAGAGTTCTGCTACCATATAGAGGGCTTTCACCGGTTTAAAGGTTTTATTTGCGAAATCTCCATATTACCATAATAAAACAGAAATGCGATCATATCAATTTGTCAACCTGAGCGAGAATCGGTTCACTATATTATATAGGCTTGTGGTTCAATGCATAATTTCAGGTCTTGGCACGATTATATGAGAATCGGATATTGATTGGCAAATTGCCCAGAAGGAGTTAGCCCGCTTTGAAATTGAAGAAATCTTATTTTCATTTTTTTTATCAATAAAAACTAGTTGAATCTACGCGTTGCATAAAAAATAGAATTTGTTGAACGAAAAAAAATGTGTGGCGTAACGGCAAAAACCAATTGAATCGAGATCCCATCTGATCCAGATTTTCCATCTTCATCCTAACCACCACACAAAAAAAGCCAAGGCATTTTTGTCAATTATGCGACGATTCGGCAGAGATGAGAGACAAACACACACGCGCGCCTACGCCGAAATAAATACGCTGGTTTCAAGTTTTTTTTGGCAACCAACGAATTACATAAAAGGCAAAAGGCTTTTCGGCGATGATGATTATGTTTGGAGGGGGGTGTTTTGTACGCATTTGGATAGACTGTCTACAAGAACTTGTTGTAAATCATTAAGATGAAGCTCATTAGTATATTAATTTGTGTATGTGTGTCGTGAAAAATTACTGGGAAATGATATTCGCGAATCTATCAAAATTTCAGATCAATTTTTGGATAATTTCAAAAAGTGAAATCTTCAAAAAATGATCGGTATCGTTTTAACGCGAAATCAATGGAAAAGCTGGCCAAAATTGCGTAATTTGTCAAGGTTGATTTTAACGAAAAACTTGATTGTGGACTAGGCGGCCCACTTTTTTTCGAAAATTTATTTATTGCATGAAATTGACGTAAAACCTTATCAACGCCTAGAATGATTCGGGTTTGGACCTAATTTTGTCGAATAGCGAAGAATACGAAAATTGAGAGTGTAGGAAAACTAAAGGTGTAGATTTACGAGCCAAAATAATAATTTTTCAGAAATTAATTATTTTTTCTTGACTTGGCAATAAATGTTATTAATCTCACGAATATTCATAATTTTTCTCGATTAAACTCAATTCAGATTAGGTTACGATTTTCACTCATATCAAGACCCTATTTAAACGCATGTGCCTTGAAAATTAAAAATTGACAAATTAAGATCTGGAATCACTTTTTAGAAATGCAACCAAAAATTAGAGACCACTAGAAGAGACAGAAATTATCAGGTTCAGTCTATCAGCTTTCGTCTGCCTATCATTGGCAGAAACAAGTTCGACGATCGGTCGACGTATCCGCTTCGAAGCAGCCTCCCCCTTTCTTCACATCAATCGAAAATTCTTGTTCATACATAGTGAAATCGCAAATATTTATTGTAAAGTAAGGCAAAAAATCTAGCAATTAGAAAGAAAAAGAGACCATTATAATTTTTATGATTATGGAAGCTTCTAATAATTTCGTTTTAGTCCCTGAACATCCCGTCCAACATTTCCCCAACTCTCCTCTTCTCTGAAATCAAAACATGGAAATAATCAAAGGTTTGGACAACGCATGCCTTTCAGAATCCCTATAATCGGCATTATTCCTATCGATCTCAATTGGCTCGATTTGGGCCTGCGGGAACGACGGCAGTCGGATTGGAGGCTTCGCGAACACGTCGCTATCCCTTCGCGTTGGTCCGTCATTCCAGCTTGAAACCGACGACGATTTCGGCGAATTGCGGCTCAGCCAACGATAGACGCATAAAAAGACGATGGCGAGAACGAATTCGACGACTCCAATGAGGCCAACAGACGACCACATTCCTTGAATTGGCGATCCGAATTGTTGGCAAACAACGTCTCCGCCATTCGTGAATATATCAATAAGCGGCCGACAAAGAAAAATGCTCGTTTGCAGTTCGCTGGTCAATTGTTGAACCGAACCATTGATTACGGATTGGCCCTGATCAAATTGATAATTATTCTGCTGCACTAAAATTGCTTGAATATTCGGGTAGCCCGTTTGTGGGTTATTGAATTTGTTCACGTCATCAGTGAATTCTGAAGCGCTATTGATCGTTGATTGAAGGCTTCTGAAATCAATTGCAAAATTATTAATTTTCAATATCATAAATTTACGCGAGATAATTGCTGTAATCATTATTGTTCGCGCAATTGGTGATTCCTTGAAGAATTTTCAGCGAATTTTTCAATTCTTCTAGAGACGTGTTCAGTTGACTCGAATTGGCAACTTCAACTTGTGTGAATGGATAATTCTGTATATTTTCATTCGATTGCGTCCTATATTGCTCAAGGTCCATTTGATTGTCAATAGCATCTTCTGAACACCAATGTTTAATTGAGAAAAATGCACACAGCGGGTTTTACGCGAAATAATTTGAGACGCGTTTATAGCGTTATAAAACGTCTCGTTTGGGTCGGTGCAACTTGTCATCGTCGCTCCGATGTTAAACTGATCGCTCGGGCCCTGCTCTTGCGTTTGAATGTTGATCGATTGCAGACTATGGAATAGCTTATAGTTTGGATCTTCGAAAATCGGAACGCAGACGGCCGACGTCGCCCATCCGGCGACGAACGCGGCGCTTTCGACAAACAGAATTATAATGCAGAAGACGAGGATTGTGTAGAATCCGACGAGAATCGTTTTCGACGTGCAGCCGACGAAGCGTGAGCGCTTCATTCCATCGCACACTCCAAGAATGGCAATGATTGCGAATAGCATTGCGACGCATGTCGGCACGGTGACGACAAGTCGAAGGCACAACTTTACAATAAAATAGGCGTTTGACTAAAAAAAATCGTATTGGATAAGCATATATTGAAAATAATTCATTTTCGACCGAAACCGTGTCGCTTTGTGCCGTATTCAATGCGCTAACTATGTTGCTTATATCATCTTGAAGATCATGAATCATATTCTAAACCACTTTTTTTTTCTATATTCGAATTTTGCGTCAGCTTACATTTATAGAAATTGTTGAATCCGAAATTTGCAGCTGTGATGATTCAATCGCTTGATTTGCCTGATCAGCTTGGGCTTGAATCTAAAAACAAAATATGCATGGATTTAAAAAATGTGAGGAGCCCAGAAATTTTGCTTATTTGATATTAATTATAGGTCCAATATTAATATGGAAATAAGATTTAGTAGTCAAAAAAATTCGATTCGATTGTGGAAAAATAATCAAATGTGATGGTCGTTTTTAGTGATATTTCTGTGACTTTGCGTTGCTGTGTTTACAGACATTATCGCACGCTACAGTTTACTTTGTTCAGTTTATATTTTTTTCCTCTTTTTTCTAATTTTTCAACATTAAAACGTTATCAAAGACCAAAATATTAATTGATATTTGCGAATTCAATTTCAACGTCTTCATTTTTCAAGAAAATTTCGAGAAGGGGTTTGTTTAAGATCTCGTTAGACTATACCTGATTTTGAATCGTGTTCAGCTCACTTCGAATAACGCTGATTGGATCGTCAAGATTATTAGACGATCTTTGAAAAATGTTCAGATTTTCAGTCACAATTTCAAATTGTTTCGAAATGGTCGATTTTTCCGCGCAATTGATATTCAGACTATTTTGAAGACGTCGTGTTTCGGCGATCTGCTCATCAAACCCACTCGTATTAAACTGCAAAAGATCATTTATCAGCTCTTTAAAATCGTTGACTTACATTCATCAAGTCCGTCAAACCAATTTGATTATTTGTATTTTGAATGACAACTTGAGCGTAATTCCCAATTTGCGCACTCAACTCCGAAAATGTGTTATTGGTTGTTGTCTGAACGGCGCACGTCATCTGTTGGGCTCCAGTATTCAAGACTCGTCCCAAATCATTGCTGATTTGTTTCGTGAATTCTTGTCCGCGATCAATCGACGATGTCAGATTCGCAATCGAAATATTGAATAGAATTGTGCCAGTGAGTAGAAAGGCGAAGCACGTCACAAGAAGGCCAATGTATATTACTCCTGTCGTTGGGGAGCGTTTCGCCTTGAAATTAATTTTGAAACCGCTTGAAAGACGTGCAAATGTAAACCTGGGACATTGGGACACACGTGAAGCAGCATTGCCAGATGGCGGTGGCAACAAGCAATACCAGTGCGGCGAGGATGATCACAAATCCAAAACTCCAGAAGACAATGGCCCCAATCTGATTGAGGATCAGGTCTCGAGCGACTACACTATATGTCACTGAATCGTCCTCATCGAAAATAAAATTATTCAAATCCTGAAGCAATATGGAATATCCTTTGGGTCTGTCTGATAATCCATACCTTATAGGTTTTTTCGTTGGGCGTACTCTGAAGCCCGTCCGAAATGCCTTTGGCGATTGAATAGAATGCTGAGATGCCTCCGAATGATGGCTTCATCGATTTAACAGACATATCGCCATCTGCGCAATTGATGGTTTCGCCTGCTATTAATCGTTGCTGAGTTCCCAATAGAAGAAGAAGGAAAGGAAAAATATTCATAGGAATCATTTTCCTGAAAAATATTGATTTCGTAGCAAACAAAATTTTAATTAATTCATTATTCACAAAACGAAATAGGTTAAAATGATTTCCTGCAGATGAGGTCCCCACTTACACTGAAAGCGGGTACCTCTTCTTCACTGGGGATCTATAACTTCACTGTAGGGACCTTATCTGCACCTGATCTTGCAGATAAGCACCCCACAAGACTTTAAGATCCCCACATAGTGCAGCATAGGTCCAAAAATGAAATTAGAGACACAAATGAGCACAGGAAACGTCTAAAAATATTGATATTGTAAAAATTCAACACGACCTCACTATCGTTTCCGAAAAAAAAAAACAATACGAATAGCGTTAAATCCGAAAGAAAAAGAATGGAAATGAATCGAGCATGCGCGTGGCATACCGTGTGTCAGCACGATGACGTGGGGGACCTATACTGCACTACGCGGGGACCTAAAATACATTTGGCTCGCGGGGACGAACAACGCACCCAGTGGGGACCTCATCTGCATATTAGCCGACAAACCTACTCTGTTTAATATCCATTGTAAACTATTTAAAAAAAAAGAAACTAATGATGTGACCGATATGAAATGAAAAGTATTATAGAAATGAGGCATTCTGACGTTTGTTTTATAAGCATTTCGACGAATGACGCATTCCAAAATAATCAGCAAAATGAATAAAACGCAACGATTTGAAATATTGGGCGTTGGTGATTCTATTGATACGGTATTACTTATAATCTGTTTGATTTTGGTTGAAGCTGATAAAGCTGTTCATTTTTATCATAATAGGCAAATCACGGCATTTAATAAGAATTTCTCACTTCAGTTCTACACTGTGAATATCTTTTTAAGGATCAATGCAAAAAAAATTTTTTTTAAAAAGAGACAGAATCATTAATTTTCTTTTTTTCTATAGGTTTCCCCAGTATAGGAAGTTAATAATTGATTTTTAGCAGTTGGCGAATATTTTTTGGAAATTTTAACAATTATTTAGATGACAAATTTTTAGAAAATTCAATACATTTACATGAAGCGACGCTTAAACATGGAATAATGAATAATAGAAAATGTTAAATGTTAAAAAAACAAACAAACAAACAACAGTATAAAGCGGAAAAGTGAAATTGAACAGACCCAAACTCAACACAGACTGATAAGAGTCCGATACATATTTGCATTGAATCATCCACAATTTGCGTTACAATGATAGAAATCCTTTAAATAATGTTTTGAGTTGTATTAAGATAAGATAATTATTTCAGAAAAATGCAAAATTGTATGGAAAATGAATATTTAGGTTTTGTAATTTAAATCAGAGGTCCCATTTGGTGGCAGTCTGAAAGCTCGAATTTTTCGTTTTCGTACAATTTTAAAATTAATATCAATTATCTCCCACTGTTCACTCGTCTTCTCTCATTTGTGAGAGATTATTTATAAATATATTTTAATATTTTTTTTAATTTCGAAATCTACGCGCCAAAAATCAGGTATTAGATTTTTCTGTTGCAAAAAAACCTACCCACCTCTTTTAAATTTATTCCGTCAATGAAAAAACTTTAAAAAAGAAATTATAACAAATGCAAAAATGTAGAAAATTCGATTTAATTTCTTGCTTTTTTTTCCATTTACGCCGATTTGAGTAACCAATTTTGATGAGAAGGCGCACAATGTCGCGTAGATTTCCTCGTAAATCGACACGAATTTTGCAAGACCCAATTCTACAGTACCCATAGCGCATCATCTGTATATTTACAGATTATATGCTAAACTACAGTATACCTCAAAGGCGCATGTTGTTTTTGTTTAAAGCCATGAATTGAAACTCGCCTAAATTGATTGGCCTTTTCCCATCTACCAGATGCGCTTTGGTGCACCACCGAAATATTTGACACCCCCCACCATGCTGGACAATTTTTTTGAAGTCACTTATCATTATTATTATTATTATTATTAGCATAAAAATTATTAAATGTACATTAGAAATAGCTAAGATTCATTTTAGGCCCTTCGAACGCCTGTCGATGATCGCGGAAGATGTGGAGGTCGGTAACGAAGTGGGTTGAATGGCTTTGGCTCAGGAGTCTACAATTTTCTAATTTAAACTTTCTAATATTTTAAAATAGTCGATTACAGTTGGCTCTTCCTCTTCCTCCTCTTCCTCCTCGCCTTCTTCCTCAGCCTTCTCGTCTTCGGTGGCTGTTTGGTCCTCGCTATAAGAGATTCAATCAACTATTAGGCTCTCTCTCAAATGTTTTATACGTGTCATTCTGCTCAGCAGTCTCCTCTTCATTGTCATCCTCTTCTTCCTCAACAGCAGCTTCTTCTGTGGTCGTTGTAGCTTTCACGGAAGCTTCAGTGACCTGAAGATTCCGAAATTCATTAATCACTTTAATCTCTTTTCGGTTAACCTTTTCAACTGGAAGTGGAGCAGCAGTGGTGGTAGTAATTGGCTCAAAATTGACTGGCTTCTCACCCTTATCGCAAATCATTCGATAAACCCACACGCGGACTCCACCCTGCTCAGTGCGCGCGTTGGCGATGAAGTCGTACTCAGCTCCGCCATTCTGCGAGTACAAGTCCTTCTCAGCGACAGCGCCTCCCTCGTAGAAGCTTCCCGCCGAGACGACGTCAGTTCCCACGTAAATCTTATTCTTGGCCTTCATTGTGCAGCAGCGAAGAAGAATGCTCTCGCCGTTCGGCGCCCATCGCATTCCGGAGAAGACGTCGGTGTCAGCTCGGCAAGCAGTTTGATCCTTTAACAATCAATCATGAAAATAGTAAAACAAGGGGAAACTGGTTCGTTAAAAAAAAGTGATACCAACCTCAATGCATCGTCTTCCAACTTCACCGCATGGAACTGGACCACATTCAGCTTCTAACGCTCCATCCTCGTACACTGTGATTTTGCGAATAACTTGATTCTTCGAGCATTGCGTTCCGACGACTGGCGTGACTTTGGCCAACGCTGTTGGAAGTGCGACAAGTCCGAGCAGAGTAACGAAGAGCATTGGGCCTTCAGAAAAAAAAATGGGGGAGGAAAAATATTGAATGAAGAATGAAAAGTGTCAAGATTGCGGTTTAGTAATGGTCGTGCGATTCCGAAAATATTGGGTTTATAGGTCACCAATCGGGTCAAGGCTGAACACAACCACCACCTCCACGGATAGCGTCCTCTCTTTTTTTCGTGCGAGATTTCTCCTAGATTGACACGATGAAAAAACTGATAAAGTGCACCCCCTACCCACCCCTGAAGACGGGATTCTTTCGCGATTTATCACATTCGAATCTCTCTATCTCACGCGATTTGAAACAATTTACGCATCGCATCTTAACCGGAACAAGAAAAGAGAATTTGTGAAGCAAAATTTATTATACATTATTAATTTTTATTATTAGGAATTATTAAGCACCATCTGAGCTGCAGGGGGTTTGGAAAATGATGAAACACGAACAATTAATACTTGTGAGGTAGCAAAACATCAACAACGCTGAGGAAGAATTCGGCGGTAGCTGGCAGGTGTCCGGAATTGTCGACCATTCCCAACAAGCCGAGAACCTTTTGCTGGAGGCCGGTAACCAACGACAAAAACGTGTGGGAGAGGGTTGATGTCTTGATAACATTATGGCAAGACGCGTAGATATTATCAACAATCAAATCTCCAGAATCCGTCATTGGCGCGTAGACACCGTTTGAATAGAATGTAGACGTCGAGACCACTTTTGATGGAGTCATAGTGTCTTCAGAATAAATCATGAGGCAGTCTCCGATGTTGACATCTTCCGCGTACACCATGTCCATTTTTCTCGATGTACAATCAGTCTTGTAAATGAAGTGCTGAGGTGTGAGGTTGATCTCATTCGCAGATTCGGTTCGGATTCGAATGAACGCGGCTTTTGCGTCGGGAAGTCTGTGGATCCATGAAGCGACGCGGGTGAAGACGAGCTTGCGGTTTTCGCTGGTCAGCACTTTATCGCCAACACGAACATCCTCCATTCTCTTGTATCCATCGAGAGTGAGCACTGTTGAATTGGCAGTGAAGCAAGCTGGAACACCAGACGCCACTGGATAGTAATATCCAGCACTAGTCACTGGCACCACTTGCTCGCCGACTTGCACAAACTGCTCAGTTTCCTGTTGGGGCTCTTGCGGCGCCTGCGGTTGGGCATACGAATCCGATTGCGGTTGCAATTGTTGTTGGCCGTCGACATACGAACTTGGAGACAGTCGCTGGTCGCCAACCTCATTCGTCTGTACACCGCCTGCCGAGGAAGTGTCGCCAACCTTTTCCAAAATTCGTCCGATGTCTCGTTGAATGTCAAACGATACTAAAAACGGATAGACAGAGGTACGTTAAAAAAATGTGCAAAATCGTTGCCTTCATTTTCCGTTTCAACTGGGTCTGGGAGGCAGTTCATACGAGTCACCGTAAGCTCATACGCAACCCTAAAGAATTGTTTGTATCATCAAATATAGAAATAAAAAAATAAACTCACGTTCCATCTCTGGCGACAATTTTCTTGACATTCGAAATAGCGTCGAATCCGGTTTGTCTTCCATCGCGAAGCACCTCTCCTCCGGAATAGACTTCTCCCGGATGAACAACAGGTCGGCCGACTTCTTGCGCGAATTTCAAGCCTCCGTAATGGCAGCATTGAAGTTTCAAGCTGAAATTAAGCAATTGATAGAATAAATAAAATGAAATCCAGTGCTTCAAAAAATAACTGACTTTCCATCCTCGTCGGCCATGAATCCTCCGACCCACGTCATTGGATTAATGCAGCTGTTTGATTCGAATTCGCCGGGGCACGATGCTTGTTGAGCTGGCGCATCCATATTGCGGACGCGAACTCTTGAAAGATCGCCTTCTCTGAAGAAGCCGTCGTCGCCTTCAGCGCCGGCGAGGAAACTCGAATCATGTCGAAGATCGCGTCCGGCGTTTTCCGCGCCAAAGCATGTCGGCGACGCGCAACCGAGCACCGGCTTACCCGATGGCAACACTTCGAAACGGAACGGGATACCCGACGAGCCGCATGAAGCCGCGTGCGATGCGGCGGCTAACGCGAGAAGGATCACAGCGAGCCGCATGATCTCGAAAAGCTAAGAATGGCTAGCTGATTGTGTCGAGAAATAGGCGGACACGTCAAACTGATAGCGAAAGGTGAATGAAAACCGGGAGAACGAGTTGCGCCGCCGTCGCGCGCCACAGGAATCGGATAAGCTTTTGTTTCCGAATAAGCGAAACAAAGACGCTTGCGGTTTTTTCATCCAATATCATTCGCTTTTGTGAATAATGATAAAAAGGGAAATTTTGAAATTCGAGACAACTTGTTCGCAAACCCCGCTGATAGATTTGTTAGATTTGTGCACCACAGGAATCAGCAAATGTTTTTTTAGAGAACTTCAGAAGCTCAATTCTCCATATTTTTGCAAATTGTTTTTAGTGGCCTCTTGTAAATCAAAATCCATTAATTTGATGGTTTTCAGCTTGTTGAATAAAACTTTAACGGTTAGTGGAAGCACTTTTAAATTTTTGGCACAACCGAAGTGGCCGTGGCCGAGATGTATTCAAATTCAAAAATTTGAAAACAAAATTAGAGAATTTAATTTTCTATTTGACAATTCAAAAATACTAATTTTCCTCTAAAAATAGCCACGAATTTCGTAATTTTTACTAATTCTACTTACTTCGACGAATAACAAATTGTAGGATATTCGTCAATCACTACCAAATCGAAAATTTCCAATTTCATGTGCTCTGTCGATTAGCGAGGAATGTCTTAGCGCCATTCAGCTATTGCATGGTGTTGGGTAACCTTTTTTTAAATTAAAAATAAGATATTGAATATCTGAAAATGGCATTTAAGATATCTCCATCGAGACATAAAGCCGACAAATTTTTGTGCGGCTCTTCAATCCCGACAAATCGTTCTAATCGACTTCGGAATGTGCCGAAAATTTTTGGATTCATCCGGAAACCTTCGACATCCCCGATGGCATACACAGTTTCGCGGCACACCTCGGTTAAAATTATTTTCAATAAAATTGTTGACTTACATGTAGATTCGCCAGTGTCGGTGTTCATGAAGATCGCGAATCCTGCCGCCGTGACGATTTGGAGTCGTGGTTTTACGTGGTTGTTGAAATGATTGTTGGCACATTACCGTGGTTTACTATGGAAGATAACGCCGCTATCTACATGTGCAAGAAGAAAGCAAGAACTGCAGGTAGGCAAACTTCATTAGCAATACGCTAATATTTATTTTCAGGTCTTAACGAGTTTCTATCGGGTTGTCCAAAAGAGCTTTTGCATATAATAATGTACATAGATAGTATCGCATACTATGACACCCCCGACTACCCCGTAATTCGCAGCTTGCTGAGGTATTTTTTTAAACTTCTATTTGAAAAATTCGGCATCAAAAGACCAAACGAAATTTTTATCAAATTCACATTGCATTTGTTAATCTGCTATTTAATTTAAAAGACTAGTTTAAAAAAGTTATATGAACTATGCAATTAGCCGATGGTCCTAAAGAGAACCGTTGGATTTCGGAGCTGAGTTTGTCTCTGAATATTTCTTGCGACTTGCAAGATCGAAAAGAAGTCAATGTGTGTCGATTAGCCTGACTCGATCCCCGTGAAAGAGGACCGAGTCAGTTGATCTCCTTCGCCACGTAGAGGCTCGACACTTGAAGGAGAGGCTCACCAGCATCAGGCCGAAACCTGATGTGGGTCATCGCCGATCCCACCATGGGGATCACCCAAGGACATCCCACAACTATCATCCGAGGATAATAGAAGTAGAAGTGGTTGGGCAAGCCACGTCTGGCTGGGCCCCGGGTCTACTGGTGATATGGTAATGTGGTTTTTGTGCTCTTAGCATAGAAGCTTACTACAAAGTAGTAGCAAGCCACTACAAAGTAGCAAGCTACTATGCCAAGAAGCACGGTCCATGTGCACCCGAAAGGCTGGACATATTGACATAGCTGGCCAATCCACGTCAATATAGGTCTGGGCCAGATGCCATCCTGACTAGTATGGAGGACACCCGGTGAAGCAAATTTCTAAAGCATAACCATCCATAACGCCCCGTAGCAGTTTCCAAGCACTCGAGAGTACTTGAAACGGGGGCGTTTGGGTAGGGTTCGATTCCCGGCTACCGAATCAGGGCTGAATGGCTTGCCAGGCCAATCACCCGAATTTAGGATACAGCGGATAAGCCGCCATCCAGCCAACGCCTCGGCACTACGGGGGATCAGGAAGCCTTGGCGTTTGGGGGAATGGCCGACTACGGCCCTAATATAGCCGACTACGGCGAATTAAGTAGAAGAGGGGCACTTAGTATGGCTAATGCTTAATAGTGGAGTGGGTAACCTAGCGTGGTGGTGAGTCGATTCACCTCGGCGTTCCGTCAATCGGCGGCGGCAGCAGGTTCGTCAATACCTAAACATACCTAAACACACTAATTATAAATAATAAAAAAGAATTAAAGTATTAAAAAAAATAAATGTAAGAGTCCCAAGTGGTGGGACAAGAAGAGGTTTGGGGAAGTCAGTCATTAGTGGAATGACTGACATGGCCGTAAGTGGTACGGCTTTCCCCAAAAAAAAGAAGAGATGGTCCCAAACGGTAGGACCGGGAGGAAGTACAGACGTAAGTGGTACGAATGTACAGAGAGGAAGAGAGGGGAATCCCAAGTGGTGGGATGGAAAGAGAAGAAGCCGCAAGTGGTACGGCAGGGGGGGGGGAATCAGTCGACTGATAGAGAGAAGGGGACAGTCGCAAGTGGTACGACTGGAAGAAGGGAGGGGAAGCCGGCATTCCCCGAAAAAAAGAAGAGATGGTCCCAAACGGTAGGACCGGGAGGAAGTACAGACGTATGTGGTACGAATGTACGGAGAGAAAAGAGAGGGAAAGGCCCGACGAGGAGCCCGCAGGTTATGCGGGGCACGTCGGGCTCACAGGATTTGCGGGTTTCCCGCAACTAGAGGAGCTGCGAGAACTGACTAAATTGCGTATTCCGCCGGCCTTTTATAGTGCCACTGGTGCCGGTGCGAAACATGCAATAGAGCGCATTTGTCGAACCGAACTGCAATTTGACGCCGAGAGTCTGCGGACACTCTTATTCTAGCACACTCTCTCATCTCACGCACGCGTGAACGCACTTTCCCGATCGACGCTGTGTTGCGGTAGAGCGCTCTTGTCTCATAAGAAAAATAGTAGGGGCGGGGCTTGGATAAACTCCTGGCTGCAATTTAACAAATCTAGCAATTCTGTTTTTTAAATTGTTATCAGGATTCAGTATTTTCTGATTAATCTGTTCTTCCTGGATTTCTTGAATTCAATTCTTCCAAATTCGAAAAACCCCGAAATAGGAATAGATTTTGAAAGATAACTTCGAAATTTGTTGAATTTTTGGCCGCCAATTTTTTTTGCTGAATTGTTCTTTAAAATTTCCAATCAGAAGAAAATCAGTCTTTTGCAACTGCGAAAAATTCCAATGCTTTGCAATTTTTTGAAATAAATCACGATAGGATGTTGCTTGGTAACGCAGACGGACGAACGTTTCCAGGCGGCAATTATATACAGTAGTATACCTTCAAGCTTCCCATGCCGCATTGAAGAAGAGAAGCTTCATCCTTCCTCGAGAGATTGGTCAGAAAAGAAACAGGCGAAACTTTACCGAGTTATTCTTGAGACCTGCGCTTTACAAATGTGTTCGCCCAGCTTTATCCGATCATCTCATCTCGATGAACCCCAATAAATTATCCATGAGATTTTCCGGACACAAAAAAAGACAGCTTAACTCTTGGAAATGATTTATGAGCGTATCTACAGAATGTTTGACTAAAACACACACACACAATTATATATAATGGGATTTTGCTGGTATGACAATTAAAAAAGCATTATGAAATAAAGGCATCATTAGGCACTAAAGAGAAAATTGCGAATAATCGTCTAAATTTCGTTGCTCTTTTTCGGCAAAAATTTGCGATGTCCGTGCGGAAGGCGAACAATCTTGTGGTGGCGGACACGCGAGAATTTGACGGGCTCGAACTGAATCATGATATCGTTATCCTGAAAATTAATATTTCACCACAATCGATTTCGCTCGAAATTGGCGATTGACCTTTTGGTTCATTATCATCGAAGCCGGCTCATAATAAGTGTTGGGGCATCGCGACGGACGAATGCATTTTCCATCGTCATCGCGAACGTATCCGTCGTTGCAGACGCATCGCGGATGCCAGCATTTCGCGTGTGTCAACACGTTGACGCAATTCGGCGGTCTTAATTCAACAACCATTTAGCTATACGAGCCATATTGCTCACGAGAAGAAGTTGTCACAGGTCAAATCGCAATGGGTTTCTGGTCCACATGTTAGGTAGTGCTCATGAGCCTCACAAGACGCCGCTGTCACATGACTACGCTTATCCTTATTCCGCGAGTATGGTTTAAATTGTCGAGTGCGCTGAAACATTCAAATATTTTATCATTTTAGGAGTTCGTAATCTTCTTAAACGTGTGATTCTAAGAGAACACACAGCAATTTCGCGTTTCTTCTCAACGCTAAGCCCTCCCTGCATCGATCGTCGCGCTGATAACGATTCGGCAGAGGTAATGAGGTAAATAAAACAAGCCTAGGCAAAATTGGATGAACTTTTGAACTTTGGCAATTTATTGAATTTTTATTTCATCGGATTTTCGAATTGTTGGAAAGCACGATAGTGTCTTACTCTTCTCTGCATCGGACGTCGTCGATTATGGTGATGGTGGAAAATCGCAGCCAAGCAAGCCGACAACAACGCCAAGTAGATCAATATGGAAAGAAGACGCATCTGGAATGATATTAATCAAATTAGGAGGTCGAAAATGAATAGATTAAGGTTTGTTATTTTTGGAATCACGAGGACGTGCTGATAATGAATGAGGTTGAAAGAGAAGGGGGGGAGGGGGTTCTACGATAATCTCATTCAAAATTAATTGGCCTTGGAATGCCTGTTTGGGCAAGTGCAATTAGTGAATCGTGACAAAAAATTTTTAGGTCAAATGCGAAGAGAGCAATTTTTGGATGAGGAATCGCGCCGTTATCAGCTAGTTTTGATAACCCCCCTCCCCATTTTTGGCATTTTTCGCATTCACCAACTCAAGCGATTTTGTCGGCGCTATGAGATGCGAATGAGCCGCGTGCTCCACAAGCAACTGTGCGATGGCCTCAAGACCGAACATTGGATTATTTATGATATGAATCATTGATTTATGATATGAAATATTGATCTATTGAAGAAGGGATAATCTCAAAAATCTAGGCTCAAGGGAGGGGCCGTCTTTCTGCCAAGGGACCATTGAAGAAATCTGTCGGAAAAAAATTTGAGCAGATTATGCGAAAATCTATTCCGGGTTTGTAATACGATAGGTCAAAAAAAGCTTAATTTACGTCAATGAGTTATCAGCAACTTATAATCTACCGTACCTCTTGATTTATGAATAATGTTTTGACTAAAAATGAACTATTGTTTGTTGAATTTTTGTATAAATTGATTACTTGTACTGTAATAAAAAGTGCAGTACCAAAAATGTTGATAAAGCATTCCTTAAGAGCCGCTTTTTATATGTGCAATTTTATACAGTACCGCTCAAAAGGTTGGAAACTTTTGGTTTTTTGGGCATAACTTTTTTGAAACCAAACTTTTTTCCATGAACTTTTTTTTCCGATTGTTTCTTACGCAATTGCCGATATAATAAGCTATTAAACAAAATTCGTGCTTACCAAATAAGGATTTTAGGCAATTTTTTCAGAAATCCGTAAAAACACATTTTTTTGGATATGCAATTTAAGTCAGTTTTTTAACCGTAAAGATAGTTTATTAACACAAAATCATTGGAAACTAAAATTATAAGGTTATTACTTGGTTGCAAAGCCTTGGGAGTCAATAACTGCCTGGCACTTGCTAGGCATGGAGTCGATCAAGTTGTCGATGACCCAGTGTGGAATCTTTTTCCATTCTTCTTCCAATTGTCGGAACTTTTCGTTCGAATTTGTGGCGGTTCTGTTTGCCACTCTTCTCTCCAACTCTTCCCACAAGTGCTCGATGGGATTCAAGTCCGGGGATTGACATTGCCAGTCCATAACCTTGATGTGCTGACTTGCAAACCAATCCTCAATTGATGAATATTTGAGAAAAAAAGCGAATTTTCTTAATTTCACAAATTTGAAGGTGTGCTTTGGGTCGTTGTCCTGTTGGCAAACACAAACACGACCCATTGCCTTAAAATGCGGCGACATCTGCTCCTCCAGGATCTCCTTATAGACGAAGCGATCCATGATTGTTTTCACATGGTGAAGGGGGTCACTGCCTTTTCCGGAAAAGGCACCCCCAATCATGCAATTGCCTCCCCCGTGCTTTTCGGTAGGAGTTTGATACTTGGGATTGTATCAAGGACCTACAGGACGGCGGACCCATTGAATTCCGTCACTGCCAAAGAGCTCTCATCCGACCAAATAACACCATTCCAGTCAAATCGTGTCCAATTCAGATGTTGCTTATCCCACTCGTCCTGCCGTCGTCTATTCTTCTCCGAAATGAACGGTTTCTTTACTGGTTATCTTCCAAGCAATCCTGCCACTGATAAACGGCGTTTGATTGTTGATACCGAAACAGGCGATGGCGAATTGGCGATAACTTCGTGCTGGATCGCCGGTGCCGTCATTCGCGGGTTGAATTTGGAGGCTCGTACAATGCTTCTATCAGTCGCACGATCTGTCACGCGTGAAGGACCAATATGGTACTTCTTTGGGATCCCTTCTTGAGTTTCCCATCTTTTCAAACATTTGAAAATGCAAGATTTTGTGACATCAAACTGGGCGACCAAAATCTGCAGGGTTGCTCGTGTTTGACGCCCTGCGTAAATTGTCCGTTGTTGTTCAACAGTCAAGTTCCGCTTTTTTTCGATAGTGGACATGTCTAAAATTACAAAAATAATAACAACATGCAAAAAGAAGCAGAGAAAAATAGTAAAAAACTTTTGAAAAAAAAAAGTCGAAAAAAAGTGATTTTTGAAAAAAAAATGAAAAAGTCCACAAAAACTTCACACATAATTGCCTATGATAAGACTACCGTACCAATAATCTTCTGATTATATTTATCAATATATCTGAAAGTTTCACCTCGATCCATACGTTTTCGATCAAGTTATGCCCGAAAAACCAAAAGTTTCCAACCTTTTGAGCGGTACTGTAGGTTTGCGTGGGGCGAGTAAAAATCGTGTGAGAATGTTCAAATCTTACCGATAGTAGTATGCGAGTGAAGAATTTCAACTCGAAATGATCGCACAGCGTCAATCCACTGCTGAATTTTTCTTGTTGGTATTCGCATTTTTAACGTTTTTGAAATTTAGAAAAAATGCCATATTTTGATGGTCCCTAGATTCCATGTAAGACCTAAGCAGTGAAACAGACGCCATAATAAACGGTAAGAAGCTCATGCGAAAAAAAAGACGGAAAACTGCAATTCAAAACATTTCAATAGGTATACTCCCACAACTATCGTAACTATTTTATGATTCACGGTATTTTGCATCAAGCCGCTATCATGATCATTCGGTTTTATTTCATTGACCTCCTCGTGTGACGAAGATAATGGAAAAACGTCGTGCTTGGGGTGTGGTTTTGTTTGAACAATGACAAAATAAGGCATCGCTTGTGATAAAATGCCAAAACAAAATCGAATTTAAATTTTTAGAATTGTTGCCGAGAATTAAAAAAACAATTTCGATTTATTATTAGAAAATGCTCGGATTGTACAGTTCAAAATGCGTTTATTAGTAAGAAAAAAGGTAATCTTAAATTCATGAGAAAGCGAATTGAGGCGTCCAGCACCAAAAACTATATACATATCATGACATAGTTAACATAAATGCACTTTTAAAAAACAAATGAAAGGCTAGAATCGCTTATATACAAGTATTATATATTTTCGGCGCATAAAGTTGATATTCCTAAAATTGATCGTTTCGAAGTCGCTCGCATCAAAAATCACATTCGTTTCTTTCGTTTGTTCTGTATACAACGATTTGAGATTATTCTTGTCCAACAATTAGAATGTACCCCTAGTAATGCTTCTGTGTTCGCTGCTAAATGTTTTCCGGGTGTCTCAATTTCCCGCGCTATTCGTGGTCGTAGCTCATAGGTGCTACCATTGGCAAGAAGTTCAACTCGGACCCCCTGCGGTGGATAAGGCCTCGGTCTGCAATTAGCAACAATGCAGATACGTGTACTCCATTGGAATCGCTCGTCCGACACCCACCTCGATAGTTGCACTTTCCGTAGTGTCGCGCTCGACGCGTTCGATAATATCCGAATCGGCTTATGTTCCGCAGCACTTACAGTACACTTGGGAGTCTTAACATTTATTACTGATTAGTAAAGGTTGAGTAATAGAAGGAGTACACGAACATAGCGCAAAAAAAACACAAGCAGTATGATTCCAAATTTGAGCACAAGAAATTTGAAAAGTAGTAAGTGTATGCACAACAACAATAACAATAACCAATTAAAGGAGAGCAAAAAAGAAAAAAAAACGACGAAGCTAGACGAGGCGTCTTGATGGCGTCGTGCTTCGTGTTCGTACTCCAACAATCGGCTGAATTTTCAGCGGCTCTGCGCTTCGTGCAACAGATGACTTGTTATGCGGACTCAGCGGTAGGCGTGGAACAGAAGTGTGCGGCGCGTTGGGCGGCATGCGCACAAGGCTGAACTGAAAAAAGAAACGAACACCACATGCGAGTTGGTTTTCGGATAGAATTGATTATGCATAAATGAGGGGGCGGCGGAGGAAGGGGCGGTCTTCAAAATCTGTATTTTTTACTGAACTTATTTCTCGGACCATTGTAGATTTAGAAACTATCAATCACAATAACAGCACGCACGAGATATAACAACCAATTATAACTTATGTTCACAACACTCTAGTACAACATTTGGAATCATACTCTTTTTCTGGAGTTAAAACAAAAAAAAAACTTAAGCCTATGCGTATTGATAATGCCCATAAACCAAACACATTAGGTCCTCTCTCATTTTTGATAATACCACTTTAAATTCTCATACCTGCGGTTGGTGTTCGTCGCGAGACCGAGTTTTATATCTTAGCGAGGCGCTTCCAATTGCAACAGTCGGCGACGGCGATATTGGCTTTATTGGTGTTGTTGGAGACGAAAATCGTATCGCATCACTTCTTCGAGAGGCCATTGATGGAAATACAGCGGAAGCGGGCTGAAAAAAAAAAACGGATTCGCATATACAAAATCATAGTATTTTTCAATTAGTATATTAAATAACGAAAAAATGCCAACCAAAACCGTTAGTTTTACCTCGTAAAACAGCGAGTTTTGGAATATAAACCGCTCATTTCCCTGTAATCGATGACAAAGTGCATAATATTGAAGAAAACTAACCGTTCTGCTGAGGGTGCCCGATGCCCGCGTACGATAAGCAACGTTACCACTCGGTGCTCGAATACTGCTTGAGCTCTGGGTAGCTTCTTTGGATTTCTAAAAAATATTAATTTCTAATCGATATTCAGATTAATATAGCTAACCATTAGCGGCTCGCGATTTCTATTAAGGAATGCCTGGCTGGGCAAAACCATAGTGGGGCTATTGAATCGAGTTCTATGATGTTTCTCAGGTGTGCGCTGGAGATCGGCGGCTTGACTCTTTGCTTTTATCTGCAGTAACCGATCACCTTGCGATCTACCTTTTTCATCAAGAGCGGTCTGTAAAACAAAATCGAATTTTGAACGTAAATCGAGATCAATACCTCGTCATAATTTCCATTTACGGTCATCGGTTTTCTACGAAGTGGCAAGATATTCGGTCGTTTGGTTTTGGCAACACTTTTGTCATTGAGATTGATTTCGTCCACCTAAATCATAAGGATTTCGTAAATCGTTTTTTAAAAAGTACCTTTGAGGTCAATTTTTTAACTGTTTTTCTCTCTTCGCTATGCGATTTCGACGGCAAATGAACACCATTCGATTTCGACATCGACCAGCACATTTTCTGCTTGGAGATGAGGAAATTCTGTTGGGGGCCAATCACCGATCCAGGCCGGCATATTCTAAGCCACGCCATGCATTCGCAAGCTGTTAAACCGAACTCCTTCATCATCCAACAGGCTATTAAAGTACCAGTGCGGCCAAGCCCTGCAAAACACATTTTTAGGTTTTTATACATATTAGCAATAATAATAATAATTTAATTTCTAATCATATCAAAATAATTAAATACCTACCTGCTTTGCAATGTACAGCTACTCCGCCTTTGGCTTTGTCAACAACTTTAATGAATTTCTCGACGATTTCATCCGACGGTGTACTTCCGTCGACAAAAAACAAGTCGACATGATCGAAGCCAGCATTTGTAAATTTTTTCGCGTCATAGTTTTTTGCGTTGAGCCGCACAATTGTTGTAATGTTATTATGTTTGAAATAATCAAAATAAACTTCTGGAGCGTGATAGGGATAGCCTAAAATTGGAACGTGAAAATTCCGCGAAGCCAATGGCAATATTACCATCCTCAATGCGACTCTCATTGTGTGGTCCACAGAAACTTAGAATTTTTCCAGGAATAATCCAATTTAAATCGCCGTTCTCGACTGTTTCATAGTACACATATTCCTCATAATCGAAATCGGTGAAATCTAGCCAGGTGTGGAGTAGCGCTTTTTCAACACCGCGAAGCACATCATGCACATTGAGAAGGAATGTGGGCTCGCCCAGCGCTGCATCTCGAAATCCAATGTACTTTGGTGGCTGAGCGCGGCTTAAAGCCAAAAACGCGTCATCAGCCGTAAAGCCATGGTAAATTATCTGTAAAATTCACACAAAATCAACAAATTAAACTCTAATTTTTTTTACCAAGTAGGATGCTAAAACATAAGCACAATTCACACGAATTTTGTCAAACTCCCCAGTATTATGATCGCAGCAGTACATTACAATTTTGCGTCCTCGCTTTCGTTCGGTCTAACTTATTTTAAAAATTTTTTGAATAAAATTTACTAATCATACCTCTACAGCTTCATCAATATATACACAAAGTTTATATAATACAGATAGATTCCATGGGCCAAAATCCAGATAAAATGGTTCATAGTGAAACTGAAGATGGCTCAATTAGAAGAAATCAAAACAAAACTCGATTTACTTTTCCGTGAAATGAAACATATGAGATTTTGTCTTTGACGACCTGCTCTTCCACGTCCGCGTTGAAACATGCGAAATATAATTGATTGGGAAGTATCTGGAGGCAAATTTTTAATATATTAAACTACTATTGTAAATTATGCTGAACAAACAATTTAATTTACGCAATCATTTAAATCTATGAAATTGAATACCTCTGTAATATTTCCTATTAAGAGACTTTTGTCGATATCCGGATATCCGTGATTTTTAATTGAATGCCGGCGCGTTGGCGACGTATGATTCTTCTCGACCATTTTTGACCACTTGATTATTATTTTTAGAAGCTAGCGAACATTCTGAAATCTCGATGTTTCATTACTTTGAAATAAATTCAAGTCGGCATTAAATTTCATACATTTTCGGATTTTTCAAAATTAAATAATATTGCAAGATATTTCTTCGCATAATAAATATTGGATATATAAACAAAATAATATAAACGTGTTGCGTGATTCCGTGTAGTTATAAGACAGATAACAAAATTATCCTTTCGGCAAGAATAGATATTCAAATGCGATACGACGCCGATTTTCTGTCAACAAAAGGAAAACAATGTTTCCCTTTAAACTTTGTGACCTTCAAATCATCAATTCGACGCGAATTTGAAAAAACTTCAAATTAATTTAAATATTTTCACTTTTAATTGATAAAATAATACGTTTTTACGCGAAAATTGGCATCTGCCATAAAATATCGCAATATAAAATTTTGAAGTCCAATTTACAGCAAGTAATCGGGAAACATTCATTTCCAGTGTGTAACAACGAGAAACAACGCATTTAGACGAGGGGTTCTCGGTTTTGGCATTGTGCCAGCGCGATTCGTTCACGCGGGCATTGCAATCAATTCAAAAAATCGCCAACGGAGCGCATTTGCTCTACTGGTTCAACGTTTTCAATTTTTACCCGAATTTCAGTTCAATTATTTTTATAAACATTTAAAACTTGTAAATATAAAAATCACTTCAAAATAAATAATTTATATGAAGCGAGACGCTCGGAAAGTTCACAACTTTCGACAAAATATCTCCTCGTTTCTCTCAAAAACTTATCATTAAATAAATCAATCGATGGAAGGCACATGTTCTCGTGAGTCTGGGGGGAACAACAAAACATGCGGAAGCGAAATTCTTGATCGACGGCAAAGAAAAAAGTAAAATAAATAATACATTTATTTCCGTTTTACAAAAATTCTACATATAAATTACTCCTAATTTATTGCATTTGTCCTAAAAATAAACAAGTGAGATTATGCCTTATTTGCAGAATGGTGGAGTTGTTATAGTTAGTATTATGACATAATATAAATTATCGGGTACAATTGGGGATTTGGCACATGAATATATTGGGAATTTGACAAATTTAGTTGAAAGCCGAACCAAAATCCGCAAAATTGGCAAAGTTAGCTTGAGCGGCGGCGGCGGCTCCTTGCGAAGGTCTTAACATAAATATTGAACCATTCGAAATGGTTATAATTGGTTTTTACGAAAATTATGAACAGAACCCACAAATTTTTTTCAAAAAGTACCAAAATGGGTAAAAGAAGACTTACGCAAACGGATCTTGAGCAGCTGGCTGTGGAACGGGCGTAGTTCGGGCCGATTTTGGTGGCGCTGGACGCGGTGGCGCCGGTTTCGGTGGTGCCGAAGAGGCAGGCGGCGCAAAACTAGCGTCAGCTGGGAAGCCCTGCGAGAATGGATCGGTTGGGAACGCAGCTGCAAACGATCCTTGAGAGGCAAACGGATCGACCTGAGCAAATGGATCAGCGGCAGGATCTAAACGGGAAACAACCACTTGAAACAACTGTGAAAATTCGCAAAACTTACTCGCTTTCGCCGATGCGAATGGATCAGGCGGTTGTTGAATTTGATGGCTCGAGTTGGACGTTGAAGCTTCACCATAAAACGTATCATCCGAGAGCAAGCTATTGTCCAGGGATGTTGCGAGAAGTGCCGGATTCGCTTTAAGCACATTTTCCATCTTTTCACCGCCTTCTTCGACGGCGGACACAATCTCATCAGTCATTTTCTTAATCTTTTCATTTTCACTAGACAATTTCTCCAGTTGAGAGTTGTCTCGAATCTCGCGACGCTCAAGAGTGGTAAGTTGAGATACAATCGTCTCGCGTTCAGCAGATTCTCTTGCGGTTTCCGATTGAACTGTTCGAAGGGTCGAATCGAGTTCGGCGAGTTCCTTTTTAAGCTCCTCGATCTCTTTCTCGTCGCTCTGCAATTTCGATTATAAAACCTTACAATCAAAAATATTTCTCACAGCTTTATTTGCTTCGGCATTTTGAGCGTCGTCGGCAATTTGTTTCGCACGTTTTTCAGTCTCCTCCTTCTTTTCACGCTGAGCGGCGCACGCAGCTTCAAGTTGAGAAATCTTGAAGAATATAATAAAATCCGATTAAAAAAAACCAAAAATCTATCAAACCTGTGTATCATAATCAGCCAATCTACGATTCGCTTCCATTTTCTGCCTCTCCAATTGTTTTACAGTGCTTTCGAGTGTCGCGAGCTCGATTTGCAAATTTTTTATTTTCGAATTCTTGACAGTCATGTCGGCTTCGAGCTGCACAACATTCTCCTCGGCGGCTTTTCGTTCAAGGATCATCTCTTGAATTGCTTCAGCAAGCTGCTTCATTTCTTCATTTTCACCATCGAGAGCTTCTTTCAACTCCATTGATGTCGCTTCTGGTAGTTGGGGTGTCGCAACAGACTGCGCTGGCGGTGGCGCAGTTGATGGATCGCGAAGTGACGGCGGAACTAAATGAGCGGGCAAGTCATACGGAATCTCTCCACCTTGTTTGAAATTGTCAATCATGTACATCCTTAATTGACAACGATGATGAAAAACAAATTATATATAAATTACAAACATTAATGAATATTGCTCCAGATTGAGCATTCCAGTTTTTCCAATATCAACGAGCGCCCAAATTCTTCCCAGTACTGCTGGAGCCACGCCGGTCGCAAGAAACTCCTGACGCACATCGGTTCCATCGACGAATCCATCACTGTTCGCATCAGATTGAATAAATTTCGCGGCATAGAGGCCCGTGTTGACCGGCCATTCTCCAGAAGCCGGCATACTGTTGATAGAATGCATTGATCCGGAGACAGGCATTTGTGAGCCTGTCACAGGTGTCGAAGCACCACTCAAACGACCGCCAACTGCTCCATTCTATAAATTTTTGTTTAAAATCAATTTCATATATATTACTGTTTGCGGTTGCGCAGAAAACGCTCTTGGAGCCTGTCTCGGCATGGTATACGAAGAATTCATGTGAACTTCATCGAGCGATGTAACCGAGCCGGCGCGACTTCCAAATTGTGGTCTCGATGGCGGGAATGCTGGCGATATTTTCTGGACATACATAGCCTTGGTTGGATGAATGAGATTTGGTGGAAGTTGAAGAGGGACTGGCTCATTTTGAAGTGCCTTGTACACCAAATGAAGGGCAACCGACATTTCGACAAGGTCCAATTGTCCATCTTTATCTTGGTCGGCGAGTTCCCAAATTTTTGCCAATGATACGGCATCCAAACCGGAATTCATTAAGACCGGGCGAATGCTGGCTCCACTCAATTTTCCATTTACAGGATTTAGCGATTGGAAGATTGAATCATATTTTGCCTTAAACGTTATGTTCTAATTGCAAATTTGAGAAACTATTATTATTATTACCTGATCGACAGCACTAATACCCCAGGGAGCAGTCGCAAGATGTGATGGCGATGATTGTTGGGATGAAAATTGGGGTGGCGGAGGAACTGGAGGCGCATGTCCTTGCTAGAACCCAAAAACTATCAATCTATGTTAAAATCCACGATACCGCTGGAAATGATGGTACGAAATGATGTTGGAGGCTAGCCGGTGGTATAGGAGGATGTTGGGGTCCGAACTTCGGAGGTGCCAATGAGGAATCATAAAGGCATGAATTGGCAACAGGCTTTCCTGCAAATCAATTAAGACACAGTATTAAACACATTTAATAAATATACAAAACATAACAAATAATTTTATACTTTGTTTGTCGTGTTTTTCAGTCTCGTATTAACAGAAGATATCATGTTACCTTGTTGGGCAGCGGCAACAAGCTTAAAGGCCGCATATGCTCCTCTTTTATCCAACGAGCCCATTTTGGAAGAATCGCTCAATTCCCATATCTATAAGGATAACTAAATGCTCAAATACATTTTTTTATTTTACTTGTCCAAGTGTCGGCATTGGCAAGTTCGATGTTTTGAGGAATGCAGCTGCCTCTGCGGCATTGACGCGTGGCAAATTTTGAGGATTAAACTGAAATTGTTAAATTTTAATATTAATGGATTAGACATCTCAAAAGGTTTACTAAAATTTCGATAATTTAAAATAATACCTCTTTGTAAATATTGGCGAACACATCATTATGTGGCGTAGCTATGGCATATGAGTCATCCATTTGCCTGCAAAAATCGAGAAAAATACTATTTCTTAACTATACAACACATAATCGCAGCGAACAATGAGCAAAAGAGAAGCAGTTGAAAAAGAAGAAAGACTGCGAGTTGGTTGTGCTCGGCTACATTTCTCTGCAGCCTCTCCGAAAATGGCATTGCCTGCAGGCGACATCGATTTTGACGCGTACTTGTCTGGGAAACGAGAGAAAAGAGCAAAACCAAAGATTATAAATACATATTCATTTTTTCAGTTCATTCTTTATAAAAAAAAAATGTCGCGATTGATCGAAAACCAGTAAAAAACCACAACCGATAAAACACGGATTGCTCGGGTTGTACGATAGCGTCGGTGTGTTTGCGGACTAATTATCAATCGTATAGCACACACGTCTGAATTGGGATTTCTTCAAGATTTTCCACATAAGGCTTCTGGTTAATGAGAAATTTTTCAATATAAACGTTAATCTGAAGGAAGATTGTTCACAAAAACTGACGACGCACTAGTTTTATTTAAATGACATTTGGGTTGAATGAGATTTGAAAGCAGAACTCAATGCGTCTTCTACTGTGGCACTGCCAATTCTTCATAGTTACCATCCTGGAATAAAATAAATATATGTGTCTGCAAAATTTCTAAATACGTCTGCCGGGGCATCAGCTTTCGGCGCAGTTCCTGGAGCGGTGTTATTGGAAGCTGCCGAGGTAGCCGCTGGTGGCGGCTTTTCATTCTTCGATCCGGTATTCTTATTATCCGCAGCTTTTCCTGCCTTAGGATCTGAAAATCGAGAAGATAATATTTTTGAGAAAACGAAACACTGGCTCACTTTTCTTTCCACATTGAGTTAAAATCACTGTAAAAGTGAATAATGCCATCATAATCTGAAAAAAGCCAGATTCTAAAAAAATTGTGAATTCTAGATTTACCTGAACAATCAAGAGCATATTGATTCGATAGATCTTGAAATCAGGGTTGATTTTTACGAAATCCCAAGCGATAAATGAACAACGTAACGGATATTTTGACGTGAATTTTCTTTTCGCTTTATTTTTTTCAAATTTCCATACATGTCTAAATTTTTCTCCCCTCGCCGCTCAACGCGGGTCAATTCGCATGTCGGTGAAGTACATAATTAGGCAATCGTCAACATCCTCATTAGAACGAGTAAGAAAACAATTGGGAAACTCGTTTCGGATTGACGCTGTCGAGGTGGGTATGCAGCTCCTCCTGATAGGTTCACACTAATGCATTCAGCTAATGCAACGAGTTAGTCCAGCCCGCATTCCAGCCATTTATCCCTTCAGTTTTGCTTCTTGAGTAATGTCAAGAATAGCACTGGGTTTAAGATTGCCTATTATGAGAACCCGTTTTGAATCCATCATTTTTTACCTCCTCTTTTTCTCATTCAATAAACTCTTCAAAAATCTATTTAATTTGAAAAGTGCATAATTTTTAATTTGAGATAAACAAAAAGGACATTAGTTTGCAGAAAAATCGTCATTATTCAATGCAGTGAAGAGCATGTATTGTGCTTTTACCCTATTATTACTCGTTGTCAACTATTTTCGTTATACAAGCGCCGGAAGTATTGGTAATTGTTTCAAATTGAAAATATATAAATGCACGAGCACATTTTTGCCTAGTTCTTGAGCAGGATCCTCGCCTCCAAGACCCGTTTTATCGTGATGTTTATGCGCGAGCCTCGGGTCTTCCGCTGGCTTCTGTCAATTCTGTAGTGCACAATGTCAAACACAAATCCAATGGCATTCTTGACATTTGGTCGGATAAACCATTTCGGGGTCAGAGGCCCGTTTACAAACCGACACCGCCGCCGTACACGCCTCCGCCATGGGTTCGAGGGCGTCCGAGAAATCCGCCTTGGGATCAACGGTACATTCAAAAGTCAATTTTTGTCTTTCCTTCTTTCTTCTACCTATTTTTCACAATTTTCGCTTTCCAACTAACCGGGTCAAATAAACGTCGAATTTTGATCAATTCATAATATTTTAAGATTCAGTGAGCCAGACAACTATCCATCGGCAGCAGGAGCAGATTATGATGAATACGAGCGGCCTAGAAGGCCGATTTCGAGAGGACGAGGTCGAGGTCGTAGGCCACCAAAAGCGCCTGTTCGAGTCAAAATAAGCAAACCTGATGAGCTCATTGAAAATGGTGAAGGTACTAGAGATGACGAGGAATCACAAAAGGTATCGACTGGAAGGTTGCTGTTCTTGAATCAATTTTTCAGCAAACTGAGGATGAGAAGAACGATTCGAATGAGGGTCAAGCAACGACAGAAGCAAATAAGAAGGAGGGCGAGAAAGAGTTGGAACTCTTTCCAAATTTAGATAGCGAAGACGAGAAGGCTGATGAGAAACCTAAGAAGGTCAATTGAAAAGCTTAGTTAGCTATATTAGTTCATTTTTAAGGAGACGAAAGAGAAGTCGAAAGAGAGCAATGATGAAGGCACGAAGAGCGACAAAAAGAAATTGCCGAAAAGTAAGAAAGATGACAGTGAGGGCCAGAAGGTTACTGAAGTAGGGTCGAACGATGATGAGGGCATCATCAAGCTTGGCGAAATTGATTTGGCTGATGTGAAAGCAAGCGGAGGAGGTCATGAGGTTTGTTTGGAGGACAAATTGCAAATATTTTTCATAATCAAATTTTTAGAGTCTTCGACAAACTGGTCATATCACAAAAACAAATTTAAAACCTAAAGAGAAGAAGAAGAAAATTGTCGAAGATAGCGGTGATGAGGATGAGGATAAGAATGAAGAAGATGATAGTAAAAAGAAAAAGAAAAACGTTTATTTTTAAGAAAGTATAAATTAAAAAGAATGAGATATTTGTAGAAGTCTGACGATGAAGATAACAACGAGGAAGACAGTGAAGAGGACGCTGAAAAAAATAAGAAGAAGAAGAAAAAGGAGAAGGTAATAATTAGACATTTCAATATTACGAATTAATTAAATGAACTCAGAAAAAGAAAAATAATAAAAAGAAAAAAGATGAAAATGATGAAAGTAAAGAAAATGATGATGAAAATGGGAAGCTGAAGATAGTGGATGGAGAAATTAAAGTTCCTCAATCGATTGATGGAAGCACTGAAGATTCCGATGAAGATTTTTCTGATGAAGACGACGATGAGGATGATAATGACGAAGACGACAATAATAAACCGAAATCGAAAAATAAAAAGATGGACCCAAAGAAAAAATGCGGAATGTTGAAAACTGGCGGACCATCGTATATGGTTCCGCCAATCATGGGTTATTCACAATTTCCACCGCCTACGAATCCGCAGTCAACGCCAGCGCCAAATAACGATGAAAAATCGAGAAGCGTATTGAAACTATAGAATATCGCCGCCAATTAATTCATTTAGGATGACTATCAGGATTTTGAATCCAAGGATTGCAAGGACAATGACGAAAAGGTTCACGAAGACGACGATTATAGTGAGGAAAGCGATGAGAGCGAAAAGAAAAAAAGAAAGAAGAAGAAGAAGAAATCGAAAAAATCAGAGAAACGCAAAAAAGGAAAATCGCATAGTAGGTCAAACGAGAAGAAGACAAATAACAATTTCACATTTATTCAGAATCTCGAAGTTTGGATTACTTGACGCCGAAAGAAAAAATTGATCAAGTCAAACGAAATCGTGGGCATATTTTAGACGAGCTTCATGGCAAGTTCTCATTTCTCTTCATACTATTTCGAAGCGAAATTTCAGCTCAAGACGATTTGAAGAAGCTCCAGAAGACCAATTCGAAAGCAATGACGCTGGGAATCGACTGCTCACAGACCAGCGACGAGTTTCCATTGAAATGTGGCGCATGGCAATCGGTTGGATTTTGCGAGACGAATCAAGCCACTCAATTCTTGTGGTGTCGAAAAACTTGCTTATGCACACCGTTGGCAACCACAACACCCGAGAGCCCTTCAACACCGACGCACAATTAACGATAAATTCATCATAACACAACAAATAAACACAGAATACATCAAAAATAAAAATCAATCAATCAACATTCGACATTATGGAACGATAGGGTGAATAGGAAAAACGGATCTTTTGCGTAATGATTCGCATATTTCAAAAAGTACAAAACTCCCGGCTCACGGAAAATAACCGAAGCACAGTTCGGCTGCGGTGAGATGTGAAGCAACTAAAAACACTATGTTTAATGAAAAAGCTGACCATAATCATACCTCCTCTTCCTCGTCTTCAGCAATATAAACCAAGTTACCACCAGCTTCTTCAGGCCAGTTCGATTTTTGAACAAAAATCTAGAAATTACTATTTTTTTGAATGCCCAAATTCCATCTCCTACGTTAATGTCTAGCGAATATCCCTCACTGGCGCTCTGCTCAGCATCTTCATCTCCAATAACCCAGTAGCTTCCATTTTCAATTCGGCTTATTTTCAAGCTGCATTCCAAGCCTAAATAATTGTATTACAATATTATTTTTTGAATAAATTTAAAGCAAAAGCCTTTTAGCGTGACTCCAGTAATTTTCTCAGCGAGGGATGCGAAATTTTTCGATTTCAGTGCTTCGATGAAATTTGAACACGTTTTAAGGTTAGTGTTATTAGATGAGTTCAGTCTTGCAATATGTCTTTTGCTGGGCGGGCCAATAATTTTGAAAAACTTCGAGTTGTTACTCAATTCCGAGTAGAGTTCGGAATTGAAGTCGTTCTAAAATAATAATGTTTATTATTACAGTTTTTGCCAATTCTTAAAACCTTCAAGAACTCGACTAAATTCAATTCTGAGCTGTCTGCAAACGTCGCCTGAATTTGATCCTGCTTTTCTTTTTGCATGTATTGTGGATTTATCAAGTTTGAGATGGCAAACTTCTGAAAAGCCAATATATGATTTTTTATTTTTTAATATAGTTGTAAGTTTCGCCTACAGTCGATGGTTTGAATTTTGGTACAGTTTCCGGGCGCGGTTTTTTCGGCTCAATGATTCTTTTGGAATGAAACCAGCCATTAATTGACAAACGCGGTTCTTCGCCGAGCATTTCAGCAACACGATGCCAAGATCTAAAAATTTGATAATTAAACACAGAATTTCAAATAATTCTACTTTTCGGAGACTTCAAAAATCATGAAGGAATTGCGAAGAGGAAGAAGCTCTTTGGCAACTGTAGTGGGGTTTGCATTTTCTAAAACATTTCAATTAAACGCGAATTTAATACAAAATTTAATTACTATCAGAATTAAATAATTGTAAGGCTCCTCCAAATTGGCCGGCATTCCAATTTGGTGTCGTTAGATAATAAACAAACGCAAAACGACGAGTATCGATCTGAACTCAAATTGTATTATAGAGATTTCCCAAAAAATTTCAAAAACCGAGAAAAAATATCAAAATTTGAACGTTCTAAAAATCCTAAGTAGATTTTCTTCCTAAAACCAGAATTAAACCAAAAAATTGTCCGGAGTGTCCGAATTAAAGGGACAATAATTTTCGTCTGAGTTCATGCTGGTATAATTTAAAAGAGCATGGCCGCTAAAAATTAGATCAAAGTTTTCATATAAATTGGTCAAATTAGTCCCCTTTCAACTATATAAATATGAGATCATACCAAATCATTATGCGGCAATAATCCATCAGTTTGAGCATAGCAGCTCCCATTACAATCCACCTGCTCGGTTAGTTCCACTCCACTCGTTTTCTGAAGCCATTCACGCACTTCAGTATACAAAAATTGACTGGAAATTGCTGAGATTATATTCGTTTATTCATCAATTTAATACCGAAACGTGTATAGATTTGGGTATTTGACAGGGCAAATCGATTTCAGATCATCTGTTTGATAGAGGGAGTAAAGATCGTTTTCTTTTCTTTTCCACTCCCCGAAATTCTGGAGTTCCGTCTCAATTTTTTCAACAAAATTGCTTGAATTATCAATGAAATTTCGAAGCTGCCAATGGGGAAATGGTTCAGAATCTTTAAAAAAAAATCGAAATTGTAATATTGGTATCAGCACATACGAATATATTGGTGTCGAAATGCTTCCGTAAACGTTTTTGTTTGATATTCATTACTAATATGGCACAACTCAAGCACAACGCTTCTTCTTTTCGCTTTTTGCGAACTTTGCGACGACTTTCTTTTCTTTCCAACAGTCATTTTCAGTTTCTGCAACGCCGTGATATCAATAAAACAAATCTAGTAGAATCGAAGTAAGGTAATAACGCGGTTATAAAACCAACCGCTTATAAGTTAGCATAGAAACTGAAAGCTTAATAACAAAATTCAACAAGAAATGTAAATATAACAAACACCCGAAGAGTATAACAAATCAAAAACAAAACAATTTTATGAAAAGAGGTATTTATTTTCGGTTTCATCGATCTGTTTTAGTGATTCGGAAGCTTTTTCTTTGGTAAAAATCTGGAAAATTATATAAGAAAGTATTCTGTGTACGAATTTCTCACCATTATAACCGGCAATCCATGCTTTATTTGATACCCAGGCAAACTTAAAATTGTCTTGAAATCCATCCATTCAAAAATTTCCATGCAATATTCATCATATTGATCCGAAACGAAAAACCGGACATTTTCGAATCTAAAATTATGTATTAATTGCCAATTTAATTAAAAAATAATCAATCCTACTTGAATTTATGCTCCGGATCCCAATCTGCTGGACTTGCAAGCACTTCCTGCAGCAATTCTCCCAATCTCGTTGTTTCACACGTGTCCGTTAAAATATCGGTCTGACCAGTTTCTGGGTACTGTAGCAAAACGGGCCACACCAAATTCCCGTCATCGTCAAATTGAACACACTCGTGCTGAATGTGTTTATTCATGATTGTGTGGAAAATAAATTAAAAATACCGTATGCATCTGTGCAAGTGATACTGTAAGAAGCGACATATCCATTAGCTCTGGATGATCAAAAGGAACTCTTGGACATAAATTTAAATTTCGCGCTTTCAAAGCATCGAGCAGCTTCTTCTTCTTTTCCGTATCTTTTCGCTCCTAAAAAATGCTTTTTTCATATTACAAATAAATTTAAAAAATCAACTTCGGCTCTCGATTTTCTTTTATCCCTTTCTTCTTTCAAAGATATTTCAACAGCTTTCACTCTCAATTTTTCAATGTCATCTATATACTTCTTTTCTTCTTCGCTTAAATCGGCTAAAAACAAAATATGACAAGCATAAATTTCAAAAAAAAAAGTATGTTTCTTACGATTTTCCGACGTTTCTTTGTGAAACGCGAACAGTTTCTTGCTAGATTCAATCCAATTTAGGGCATCTTTTGCATATTCAAGTTCCATTAAGCATTCGGCTCCTCTAATTACTCCCTTTAGATGTGTGGGATCAAATTTTCGTCCCATCGCGCAATCTTTGATCGCCGAACGCAAATTTCCGATATGACGCTGGGCAGCGGCTCGGTTGAAATACAAAACCGCATTGAGTTTCCTATCAGGACACTTTTCCTTTATACCTTAATTTAATTGTTTTCAAATATAATTAGTATAATATTTCTCTAACCATTTGTGTAGCAATCTGTGGCCCATCGATACTTTTTGAATCCAAAATGCTTGTTCCCTTCCTTATTGTGGTCCTCAGCATTCATTACCGAGTCCTCTCCATCTCCTCTCTCATATTTCATTGCCTAGACACGAATATCTTATAAAATGACTGATATCTGTTTTTTATACCTGAAGGGCTTCAATGGTTTCACCATACTTTCCTCCCAGCTTGAGCTCTTTCATGAATGCTGGATGCTCGTCAATTTCTTTGCACCACTCATCGAAATCAAATGGTTTTTTCTCTTCTTGTTTTTCTGCCTGATAAATTAAAACATTTCTTTCATTTCTGTTATTATGGTTCCAATAAAATGTTAAAAATAATAGAAAATATCAAGTCCTACTTTTCTAGCAGCCATTTCTTCCATAAATTGCTCCAAATCATCATCCAGTTTCTTGCTTAAAGCTGCTCTTTCTGCTTCTGTCCATTTTTTCTTTGGTAGTTGAAGATTCGAACTCATTCTTGCAAACATAAAAAATATTAGGTAAAAAATTCAAAAATAAAATCAAAATTTTGAAGAAACGCAACAATTGCGCTCCATTGAACAAACTTAAAACCTTCACAATTTGAATGAAGAGAATGGAGAGCCTTTTATGGCTAGAAAAATCAAACAAAATAAACATAATTAAAATATTATATTTAAAATAATTAATTTCATCAATCTTTAGCATCCTCATAAAGAAAAAGTTGCTCATTTTCACGATAAAATATTTTCGGATTAGTCGGTGTACCGCAAATGAGATGAAATTTAATGGTGGTGTCGATACAGGTTCCATTTCGCCATAAATACCTTAAAAATAATTATCTGAATACTAGTTGAAATGATTTCGTACCAATCTTGACGCTTTCTTTCCAAATTATATGTGTAATATTGGACACAATGTCTATTATTTGAAGGGACTTTTTTAACCTAAAATTAAAAAATATTAAACTCAGGTTTTTTCAAAGATAACTCATGAAAAATAGTAGAAATTTCTTCTGCGCAGAAAAATCAAAATAAATTCGGCGTAGATTAAAATGCAATTCCGTAGAGTTCAAGCTCTGTGACTTCACAACATTTTGTCGTTTTTTTAAATCACACCGGAAGAACATTGCGGACTTGCATTTTAGTCTACGCCGAAATATTGTTATTTTTCCGTGCTGAACAAGTCACGAAAACGTGCCAGAGTCGCTTCCAGTGATTCTTCACACGACAGAGCACATAGAATCCGTGTCCGATTACCATTCTGACAAAAAATCTTAAATCAATATTCTACACACTTATCCAAACCTCGTCGATTTCATCGAAACATTCGGGATTCTGGTCTCGTCCCAAAATTGGATGATTCAACACGCAACGCGTTCGATTCACATCATATGAAGTGCATTCAATTTCACGATCCGCTATATTTCAAAATTTTACGCATTTATCGCAATATTTATAATGAAATTGAAAAATTTTCAATTTCGCCGGCTTCCAATTTAAGTGGTCCCGTAAAAAATTTGCTTATATTTTGCCAGTTAAAAAAATATTTTTTAAAATAACTAAACAACTCAAATTTAATTCTATTGCACATAAAGATAGCTGAATTGAACAAACCCCGCTCATAAGGGGTTTTCCGTACGAGACCCAAGATGGTAATTCAATTGCACTCAACGACAAAATGCACAACATACTCCAATAAAATGATCCTTGATGTTTCTGACAGACTAAAATTGGAAATAAAGCAACAAATAAAAGGCGCATAGTTAATCGATTTGTCGCTATGTTATCTGTTATGCTAATTATGCGGCCCACTTTCGATTTCAACTAAAAACTGGATGCTTCTAGATAATCACAAATTTTATTATTTATCTTCAAGCATTTAAAAAACCATTTATAACACACAAAAACACGAAACCATAATTTATTCACCAGAGGCGTAACGATTACCGTAACCATTAATGAACGAGAAAGAAACACAATCATTCAAGGTTAGGTAATAAACAAGAAAAAAACACACAAAAAAAAGAAAGAAAAAATAATAGTAGAAAAGTATCGAAAAAAGTGATAGAGAACATTTAAAGAAAGAAAAACGAACCTAATAATGATAAAACACCAGTAGAAAAATTGGAGGGGGCGAAAAAACAAGAAAAAAGAACGTAAATAATTATCACCGACAAAAATTATAAAAAATTTTTTCGAAAGAACGATTTTGGTCACAAAAAGAAGCTTTAGAAACTTCTGGAAACTGCCGGCCACCCGTTCGAAAGAAAATCAATAGTCGACTATTAACAAAACAGAATAACATAAGCAAGCCGGCGGCATTCCAAAGAAAGCGAAAAAAAAACGAAATATAAAAACTTGTAGGAGATCTTCACAATTTTTTGAGCTTTTCAAAGATTTTTTAACATTTTTTTGTTCCAAGGTTTTTGTGGGTATAAATATGAAGAAAAAAAAAAACAATATTGTGAGGCGCGCATATAAATATGATGGGGCACTTCTAATCTAGCCTTTTGAAATACAAATAGTTATCGATTTGTGCGGTTTGTTCAAAGTATGAGCAGCAATTGAAATGAAAAACACAGACAATACCCGACTGTCACAAGAAAAAAAAAACAAACGTTTGGCAACAATTTTTAAGAGCCTTCAAAAAGGGAAAACAGAGGGTTGAGCTTTTTTCAATGAGGTCGCTCGCTGCCATATCGAAAATTGTCCTCCGAATAATATTGTTCACTATTTTCATACCTAAATGTTGTTAATAAATATATTATTTAATGTTTTATGTATACTTGTGCTTTATAAAATCGGGGCCGCTGCTATAATCCAAATAAGGTAGCATGAAAATCGGACGACGGTAATCCTTGATGAATTGAACCTGAATTTGCAAAAACATTTTAATAACAATTTTGAAATTTGAAATAATTCCTACCTTCGTCGGATTTTTCTTCGTGTTTTCATTCATCTGTTTGCATAATTCTTTTGTTCGTTCTTCTTCCGCCGCTGCTCGAATTTTCAATTCTTCGAGAGATGGAATCAGGGAACTCCAATCCTTTCTGCTTGACGACGGCTTTTTAGGAGGTTTCGAATCAACTTCCTGAAAATAAAAACCACATTTCAAAAATTCCGTTTTCTCAAATATTACGTCAACTCCTTCTTCCTGCTTAAAAACTGGCGGTGGTGTTGTTTCTTTTGGTATAGAGCGAGTATTTTCATATGTATCATCGATTGAGTAGGTTGATGTCGAAGCCACTCCAGAATTTCGATTAAATCGAATAAGAAGACCTTCACGACGCTCTTCAGAAGCTAAATAAGAATAATGTCATTTTAATAACCAAACCCAATTCAATTACCTGGCGGTACAGGTGATTCTGTTTTAACTTCATTTATCTTCGACTTTCGCTCATACTTCCTTTTCTTTCGTTCGCCTTGGAAGTTTGATAAACTCGAAGAAGATTGAATTTGATGAGCGAGCTGCAATTAAAAATTGCTTAAATTGAAACATTCATCAAATCCTTACTTCTTCGTCTTTATGCTCACGCTTCACTTTTTCCTCGTGTTCTTTGATCGTGGTATCGATACTCATATGTTGAGGTAAGTTCTGACTGAGCTGCGCGACGAGTGCGCTTGTGCTTTGCACAGCCTTCCGCGCCGCCGACACAGATTGTGGCGTCGACGGTGAGACGAGGGATCCAGCTGTCGTTTTAGTCCGCTTCATTGTTGCGGTTGTAACTGAAACAATATTTTTTGAATGAAACCAAATTCAAGGACTATTTATGTTGAATACTTTATTTTTTTAGTGCCGACGTCGCGCGATAGCAGAAAATTGGATAAATGCCGAAAAAATTATAGAAAGGTACTTTACGCAGTGGGCGCCTATGAAGTTTTCTTATACTGAGACCCATAAATCTACACTTTTCGCCAAGACAACTCTCACTGTCTTGGATTGCCAATTTTCAGTAGTAGCGCGATGTCGACAGTAACTATATTTGTTGATTCTGAATCCTTTATCCCGCCCGTTCCAAAAATTAAACTATGAATAATATATTCGCATATATAAAACCTTTGCAATAAACATTTTTAATCGCAAGAATAAAACTATGAAAAATATATTACTCGAAACTGGTTCGTCAGCTTTTCGCTTTCGATTCTTCTCATCGTTGGGCGTCAACGGAGCTGAATGGTTTAAGAGGTTGACTCCAACGGATTTCGATTTGTGAATTCCATTCGTCGACGATGTTGTTGTCGTGTTCGTTGAGTTGGGCGAAATTTCGCTGCGAGGCGCGTAGGAGCCGTTCGCCGGCGACACCAGCGCGGTGAGTCTTCCTACACAAAGCAATTTCACCAATTACCGGCGCATTCCAATTCAACGACTCACCCATTTGCGAACCCGTCGACGTTATTCGACGATTGACTGGCGTGTTTGGAGTAATTCCGCGTCGCGCCAGCTTTGCAACACTCGGCGACACCAAATTTGGTGTTGTGTTTGATGACGAGGCACCACTCTGAGGCCTCCTCTGCAAATATTTTCGTTTATTTGAATTCGGTTCGATATTATTACGAACCTCATCGCTCACAACCTCCTGCCAATGTTTGATTATTTCACGGCATTTTCTTGAGAGATGCGGCCACTTTTTGAGATAGTTCTTACGCAAATTATTTACATGGAAGCCGACTCTTGATTTCTGGAATTCGGTTTCATATTCAGAGCTTTATTGACTTTTTTTATTTGGAATGATCAGCAAGCTGGCCAACATTTTATGTTTAGTCTTTGTTAGTGACATTTTTGGACATTTGTATTTAGTTTTCCGTAATTTTAGTTACCCAAACGATGCCCTTCTACTCTTTAACACGCCTTATAGTTATACCTCCAGATATATATTTTCAAATTATGTTTTACATGTTTTTTGATCTATCCTAATTTAGACAATAATTACTGATTTTTCCTCCCACACAATTACTTCCCAGGCCTGGGTTTAATTATTTTCGAATTAAATGTAATATGATAACTGAAACAATGTTCAGGCACACACTATAAAATACCACCATTATTTATCTTGATATTTCTCAGAAACTAGTTCGCATTTTTTAAATTTTCAGGTTCAGATGTAAGCAAACATTACTCCCACATTTTCCTACTGTGTTGTTATAGAAACATTGCAAGATAAGAACATGCTGACAATGATTCATATAAAATATATTTATTGACATTTCCAAGAAAAAATTGATTGCAAGTAACATGCGATCATTTTTGTTTCGGGAATTTTCCCGTTTGCTTGCTTTCACAGGGCTTGCGAAAACACCGCCGCTCGGTGCGGCAGCGCGTTGGCAAACTGAGTATTGATTGAAAACGCAAGCAAAGGCGAGGGCGCGTATGTTAGACGGCGAGCGTCGCCGCTGTTATAGAGACGCATAGGAGAGACTGCCCCAAGCCAGCATTCAGTTTCGACGGGAGACTCGCAGCCGAGCGCTCGTCTCTCGTCAAAGCTTAGCCGGGGGTGGCTTCTCGGCCGTTTGGAATTCCTTACCTCCAAGATCTCCCGTGTCGTGACTGCCTTGAAAATCTCGTCGAGAATTGTTTCGCACAGTTCTTCCTTTTCCTGAAGCAAATGCGAACAATTGTTGTAAACGAAAAAAACGATGTGGTTGAAAAAAATTAATTAAAAACACATATAACTTGAAAATCTAATTACGTTTACTTCTTCTTATTTCGTAGTTATCTCGAAAGATTACAGACAACAAACAGCGATTGGTGTTGAAATCGATTTATTTATGTACAAATTACAATTAATTTTAGAGCTGTGAAATGCTCATAAGACGCTACTAGAGGAATTTCTTACATTTTCAACAGCAAAGAGCAAACGCTCCTTTAGGTCTTCGACTGTTTGAGCACACGTAGTCATCGGCACCGCCAACTGATTTGGAGGCTGTATGGACGACAACGCAGCACAAGCCACCATCCATTCACAGCCCTAGACTAGGGCGACTGAACGCGCGCGCGCGATTCTCCGCTTTTTATACCCGCTGCGACAACGGCTCGTCGCTGATTGGTTGACTCCGCCCCTTTGCTGTGCGTTCATTGGCTGTCCGCATGTTTAGCACCTCCTCTCGACCGCAACGCGAGCTGACGCGTCGCGGTTCGCACTAATTTTCGCACTTTTTTCCAATCGCGGGATTTATCACCTAATTTCGCAACACCTTTCTTGAACCTTTCTGGGAATTTTATATAATCACCAAAGTGAGAAACATACGGACCGATATATTACTTTTTTCAAAATCGCAATAAGCAGTAGAAACATTTATTTCTAAATTTTGAAATTAATTATTTCTTAATAATGATATTGTACTAATCCGCTAATTATTTCATGATTGACGTTCATTTTTCATTTCAATAAATAATCTAAATTAAGAATCTGTTGCGAAATGTCAGACAAATCAGGAGCTCGGCCAGGGAGCCGAATGAATAGAAGGAAAGCCGTCCCTGATAATGAAACACCAATTCCTTCTGGTAAAAAGTGACTATTGTGAGTGTTTCACTTGTCTGCACGTCCGCACTTCGTATTTTATCGTAAATTTTAAATTGGAGGTTGAAGGAATTAGTTTTGCAGATGATGATCTTAATTTTCGAGTTCAAGGAAAAGGAACTAACGATCCTGATGCAGTTGTACGCAAATCTCGACTAGGGAATATGCTAAAGGTTTTTTCAGATTTAAATTATTTGTTTTAATTGTAATTTACATGAAGGATGCACCATCAATAAAAGAATTGCGAGAAGGTGCGACTGAAACTCTAAAACGGCCACTGACTGGTCTTTTTCGGCGCCCTGGATCGCGAGCAGGAAAAAAGAAAGAAGAGGAGGAAGCAGCTGCTGAAAGTGCATCGGCATTACCGCCTTCAAATTTCAGAACTTCTACCAAGCTAAGTAAGCGGTTTTTTTTAATTCCTTATGAAACCGATGAATTAAGCTTCTGCTCTTGAAGACGTTGTACTCAATGATGAATCTCCAAGAAGTGGAAAGTCTGAAAGTGTAGGAAGTTCTGTAAGTCGAAATCCAGTGACAAAGGAAGCTGCTAACGCACCGAACTTTCGACCTAGCTTGAAGGAAGAAATAGTGAGTTCGAAGCTAGCGGATCTATTCAAACTGGACGACATTGGTCTTTTTGGAATTCACATTCCATGTAAAAATTCGTGTTTTGTTGTAGATCTTTCCATTTTGGGACGACATTTTCCACCAGAAAATGAGTTATACGAGGATAACGCACCTTGGGATTGGGATCATTTATACGCTTCTCTTTCATCAGAATTACGTGATGAGTGGAGTTCAGATTCAGAGAACTAATCCGGCAGCATGAAAATTTTTAATAAACAATTTGATTTCTTGTTTTTAATTTATCTTTGTTTTACTAATTCTGAAGTAGGTTGCTAGCACCTCAACATATGTCAAAGAAACGATTAAGCATTTACTTTTACGTAAATTTGAAAAATTTTATGGCAATTATTAGAATTTCTTTGAGTGATTAGTTCGTGGTTGAGAATGAAGGTTCGACCTGCTAGTGTGTATCGTTATCTGTTATTGGCAATCGCATCCTTCTTCGTCATCTACGCGGTTTACGGAATTATCGGCTATGATGATGGATTACACGTACCGATACACCGGCCCCAGCGGCATTTATATCTCACGGTTTCGAAAGACCGGTAGTAGGAAAAAAGTGTGCAGAAAAATGTTTCGAAATCTTACAGGATTGGAAGTCGGTTTGAAAAATTAGCACCTAAACGGATATTATACTGGACAACTGTTTTCGGAGCAGTTGTGCCTCATTCAGCGTTGTCGGATTGCCCTGGACTAACTGTAATTTAAGCTTGCCATCCTAGTAGTTTGGCGGATTTTTTTAAGGATCGATGTGTAGTAGATACGAATAAAAGTCAGGTGATGTCAGCCGACGCGGTCATATTCCATGCTGTCGACATTTCGAAACACCCGCTTCCAGAGAAGCGGAATGAGACGCAGATTTACGTGTTTTTTTCGATGGAAACACCTGAGCACAGCGGAAAATTCTCTGTTCCAGGTTGAATGAATAATAGAAGACTCGTAGCAAAATTGGTTGTAAATCTAGATAACTTTTTCAACTGGTCGTCTACATTTCTCAGCACATCTGATGCAATTCATAAATATGGCTCGTTTTTTATACCAACGCAGGTTGCGGAAAGTCGCGGCTTCAAAGTTCAAGTTGGTTCTTCTATAGTGAAGTTTATTTTTAAAAATCTCGAATTCTTCGCGAATAAAAAATCTGTGATTTTGGAAGAAAAATATTCTATTATAAATCACCAATTTTTTTTCATTTAATAAAAAAACCAATTTCTAGAGTTATTATGTGAATCCAAAGCGGTTCATCAAACCAAAATCTGGCATTTTTGGACTCATTTCAAATTGTTTGACGCCTTCGAAACGAGAATTGGCCATCAGAGAGCTTGGCAAACATATCAATGTAACGATTGGCGGCAAATGTGCAACAGACGAAAAGCTTAAAAGCGTTTGCCCATCTGATTCGAATTGTTTTGATATTTTGGAGCAATATCCATTTTATTTAGCAATTGAAAATACGGTATGATGCTAAATGTTGATTATACAATACAATATAATGCAGTTGTTGGTTTATAGGTTTGCAATGACTACATTACGGAAAAAATTTGGGGTCGAATTACCGTTGCTAGTATTCCAATTGTGATGCGCCGTAAAACGTATGAGAATCATATGCCGCCCATGTCTTTCATCGCAATGGATGATTACAAAAATCCTGCGGAAATGGCTAACCATTTGAGGACACTCGAAAAAAATGCGTTCGTTATTCCCCTATATAGTTAAATATAACAATTTCAAATTTCTTTAGTACGGCTTACGCTGAATATTTTCGCTGGAAACAAGAAGGCACATGGACGACACCACCTTGGAATGCTCCGGGATACCGAAACGGCGCTTGCCGCATTTGTGAAATGCTCTGGAAGCGAAATGAAACGATACCGGACTCGAAATCGGTGAATCAATTTTCAATACTGAGCGATGTTCATTTCAAAATTGCAGATACCAAATATTACGGAATGGTATTCTAAAGCAGCTCAATGCGAAAAAGATGAATTTGTTCAAAGCTGGTTAAAGTAATAAGGATCTCTATTTTGCAAGTATCTAGTCAGATTGGTCATAATTTCATCATGTTAATGTATAATGTTTTAATCGAAATGCGGGAATAAATTGCACGTTCATCGAGTAGTTTCATTCATCAGCTTCAAATAATCAAATATATACAAGATATGTATGGTTTCGCTGTGTTAGTGTTGACTCAAATGCTGATTTGAACATTTTCCTCAGCGTCATCTCCATTTTGCAAGCATTCAACAAATTCTTCGTAAGACAGTCTTGATCTCCAATCGCTCGGCTCGACATAATCGTTGTGTAGCATCGAATCATTCACAAGGACCACAGGATCGGGTTGATGATCCTCGCGAAGATCGTCGAGAATGTTGTAGTCAATTCGAGACGCTAATTCGATTGGTGGATATTCGTCCCACTCATCAGCACCAAGCTCCGCGAGAATTTGTCGGCATTCCAAATCAAGACGTTCTTGAGACGAGTCGTAAAAAACGTTTAGCGAATCTTCGACGAGAGAGAAAGAGTCTTGAAGATCCTGAATTAGATATATTGATGTTTAGTTTTTTCTCTTTCCTCACCTTCTGCTCTTCAATTATATCCTTTAGCGAGTCGTGACCAAGAGACAATCTTGAAATTCCTTCAATTGGAGATTCTAGTTCACCATCGTCCTTGACTTCGAATAATTCTTGGCGGTTAGTAACATTTTCCTCGCTTAATGCATCTTCGAGTACCTCAAACTCAGGAATGTTGATTTTAGTAGAAGCCATCGTGTTGCAAATATTCTTTTTTGACGAAGATAGCTGTTGGGATCGTGCTCCAGGCTGAAATAATAATAATGTTCGATTTTACGAATATGTTAATAAATGATTACCGTTTTAGTTTCATTGATGACCATTCCTAGACCTCTGCGAGGTGTTTTCATTCCAGATGCTCCATCATCAGGGGAAATCTTGTGTACTGGAATAGTTATTATTTTTATTATTTACACACACGATTCATAATCTAATTTTTTGCCGAAAAACTAAGTGGGAATATTGAAAAATTTCAACATACGTATTGGATTTTGGCGATGATGCTCAGAATCACGATGCGATTGAATATCAAGTCCGTCCATGTTCGTAGAGTTACTTGATCAGTGGATTAGTTGAAATGACAGATAGAACACGCTGAAATAGCGAAATTAATTAAATAATCGTCCTGTGAGCAAACTATACGCAAAAATGGCATCAAAATATTATTTGAAGTTTGCACATTTAAACATTGTCGGTGGAGCGCGTTTGCACTATTACCATTTTATTTTCTTTGCGCACACAATTTTCAACTCAAAACCACTAATATTTATTTAAACGGAGATATAGTGTTTGCCCATTTTCGGTAAATATCTCTACATGAAATATTGTTCATTCTTAGCTAACTATTGTACTACTAAATATTCACTCTTATATCAATTGCATAATTATGCGTTTTTAAATATTTTCTTTTTATTAACCAAAATAAAACATGTGGGGGACAGAATTGTCCAATCAATTTTAATTTTTATTCTTTGATTTAATCCCTTCTTCTACAATAAACATATTTTGTTATTGCGAAATTATTTTATTGATTTCAGGTAATGTCTGGCACAGCAAGTTTAGTGCACCCGTTACCTGCTAGCGGAGATTCAAATCATCGAGGATTGCACAGCTGTAAGATTATGATAAAATTCAAACTTAAATCCATGAGTATTTTTTTTAGTAAAACCATCTCGAAGGACTGCTGACAATGAGCCACTTTTACGCTTCCGTGAAGCCAAAAAAGTTCTCGGGGATATTTACGGAGAACTCAGGGACAATGTCGCAGAACTCGAGGGAGTTTATAACGGTACTCCCATATTAGTAATGATTCCAAAATATTTATTTTAATTTAGATATTAAAGATAAGGATATTGTGAAAAGTGAACAGCTAGATGAGATTGAAGCAATACGCGAATCGATAAAAACCATAATGGAAACGTTTCAAAGAGATAATATGAAAGTTGTATTTTTTGGAAGGACGAGTAATGGTAAAAGTACAACAATTAATGCGATGTTGCATGAAAAGGTTCTTCCACAAGGAATGGGACACACAACGTGTTGTTTTTTACAAGTATCATTGTTCTATTCTTATTGCACTATCGCACAGAGCACAATTTTTAGGTTGAAGGTTGCGATGAGGACGAAGGATACTTGCAGCTTGACGATAATCCGCAACGAATGAAAATGTCTAGCCTCAGTAAAATTGGCCACGCGCTCAGCGATGAAAATTCGGACCTTCCCGCGATGGGACAAGACTCGTTGATTCGAGTTTTCCATCCGAAACAGGGTCCGAATAGTGAGAATCGCTTACTACAAAATGACGTTGTTATACTGGATAGGTATATTTGATATTTTCATATTCCATCTTAATTCAAATTTCAGTCCTGGCGTCGATCTTTCTCCTGAGTTCGATAGTTGGATCGACAAGCATTGCCTCGATGCCGACGTTTTTGTATTGGTGTCGAACGCCGAATCAACTCTGACACAGGCGGTTAGATTTACGAGTAAAAATAAGCTGATTGTTTTTTGAAATTCCAGGAAAAGAACTTTTTTCTTCGTGTTGCTAAAAAGCTTAGCAAACCGAACGTTTTCATTCTCAATAATCGCTGGGATGCTAGCGCTTCAGAAACTGACAATATTGATGATGTAATATTTCTTGATGCTAATATATTATTTTGTTTGAACTCTAGGTAAAAAAGCAGCATATGACGCGATTCCGCCAATTTCTTGTCGATGAATTGGAAGTGTGCAGTGAGCGCGAAGTCAACGATCGTATATTTTTTGTGTCGTCTCGCGAAGTTTTGGAAGCTCGCCTAAAAGCGCGAGGAATTGTTCAAAAGGCCTATCAGGCTGAAGGTCATGCGACAAGAGCGATGGAATTTGCGAATTTCGAGAAGCACTTCGAGCAGTGCATTTCAAAGTAATATCAAATTCAAAAACATTGGATGAAATCATTTTCAGATCCGCTATTCATACGAAATTTGAAGCGCATAATCGACGTGCTCACGAAATGGTTGGAAAAATCCGGCTCAATTTGAATAGTGTATTGACATCTGCTGCGGAAGGAAGAAGTAATTTGCAGAATAAACTAAACGTAATATTATTATTGATTAATTGGTGTAAATTATGAGTTTTTTTTTTAGGAAAGTACGAACATTTTCAACGAATGTCGTGTGAATTTCGCGCAATTTGAAAAGGCGTATCGTGATCAGACGGAACGCCTTCGATCCGAAGTTCATTTAAAAGTGTCGGCCGACTTTTTCGAAGAAATATCGCGACTTGATGCGATTATTGATCGATTCGATGAACCATTTGATGGATCGTCTGGCGGAATTGCGAAATATAAACAAGTAATTGCAAGAAAGAAATGTTTGAATTATACGATTTTTCTATCAGGATCTTGCCGTTTTCGTCGATAAATGTCTCAGTAGTGACCTTGAGGCGAGATGCACCGGTGGATTGATGTCGAGAATTTGGAATTTGGAGAATGACATGTTTCGTATGACGATTTTTTAAATAAAAATGAGACGAGATAAAAAAAAAATTATAGAATATGTCACAAAAATACTCGCGGAACCTTATCAGAACAAACTTGAAGAAGTTTGGAGATATCGGGCGCCGTTCAAGTTTAGCATTTGTGTTGATGTTCCGGCGCTTGTCAGGTGGGAATCCGAAGTGCGATGGCATTGTGTGAAACGAGAATTATTTTTCAGTGATTTCCACGAAGATTTGGAATTCCGATTCACATTTGGACTTCAATCAATTATTCGAAGGATAATTGCTTATAGAAGTGGGCAGCCGATAACTGCTATTAATTCTAATTTGCTTACCCCATTGTCATTGGTTAGTGTAATCATCAAAATGAAAGCTTGTAGAACCGACATTTAGAAAAATGCGAAAGCGAATGCAGTTCGAGATGACGGCGCTGTTGTAGCTGCTGAAGAGCAAGCGATGATGACACAAATGGTGTTGACGTCGGCAGCTTTTCTTGCGAATGGTTCGCTTGGTGTTCTTGTTGTTGGCGGAATTGTCTACAAGGCTGTTGGATGGAGGGTAAACACAACTTTGTCGATCTCGTTGATAATTCGCATTAAAGGTCATTGCAATTGGTGGAGCTGCATACGCTGGATTATACGTGTGGGAGCGAATGCGATGGAACTCGAGCGCAAAAGAGCAACATTTAAAGGAGCAATTCAGGTATTTTTTGGAAATATGCGGTGAATAATTGGTTAGCGAGATGTTTAAAGATCACATTTGGCTGCTAGAATGCAGCATGTCGCGTCGGCTCACACGACCCATTGCGAAACGCAAGTTATAAGGTTTTAAGAAGCAGAAATTCAATTAGTTTCATAATATTTTGTGAATTATAGAGAAATGGACCAAGTTTTCGATGGGCTTCGCACGACAGTTGGAGGTGTTCATCGCGAAATGAAGGCGGACTTGGACGAGCAAAAGAAAGTCATTGAGGAAGTGGATAGCACTATTAGGACTTTAGGAACTATCAAGTAGGATATTGTGGTGCGAATAGAAATTAATTGAAAATTTTAGGGGCAAAGCGGTGTTCCTTCTACGGAATTTGGAGCAATTTGCCTCGTCGTACCTTCGCTCAGACTCACCGTCATCACCATAGGCCGGACAATTTGAAGTGCCATTGTATAATATCGATTTTCGCTTACAGTTTTATTAAGTAATTCATTATTAGCATTAGGCAGTACATAGAGTTTCATTTGATTGTTTTTCTTTTCGCATATTCAGGTCCAGTTTTAATTAGTGAATAATAAAGTGTGTTTTTTTGTTTCATTGTCAATTGCGTTTGTAAATTAGGATATTATAACCTTTACCATTCTGATTGAAATTTTTTTTTAGAAAATGTTAAAGTTTTTATTTAGAATGTATGATGATTTCGATGATGCCGGAATTGGAGTGGAGTTTGATCAATGCGCTTATGAGGTATTTCGATGTTATATTGCGATTTGAATGAATTTTCTCAGAAAACATTTTACTCGCAATGTCGAAATGAAAGAGGGGATAGTGAGGATTCTGGTAACAATTTAAACATTTTGATATTTTGTGAAATATTTTGTTATCATCAATGTGTTAAGATCGGCCCGATTCGGCATGTGTTCTTGAATCTGCGCGCGATCCAGTGCCGCCGGTGAAACAGGTAATTTAAGAGTAATTTAGTTATTACATTAATGACTACTAGAATTTCAACGGATGTCGCAGGAAGAATCACCTGAGAACATTTCATCCAATTATTGTGAAAAGGGCGCATCTATTTAGAAATAAAATGAATGAAATTCACAGAAGGTGGTGTTTTTTGCTAGATTATCCTGAAGTTTGAGTTTTTTTTTCAGAAATGACGGTTATTTGTTGACACCGCAACGATTAGCTATGCATTTACTAGATTTTATTGATATTTCACCGGGGGTATCAAAATATTTCTGAAAAAAAATTTTAAAAAAACTTGTTTAGGTGAAGCTTCAGCGTCGTGTGTGCTCGGATCGAGTAGAATATCCGCTGTTTTCGGTGTCAGATTCGGGTCTTGAAGTTCATTCCGATTATTTCTTTCCATTAGAAAGCCCTTATGCAATAATTCAAAAATCCTACGTATGTGGTTCGATTTTGTTTTAAAAATTGTATAAAATTGATTCTAGCTGAGAATTCTTGGAGAGAAACTAGCGAGGCCGCGGAGGAAGCTGACGGAAATTTGCAATTTTGTTGAGCGAATATCCGAGCGAAGCCAACTCATAACGCCTCTACCAATTTTGGTTTGTTTTTCTTTGCAAGTTAAAAATCATTCACGTTTATTTTCGATTTTCAGATTATTCGCGATTGGGTTGTTGAATTTTTGAACGACTTCGGTTGGCAAATCGAAAAAATCCGCTCGAAACGACCATTGGATCCGTTGAAAGTTTTGGCGCAAACCGAACGTCTTTGTCGAGACATTGACGTGGTTCGACGATTAATTGGTGACGACGCTTCGAAACAAACTTGGCTTTGGGAAGATATCGAGCATTGCTGGAATCGAATTTTCCTTCTAACTGAAATGGAAGCGCTTCAAACTAATGTAAGCCAGCTACGTGAAAATTGAAATAATTGAAATATTATAGAATGAATGTGTGCGTAAACTTCAAAATCGATGGATAAGTGCACTTTTGCGTGTTATGGATCATATCTATGAAAATGGTAGAGTTCCCATCAACATTGGACCATTTGTACTGCACAAGTAAGTATTTTAAAAATTATAATCTGCAGACGTACTAAAAGTTTTTATTTTGAGTAATAATAAATAGTGCGAAGTTGATTTAGTGGCGACGGCTGTTGTAGTGTGGTTGTCCGTTAACGGCCGCTTCTTCTTGTCTCTGTGGGCATGGGCAGTATTCGGCATCGGTTCCCGGCTCGCCTTCCTCTCCCGGTGCTCCTGGAGCTCCGTTCTCGCCGTCGTCTCCCTTATCACCGCGTGGTCCGCGCTCTCCCGGTGGTCCGGCGATGCCTTGCTTTCCGACGTCTCCTTGCTCTCCTTGATCACCTGGCGGTCCAATTGGTCCGGTTTCTCCTTTTGGTCCGGGAAGGCCAATAGCGTGCTCAACGTCGGCTCCTGGCTCGCCATCGGGTCCTGGCTCTCCTGTGGCACCAATCGGTCCGACGGGTCCAAGTGTTCCCGGCTGTCCTGGGGTTCCGTCTCTTCCGGGCATCGCTCCTTGTCCGCGCGCTCCGCGCATTCCACGAACTCCTGGCTTTCCTGGCGCTCCCGGCTCTCCTGGTGGTCCTTGTGGGCAGTGGAAGCATCCGGCGTATTGCTGAGTTTGAGCTTGAGCATCATCGGCGTCTTGTCCGTCAATTCCCGGCACTCCGGGTATTCCGTCGTGTCCGTCGACACCCGGTGCTCCCTTCTCTCCGGCTGGCCCAGCGGGGCACTTGTTGTCGGCGTTGCAATTGCACTGTCCGTTAACCGATGGCTCGTTGTTGAGTTGTGGAGGAATTCCAACGATGCCTGGGAAACTGTTTGGCGCGTTTGGTGCGGCACCACCTGGGAATCCGCCTTGTGGTGTTGGGTTTGCACCAGCCGCTCCATATCCACCATATTGGCGCTTCACACGTCCATACTTTTGCATATCGTTGTAGAGCGAGTCGGTTTCATACTGTAATATATTGAAATGTTGTTAAGAATGAGTGTATCTGGAAATCTCCATACCTTCCATGCATCCATTTCGACGTTGAGTTCATTTCGTATATCGTCGACGCGACTCAGAATGAGTGGGAATGCGATAATGCAGCACGCAATGGAGAATACTCCGAATGAGACTGCCGCGTAGGCAACCCCGGTCGACATTTCTTTTTCAACGACTGATTTTTTCTTCTTATTTGGCACCTTTTTATAGGTGGAATCTGCTAGATTATTAATCCAGTTTCTTTTTTTTGGGCGGGGGGGGATTGCGTAATTGTCGCCGAAATTTGCATATCTTATCAAAAGATGGTGGCGAAAGCGCGGCGAAGTGTGAGAAAGTGGGGCGAGTCTAGTGAATTTGATGAATTTTTGAGGAATTTGGTTGGCTGTCCAGCTTGTTTTGAGATTTTATTTGATATGACATTGAAAATTGTTGAAGCGAAAAATCGGATATCCATCAATGATGGAATAATTGAAGATTTCAAACGCAAAAAAACTTTTTTGAAAATTGAGAATCCGTTATAAATTTTGAAAATTGATTTTGGTGGTTTTTCTCTTGCAGTGATAAACGCCCAGAAGCGGATTTGCTATTATGTCGAGATTTGGGATCTGTTAACACGTGCTTGTGGGATGAAAATCTCATCGAGACAATTCTAGCGGCAGCGCAGGTAATTATCGAGTTATGAGGTGGAATGTTGGTATGCTTTTGCTGAATTCTAAGCCAAGTTCTATTCATTTAAAACTTTTCTTTAAAAAAGTACATTTATTTTGCAACGATCAAATATTGTAATTTTTCCTTTTTCGCAATGCTAATTTTTTTAATACTTCAAATGTTGTTGGTGTGAGTAATAATAATAATAATAATATTATAATTTTAGTCTAGAATTCGCCTTGGAATTATCGAGTTTCCTCAGCAAACTTTCACAAAACGATATCAATCGATTTACGAGAATGTGAAACACAAATTCGAGTAGGTTGACGACTCAATATTACTCAAAATGGTGACATCTAGGCTTTTATCATTTTCCGAATTTCGTTCGCTGTTTGTCGAGACGTGCGAATCGTTGACCAGCCAATATGATCAGGAACTTCTTGATGTTTTACACAAAGATGAACGATTTTTGAATATTTGGAATGACCTCGAGGTAAGAGGCACTGAGGAGAAACTATTCATTTTTTAGTATTCTGAAGAATAATGGTCATTTTTCATAATTTCCAGTTTTAACACAACAATTTTATGATTATGATAATAAACATAGAGATAGAGAAAAATGGCACACGGTTATTGAAATCGTTAAAAAAGTTTTTGTTTACTACATTTCAGAAATTTTAATTTGTGATTTTAAAATATTACGGAAATTTCTGTGGTTTATTGATAACGGAATGCACTAATTATTATGATTAATATTCGTTTAGTGCATTCGCAATGCTTGATTTTTTTGGTCATTGTGTCACGCGGCGATGCGCTTATCAACAAAAGGCTAATCGGTTTTGTTTTTTTCAGAGTGTCGTCGTTGGTGCCGTTTCGCAGCAATATGCGGCGAGCGTTTTTCGGTCCGACTCGAATGTTGGCGATTTTTCCGACGCGTTTTGGCTCGCCTCCAGGAATCGTTTGAGCAAAGAGAATGTGCTTCGGTTTACGTGGATGCCGACACAATCGAAATTTTCATGTAAAGTAGGTTTTGGTTTAAAAAACCAAGTTCAACTAATTAGATTGATAATTTGCAGCTTGACGCCATATTGGCTTATTTCATTCGTCCGGAAATCATTGATGTGATGAATGAGTGTATGAGATATTCGCATTTGGCGTATCGGACACGAGAAGTTTTGGTTGCAATGGCAAATGATAGTAATTACATTAATTTTTAACTAGAAAAATGCATTAGTTTAGAAGAATTGATTAATCGATTAAAATGCCCGCCATCATCAATGGATTTGAGAGCAAATACCCATGATTCCATCAGGAACCATAGGTATATGAGATAAAAATAAAAAAGGGTTGTGAATTTTTCTTTTAGATCGATTCGTGTTCGCCTCCGCTTTTTTGTATTCACTTTAGAGCAAATTGTATCGTATTTTAATGAGTTGTTCGCCAGCAAGGTACAGAATTGGTATTTACAAGCCAGTATCGAATTGTTTCTTTGATTTTAGGTGCGAATGGTTTTTAAGAAGCGAGCTGATGAAATATTGCAAGCGAAAACAGTTAGGGATGTTGAAAAATCCATCAAAGACGGGCATGTCCAATTGGCGCAATTGGTCGAGAGAAGTGGAATTCGACGTCAAGTTCATGAAGCGATGGATCGATTCAAAGCGATGACGGATGAGATTCGATTGAAGTGGGTTTTGAAGATGAGCCGGAAATACATTTTGCCTTCAGGTCCGTTTCTAACACACTTACCATTCAATATTTAAACAATTGCCAAACGGAAGTTCGGACCATGTTGAATAGACTCATTAAATATGCAAACCAATACGGAAGTGATAAGGATAACGTGTTTTATATATTGTCTGTACGAGTTGGACATCTTAATATGTCGAATTCATAATTTGTGCTTTAATACGATTTTTTAAATGTTATTTTTGTTTTCGCGTTGCAATATAACCGGTTTTTTAACCTACATATTATACGTTCATCCTTTTCGTCGTATTTTTTTTAGTTTTGTACAGATGACTGAAGAGATTGCCCATTGCACAAAAGTGCTGGAAAAATACACAATATTCTGCGCTGAGCTCATGGAGAATATGACGGTTCCTAATGATAGGAACGAAGCTGAAGAATTTGAAAAGTATCGGGTGAATGCTGTGGAAACGTTGAAGGTTTCAACAATCGATTTTTAAAAGCATTTTTTGACATTTGTGTTGCAGGAAATTAATGTATTGGCACGACGTCAGACAAATTGTTTTAATTCGTTGATGAAGACGGAAATAAGAAATGAGTTAACGGTGAGTTTTGCACAAGTTTCAAAATGCATCAATGTGTTCAGCCGGAGATTATCGATGAAAAGTGGAAGGAGAAGCTGGAGGAATGCCAAGATCATGATAGTTCGAGGGCTGCGGCTTTCGATTTGATTGTTAATAATATTCGATCACAGCGCGAAGAGGAGATGGAGGTTTGTTTCTTACGAATTTCGTTTGATGTATTTAAAATGCCATCTTAGGTCATGCAAATGCAGTATAGCCGGAAAGATCCAATTTCGAAGAAGGATATTGTGACGCCGGTTAGAACCAAGGTAATTGAATTGTCTTTATAAAACAATTTACAAACTTAATGTTTTAAGAGATGTCCTCATGTGTACGACTTGGAATCAATAACGGAATTTGCAAAGAAAAAATCGACTCTGAAATGCGCAGTTCAAGGATGTAGTGCAAAATTAGTGATTTCAGAGCTTGAAGAATGGCCGGAATTCTTTAAACATTGTAAAGATTAGAAGAACTCACTGTTTCAATTTGTTTCACAATTGATCTCACGAAATAAATTAATCTTTTAATGTTATTTTATGTAAACTAACAGGTTATCGTTTTTTTCTGACGATAAACATACCTTTAAACTAACAATTGTGAAAATTTTCTGAAAATATTCTTACTTAGGTGAATGCCGCATAATGTAAGCATCAGTCCGCCGGCGACAGAGCTCAAATCGTCGGCGATTTGTGGATACTTACACAGGGTAATAATAAGAACTTATTCTTATTACGGCACAATTAAATTTTTTGTAAGAAACTGGTTCAATTATATTTGTGCATAGCAATTATAGGGTTTTTTTAAAGTGATTTGTTTGCCAAAAATTTGCACAACTCCATGAATTGTACGGATTTATAGATTGAAGTTCGCTCGATCGGACTCATCACCAGAAGACGCTATTGGTTTGCGTTATGTGATACGACGCCCTATTTGTATTGGTATAAGGATAGCGACGATGTAAAGTGCATCGGAAGAGTTTCGCTGGCCGGCGCGGCATTCACTTATGATCCGAAAGAAAAGGGTCGATTTGAGATCCAGTAAGAATGTTTCAACATTGTTTCACCACACTCGTCTATCGTGTGTGGCTACATTGAACGCCGCTTGCTAATAGCGCAGCGGGAAAATGAGTGGCACGATGTGTGGGCGAATGCTGATTCGATAACGGATGCCCCATTTCTTTTCATTACTAGTCGAAATCAGACAGTGATGCCTAAATATGGGGTATATCGAATGGCGATGAAAACGCAACGGTCCGCCAGAGGATTCTGTGGATGGTTTCAAAAAAGTCGCCGATAAATTTTTTTTTGTTAGCGAAACTTTGAAAACGTCGAACATTTTACTCAAAAATCTATCTAGAAAATTTTCAGTTCCGGAAATGAGGTCTACATTCTAGAATGTTGCTCAGACAAGCAGCGGAATGAATGGATGAAGGCACTTCAAAACACTCGTAAACGGAGTTGGCGAGCAGCCAAATCGCATTCAGACACCTCATTAGATATTTCTTCACTAACCAGCAAGTCAGGAGATGCTCCATCTCCAATTCCGCCTCCAAGAAGTCCTCGAGTCGCTAGAAAGCCGCAGGAAACTACGAAACAAGAAGAAGAAGAAGAAGTTGAAGCTAAGAATGAGCAGGGCGACGGTGAAACCGAGGTTTCGGAATTTAAAAAATTTCGCGAAAAAATAGATCATCTTAAAGATCAGAGAAATTCCTGAAAAGGATGAGTCATCGAAAGAAGAGACATCAACATCAACGGAATGGTATTTGAATGAAAATGGCCAATTGAACGAGAGAAGTCTCCAAATGCCGAAGATAATCGAGAGCCCTGAAGCGGTTCTGAAACGGATTGCCGATCGAACGAATGACAGCATTGAGGCGCCTTTTCGTGCGATTAAAAAGAACTTTTCAAGTTGGAAACATTCGAGGCAATCAACCGCCGAAGAGCAATGCCCCAGAGTAGATAAAAATATATATATATATTGAATAAAAATGCTCTTATCAAAATTGCAGAGATTAACCGTTGGTTCTATGGATTCGGGCTTAACCCCTGAAGAGCAATGCATAGAACTTCGTGATAAAGTGGCGAGTCTGGAAGAAGTTGTGGAATCTTTGAGAGCTGCTCTATTGATGGCCCAGAGACAAAATGAAACATTGTAATGTTTTCAATCGCGTTGTTTTGAACCAATTTTTGTTGTTTTCAAGGCAAAAGTTTGAGGAGATGAACGGAAAAAATGAGGATATTCGCGAGTATTTGCTTGACAAGGAGAGCCAATTGACAGCGCTTCACATAACAAATAGCATGAACACTAGAAAGGTTCGAGAGTTGGAGGATCAAAATGAGTATGAAATGTTACTGTCAGAAATTTGAAAAAAACGGCATATTTCCAGAAAACTTGAAGATACTATAAGCGACTTGCAACAGTCCGTTGAAGCATTTCGCGAATCGCTGCGAACCAAAGAAGAGTTGATATTGCGAATGTTCGAAGAAAATCCGTTGCCGGAGCATAAAGATAGCCTTGTTGGAGATGTCGAAGTTCCCGAAGGGATTTTAGTAGATGTCACGACTGTAAATTGCGAAGAAGCCACGAGAAAGTGAGCCGATTTTCGAATTTCACGGGTTTATTGAATATTTTAGAGTTCTCGATGAAGAAAATGTGAAGGATGTCGAAGGACTTCAAGATCTTGTCGATGGCTACCGATCACAAAACCAGTTTTTGAATGCGGAAATAGTTGGTTGGAAACAATTATAGTCAAACTTGGCTTTATTCTCTTTTTTTAGAGCTTCATGCGATTGTTCGGAGTTTGGAAGAAAGAGAAAAAACTTTGATACGAAAGAATTTTGATTTGGAGGCGTGCTATTATCAGTTGAAAAGCCGCTATTTGATGGTGCTTAATCATTTCAAGTCGCCGATGAAGCCGGGAAAAAGTAGGACGCGAACGAAATTCGTCTACAAATTTTTATTCTCATTTAATTGTAGTTATGGAATCTGGAGTTTTGAAAAACTTGCTCGAAGAATCGGCGCAAACACCACGAGAATCTCAGCAGAGCCTCACTGATCAATTAGGCTTCTATAAAGAAGTATGGTGCTTAAACAAATTCAATTTGACATTTTTAATCGCATTTTAAGGACAGCCTGGCGGATAATACTGATCTGTTGGACACGGCAACTTATTACATGAAAAAATCGGATGATATCGTAGAGGCGATGAAATTGGAACAAAGCGAAGATTACATGAAATGGTTGCAATCGTGGGACTCGTTTTTAGTCAATAGTACTGTATCGAAATCACTGATTATCGCTTCAGCCGAAATGAAGACACTTATTAGAACGGGAGTGCCGCCGGCATATCGTGGGAGAGTTTGGAAGAGGTACAACATATTAATGAGCAAATTATTATTTTTTTTATTTAAGCATTGTACAATATTGGGTGAAAGATAAGGTATCTGAACTCGGAAATGGCTATTATGGAAGTATGCTTCGACGCGCCAATTCAAAAAAAGAGGATGGAGTTTATGACGCAGCCATCAAACAGGTAGGCTACAATGTAGCTCCCAAAAATTCGCTCCACAAATTTGTTTTGAGATTGATTTGGACTTGGCAAGGACACTACCAACGAACAAGCATTTTGACGAGCCTGGATCGGAAAATATTGAGAAGCTGAGAAACGTTCTATACGCATTCAGATATCACAATACTTATGTTGGATATTGCCAGGTTTCATTTGTATGGTAATCTCAATATCTTAATTGATTCACAATAGGGCTTGAATCGCCTTGCCGCCATTGCACTTCTATATCTTGACGAACAGGACGCTTTCTGGTTTCTAATCACATGTGTTGAGCACTTGCAGCCTGATGGATACTACACGAGTTCACTGATTGGAGCAGTTGCCGATCAAAAAGTACTTCGTGATCTTGTTGGAGAAAAACTACCAAAATTGGCATCGCACCTACGAGCTTTGGAAGTCGACCTCTCACTATTCGCTCTCTCATGGTTCCTCACCGTATTCGTCGACGTTTTACCGCATTCCATATACCTCACAATTTTTGACGTGTTCCTTTATGAGGGAAATAAAGTGCTGTTTCGATTCGCCCTCGCGCTGCTCAAAATCTGCGAACCGCATGTGCTGCAGTGTCGGACGATCGGAACAGTGCATCAGTGTTTGAGTCGTGCTCAAGACCATATCACCGATTTCAAGCAACTCGCCAATGTGGCGTTCAATGAATTGAATCCGTTCCCGCAAAAGACGATCGAAACAAAAAGACAGTTGTACTTAACGCAATTAAAGGTAAATCCTTTTTGGTTTAGTGTTTATTGCTCATTCTTACAGGACACTGGCCACTGATCATTATCAACCGTGTGAGATTACATCATGTACATTTTTTGAATTTGTGCCTTTCACATCCACAAATATCATCACTTACCCTATATTTTTGTATTATAAGAGCGACTCGTGCGTAATCGTGTATAGCATAATTATGTGATATTTATTTTTTTCGGTGTTAGTACTCCCGGTGTAATTTCAACATGTCTAGTTATTTTCTTTACACACGTGAATACGAAATAAAATTTTCTGGGAAAACTCAGATTTAAAAAAAATGGGAAAAAAATGGAGGGCTATGCTAAAAATCCAGCTGCTTATGACCTAAAATAATACCGGCGCTAAGATTACCGGCGAATTTCGAATAGAACACATATTTTCACAAATTTGTATATTAATATATTGTGGAAAAATACCGAATGTGAAAAACTGCAGCGAAATCCTATGTATTGTGTGCGTACACCGAGTCGCAACAGTTCAGTCAGAGCTACAGTAATCTCAACTGCAAATATTTTTTTTACTTATTTAATTTTTTCGTTTTTTTTTTTGTTTTCTTGGCGAATTTATGGTTTTATGTGTATTTGTTTTGTTGAAAAAATGTAATAGTTATTATTTTCTATATTATTCAAAGATAATTGTTTTATATGAAGAGAAATTAACGAGAGAAGTATGTTGACTGACTATTTCTCACGTTTTATATTCATTTTAGAACCTTATACTGAATCGGAAGCTGTTGATCATTACATCATTGATGGAATTCAGAATGCGCTTTGGTGGTGCGATCAGGTTGGCGGAAGTGCCGAGATCGCATTTCTAATGCCCACGGAGAGAAGTGTTCGGATGTTTTGATTTTAGGCCGTACGCGGGTGGCGGTTCAAGCATGGGTGGGTGTTGGTTTCCCATCGGCTTGTTTGAAAATGGAATAATTTCAGGCGGTGGCCATCATATCAGTCGACGCACATGTCCGCTTCGTATGCTTCTCGTTTGGCTTGAACGCGCTGAAGACATTGTCTATTTTCCGATCAGTAAGCTTTTTTTCTGCCAAAAAAGTGCCAAAATTTTATATTTAGGCGAACTTCTCGGAACTTGTGATGATGGAAATTCGCTTTTGAGTGTGAATAATGCGAATGATGGCTGCGCCTCAGCATGTCGCTTACCAGGTGATGTTCATTCATTTGATTGAGCCTGGCGTTGTGCAAATTCGCACTCGCGGAACCCCGAATCGATTTGGAGAAGCCGGTCCGCTTGTTGATGGAATTGTGGTGTCGCAATCGAATTTAGCGTCGTTCGTGCGACACACGATTTTGAACACGTCGAGACGCGATGTTGCTGAAATTGAAAAGTGGGTCTTGCCAAATTCTGAAATTGTTTGAACAAATTGTTTTAGCTATCAATTTCCGCATACTCGGCGAAAGCAGGCGATTGTCGAGTTTGCCAAGAAATATGCATCGAGTACAAACTACGAAGAGTTTCTAATAAATATGATTCAAAAATGAATCAACCCAAAAAGTTTTTACCCCGTTCTAAAGAAGATGTGTGATATAATCGGTTTGTGATCTTTTATATTCTATAATTGTTTTTATTTTTATTATTAATTTTTTTCATAATCATAATATTATCTGATAAATGTCATGTACATAATTTTGCGTGTTGTTGAGGGCTTCGTTAGGGTTAAAGTGCCTTGTTTTATCCTATCAAACTTTCGTGTTTAATAATAAACGGTTAACCTGCTTAGAATTGCGTTAATGTTATTTATTATTTGGTAGCGAAGCTCCGAATTATTCTTGTTCCGAAAAATCGGCAGAAAATTGGTTGAAAGATGATTTTCCTTGACAATTTATTGATTATAAAGTTTGTATCCAATAATGCGTCAACGAAATTCGGATTACGTCAATAATCATATTGTTGGCGCTTTTTCTGTGTCAACGGCCGTTTAAAAATCGATATTAACTTTTCCTTGAAATGCTTGGTATTGTTTCTCGTGAATTTTCCTTGTTTTTCTTACATTATTGCATTATTTGTTGTGAAAGGCTTCTTTAGGGTCAAAGCGCCTTGTTTTATCATAGCTTTCGTGTTTCAAAATAGACTGTTAACCTGCTTTGAATTGCGTTAATGTATATTATTCATTTGGTAGCGAAGCTCCGAATTATTATTGTTCCGAGAAATCGGCAGAAAATTGGTTGAAAAGTGATTTTCCTTGACAATTTATTGATTATAAAGTTTGTATCCAATAATGCGCCAACGAAATTCGGATTACGTCAATAATCATATTGTTGGCGCTTTTTCTGTGTCTCCGCCCGTTTAAAAATCGATATTAACTTTTCCTTGAAATGCTTGGTGTTTCTCGTGAATTTTCCTTGTTTTTCTTACATTATTGCTTTTTTAAATGCTTTAAACCTGTTCTAGTTATGATTCATTTGTAATTTAATCATATATAAGCGTGTTTCATCACGGAAACTTCTTTTTTTCAATACCTTTATACGCGAGGTATCTTAGTATATATTTGTATTTATCCCGCCGCCCAGTTTTCTAAAAAAAATTTCAGATTATCAATCGTTTTACAATTCATATTCATTGTTTTCTTCTTCGTGTACTCCCTCCGTATTCTTTCCGCATTATTTCATTTATTTTGCATATTTTCGTTGATTTCGTGTTTATTTTCTACCGTTTTCATTCAATTAATTAACTTTTTTTTCAGAATATGAAGCTGTCAGGGAAACGAGTCATATTTCTCAAAACGACTTTTTTATTTTTAAAAATTATTTAACGTAAGTTATTATCGATAGCTGCGCTAAATTGGCTAAATTAAAGATCTGGCCGACGTAGACATATCGATTATATTTTAAAAAATTGGATTATTTTAGATTGTGTATTGCCTATATCGACAAATGAAGGATAAAAGCAACGAAGAGGACAAATGGAGCTGCATTCATTCGAGAACTCGTTGTTAATAAATGTTGATAAATTAATACGGTACGCGATTTTTTGTTTTTATAATGAGCATTTGATTCCTCCGGTTTCCCTGTTCGTTTCCTAAACTCGACATTGTTTCCCGAGTCGAAATACACATAGATGGCCTGGTTCCACTCTCTCAGTTTTCGGTTATTTTCCAACATTTTTTGAAATCTTCCTTCAAATTTGTACCAAATTCACAACTCACATTCTTTGATTCGGCTCTTGTCGTGTCAATGGCAGTTCACTGGAATTTACGGCAGTTCACGGACGAGCCAGGGTTACTGTAAAGTTACTAGATGTCCGTTTACATTACTCTTTGTCTTTGTATGCAGTTTGGTGTCACTTGTGTAAGGAACATTAGAGATTAAAATGACTCTGTGGGGAAACAGGATACTTTTAATGGCACACAAACAGTTTTCAAAATTCCCTATCGACTGTTACTGCCGTTTTCTGAAAGGTTTGTCGCCGCACCTAGCCCGTATAAGCGCAATAATTTGGAACGAAAAATTCGCTAGATACGAAAAAACAATGGTTGAGATTTGAAACTACGGACCCAAAATACGTGAATGCACCGTGACGCAAATATCACAGAAAAAACACTTCTATCATTTAAAATATTTTCGATCGGGTTATTTCGCAGAATCATTAGAAAATATTCCTTTATTTTAGTTTCACATTTATTGGACACAATTAATTCCAGAGTAAGCGGTTATAACAACCCCCGAGTTTGGGGGAAGGGGTTCAATAAGTGAGATTTGTTCAAATTATGCGAAATGGTACGTGGGTAGAGTTTTACATAGGAGAGAAGTTTTAGTTTCGAATTAATTCAGGCAAACATTAAATAATATTTACAACTGTACAGGAAAAAATGTAATGTTTTTATTGCATGGATATTTCCACAAGAAATTGGCTTACATAAAAACCTGTTCAAATTATATCCAAATCGCAGAAAATACAGCTAAACCTGAAAAGTGGATCTGTGGCAGATCAGTTTACCTTTTTTGATCCAGCTTTCATCAAAAGTGTTCCTTTTCGTCCATTTTCAATGTGCAGTGAGAATTTGTAGAGTTAATTTTGATAGATTCGCGGATTGCCTCGTTTGATTGTGCTCAAATTTATTCAAATGTGGTGACGAACATAATTTCATATTTCTCGTTCCCGTTTGAAATTGTGGAAATTGACCTATTTTCAAATATTTTCAGTTTCTCCTTTAATATTCCATTAACATCGATTGGCGCGTCTCGGCGGTTTTCAAATGGCCCAAAATTTTCACATTTTTAGAGTTAGATTTAAATTTTAGCGTATTTAAAGCCAGAATCTATGGTTTTGTTAGATTAGGATTGGTCCAGAAGAATGTATATACTTTGATCCTGACCAAACTGCATACAATGACGGCAGAATTTCTGTAAACGGCGTTATCTTGTAACCCTGCAGCTTTCTTGTGCTTATCCGCAGACTTTCGTAAATTCAAGTGTATTCCCATTGGCACAGCAATGGCGAATCGGAAGTGTGTGAGTTTGATTTTTGGGACAAATGTGATGGAAAATTTCATAAATGTGGGGAAATGACCGAAAATTGGAGAGATTAGGACACGGGATTCTTTGTGCGATTTAGGCTCGGGGAAAATGAAGGGGGAGGGATTCGCTCAAAAATTGGAGGAGTCGCTAAGTGAGAGAGAACGTCATGCCGTAATTTTCTAAAAAATTGAGTAACCAGGCCCCCCTTTCGAATTTTTTCCCAACACCGTCAATCCTACCCCCCTCCTCCCGTTGGAGTCCAGATGCGCGGCCCTCCCCCCACGACTGCTAGCCCGGATTCCGTTCTGCAGCCCTCCATAATGTCGAATTTTCTGTTTTTCAGCGTGCCCGTTCGATTCTCGAATACTTGGACATTCGGAGTCGCCGAATTGCCTCGAATCTCACTTTCTTTCGCGGCCAAGTCGATGAATTTCTTTTTAATTTTTCTATTTTTTTCTTGTTTTAGCAGTAAAGTATTTTGATTCACAGAGTTTTTGAAACAATAAGGGTTTGCTTTTTAGCGAATTTTTGGCAGAATGTCTTGAAGGTCGTTTTTCACTATATTGATGATTTTTTCAAAATTGGTCATATAATCTAGAGAAAATTCTGTATCGACTCTAGCAGTCATTACGCAGACGCCTAGGTGTCTGAACATTTCTGTCTGAAGTTTTTACTCACCCATCCATTTTGTATGCGCATTTTCATATTCAAAGTTTAATAAGAAAGTTTAAGGAGCGTGCAGCGGTGGGTGAGAGAAAATTATAAACTCGGGATATAAAAGCGCGCATACAAAATGTAATGGTCACCGAAATTTGCCCAGGAAATCTATTCAAACTTCAGATAGAAAATTTTCAGACTTTTAGACGTTTGGACCAGTCGATAGGAAATTTTCCGCAGATTATAGAAAGCACATTAAGAAATATCGTCAATGTAGTGGATAACGACCTTCATTGTGAGATCAAAAACGGATGACGGTGAAAAGGATTTAGGATTACTGTAGGCTTTCAAAAAATATAATGATTTCTTGAATTATAAAAATTATGAATAAAACGGATAAAATGACAAAGTGGTATTCTTTTTTTCAGTCAAGAAGCGAGACGATCCTACAGTAACCCAAAACATTTTGATCGTAACCCGTTTTTGAATCTTATTATTTTTATGTTTTCTTCTCATTACATTTTCTGAATACTTATGATACGCTTTCCAATAGAAGAACATCTTGTTTAATTGGAAATAACTAATTTCTATTCTGCATTGTAAAAGAGCCTAGTATCTACCGCGTTCGAATAAATTAAACGCAAGAAGTAAATTAGGTAATTAAATCCCCAATTATCTCAACCAAAATATAAAAGACATGATACATATTTAACACAAAAGTGGAGGGTAATCTCAAAAATCAAAAAAATTCATAAAAATAGGTAAGAAATCGAAAAATTTAAATTCTACGAAATTGCGGAGAAAAACAATTTAGGAAAACGAGATTTTTATTATGGTGCATGATTTCACCGCAATTGATTTTTTAATTATACAAATAGTGCAATCTGCTAACGCGCATGCTTTTCATTTCACACTTAAATATTTGAAAGTCCCAATTTAAACCTATTATCGAGATTCGAATCCACCTAATTCTTATTCGAGAATGCTGGACAAAACGGCAATCAGCGAATTGCCGAAATAATTCCGGCAATACTTTTTTCATAGTATATTTGGCATTTCGCAAAAATAAAAAAAAACGATTAATTCGGATCAATTTTTAAAATTTTCAAACAGAAATTTGAGAATAAATTACCAAAATATTGAGGTTTTATTTCGGAAAAAAAAAATATGGCAATCCAATTGCCGCACAGTCCAGACCAAGACCTAATCACCTATATGTGAAGTATTAACTTTTGTTCGTAAACGCTATTTATTTATTTTGAAAAAAATTTCCGCGCAAATTTGAGGAGGGGGATTATGCTCCAAGAAGTGTTTCATAAACTCTGAAGAATCAAAACAATTCAACTGCAAAACTCCAAAACAAAAAAATCTAAAGAAATTCGCGATTTGACAGCAAAAGAAAGCAAAATTCGAGACAGTTGGGCGACTCCGAACACATGTGCACAATATTCCTTTAAAAATTGGAAAACAAAATAGGAAAATTTATGAATTCTAATGTGAGAGTCAAAACGGGTTAAAAGCAACAAATTAAACTAACATTACTCTAATGACATTACGGAGAAATTCGAAAAAAAGCTCAGCACATGGCCTGAATGTTGAATTTCTTTTTGCAATTTGACTATAATTTGAAAAAGTGTTCTTTTTGGGGTCTCTTCAATTACTCGCAATTAATTATACGAAAACTCGCCTAGAAAATCCGTTAGACTAATTCGATGATGTAGCAATAGGGCAAAAAAAATTTGAAAATATTGTCCTAGTAAGGAATATTGCATTCACATGTTGTCCAAGTCCGAGAATCAAGGCGCACGCGTGGAAAAACACAAAATTCGACGATGAAGGCGGGCGGCAGAACGAAATCGACGCTAACCTCGTTGGCGGCGCGACCGCGGCTTTCAGGGTCCGACGTTGATCGATGGTGCGGCGAGAGGAAGAGCGGCGAGGAAGTAATCGTTGCTGAAATAGAAGACACGAAGTTGCGCAATGCATTATTACTATTATTCTAACTGTTTCAAATTAATTTCGAAACCGGCGATCCGGCGAGCAAGGCTGACAAATTGGTCCGGTGGTGTATTCGATTACCGGTGAATGCTTCTGAAAACAAGGAATATAATCCAAGAAAAGAAATACTGCGGACATTTTTTGGTTAGAAAAGAAAAATTGCAAAAAAGTCAATAAACGGAGAGCAATCTGTAATTGGAGTACTGGTAGAGTAAAACAATTTTCGCACGAATACCAGCAACAAAAATAACGGCAGTTCGCTTTTTACGAATTGCTGAACGACGGAGTTCGCAATGATGATAATATTTCGACAACAAAAATTCAACAATTCAAATATTAATTGTTGGTGGGCTGAAAATAGTTGAGCTAATTATTGTACATCATTAATGAAAAGAAATACAAAAAAATGAAAAAATTTGAATCAAAAACAAGGTTCAGAAATTTAGCGAAAAAAACCCAAAAAAATCGATATCTTTCATCGTGATGATTTTATTTAGCGCGCAACATTTACTTGATGTCGTAGGTCAAAATTTCAAAAAAAAATATCGCAGGTCAAATTGTCATTTTCAAATCAAAAATATTTGAAGTCTAAATAAAATAGTTTACACAACATTTGAAAAATATCTGCAACCTGCAAAATTCGTCGATTAAAAATAAACAAATCGAAATTTTGGGATTTCATCCAATTTCATCAAAAATCAAGCATTCGAAAAAAAGGGACATAATTTATTGAGGAATAATATACATTTCAAGAAAAAATTCGGCCCATCTGAATTAAATCATTTTCACATCAATTCAAACCCAGCGTTCGAATTAATCGCATATCTAAAATAGCAAAAATTATGGAAAAATTAAAAAAAAAAAGAAAGAACCTCAATTTCTCCTCAAGTTTCACACGAGTCGAATATTTGGTCAATTTGAGCAGAGCGGGAAAATATTCTGAAATCCTTCGATCGGTGGTCTCGAGCAGCCCGTAATAAATCTAAAATAATGTTTCAAACATTCCTCTCACACAAAATCGAAATTAAACTACCTTAGAAGCGCTTTTTTGTCTTCCGCCGTAATTTCCTCAACAACACTCCGAAACAAATCAATATAATGCTCATCGTTCGAGTAGAATTCCAGTTTCCAGCCAATTAATGTGTACGTATTTGTCAAAAAGACTAGTTTAATAAAAAAAACTTATGGTAATCAAATAGAGCATCAATATCTTTGCCCGCATAATTATCCTCAATTATATGACAAATGCTATTTGATGCCTGAAAATGCAACACATTATTATGAAATCAAGGAACTGTGTGGAGAAAATTTCAATGTGGCGAGACGACGATTCGATTGGAGGGAACAATTTGACGGCACATTCGGTCATATCAAACCATTAGATATCAATGACGACAACATTATTTTTATATGCGAAAAGCCATACAAAGACTCATATTCTGTTTTGGGCTGAATTCGAGTCAGATTTATTCGATTTCAGTAGTTCATGGGGATGTTGGAAGATATTCCGAGATATTATTTAAAGAATATGCGCTACCGAATAATCAAGTGTATCCGACATGTGGAAAATATGGGTAAGTCGAATTTGGGACATTAGACGACAATCGAATACTGGAATTAAAGAATCCAATTCAAAACGTTCGTGTGATGAATTCGAGAAGGAAGATATATTTAATTCGAGAATGGTTATGACGGCATCGAAGATAATGATAATGGGTTAAGGGTGATAATTGAAATTCAATCAAATTTTTAAAATCACTGATATCGGTTTCTTTCTGTTCAACTTTCTTAATTATCTTAATTAATTTCGAATAGTCGTTTTTTTTCGAAAAATTGATGATTTCTCTTCATATAAAACAATTATCTTTGAATAATATAGAAAATTATAACTATTACACTTTTTCACCAAAATAAATATGCATAAAACCATTAATTCGCCAAGAAAACACAGAAAAAACGAAAAAAAACTAAGTATTGTTGAAAAATGACAAATGTATCCAGGTGTCGTAGGATCCTGCGTTTTGTACGCAATGCTAAGAGACAATTACCGTAATCCTCGCAGCGATTTACGGGGACTTTTTTTTAATTTCGCATATTCATTTTTTTTATTTTTCGTTCAATTTTTTAAATTTTCTTTCGAAATTTTTTAATTTAAATTTTTAAATTTTGCAGAAACCGAGTTTAATAATGTATTTAGCAGAATAAGCACTATTAAACGATATTTTTTGGTAAAAACAGCAAAGATTAAAAAGAAATCATTTTTGTCGTTAATAAAATTATTTAACCGTGCTTTGCTTTTTGTATGCGTTTCTATTATCTTGTTTTTGTATTCTTCATTTTCAAAATAATTTTTAGAGCGTCAAAATCTTCACAATAATTCCCAACTCAACTGGACAAATGGAAAAGTTCATATTCTGAAAAATAAATATTTAAATTCGGTTTCTAAAGGTTTTAAATATAAGATTTCTAAAGAAAATTAGAAAATTCAGCAAAAACAATTGAATGAAAATTTAAAAAAAAAACTCCGTAAATCGCTGCGAGGATTACGGTAACTGTCTCTTAGCATTGCGTACAAAACGCAGGATCCCACGACACCTGGATACATTTGTCATTTCTCGACAATAAATAAATAAATTGCAGTTGAGATAACTGTAGCTCTGACTGAACTGTGCGACTCGGTGTACGCACACAATACATAGGATTTCGCTGCAGTTTTTCACATTCGGTATTTGTCCACCATATATATTTTACGTGAGATTTTTGGGTTTAGTGAAAACATTTCTATTGTTTTTTTAAATGAAAATGTCCGATAATAATATTACGACGGGCTCTTATGTTAATCCGAGGGAGCTATCGCTAATGTGTAAGTGAGATATGTTTTTGTCAGACAAATCAGAACCTCAGATGCCAACTTAAGTCTCGTTTCTAATAATATCATCATATTCGCCGTAATGGTTTTAATTGGAATTATTTGTTGTATTGGTGTGATGATGGCAGTTCGCGCCCATTATCGGTGTGTATTATTCTAAACAATTGACGTTAACAGAAACAAAAAATCACATTTTGTAGACACTTATTGGAAGTAAAAATAGTGGAAATCCAACAAACTTATGAGCCTAATCGTCAAATGTGTAAGTTGGAGTGAGTAAAATTAAAATAATCAATATTTTGTTGTTGAGATTTTGAAAATGGTCGACAAGGTGCTATTACTAATGTGCCAATTTCGCCTCCAATTTCCGATCAAACGGAATACAATATTGTATTTTAAAACCGGGAGAAAAAAAATGATATTCTCGCTATTTCAGATTGCCGCTGCTCTGCGCGATGATAAAAAAGGACATCTATTCTAAATTTGTGTGTTATCTAATCGGTTTATTGAATGTTTATTTGTTGTTACCTCTTTATCTAAATTACAATATAATTCACACACTATTGGCCTAATCATCTCGCCATTCTGGGAAATAATGAGCGCGAATTCGATCGCAATATGCTTGAACGCGTGGAAAATCGTCTTCGAGGAGATCTGTTATCTGCTGTCGATACGGTAAGTAGCAAACAGCAGCAATTTGGCCGAAAACTGAACAGTCAGTCTGGAAACAAAAAATAAAAAAATGGAATTATTCAATGACTTATAGTAATTAATATTTTCTCTATTGTAGGACCAAGAATTTTTTTTAATGCCACAAAAACAGTGTTGTTTCATTTTTAAGACAAACCCAGTGAATTTTCGGTGAATTTTTTTAAACAAGCGTTTTGATTTCTCAAATATACCGATGTGATTCGATCTCCAAATAAGAACTTCTTGTCTCCAAGTATATCATCAATAGCCTGAATATCTCTCCGAAGAACCTCCTTCAGCTCATCCTTGTCCAACTTGCCGAGCACCGAATTCACACGTTTTCTCATTTTATCGCTGAACCCTTTAGCCAACCAATTCGTTACAATTCCCGGAAAGGGCGCATTGCTAACCTGAAGTACAAAACGTCCAAAATTTTACTTATTGTTGATTACTTGTCTCGAGAGCAACAAATGAGCATTATTCACAGATTTGTCGACTAAAAGACCGCTGAAATAAAGCAGTTGCATAATAAAATTTTAAAAATGACGCCAACTAGTTGGTGGAAATATCAACCATTCGCTCAACGGCTCTTGCAACTCCGCGATCATATCCGTTCAGCTCATCCTGTAAACAATTCACGAAAATCATTACGCCTTCATTTCTCTTGAAAATTGTTCGAATACCTTGATATCAAAGTGTTTCTGCAACTTCCAAATGATCACTTGCGAATCACTAATTTGCTGTCCGTTGAGCTCAATAAAAGGTAGAAGCCCAGTTGGCGATTGTTTCAATGTCAGCCAAGTGCCATGAACTTCATGCTTAATGCGATTCGCGCGTAGAAACGTCTCGATTTTGAGACAATATGGCGAGAGATTTGGAATTTTGTTGGCTGGTCGCGGGAATTGGTACAAATAAACGACGTCTTGCTTCCAATTCGTCTTCAATGGTCCCTTTCCTTGAAGACTAGTGCTTGCTGACCTGTAGGAAGTACACAATTCACCAATGTCACAATCAAGTGTTACCTAACACCGACAAAATTCGATAGTTTTGTGGCATTAATCAACAGAATCGGCCTCATCTAGGTTGTCGAATAAATATGAAGAAAATGCTTCAAAATATTGCACATTGCACGAAACAAAAAAAAAGCAAAATAAAAATAACAAATCCTATCTAATAATTTATTATCTACGAATTCGATTGCTTATATTCTTCATATCGCTTCTTCTGCAATTCGTACTCAGCCATATTTTCATTCTGCTGAATCGCTTTCAGGCGGTACTTCACTCCCTCTTGTCGTCTTTCTCGTTGACGCCGCTCATCCCATAAAACGGCAACTGAAAAAAAAAACAATTGTATGCATCAAATGATTTCGTCCACTCGACCAACATATGGTGGCTGTAGTGAATATGCAAGACGCAACAAAAACCCGGAATCCCAGTCGATGCTTCGGCAGATCGGCACTTAACATTTAAAACGGCCTAAAAACGAATTTTTTTAAAGGAAAAATCTCAATTAAATTTACCTTTAAAATATGGAAAAGGTCATTGTCAACCAATATTATAAAAATTCGCAAAAAAATATTAAAGCAAAATAAATTTTATCACAGGAAAATACCGTAAGGCACACACACGCGGAGGGTATAAAACATGAATAAAGCGAAAAAGAAAAAGTTGATTAGACCAGTTTTCCCAGAAAAAAATAATGAACCATAGCGCGACTATTGCACAGCAAAAATATGAATAATTAGAAATGAATAAATGAAAGAAAATGAACTTAACTGATGACAAAAGACTCACAAGTATAACGAAAGAATAACTAATAACAAACCAAGTTTATCAAATTTAAATTTACAAGGCTCCAGCCCTTTACTCAATTGCTTGATCGGCATCAAACAGAGATTTCGTCCAAGAGATATCATTCAATGTCCGCTTGTTGTGATCGTATAGTTGTTTGGCTCGCAACAATTTATCCACGAGCCGTTTCGCCACTTCATATCGACTACACCAAATATGGCTGGTCTGCACTCGTTTCCCTTCAAGAGACAGAGTGACTTCTGAAAGTGGCATAATAGATAGATATATCGGGAAGCTCGATGAAACATACCAACACTTGAAAATGTGTTTTCCAAAGGTTGTTTCGCTAAAGCATTCTTCAAATATTTATAAGCAATCCTCTGTATCACATTTGAATCTTCACCATTTGTCTGCAAAAATTTGATTCATAATATTCCTAAAAATTATGCTACCTGTCGACAAACATAACACTGTTTCGTGGTAAGCAAAACATACTGCCGTATTAGTTTTGAACTATTGGGACCATCAAAATGCTCCAAACAAGTTTCAACATCCAAAAGGCGTTCTCTCGTCGAATAGCCGTTGATTCGCAGTAATTCAAGTTGAGCATTCGCCAAGTTCTCGTTGAATGGCGGCAAGAGGTGATAGATATTTCGGCAAAGTCTCGGCGGTCGGACACGTCTAAATAAGTACTCGGATCATTCCAGACGGTGTTTAGAAGAGCTCACGATTGTGCAAACGCCCGTCTTGATGATGATGATGGCATCGAAAATTCCTTCATAGCCGAGGCAGTTCCTGAATGGTGAAATATTGGGCAACTTGCAATAGAAAGCGCGAAACCTTCGACAAAATCAAAAACGCCTTGCACTGGTTTTGTGAATGTGTCCACCACGCCAGTCGCCATTCCCCTGAACATTCCGCGGACAATTCCATTCTTTTTGCTCTCTGACATCGAGTTTGTTACAATTGCTGTCATGCCGCCAAGCACGCCAACACCTAGACCCTTGACACCAGAATACAAGTGTGTGAGAGGTGTTGATGATGAGCTGAATCTCATAATATCTCAGTAGTGTAAAAAAAAAACGAAGAACGGGTACCTGTGAGATCGTATCATATTATGCCTCCGTTTCATCTCGTGATTCTGATCAAACGTCAAAGCTCCAACTCCAGTGGCAGCGGACGAAGCCATTTTTGACACACTATTCGAGAAGCCATAGCCAAGACCCGCCACGAATCGCTGGACATCTCCCTCAATGAAGAGACCCTTAAAATACTAACTAAATCAGATTTGGACCAACACCCAACTTGGAATGAATCTTTTAGATCTGTGACTAAACCAAGCGGATTTCCGAATGCATCAAGGGTCACAATAATATTCAGAGTCTGTTTTTGAAGTTCGGCGAGGTAGAATTTTTGTAGCGACTCGAGAAGAAACGAAGATGTTTCAAAATAATGATGTTGACGGAATGGTGGCAACGAAACAATCGCATTTTCAAAAGAGATCAGTTTGACGTTGAACTGCTGCTTCAGATGGCGAAGATCGCGAGGAAGGCCAGATTTTGACACAGTAACTACTAAAAATCAAAAAATTTCATATCTTTTTTTTGGTCGCAATCCGTACCACTGAGAGAAACATGCCCCATTTCCAAATCCAATGTTCCAAAATACCATCGTCTAGTTCTCAATGGATCATGCCGTTCCAATCTACAAAAAATAATGGTGTCTATATATAAATAATTAATATTAAGCAAACTCTGTATTTGGAGGCAGGTTCAAAGCTTTCTGCTGAACTGAAGACGAGGCATCCGACGATTGTACCATTTGTACCAGCTTCCATAAAAGGAGTTCATCTAATTGAACACTCATATCGCACACTTTCAAACGGAAACACTGAATATTGGTGTGTGAAACTTATTACTTTGAGAATCTTACGTCAAACGAATCATAATGCTTCATTGGTGTACAGTTCATTTCCAACTTCAACGCCGGTCTCACATTCATCGAAACACCAGTAGGGGCTTCATCGAGATGCTCTTCTGTCACCACGAAATTCTCCTGTTGACAATAGAGCACCTGCCATCGATCAGATGTTAGCAGCTGATTATCAACTTGAATCACATTCACGCTTCCTGTCATTTGATAAGTGTTCTCAACGCGTCGAGCAGAGAGGAAAATTCCGCCTTAAGATATGATCATATTAGAACAAATTATTATTTCTTTTCGTACCAAAATGCGCATAAATTAATTCTTCGTGTTCTCCATTCACTACTGAAATTCCAATTCCACCCCTCATCGAGATGCTCACATCCAAAACGCCGGGTGAAATCGCCGTTTGAATGTGAGGCGCTGACACAGTTCGCGTCTGCTCTCGATCGCTGATCCTGACGACCACCGTCGGCCCGCTGTGAAGAAGCTCAACACCGAGCGTTCCGCTACCAGGCCGCTGCTTTTGAATCCTCCAAATTTGCGTTATGGCGATTCCGTCTTCCCCTTTCGGCGCCGACTGGTCCACATCAGCCAGATAGACTTCCGTCTGCTTTGCAGTTATCATCATTTTCGGGCGATCCATTAGACAAATCCTTCCGTCGGGCATCATTGTCCATCTTTGAAAGTGATTACGTGTTTCATCCCTTTCCATCATCATTAAATGATTTCCAAGGACATCGAGAACAAATCTTGAATCCGGTTTCTGATTTCGCATGCTCATCCCAATATTTTCAATGCATCCATCTTTACATAATTTCCATAATTGGTTTCTGAACTTTGAAGTTATTAATTATCGATTTTACGAAACCCACATTCCACCAGTTCGATTCTGCTTGTTCAGCATTACTTTTCCCTTCTCCATCGTCTCTAGAACCAACTCCTGCTCTTCTGTCCGGCCTAAATGTGACAAAAAACATTTCCGCAAAAAAAAGAGATGTGAGTACCATTGGCGGACTTCTTCATATTAAACGTATACGCGAGTTGAATAAACGAATTATTCTCATAAAAGAGGCTTTCGGCTTGTCCAGGAATTCCAATTTCATATGATTTGCTTCGATTCTCAAAAACTTGCAGCACCATTTTCTTCGTTCCGTAAAGATCATCCCACGCGTAGTCGACTTTACTTTTCGCTTTGCAAATTGTCCTCAAATGCTGGTGTGTCGGAGAATCACTTTCTTGATGATAAAGAACGGGCACCTGAAGAATAACTCACGTACGATGGCAACGATTCTAGAGATCAATTCCTACGTCAGTCAAATTTTCAATTCGAATTGGTGGCGGATAGAAGTCGGCATCAGTGAACGTAATTTGAAAAACGGCAGATGTTAAAATAATTTCAACGCGAATAAATCTTGGCGTCTCATCAGCATCCCTTAAAAAATTCAGTACATTCGCGAATTTTGTTAATTCTATAAAAATTTCAAAACCTCATTGTAACATGGAATGATCCGATGCGGTCGATTAAGAACGGACAACTCCAATGTTTCACGTCGGCGCGTTTTACGCACAATTTTCGGCGTCCTGCGTAGTTTTCATTCCACGTCGTCGAGGATTGAGCGGCAAGATGAACATGCTCGCGAGGCTTCTAAAATTTTCAAAATAAACGCTTTAAAACATACAAACGAGGAAAACCTCAATCAAATCTTGATGCGACACCGATAACGATACCGAAGACTGATTTTGAAGCAAGAATCGCGACGTCAAGAGCACAACTTGCGTATCCTTGTACCTTCCAGTTCCCGCTCTCACTTCGACTCCAATATTATAATATATCGTCGGCAGTTTTTTGTGCTCCAATTTCAACTTCAACGCCTGCACACCAGGCGTCAAAGTGAATTTTTCGCTAAGTGCTGGAACGTAGCCCGGCTCTCTTATATACGAATTTCCGACACGAACACGACACCTATAAAATCAATCAATTTTCAAATATTCGAATTCAAATTTCCCCACGATTTCGGACAATTTTCATCAGCAAACGAGAACATCAACGGATGACGATCTTTGGCTTTTTCGTGTTCCTCCATTTGTCCAGCAGCTTGTTCCTTCACAGCATCTTGTTGAATAATTAACGGCAATCCTATAAAACTCAATTATAATAATAATTTATATACCGGATTTTTCTATTACCGGATTTGTTAACAATCCAATAGGGAACCCAAAATGCAACCAAAATCGATTGGGCAAGTCCAAGCCTCACATGACAATACATATCTAGTTGTCTTCCTTTAGAATCAGCCATTTTTGTAGAAAGAAGCTGTCCTTCCGCAATCGAGACCTTCGATATTACCAATGGAAATTGTGACGTCAAACGATCAGTGCTGATAGACAACGTCAGTTCCTTCGTAATGTCAATCTGAACGTTTTCGTATAAAAATCGATATTATAGAAAAATCAATACCGATGTAATCAACATCGATTTTCCGGCAGCGATCGCAAAATCATTGTCTTGAATGCTGACTTCGACGTCAATTGGCAGCAAATTCTAAAATTAATTTTTTTCTATCTCTCATTCATCGTTGTGAAATTTGATACCTGAAGAGATAATGGGGCAACGAGATGAATAGAATGTCCGGGAAGTGATTCAAATTCATGCTCGGGATAATATTCGCGCCTTATGGCCGTGCAAACCCTAAAAATACATTTAATGTCCAGAGGGGAAACACATTTTTGAATAACTCATTAAATATTATATTTTGAAATTTCATTTCACATCAGAATCGAAAAGCGTTCTCACATTCAAATTTGCAATATTAGCCATTTCGCGACAATTTATGATAAAGCATTTTCGAAAACACCTACCAATAGTATCGTTCGGCACCATTCGTCTTAAGCATTTGCGTCTGATTGCAAACTTCACCGGAAATTTTAACGCTTTTCCAATCGATTTCAGCATGCTCAGAAACTTGCACATTGCCAGTCGGGAATGCGGTCAACGTGGCGTGAGCATATTCGAGAGGAATCGACACTGATCCACTTGGTTCAATGTTTAGCAGTTCCCCTTCTACAAGAAGATCATTTCAATTCTTCGAAAATATCCAAACTAAAACTCTTACTTGCTCCTTGAGTCTGAACTGCAATCGAGTGCGGCAAATGATTCGTTACATCAATCGACGATTTCAGCGTCACAACCTTCTTCCCGTCTTTCTCCATCGTCACGCAAATTAGAATACGGGCAATGTTCAAGTCTGGACGCGATTTTTCGGCTTTCACAACTCTGAAGTACGTTCCACACGCGTCCACATTCACCGGAGTGATCTCATCCCATCCATTCACTTTCACGATTAATTGTCGAGGCGGCTCGAATTCCACATTCTAAACAAAAGTGGTTCGTACATCAATCAAATATCACTTGAATTCAAACAAAAAACTTACGGAATATAATAAAAGTCTCGCCGGAAATTCAAAATTCTTCTCTTGTCCTCTACCAACATGAATCCATTTTCGTGTCTTTGGATTCTCCGATTTTCTAAAAAAAACCATTTTTCTCACATAGGAAATATTGAACAACTTTTGCTCATCAACATTCGTTGTAAATGAAATATCGCATCCCGTCGCATTTTTCATCAAATACGGTAAATGATCAGAACTTGTTCTTGTGCATTGATTCCTAAATAAATCAGTCTTCGTCAATAATTCGTCAAGAGTGCAATTTTCAAACCTAAAATCGTCTCTTTCAAAAGACGCGAAAATCGCAGGAAGTTTGGCATTCAGTTGAATCGCTTGTTGTACAAATTGCTCAGTGACATTAATGTTAAGAGTGCTTTTCGTTTCTAAAATCCCAATAAAACTAATACTATTATAAAACAATTGACAATATCTACCGGAAACCAATTCCACGACATGTTTTCGGTCTTTCAAGTTCGATAGGAATCTCAAAATTTTCCATTCTTCTACAACAGGCTCCCATCCAAATATCCGTTGATTGAAATAATCCAGGGACACGTGAAGAGCTGATTTGATTCGTTGACCGGTTTTCTCAAGGGTGACGTCTAAAAATATTCCAAATATAATATATTAGCAGACAATTAATGAGAATGAATTACTCGACAGCGATAGGCGAAATAAGGGAATTGAATTTGATTGCAGATCATCAAGAATCCACAAATCGGCATGCTCACTTCTCACAATTAGTTTTCCAATGTCAATCGCTAAAAAAACCAAGATATTTTAAATAATTACAAACACATCCAACGTCTTGCAGGTGGCGGCTCAACAATTATTGGAATCAACGACTTTTTCGTCGATTCTTCAAAATACTTCTGATATCCGACGACGATCGCTTTTAGAGCACGCGCGTCTTTATACGAAAGTCGACAAATCATACGAACAACATCGACCTGAATAAATTGGAGAAATGACGGACAAACTAGGAATCCCCCAAAAAACTGAAATTCCAACAATTAGCAACAAAATGAATATAACAAAAAAGGGAAAAAAATTAAGATGGCACTGTTTCAATAAGCCCAGACATAGACATTGTATTATAATTACTATAATTAATAATTAATATTATGTATTATGAAAAAGTTGGTTAAAAATGAAATTTCAAAAATGTATGTGTTGTCAACTTTTTCAATACCCCAACATTCAAATACCTCAACTATAAATTTTGGCCGATCAAAAATCTGCGAAAATTCAGAAATCTCATTAATTTAATAAAAGAATACCTCAAGTGTGTGCAGTGCCGGCGGTGTGACGACCATTCCGCTTCTTGCGCTCGTCGGAGCACTCATTGATTCGGCCATATCCACGGTAAGTGCAATTGTCAACGAAAAATTATTAGAACACAAATTTTTGGTAATCTTCTCAAATTGCATTGAGCACCATCCAAGAGTAATTGACTAAATGCCAGTGTTTCTGGGTATCTAAAATTAAAAAAAAAATGCTTACCTGAATCTCCAAATTTGCTCCAATATGACCATTCATATCATTCATATTCAACACTGCCGTCGTTGAAGCGACAAGTGCAAAACTATTCTTCATCCAGCAATTTTCAATCATATACAAATCCGAATCCCTAGAAAATCTATTAAAATATTTTCACTGAAATTAAATTACCTGAGAGTGATTTTAACTGAAAATGTTTGCGAGTTTTTCTCTACCGACACATGAGGACCCCTTTCCAATATTCCGCCATTCGCCGCTAATTTTCGCCTGATTAATTTCGCCTGATTAATGTCGCTTTCATCAGAATCTGCAATAATTGGAAATTACGAAGAATGTTCAAAAGGCAAAAGATTACATTTCGGCACGAAATCCGTATAAAGCAGCAAAAACTTTTTTAGATCATCCAACCAATCGTAGGCCAACAAAACGCGCGCATTACACAAAACCAATGTAAGAACTGGTGGCTCATCCTTCCGCATCATCAAATGAGCTTCAAGCATCAAAACCTTTTGTGACTCCCTTAAAATTACAAAATCATCGAGAGAACTCTACGGCGGCTTACTCATTCTCCTCATTTTGCTTCAAAATCACCGGAAAATGATTATAATGGTTATTCGTGGATTCTTCTGCAATAATAAAAGTATCAAAATTCTTAAAATCGCTGCAATCTCTTTTACTATTTCGTGTGTCGATCAACTCGATTTTCTGACAAATCAAATCCAACTCCGATTGGCCATCAATGAATGCGTCAAACGAAACACGCGCGTCTTCGAATTTCACGTTGGCGAACGGAATCCACGTGTCCGGTTTTCGTTTTTGCGAACTTCCGGGAACTTCGCAATTCATGTCAACATTTTCGAGAATCATACGGAACGACAGAGTTGCGTACTTGTTAGTCGAGCGAACATCCTAAATTAAAAAAAAAAAAACGTTGAGATTTTTTTTGTAAAAATCTGAGCCCCCCCTCTTTCCACTAAATGTAAGTTTTGAAGGCAAATCTCTCGAAAATCGTACAATTTCATAATTAATATTTAATAAGCAATAGGAATAAATTTCGCATATGTGTTTCCCGAAAAAAGCACTCACCGCCGTATTCGCTGGCATTCTCAGAATTTCAATTGGAATCGTTTCGGGAACAGAGATCAACGGGTCGGCGAAATTCCGCTCAAGAACACCTCGCATAAGCATATAAAAATCTGTCGTCATTCGCCAATCAAGCCCACTAATTCGAGTAATAATCGTCAGATCGGGAACTGAAATTAATGTTGATTTATCAAAATTGAAAAAAGTCATTATGTTTGCAATTACCATTATGAGATAACGCCACATCCAAATTTCGCAAAAATTTATTGTTGAGATCAAATCGCCTTGAAAACACATTAGCAGACGTTAAAACAAAAAGACAGCCCGTAAACGCTTTTTCTCCAATCAAACTCAAGTTTTTCTGGTTCTGTACTCGATCTAATCGAAATCCTTCATGAGCTCGAACATTCGACAATATCATGTCACCATAATCCAGAAGACAATCAACGTTGGGATCTGAAATATACGAAAAAAAGCTAATTTCCGGTTTTGTCCCTGTTTGTTCAAAGAGAAATTTTATTATTTTTGGAAAACCGCCAAACAAAATTCTACAATTCCAAAGTTTGTTTAACATTTCCAGAAAATCTAAACAGAGTACGTCAATCCGCGTAAAAATTCTCACATGAAATGTTTTTTTTCTGTGAGAACATTAATTTTAGAAGCGTGAATTTCCACAAAATTCATAAAAACTTTGAAAATGACACATTCAGAATTCTTACCTAATCCATAATCACAATCAATCGAGTACTTTGCAAAAATTTCCGTCTGCAACGCCCGCATTCGCTTGAAGCAGTTCGTCATTCGAAGTGAATCTGCCTGCCATATAAGCACATCCGCCGACGTCGAATTCAACGGCATAATGAGCGATGTGGCGCACCTGATATCAACGTCAAGCGATACTCGAGAGCTAACGTTTTCAGAAATCTTCTGTTTTTTACTACGAGCAACAATGCTCATAAGCTCATTGAATTGAAGCCAAAAGTCGGTGAGACCACAGAAAAATCTGCAATTTTCAAATGTTTGACTTTTCCAACTCGTATTAATAAAGAAAAAACCTATGCGTGTGCACATAGTAAAATCGCATTGTTGTCGGCACAAATAATTTGATTTCCATGTCACACTCACGGTTCTTATTATCGCCTAGATATTTTACAATGCTTATCCGAATTCTTCGCGATTCGTCTAGTTTTCTCTTCGCTATTGGAGCGCCTAAAATCTCAAACTGAAATTGTTTTTAATCGAAAATAGCACACCAAAGTTTCCCTGTTCCGTGGCATCATCCATCAAAATCATCTTTTCGCCGTACAATTCCGAATAAAACGGTGTGGTGTCTTCAATATTGATCCCATCGAGTGCCAAAGTGACAGTTAGAACATCCAGAGTTTCGTTGAGCACTACCGTCGATTCAACTTCAGCATTTTGGAATGTTAAAAATCCAAGACTCGTTTGATTTCGAGGAAACGGCATTCCAACACGCCACGTTCTAATCCTCATCAAACAGCCAACACGAAATGGTGAAGGACGAGTCTCTACGGTCGTTTTTGGAAGTTGTGTAATATCTGGAAATTGATTTCTAGCAATCTTAAAACATTATTATCTCCAAATATTACTCGCGCTATTTTTCAAAGCATAGTCTTCGTGCTTTCGCCTACTATTGCCTATCAAATAACATCATTTTAGGTTTTAAATATTGAAAATCCTTATTGACGGATATCTAACCGATTTCCCACAAATAAACTAAATAGATGTTCGAATATCTTGCCTAGAACCACAATTTACAGATATAGTGGAATTCAAATTAAAATCACATGAAAAATTGAACCATCAAAGATCTGATTTTTCCATAAAAGCAAGAAAAAGCTGGAAGAGGCCATAAATTTACGGAAATCTAACAATCAACATAGGTCAAGTGAAGTGGAACCTAATGTGTACAACCGAAGAAAAAACTGAATCAATATTCCACTTTATTCCCCTTTTCGCGCATAATGTCACTTCAATTTTTTCAAAGGCAATTCGTACCATTTTCATCATCTCCAAGAATTCCCGCCATTTCCAGCAACGCAACCCAAGTCCGTCGATTGATTTGCATTTCCATCTCCTCCATTTCTGTTTCGATATACCAATTTCTCTGCAATCAAAATATTCTCATTGTTCATTCTTCTTCTTCTCATGGCCACGCCCAAAACGCAAAAAAAGCAGGCCACGCCCATCTCGAGGCGAGCCGCCACTTCTGCTTGAAAAAGCTCATTTCATATTTTTTCGGTGCCACCGAAAACCAAGATGAACCCCATCTACTCGGCAGTTCTGCTCATCGTTCTCGGCATTTGCATGTGCTCGTCAGCCGTGAGTACACGAAAACAAAATTTGAAATATATTTTTCTTTTGCATTATCAAAGTGCAACAACACCATTCGCATACTAACCACTGTTTCAGGTTGCCGCTCAAAACGAGCGACCGATATTCATGGATAGAAGGGAAGCTTCTCCATTCGGCGACATTCTCACCGAAATCAAGGGAAAAGGCCTTGGTGGCCGGATGAGGTTAGGGCAAATCAGGCTAAACTAAATTACCCTCGGCTCATTGCAGATTCGGCAAACGGTCCGGCTACCGTGCCGCTTACTATGAGCCACAAGCTGTTCCCGAAATGTTGCCATTCTAAACACATGTTGCGCTGCGTGCATAATATCACTGAATCACTATAAAGGACATTGTACACATGCATTGGATTATATGTTAATTTCTCTCTCATTTCTCTCTTGTCAACGACTGTTCAAAACAAAACAAAACAAAAAACCAAAACGACCAAACATAAATATTGTTAATTAAACTTGTTCAAATACAGAAACAAAGAAATTTTCAGATGCCCAAATGAAATTTTTAAAGTTTGCGGGGATTCTCAAAGACGATGTATAAATAAATTAATGGAATTACTTACAAGGACCGCTGGTTTTTTTTACCAGTTTAATGATTTTTTTCTCAAAAATTTACTCATATAATCACCAAAATCTTCTCTCAATCACAGATATCCCTGCCTTCGCAAACGCTTTGTAAATTCTCATGTTTTGAGAGTGAAAAATTCCAAAGCTAAACCTATCTGTTTGACTTTTTGCCACAATGAAAATCATTCATAATTTTAAACATTTCGAATTACTTGAATTACGGTAATTCGTACATCAAGGGTATTTCCTAACACCACGTCGTTGAGAAGCTGTTTTCAATACCAAAAATAAAAATAAAATATTGGCAGAACGGAATTGTCGTCCGGAAATTAACAAACGTCAATGAGGAGATATAGTGGGCATTGGTACCGGAAATTATCACGTAATGATATTGAAAATCGTGATAATCAAAATAATAATAATACTAGTGATGTAATACATGATTACTACCACCGGAAATTAAATTCACAGTTCTCATTGTCATAAAAATATAACTTGATTTACTTCACAGATTCTTCACAACCTTAGGGGAACTGGAATATTTATATTCTATAGTTTTAGTTAAAATTCTTCTTACAACTTCCCTTCATTAAGCACAACATTGAAAAAAAAAATGCCCCAATTTCAGTCAAATTCGTCTGAAAACCACTAGTAGTCGTCACGCTATTCCACCCAACCCCTTCCTCCCCCTCCACCCCCAAAATCGCCGTGTGTTTCGTATTAGCCAACCTTCTTATACTTGTTGTCGAATTGCGTGTGGAATCGGTCGACGCATGTCAATTTCATAGTGCACTCCGGTTTGAGCGAAACCGCCGCCGAATGCTTGTTATTATATTTTGCAGATGACGAGCCGATTTGCGGCGACGTCGGACCCGATTGCATTTGATTCGAGTCAATCGAGGCCGCCGAAGTGATTTTCATCGTTGTTTGAATCGCTAAAAATAAAGTGTTATAGTTTTTCAATAAAGATGTAGTGTTCTCTTCTCGAACTTACGCAGGTTTGTTTGACACTCAAAAACGTCCGCAGGGACCGAAGAAGATACGTAGTCATGAGAGTTTGACGATTTTGATGGTTGCGCCGGTGCCGAGCCTCCTCCAAATCCTCGAACAAGGTCCGGACAGGAATTAGACAAATTTCGCTGAAATTTTCAAATATTAGGCACTCGGGATTTCGTATTCAGATATTTACACTAATGCGAGTTTGCGAGGACGTTGTAAATAAGGGATGCTTTGTATTTTCGAGCATATCCCTTAGTTCAATGTGCCCGAATCCAAGTTGGATCGTTGTCAGAAACATTTCTTCGGAAACAATGTCCATAGTTAGATTCTCAACAACGCAGCACGCCAGAGATTCTCCGGGCTCCCAAAACGTTGACGGTCTGAGATCCCGACGACTCCAACCTCGTCCACGAACTTCCATGCGAACCTATGAAAGTAAATATCTTGAAATCAGGGTTGTTAAATTTTGAAAAAAAAATTTTGTTAAAAAAAATTTTTGGCCTGAGGCCGGCTTTTTTCGCTGTCAAATTTTCGGCCCGCGATTCGGCCCCCGACTCCGTTGTTTACGGCCGCACGGCCGAAGCGGGAATTCAAAAAAAGCCGAAAGACGGCCGGCCGGCTTTCGGCCCCGGCTTCAATTTACCAACCCTGCTTGAAATAGTAATTTTATCATACAGTAAATTACCGTAGGTACTTGAAGCTTTACAAGAATATGAGACTCAATAATGGAGAGCTGATCGGTTACACGCATTTCAATCATATCTTCTTCCTCACTTCCAGATATTGATTTCTAAAACCAGTTGGATCGCAAATATAATAAATAATTAATTTGGCACCTCTATTTCGACAAGGTTATCTTCCGTGAAAAGTGTTGAAAGGCCTTCCAAAGCCCCCTCTTCATACACAACATTCACAGGCCTCAAACGACAATTTACCACATGCTTTGTGATCAATCGTGGGGATGTTCTTCGATAATGCATACTGAAGTTTTCCAAAATTGTTTGAAATGAAATCACAAACCAAAAATACCTAAACATCGGAACTGCTGTCATAACAGCATCCTCAACATCTCTACCGATTGTCAGAAGCATTTTGGTAGATTCGGTTGTTGAATAAAGCAAAGATTCTGTGATTTCGGCCAGTTTGCTCTATAATCCAATTTTGAAATTTTAATAAAAAACTAAAATACCTTCGGCCTTGGATAGCCAGATCTCAGTCGCTGAACACTCATATCTTGAACTGTGAGGTCGACTGTCAATGAATGTTTCTTCGGACTCATTTCGAGTCGCACAGTGACACCTGAAAGCTCAAGAGCCAAAACTCGTTGTTGTTCGATTCCGTCAAATGTCTGAACATTTCATTTTGTATCAAAAAAAGTCAAATCAATCTTACATAATTGTCAACGAATCGCAAAGTGAGATGCTCCAATCTTAACGCAATTTGAGCTAGAAGAGCATCGCGCCGTAACAGTGTTGAATCATCCCAAGATTCGTGGAGAACGTCAAGAATCTCATCCTCCATTTCTTTCACATTTTCCTTCAATTCTCCAACATCAACGTTGCCAAAATCGAATTTCGTGTCCTCCTGAGTTTCGTGTTTTTGTTGCTGACTGAAAAAACCAGTGATCCAATCGTATAAGCCACCACCAGCCGGCTCAACAACAGGCACTTCGTCAGCATTAGCCTCAAATTAACACTTTATAATATAAACTAGTGGAATACGGGAAAACCTCTTCCGGAATGGCATCGATTGTTTCAAATGTTTCATCATGCAATGGTGTGGTCGTTGCAATTCCTAATTCCTTCTCTTTTTCGCGAACAAGCCTTCGAAATACAGTTTCACGAAATAGGTGAAGCTCCTTAAATTTTCATATTTTAGTTCAGTTTTCAATCAGATTATTTTACATGATATGAGTATTGCGAATCATTCTCAATCTGCTTCATGATCGCTCGATCTTCCAGTAATGGCTGTGGACCATTAATTGAGACCTTTGGTTTGGTCGTTGTTGAAGCAGGATCAATTGCTGATTCTTGCCTGCAAAAATGAAACCAAGTAGTGCACTTATTTCAAATTTAAAAAAATGTTATTTTACTGTTAAGATAAACTACTCTTAATCAGATTTTTTTATCTACAAATAATGGAAAAACAACGGCTTCGTTTTTTAAATACTTTTTTTTCAATTTAAAAATATTACGTTGCTGTTGGATTGGCAAGAAGTGCTATCAGCCGCCTTCGATATGCCCGACAATACGCATTAAGTTGTTTCGCTCTGATTGCGGCAAAACTCCAAGTTCGATTCGAGTTTGCTTTTCGTTTATCCTCCATTACTCGATTATACGCAAATTTCCACCATTCTTTTGCGCTTAAAATTATAAATAACACTAAATTCAGTAACAATGAAACCAACTTTTCACCAATTGTGCATAGTGGACGCCATTTTCGGTGTAGTCGTGCTCTTTCAAACCTTGCCCATTCGCGATTCAACGCCCTCAACTGTGTCATTTGCAATTTCGTCAATTCGCACACAATTATTTCAGGTCTCATTAAAAATTTGAATCGCGGAATTTGGTGTTTCAGGGGAAATTTGCTCGAATTTTTCTCCATTCTTAGCTCAGCGCTACAAGGCTGAATAATATAGGCGTTTGACGAAGTTTCCGGTGCCATGACATTCTAGAATTGAAATTTGGCATTTATATTCAATCAACTCCTTTACCCGCAACTTTTTCATACTATCGATGTCGGTTGTCATAGTGGCTTGAGAATTCCAGTAAATACTGAAACCAGTGACTTCCAGTTTTTTGAATATATTCACTCCTTTTTGAGACTCCGCAAATCCAGGCTTCTTAAAAAAATAAAAAATTTTTCTAGCATAAAAGTCAGATATATACCCAGTGTGAATTAGTGGTCTGCATTGTCATTCGTTGCATTCGAATACCACAGTTGAACGTTCTTCCAGTAATTGTCACGTTATCCTCGTACCGAATATGTACATTATTGAGAATTAGCTGTAATTATGATTTTTATTTAAAAAAAAAACAGACGTTGATTAAAAAAAAACCTGTATATTATTAAGAACAGTAGATATAAGCGAAGCTCCCCACCAGGAATCTTGAGATTCAGGGACTTGAATTCCCAGCATATCAAATAAGGCGGTCTGAAAAAATCACGCAAAATTCAAGGCAGTGTCTAAAAAAATAATTCTAACCTTATGCCTCAATTCCAGCTCTTCAAGCATCTGTTCTTTCCGTTGCTGTTCAACCTGCTCAACGGCTTGAACATCGTATCGTTTTTCCGCGGAAAGGGGACCAACAATTATTAGAACATCGCTTAACTGAAAAATATTCTTCTAAACGAATAATCTCTTAAAAATAAAAATTCGTTAAAACCTTGAATGTGCTTAATTTGTTTCGTTTTAAAACAAACCTTTAAGGTCCATGGTTGACTTCGAATATGAGTAATTGGAACAGACAACGTTAATTTTCCTAATAAACCGGAGCGAACTTCTAACGGTAGGTCGAGTTTTCGTAGAGCTGTCTTTTTGAGAGGAACATTTTCAAGCTCAACTTGGCCTAAAAAATTCCAAATTAAAAAAGAAAGAGGTAATTTTCGAGGAAATTACCTGATAACAATGCCACCGAAAGTTGGTCAGTATTCAAATCCTCGAGATATTCTCCAATATAATTGTTCAGCACCCACGCTACAATATTTTCCAGCATTTCTCATCCCCCTGAAACGAAAAATTCGTCAAAATTTTCCGGACAATCGAACAAATAATGCGGGCAAAACTACATTGTAAATACATTTATTTCACTGGCAATGTTTCGCCACGCATTTTGACGACCGCGCAATTTCCGCGGCCACACACCACGAATAATCCCCGTTGCCAGCAATAAAGCCTTTTGTGTGCACATAGTTAATAGTCAATTCGCTATAATGATGTTGTGGCGAAATCGGGGGAAGTAATTACGAGGAAGAAAAATGATGGACAATTCCTCATATGATAAGAAGTTTTTCTCTGTTCGAAAATTCGAATTTTATGATGAAATTTCCCGTATCATTGTTTGTCTTATGAGCATTTCTAAACAATTCAATGGTATTGCCAAAATAATCAATATAGTACGACCAAGGAATAATACAGGGTGTCATTTAAGTTCCCGCACAAAAGTTTGACGCCATGAAGAGCTTGGCTGTCGCACTTTTCGTGCACCAATACAATTTATTTTTGTTAAATAAGGTACATTTTACTTACTTTCCAAGTTTCGCCTCATTCGGATGTGTTTCCGAGAAATGGCGAAGGCTAATATCCATCGTGCTTCCATTATCGAATTTCATAAGCAAAATGTGAGCCCGAGAGACATCATTCAACGGGTCGGTGTGCCTCGTAGAACGGTTTATGACACTATCAAACGATTCAAGGAGCTAAATACGACCAGTGACCGTCCCAGACAAGGAAGACTCGTCTCAGTAATCACTCCTCAGAAGATCAACGACGTTAAATCGAGGATCAGGCGAAAACCCCACAGGAGCATGAGAACGATGGCGTCAGACATGGGAATGAGCATCTTCGCTATGGAAAAAATCGTCAAAACGAAGCTTCGACTGACCCCATATCGTGTCCAAAAGGCGGCAATTCTATCGGCCGTCAGAAAGCAGAGACGCTTCGAAAAAGCAAAACGACTTCTTGCTCGCACGCGGTCTGGACAACACCTCGTCACTGTCTTCTCCGATGAGAAGCTGTTCACTGTGGAGGCGGCATTCAACTCACAAAACCATTGAGTATTTGCCCAGACATCCCAGCAAGCTTCTGAGAAAGGAAGAACAATTCATCCAGCCTCACATCCTGCCAGTGTGATGGTTTTCGGTGCCATCTGCTCAACCGGGAAGTGCCCCCTGGTTTTCGTGAATCAGGGGGTGAAAATGAACAGAGAAGTCTACGTTCGGGACATTTTGGAGAATCATGTGATGCCCTGTACCCAAACGCATTTCGGTGGGCAGAAATGGGTCTTTCAACAGGACGGAGCACCCGCCCACACTGCCAAAACTACTCAGGAGTGGTGCCAGACCCATTTTCCCGACTTCATCAAGTCATCCGAATGGCCTGATCGCTCCCCAGACCCGAAACCGCTTGACTTTTCCGTGATGGGGTCTTGCAGGAGAAGGTCAACGCAAAACCCCACTCAAGTATAGAGGCTCTGAAGAAGACATTACTGGCGGAATGGGACAATCTTTCCATCGAACACCTGCGTACCACAGTCACATCCTACCCGAAGCGTCTCCGTGAAGTCATAGCTGCGAAAGAAGACCGAATCGAAAAGAGTTAAAAGATAATTATTTGTTATACTATAGAAAAAAAAATATTTCGAGTCTCGTTTGATTTGGACTTTTAGTTTCAGAAATATACGTCTTCAAAGTTGTGCGGGAACTTAAATGACACCCTGTAGTATTTCAAAAGTAAATAAGTAGGCGAAAAAGCTTACCGCGACCAATTATATTTAGTTTAAATTAAAACGAAACAATAAACAAAAACCAAAACCAAATGAATATTGATAAAACTAGAAGGCCTTCGGTTCCTTCTAATCATAGAGAAATAACATTTCAATAAATAAATCAACACGCAGCTTTATTCGAATATCCAAACGTTCTTTATTTACACTAAAGGAAATTCATTCGACATAATAGGAAAAATTGAAACTATGAATAAGAAACCAGGAAAACTCTCTACTACAGGCACTGCTGACGACAACGACAAACAATTCGATAATGACGAGCCTGCAATGATAGATCAATCAAATTATAAGAAAATATTTCAATTAAATGTATTCAAAAGGTCTATTTATTTAATATATCATTGAAAACCTACTTGAAAACAAAATATGTTAGAGCTAATCATACACTGAACTTTCCATCCACTTTTGAACCGGTTTTTCCCTTTTTTAAGGAGAATTTGACCTTATATTTAAATGAGATATTCAATTAACTAAATTATCTTTAGCGATTCATGATCTATATTTAAACAAAATAATTTCTAAATTCTTATAAACTTGAAAATTTCTTACTTAAATTTCGTTTCTTTTTATTTTGAATCAACGAAATCTCTGGATTTAAAGAGATAGTTTTTTTTTTCAATAATAATTTCCAGAGAAATAAAATAAAATACTGTAGATTTATATTTCAAAATTTTAACACGTTACTTTTGTAATGATCCAAATCAGTGGAATGCAAAAAAGTTGAAATAGTCATTTATAGCTTCGAATTTGACAAATTTTACACTATTGCATTTGGTAAATTGACAAATTCGACAATTTTGCAAAAACTGATACAAAAGGCATGATTTTTTCTTATTAAGCATTTGTTTAAAACAATTAATTGAAGTTTTAATGATTACATTTACTGAGCATAATGCCCATGCTGCTCGTACTGATCTCTCATGCGAAGAGCGTGCCATCTTCCATAATCAACCCAAGTAGCAGATACTGGTTGATAGCTCCATCCTTTGTAATCCCATCGTTCGCCTTCCAAATGTTTAACGCGCTGCTCAATTTGTCTGAAATTCATCTTGTTTCGGATAAAATAATAATTTAAAAAAACCTCCAGCGAGCAAGGATCCCTTGCTTTTCGTAGTATGCAAGGTTTCGCTCATGGTGCTCAATATCGGAGACTCCAAAATATTTAGCCCAGAATTGACGGACTGGAGTTCTTTCGAATTGCCAATGATGTGGTGGAGGACCCTAAATTAAAACTTTAAATATATAATTTTTTGAATATTTCATTAACAACCTCAGTTGGGTAGTCTTTCAATTCACAGGTTCCATAGATAATGTGGTTATAGGTCAATGCAAACAAAACTGGGAGGAAACCAATTCCAATAAAGTAGAAATGACATACATCCTTAAAATTTTTTATATAAATAAGAAATCATATTAAAATTACCTTGATTCTGTTTACAATAAGCTGTCCTGGTCGCTTTCGGAAAACAGCAGCATGCGAACAGCGAATTGCTGGAATCACTGTGGTCGTCGGCTTCAGCAAATTATTTCGGCAGCATACCGCCGCCGTGGGCGCCATTTTACTCATCAGTGCCATGCTTAATTGGCGAGATTTATCACCTGCAAATCGTACTTAAGAATTTGGAACAAAGCTACAATATATTTTTATATTGAATTATATTTGAATAGATATGAAGTACAACATTATATAATATTTTTTTAAATATGAGTTTGAGCATAATTAATTACCGAAGATAATTAATAACGGATAAAATTTAGAAAAAAACTCATTGAAAAAATTCGGACTAGCCTAGTCCGCATAGAAAACTGGGCGGGGTTGGAAAGATGCAAGGTAGCGGCACATCTAATATTTACTTTTATTTTTTGTCTCTAAAAAGAAATGTCCACCATTCCCACGCCTTATGCCCTAATTTTCGTATTTTTTGAGGTAAAGTGATGTTTCGAAAATCTTTCAACGTTAAAAATAATACAAATTTGCGAAACTCAGACGTGTAAGTAGGTTAAAAGAAAAAAATAACAAAGAAAGACAATTGTAGGAGAAAATTATTCCAACGCCTGGGGGAAGAAGTTCCCGATGGACTTCCAACTTTGGACAAAAAGGCGCAGGTTGATATATTAAAAATAATATGTAAAAGGGAAGAATTCCTCATAGATTGCAAAAGTAAAAATAGTGGACTTTCTCGATGATACAATGAACGTGTATCTATTCGACAAAGTGCCAATGCTTTTCGAGTTTTCTGAAACTGGTGTAGTGTATCCGACAGTATTCTACATGTGGCAATTTCCAAAAGCGTATCCAGTGCTTTTAGTCCATGAGCCAGTTCTACAATACTTAGAAAATGGAGCTGATTTGATGCTACCAGGTAAAAAAAACTTTGCCGTAAAAATATTGAGATATTTCAGGAGTGATTAAAAGCGATTTATACACATTTCCGGCTATTAGAAAAGGTGGTCCGGTTGCAATTGCTCTGTTTTCTTCATCAGAAAGTAGAATCATCGGTCCAATAGCGGTTGGATGCAGTTTGATGTCTTCTGATGAAATGTTTAGCTGTGGCTTCCAAGGGAAAGGGGTCCAAGTGTTGCATGTGTTTAGGGACTTTTTATGGTATGATATTCTAACAAGGTTATATCCATATAGAAATATTATGGTGTAGGGAATTCGGTCCAAGAGGTCAGCCAAATTCAATAAGTCTTGAGGAATTTAATGAGGAAGGAAAAAAGAAAGAAGAAATAGAAAACGGGGAGGAAAAAGAAGTAGCTGATAATTCCAATTCTAATCCTCTAGAAGAAACTCAAAGCGATGAGGAAAAAATTGAGGAAGTGGTTGAACCTATGGAAAACTTGGTAATACATATTTTTATATTCAGAACTTTTCATTAAAGACGTAGGATTCTTTTCTAGCTTCGTCGATGCTTCTTTGCTGGTTTAAAGCACCGTCTGAAAAAGTCTGGAAATCTTCCTATCGAAGTCGGGCAGTTTTATACGAAATGTGTTCTTTCGTGTATCCCAGAAAGCCGACGATTAGATATGAAAAAAACAAAGTACAAGAAGTTTGGGATATTTTTAAAAGAAGTTTTTGCAAGCCGCTTAATCTCATCTCGAAAGTCATATTCAGATTAACAACGAAACTGGTGATGATATTGTGACACTGCAGAAAAAGAAAAAAGGAGAAGAGTATATTACAACGGTTTAATAATTCATATATAATGATATATATTTTGTTTTTTATATAGGTTAAGTGGGATCATGAGTTTCTAAGGAATTTTGAGCTGACGGATGAGAAAATTGTCGATGAAGCTCCTCCAATTGCACCCGGCGATAAATTTGATGCCCCCGTTGTGCTTGAATATTGTGCCGTTACTGAGCCAGTTCTTCCAGTTTTTCAAAAAGTAGCAAAAACTTCTAAAGGAGATTTGCTAACGACATCACAAATTCGCGAAATTCTCACAAATTATGTTAAATCGAATGTGAGGTTTGACGATAATTTCATCATTTTTTGATTCTGCTGTTAAAGGAGCTCAACCAGGGCAAAATAATCAAAATGGACCCATTATTAGCGGATGTAAGCCGGATAAAAACTGAAACTTCTGATTGGAATACACTAATTCAAAATGTTCAGGTAAAAATTATCTAATTTCGTTTTCAAAATTGATGCATTTAAGTCCAAAATGACAAAAACGTGGGTAATTCGATGGTCGGATGGTCGAGAATTTGTGAGAAAGGTTCACTCTCCGAAAATAGAATTTAAAGTATCTTCAATTTTAAAGGATTTGATAAACTCGTAATTCTAGGTAGAGACGCGATCTGGAAACAAAAAAGTAACAATTATCAATAACTTGAGTGTATTTGGCATCCAAATTAAAACTATTTCTCACCAAATTATGGTATGTCGTATTTTTAGAAACAAGAAATACAATAGAAAATTTTAGAGAGGAATCGCTACCAGCGTCACAAGCAACCCTGAAGCTGTAAACTGTGAAGGTCCTCAAGTCATAGTGCAAGGGAATCAGATTCATTTCATATCGGAACTCTTATTAAACAAATATGGTCTTGATAAGAAATATATTGTTGGAATGGATCTCGCGCCGAAAAAACGGCGATAGATAAAATTTTTGCAAGATTCTTGTGATCTCTATTGGAATTGTGTTTTACTCAAATATTCTACCTGGCAATATTTTAGTTGCTCAAAAACCTAGAATTTAAGATGGCCGGGAAATATCTGCAAGCCGCCAATCAATTCATTAAAATGTGCGCGGCGAGTTCGAGATTCGATAAAGCGTGCGGAGCTGGAAATGTACGTGTTTTTTCAATGAAATTCTCCGATCCATTGGGTTTAGTGCCGCCCGGTGATCGCAGAAGAAGGCCGTTTGAAAGTTGAATTCGAAGTACAAAAGGAAATGACAAATCCACTAGGCACCCTGCATGGCGGATGCACCGCCACTCTCATCGATGTATACACCACTGGTGCTTTGTTACTCACTGAACGAGCGCAACCTGGTGTCACTGTCGATCTACATGTATCCTACCTTGCTGCGGCTAAAATTGGCGAGACTGTAGTTTTGGATTCTACAGTAACCAAGCAAGGAAATCGTTTGGCTTTTACCAAGGTAATACAAAATTTTGCATACCTACGGTGCAGTTTAAAATACTATTTCCCACTGCCGGCAGATTTTCAAACCCTGCAATTTTCAGGCAGAATTGTACCGCAAGCATGACAACGTCCTTATCGCGACCGGCCTTCACACCAAAGCGTTTCCGAAGACAAAATAAATAGAGTTGTACGTTTTAACTATTTTATTTCGAATAAACCATAGATTTATCGAATTCTACAATAATTCCCGAATAAGATGGTCGTTTCGGGGAATACTAAAAAAAACATTAGCATAAATACTTTTTTTTTGAGGGGGTCGGCTTAAATTGCGTCTCGTTCCAGTTGATATTCGGCCAATGTCCAGAAGCACGTTGTGTGGTCCAAAATGACACAAGATGGACGAAAAAATAAAGGCGAAAAACCGAAGCTTTAGGCCATGAAAGACTTGGAGCATTATACCGGGATGACAAAAGTGGTTTCGGGGGGACGAACATTACAAAAAAAGGGGGAGGGGTCTGTACAACATCACCGGGGTTCATCCATGATGAATGACGACGGTGCTACCTAAAGTAATAGTTCTGATGAATTCTAATTGAAATCGCAAACCTCAAATCGTCAGAACTACAAAAAAGACGAAAGACAGCATGCACTTGATTGGAGGATTTGGACGAGATCAGCTGGAACGAGATGAATTGAGCCGCAGGGTACCAGCAAGTATTGAGATATTGTCACATCTGTAAAAACAAAATATTGTATAGTGAAGTTTTGCAGAAATGCAAGCGCTTTCAATTCAACATGCGATTATATAGGGTGTTGAGGGAGAAGAGGCGCAGAAAATGAGGGGCGACGCGAGAGAACCGCACGGGCGGAATGGAAACGCAAAGGAAAGACAGCTGATGTGCTTGCGCAACCGCCCTGAAGGCGAATTTTTGTGGGGTGTGTGCTCCAATGTGTACGAATTGCGTAGGGCGCATTTATACGTATACATATAATATATTGGTAGCGGGGGTGTCGCCGAATGACCAATGCCTGCGCGCGCTCTTTGTTTGCTTCGAGGGGAGAGAGAGGGCGTCATTTCAATAATGAGCGAATTTCAATTCGCTCCTCCAACCGGTTTTGTATTATTAGGTCGGACGAATAAGGGAATGTTGCCGACGGTTTTTGAATTGAAATTTTCGTGCGGTTTTTCGACGAAGGCATGGTTTCACTATTTTTATTATTTCTTTTTTTTTATGAGAGAATTTCCGCTTTTTGCTTACGTGACGAAGTGAATGGAAGAATGAGATTGAAGTCTGTGCTTTTATTATAAGAGGAACACAATTGAGATAAGCAGATACCAATGAGACAGACGCAATCCTCAAACAAGTTTTTTGTGAACATTTTCAATATTGTGAACATTTATAATAAAAGCTGGCAGCACAAGCTCCGAGCTTATCACATTCCAGTCAATATCTTGTACTTTTGAAAAAAAAATTCAAATTGAGTTGAATTGATGTATTTTTTGCATAGTTTCTGCGTTTTTCTCGTCGCTCTAAGACATATTGCTATTGTCGAATTTTTAATAGGGTTTAGGTTGCAGTTTTTTTTTCTGGAATACACATCTGACGGAATCCTTTTTAGTCATGGAATATTCTGAACAAAAATAAAAAGAATGTGAAAAATATTCAACCGAAATGAGCAATTGCGTTATTATAATTTATTAAAGTTAAGCAATGTCTTCTGAAATGATCAATCCATACAACAGCATAGAAGACTAGTCAAACATGCGCCACAGCAGAGCCCACAGCAAATGTCGCTAAAACCGTTAAGCGGTGGATGAGGAAGATTGATGATAACTCCTTACTCGCTGGGATCATGCATATAGCTGAAAAAATAATTGATTTGAAATCATAACAATTAATATACGTACACAGGTGCTGGAGCATAGCTAAAAATCGTGATTATGAAAGAAATTATTTTTGAAAAATTTTAGCCATTCGAAACTTACGCTGGAGACACATATCTGCAAATAACATCTGGTAAATGGGTTTTCATTAGAGTACCTAATACACTGGCTGAACGTATGCTGGCTGGACATATGCTGGCTGTGCATAGGGCCTATAGGCCGGTTGAACCATTACAGGCTGCTGGACGATGGGGCTTACTGGATGGCCTCCAGTTGGATACATTCTTCTAATTCCTGTCGAGTGAAGTTTTTAGAAATGGTCAATTAATTATGAGAGAAATGCACGTTTTTTTTTTCATTTTTGGTATATTTTTATTCCGATCGGTCGCGAATTTAGGAGGAAACCGTGACAATAAAAATCCGAACAATTTGGTTGTTTCCCTCGAAGCGGCGAACCCGTGTGTTTCTTCAAAGCCTAGAAGTGTGTCCGTGTTTTGCTCGCCAAGAGTTTGTCGAGCTCTTTTGATCGCAACCCAGATTTACAGAAAAACATATATTCGTCGGTCATATGGTGGAAAACGCACTTTTTCTCTATCCAATAACACATTTATTTCAGACGAGCAACGAAAAAAAAATAGATTAAACTGGCGTTTCCATCCCACAATGATTCGACATATAAATGATTGGAACCCGATGCGAGCCATCCGCTTTTCCAGTTTTCCAAGTCTTCAATATTTTTATGTTTTTTTTTGCTGCCTCCTGACTTTTATATGCTAACATTTCTTTTACTTTTCTCCATTTCATCACAGTAAATATAATAAATGGTCACAAAGTGGTCTCGAAGCTCGTTTGAAGTTTTTCGAGTAATCTCGATTACTCCAGACTCTCCGGCCTAGAATTAGCTCTTTTCAAATTAGGTCTTCTTTTATTGCCTTTACATTAACAAATTGAAACACAGGCCGTAATTTGAGGGCCGCATTACTTGAGCATTTTACCTGAAACCATTTAATACTAGCTTTTTTCGGTAAAATCTTGAAACCTTGACGCAAATTCGAGATTTAGTAACATTCGTCAAAGATATCTTGAAAACAGTCTCGTGATCTATTAGAAATTGATTCGGACACACTTGAATCGCCATATTTAGAAATAGGCAATCATTGCAAGAGAAACGGTTCACGTTTCGCGACTCGACGATTTCGTTGCGTCACCTTTGCTCTCTGCTCCGTGCTGCGTGTCTCGATTCAAGCGCACTGTTTCGGCGAGTCGCGGGATCGCCGCCATCCATTGTAACAGGCTCGCGATTTCTTTTGCAAATCCCTTTCTCTCCCTCAATATTTCTTTCCTCGCCTCAAACAACCAACTATTTGAGGACGCTCTAGTTCTCTTCCCATTATTTTTAAGCAGTTTTCCAAGTGTTTTGAATCGTCATTTCGTTAAGAAGACTATCTCGTTTGCCGGCATTTTCGGCCCAATTTCCACACATCCTTTAACAAATCTTTTTTCAAATTGTTTAAGAAGGGTTTAAGAGATGTAAAACAGTTGTCTTGTTGACGAAAAAATAAATAAACAATGCAAAACAAATAAACAACAACAATAATAGAAATCAAGATTTCAGAGGTGTTTGTCTGCGAAGAATGCCCTACTGAATGGTGAAATCTCTACTGAATTTGTGCCTTTCGGCAATTTGCCAACATGAGCTCAATTCGGATATCTCCGAGATACCCACCGAATGTAAGCAGAAGCTCCTAGAATTTTTCATAAGTCACGATCAGGTGAGATTACTTTATGAATGAGCATTTAAATACTGTAGCCTTCAAATATTTCCAGCTGTCTGCTTCCGACTGCTCGAGTCTCGTTTCCTCGGAAACATTTGGACTCAACATTCCATTCTTGACATTCTATCTGTCGAGTGAGCTTACCGACGAGATGCTCAATAAGCTGACAATCAATAACAAGCGTGTTGAGAAGATCACACTTGTTGACTGCCAAAATGTCACCGATATTGTGAGTTTCTTTTTTGTGCTTTTGAGCAGCCGTCGAGCAAAGAATTTCGCAGGGAGCAAAAGCCGTGACTCGCGGTCAAATGCAATTGAGACAATTGGAGTTCAGAGCAATGCATCAGATCACCGATGAGGGTTTGGTTGACATTTACAGCCCGTATTTGTATTCCGTCGATTTATCCGGGTGTGGAAAGGTCGGTTATATGAATAGGGCGACAGTTAATAGTAAATGAGCTTCAGATAACTAGTTCTGGAATCAGGACGCTCATCTCTAACAATCCGACAATCCGTTGCGTCTACCTAAATCACTGTAGATCATTGGATGATCAGGTTCTCTATGATATTGCTCATTTCATCGGAGATCGTCTTCATGTAAAACGATTATTAAAAAATGTATATGTCATTCAATTTTAGGTCCTTGAATTAGACTTCCCCACCTCACTGTCCGATCCGGGAGCTGCACTTCATTATCTATCATCCCAGTGTCCAAATCTTTCGCAACTCTCGTTGGCCAGATTTTTCCCAGAGGATGAAATTGACCGATTCGTCATTGATGGGATCAATTTGAAAATTTTGGATTTGTATGGAAATTATTTCTCAATGCTTCCTCAACTTCCGCCCACCGTTCGATCGATCAGATTGTCGGTGTCTGGTGAGGAGGATGCTGAGCAATTGGTCACATCCTTATTGGATCAACCATCATTGGATAGTATTAATCTAATTGTGTCGGTACGCGAGGCGAATATTGTAAGAGAGAGAGAATCAAATTGAATGGATCGCAATTCAAAATGTTCAGCAATCCGTTGACAATGCCAACAACCTTCTTTGCGCTCTGATTCCAGTGCTCGGCTCAAAAATCACGAAGCTCCAAATTTCGGTTCCTCGTCTTTTCGATGAGCCTCTAATGCTTGTCACTGAATTATTGCCTAATTTGACACATCTCTCATTAGAGGTCAATCATCTAAATACGACCATTCTTCAGAAATATTTTTCGGGTTAGCTTTTTTGAGCAAATCTTTCATTATATATTATTTGAGGTGGTACCAAGTCGCGTGCTTCCCGATTGCGATGCCTTCGAATCTGCCGAATGCGCATGACCTACCGTGTTCTTTTCGCAATTGCTAGAGGAGCCAGAAGTCTTACGGTATGTCGCGATCTTGATCACTCCTAATTTGAATCCATTTTTACAGGATTTGGAGACATCCCATATGTATTCCGTCGATGATCGCTTCCTCTGCCTTTTGGGAGGAAACTGCCGTCAATTGCGATGCTTGAATATCAATGGGTGTCGATATGTGACTGACAAAGGTTTGGCGGTTCTAGCAAGGTAGTTAAACTATGTAGAAGGGCGCCCGCAGAAATAAAATATTCATCAGACGCTGTCCGCTTCGTGAGGTCCGAATCCGCGGAACTGCATGTACCGACAAATCGATCTACATTCTTGCCCAATTCTGCCCCGAACTCGAATGGATATCCTACGCGGATTATTCCGGTAAGCAAGGCTCATAGGGTAAAAATACATGAATGAATGATAGGTCGTCCGAAGTTCTCCGACGCCGCATTGCAATGCCTACGCGATTCGTGCATTCAACGCGTGATCTGTTAATTGTAAATAAATACTGGTGCCTTTGATATTTTCAGTTTCCTATTTCTCTCGATAAAATAAACATTTCACATTCCGCTTCAATTCCAATTTTGTGCACAATAAATTACCCCCCAATCGGAGGGGACCGGGGGACGGACGCGCTGATTCGAATTCGCTACCATACGACGCCGGCCAAAAATTTGGCAACAATTTTAAGGGTGATTGAAGGTCGACCGAGATTTATGGTGTGCCGTGGGTCCCGTATTAGGACGGCGAGTTAAAAGGGACTCGATTTATGGTGTTCGCGCCCGACACGTTTACATGAATCGAACGCCGATGGGCGAAACATTCTTAAGATTTATCGACTTATCGCCTCCACACATCCCGTTTATTTTGGTTTCAAAACCTAAATTAGCATTTCAATTTTGTTTTAAATTTAAAATTACTCGCGATTTCTGACTCCAGAAATGATTGAAAAGGTCAAGCATAGAATTTCGTCTACCGTTTACATGGCAACCAACACAAATTATATGATACGCTTGGTGATGCCGATTTTTTCATTACACGTACCTACATATTCCTTTTGATATCATTTTTGTATGCACATTTTTTTATTTGTTATCAATTTTCGGCGAAAATATTAAATTGTAATAAACGGGTTGCTATAGTTTGGTCTGAAAAAAACGGCTATCAGAATCTCCTCATTTTTCGCGTTATGCGCCTTTAATCAATTACTTAAAGTTGTGCTCAAAAATCAGTAATTTTTAAGGCAATTGTTATGATTTTCCAAATTCGAATTTTTTGGAATACGGTAATTAAAGGCGCGTGCAGTTTTTTGGAATTCGCTTTCAGTAACAGACTATGGGTTGTTTATAAACCTGTTTGAGCCAATAAATGAAAGGTCCCTTCCGCGATAAAAATTTTAGTTCCCATTCTCAAGTTGGCACCATAGGAAACTGCGAATCTTGTTACCACCATGGAGCGATGTGAACCGGAAATTGGGGTCCCGCTCTCGCCGATTCTCAATATTTTCCCATAACAATTATTGAAAGCGGTGTATCGAACGCCGACAAAAAAACCAACACCGCATGCAATTTGTTTTTAATGGTAATTTTTGTAGCGCGACAAACGACGTCAGGAGATACGTTCGCGCGATTACGGTAGCGATGAGATGCGACACGTAAAGCAATTATTTTAACGATAGCGGGACGGGACGCGTACACACGCATTCACAGATAGTTATCTCAAGAGAAAATGGCAACATTTTTGATTCGCGCGCGCGCGCCTACAAATTTATCGAGAATCGCTTTTGACGATGGCTATAAAGATTGTATCCGCACACCGTACCATTCAGAGCATGCGCTTAGAAGAAAAAAAAAGATAGTATCCATTGAGGGATTTAATTAATATCACTCGCTTCAAAGCGCTTATCAGCAAGTTTTGCTAAATTTAACCATTTCAAAATGGTCACAAATTTTAAAATTTGAAGAATTGATTTTTAAGTATTCATAATTTTTCAAATTCGACATTATCTCTTGATTATTGAAAATTTGCCTATTTATTTATTTCTTCTCGCCAAATCCCTTTAATTGCCTTATCCGGAAATCCGGAAGAAAGTTCCCTTGTCGCACCGCCGTATCTCCAAAACCAAATCTTTGTGTTCGACCTTCGCGGGCGACGGTCTGTCATTAACTATGCTACGCATATTGGTTATCAAAAAACTTTTGTGACCCTCGTCATGATGTTGGCGAGCGTCCAATAAGTAATAGTAAGTTGAGATTCAACATGTGTTCGCTAGCGGTTTTTTTTGGCGCGGCGCATAAGCCGCAAAAAACACACCGTCATTAATTATGCACACATCATTTGTCGAAATTCGCCGGTGGTTCGACTTCAAAGAAATTGGGTCAACCGCAATTGGCTTGGCGGTGGCATGCGAAAGCAGCGAAAAAAATAGCTGACTTACACGTGGTGTTTGGCAGAAGCGACATCAGCAAAAATGATTCGCAGACAGCAGGATTCGAACCTACGCGGGCAGAGCCCAATTGATTTCGAGTCAATCTCCTTAACCACTCGGACATGTCTGCACGGGTCTCTCGCAATTCCATTGCCATTATATGTGTGCTGATGTCTCGTCGTCACGTTTTGCCTCGTGGCGAGAATAGCGCGCGCAGACACAGAGAGGAACAATATTGTTCGACCTCAGTTCGAATAATTTTCTAGCCTAAACATTTAGATAACAAGGGAAATGGTAGTATTTATAGTATTAATAATGAAGACCGCGAATAGTTTTTATCAGAAATAATTTTTGACTTTGCGAATTGAAAAAATTAAAAAAAAAAAACGAAAAATAGGCATCACATGGTGTGGTTCATTTTTGCGTGATTGTGTATGCACTGCTACACATTGCCATACGTACAGTAATAGGAAAAAATTAATTTAGCCTAATCCCGAAATTGTTTCTTTCTTGAAGAAGTATTAACAAGAAATTATTCCGTCGAGCTTGGCGTATGCAAGTATGTTGAAAATTTACGGAAACTTGTAAAAAAACGGACGAAGAATTTACGAACCATCTTGTAAGATATTTCCTGGGGAATTTTAATGAAAAAACTCGAATACAATTAGATTTATTGCCTATCGAGCCAATGTAATTATTATTTTTTCAACATGCAAGATGCCAGCTTCTGTGATATCAGATTTCTTTGGAAATAATAAATATAAGGCATGTATTTTTTTTTCAATATCTGACGTTCAAAAAGGTGAAGAATCTATAAATTCTCAGAACCAGCTGGTCATCACCAAAGTGTCGCTATTGGGTTCCCAAGTGTCCCGCCTGAGAATATATTCCTTTTCCCATTCCGATGCATTTGTGCGAGTTGAGAACCGACTGACAACTCGCGCGTGCTGAAACAAACCGTTCTGAAACAAAGTTGAAAGCTGTTCCGTTCCACTCCAATATGCTAATGAATCGCCTGTCGGAAGTCACTTAAGTTCAATCCGCCGGGTTTTGTAAACCTCGCACTTGCGCGACACCTTTGATCGTGCCGACATTACGCGCAATTTGTTCCGGTCTGCAGATTTCCAAAATTCGATACCATATTTTAAAGATACAAGAGAACACATGAGCAAAAATTGGAATATTCTCAACAAAATTTCACAAAAATATTGAAATTCCCATCCGCGTTAGAAAATTTTGTCGTGTTTTCTTTGAACGTGCCGTCTCTGGTTTCTTTTAATCGAATCAATTCATATTGTTCGATAATGCAGTTTTTTGAATTTCTCTTTGCTAAGAGCACGATCACCCAAAATATATTGTGAGACACACCTCATAAAACCATCATTGGGGCGCATGGTAAATGATAATGAATTGCGTCACACCACACCGCTTGTATTCAGTTCCTTCGAGCAATAGAATTTGAATTTTATTGCACTTATGATTTTTGAGAAATGTTCCGAATAGCTTCATCTCTCATTACTTCCACCCGACTTCTGGTGGTTCATGTGCGAGTCAATTTCGGTTGTACTGTCGGCGAGTTGAAACGAATCGCACATGCGCGAGCTGATCAAGACCGCGCAATTTCGAGTTGAACAAGTTGCGAAACGATGAGTCCGCCGGAAACGGTCGGATTCGAGTTCGAGTCGAAATTTGTTCGAGCACACGCGAGTTGTCAGTCGGTTCTCAACTCGCACAAATGCATCGGAATGGGAAAAGGAATATATTCTCAGGCGGGACACTTGGGAACCCAAATATTGCACTCTGGTGTTGAGCAGCTGGTTTTGAGAATGAGAAGAATCGCTGGATGATGGGATTCCAAATTGATAGCTTCTGTCATTTCAGATAGTGTTAAGTGGAGACGGTAATCATTGCGAGCTCGTGATAAATTCCCCCCGGTGCAAGCACGAGCTTGAGCTTCGCACCTTGTAAGCTGTCAATCATAAATTCTGCAAAGTGCTCTTATCTCTTCAATTCTCATTTATACGGTATTTTATCACAGATTTCAACATTTATTCAAAGACCAAAATGATTTGACTTGACAAGTGACCCAAATAAATAACTTATTCGCAAAAAGTATACCAAGTTCTTTAAAAACTATCATTTAATTTTTGCATCTCCATATTTTCAGCCAAATTTGCATTGCACACACTTATGTTGTCAGGCGGTTCTCAAATGTCACAAAAACCATCGGAATGGGAATCGACGGAAATTCTCATTCGGAGCACTGGGAATCGTCACATTTTCATTCGACAACAAGGTGTTAGATTGAGGTTAAATTCTAGTGGGAGCAGCGATTTGATTTTAATCATGCATTTGTTTTTTCTTGAACAAGTGCTACCGTACCCATGGCTAATCGAGTGTTTCCATTTGTTTTTCTTCTTGGTATGAATAATTGCTTCGATCCGCTCGTTTGGGGGCGCGCGCGCGCAGTTTACCTATAAAACACGCTGGCGGCAAAGATGAGAGGCTCATCCGAGTGCGCGAGATCCTCAATTTCTCTCTCAATCGTCCATTATCTCTGCGTTTCAATCACAATAATATGTAGTTGATGTCTTCGGAGGGGTCCTACGGCGGCTGTCATCTCCCAATGACAATGATAAATCGGTGTGGGAAAAGAGCAAATTGGTACTAGTAGTCGTCGTCGACGTAGTAGTACATTTTTATGATTCCCGAAACCCACTATCTTGACGAGGCGCGGTAATCTGACGAAGAATTGTTTGAGACGAATTCCAAAGGATTCTACGAAAGCGGCGGAGTGCGTCACGCAATCCATTCAACCGGAACACCTGCGCAACACGAATAATGGGGAAAAAATGAATAGTACGAATTATTTTTTTAAGAAAAATTAGCAAAAATAGAAATATTGTGCCAAAACAGTAGATCAAAATTATAGATTATTTCGAGTTCTGAGAGTTTCAGAATTCATTCCAGACACCGATTTTCAGCATTTTCGCCTTAAATTCATAACCCTGCATAAGTTTTTCATATCATTTTTCGCACGATTCAACGTTCAGTTCCTGTTGCAAAATCGGCGTGTCGCATTATCACAACGCTTCGTTTTTTTTCTTCTTCTTTTGAGTGTTGTCGCATTCAAATGAACATAAATTTCGTTGCCCTTATTCTTCATCGTCAAATCATCTCGCTATAAATCACTTAAATTTTCGTGCTACCGTAACCGATTAGTGGGAGGGGTCCGAATGCGGCATCGCGAAAAGTGGGAGTAGGCGCAAAAAGTGGGCGGTGCCGAAAGGTGGCGTCGGTGGGGGTGGCTGGTGCGTCGTGGATCAGTAGAGGTAGTCCAGCTCATCGGCGAGACACATCCGCCGCGCGGATTACTGTAGTCGTTAATCCCCATTTCCATATTTGCCTTATATTGTTCACACGTTCCGCCCTCTTGAGTCCATTAAAGGATTACTGTAGATGGGCTCTTATCATGCTCATCATACAAAGGGTCATGGGAAACTCCCACGACAGTTTTGATAAGAAAATTAAACAAATCTCATTTTTACTACAGTATCGCTTTGTTTCAAGTTTTGATTCAAATCTCGAATTTTTTTTTGCTCTGATTCTTATCGTACCGTAATTTTGGTTTTTTTGCAGTGCGATGGTCTTGTTCTACAACAAAGAAGACACTCCATTCTCCAGTCGAATGGTAAGTCCTTCGATCTTAAAAAAAAACTTCAAAAATTCGATATTTCAGAATCACAAGTCGATTCGCGAAAAAGAGCGGCGTGATGAGATCAACAACAAAATCAACGAATTGCGCAATTATGTTTGTGACGATGAAATCGACAAAAAGGCGAATGGGTTTGAACGACAAAACGATCAGTATTGTTTTAAAACCGACGCTGAAAGTTGCAGATTGAAACAAGCTGATGTCCTTTGGCGTACTGTTGAACTCGTGTATAGACTGGAAGGAGAAACGCCCGGAACTTCGTACCAACCGGAGCGCAAAGGTTTCATTGACGCGTTCGGTTTCGTCGAGAACGAGGTCCTCCATTTCATCCGGAATCTCGGAGTCGATCCATCGATTTGTCAAGACTTCATTGATCGCGTCAAAGCGTGTTTTGAGCAAGAGAAACAACAGCTTCTGCTCAGCAAAGGGTCTCCGGGATTAAAGAAGAAAGGCTCGCCGGTCGGCCGTGTGAAGTCGTCGCCGGATAGCGATCGAAGCACACCATCGCCATTCAAAAAGTTGGATCGAAAAATTATAAAAAAGAATCGCGAACAGGATCGTCGGGATCGTCAAGGAGAAGCGATCGAAGCGCTTAAACATTTTCTCATCGTCATTTCAGCGAATCGGTCAAAAATTCATGTGTAAGTTCCATTTTGGGAATTTTCGTTTTCTGAAGACATTGTTGCCATTGCAGAGAGAAAATGCAGAGACTCACAGTGTTGGAAAACATTTTGGAATATATTAAAAGCAAAAAGGGAAATTTCACGACAGATTGTACTCAAGGTAAAATCAATATCGCAAGTTTTGGTTATTCAATTTTTTTTTAAAGAAAAAACCCTGTATCAAGTCGCCTACAACGGCGGATTCGAGATTGCTACAAAACTCGCATTGGAATTCTTCAAAAACGACAAACATTTGTGTGTTCGTACCGCTGCATTGGAAAGGCACATCAAGTTTCAAAGGTAATAATATAAACTATTATATATATATATATTGATTTATTTATTATGTTGATATATTTTGGAAAAAATTGCGCTATTTTAGAGCATTACAATTGCACAACACTCAACCAACGCCAGTTCCTTCGGCAGTCTCTGTTGGATTCCCGCCGATGCCTTTCGGCTTTTTGCCAGTCATCCCAAACTTTTGCGTATCATCGCCAACGTATTCAGTCGAGAGTGGAGCTCCATCGCCCTCAGACACCTCATCGAGTTCTATTGAATCCACACCAACTATTTGGAGGCCTTGGGTTTGAAACCCAATAATAATAAGCAAACTATTCAAAATACATAAGCAACACGGGGGAATACACTGGTTTAATTATTATACATATAGTAATAAATTCTAAATGGCCCATAGACCACCAAAAAAATCATAAAATTACGGTTCACATTGTTTTTTTTTCTTAGTCACTCTTTAGAAATTTGTATATAATATTTATTGTTTGTTTTTTCTGTACCATACTTAATTGTTTAAGCTATAAACAAAAAATAAATATATTTTTTTAATCATATCGATTGATTGGTTTTCGTGGCATTGGCGGCACTCCATCGATTTGTCACAAATTTCACCGCTTTTCCATATGAGAGCCCTTGCGTTTGCTGAAAACAATAATTGGCCTTACAAGCGAGATGAATGAAATCAACCTTCTCAATGTCGAATATCCGTTGCGGCACTTTTGCCAGTCGATCCTGCTCCAAATTTCGACTTAAACAGTTGGCGGCTAAATCTAAAAATCGACAATGTGCGGTCGGTGGAATCAAAGAGTCAACGCGTTCATAACATTTGTATCCTACTTGAAATCGTCCAACCGCCTCTCTCATCCATTATATCAAAAGTCTATTTCTTGATACACAATCCATAATGGCACTATGCAGGTTTTGAAGAGAAATAGCTGTTCAACATCCAACTTGATTCAATCCTAATTATTCATTTTTTTCTACCCAAAGATGCCAGGCGCGATCATTTCAGAGATCTTCTAAAGTTTCGCTTCCAGCCAAATTTGCATTGCACACACTTATGTTGTCAGGCGGTTCTCAAATGTCACAAAAACCATCGGAATGGGAATCGACGGAAATTCTCATCCGGAGCAATGGGAATCGTCACATTTTCATTCGACAGCAAGGTGTTATAACTGTGAACAACTTTGAGGTTGTTCTATTTGAAATTCGTGAAGCCTTAATAGCAGCTGCGAAGAAAATATCCACATTAATTCGAATAATTTTAAATATTCTATATTTAATCGAATTCTAAATTTGTGAATAATTCAGTCAAAAAGTCGATTTCCATAGTTTTAAGTGGTGAGAATTTCTTTTGATTCCCATTCTGATATACATATTTCGGTTTTTGAATAAATGTTGAAATCTGTGATAAAATACCGTATAAATGAGAATTGAAGAGATAAGAGCACTTTGCAGAATTTATGATTGACAGCTTACAAGGTGCGAAGCTCAAGCTCGTGCTTGCACCGGGGGGAATTTATCACGAGCTCGCAATGATTACCGTCTCCACTTAACACTATCTGAAATGACAGAAGCTATCAATTTGGAATCCCATCATCCAGCGATTCTTCTCATTCTCAAAACCAGCTGCTCAACACCAGAGTGCAATATTTGGGTTCCCAAGTGTCCCGCCTGAGAATATATTCCTTTTCCCATTCCGATGCATTTGTGTGAGTTGAGAACCGACTGACAACTCGCGTGTGCTCGAACAAATTTCGACTCGAACTCGAATCCGAACGTTTCCGGCAAACTCATCGTTTGGCAACGTGTTCAACTCGAAATTGCGCGGTCTTGATCAGCTCGCGCATGTGCGATTCGTTTCAACTCGCCGACAGTACAACCGAAATTGACTCGCACATGAACCACCAGAAGTCGGGTGGAAGTAATGAGAGATGAAGTTATTCGGAACATTTCTCAAAAATCATGAGTGCAATAAAATTCAAATTCGATTGCTCGAAGGAACTGAATACAAGCGGTGTGGTGTGACGCAATTCATTATCATTTACCATGCGCCCCAATGATGGTTTTATGAGGTGTGTCTCACACCTTGGATCATAATGATCATGCCAGTAAATTTGAAATAACATAGTATGAATACTATTTGATTGGTATTTTTGAATTGCTTTTTGAACCTACCATATCTCGTATCATCTCGAGGTTGAGATATATAAACTTGGAGCTGGAAGTAGTTGTGGACTGCCTGCTGCAACTCATCGGTCCTACTCATCCCTACTACAGTAGCTGAGGTGTGTGAAATATCTGCTAGGAAATTTGTTAATAACAGCTGAAAGAAGATCTAAATTTGAATTTAAAAAACTGTGTGAGCACCTGACGATGATTCAATGCTTTCGTCTTTTTATCAATTTTCAAAATATCGATTTTATCGATACTAATCAATAATCGTTTTTCATATTTCGCTAGTTTCCGGGCCGTCGTGTAGATTTTCCGTTTTCCCATAGTCACAGCATTTTTAGAAATATGAATGTGTGTATGGAATGTTGCGTTTGAAACCGCCTATACAATAAAAACTTAGGAAAATAATCCTAGAGTATCACCTTAATTATGGATCGCCTTCCTGATCCAGGCCCTCCAATTAAAAGCATCCATCTAGGCTTCATTGGCTTCCATGTAGATAAAGCTTTAAATTTGAATAGAGCATTTTCAAAAAAGTCGATTACCTAGTGGAATAGCGAGTGTGATGGTCACAAATGAAACAATATCAAAAATTAGGCATCGCCCATCAATTTTAACGCGTTCCCTAAAAATTGAGCGATTTCCTCGCCGCGTTAATTCCCACCAACTTTTGCGAAATTAGTTCGGCGAGACCAAATTGTCCCAACGAGGCGACGATTCCACGATAGCACGCATCGAGGTACAACGTGTCGGTTTTTTCCGTCTCCGCCTGCACAATCTGCTTCTCCTCGTCGTCATCAAGAGCCACGTAGAACGCATTTCTCATCATTTCGATGGCATCTTCCAAATCATTTGGGAATGTGCCAATCGGTTTCGCATTACTTTGCCAATTTAGAACCACTCGTCGCTCGCTTCGTTCGTTGCATTTCGCCTCGATGAGACTTTCCGGCTTCATGTTGAGAATTTTGAGCTCCTTATCGCGCATTTCGCGAACATATTTTCTCGCAAAATAGCCGCGAGTCCGCTTAAAATCAATTATCCGAATTCATTTTTTTTAGAAGCAAAAGCCACCGCTTGAATTCGAATGGCCGCTTGAGTTGCGTCGATTTCAGTTTTGACTCCATGAAACTCAGCGGCTCCCTCCCTTACAAATCTAACGTAGTTTCTTCGCGAGATCGCCTGATATTCTGAATTCTCAACTATTCAAAAAAAAATCCAATGGAAAAATCAAACTTCTTTCAAGCTTCTGAATAATTAAAACCGCCTCTTCAATCGATAATAGCTTTGTGTCATCCTCAAAAATCAATATTCTTCGAGAGAGTCAAATGACAGAGTGCTTACCTCCACATCGCCGTCCTCAAAATCAATATCAAAGTCGGTTTGAGACCGTAAAAATGATTCACGGAAAGCTTTTTGCTCCTGACAAGCTTTCTTGACATCCAAATGATGATTATAGCGAGCTTTTTGAATTTCATTGATCATTGCACCCGGAATGGAATTAACCGCAACATCTCTCTAGACTTCTACCTACATTCCTGAGAAAATGTTCACACAATTACCGTAGTTAACTGTTTCGTGACAAGATATTCTTCAAAATGTTCCATTAAATTTGTTGGCGGTAATCTTGTGAAAACCTGTTCGAACCATTCGGACAAGTTCTTCGCGCACGCTGCAATCAAAAAGAATTCAAGGAATAAAAATAGATCAATAGACGTACTCAGTAGACATTTCAGATTAGTTGCCGAGCCTTCAATGGCGAAAACTTCGCACGAAAGTTTGAATAGGCGAATGAGGCCAACAAATATCGCAAATGCCGCGGTTTTTCGATTTTCATTTCGTGTAGCCGTACGACTCTTAACCAATTCGAATTAGACGAGCATTCAAGACTTACAGTACTCTTGAAGTCGTATCCCGGTTTTTGAATTTTGCTAATTTTGCTGACACATTGATCAGTTGTTGAAGAAGCTCATCTTTAGTGTAGTGTGAGTAATATTCGGACATTAGCGGGCAGACTCAAAAATAGGCAAAATTCTGTGCGGTTCAACAAGCAATGGAATAATGTTTCCGGTTATAAAGCCTTTTAGAAGTTTTTATTCGTGAAACCTTTTTTTTCAAAGTAAATAAAATGGAATGTGAAAATAATTACAATGAGTTTTTATGAAAAAACTGGATACATTGGCGCGAATTTCTGAAAGTTCAATTTTTTTTTTCATCAAATCAATTCCAATTATTTACTTGAAAATTCTTGGTCCTCAAACGTGTTCCGTTATAGCCAAACACTGATTTTTTGTACTCAAATTTCTTGTCGATTTTCTCCGTTGGCAGTGTTCCAATAATGAAAGGCGCCTCCAATTTAATACTGTTGGCGAAGTTACCAGAAGGCTTCAATTTTAATTTCAGCTTGTAATCGACCTCAATTAAGTCGCAACACTTAATCGAAGGACAGAGCGCCGGAATCAAAATATTCTTCACAATTTGCTCTTTTGAATTTGATTGAACATTTGCATCCTGCGAAAATAAATGATTGACCAAGAATCGTCGAGAGTTACACCAACGATTGTCTCATCGAAAAATGTTCGGTCGTCCACTCTCATCTGTGAATTCAAGCGGGTCGACACCAAAACCTGCGAGCTGTTTTTCTCGCATTTCGATCCTTGAAATCCATCGCGAAATCCCGTGTAAGTTACAGATTGAATGAGACAAAGTTGGAGCTGAATGAAGCGTGTGGAAATTGGATTTTAAAGAAAAAAATATGTAGAAACCTTATTAAAATTTGTCTTGCTGTTATTATCCACAGTTATCTCGCACTCCATCTCCTCTCCCGGCACAAATCCCTGCTTGGTTAGTTTCAACTAGAACGAATACGGTTACGTGTTGGGTGGGAAGGAGACAAAGCAACCTCCAATTTGACAACACCCCTGTTCCACCAGAATGAACCAACTCGTTCGCAAATGTGCCGTCGCGAATCTACTTTCGCATTTCGAACGGCTGATAAATCAACGACCGGAAGGACTAGAAATGGTTGAAGCGACCGAAATGAAAAGTGGGATTTATGAACCTGTGAAACATTTGGCGAGCTTGTCATCGAATTTCCATGGCCGATCAATGACAACTTTGATGAAATAGCGGATGTAACCAAGTTCTCCTGAAACCCTTCTTCACTGGAGTTTTTGAAACCCATATAAAGTATTGCAAGTTTCTGGAACTACCAAAATTGACCGCTGCAATACAAATGTCTTTTGGGGGTGTTGCGGCTCGCGTGCGGTCACATGAGTTTTTTTTTTGAGTTTTCCTAACTATGTTAAAATGATGCTAATGAGGAGAGAGGAGGATCACACGCTAGTTACAAAAATGCTGATGCTGCCGCATGCGAATCGCAACGCATAACAAAAAACTATAATTCCACACCATCTACTAAATAAATATTACCTTCAAAACTTGGTGGGCATTTCAACGGAAGCTGAAACGAAAACGGATAGTTGTAAGTCCCCGTGGACCATTCGTGCTAAACTTCTCAAAGAAATTGAGAATATTAAAATAAAAATCTCACTCGAGAATTTTCATTTTTCCACGTTGCTGTTTCGGCTTTCACGTAGATCATTTTCGCGTGATGATCGGCGGTGTTATGGCGAACGCGAACAATTACATTGTTCCTGGAATCGCTCGTTTCGTTCTTTTGTTGTTGTTGTTGCAAACTCACTTTATTTTTGTATTATTTCTGGCATCACCTTCCCAATAAGTGTATGCTTTTCCAACCAATCTTGTCGTCAATTTTCTCGCTTTGAATCCGTCGGGTATCTCGACAGTAATCGTTCCAGCCACTAGATCGCCTGGGAAGAACACCTGTCGATCGCCGGCGAGTCGAATTTGAATTGCCGCCAGTTTCGCTCGAAAAATCGACATTTTTTGTTTAAAAAAATGAAGTAAAGTAATTAGTTTGTTTCCCATTCCCTTCATTATGCGGAAAATTTGTATTTTAATTGGGTTTCTTTTCGTCTCAACACTCAAAAAAAAACAACAACGTATTTTTTTGCAAAAAATGTGCATAAACGAATAAGTGAGGGGTTTTTTGTTTATTCGAATTCATTAAAATAACAATACAGCAGAATAATAAAACTTTCAAGTGGCCGTTGGGAGGGATTCTTCTCGGGCAATTTGCTCAACAATGAATCAGACGATGCTCAAAATTAATTGAGGAAATCTTGTTGTTTAGATTCTTGAATATTTGGACAGCTTGTCCTGTTCGGAGATTTTTAAAAACGCCACTCAGAAACAAATGAGCGTTGCTCTCAAATTTCAATCACGCAATTTTTATGGCAAAAAAATGGAGGACGTAAGGAGGAAATGGGGGGAAATGAAAACGGGCGTGGCCTCAAATCTCGTGTTGATATTGCGTCTTTAGCATGTAGCTTTCAGCATCTGTAAAATGACAAACATTTTAAAACTATCGCAACAACTCACCATTATTGATTGACATCGTGCTAGACGCCTCGGCTGAAAAAAACACGAGCTAAAAAGCGAATGAAGATTGGAAATGAATGGGATAAATTTTGGTTGGTCGGCAAGAGAAAATCGAGAGTCTATTGACAAAAATCAACAGGTTTTGGTTGAAATTCGGCCAGACGGTTTAGGCATTCGATCGAGTCGACTATTTTGAGCATTCCATTGCTTGAGCTGATCGCAAACATTTTCTCATCTGAATACCCGTTTCGAATAAGAGCAAATAAAAATGATGAGTGAAGTAGTGTATTTGAAAATGGTCGGAATTGAATTATACTTTAAAGAAGATTTTAGCGCGTACCAGGAATTCCTAATTGTTGCTGAATATCGGCACCGTCGTCTGAAATTGATCTTGAAGCATCGGAAATTAATAAAATCTTACATTCGCTCAAAAATTCTCCATCAATAGCCGTCATTTCTTAATTCACAATATATTCAGTTCAATAAATTTCTAATTACCATCCTCAAAATCGCGATAGAATTGCCGAATTTGAAGTGCCTTCATATCTGAGCATTGCTCGAAACCGCTTCTCATTGTGACGCCGACTTCTGATGGAGGCGCCGAATAGGCCGACATGTATACAGCACGAACTAAAATCTTAAAATTTTAAAACGTTATAGTAAAAGTATTTTTTACGATCTTCACACGGCTCGAAACCATCTTTAAGTGTCACAATAGTTTCAGATTTTGGAGCACTGTATACAGATGCTATAATACGTTGCACATTGAATTTGTCAAATAATAAATATGGGAACCTTCCATCGATGAACCCATTGTTGCATTGGCTTCCGATGGCAGAGCAGTATATTCGGTGGCATCTGTAATATTCAAAAGACAATTCCGCAAAATTCGCCTCAGTCGGTGCTATCTTTCTGGTCCGACTCGCGCAAGACCCGATATCTTGTCGACTCGTCGGACCATCGGCACACATCTCGGCCGATTTCAGGACCCCTGCACAATTCCTCATTGGCGAAGAAACGAGTTCGCGGACGTTCGCTCACTAGATTCAATTGCTACCCACTCTGGTGTCAACGACACATCAGACCCTCGCCGTTGGATGCTACATATCGCCAAGCACTGCAATGGATGCCTAATTTGGCACCTATGTGCAAAACCAGTCCGAAAACCTTATTTCCAAGCCAAAACCAGTCCGAAAGCTAATTTCAATTTAATTGTGTGCATTTTTACGTAGTTTTCATTGTTTACGTACCGAACAAAGCCGCAGGTGCAAATCCGTCGGTCATGCTCACATTTGCTTCTGATTTGTAATCACTGTACTCCGAAACACTAATAGCTAAAATATATTAAAAATTGAGGAGTTTCTGATCGAATAACCCACCAGACTCGTGCGCAAACTCATTGATGGCGTTCATTTGCTTGCTGAGCGCTTCACTAATGGAGCAATTCGTCTCAGAGGGCGGAACGGAATACACTGAGCACATGCCTAAAAAAACAAATCAAATCTTCGAGTCTGACACATACGAACCCTCATCGACGTTTCCAATATCGGCCATTTTTCAATGATGAGTCGATTCAATTTCAAGCGCCAGTCGATTCTCCAAAAATCCAATTCGTAGTAATAACTGTTGGTTCTCAATGACAGGTGCGCATAGTATTCAAAGCAGGCCACGTCGAAAATATGTTATAATAAGAATAATAATTTATAATTAGCACCGTGATTCACATGTAAAATGCGTAGAATTAAAGCACACGAAAATGATGAGATGCAAAGTGTTAGAATAGTACAATTGAAATTTAGTCGGTGTTCGGTTTCAGGAACGTCGTCATCGCATTGGATTCCGTAGCAGAACCGTCGACGACGATGTCATCCTCGTCGTCCTCATCAATTAGCTCTGAAATTACAAGCAATTTTCCATTATCAAAACTAATATATGAAATCTCACGTGTCGCCCCTCTATAATGTTTATGCGATGGTGCATACATCGCTAAGAGAAGTAAAACATAGATATTGCACATTCCAAAAGCTCCAGTGAAGAAGGCCGACGTGCTGCCTGTTAAGAATCCGTCTCCAGCTTCATCGCCGTGTAGTTGAGCTTCTCCAACCTTAAAAAAATTTTTCATGATAAAGCAGAGCATTCTCTTCAAACCTGCTTCATAAAATATGCGACAATTGTGCAGAGAGCGCACAAAAGTGTAAAAACCATAAGAAATTTGAAGCGATAAATAATTCCTTCAACTTTTAGTCGGCGATTTTCATTGTTCTGATAAAGTTGCGCAGAACGTTTGCGGCGAATCGTCGTCCACACTTTGAAAATTTTGTAGAATAAAAAGGCAAAATATATACAACTACAGACGGCTCCGATAAATATGGCAAGGTACTGTAAGAATTAATTATTTGATAATAATTATAATTATAAGAAAGAGATCATGTGCTTACCGCAATTTTAGTTCCAACTTCCGAAGCCCACACACTGTAAAACGGATTGTAAAGCTGAATTCCGCGTTCGATGAGATCATAAATTAAAAGTGCTCCAGAAGCAATTGCGATAAATGCCAAATTTAAGCGATACGACATCTAAATATATGACATGTACAAAACCGTGTAATAATTCTCTAATTTTTACAATATTATTTCTAGTAGTGTCGTCGATGAGGTGCTCTCCAGCAAAAATTAACCAAAATGAGAGCAGAACTGTATAAAAAAGGCCTTGACGCAAGTCCGAAATTAATAGAAGGAAAGGAACGCGGAATACTAATGAAATCCATTCAATTGGAACTGAAGAATATTTTTTAATAAAAAAGAGAGCTAGTATTTTCTTACAGTCGAGAATAGCAACACTCACGCCAAGCAACAAAATGGCCTTTTCCAGAAGTAATGGGTGTCTGGCCAAATGATAAACCTAGGAATTGATTAATGACTTTAATAGCATTAAATATTTTATCACCCTTTTCCAGTACCACCAAATACTTGCGATCATTACTGGAGTGAGCAAGGTTTTCATCCAAAGCCAAACAAGTGTGAACCCTCCATTTTGGTGAATCTCCTGAATATTTTCTGTACGTAGTAAAATGATTGATAATCAACTAACTATCAGTCGAAGCTCGTTAATTTTCCCGATTTGACAATTTGGACTTGATGGATTGTATCTGCATGCAGCTTGATTAATTGGGATTCGAATATTTATGAGATAAAATGGGTAACTGCTCGATCCAAACTCGAAAAGATCCATTGTTTCACAATCGTAAGAATTGCCATCTTTCTTCTGAAATATTTCGAGTTCGTCTTAAATTAGAAGCTATATTTTCTTACGTCTTGCTCAGAAATTGTGCATTCAAGAATTCGAGACACATTGGTATTGCTTAATTCATTCCAATCATTTTTTGATGATTCTTTTGTCCGGTAACCCATTCGAACTTCTAATGATAGTGGCGCATGGGCAACTTAATCAGTAGCTACTTAGTAAATATTTATTAATAAAATTACCATATTTGAAATGTTCACTATATTCAACATCAACGTGCAGCACTCCGAGCAGAAATTGGAACCAAGGCGAGTATTCCAATTCAATACCGCTTCTATAATAAATTTTATCGAGAAAATAGATTGAAACTTACCTAATGTGTGGCATTCGTGCGACAAATACAATTTCCCTCATGTCGAATGAAGTTGGAGTAAATTGGGAAAGATCGTCTATTAGCTTGCAATTCTATAAACAAAAATTGTAATCTTCGAAACTAATTTATTTGCTTACGTCTCTGTGAAACCATTCATTGGTAGTACCTTTTGAAGGATCGTGACATTTTATCATTTCAAATTCCATATAAGTTGATGGCGCAGGAGCTTAATTAAATAAATTTGTGAGCTTTTCGTAAACCTAATATATTTTTTCTTACCATACCACGCTCCAACAAGGAAGAATAGGACTTGGACGCATAATAAACCAATTAATATGAAAAATAACTTGCGATTGCTTAAATTTTCAATGACAGCTCCGGCCATCGAATGACGATTCTGAAAGAAAAAAAAAATCAATTTTTTCGAGGAGGAAGACGGAAAAATCGTGGGAAATTGCGAGACAACATGTGGATTGAATCAGGGTCAAAATCAATAAAATCACAAGGAAAACGAACGACCTTTTTGAATCGACAAACACGATCGTTTGAATGCGAGGTGAGACGACGACAAAAAAGCCTCCGACGCTGCGGCGCGTCTTGCGTTTACGAGCCGGTCGTAAACGAGCCTCGCGCGCTGGATTAGTCACAGATGAATCGGGTCCGCTTTTGAAGTGATCGATGAGCTCGCCAGCGACGTTGTGAAAAAAAAATGCGAAATTCGGATTTCCGCGCTTTCAAAGTGCGCCCCACCGACATCGACGAAATTTCGCGACGTTTTGGCACAAACAACATATTTTCAATTTTGTGTTTGCAATTGGTTACGAGTTTCGCGATTTTTCGATGAGTTCTTCTCATTCTCTCCACATTTTTCGGATATTCCTTTAAAAATGGCTTCTCTATGCGCACAACCCCAATTTATTTGAAATTTTCCTTTTAAAAAAAACAAGATTTTGTTTTGTGAAATAGACTTGAATCAAAATAATAGTAGAAAATTTTTTAAATATTATTAATATAATTTTATTGCCGACTTTTAAGGAGCAAAACAGTAAAAAAAGGAAAATGTGAAAAAATAATGAAAGGAAAAGAAAAACATTTTTTACTGCATTGCTTTTTTCTCTTTTCTGCATTTTCAAAGTCTCGCAACAATTAATCGAACATCAATTATCGTTTTGTTTTTCAGTCGGCCAACCAATTTCATTCTTGAAAAGAAAGCTCTAATGCAAGCTCTTCAAATCGTCCGCCCAAGGTCAGTTCAAAAAGTTATTATCAATGTGCTAACACCGCCGATATCACTTTTTAACTGTCTGTGTTATCAAACCATTGCATTTTATTTTTCTGTAACTAAATTTTCTTCTTCTGAAAAATTGGTACGTGATCCAAATTCAATGATTCATTATTTTTATGCCGTATTCATTTCTTTTCCGAAATCGTCTGTATTTTAGAAGACCATCGCGATTCCAGCAGTCGGCATAACGAAATACGTAAGCATTGTCAAATAAATTTAAAACCGTATTGTGGGCGTCGCGCGACTGCGGAAAATTTGCTAAATGCTAAAAAATTTAGGAAGACGTCTTGGTGTGCGCCTGAAACATATTCATTGTAGTTTGGCCCGTAAAGTTTCACTTTTAATTTTTGCGCCAAAACGACTTTTATTGTTTTCTAGCACTTAGCCAATTTTCCGAAATCGCGCGACGTCGACAATGTATAAATTTTGAGACTAAATATTTTAGTCTGTGTTTTAAAAGTTTTGCTTCTTGCACTAATTACACAAAATTTTGTGTCTTTACCATTCAACACGCAAAACTTGGCTGTTTTTTTTTGAAAATGGACATTTTTTGGCAGAAACCAATTTCAGGTTAATGCTGCTCAACCGCTTCAACGCGATTCTGGCGCGTCGGCCCCTTCTCACTCAGATGGTTGTATCCGGAGCGGTTTGCGGCGCTGGAGACGTATTTGCACAATACATCACCAAGGAACCACGGTGGGATGTGTGGCGAACCGCTCGATTCACTTTCCTCGGTACATTCATCATCGCTCCTCCGTTGAACGTTTGGTTCCGAGTTCTTGAGCGGATAACTCATCCTAACAAAAGTGTAGCAGTTGTGAAAAGGATGATGGTGGATCAGCTTATGTTCGGACCATGTCTTACCGCAGTCATTCTCACGAGCGTCAAGCTCTTAGAGGGTGACCCTCCAGCAGTTGCCATCAGCAAAATGAAGGAAGTTTGGGGCGAAGTCTACATAAACAGCCTGAAAATTTGGCCCGCGGTGCAACTTTTCAATTTCTACGTCATGCCGTTGAATTATCGAGTTTTGGTGGTCCAACTGGCCGCCTTCTTCTGGAACAGCTACATATCGTACCGCACACAACTCAAGGAATAAGTTCTAATTGTAATTCAATTCATTCCGGGTATACCGTGTTTTCGCTAGTCATTTATTGTTTGTTGTTGAAAATCGTTAGACAGTTGAATAATGTAATAAAGTGAGACAACACAGTACCCGCGTATATTACTATATATGATATGAATTATTTAATCTAATTAGATGCGCCCATGTTGCTCACTTGAGAGAGCTTGCGGGTCACTGATGGTGGGCGACTGTTAAGTGAACTGGAAAAGGATATTGTATTAATGATAATATAAAAAGTTATTACGTGTATGAGCTGTGTCTTCTGCACATCGTCATCGGATACATGTTCTCTGTGGTGTAAGTAATCGCCGATGCTCCAGAAAAGCTGCGCTGGCGGTACGCCTCACGTGCCATATTGCGATCTAAAACAACCACACGGTTCTTATATGTGAAATTTACGATTTGATTCAAGATCGCTTACCAAAAGCGTATCCTTCGTGTTTCGAGGCGTCGAAGTAACGACCATAGTTGACTGGAGTTGTGAAGAAACGTCCAAGAATTACAATGAATCCAAGAAGCCAAGAAATGATGCACGTTAGGGTGAGAGCCACCGGAATAATAACAAACTGAAAACGATTTTCCGTTGAAGTAATTTCCTTTTATATTTCGAAACATACAATACATATGAGAAACTTTTTGCGATGCTGCACCCATGCATAGGAATAGAGCAGCGAAAATGCGAAAGTCCAAAGAGCTAACTGAGCTTGGAGCATATCATCGAACAATGTTGTTTTATCACCATTGTTGCCAGCAGAAGCCTATAAGTTTATAGTTAAGAATAAAGTAGAAGAGGTAAGCAAAATTTGAGATAGGGAAACCTTTGAATTTGCTAAAATACAGTCTAATTCGCCTTGGAAACCCGTGAAGTGGTCCATAATTATAGGTCAAAATACATAGAACACACACGGAGATACACACTAATAATGAGGGTCTAGTACACCATTTGGTGGCGAACGGACTTTGAACTGTTTCAAAGTCTGCGTCTCTCATTCTCAAATTGCATTCAATTATTATTCCGGCGAGAAACACGTGAATCACCACTGGTCACCGGTGGGACCGCCCCGCGATTAATGAGATTGGAATGGGTAACTGACCTCACTGAGGGTCATACTCAGCTTCTCCAACTCATCGGAGGACATGTACTCCGAAATGAGCATATCCTGCAATTTGTAATTTTTAAGGTTTTTATGATATTTTGAATTAGCAGTCAATTTAGTTGTTGCTAATTTCTTTGCTCATAGTTTTTAAATATTAATATGAACAATAATATGTTAAAATTTGTCTTCAGAAATTGGGAAATTTCAAATAATTTAAAATTAAGTTATCAGTAATTTTTCGGTAGCAATTAGTTCGACTAATTACAAACCCCAGAAATCGACTCAATCGATGAACTTCTGCTAGCAATCGATCTCTTGCGCACATTATTATTGGTAGCCACCGATGTCTTGCGATAACTGAACGAAACTTCAAATGAAATCGAAATATATTGCCAAAATCTCACTTTTCCTTCTCGGCACATTCATCGGGGCCCGTTGACGTTTCCGGTTTTTGGTCGGCTGGCAAGTCCTGAGTCGAACGGTAGTTTGTCATCTGAAAACTTCGAAATTGCAAGATGAGTTGAATTCGAATACGAAGAAAAAGAAAGTAATCAGTGATCGGTATAGAATAACAAGATAGAACGTGTCGAGTGAGAAAACAACATACACTATTGATATCGGCGGTTGACCAGCAGCCAACTGACACACTGTTTGAAGAAGATGGCGAAGTTACGCGCGTCGGGACGAGGTTCTAGATCAAAAACAATAACAATTTTTCTATTGTGTTGTTGTTTTTATTTATTGTGAAAGACAAAATCCATGTCGAACAAGACGAAATCGTTTGAAAAACAAGTTTTGGATGAAAATCTGAAAACTACGATCTCACCGAACGCGGTTTTGGGTCAAAAAATTCGATAACGGGCGGTTTCGATCAAAAGTTAACCTCTGGCGGTTTAGATCAAAAACTGAAATTTAATCACCACTCAAAAACAAATAACTTAGGAAGAGGTTCGAGATTAATCGGCGAAGAACCTATTCAGCACATTTTGATTGACAGCTTCAGAGCGTGTAAAAACAATCAAAAGCGTATTTTGTAAAATAGAAAATCGGTCGTGAATAGCGTTACTAAAAAAACCTAATTTAAGCGCTTAATGCAATTATTTAAAAAAAGAACAAAAAATCTATGCAAAATACATTCCTCATTAAACGGAAATGTTAATCGAAAGGGTGGGTTTCCTCATTAAAACAACCAATTTTAAAATTGAGGACGAAATAGTTTGAAAACAGAGCAAGAAAAATTGAGATAACGAAATAAAATCGTTGAGAAAAACGAATTGGAATAAAAAAATAACGAGAAAAAAATTCCGTTTGCAATCAATTAAAGATGTTTACAGACGGAATCTTACGCAAAAATACACACATAATGAAATGAGGGGAAAAACTCAACGAAAGAGAATTGTAGCGACGAATCATCGTTGAATTTACGTGAAATTTACCCCAATGACAGTGTCGGACAAAGTACAACGATAAGAACTGATTTCATCGAGGCGGCGTCGAAAGAAAACCACAAAAAAATAAAAATTTCTTATTCACCAATTATTTTATAAATAAAAAAACCAAATGAATTCAATCAACATCACGCGTTATCAGAGGCCAGTATTTGCACCGTCAGCAAAAAATCGCCTTCGACCTTCAAATAAACGCGAAAACACTGATTTTATCCGAATCTCTTTATACAACTCGTTTTTTCCTATGCACTTGAGGAGCGAAAATAGCAACATCTACAAAAAATTTAGCGTTTAAAAATAAGAGGCTATCGATCAAATTTTATTCGAAGGCAATTATAGGTGCCTCCCATAAGCCCCAAGCAGGCAAATGTCAATGTCGAGGTTACCCACGTCGCAATTGTTTTGCCAATGAAAGGTTTGAACGCTGTGCCATGTTGCCTGAAGTTAATTTAATTTGATTGATACCAATATCATTCTATTAACATCGAAAAACTGAAACAAACAAAAGGAATGTTTTCTACATTTTATTATTTTTTATTCAGGTTATAGACCTATTCATGCAATGAAAAAAATTTTAAAAAAATCAAATTTTTTCATTTGAATTCCCTATGCACGCACGTCGAAAATTACAAAAAATTGACGCGATATATCATAATTCTACGCTATTTATTTTTAAAGGCGCATACGAAAAGTTGCGCGGGTCACGTAGCGAAGTCGGTACTGTATTTTTTATTTTTCATTCTGTGTGCTAAATTTTTCGTATTTTTCAAAAACTTCGAAGAGAAAATGACTAACGGATTTAAGAACGAGTAAAAACAATTATTGCTGGTGTAATTACTCCTAATTCGAAAATATAAGTCTATTTTTCGTCATTTAGATGCCAAATATAAAAAATTGTGATATTTGTGTTAATTTGATGCAGACTTTGCTCGATGACGCTTCTGATGAACCTTCAGCGTTTATTAAACAAAATACTTCTACAGATTTCAAAAAAAAACGTTTTGAACGCTCAAAAAATAAAAAAAATCGAAAAAAAAACAGCCATTAAAAAATTACAGTACCGACTTCGCGACGTGACCTGCGCAACTTTTCACGTGCGCCTTTGAAAATAAATGGCGGAGAATTACGAGAAATGTCAATTTTTTGTAATTTTCGACGTGCGTGCATAGGGAATTCAAATGAGAAAGATTTTTCTTATTTTTTTTTCATTGCAAAATAGGTCCATTATGAAAATCTTCAAAATGGTCGAAAAACCTGATTTACCTCCATGCGACATAAGTACCAAAAGGGACCCCAAATCCCGCACCGACTTGCAATGACTTGATCATCGTTGCGCGAAACTCTGGCAAGCAGCTTCCAAGTTGCTTTTGAGCTTCAGCATATTCCCCAATTGTTGGATAATCTCCGCGAGGCATTCTATCTATTTGATACTTATTCAAATTAGGCTTGAAATATAACAAATATATATCACTGAATGTTACTGGAAATTCCAAACAGTCTTTAATACTTAAAAAAAAAGTGAGTTTCATTCACGAAATTATATATGGTAAATTAAAAATAAAAATAAATTGTCCAGATCGAAAATGATGACAGCTCCCGTATACATGTAAGGCTGTTAAAAAAATCTTATTTCGGTCGGCTTTCGGGATCAGTAATATGACGAATGGTAATTGTATTATTCGGAATTGGCTTCGGATCGATTTCGTTTTCATATTGATATGATGATGCAATTGCGAGCTGGGTTCCATCCTCGTTGAAGGATAGTGAAATGATGGACGTTTCAAACCTAAAGAAATTCGAAGAAAAAATTAATTTCAGAACGGAATTTTTACTTGTGCAATTGAATGAGCCTCTTTCTATTGAACGGATCCCAAATATTAACGATTCCATCAGATCCTCCAGTTGCAAATGTTCCATATTTCGGGTGGAATGCGACTGTGTTAATGGGATAAATTACTTCCGTACCATCCAATTCTTTCTCTCTGAAAAAAAAAACGAAATTTGATTGATTTCTGATTTCAAACACACCTGTGGCATTTGAACGCATATTTTCTCTTCAACTGCTCTCCTTCTTGATCGATATATTCGACAGCGACTCGACCTTCAATTGAACTGACCACGAAAGCTTCACCAGTAGGGAAGAATTGAACACAGCGAGTTTGATACTGAAATAAAATAACTGTTGTTAGCCAAAAAATTATTTGCGGACCTTCAGTGGACTGTCACGAATTTGAACGGGGTCTTTCATTTTACGAGTATCAAAAAGATAGATTTTACGATCCTTAGTTCCAACCAGGACATTGTTTTTCAAAACATCCATTGCGTAGACACTGCTCGAAACATTCACAGTATCAGTGGCACCATTTCCGTAGCTTCTCGCATCCCAAAGCTGAACAATTCAAATTTGTTAGAGATAATGTTTAGATTTTAACCTTGACAGCAGAATCCCAACCTCCAGATACAATTAAACTGGACACTGGATTATATTCCATACACCTCACCGCCAACGCATGAGATCCAATTTGCAAACCTTTGAATCATTTTTATTTCAAGAAGATAAAAATAAGTTTTACCTCGACTGGTTTCAAGATCAAGAAGTTTAACTGTGTGACCGAGACCTCCACAAGCGGCTTTGTTGTATCCCTTGAAAATATAATTAAATTTTTACTTTAAAAAACTCTTACAGCAAATGTGCAGCAAAGCAATGGCTTTCCTTCCAGAAATGTTGTCTTTTCGTTAATTTCGCCAACAGATCCAACTTCATAGATTTTCACCACTCCGTCCCATCCAGAAGCAGCAAGTAAACGTGAGCCAGTCTCTTTTTGAAACTTAAAAAAAATGTTTAAAGATATTTTTAGCTTTATTTACAATACTTGAACTTTGCTGATTTGCACGTATGGTGGATAATTAACTCGAAACTCATTTGGAGCAGCAACAATGGTGGCACTTTGATATGACGTCATTTCTATAAAAAAGACAACTTATGAAGAAGGAAAAATCGAAGAGAAAAATATATAACGCGCATATTTTTAAATGTTTGAAAAATTTCTTCACAAAAAAATTGCAAAAACGGCGCGGAAAAATTTGAATTCAGCGTTCGCGCGTCGATTATGGTGTATGCAGAATTGCGTATGGTGCGTCTAATCTGACGGAATTAACTTTTTATTTGTTTTTTAAATTTTTTTTTCAAAGTATTGTCGAAACTTCTCAGATTTAATTAAACGGAATATTTAAGGTATACACGAAATATTTAAAGTATCTATTTTTATTCGTACTAATATTTAAAGTTTGAATATTTTTCTATATCTAAATAGTTTTATTTTTAATTTTCTTATTTTCAGGAAATGAACCGGGCTGTCTCTCGACTAGCAGAAGCATGTAGTCGTTTGACAATTTCTCAACGAGCATTAGTTCATCGTAACATATATGCTCCGTGTAATCATACATTGATTTATTTATTTCAAGATTTTAACAGTGCTCCATCATCAGCAATCCTTCCACCTGTTCCTTCCCGAATTCCAACAACTGATAAGGGGTTTCCAGCCAATGGATCAGTTAATTTTCCCAATACACCAGTTTCTGTAGAGTTACCCGCTCTCGAAAATCCACAACAGGTTTGGTTTATTTTTAACGAGAAGTATTATTTTTTTAAGGTTTACACATTCCCAACGATTAATCGAGTTCCGCTCTCGGCGCCAGGTCCAATACTTACCGAAATCCTTGATAAATTGGTCCCGGCACTCGAAAAGGGAGAAATAAGTGCACCAAGCTATTCGAATGTTTCAATGTGGCTTTCGCCTCGTCTGCTGACAATTAGAAGGAAGAAAATGAAAAAGCACAAAAGAAGGAAGCGCTATGATCGGGATTTTTTCAAATATCAAAAATACCACAGAGAGAAAAAGCTAAAGGTTCATTATAAGTTTTTTTTCATAGGAAATAAACCATATTTTAGGCTGAAAGAGAATTCCGAAAGCGTATGAACGGTCTTCTTAATGAATTGGAAGCATTCGATCCTGAGAAATACGTCAAGGATACTATCGCAATGTATATTCTCTAAATATTGCGCACCATTTTTTAAATAATGCATTATAGGGCCAATAAAGAGTGGCAAGATGATTTGGCGCCAACTGGACGAAAACTATATCCACATTGGTCGAGGTTGATGTCGTTGGAACAATTATACGGACTGCCAAAAAGTGATTACATAGATAAAAGGTACAAAAAATTTTATATTATTTTTGATAGACATCAGTCATGTTTTACTTTTTAATGAAAAATATCTATCCTATAAAATTCTGAAACGAAAAATAGTTTCACTGTTATGTCCTTCAAATATAGGCGAATCTTCTCGTGCCCATAGAATTGGCCGAATTGATAGTACAATCTCAACTTTTATGATTTGAAATATGAAAACAACTTGAAATAGTACGCTTTCTAAAATTTGTTTAAAATAACACAATCCCTTTCTTCAGAGCCGGAATTCCGAATCCCGAAGAAGCTGAGCAATTGAAGGTCTTACGGGAAAAGTACGCAAAGCTCTATCGCAAAAAATAAGTAATGATATATAGTTAGATTGTTTTTTTTTTAGTTTTTTGTTGATCCCTCGCTTCTTGTTTCTAGGCTATTGTTATAAAAATTTGGTTGTCGTGTAGCATAGTGAAAGATTTCGTTTATCAATCGCACTATTTTCGACTACGACACCGCTATTTTTGGTGACTGCGGCGTACATGTGAACCGGAGGATTGAATTCCATCGTATGACACTGATAAACAATAACACGTGTTAAGAATGTCTCATATGTGGGGTAGATAAATTTCGATCTTTGTGAGGAAAATACAATTTATTTGGTTGGTTTTAGAAAACTGAAGTTTTCAGTGAATTTAGACTGGTTCCTAAAAAAGTTGGGCATCTTCGTCCTACGAAACATTCCAATCCTTCAATGGGTCTCGTTGAGTACATGCGCACTTCAATCTCGAAACTTCCCCAATTTTCGATAAACTGAAATTTTAAAAAATTGACATCACGGGAAAACATCGCGATCATAGCGAGACAATAATTCCAAAGATGTTCAAATTCTCGGTCTTGGGATCACGTGCATTGAAACATTATTGAAACCTGTTTAAGATGCTAAAGTCAACGATCAACTTGTTCACGGAATTCCTTGGACCCAAAAGTAAAGGGTTTTGATGAAACTTTGGAAATCAGTATGGTTTTTCAACTTTCACCTCTTCTTCTCGAAATTAAGAATGCGGTCAAAAGTCATAACCTTGGCCTTGATTAGTTGATTTATGCAAACACATTGATACGCGGCTTCTTTTCGAAAAACCTGATATTCAACACATGAGTTTGCGTTTTTTGAGAATATCGATATCTTATTTTGAAGCTGTAAAACTAGAAAAAAGAACCGCCTACCTAGAAAAGCCTCTCAAAATCCGCTTACCAAGATCTAAATTGACACTAAAAATATGGTTTAATGACTCAATTTTTTCTGGGGAAATGCAAAATTAATACAAATTTGTAGATTTTTCTATTTATTTTTCTAGTATATTTTCTCAAAAAGCAGTTTAAAAAACTGTTTCTCGCTGGAAAAACAAATTTATTGATTTTGATTAATATCAATAAACTAATTTATTAAAAATATTTATTTTGCAAAAAAAAATATAAAAATATTACCATCGCAAAAAAATACAAGCGTTTTGCATAATTATGGCCCATCGCACTAAAAGGGTGGGAACTCAGATACCGTACTCTGGATATCCTGCGAAGCTAACTCACCGTAATTCGGCGCAGGGTGCTCGTTTTTTGCGAATGTGATATTTATATGACAATGCATGACATTTGGAAATATTCCAATTCCTACAAGCCTACGTATTCTACAGTAACCCGTCGAGAGAAGAATAGCCACCATTCAAAACAAGGCTCTCAGGTTCTATTTTCGGCAATCGCCTAAAAACACACACACACAATCATTGTTCATCGCCTTACAAAGTGCATTGTTTCATTTGAAATTGCGACCTTTTCGCAAAAAAGGAAAGCAAAATCAAGTGCGAAGGCTAAGGAATATAATTTAAGAATGTAGCAGCGGGCCCGCAATCAGCTACCGTAATACTCCCCACACACAAAACCAGTCGCTCATTGTTCCAAGTACCGCGAAAGAAAACGACCAAATTTGTGTGTGTGTGTGTGTGTGTGTGAGTGGAGGAGAGTGGGCGGAGCCAAGCGAACGTGTTGGCGCGGTGCCAGCGTGGTCTTTTGGGCTGGGAAAAGTGGGCGGAGCGAATACGGCGACCGTATAAAAGCGCAACGCGATGCGCGGCGAATCTCTCAAATTTGAACAAGTGAAAACCAGCAGCCAACAAATTCTAGACACATTATTATTATTATTAACTATATATATATTATAATGATCAGCATCATCCACCAATCGAGTAGCACATTGGAGTTCGTCTCCTACAGTCGATTCTCTTCGAGACCATGGTTAGCTTTTTATTCGATTACTCTGACAATGGTTTAATACCAACGTCAGAACTTTTTTTAAAAGAAAAAAAACAATGTAAAATTTATTGTACAATTTTCAGTCCGCCGACAACTCCGGAGAGATCGCCCCGTCGTTCGAAATGACGAATAGCGGCCGAGCGAGTTACTAGGATCGCTTTTTTCCAATTTTTCCCGATCTCAAACATTACCGGAGCATCTCGAAACGACATCGACAAAGCTTTAAATTCAACCATCGTCACTTTCTTACGCATAATAAAATGCTTTATGTTATTCTGTTCAAAATGGGTCCCTCGATAAGAAATTTGAATAAAGCAGATATGAATGCTCAACGTTTGCTCTTATCAGCACCATCAAAATTTTTCAATAGAAGCACAATTCACAGAAAATTGTAAAAGAAAGCAAAATAGAAATAAAAACACTTCCTTTTATAAGCATTTTTGGTCTTCAGAGAGTACATGACGTCACACACAATACCATTTTAAAGGCGCATGACCTATATCGTTCAAGAACACTTCAGAGTTAGCGAATACTGTAATTGTCACAGGTCGTAATAATGAGTAAATGTCTATCCATCGGGAGAAATTTGAAAACAAATTTGTTTTTGCACAAAAAATATTAAGCTCATTTGGAAGGACAACTTGTTACCCAACTTTCTTCAATGTTGTTCATGAATGTTTTTTATTCAAACCACTAATAATAACAACAAAACAAAAAAACTCAACAACAATAACAACAGAATCATTAACAAAAAAGGTTTTCTAACAACTTTTCAATTTTTTGCTGCTCATCCGATTTCTTTCATATTCTTCATTTTCCGAAATCATGTTTTGGTCTAGCAGTAGATCAAAAGCACCAGTTCCACCACGCTGCAATGCTCCGAGAACAAGCCGCGACGACGGCGACGTCACCGAATCCTCTTCACCTGAAATTCATTCATATCGCTGTTTCGTTGAAATGATAGGAGTGGGGGGGGTCGAGCTGATAAAAAATATTATCAGGCTACGTGTTAGGTGCAAAGTTTCGCGAATTCCGACAAATATCGTCGCTCCTCATCGCCTTATCGACAGTTTCGCTATGAAAAATATTGAATGAGGATGTGCAATTAGAAAATCAACATTTCAAATTTTAACATTTTTTAAACAACTCTCGGGAGTTTCATTTCGCAGATTTTCAATACAAACAATGCACATCACAAATCACAATTCTTATCTGATCATCAATAACTGTTGAAGACCAAAACATGGATTCTAATGATCTTTATAATCGCAAAATGTCCGGGTTGAAATCTCATCCGATTATAAATAATGCCGCATCAACAACTTTATACACAAAATAAATTCATACCACGAATCACACAGCTCAAATTAGTCATACAATCCCAACTCAGCTATAAAAAATATTTTCACTTGATACTCAATGAGGCGACCACAATCACGTTTGTGGTTAATTTACATTCGTCCCACGCAAAAATGGCCACAAGTCAGTTTCTGAATGTGTAGGGAGCAAAACATATTTTAAACCCCTATGACTTCTAGAGGTGGAGAGAACACTCAAACCTGATAAATATTATAGCCCAGAATTCATAGAACCATCAATTTTCAATTATCATTTTTGAATCGAGTATAAATTTTTGCGATAGACGAGGGAGAAATTATGCCGAAATCAAATTGTGGCGATATTTTCACGTGAATCCACGAGAAACGAAATTTATAATTTTTTTAACCATCACGATATTTACCACGTTCGACAGACTTTATCGTCACGATGAAAAATGAGAATCAAATATCTTGAAATTTCGTGAAGACCCCCAATGAATCATAAGATGGCAGCATACAGTAAACACTGTAGATTCTCAATTTTTCGCCATAAAATGTTTTAAACTTTTTGAATTTAATGAAATGAAATGAGGGGGGTTTCTGTCATTTTTTGAACTTCTATTGCAGGATTACCTATCATCATACCGAACATCATTATGATATGTTTGATGACGGACGACGGAAACGGTCTAGTTTCGCTATTACGGCCACTAGGCCGGAAATAAACAAGTTTGACCATCTTTAAAAGCAAAAATCTAGATTTTTCGAAATTTTATGAACTTTTTTCTTACAACAATGACTAACCATTTTCAAATTTTTAAAAAGTATTATTTTTAATTAATTATTTGATGTACTATATAAAACACCTTGTAATTTTCGAAAATCTGATATTTGTTTTTCATACTCGTACCGCAATTCCAATTGAACTTTGTTCGCCTTATCAAAGAAACCACGCAACAAGTGCACACCATTTCAAAACCCATAACATTATCGATATTATTAACACCAAAGGGATTGTACTACTAGTGCAATTCGAAAAATGCAGACTCCAGCCGACCGGTTCCCCACAAACACGGTGTCGGATAACTTTGATGAAAATCCTTTGCAGGACAGCCGTCACCCACGACTATCCTTTTAATTTGATCTTCAAAGATCAGTGCGTCAGGCGCGATTCTTCTTCAAAAAATCTTCCCCTACCCCTGTGATACTATTTATGTTTATTACAGCCCCAGTGCGTTACCTGTTATTAGCTATTCAAATGACATAACAATGCTGAAAATAGTGTCGAAATACATTAGACGCAGAATTTCAAGTTTGAGGATTTCAACAAAAAAATTGAAAACGAACGCGCCACCTCAACCAATTGGAGAAATGAAAAAAAAATCACTTTAGGGGTCTCGACGCGAAATTACGGAAAATAACCACGATTCCATCCCAATATGACCTGTTTTGTGTAAATTTACGATGTATGTCATTGAAAGGAAAAGCAACTTTTCGTTTGCAAATGTATTCACAAAAACTTGATTATGAGTCTGAGAATTTGTTGAAGGAGTATTCAATGAAGATTTGAAGCAGCCGAGGATATGAGACGAAGGAGTTTATCAAAATATCTACCGTAGCCAAAAACCTTCGCGTAAAGTTTCTTATCATCAGGGAAGTCGGAGGTTATTTTTAAGTTGATAATCTATTTTTAGAGGACAAACGACTTACAGAATCTTCAATGTATTAATTTCGAATTTTCACTGACAGTTGTAAAATTTTCGAGCTGATCAATACGATCACTTCGAAAATAAAACCGAATTATTTTGAAAATTCCATTTGTTTGACAAATATCCCATTTCCCAAGGTAAATTCTTGGCTAGCAGTTCATGAATCGCATTCCTCAGAAAGAAGCAAAATAAAGACATTCACCTCCTCGATTTCACATGTCCAAAAATAGACGAAGAATTATCACAATCACTACGGCCGACAAATAGTGATTTCTTCGACGCCAATCAAAAACATTTCGACAATCAACCACGTGGCGATGAGCGAACAGACCAACGTCTAGCAAACAGGGACCTGGAGACTAGTTTGTGGAAGCAAGTGATGTCATTGGTGCTCAGCGAGCAAGGTAAACACGATGACCCACGCGAAACAATTCGGACGACTGGAACTACCATCAAAAGATGCTCTCCTTCGATCTTCATGCGTCATACACATGCAAAACCGCCTCGCGTTGCATCGACAACGACCGCTTCAGCTTCTGTTGCTTCTTCTTCTTTTTTTTTTATAAAACAATACAAACGCCGCTGAACATAATAGACGTTTGCAGCATGCCGATAGAAAAGAGAATGAAAAACTATCGACGGCGAACGCGTCTCAGAAAGGGTTTTTTTTTCAAAATTGGTTTTACTAATTTTAGAATTGGGATTTCATGATTAGTCACAAGAATTACATTTTCTAATCTCCAGAATAAAAATTTAAGTCTACCTCTAGTTCTTAAACTCCAGATTGCAATCTACTATTCAATCAAGTTTTCCATCATTTATTTCTCTAGCCGACATTAATTCCGTAGATCTCTCACTCATAGAAATCCTCATTAACTGGGCGGGCGATACGCGCACAAATGATAGCAAAAGATCAAAATCGTCTTCTACGTCACAGTTCAACCGACTACGAGCTACGGAAGCCGAAAATTTCTGTGACCAAAATGTATTAATCGCATAAATTCGCTTTTGATAAATCATTGTCGCGGCGACGACACCACCGACATGTTTGAAAATTATTCAACGTTTGATATAAGGCGGAATATGTGCTTGCTTGCAAAGAAGAAAAACACATCTCTACTAACCTTGCAGGAGTGCATCGCGAAGGAAGGCCATCGTCGTTTCGAATGTCATCTTTTGGAGTAGTGATGAGCTTGATGACATTGCGCCTAAAGTTTGAGGATATAATTCGGCATTCTTAATAATTTAATTATGAGAAGTAAAGAGTTGAAGTAAAATAGAAATATCCCCAATATTGAATAAAAACTCCAATTTCTTTTAAAAATGTGCTTTATAAAATTCTTGCCTCTATTAAATGGTTCAATCTTTCCAGTGAAAGTCATATAGTCGGCTGTGAGTGACAAATGCCGCTTCGACACTTCGATTCCATAAACGGCGAACACATTGTTCATTTCCTGTAATTAAACAACATATTGGAAACATTCCAATTTCTCGTTTCTAATTCAGTTCATGTCCCCACCAATGAAGCTGTTCATCCATCAATCACTCAATCAGTTATCAGACAAGATGTAGTTCAAAAAATTCCTTGAGAAGAAAAAAATCTCGATTCCAGAAGAGGAATTCGCGCAAAAATTGCACCCATGGAACGCCTCTCAGCCAACAACAAATGCTTCATCATCATCATTATAGCGGACATAAGTGCTGAAGAAATCCCCCATTTGCCTCATCCTTTAAACAAATCGATAATTGGCGAGAGAGCACACAAAACGACGAGGGAGCAGTGCAAAACCGAATACAACCAAATTTGTAGAACGCAGTCAAATGACGTAGTGAGATTATAAAGAGGACGATTCGTAAAACCGCGACGACGACGACGACAACGGGCGAACGACGACAATAGACACGTCGCGGACCGCGGACCGTCTTTTACGCGCAGACTCCGCCTACAGTAATGAACGCCTCGCGGTGAGAGGAGGAAGTTTCGGCAAGAAGAGTGCCAGGCGCAAAGACTATTCACTAAGAGACAACAATGGTAGTAACCAGTAGCCTTCAATCTATTTTTGCATTTTCCTGGGGTCTTCTGGCAAGAAAAATCAAAACATTTCAAATAAAAAGCGTAAAAATCACGACATTCACAAGAAATTTCTTAATGTCGCTGAAAATCCGAAAAGTAACTTAATGTCATTGGAAATTCTACAATCAATCGAGATCGAATCTCAATGAAATTTTGAGTTAAATATTTAGTTTCATACGTTTTTAAAAATTTCAAGCGAAACATTTTGATCATTCTTCCCAAGATCAGCGATATTTCAAAACCAAGTGAGATCTCATCGTTTCCCGTGGTCAGCGATCAGTGAAGTGTTCAATAACAATCAGTAAAATGTGAAATTTGAAACATGTCGTAATGCAGGAAATATTTTTACGAGTTCAGCAAACATCAAAAGCTGCTTTCAAAATCTTTCAATGTTGAAAATTGGAAACCCAAATTTCTATTCGTCAAACAATGCGTTTTCGCGCGATTAATTTAATTTCCGTCGAAAGAAATTTTAGTCAAGTCTCAGATATTTTAGCGACATATTAAAACATGAAAATCACATCCTCGTACCAATTCCTCATGCATTTTCATCTATTGATATCAAGAAAAACCTAATCAACGCGGAGATCTCTTGAAATTCCTTCCTTCCCGCCTACAAACATTAAAAGTCCAGCAAGGAATTCGCTACGTCACTGAACTTTGCCTCAAATTACCATTATGAGGCAATCTATAGATGGAAAGCGGAATGATGTGTCGCACCAATCGCAGCAAAACCGCGTCGATTCTCGGTCGGTTCGTCGCCGATTCTGGAGACAAAAAGCGACGGCGACATTTAAAAACTTTATCATTTCTGATCGCTGGCTGTCGAAGATCAATCAAACGATTTTGATAAATCGCAACTTGGCCGGCGACGGCGGCGGCGAAGCGCAGACAATGAAATAGCTTTGGGCGCTTTTGCAGGTCAATTTGCAAAAAAACCACACTTTCTACTAACTGAAGCGCACCCTCAACTTTTGACCTCAAAATGGTAATTATGAAGATCAAGAATCTCGATTGTCAGGGCAATAATTTCTTCCAATTACAAAAAGCTTGTCATACAGGCGGCTAAATGACCTTGTCAAAAACTCTCATTTTGCAGAATTGGCGAGAGAAAGCACAATTATTACTAGCAAAACGTTCAAAGATTACCAAATTTGCACAAAAATTTGTTCGATCAAGACACGCATTCCGTTTCTAATTGCGATTTTCAAAAGTCATGCGTAAATTAGCGAAAACTTGCAAATGGATGTAGTTTTAACGGGCGTAAATTGGATTACGGTACTCTTGATTTGTGATCTTCTTGGAATTTCGTTTGAAAAAAAGAAATTTAAATCCACAAATGCAAAACATCACATGTTCAAACAAATTAGTAGTTAAAATTTGGAAATTTTGTTGAGAAAAATTTCGTATTGTCGGCGTCGCGCGGCAGTGAAAAATTTGCTAAATTCCAAAAAACTATGACAGTGGTCTTGCCGCAAAAATAAGTGTAGATTTACGGGTCAATGTAGATGGATAGGTTAAAGGCGCGATAAATGGAAATTAAAATTGAAATTTTCAAGAAATATTAAACCTTTGGTTTAAAAATTACCTATTCGATAGCTACTTAAAAAATTTTCTACTAATTTAAAACTGAAGGTAAGATGCAGTAAAAAATATAAATAAAATATTTTTTCTCGTTTTCTTAATGCATTCAAATATTTTCAATAGTTATTTTTTACTGAATTCCCGCATTGGCTTCAATCTTGCCGATCACCCTCAAAACAGTGTCCTCAAAACAGGCAACAAACATTAAATATAGTAATACTTGTGACAAAAATTGAATTCCAATTCATAATGATGTCGTTAGGAACGAACAGCGACCGATTACGTCGACGACAAAATATCCCTCGTCCGTAAAACCGAGCGATTTCGAAAATTGCCACCACCAAGACAACTCGGGCAAGTGTCTCATTCACGTGATGTTCGACGCGCAATGATTAAGCAATGCTATCAGTTTCACAATAATTTTGCTTCTCGGAACTACTCACGTGAATTAAAATCGTCGGAAGATGTACGTATTTGGATATAACGCCACTTTTAATCTATTGTTCTTGGATAAAATACTCACCGTGACAATGGCTTTGGCGCATGCTTCAACCCCATATTTGTTAAGAATCAAATTCAAATCATTCGAGTACAATGAATTGACATCGAGGACGTCAGAATGCTTGAATAGAGCATCAAGATTGACTCCTTGAGTTTGGAGGTAAATCACGGTCTTTCCATCCTTGACTTCTTCACGCTCAACGCAGCGTTCTACTCCTGGAGTTTGGTGTATGATAAATTCGTCCACTTCTCTAAAATTGTGGGAATTAAAAAAGGCTTTGAAATATCGATATACTGTTCAACAATCGTTGCAACATCCATTTTCGATTTGTTTTTGAGTGGTAGCTCAAACACAACCTCGCACCATTTCTCCGATTTCGCGTCATAGTTGTAGCTACAAATGTTGTCTGCCATCTTTTGGACGAGCTGAAATTTTAACCTATTATGATTCGCGAAAAACTGTGCTGAAATGCCTGAATTCTGTTCATATTCTTCACTGCAAACTCTTTTTGAGCTCTTTTCTTTTCGATGTCGACATCATCATCATCGTCCTCGTCATCAGTCTCTTTGATATTAGTATCCTCATCCACCTTCAAAATTAATCTAGCTTGTTGAAAAAAATGCAAAAATTACCAAATCATACTCATTCGTTGTGTCTCTCAAATCATATAGTTCATCTTCTTCTCCTTCATATTCTGCCGCTTCATCCCTATGTCGTTGGTGAAGCCTCTTCTCCGCTGCATCAGCTTCACGACCTCCGTAAGCTTCTTCATCGGAAGACTCACCATGATCTGGTCCTTGTCTGAACACAACAACAATTAGGCTACTAAAGAAAATCAATATTTACAATCCAGATGTTTTGGCAGTCGATTCTCCGGTAATTCCAGCTGACATGTTGCCTTGTCGCATTTTTCTATGCGACATTTGCTGATATTCCGTGATTTCGGCGAATTTTCTTTTTATCGAATTGGCAACGCGTGTGATAAAGCGTTTTTCAATCTACAACAATAGAGCATATCAAAATTGAATACTCTAATTACCGCTTCCATAATAGTAGATCTTTTCAGGTGTCGCGCTCCCGTTTCTCGCTTATTGGCAGCAAGAATTTCGATTCTCAACAAATATCGGCGAGCACTTTGGCTAAAAACATATAACTTCGAGCTGCATTTCCAAGATCCTATGAAACGAACCATTCGTTTAAAAGCACCCTCTCTTCGATGGAGAAATTCTTGAGAACTTGCTTCAAGTAAACGCGATCCAATTCGCGCTTGATGGCGTCAATCTTCTCTCTCGGTGTTCCTTCTATAACGGCTATCTGGGCACTTGGAGTGGCGATATTCTTCGAAGCCGTCATCAGAATTTCACGAAGCCGAGGAATACCAAGAGTAACATTCATTTCTCCTCTACCAGCGAAATGGAACGTGTTGAGCGTCATCTGAGTCGAGGGCTCTCCGATCGACTGCGCTGCCAGGAGGCCAACATTTTCTCCGGGTTCCGCAAGTGAGCGCATTCCTAAAGCAGACATTTGAGTATACATATTATGTCATTACGAATTTGAATACCTTTCCAGAATAACGTTCTCTTCAAATCATCCTTCGGCTCCTCTCCGTCTTTCACATTTGTGCAATACTCCTCAATGTCATCGAGCATTTTTTCGGGCAAAGCTCCAAGTGTGCAATTCGAATTGAAGACCTCGTTGACGGCCGATGGGCATTTCTTGGGTACACCTTCAGCATATTCTTTGCGCTCTTCAAGACTTAACTCAAACCATGAAGAAATAATCTGGAAAAAATTTCACGATTAGACAATGGAATGCTCTTAACAAGAATTTTACCATCTTTTTATCGGTTCCTTCCATGTGTGACGCAAAATTAGTGAAGGCGGACAAGAATGATTTCTTCGAATTCCGATTCGGATTCCTAATTTTTTCTTTCTTCCTCCACGAGCACACTTTCTTGTATCTTTTCTCTGCTTTCTTCACACCATAATCAATGTCTGAGACATCTGAAGGCTTCGACGCCATTGTAATCGCTTCCAGATTTGACTCAATGAACGGCATCACTTTTTTATTAATGAATGTTGACTTTGTAACATCCATGCCATCCTCACCATAGCGGAACTAAAATTATCGTGCTCAGGTCGAAATAGATATAATAATAATAAATTACCTGGATAACAGATCCATCGTGGTCACGAACTGTAGAATCATAATGCACCCGAATTCCTTCGAGATGCTTGATAATACATCTTTGAAGATAACCAGAACGAGAGGTTTTAACCGCAGTATCGATAAGTCCCTAAATAAAACAATGAATATCATTAATAAACACTCTTCATACTTCTCTTCCAGCCATTGTGTGGAAGAACAATTCTTGCGGATTCATTCCAGTCAAGAATCGCTGATCAATATATCCTCCAGCTCTTGGCGATGGATCAAAAGCCTTGAACGAGGGAAGCGTGCGTCCAGCAATCGTGACAGCCATACGCTTTCCTTCAAGTTCGATTTGACCAAGGCAACCAGAAATCTGAATAGCGTTCACCGCCGATCCTTTCGCTCCGGATTGAATCATCAATTGAAGAGCGTTTTGTGGGAATTTGCGAAGAAGACCACCCGGCACACAAGACTTAGTAATTGTATCATTGAATTTGGCGATTCCTTGCTTCATCGCAAAATCGAGCATTTTCACATCAGTTCCTTGCCCACGCGGATTACAATAAGTTGCCGCCAATGTTCGTTTGATTTCGGCTTTCGTCGCATTTTCAGAAAGACCGAACGCAGTTTTAACAACTTGATCTCCAATTGTCCTCGATTCCATTACGGCCGCTTTCCGTTTATCATCTCCTTTTTTTACAACTAAAATATCAGCAACACCAAGGGTGAATCCATGATACTGCAAAATCGATGCGTTTTCTAATTAATATTTCAAGTATATACCTGAAGATATGTCGTGAATAATCTTGAAAAACATGAGAGCAATTGAACACCACAACGATGTCCATAAAGCTCGAAAACGCAATGAGCTAATCCAAACTGAGTTGCGCCGAAATGCGCTTTGTCAAGAACACCAACGAGAAGCTCTCCTTGTCGGAAAATGACGTGAGATTCACTCATATCGAACGGCGGCGGTGGAAGATCGTCAACGGACCAGCAAGACAATGGAGTTTTCGCTTTTCCATCCAAATTAATTAACGGCTTCCCATCAGGAATACAAGTTTTTAGAATTGTGGTGATTACTTGCTTGCCAGTCCACAATTTCTTCGGATAAATAATAGTCGGCGGCGGAATATCGATGCGCTTCGAATATTCGGCAAATGAAGCCAAAACTAAATGCATGAAATCTTCCTTAAAAAACGAATCATTGAGAAGGAAGTGCAGTATAATTTGATCTACCCTGTTCAAAAAACGGTCTCTCAAAGTAAGCAAAACTCCCGACACAACGTGATCCTGAATGAGACCAAGAAGAGGCGTAGCATCTTTGGGAACGAGGAAATTGCTTCCAACGTTCGCTAAATTGAAATATAAGAAATTTTAAATATTCAAGTATATGTCCGAATTACCAATTTCTCTAACTTCAGTCTGAGCAATATGAGACTGCACCAAATGTCCGTTCATCTCGTCACCATCAAAATCAGCATTGTATGCCTTGCATGGAGCGTAGTTCATTCGAAGCGCTCGTTGACCAGTTAAAATTCGCGCCCTAAAACACGATTTCAACAAATGATCGAGCTCAATAGTAACACCTATGACCCATAATCGAAGGCTTGTGAAGAGATGGCTGACGATTCATCATAATCATATCACCATTTTTCATGTGTCTCAAAATTTTTGTCGTCGATCGCAAGCTTTCAACACTTCCTGGCTGCAATGTTCTCGCCATAGTCATTCTTCGTTTCACTTCTTCCGGAAAATTTCCGAAAATATGCTTTTTTCCGTTGGGCTCTATCAAGAAATTCGCGCCCGGCAAAACGTTTGGACCATTTCGAACAAGTTTTTTCAACTCCTTCAAATTGTGAATGTTGACTGGCTCAGTGAACGTAAGTCGTTTCGCGAAAATGTCCGGAATTCCGATTTCGTCGATGTCCAAATAAGGATCGGGTGTGATAACAGATCTAGAAATTTTGAAAAGCTCATCAATTTTTTTAAATTGAAATTTCAAAACCTGCACGCAAAATTGACACGCTTTCCCATCATGTGCATTCGGAAAAGTCCTTGCTTCTTCTCAAGAATTTGCTTAATACCCGCAATATGATCGCGTTCTCCTTTATTCAAATCTTCGTCGAAAATTGCATTAACCCTCAGTTGCAGCTGTAGATACGCTTCGTGCATTTGTGCGTTGATCGTTTTTCCGTGAACGCGATTCGCCACCAACTCTTTGAGCGTTGAACTTTTATCGCCTTTCATAATCAGGGCAATCGCCTAAATAATATAATTGATTATAAAACAAAATTTCTTCAGGTCACTTTAATAGTTTCAGTGGCTTCGAGAACTTTCCTCAAGTTCAAAGTTTGAGGGTCTTCATATTGCGCGCCCTTAAACATGCGAATCGGTCGGAACTTTTTCGGCGGCACCAAAATTCTTTCGCAGAATAATCCATCAAGTGGGCAAACTTGCGACTTGGAAGCCTTATATTAAAAATCAAGTTTTAAAATAATTTGTTTTTTTTTCGGCGGCAAAATTACCATTTCATCAATAAGCATTGGAAAGAGTTTGAGCAGCAATTGGCCTTCATTCTTGTACAAAATGCGAAAATGCTCACGAACTTCTGCGGCACGCCACGCGAGTTTATCGCAATGACCGCTTCTCACGTTCTTCATTTGCATTTCAAGACTTCCTTCGCCAATTTCTACATCGGCTGTGGTTGAGACTGAAAATAAAAAACACCATTTTTTTTAATTTCTAAAGAAAATATAACCGTTTTTGGTGTCATTGACGTTTTTCTTCTCCTCGTCATCAGAACTCTCTTCTTCCTCTACACCATATTCATCCGAGATAATTAATTTTTTCGATTTCTGTAATTTCGCATGCTTCTCTATATAATTAAAATACGAACCTTTAGGGAAGTTGTAAAATCCAAAAGAATACATCTATATCCATCATTTCTTACATCTCCGTTCCTATTTTTACAGAGAGGACACTTTTTCAAACGTTTGAACTGGAATTTTAAAAATTAGACAAATCCTAATGAAAAATGTTCCAAACCAGAAAATTTTTCGTAAAATTTCTAATAATTTCATTTTTGAATTGAACGGCGTTCTTTGATGGAACATATTTATGGTTTTTCAGATCATCTAACGATCTTCCAGCGAGAGTTGCAATTAATAAATCGATTTGTTCGGCAGCTTTTTCATCATCATCTTCGTTTAAAAAGTCCACTAGAAAAAATCATTAATAAAAATACTTTTTAGTTAATTCTCACAGCTTCCTCCCATATTGTCCTTCAGAACTGCCGAAACATCGAGGGCAACCTGCTCAGCGCCAAGTTCAAGGCACCGAAGTTGAACTAATAGAAGCTTGGCATCAATTCCATCACCCTTACATGTAAATCGATGACAGTGAACGCAAGTTCCCTTGAGAAGCTGTAACAAAATGTTCAATTCAGTAACCAATTTTTCTCTCATGAACATACGTTATAAGTGAATGAGAAAAGGAGTGGGTTGAAAACGGGAACGTCTAGCTCAATATGGCCCAAATGACCTGGACAATGTCTTTCGTATTGATTACATGTCATACACTTGTCGTTCGTTTCTCCAGGACCCAAAATTGGATCATACAAACCGCCAGGAATTGGATGTCCAATCTAAAATTTGTTAAGTTTGATAGTAAAAAATTAGAAAGACTCTGCGAACCTCATCAAATGTTTTTGTTTGCGTAACTTTCAGAACACTGAGCTTCTCAATTTCATGAGGAAAATAATTTCGAAGTTTGAAATTTGAGAATTGCATATACGGCTCCTCACCGGAGCGAACAAAGTCCAAGCCGTCCGACATTGTCGGAAAACCTGAATTTTTTCGGTTAGAAAAGGATAACAAGAAGAACGCATAAAGATTTCTCGAATTACTTAATTAAGAGATGACGGGTGCAATTGGGAAAGCTTTACTCATCACTTTTAATTTTTTTTAATTATTTTATCTCTTACACACTTATTCCAGTTTTATTAACTTTGCTCTAAGCAATATCCGAAACATTTGCAGAAAAGCTAATAAATCTCGCCAAAATTACGTTATAAACCAGATTGCTAAAGAATTTTTCACATTCATTTTTTTAACAAGGTTTTTTTCTATTTTGCGACATAAAAATAAAAAAGAATAGTCCTATTTTTAACGAATTCAAGTATTTTTTCCAATTAGCTTTTTTGAATTTTGATTTAAATGAAAAATGAATTAAACAAAAATATGTTGAATAAGTATAAATTCAAAAAAATATGCAGAAAATGTGTAAGAATCAAGTTTTGTGCGCAGTAAATGGGTTAAAAATGCGAAAGTTAAAAGTCCGCAAACACCGAAAACTATAATTGCACCAAAGCATTTAGAGGCAGTTTAAACAAGCATTACTGTGTTTCTGTTTGCGAAGATAATACGAAAATCTGTCGGGAATCTGATTGTGTAATGCTCAACTATTTTAAATTTTCGAGTCTTAAAAATTAAGAAAATTGTGAAAACAGACACAAGTTTTTTTTTTCTTGAAATGCAAAAAATTAAGATAAAAAAATATTATTGAAAAATCACGTTTTCCGCGGGAAAAATGAAACGCAGACAACACTTCAGCATTAATAAATAATGAATTCAATCATTTTAAACGAATTTCTGGTCCAAAGCATAAATATCTCGCATTAAAGTGCGAAAATTGATTAAAAATAACGAACCTTCTGCTTTGCGTTTTATTACCGAAAAGTAAACAACAAAATTTCTTGTTGCCGATAAATTTGCACATTTCGAACAATTTCTAAAACCAATTAACACCACCACATAGAATGTTTTACGCAATTTTCTCTCGTTTCTTGCAATTTTTATTATTGCAATCGTCATTATCAATGTATTTATTGTGTTTGCGTTTTGCTAAGATTTGTTTTTTCTAGGTTCCATAAAAGATTTTCTTTAATCCATTCAATGGAGCTTTAAAGCAAGTCCAATTTGATATTTAGACTGAAAGTGGAATTTCCAGATTTTTTTAAGAAAAAAAGTTACCAGAGTTCATTTGTAGGCTATAATTACGTGGGACGTTTTAAGAGAACTGATTCAATTATTAGTCATATAATTATATATAGCATAAAAATATAAGCAACTTTTCATATTGCAAAATTTGAACGAATTTATTGAAAAGGAAGACAAACCAAGAATATCAAGTATTTAAAAAAGTGCAATTTTGCGTCGTCTGCAGACACCAATAATTTTAAGAAACATTTCACACCTAAAATATATTTATTTATCGATGAATTCTTCCGGATCAATAATATATGACTATAAATATTGATAATTGCATTATAATCTGATTAAACAGACTGCCAGTCTGACAAAGTTTTCACTCATTTTTATAATAACCTTGTGTGAAAATGGCTCACTTGGGCGCACGGCCATATATTCGGTAAGTAATTTTTCACCATTGACTATGCATATTTATCCAATTGTAATCGATATTTCTCAAAGTGAAACCGAATACTCGACAAGTTTGCAATACTTATTATAATTATTCGAGACAATATCGAATTTTTTATCATCTTTCGGAGTAATTCCTCCAAAAAAGATTTTGTATATACATAAATTAAGCTTAAAGATATAAAATAAATATAATCTTGTGTATCATTTTGTCTCAAATACGTGCCGAACAAATCTATCCGAAATTTATTTTACTATTTTCAAATTGTTCGTTTCTATGGAAATTAGGCATGTATTCAATTTTGAACATCAGATGTTTTTATTGCGATTTTTTTTCTGCAATTCTCCTCTCCCCCTTTGACTCTATAAATCTCGCTAATTACGCACACACAAGGGGGATTCACTCATCTCGTGACAGCTTTCGGATTAACTTTGATATTATTAATATTCAAATCCAAATATTTTCCCTGTTCGCCTTTTAGTTTTCAATGGCGCGAAAGTACTCAGTGAGAAGTCGCAGGTAATCAAAATTCGTTTGAGAAAAAAAAATAACAGAGATATTATTTTTTCGTTACCAGAATCCGGAAATTGCGATTATCAGTGTGGTTTCTGTTTTTTTCATTTCGTTTTCTCCGTTTCCTTCAGAAAATGAGCAATTCTCAAGAGCCCTCGACTCCAATGCGAATTCGTTTCTCATTTTTATTTCATTTTTGGTTTGACGGGGTAGCACAACCTGTTCTAAATAATCATCTTTTTTGCTCTCCGAAAAAATCGAAATTCTCCTAATTAACATCTGCCTCAGCAACACCCCCACAAAACCTTTTCAGATAAAAAAAAAACGTGATCAAAAATCTAGTGGCATTTTTCAATCATTTCGAAATTTAAAAGTGCAAATATTCCCAAAATGATGTAAATGTATGATTGCTGCTGTTTGTCCAAAAAAATCTATCAAATTCGGTTCCGGTTGCCATGGTAGCCGAATGTAGGCGGAGTCAATAACCTTTCACAGGATTGCTTCTCATTGCCTTAAATTTGCAGAATGCTCACGGCGAGCCATCAAAATGGCTCGGCACGATCGTCAACCGAGGAAATTGTGCAGCCGGAGAACGAGTCGGAGACGTTTTTGCTCGGAATGGTCACCGGCGACGGAATTGGCAAGGCGAGTTCGTCCCCCCCCCCATATATTTGAGATTCCCGTTTTGTTATTGCACTCAACATTTTCCTTGCACCTTCTTTTAATTATTCGTGTGTACACAATCGATTTTTCCTTAGACATCTCGTCGATTAACAAAAATTCAAACAAATTATAGATTACACTTTCAAACCAGTGTTTTTCAGTAGAGAGGTAGGAATTTCTATCTTGACGATTGTTAGCATTCGAATAGTTCCGGTTGTTCACGAGAGAAAGTACAAAAAACGGCTTATCCCACTACAAATATCACAACAAAATTTGTGGTTTTTGTCATTCACAAGTAAATTTTTTGTTAAATCCCCTACTGCTGCTGCTTTCCGATAAATATTTTCCTCGTATTGTGTAAGTTTAAATGAAACCATAGAATTTATTATGGACCTACATATGTATAAATACATTGTAAATTACAAATTTTCAATTGCAAATTAACTTTTTTTAATTTTTTTTTGTATTTCATGAATTCGTCTATTAGTTTAAGACAAAAGTTGAACAATTATTGATCTTCAAAATTTAACATTGAATGGAAAAAAAACAGAGGATTAGTCGCGACCATATTTCGTCGTTATCAGTCAAATCATTTGTTGCCTCAAAAATGTACAATTTACTCGATCATCGTGGTAGTCTAACTATTGGAACTTGGGAGCTTCACGATATTCTCTATGCGTCGAATCGTAGGTCAAAAGTGTACGCAACACAGGAAGAGGTGCGCCGATTTTTTTCTGTGGACCAATCCTCAAGATTATCCTCGCATTTTCGCTTTTATTCATTAATATGTCAACGACGACATTTTTCTGCATTTTTTCTTGTAAAAGTGTTTTTCGTCATTTTTTTCCGCAAAAAAATCGAAGCCATTCTCAACGACGGATTAATTGCGAACATTCACTGTGTGGGAATTATTATTTATCATGAATTGATTTTGATATATAATAAAACACGAGAGGCGTGAGAAATGGGTAAATATTTTCCCCCACTATTCGAGCCATTCTCGGATTTTCAGCCGATTTTTTTTTGAAGTGTCTATCATTTGCAGATGTTCAATGCCAGATATCGAAACATAAAAGAGAAGAAGGCGGCGAAAATGACATTGCGAGCAAAGGTTTGTCGAATATCCCAATACATTTTCTGGAATTTACTGAAATACATGCTGATATGATTTTTCGAGCATCGCCAATTTTGGCTACCTCGTCTTGAGCTTTTTTTCTTGTAATGATTGAACGAAAAAAATCATTTCGACAAATCCCGAGATGATATTTGAACGACGAATTTCCCACAGACAAATTGAAAAATGTTTTGTTTTTCTTTTCCGCCCGAAAAATTCGTCATGCTATTTTCACACGTTTAAATAAATTGAGGATTGAAATAATTTGTTTCAGATTTACAATTGCCTTGAACGACCAACCGGGTGGAAATGCTTCCTGTATCATTTCAGGTATATAGAAAATTACATTATATAATATTTAGCAAAAATATCAATTTTTAGCGTATTTCTAGTCGTTCTTGTGTGCCTGATTCTCAGTGTTCTATCAACTGTGGAGGAGCATAGTCATTTTGCTGCTGAAATCCTTTACATTCTGGTAGGCGCTCAATTTTGAGCAAAGTCTAAAAAAAGACAATTTTGCAGGAAATCTTTCTAGTATTCTTTTTTGCAATTGAGTACATGGTTCGGTTATGGTCGGCCGGTTGTAGATCAAAATATATTGGGTTCTGGGGGAGGTTACGATTCGCTCGAAAACCAATATCATTCATAGGTAATCATTTTTGGCTACTTCTACCAAATCATTCGATGACGATTCAGATCTTTGTGTGGTGGTCGCAAGTATTACAGTAATCTGTATTGGAAGTGAAGGCCAGGTGTTCGCAACTAGCGCTATTCGTGGAATAAGATTCCTTCAAATTCTGCGTATGCTTCACGTAGACCGACAAGGCGGAACATGGTCGGAAGTTTCTTGTACTTCTCCTTAACTGTCAATTCTTTAGGCGACTTCTGGGCTCGGTTGTCTTCATCCACAGACAGGAACTTATCACAACGCTCTATATCGGATTTCTTGGCTTAATCTTCTCATCGTACTTTGTCTACCTAGCCGAAAAAGATTATATAACGCCGGACGGCCGGCAGCCTTTCACTAGCTATGCCGACGCGTTATGGTGGGGTGTGGTAAGCGAGAAGCTAACAGACAAGGGCAGTTACTTTTCATCTTCAGATAACCATGACAACAATTGGCTATGGAGATGTTGTGCCGCAAACTTGGACTGGCCGAATTGTCGCCTCGTGCTTCTCAATATTCGCCATCAGTTTTTTTGCCCTTCCCGCCGGAATACTCGGCTCGGGATTTGCCCTCAAAGTTCAACAGAAACAGCGCCAGAAGCACTTCAATCGTCAAATACCAGCCGCCGCCACTTTGATTCAATGCCTTTGGAGATGCCATGCGGCTGAGAAACGAGTGTCGGCCACATGGAATGCGCACGTTAATCCATTGACCCATGAAACAACCGAAATTCATAATGGTCCAATGAAATCGCAAGAGACGCCGTCATCGAGAAAAAGGCATTTGTTCAAAAAACAATCAAGTCTGGTGAACACGTTCAAGAAAAGCAGAACTCAGCCAACAGACGTTGAACTCGGAGAGATTCACCAGGAAAGACTTACTAGAAATGACAAAGGTTCTGATACGGACGACGATCGAAAGTTTCGAATTGATAATGATAATGAGTATGAAACCGAAGAAGCTGCGACTCCAACGACGTCTGGAGCCCAAATTTCACAGTTTGGATTTGCCGATTAGTTTTGGGAAATGATTGAAATCTTTTTTTTAGCGTCTGCGAGCTGACTGAAGCACATCGAAACGCGATTCGTGCATTGAGAAAAGTGAAATATTTTGTGGCGCGACGGAAATTCCAGCAAGCCCGAAAGCCTTACGACGTCCGCGATGTCATCGAGCAATATTCGCAAGGTCATTTGAACATGATGGTCCGAATCAAAGAACTTCAACGACGATTGGACCAGACGCTCGGAAAACCGGGACAATACGATGGTAAGGGTTCGCGCAAAGGGAATTCAGCCACTATTGGCTCAAGGCTGGCCAAACTCGAAATGCAGGTATTTTTTTGGTGTTTTTCTCGTATTTTACTGATACATTGGCCAGGTCTCTTCAATTGATAAGAAGATTGACGCGAGTTCGCGAACTCTTCAATCACTTTACCGTATTCTATCGGAGAGGAATTCGCTTACAATATCGCCATCGCCTACTGCACAGATAAGTCGGCCGCAATCCCCGAGAGATCAGCTCTCACCAACAGACCGGCTCTCACCAACGCCAAGCCAACGAAGTTTATCGCCAAGCTCCTGGCATTAAGGGTATAATAATACATTTTATTTATAATATTTGTTTATATTCAAACCATCCCAAAACATTGAATAATACCGGTAAAAGTGTGATGAACATTTGGTTTTGAATAAAGCCTTCAATAGGTTTAACTGGACCAAATCATTATTATGGCGATGAGCACGAAGCCCGCGAACGTGAAAAACCATTGCAGAATATTTGAATGGTTGTTGGCTCGTTCAGCTGATAGCATCTAGAACTCGCAAACATTGTGGGTTATCAGGAAATTTGCATTAAAAACTGACCTCGAAAAATGTGATGTAGATAAAATTTCCCAATGAAAAACTCAACAGCACAAACGTAACAATGTCTTTTGGAGTTTGGTTAATTTGTGAGTCCTAAACGGAATGCTTGAGTCGATTTGTACAGTGCTTGATAGAACCTCAATTAGAATTCCGATCATTCCTCCGAAAATGTTGAAAGCAGCGATTGTTGCCATAATAATCACAACAATGTATTTTCTACGGGGATGATTTCTGCAAATTGTGCATAAATTTTGTACTGGACAGACGTAATTGCTACCTGCTAAGCTTCATTCCCAATGAAAACATCACGACAGATTTGTGCACAATGATTCCAAGGAAGAGAGAAGTCAACGAAACGGCGTCCTCTTGAACGCCAAACGCAAAGCATTCGAAGAAAACATGAAGAATGAAAGCGGAGGCGAAAATCAGCGAGGTTTGGATGGGACCTTCTCCATCAACATCCAGGTCCTTCACAGATTCTTTGCATGGCTGCACAACGTTTCCGTCGATGTCGAAGATGGTGCCAACAGTGGCGAGACGAGCTCTCGGGAATGTCACATTGTCGGTAACTCCTGAGTGGCTGTGGCCGTGGCCGCCGCAGCATTTTGTCGAAATCTCTTCCATGATGTAGACAAAAAAGAATCCGATTAGTGCAATTAGTTGGACAAAAGGGTAATCAATATCGCATCCAGTGTCCGATTTGACATCTTCCCAAGCTTCTCTGAAAGATTGGCTCAATTGTCGGCACATGTTTCGGACCATTACAATGAATCTGGCAACATGTCCAGAAAACAGACCGAAAGGAATACACCTCCGGCGAAGCAGGAAATCAGAGAAAGAACCAAAGAAGCCCTCTTGTGAATTCGGCTATGCTCGTTGTTCAGATAATTGATGAGCTGAAAATCTGGTTACTTTTCAATTATGCAATTAATAAAACAGTACTTGCAATGGCAAAAGCCCGAAGAATATAGTAATAAGTGCCATTACACCGAGCAGAATCCATTTCAGCACGTCAAGCGACATTCTACTTGAAACGTAAATGTGCTCTCCAGTTTTATAGGCCTGTCCTGATAAGGTATCAGCATGTTTTAGGCCCGGCTAGGCATTTCCATTCTTCGAGAAATATGTTAGTTTCATCAGTGCCAGTAACATGAACTTTGTTGCAAACGTCAAAGAATTAATTCAAGCATTTGCAACAGAAATTGTTCATTGATTATTTAGGACTTAATTTTTGTATTCAAGAAAAAAATCTTTATATTGTGTACATAAAGCAAGCAAAAAAATGAGACCCGCTAGAGAACATTTAAACCGGTATCGTTTAGACCCAATAAAAGGTGCGATTAATTAGACGGAAAAAGTTTTCATTGTGCTCCTGGAATGATTGCGTCAACTTTTCGACGGCATTGTCGCTAATTGCTCGATGTTTCCTTCCTGAACATCGTTTAGCTATTGTGTGTAAATAATGAATTATTCAAATTTGTACCCTTGCTGTCCCCAAGACATTTAATTTTTGTGGTCTTCTTGAAACAGAAGAATCCCTTTTTGTAATCGTATACTAATTGACTTGGCGAGATGCTTCGCTCGAGACTCAGAAAACCTTCAACTTTGCGCAACTGAAATGTTTCATGAAGGGAAGTTTCAGTTGTTGAGAAATTTCCACGAATACCTCATTAAGCGGATTTGCTCTGAAAACATCGCCATTGACAAAATGGAAATTGTCGAGACTGAAGTATTTCAGCCAGTTTGCAATATGTAGATCGTAAAGCGAATTCGTTATCGGTTTGTATCCCATATTGATAGTTTCTTGACCCTTGTCGTCCAACTTAAACGCTTCCAAAGAAAGGATAGGCAGTGTCTTGTTTTGTTCTAATTTATTGTAGTACACCTAAACTGAATGATAAAAATTTTTGAAATTTTTTTCAAATTGCAAACCTGTGTAAAATCGCTAATAGTTCTGAACGTTGGATGTCGTACAATAAGAATTAATTTCATATTCGGATTCAATTCAAAAACTCTTTTCGGAGCTAACTGGCTGGTAAAATACGCGGGCGTTTTTTCAATGACAATCTGAAATATTCGAAAATTGATCGATTGCCGATTTGATCTACCTCGTCATCAGAAGTTGATGGCATTTGAGAACGATACCAATCAATACCCAAAGAATAATTTGCATCGAAAAAATGAGTCTCGCGACGAACGATTCGGACATTTGGGTGGAGACCGATGGCGTCTAAAAGTGCTCGAGTACCACCTTTTCGTACACCAATTATTAGAGCAGATGGTAGTTTTTGAGTAGTGCTAAATAAGTTAATTTTTTAAAACAATTTTTCACATTTTGAAATTTGTGACTTTGCCGAATACTCTATTTTCATTTCGTTTAGAAAAATTTAAAGAAAATAATTTCAAAGAAATCCGACGAAATGTGTGCATGTTTTCGTCGGGGTACAAACAGCCAAGGGGAGATCTTCACGTTTGAATTTTTTCATTCAGCAATCAATTATTTTCTCGACGGAGTTTCAAATTTTAAAAAAATCTCATTATCATATTAATAATGAATAATCGAGATTAAAATGAGAAATTTTTTGATGTTTCTCACCTTTTTTTCTTCTCACTTCCGCTTATCGTCCAAAATCCTCTCAAAATGACATTATACTGAAGGAAAAAGCATATTGCGGCGACGAGGAACACAATAACGCAACGTGTCGAAAATTTTGTCATTGGTCGTGCGGCATAGTCTGGCAAAGAGTTCTTATTTTTTTTATATCAAATAATATAATAATATAATATGAATGTCTTCGAGGGGAGCAAAGAAAATCTCGACGCTCGGGGGGAAAGTAGGCAGGAGGGGGCAAATAAATAAATATCTTTGGTCTTCATAATGAATTCTCAAGTAGTTGGAGGTTTTCACGATGCCAAATGCATAAACGCCGATACAACAATCTACCGTATCCATATTAGAGGAACGACCTTGATGACAGGCGAATAATAGGTGAGATGACCAATGTAATTGAATATGCATATATTTTGTGCACCGTTGCCTTTTATGGAAGTAATGGTTGGTGAATGTTTCATTCTACATATTAGACTCCATTGGTATTTTTAGATTTGAATAAATCCCGCATAAAAGGCAGTTTTGTTGACTACAATATTCTGAATGGGGTTTTCTTTTTAAATTTTAAAGGCTCGAAAATAACAAAATAAACATTTTTTGAGCATTTTGAAGCATAAAACGTGCAAGCTTCGCAACAATATCCTCATTATCTAAGGTCTCATCTTCAAATTTCGATGTCGGCAGATTTGACCGATTATCTACTTTTGAAATGGTCAAGAATTTGACAGAATTAGCAACAAGAGCCATAAAACGAAACTAAACGATTGATAATTGAGAATAAGCTCATTCGCACAAGTGCGGTCCGTAGGAATGCGCGAAAGAGTATGGAGCGGATGAGAGACGCAAGTATTGGGCAACTGGCGATCGGATCGGAGCCGCGGCAGATGTGCTCTGCGGACTCGTTCAAAACTTTACAACAACGCAAAAATGGTTAAAATGGATTTTTTGAAAGGTTGATTCAGTCGCAAATAAAATTGGCCGGAAAATTAGAAAATTGGACATTTTCTTTAATAAAAACCAAATAATTTAAAAATTCAAATCAATCTTGCTGGTCTGAAAATGAAAATCATGATGGTTTCCTGAAAAATAATGTACTTAATGTACTGGTCAACTTTTTCGGTTTGTTTTTTGGCGTAAACTCGTCTGTCACTCTTTTCGCGTTCACATCAAGGATGATAATAGAGAAAGTGCATGGACATCCCCGATATGGTTGATTGCATTTTCCACTTATCCTTTGTTTCTCTTCAATCCCCATGATTTTCGATGTTCGATTCATCTTGTATATTTCGCGAATATCTATTATTTATTGTGTATCTACTAAAATTCAAATGACCAGGAATATTGATCTATAATTTTTAGAAATATTTTTCAACGTTTTTGGATGGTTTAAAAAAATTCAAGCATAAAAAGATGAGTATTAAAAAAGAACCAACAATTTCACAAAACTAATATTGGTATTTATCTACCGCTTGGCGCAATTTATTTATTTACATGGGTGTAAATTGCCCGTCTTGAATTATTCAAATTTTATTCTCGTGTTATATTTCTCGTAAGATTTTAAATATTTGCTCTACGAGTGTTGGCTACAAAAAAAACATTCAGAAAATGCGATTCTATCTAGTTTTATTGGTGTCTCTAAATCTATGTATCGGTAAGGACGAAATGCAAATTTTTTTTTGAATAATTAAGACCATTTTAGCTCAATTCAATATACCCCTTCCGTTTGGCAACATCGTGCTGAATAAAAACGAGAAAGGCGATTTGGAGATTGGCGGCGGACAAAGTCTGAATCTGTTTGGATGGGGAGGCAGTCGCGATTTCAAGTTGACTAGCGGAAACGGAACATTTAAAATTGATAGTGAGTTAGTCTAAGGCTTTCATAACACGACCAAAAAATATATATGTGTGTGTGTGAAAACAAGGGAAATTAAACATGCAGTCGAATGCTCGACTGAACACACCATTCATGCATTATTCGACGCCATTTGAAATAACATAAAAACAATGAGTTTTAATGATATAGTCGTGAATTGGAAATCATCGTCTTGTTTTGATTTCAAATTTTAATTGAAATACGGTTTTCAGCAACCTCATATAAATTTCGAATTCAGCGAATTTCAGAAACCGATAAGGTTCTTGTCAATGGTACGACATTTGGCGGTGACGGCAGTTTCGGAATTGACGAAAAACGCGGCATCGACGTCGGCCAAAATGTGACAATCGGAAATCAAACGCTAATTGTCTGTTGCCATTTGATAACGCGTGCTTAAATTTTTTCTTGAAGGGCGGTCCCGGAAAAGAATCCAACTTCCTCGAGGGTCTCATCAACTTGTTCAAACCGCAACATTGAGTTTTTTTTAAATTTTTTTTCTGTTCCGCTTTTGGTTTTCGTCTTCTGACTGACCAACACAACAACAATAAAGCGCTTCAAGGCCGAAGACCTTTTCAATGGGCGGAGTCTCGAACTCGTAGTAATTATACTGCCCAGTTGGTTGCCAAAATATTATCCGATGTTCGCCATGAAAGAATTCAAGATTATTCTAGCAATCTTTCTAACATTTTGTACTCTGATTTCATCAGTTATTTCGCTCGGCGAGGACGAGTTTGAAGATTCATTCCAGGAAATCGATGAGGGGGTAAGCTTTGATCATATTTCCAGAAAATTTTAAATTTTTTGTACCATCGCCAGCTTATTGTTCAAATCTTCCTAAAATAAACGATCCGCAAGTCGCCACTCTTTTATTTATTACAAATATAATTATATTGTTGACGTCTCTAAAAAATTGGCTAAATTCCAAAACATTAAGGGTCGTGTTAATGCACCTTTAATATATCCTTTGGCTCGTAAATCTACACTTTCAGTTTTGCGCCAAGACAACGATTATTGTTTTTTTTTTGGAATTTCGCCGATATTCTGTTATCGCCTGACTTCGACAATAAATTATTTGAGTTCCAGTCATAAAATAAAAAGTGATCATTTATCACTATTAGAATCAAAATGTTTCTTTGTCTTCTCTACAAGGTAATTCGCATTTTAACATTTCCACATGAGTTCGTCAATTAAATGCCGAAAATAGTGTAACAGTACGAGCTTTTGACCTTCACATTGACGTCAGACAAGTATCGAAAACATCGAATTGGTCTTGAATTCGAAATTTATTGCTGAAAATCAAGCATACTTTGGTTTAAATACGCCAACTTCCTTATAGCCGACACCTCCGCCAATTCTCGAAGCACCTCTTGCATCGTTGCCCTCAATGGCCTCACTATCAAACCCGAAGCCACCCGGTATTCGTCCGCCGAAATCATTGAAATTGCCGAAGATCGTTGATGAGGAAAGCGATGAAGAGAATGAAGAAGCCGACGAGGAACAAACCGAAGTAGAACCAAAGCCAATCATTCGAGTGGCTGTGAGTAGAATCAAATTCTATTTCGAGATATTCCCCCCCCCTTTCATTTCAGTTCTCAAGACGTCATCGTAACCGGATAATGGGATTCTCGCGACGAAAATTTGACTAAATCTCTTGATTTTGCCAATCAAAGCTGCTTTAATGATTGTAAAGACTCGAATAGTTTCAAAACTAGTTCAATTCATTCGACCAAAAAAAGAATACAGATAAAAACGCGAAAAAGGTACATATGAATACAGTAGAAACCAGTAATGTACACATTGGGGAGGGAGGCTTCACGAAACAATTAATACACGTTAAACGACAATTAATAATGATTTCGCCGGTTTTTAGGGTTTTTAGCTAAACAGTCTAAAATTGACAAAAAGCACACACAAAATAATATTAAATTCGAATATTATTAATTGTGAGAAATTGAGTATTATGAACAAATTGTGCAGTAATTTTGTAGGGGACTCAATGAAAAAATCTAGTCGTTCCACTCGAAGTCAACAATTTTTTTTCTTAAATCTTCGGTGAGACGCGAACCGTAATCGTTGGCACACTTCTTCTTTTCGACATGCTCACGGCAAAGCGCCTTCTTGCATTCCTCACAGTTCGAGCATTCATGGATGACCTTGCATTCATCGCATACAGATTGTCGCCAACGAATCTTGTTTCTACATTGTTTTTTTTTTAATAAACAACAATTAGATTTAAAAAAAAGCAAAATTTACCTTTCGGTTTTAAGAACGTGGCCATTCATTGCCTCGTGCTCTTTCATTTGGTTCAAGTTCATTGACGTCGAAATCACAGCGCCATAGACTTGGGCTGGAAGGTAGCGTGAGATTTTCAATTTGGTGAAAACGCTGTTGCCTTCCGACGCCAAACGACGAATCAATTTGTGAAGAACTTCTTTTTTACAATGATGCTCATAAGCAGCGATGAGCATGTTGAGAATCTCATCAGGCTTCAACACGCTGAATAAAAATCATTTTGATGGGGCGGTAGAAAATTAGGCCTACTCAAGGTGTTGGCGCATAATATATTGTTGGCAAGCTTCAATCACAGGCTCAACTTGATATTTGTTGGAAAGTCTGAGAACCAGGGCAAAGTTGGATGCTGAAACACATATTTTTTTAACAAAATCCCAGCTGTTTTTTTTTCGTCGTTCGGATATCATGTGAGATAACAGATAGTTTTTCCTGTTGTTTTTTTTTTGCAATTCACGTGAACTCACAATTAATGATCGAAGTGTCGTGAACAGCACGCAAAAAGCAATTGATGTCGACGGACTTCTCATCAACAATCTCTCGCGACAAATCCATTTTCTCAAAATCTTTGCCGAAGCACATGATGTTGAAGATCTTCAAAAAAAAACATATGAGTTTTTGTTGAATGTGACCAAAAACCATACCGGCGAAATTCGGCTCATCGAGGCGGCATCAATGAGGAACGTCTCCTTCTGGACGAGCAGCTTAAAAGGACGATCGACGGTCGACGGCGATGCAATGAAACAATGCGGTTCATTAACTTGGCACACCTCAGCCGCCATTTTCTTGCTGAAATAAGTCGAAATTTATTCCAGCACGTCTAGACGCCGAGCAAAGATCACAATAGTGAAAAATGATATTCGCGGCGATGACGACAATTCGAATAATTGATTGGCGAGTATTATGTATCACCTCGATTCTCATGTTTACACTAATGAAAGATAAAAATTGAACATCAATAGTTGTTGGAAAATTAGATTGTGATGCTGATTTATAAACTTTATAAACCTTGGAAATGGAAAAAGCCGTTAATCCTGACAACAAATATTGCCCAAAAGAATAGCTAAATGTTCAGAAAATTCAAAATTGCCGACAATTATACACAATGTCAAAATCGCAATTTCTACATACGTATAGAATGATTGATATCCGATTCAATTCCACCGATTTCATCAAAGACAAACTTTCTCACACACTTAAGCGATACCGCGTTCCAATAATATGCGGTCTTTCTCTCACACACACACAAATATTGACTCGGATGCACACTATTTTTTCAACACTTTTGTAGATTGAAGAAGAGCGAAAGCGCGAGCGCCAAAAAAATACAGACGACGAGGCCAAGGGTCGCGCTACCACTTACAGTACTAATTTGATTAAGATTCGGATTGCCCTACCACCAAAGACCAGCCAGCGCGCACAAACACACACACACGCACACACAAAAACACAGCGCGACAGGAAAAACTCAATGAGAAAGAGGCAAAACAAAACAACTTCGTTTAACCGAGCCGTCGGCGGTAAAAAGGAGGAAGATGGAGAAGAAGAAGAATAGGCAGGATTACACTGAGGGCTTGAAATCGACATGTGTCCAACGAAATCTCGCAAAAAATTTGAACTTTTCACTTCACGTGTTGTGCGTTTCAATAATCAAAACACAACTTGCATTTAATGAATTGGTTCCCCAAAAAATGGATAGATATTTTAAGAATAAAGAGAAATAATGAACATTAAAACCAACCTTTTAATTGTTTTCTTCTTTTTTGGCTCTCGAAATGTCGCCTGAACTGGAGCTAGAGTAGCAATGTGCCGAGTATCAGGCAAAATAGAACGAGTTCTAGCAGATTGCTGGGCTCGAATAAACGAACAGCATGTGGAAATGGTCGTGGTCGGCGGCTCGAAGGCATTTAGCAGGCAATTCACAACTTCCCGAATAACTTGGAAGTTGCTCTGCTCTACTACATGAAGCGTAGCATTTTCGGTAACGTTATGAAGATTATGTGATGCCTGTTGGGTTTCAGGCTGTTTAAAGACATCAGCGTCGATACACGCTTCTAGATCTTGATCGTCGTCCTCAGCGTCGTCAATCTTCTGACTTGGTGAAAACTCCTCGAACTCAATCGGAATTGAGCGCAAAAATGAGGAGAATGGTTCAGTGAATATGGAAAGCAGTCGTGCCGACTCTTCGATCGATTGGACCACGACCATTGCAGTCCGAAATCTGCCTACCCTGCTAGCGGGGAAATTTTTGTGAAATACGTGTGCGCGGAACAAAAAAACGCGAAATTGTTCGAGTTTTGCGCAAACAACTCTGGTGAAAATGAAGGAGACGCGTGGGAGCCGCGCGAACTCTCAACCGTAGCGACACTGCGCACACAATGTACCTCGTCGAGACCAATAAATCGACAGATTCCCGGAAAGGACCCAACTTGTGTCAAATGAAATGTTGAGAGATCAATCAGTGACTTCAAAGTCACAGCGTAAATAAAATGCCATTAGCAATATTTTGACTATCTCGACTCTTGCAAGAAGACGAGCGACGACACCAAACTAGAAAACGCGTATTTGGTAAATATGTGATCGTTATCGAAACTTCGAAATCATAAAAATGGGAATCAAAAAATAATGATCGCACAAGTGGATGACCAAATAGTTTTGTCCAACGATCTGCCCACCACTTTCATTATTTACTTGATTACAACACATTAGAACATTGTTCCGGTGACATCAATAGGATATCGGTTTACAAATCTCGACGAGCAGCCTCAAACACACCGCCTACAGGTCAAATCGCACTCGAAATTAACACTATTGTTGTAGCCATTCGAGAATGAAGAGCGCGAGACATTTCGAGTGCTAAACAATGTTCGAATAGGATATAGAAAGATGGCTGCGATTTCGTCAGCAAACAATAATTATTTATAGGAAAAACCGTATATTTGAGCTGCTCCATTTAAGCGAAATGCTCAAAGCTTGAAGAACTGCACTTTGCGGTTTTTGTCATGAAAAATTTATACGCTCCAAATATAGTGCTTAAAAAGCTTCTAGGTTTCTTTCCACCATAATGCTAGTTTTTACGATCTCATTAATCCTAGAATGGATCTCAGAGACATAAACAAAAATACACTCTGGATTTTGAAGAAAGCGAGAAATAATGGAGTGAAGACGAAATACTAGTTGATGCGCAAGTGAAAAATTTACAACAAACACTCTCAATATCAATCAGATAAGACGCGAAATTTCAACTTTCTTTTTTTGGAGGAATGATGAACGAGACTTGCAAAAATATTACACTAATAAATGGAAACCGGTATTTGGGTGTCAGTATCCAACTAATTTTGATTTCGTTTCGTAGTTTATCAGCTCATCTGATAAGGTAGCAACAAACAATTGAGTTCCATGACAATTGGAATCTGAAGAAACAACATTTGGAAAACGAAAAATTGTATACTTGTGTTATCAAAAATTTTATACAAGGAAATACATAAGGAATGCAATTTAATGTCGTGCTGATACGAGAAATTAAAAAATGGAATATTAGAAAGATTGTTCGCACAATTTTTAAATCGAGAAATGTTTAAATTGTTTCAAAGAATGTTTGCCAAAAATAGAAACTAATTTCTCGAATCGATTAAAAGGAAGAGGTTTTCTGTGTGTAGTTTGCTCAACCCTCTAACTTCTCTAGGCATTGCCTAACCCGAATTTTGCCAATGCATGCATTGGAAAGATTTTCTTTATTTGGAAATAGGTGTTTTCAAGATATTTTAAATGTAAACAATTATTGTTTGCAAAACTTCGTTCGAAAGATTTTACCTGGTGTTTATTTAGAGAATTCAAAGTTCTTGGAGAAACATGTAATGTTGAATTGCAAGATTTTTTTGAAGAACTTGGAAAAGGCGTCACTCGGAAAGTGGAGGACGAGATGACACGCAATCTTTTTCAGGATTGAAAAATCAGTTTGTTTTTTGCGATTCTGTAATTTATTTAAATTATAGTTTTTTTCAACAACAAAAAAATCCATAGGTATTCCGTTTCAAATATTTTTTTAACATAACGTATTTATAAATGAAACACTTACGATTTGGTCTTAATGTTAGGACCTAACAATGGAAAAAATAAATGAAAATTTCTGCAAATTATAAGGTCGGTGTTTGCAGGAAAACAATAAATACTACGCCACTCTTCAATTTTCAGAAAATATTCGACTTTTCAGAAGGTTTATGTATCTCGGCAAAGTTTTCGTCTATTTAATAATTCGGTAAACTAACTGATTTTTCTTTTTCCATACAACTCCCTTGAAAGACAAATTCTAGTCTTTTTTTGCATTATTTTTCATTCCGCTTAATGTTACGGACGACGATTGTCAGACGAAATTCAAGAGTTCGTTCTCCTCAAGTAAACTCGATCCATTTGAATTTACATTCAAATCAGATGGCCGTGGCCGTGCAAATACGCGTCCTCGTTTATTACAAACATTCAATGAAAATTCATGTTCCTGTCACGTTTCCTTTAGTTTTTGTGAAATTCTCGTGAAATCAATCATTTTCAGTGATGGGTAATATAAACTCGTTGTTCACCAAAAACCCATCTGAAATACTGCCAGTTGAAGCATATTTATCGGATTTATCATGTGATTCTATCGAGAAGTACGCATTTTTTCCAAAATATTCCTTGTAAATTAGCAAAATTTGCAGCCTTGGAAGCACGAGATTCATGAAAGTTGCCAAAGGAAAAACGCTTGAGGGTTTTTTTGTATATAAAGTGTATGTTCGGCAAGATGACGCTTCTTTGGAGCCATTCCCACAGAGAATAATCGAAATTCGAAAATCACTCAGTCGAGCTCCGAACTGTTGTGCAATCAAAAAAGTGTTGGTCAGTTACCTATAATTATCGTTTAAAATCATATTTATTGAGTTCAGATAAAACCCAAATATGCGGTTATGCTCCGAGACTATCAAAAGCACACCCTATTTGACCGGATAAGCACAAGACCATTTTTAGTGCAACCGGAAAAAGTTTGGTACATTTATCAACTATTCAAAGCACTTTCACAATGTGAAGCAGTCGGTGTATGTCATGGCGACTTAAAATCTCAAAATGTGTTGATTTCTTCTTCGAATTGGCTTCAAATTACGGATTTTGCTCCATTTAAACCCTCATTTCTTCCACAAGTAACGAATAATTCAATAAAATCTAAATAAAATCAGAAAGAAAACAGGATAATCCGTCATCATTCACGTTTTTCTTTGATACAAGTCGTCGACAATCTTGCTACATTGCCCCAGAGCGTTTCATATCTTCAACCGAATATGACAAATGTTTTGCGAATGAAAAGGATAAATGGCTTTTTGGTAGAGTTTCCTTAATTCATTTTCAAGAATTATCTTGTTTAAGGTTCTTTGAAACCATCAATGGACATTTTCTCAGCTGGATGTATTGTTTATGAAATACTCTGTGATGGGAGAAGCCCATTTACTTACAGTCAACTTTGCGAATATCGAGCGATGAAGAATGCGGAAGCAGCTGCGACACTTGCTAGGTAACCACAAAAAAAACTTTATTTTGCCATTTTAAATGATTTGAAGAATATTGCAAGACGTTCCGCATCAATTTCGACCACTATTGAAAATGCTTCTGAATCGTGAACCAACGCTACGCTTGTCCGCTAACGCCGTGGTAAAAATTTTATATAAATTTCTAATTGAAAAATGAACAATTCAGCTGAGTGGGGCGGCGTTTTCATTTCCTCCTATTCTCGAGAACTTTATCTTTAAATATCTCGATGTGTTCCGCCCGATTTATGGATCTCCAACCCCGCATTCAAGCGAAAATGCCGATGAGTTTAGTCAACCTTCAGAGTTTTCGTATATGGAGCCTGACGATGTCATTGCAAAGTATTTTAGTCATATGTTTTTCTTTAAATCTTTTCAAATATTTCAGATTGAAACGAGAGAAGAATGTTTGGTGGAGTAAACTAGCAGCGAGTGAAGATACCAAGCCATATTCGGTGCTTTTCGTCACACTAATCACCGCAAATCTTCGCGCTTTGAGGACAATTCAATCGAAAACGGTTTTGTACATGTGACCGTATTTGGGTAACAATTTAATTCCAGGATGCAATGAGCATGCTTGTCGACCTTTGTGCTCTTTGCGAGCCAAACGTCGCAATTGAACGAGCTCTTCCATACTTAGTGCATTGTATGAATGATCCCGAAACTCAGGTAATAGAAATTAATATTTCTTTAGCTTATAATTGATGCAGATACGTGCCACTGCTGTAAATATGATAGCGAAAATTCTTGAACCGATTTCTCCTAAAACTTATGAAGAATCACTGACTTTTGTGGATTATTTATTCCCGGAAATAAGCGCATTGCTAACCGATGACTGTCCGCAACACATCGCATTTGCAATTGCAACATCTCTTGGGTCTTTAGCCGAGTCCGCGTATCGGTAATAGATTTTTTTAAATGGCACTTCTTTTGTTTCAATGAACAATTGAAGGTTTCTTCTTGCTGGACGGGATATTCGATCAGGTTCATGTGATGAAGATCTGTCTTTGGCTGAAAATGCGACTACTTCAAGTGATAATCACCAGCAAGGATTTTCCGAGGATTCGGAAGCGCTCAACATTGGCGTCTCGGCAATATTCAGTTCACTTTGTAGCCGAGATCCTATGGTGAAACGATGCCTAGTTGAACCTCAATCTCTTCACAAACTTTATACATTCTTTTCAAAAGTTGGGAGTAAGATATATATAATTAATCAATATTGATTTTAAAAAACAAATTTTTTCAGACGGAGACAGTCTTCTAACGTTTCTCATAACATTTTTAAACGCCAAGTCTGAATGGAGATTGCGAGCCGCATTTTTTGATTCGCTGCCAATTTGCGTGCAGAAGAAAAGTGTTGGCATGGTGCCATTAATTCAGCAGGGCCTCCAGGATTTTGAAGAGCAAGTCATAATGAGGGCACTGGGCTGTGTGTACCTTCTCATACGAAATGGAACATTGGATAACAATTCCATCAAGGATCTTCTTGAGGATGTTATTCCATTTTTGGTTCATCCAAATGAGTGGCTCCGAGGTTCGGCGTGCGAAATATTGTTAGCCATCGATCAGAAATGGCATATGGCGGACATTCATGTGAAACTTCTGCCAAAGATACGCCCGTTTATCCAGGAATCGAAAAAAAGTATGCTCACATTGAAAAGCCGATCGTATTTGTTGAGCTGTCTTATTGAACCGATTCCAAGAAACATTTGGGACAGGGTCACAGAAATGTCGTTGGAAAGCACGAACAAGCTCGTTTCGCTGCTAGGTAGACTAGAATAAAGAGAAATTAACACTAATCAATTTTTAGAAGATCATTTCTGTAAAGAAAAAACTTTCGACACGAATGATCAGTGGTTTTTGCGTCTATTTAAGAAAACCGATGAAGGTCTTGTGGCGAGACATGATGTGAGAAAAAGGGCTCCGCATGAGAGCGGTGCCGAAGTTATGACAGTTGAAAGCACGAAACGACTTCTCGCTGCTTTGTTTTCGTTCAGGCATCTTCTGTTGAAAATGGCGGAAACGCGTTGCACGTAGGGAATTCTAAAAAGAGATTTATCAAAAAAAAATTTGCATATTTACAGAGCTGGATTGGAATCTCTGCTAACGAAACAGCATGGTGTCATCGATTTGTCATCGGATGCTTACAATGAGGTTCGAAGGAAGATTTTCGAGTATGGGTCTGAGAACGTGGCCAACCAGAAAATGGTATTGTACAAGCCGTTTGGAATCGATAGTCGTGATACTCTCCTAGCTGATAGTGAAGTTGCGTTTGAGGAGGAACGAACTGTCACAGGAGTTGGCGGGCCACAACGTAACTTATTCTTTGATTTTATAATCATTATCGAATGTTTTAAGTGAGAAACTCGATTTTTGATACACAAATCAACGAAATGTTAGCCCATTTTAACGATTTGTTCATGAAAAACGTGACTTCGAAATCAGCAGTCGAAGCTTCCGCTTCCACTACTCGAAAGCAGAGAAATTCTGTTACGGGAACTATACTCTCCCACATGCATGAGCATTCTGCCGTTATAACCAAGTACCTAGTGGATTCCAAGTTTTTTTTTTAAGTTTTCCCTTATTTTCAGGTTGTCAGCGAATAGGGACAAAAGTTTGTTCGCTAGCGGAAGTATGGATGGAAGCGTTCGCATCTGGAAGACGAGTCGAATTCTTGGCGAAGGATATGGCGCTGCGATGAGCGAACATTTTTGGATACCCGCTGATGGAAAACGCGATCCAGTTCAAAGTGTTGGCTGGTGCGACAACTATGTGTGCGCCGCCTCTCAGGATGGATTCGTTCGGTGGGCAGATATAGCGAATGGCGGTGTAAAACTAGCGACGTATGTGAACATTCCGGAAAATGAGGGATATCCGGTGGATGTGCATCTCCATGGGCCTATATGTTTTGTTAGGACCCATCATGGGGTGATGTACGGATTAGATTTGAGGTAACCTCAGGCTTGCAGGTACTTTTCATGAAATACCACCGTTTTTTTCAGGGTTGGCGCAACTAGCGGACCACTGAAAAGGCACGATGTTTGGCGCAAGAAGCTCAAGGACGAACGCGGTCTGGTCACGTGTTCGACAATCGATCCCTGGCAGCAGGCGTGGATGGTTCTTGGCACGACCGCAAATCATCGTAACATGCTTCTGTATGATTTACGATTCCGCGAAGAGGTAACCAGTTATGTTATGGTAACAATTATCCATGTTGTCAATTGGTTTAAAGGCCTGCTCGTGGAAGGCGCCACATGAGTTACTGCGCCCGATTGCAATGTGGGCCAACACAACGACCAGTCGGAGTTCTCCGGAAGTTCTTGTTTCATTTAATATGTACGGTGAAGTTAGCTCGATGGAATTGAGCATGAAACCAGCAAGGTTTGATTTATTTCTTAATATTTGGCAATATGATTGCTTCTGTTCAGGAAAAAGGTCCTATGGATAGGAGGCAGTCAGCTTTTGAGATATGAACAACGATCGCCTGAAAGTAATCTTCAAACGAAGGCCTTGTGTGTTTGCGATGACACTGATACAATTTATACGGGTGATTCGAGAGGAACCCTTAGAAAATGGGATATGCACAAAATTAATGGCTGCTCGGTGCTTTGTGAGCCTCCTAGAGGTATAAATAGAAATTTTTCAAAATTTTAATAAAGTTTATAGGTCGAACACCTTATCGTACAATGTTTGATGAAAAAACCGAAAATGACGTTCACGTCTATTATGAGAGAAAAATAGTGGATACTGACGCGAAAGAAGTGCGAAGAATTGTTCCGATCGACTCAAAAGTAGATGAAATATTCGTTTCTAGTAATCAATACGATAATAATTACAGCCATCTACATATCATCGAACCCCTATTTGCGATATGATCACACTGGCACCAAATATTCTCGTTTCCGCTAGTGCTGATGGTGTAATTAAAGTTTGGAAATAATTGTGATCTTGCTCCTACGTTGTAAATATAACTTCTATATACGAGTTTCAATTTTTTCTATCTTGTCGATCTATCTTGTGAATATGTGTTTTAAAGATTCTTGATATATTATATTTGCATTCTCATAAACGTTTTGAATAAAAAAGCGCATCCCGGGTACATTTACGGCTGAAATTAGCAATTTTACGACATGGACGAATGAAGGAGGGTGAAAAGTCATTGGCGACCTCCAAATGATTTGTTGTTCGACGCCCCATTGCTCATTTGTTTGAATAGATCCTCAGGGGAAATTGGCTATGCGGGAAGATTGTTTGAGCTTTTAGAATATTGCACACAGGACTACTGTAGCATGTTAAGGAAATACTGCCGCTATTTGGAATGAGCTGAAAGTGTCTGATATTTTTAACTCTAGCAGTAATAATATTAACTCACTACAGTGAAGCATTTCATACTCAGCCAATGCGAGACTAACAAATGATTCCTGAATTAGCATCTCGGAGGCAATTTATCAGAAATTTCTAAAATAAGCCTAAAAATATCATTTAAATAAATGGGAATTATTATTTCGAAATTCCAATGAAATTAGTGTTCTAAGAAAATGTGGCTGTCCGCCATTTGAAACAGCGAGGCGTAGTGATCCGATGCGCGGTGCTTCGTTGATTAATTGACCTTTTGAGGTACTCATAAACGCGTCTCCCCGGGGTACCATTTCGTCGCCGCTTTTGGTGTCGAAGCCGACGCTCGACATCTGTTCTCCCATATGATAGCGAATTGCGTTTTTTTTCACACTTTCTGATTATTGTTTTTTTTTTCGTTTAAATTATTAATAGCAATTTTATTGCATATTTCTATTTTCTAATAGTGTTAGCTAAATTTTTCTTGATTTGTATTTGTTTTTTTTGCCAGAAGAATTGGCAACGATGGGTCAATCTCAATTTAAACCATGTAATTTTGAAATCTTTCGCACCATTCATCGAAAATGGCTATTTTCCCATGCGCATTAGGAATGTTTCAATTGAACCAACAGCCGGTGTGCCACGCGTCGTCGGTCGTAAATCGACACACAAGAGTCTACAGATATTATGATATTTATATGGCGAGGCGGGAGGGGCGATTGGCTGAGGCCACGACGGGTGGTTGTAAATTATCGTCGCGAGCAAATGTAAAGGCAATTCGAGAGGACGTCACGTTTAGTATAAAATTAAGCCTGAATTCATTATTTGAATTGTGCTGTGGAAAAAAGGTCATGAAGTCACCACTAATTTAGATGTGAACTTATGCATTACAATAGGCTATTCATGCTCCATTCTTGCCCAAAACAATAAAGGTAAATTGTTATTAATTCAAAATCTACATATTTTTATTAATTCAAAATCTACATATTTCATTCGCGCTCTCCTTCAATCATATACGTGTAGGAAAATTTCGAAAATGTTAGGTTCGCTGAGTAAACATTGCATTCGCGTTCTGAATAGGCAAAATTTTTAGTTTCGGCGCAGTTTTGTTCGAAACCATCTAAAACAATACCTATTCATTCACATTTCAATACTAAAATTTTTTATAGCAGGTTTCGTGCCGCTTGGAATCTCACACAATCGAATCTCGCGTGTCGTGAATTCCGGAATCTCATCTCATTCTTATTATGATAATTCCAAAGTTGTGAATGTCAGCGGGGAGGAAGGTCCAAAGTGTTGGCCCATTCCACCGTAACCCGGCGCTCTCAAATCGCGGCGCTATTTCGCAAATTGTTCCGCCCGTCGTTTAACACAAACACCAATATACGGCGACAACACATCGCTATTTCTTTTCCAACTTTTTTTTTCTCCTATTCCATCGACGCACATTTTGCATCGTGTCATCGTTTTCGATGGTCGCATTTGGGAAAAAAATTGAAAAAAATTGGTACTGTACCTCTAATTTCGTTTCCACTGTTGATTGCACACATCATTCAATTAGTCGGATCGGATCGATCTCGTTGATTTTTTTCTGTCGGTTTCTCGCCAAAGTGGCTCATAAATCATGCCATCAAAACACTTGGGCGGCGAGAAATTGATCATCGTCGATCATTTTGGCGAGCGCACCGAGACACCTGAGCCTCATTGATGTTGCGGTTAGATTACGGTACGCAGTACTAATTGCTTTTCGTGGCGATAACACGTTTCCATCGACATTTTCCAATATAGCTTTTTATTGAATTTGTAGGGAATTTTAGAACTTCCCCCATATTTCTTCTACAATTTGAATTCTCGTCTAGATTTCAAATTTTGCCATTTCTAAAGAAATATATCACAATTATGATCATAATAAAAAGATAATTGTCCTATTGTTCACACAATTTGTAAAGAAACATTGGGGCGTGACATCTATTGGTCGATGCTATACGAAAACTCTTGTCACTCTCCGGCCCTCCGACTCCGCCCACATTTCTTCGTTTCCCTCGTGTTCCGTCGACACACAAGCGCTCTGCCGTATTTGCCACCACGAAAAGTATTCGGTTTAGATTTGACTGCTGATATTCCGAATGGCGGCTACAGCGGCTTCACCGGTCCTCGAGAACAGCTCGGCAATTTCGGCAGCCGAGCTGCAAAAAGTCGCACACGCAAAGTGAGTGTTTTTTTTTATTTGATTTGCACTAGCTAGCGTGATAACTCCAATTTCCACGAATTCCAAAAATTGGCTTCGCGAAAACCCACCACATTCGTTTCCGCTCGAAAATCGCACCTTTATAGCCAACGAACCGTCTCATCGTTTTTTTTTTGCATGACGATTTATTGCCATAAAACGTTTTAGGTATACTGTAGGTGGTATCGGTTGCAAAATGCTAATCCGGCCTGATACTTGAGCAGAAAACAAAAGGATTCGTATAGGACACCTGCGAGATTCATTGCTGGCTCTCAAGTGCCATATACCGTAATCCGTCGCCGGTGTCATCGCAACGAGACCTAATTAATATTCGACCTTTTTTTCGGGGGGTGTTGTTGGCGCCGACGCCACGTTTCCTTTGAAGTCTTGCGCGCGCTCGTGTCTGTGTATGTATGTGTGTGCGATCTATTCAAATTACGGCTGATATTGGGGTTGTGCGAAAAACTTTTGTCCTTAATCGTTTTCATTTCGAAACCGCCAATTTTACCGATTTGCAGGGTCAAAGTCGAAGATTATGTGACAAAGAAAAACGAGTTGCTCGAGGATTTGTTCGAATTGGAGAACACCGAAAAGTAATTTTGAGAATAATCGCCTCAATTTTACATTTCTCTGCTTTAGATTTATCAAAGAGACCACGAAAACGATTGATGAGCTGAATAAAGAGAAAGAGGAGCACTCGGAAATTATTCAAATGATAAATCAGGACAAGACAGATTTGGAACGGGAAATCGAGGAGGCTGAAAATGAAAAAAAAGAGAGGGAATCAAAGATTATCAGAAAATATGAGGTAGCGTACGCTTCGGAATCTCCCAACAATAATTTTGTTGCAGCTTCTCATGAAGATTATGGAGCAAACCAATGAAAAGCTTCGTGATAGTGGTGTCGACTTTGAGATCAAAGAAGACGATCTTCCACAGACGAATCTTAAAAGAGAGCCGACTCCGCAATCTACTCCGTCGGTATCTGCCATGCCTTCGCCATTCGGCGGCTTCAACTTCAAGCAACTCGGAAGTCTCCTGCCGCCGATGTTTTTCGAGCAATTGCAAACGTTTCCCGGCGGCGGAGGACCAACTCAATTCCGGGCGCCGCCACCCCATCTTGCCGCCATGCACCATTTGAAACCTTCCGATCACCAATCGCCACCAATGAAGACGTGCCAATCGTGCTTCCAGCAGATTCATCGAAACGCGCCAATATGTCCAATGTGCAAGTCGAAGAGCCGCAGCAAGAATCCGAAGAAGCCCAAGAAGAAGGAGATGTGACTTTCAATTGATTTGTTGTATATAATTGTTTGAGCAATTATTTCCTATGCGGAGATCTCATGACATTCAATTTGCATTAATAAAATAGTAATTATATGATGAGAGATGTGCAAAATGGCGAAAAAGTCTGGAATGGTCTCGAGACGAAGAGTGGCGTCCTCCTTATCGGCAATGCATCGTTAAAATATCCCTTCGACTCGAGACCCAACGCTACAGTAAGACTCCCGTGATAACTAAGCGACAAATACGAAATAAAATTTAGAAATATGCGCCTTTGATCAACATGTACTGCAATTTCTTGTGATTTAAAAAAGTTAAAAAAATGTGAAACCAATCAGCATCATAAAATGGTCCGGACATTGAAAATCCATTTTTTCCAAATTTTTCATCATGTGTTGGTGAATTTGTTTCGACGCAAGCCAAGGTGCTTCCCCCGCCAAAACATGGGTAATTCATCAAAACCGAAATGGCGCGTTGCTCACTGTAAAAGCAAACATGCGCAATCTTACAAATCGCATTTGATTATGTTTTGAGAAACGCGTTGATCAATTAAATATTACAAAACGATGATGCATTCACTCAATGAACCAACATGCACCTTTCAATTGATAATACGATGAGTGGCGTCTACAGTAATCACCGGTGGCGGCGTCCTCTTAACTTCCGAGGCGTTTCACACGGATAATTTCTTTTTCTTGGCTGCCCCGATAGCCGTTTATGTTTTGTTTGCTGAGCGGCATTTTTTATTTCAATTAAGAGCCGCGATTTTCATTTGCTTTTTGTCTTCATGGCCAACAACTATTTTTTCCCGTCTTTCCTATCATACGAATACATTGATCTACACGCGTGTACATTGAGCATTTTTCCCACGTCGCCGGCGCAATTTCTAAACATTCGGCTTCTTTCCACCTTAAAAGACGAGAAAATATTATATTTATTCCCCCCCCCTCTCTTTCTGGGTTTACTGTTGATGAGTCAAAAAAATCAAAAACAACAACAACAGGTTACTGTAGGTGCGGAAAAGAAGCGCCATTCTCTCACCATATCATTAGGCTGACGATTTTCACGCCGATTTTATGTAAATAGGCGACGATTCAGAAGCGCACGGTCCATTGATGATTGCGACGACGCTCTTTTTTTTCCCGAATCATCATCATCATCGGCGTCTCTCTATCGAAACCGTCCGCATCATTTCTGTCCGTTTTTCTCGATAAACTTCGATTATTATTTTTTTGGTCTTCGCGGGAGAAGCGCAGCCCAACGCGACCAACCCTTTTTTTATTATTTTTCGCTGTACATCGTTTATTGATCATTGTACTTCATCTTATTATAGGATGGACGCCACAGAATTTTCAAGCAATCTTGACAATTATGTCAGAATTCGGTTAGTGTACTCTAATTAAAAATTATCATTTTTATGAAATCATATGATCTTTAAAATTAAATTATTGAGAATATTGATAAACTTAAAATTCTTGTAAAATTGTGATAGCTAAAAAAAATTCAAGACTCGCTCTTTTTCCATACGAGACCCAAGACGGAAGTTTAAATGTTAAAACAAACAACTTATCAAAAGAAACCGTTGATCTAGAGAGCGGCTCGACGAATTTTGCAAGACTTGCCTCGAAATCCGACAAGAGGTATTGGAAGTTGAAAAACTTGAGAATCACATCAAAAATTGTGCGACGACGCGAGAGGAACTCGAGAATGAGCGAAAATCTCATGCGGAGGAGTTGCGACAAATTAATCAGGTGAAAAATCAAATCAATTTTTTTTTTATTTTGCGACTTCAGGATATCAATGTCCTCGAGGATATGGCAAAGGCGCTGAAGACCGAAAAGGAGAACCGACGCGAGAAGGTGACGAATGGTGTTCGGGCTGTTCAGAGCTCACGGATTGATGCGAATTCGGCGCTAAAGGTAAACATATTTTAATAAGCACAATTCTTTAAATTTTTTTTGAAATTCACTACTTTTCACAAATATTATTGTCGACGTCGCGCGACTGCGGAAAATTGGCTAAACGCCAAAACATTTCAAGGGGTCTCGGTGTGCGCCTTTAACCTATCCTTATACTTAAATTTACACTTTTAGTTGACCACTGCCATTATTTTCCAGGCATTTACCCAATTTTCTGCAGTCTTGCGATGTTGACAATATATCCATTTTAGACACTCAAAATCGAAGACGAAATTGAAAAGTCGATTGAGGAAGACAAATATGGGTAAATGTTGAAGGAAGTTCCATTCAATTATACTAATTTCAGACCTCCTCCGACTCCCGCGACGAATCCTCAAATATGTGTTCCATCGATTTTCAACGTGGCTCTCACATCGGCGAACCCAATGACATGGTTTTCAAGTCTTCTTCATTCTCAATTGACTTCCGCGGCGAACCCGTCAACATCCGGCGATCAGCATCTTATCAATCGGAATCGAATGCCCCCGCAATTTGTGGAAGCCAGCAAAATGAAGGTTTTCCCCCCTATTCAAGACAAATATAGTCGGCTTCCGGTGACTGCTGTACGCTGGTAGATTTACGGGAATGCGTCTTTTGAAATGGTCTCGCAAGGACTAACAGGTTATTTCAAATTTTATGGACCGGTTCGATAATTTTTTAATCGAATGGCGTTGGAAATTCAAGAAAATGTCAAACTCACCAAGAAAAATGAATCAGTTCACGTGAAAACAGCAAAATAAGCATTCACGCGTGGCGAGACATTTTCAAGGCTCATGCGCGTAAATCTACCCGCGTACAGCAGTTGCCGGACGTCGATATTTATAATTCAGCAATGTGAGCACTGTGGAGCCAAGATTCATCGAAACGCGCCAACCTGCCCAATGTGCAAAATGAAGACGAAAAGCAAGAATCCGAAAAAGAAGAAGAAGGCAGCACCGACGCTTGACGGGCTCTAGAATTCAATCTTAGTCACTTTTTCAACTAATTTATTTTTTGCGACTTGAGAATATAAAATTTGTTGGTTTCAATTAAAAATTTAGAAATGAAAAAATTCTCGATTAGACAATGATTACTTTGGTTCAAGTTATTTTTGCATAGCTAAAAAAATAATATTAATATGTGGTTTATGCATATTGTCGACGTCAAACGGCTGAAGGGAGGCGGGGCATTCAAACTCGCGAAAATCAGTGTAGATTTAAATTAATCGTTGACTGAATATTAAATGCGCGTACGCTATAATGCAATGTACGTAATCTCGCTGCCTCGAGACGCACATAGCCAATAAGTTTTTTAATTTCGTCAAGTCGACTCCGACAATAATGGATATTTATGGACCAGCGATATTTTTTGTATGATAATTCCAATTTTTATTAAGAAATATTTTCTGAACTATACCACTCATAATATGTAGATCCCCTTTGATCAACTCGCCAATAGTGTACGCCTGATCTATGATTTATGACACTTCAAAGAATTGAAATGAGTTTTAGAAAGCAATAAACTGTTTATGAATAATTTTCTGAAGAATAGTTTTTCCCTTGATTTTTATTACGCGATTTAAATTTACTTCTTCATAATCTTCAACAAGTCAAAATTTGGTAGTATGCTAAAGAATTCACAGTTTAAGGTTTAGCGACGAAGACTTAATGAACTTCGCCATCGTTTATTTGTATGTTCTCCTTTATTTAAAATTTCAACTTTAACAAAACCCCGCCAATAGTTCATTTTCCTCATTTTTTATTGGCATATTGATATCTTCAAAAAAGAGAAGCAACATGTCCAAGCGCAAATGTTCACCCGGTGAGATGGGTTTTTGAGCATCTCACCGATGGCAAACAGTTACGATCGGCCATGGGCCTTTTACATCGTTCGATCGCGAATGGAAGGCCATCGGCGCCAAGCTGAATGTGTCTCTAGTCATAATCAAGTTTCGCACATTTTGTATGACCAACGAGCACATCCAGATCGGCACGTCGGCCTCGTACCACAAAATATTAGATAGAATACCGAGCGAATAGGAAATGAACTTGAGCTCGCCGCCCGAGACAGCAAGTAGACTGTGATATGTGCAACTATCATCAGCCATAATCACAGACTCTTGCGGTCGCGGGCAGCGAGCAGCACCAATTTTTGGAGCTCGATTGATGTTTACCCGGTGAAGAACGGACCCAGTGAATACTTCACCATGGCGAAACACCAATCGAGCCACATCATGGTGAACTAGCAGAATAACGAATAGCAATAAAGGATCTCGGCTCCGATCGCCGTCTATTTATGCGATTGAAGGTTCCCATAGGCTCAAAGGAGGCGTGGTTTTGGAATACGGCAAGATTCCTACGGGCATTGCACCAAAATGGTGTGATGGACGCGGTCCGATGTGTATGTAAGTGGTATAAGAGTGAAGGGTTGTGTATGTAAGTGTGGGGTGTGTGTGTGTGTGTGTGTGTGTGTGACCCGGTTAGGTTTTCTACGCAAGGCACCATTTGATCGGTGTAGAGCGCAGACGCATATGATGCGCAGATGGTCGTTGCGTACGATGAAAGAGCGTGCGAGGCGACGAGACGCAGACCGACGTCGGTTGACAGATTGCGCGCGCAATCGAATATGCAGCACAATGGTTTTTCCTATCGCTGCCTGCGCGACATTGGCAGATCGCCAAAAATATGGTGAAATGAGCATATGCGATAAACGAATGACGCCATTCTTTTTTCGCACTGTATAAGGCAATTTCGAATGAGTTTCTGAAGGAGATGGATGTTCTAGGAAAATTATGTTTTTAATTCTGGATTGCATCGAGATAACTGCAATTATATAATTAATTCAATTATCAGCCAACTTAAAAATCTGACAAATTCGAAAAATTTCAATTTATTTCAATATTTTTTCCGTGAAAATATGAAAGCGAAAATTGTATTAGAGAAAAGTTCTTCAGATGGAAAATTGTTTCTGCTGCTTCAAAGTAAAATATATATTTGTATTGGCTGAAACAAAAGATATTTATCGGCCGTAAAAAAAGGCTGAAAGGGATATAAAATATAAATAAATTTCAATAAAGAGAAGACAAAACGTATAAATTGTAATAATTGTTGTTGTTTTAATTTTAAAAGAACTATTCGAAGAACAACTTCGAAGCTGGAGGTTGATTTCAGAGAGAAGCGTCAACTTCCCAATATTCAGCATTAAATGAGGAGATTCTTCTCAAGCATATTTTTTTGAAAAAAAATCGAAAGACAGGTACAATTCCTTTAGAAAATTATATGCAAATTGCACAAAAAAAATTGACAACCATTTTTTTTTAGTTTTTTTTCTCAATTTCATATATTGTTATTTCAAGGTTTCGCATCTTTCAGATATCCTCTACAATCTTCCTTTTTGTCTTGAAACTATGCAATAGCATTTGTATAGAATCTTTGAAATCTCAGCCTAATAATGCTTTCTAAATTTAGATTTGATAGAATATTTCAATTATTTTACAGATGGCACATTTCTGCTTCACACGAGTTTTCATCCAATTTCATAGTCTTGCTGAAAATAAGTAAATGACCCTTTCTAACGGAATACGGTTGTCGGCTTGAACTTCAAATAAATTTGCTTTTTCCCTGTCTCAAACCGAGATTCTTGTTATACGATTCAAACCAAAACGGTGGCTTGTTTAGGATTTTTCCTTTTGATGACAGATTCGTCGAAAGTGCAAATCGTCGAATGTCTCACCCCCCGATGCGTCATTCATTCAATTCGAAAAGGCGCGCGTGTGTAAAGGAAAACGCAAAAATTTGAAATTGGCGGCACACAAGTCGACGACACCCTTCACCCTCCTCGATTCTTACGATATGTATTGATTTGGCGCCCCGCGTGCGCACGCGCTCCAACGTCCCCGCTAAACACAAAGAATGGCAATAAAAAACGTTTGCGCGTAAGTCGCCCGGGTCGCCCATTTTAGACAAAGGCAATGAGCGCAGCGCGCCGTCGTCGAAAGCTCGCTCGACGACGTCGTTTCGAATTTGAATCGCACAAGGACAAGTTTTTTGACCGACTAACGCGACAAAAAATTTTGTAAGATTTTATGAAATCTCTATAAGAGCTACACTTCGTCAAGCCAAGGAGCAAGCTTTGCTGGCGATTCCTTATGGACACCTTGATCGGCCATAAATGTTTCAACGATATCCATGGAACCGACGGAAAGGATGATTACGATCAATTATCGACTAATTATAGCAATTTATTCATACTATCTCAGTTTAAGGAAACATTGGTAACCGTCAAAAAAAGAATTGGGAATGCTGGAGGAATCAAATTCGTCTTGGGAACGAACAAGTAAATTAGCTAATTTTCTGGCAACCACTGTGTTCGCTTGCAGAAACACATTTCCTTTTTCTGCGATTATTATTTTTCAAAGTTTATCTGGACATCTGGAGAATACTGTGAAGAATCTATGAAATATATTAATATTTAAGACACTCACACATCTGTTGCAGCTGTTGTCGACAGTTCCATAAATTGGATGAACAAATTATTGCACTAATAAATGAGATCTAAAAAGCTATTTTTATTCCTGGTCTATTTTTTAATTGAAACGATTTGAGTGGTTATCCTCTTCTTTATTTTAACTGTTTCTTGATCAATTACTGTCAAATTTCTTTAATTTTAATTAAAGACAGGAATGCAATTTTGGCTACGGTTTCGACCATTCAAACCAACTCCAGCAGACAGCTAGCTATTACGAATGATGCAACCTCTTGCGAGACATTAATTTCCAGCGGCCCATTATTATTGCGCAAACTTTGTCTAATGAGGGTTTCCTGATATCGATCCACACATGATTCATCTTATGTGCATTGATCGATGAATAATTCCCAGTAATCAATTATAAATTCGCACGCTCCGCCCACTTCTATTTCTATAGGGATTTCGTACGAATAGACCTCACCACATATGTACATGTTCAAAATATATTTTTTTTTAAATTTCTCATTTTTAGAGAAAGAATCATGTAAATGCAATAAATTGACTTTTTATTTTTCGGTGAAAAAAAAGAAAACTGGAAAGTAAATCTATTCTTCTCAATGCCTAAACATTTAATCTTATTCAAAGGAATAAATAGAACCATTAAAATCGGGAGTAATTCTCGAACATTGAGAATTTCCGAGATGTTCTCTTTTTAATTTTTCTCGGAACATCAGCTGCTCTTTTCAGATTCTAGGCATCAGGGTTTTTCTTTTTCGATGATCTGATTTATTAGCGAATATCGTTGAACGTCGACCTTTCATACATGCCCTTTTGCACAGTCACGTCGATAAAAAAAATTTCAAACGCAAGTTTCGCGCGTGCGAACCTGAAGACACCGCCTATTTATCAATTCGACCATATGTCACCCCGGGGTTTGCAACATTCGCGCCCGCACGACCCTCTTTGTTTCCCTCCAAGTCACGCCCCGAATCGCTCCGCCCATACGATCCGCCCACGTCGGACTTTGCTCGAGTCGTCATTCCGTTAGCTCTATCCAGCCGACGACGACGACACTGTCGACTTTAGCGGCAGCAAGGTCGAACACACATAAGACGTGTATGACCTTCAACCGGACTTGCCGCCGGTCGGCCAACTTGTCTCATTGCTGTCTACTGCCCGTCATGTTATTCCGTGCTGCCCTCCTATTGATCGCCTTCGGCCTTGTATTCCTAGTCATTCGCGTTGATCCACGCTGGATGTGCTCGTTAGTCATATGCATCAACCGACACTATGACTAGAGACACATTCAGCTTGGCGTAAACGCATCATTCCATCCTTACGGGCACTTGTGAAGAACTTAAACCTTAAAGTCATATTCGCTAATCATCGTACGTGATCAGCGACGGAGGTCACTCGTCCCTCGTTTGACTCCCCAAAAACCAAGATAACATCTCGTGTCAGCCACCGTTGGCTCAAGGACACCTCCATCGACGGAAAATTGCTGAGGCAGCCCAGCAGGTGGTTCTAATGCCGGTGGTATGAGAAGGGGCGACATATGCAAAAGTACAAGTCATAAACGCAATGCCGATAGACAAATGCACTTTATAGCACCAATTGACGGTTCAAGACCGCCAGAAACGAATAAATTATATAAGTACGCAATTTCACATTACAAGATACTTTCAAAATGTTACAGTGTGTTGAGATCAGTTTAAAATATAAGATTACTGGTACAGAGTTAAAATTTCAAGTAAATTAATCAGAATCACTATCGATTTGCGCCTTTTTCTTTCCCTTTTTCATAGCAAAGCTTTCGTCATCAGACTCGTCGTCGGACTCAATCGTGTACTTGGTGGCCTTCCGGGCGCGTCCACTAAACCAAATAAACAGGATCAAAATGGAATACCTCCTAAAATTACCTTCTCTCGCGTGGCGGTGGCGGTGGGGAAGAGTCGCTGATTTCCTTGATGTCATCATCGTCGTCGTCGTCAGAAACCTGCTTCTTCTTTTTCTGAGCCTTCTTTGGAGAATTCTGAAACGCCACAAACTTATTTTAATGTAAAACTTTCATTCAAAATACTACCTTGAAGAAATCATCCATCGTCTTTTTCGATCCTGAAGGCTTCTTGCTTACCGGATTCTTTTTAGGCGCAGCTTTCTTTGCCGGTGGCCCTTCGTTATCATCATCAGAAAGATCAAACACATCCTATAAAGAAAAATGTGGCTTGCTTCTGGCAAACTCTCAAATACCTTTTTTCTCTTTTGAGCTGGAGCTTTTTTCGGCTTCTCGCCATCAGAATCCTCCATAACGATATCATCATCATCGTCGACATTTTTCGCGAGTTTCGCCTTTGGGGCCGGTTTGTCGTCGTCGGCAAGGATAACAACTGCGTCAGCGTTTTCTTTGGACGAATCGCTGATTCGTTTTGGGACGCCCTTCTCAGCGCGATTTTTGCCTTTTGGGATAACTTCTTCAACTTCATCACCACCATCCTCATCAAAGGCGCTCTCTTCCTGAAATGTGTTGCATAAATATATTATTATTTAGATCTTTTTTTACCATAAACTCGACATCACTTTCTTCGCTCTCCTCATCAGAATTCCATTCGTCCTTCTTTTTCTTCTCTTTCTTTACAACCGGTGACATAAACTTCTTAATATCTTGTCCCTCCTTCTTTATTTTAGCTTCTTTAGGCTCTTTGGGTTCCTTTTTTACGCGTTCCTTCTTTGGTTGGCTCATCTTTTCATATTTGGCTTTGGTAGCCGCGTCGAGTTTTGGTTCAATTCGAACTCCGTCTTTGGATGGAAGAACCTCTACCGCAATAGCCTTCTTCGCACGTCCACCCTTCGCATCGGCAGCAAACTTCTTGGCAGCATTTTTCACACTAGCCTCGATTTCAGCTTTCTCTTTGGCTTCTTGCTTCTCCAATTCTTTAAGGAAGTTCTCAAGATCTTCATTCCACAAGTCTTGCCAAGATTTGGCCTCTAAGTTTTTGACTTCGGCCATTTTGTCGTCACTCTCCTTGAGAAGCTTGTTCTTCTCCTCCTCGGAAAGTTTGATCAAAGCCATACCGACGAGGTAATCATAATCAGAAAGCTTTGTCTCAACACTTTTGTCTTTATCACTCAGTTCTTCTTCATCTTCTCCAGTGGCTTGCTCATCTTCATCGAGTTCGATTTCTCCACTTTCCCGGAGTTCCTTCAACTTTTGCTCTTCCTTCCATTTCTTAACCGGATCAGGGTCAAATTCTAAATTATTATAAACTAATTTTAGTGTAAAAATTATTATATATCATACTCATTTTGATAAGAGTATCAACAATGTTCGCTTTCTTTTTGTTTTCAAGAACAATTTCTCCTTTAATTTTTGCAACAATGAATCGTGCTTGATTAGTGAGTCTTCGACTCTGCGCAGAAAGAACGCCAACCATGTATTCTTTACGCTCAATGTATTTCTGACGACGGCACTCAAAGAATTCGTGTGTGATCTCTTCTGGTGACGTATACGTTCGCAAGCAACCTGCAGCATCAAACAGGACCTGGAAAAAGATGTTTGAAAAAAAATGATTACATTAAAGCAAACCATGCAAGTAGTATTAATAACAGTTTGGAGTTTGAAAACTTGATGAAGTCCTTCAGCTTCAAGTTCCCGCATTTTTCCATTCGCAATCTTTACAACAAATCGAACGGTCGTATCGGTATGATACTCTTTGTAGTCTCTGAATATTTCCAAAATTTCGCGCCATAATTTTTTCAAAACTAACGTGATTACAGGCTGCTTCTTCTCAGAGCTTTCCATCAGTCCTTCTAAGACTTTTTCCTTATAGTCTTGAGTCCACGTTTTGATTGGCAACTCGGTGATCTCAATGGTGTTGTCATCGAGAACCGCAACTTCCCCGTAGCAGGCGAAACGTGAAGGATCGATTTGGAAGATTTCCCCTCTAAAGTTTTTGTACCACGGCGCGAGACACTTTTGTTGTTCTCCACGGATCAAACGGCGTACATTTTCCACAATATCACGCGGGTTGTAATTAGGAATGTTTGTGGACCAGCCAGTTCCAATTCCTTGAGCTCCATTAACAAGAACCATCGGAATAATTGGACAATACCATTCTGGCTCAATTCGCTGATTCTCTTCGTATAAGAACTTGAGAACGTTGTCATCCTGCATCGGGAATATTGCGCGAGTTACAGGACTAAAAAGCAACAATCAGTATTTTTTAAGACCACGTAGAAAATTAACCTCAATTGGGTGAAAATGTAACGAGCGCTCGCACTGTCCTTTCCTCCTTGCAATCGAGTACCAAATTGTCCAATTGGAAGTAACAAATTGATGTTGTTTGATCCAACAAAATCCTAGAACACACAGCTTAATAGAAAATACTCTTACGAAACAAACCTGCGCCAAATTAACAATCGTACCCATAAGCGACTGTTCACCGTGATGATATGCGGATAGCTCAGCAACAGCACCAGCCAACTGAGCCACTTTGACTTCTCTTTTATCAGCACGTTTCAAACATGCAAACAGCACTTTTCGCTGTCCTGGCTTGAACCCATCAACTAAACAAGGAATCGAGCGCTCATTGTCGAGATTCGAGAAAAGGACAAGTTCCTTGTTCACAAAATCCTTGAACGTGACAGTACGGGTATCCTTATTATAAAGATATTCTTCCGCTAATCCTTGCTCTTTACGAGACTTTCGCTCCTGCATCCACTTTGTCAGCCAATCTTTTCTTTCTTCAATCTTTTTCTTCGAAAACGCCATATCGACAGCGCTATCATCATCGTTGCCGCCATATTTGAAACGAATACGATGACGAAGCATATCACTGAAGTACTCTTTCGCTTCTTTCGACGTTGATGTACCCAATCCCTTGTAGTATTTAATCTTGTACGTTTTCCAATTCTCCGTATTGTTTCTCCATTCTGCATACTCAGGAATTGAGAAGAACGAGATTTCCTCTTTTCCTTTCGTGGCTTTCACGATAGGAGTGATAAACTCTTCGACGAAATTTCGCTGGATCAACGATGGCCAAAAGTGGTGCACAAAGTTTATGACGAGACCTTTGATATGTGAACCGTCCTGATCCTGATCAGCCATCACCATAACCTTTCCATATCGCAGAGTCTTGAAGTCATCTTCGGTTTCATATTTTTTCTTGTATTGTAAACCAAGAATTTTTATCATTGCGGTAATTTCAGCATTGTCGGCAACCTGAAAAAAAGGCGCTGAGGAAAATTGCGCAATTCTATTTAAATACTTGTTTCATATTTCCGTCTCGAACGTTCAAAAGTTTACCACGAAGTGGGAAAACTCCAAACTTGTCACGACCGACAACAGCGAGTCCAGAAACGGCCAATGTTTTGGCTGAATCTCCCTCAGTCAAGATCAAGGTGCACTGAAGTGAGTTTTTGGTACCAGCGTCATTCGCATCTTCGAGTTTCGGAATGCCCTAAACATTAATAGTACTATCTTTGAAACTCGGATAGAATTTGAGATATTTCACAAATAATTTTGCCTCAGATTCGCCTTTTAGTAATCAATTGTATTACTTACATTAGATCTTATGATCAATATGTACAACAATATGCATATTATATGCATAGATATTCCACCGCGCCTTTAGAAGTTGCATAGAAATTCGATGCAACCTCACTAAAGCGGTGAATATTATGTAAATCCACTGTCGCAGACAAATTTCTGCGCCTTTTAACGAAATTTAAGACATTTGACAACTTCGTTACGTGACAGTGAGAATTCATACTATTATGGGAGTCATCACGGGCAATTTTTACTCAAAATCTATTTTCTTATACGGATACCTTAAGCTTTGACGTTTTGGTTTTGCTGCATTTTTTATTCAAGTCCTCCATTTGGCGGAATCGAACCCAAGACATAACAGCATCAGTGATTCCCACAGTTTGAGCCTACAAAATTTCAGATGGTTGACTGGGAGTATTAAGAATAAACATACAGCCTTAGAGAACTTTTCACTTAAAATGCACGTCGAACCAAATTGTTTATGCTGTAGTGTCATAGTCTCTTTCGTTTGCGAATCAAACGTTGGGTTTTCGATAAGACAATTCACGAACACCCACATATGATTTTTGATCTGAAATCAATCTACTAGTGACAAAAAGATTTCGACAGTTCTACTTGGAATGGTTTGATGTTCATGGATGTTTTCGAAAGCTTCTTCTTGATTGAATCAATAAACTTGGCAACCATTTGATCCGCTACATAATCTACATGTCTTCCTCCCTTAGTTGTTGCAATACTGTTTACGAATGAAACTTGTTGGAAGCCTTTTTCAGAAAGAGCAAGCGCAACTTGCCAACGATCTCCAACCTACAAGATATATTGATTGTCTTAGCACCTAACATATGAATTCGTACCTGCTCATAAGCGACTTTTATTGGTTCTCCGGCATTATCAGTAAATTGACTGGTGTACATTTTAACATACTCCTCAAATCCTTTCACGGGGAGTTTTTCACCGTTAAGGAACACATTGACTCCTTTTGTGCTACCAGCAATATCATAAGCACGACGCGCCATTAGATGGCAAATATCATCGTCAAGCTCTTGCATTTTGAATTTTTTCAAATCTGGACAAAACGTGATTTTGGTGTAGTCTTCTCCGACATTTTTCGTAATTTCGGGCTCTTTGTCTTTCGTCATATTGTTAATCCATGTTTGTTTGAACGCGTGATGAAATTCTTTCGAAGAGGTCTCCAAAGTGAACTTCGTTGAGAAGATGTTACACAATTTAGCTCCGTATCCGTTTCGACCACCAGTAACTTTTTTCTCGTCATCGTTGTAGTTAGACGAAGTCAGCAGTGTTCCGAAAATCATTTCAGGAACGTACATTTTTTCAACTTTGTGCATGGTAACAGGGATACCCTTTCCATTGTTATATACCGAAATTGTGTTCTTAGCTCTGAAATTATATATTCATTATCGAGCGAAGTTCTGAAATTCTTACTTATCGATGGTGACTTTGATGGTGTTCATCTTTGGATCCCTTTGCTTATTGTCAGCGGCATTTACAAGGATTTCATCAAAAATTTTGTACAACCCTGGAACATATCGAATTTCTCGTTGTTCAAGTTTTTTCTGTTCCGTATTGAACACCCACATCGGCTGAAACTGTGATTTTAAATCAAGTTAGAAATTCAGCGTACCGTCTTTTCAGTATACTCAACCGAGCCAATGTAAGTATCTGGTCGAAGAAGAATATGCTCAAGTTGGGATTTCTTCTGATAGATATCCTCAATTGCCATTTTCTTATTTCCGGTCTTTTTGACGTTGTCGATATTTGTGAACACATTCCTATCTTCTTCTGTCATTGACATACTTATATCAGCAACTGAAAATAACAATTGCAACAGAATATATATATATATATATTTTTAGACAAACCGTCATCTTTTTTCTTTTTCGCCGGTGTACTTTTTTGTCCCGCATTTGGTTTTTTGGTTGCCGGCTTTTTCTTTTTCGGCGAGTCATCGAAAGCGAAATCACTGTCGGAGTCGCTCATCTTGACTAAAAAATGAAATAAAATAATGGTAATAAGAAAACACGTTTAAATTAACATAAAAATGATAAAATCAACGTGAAAAGAAAGCAAATCGTGATAAAAACCGGAGAAACGCACACCATCTTCATAATAATGATTTGCAAATTAGAACGCTTCAAATTTGGCGGGTCGATATCTCACCACGAAATTGTCGTGCAAATGAGGTGCCAGACACTGTGCCTTGAAATGCATGTCGTCTGTGTATCTCGTTAAACTCATGTGTTTCACTTACTCCGTGTGGACTACAACAAAATTTGGACGAGTTTTCAAATTTTTCGGTCACGAACGGTTTTTTAAATTTCGAATTTCATTTTCCTGTCATATTTGAATAATCTGAACAAAGGTTGAATAGTTTATTGTTTTCAAACTTCTTTTATTTAAAAAATTACAGAATGTGGGTGGAAATTCGAAAACTGTATGATCAAATTGCACAGTTTGAAAATTTCGACGATGATGACGCCACAAACGATTTAATAGCAAATATCGAGAAATACAAATTTCGTTTGGCAAATGTTTTATGCAATAATGTAAAATAATAAGTGAATTTAACCTTCAACACGGTTTAATTGCAGCCAAAATCGACGCAATCACGAGCAAAGGTAGTTCCAAATGCTACTGTTCAATTTGACGATGCTGAAATAACCCTTGATGCCCAAATTTGTGCGGAAGCTCTAATCGTCAGTGATATTTTCACTATAAATGAGCTGGACGCTGTAGATTTCGTCTTAGCGGGTATCATTCAGAATTTTTGTAAAACCACAAACTTTTTTGCAGGAGAAGCACAAAATATCCATTTTGATGGTTTAAACCGTGGGCTGATTGCTGTTGTCTGTTATTATGATGCTCATCGTTTACTCATCACGTCTCTTCGTAAAATTCTAGAGTTCGATCGAGAGGAGCTACCGCAAAAGCTTCTTGATCTTATCGACTCCACCTTTATCCAAGAGACAGTCTTCAAGCATTTATTCCGTAAGATCATGAGTAACGCGCATATTTTGTAATACATTTTCAGATCTTTTGGCAAAATTTAGTGTTCAATCGGAGTTCTCGCGTCTCATGCAGCCAAACGTGAACGGTCTTGGCGGATCGAAGCATCAACGACTTTTGAGAAATGCTATTGAGGAAATTCGACACGAAATGATGAATACTATCAGCCTAATTTGTGAGAATCCAGGATTACAAGTCGTCAATATTTCGAATTATTTGTTTCAAATTGTTAAGGTAATTCTATTTTTTGCTCTTTTATAAAACAACACTTTCAAAATTCTCTTATATACTCCAGAATGTTCCCGCGGAGAAGTTAAATCTCAACAACCTGACAGCGTGGCTTTCACTGGTGAAAATTACTTCAAGTGATGTTCTTAACCAGGTGCCAGATGCCACCTCAGTGCTGAATTCGATGATCGGACACATTCGTGATGAGACCACATGGTCAGATCAAGCAATGTGTGGGACTATTCAGCTGGCGTGTGCAGTATCTCTGAAAGCGCTTGCTTCTTCTCCAGCCGACCATTTGGGCATTGAAAGCATTAAAGTGGACGTGGAGCGGATAATCGACCGTGGAATTCGAAACATGGCATTTCAGTACTTGCGTCATGCTATCATCCACTCAGACTTCTTTAATGAAGCTTACCAATTCGTGATCATTGATGAAGTTCTCAAGCAACTTGTTGCATTTTTTCCCGCGAAGTTGATGGAGACTGAGAGAAACAGTGCTGACGAGCTTGCCTGGTTTGATGAGCAGCAACAGAGAAGTGTGGACGTTGCAGCAAGTGCTGAAGTCACTGCCCAATCATCAAAACAAATTGCACAAAATTTAGAACAGCCTCAGGTATAAATTATATATTTGTTTTAATTGAATCAGCGTCGTATTTAGTATGAAACTGCTGCATCACATTATGAAAACTTTCTTCGTTGCTTTGTCGATCTATACGAAATTCTTCCATTGACAGAGCCTCCAAACTGCTCAAGAGAGAAGAAGCTTTATAACCAGATTATCGAATGCAGTTTGGCCTTCAGCACGGAAAGATCGGTAATTAATTATTTCTGTTCGCATTTAAAAGTGTTTTTTTAAAGATCGAATTGTGCCGATTGCTAGAACGAGCTCGTTTACCTCATCATGTCGTGCACGCCGTGGCATACTTCGAACTTACAGCGGCAGTGTGTCGAAATCCCTATACCGCTGCGTTTTTGTTTGACATTTTCAATCGAGATCATCCAGGAACAGGTAAATTTTCAGTCATTGCAGAAATACCTCATAGATTTAGATTTGTTTGGCTGGGAATCATTTATGTCAGCACTTCGTAGTTACGATCGACTTTTCCGAGAACAAAAAGCGAATATGCATCGCAGTTTCGCTCAACAGCACACTTTAGCTAATCGAACACAGTCTGAAAATGTCATAATTCCGGCGCAAGAGCTCAGCGGGTTAATTGCTTGCCTTCGAATTGCGACCAAAGTGGCACGATATGTAATGCTTCACTCACTACATAATGAATTTGAATTTGTTATTAACAGAATGACGTCGCTGCTTTGCGCTTCTCAGAAGATCGAAGCTGGGGTGCGTTGGATTTGATAGCCTCAATAGCGTCGGCGTCAGTTCCTCTACAACTAAAAGCGGCACTTATTGGATTATTGAACGCGATTGCGCGATTGAAATCGTCAGCAATTAGGTATATGATAATATGGTATATTAGAGTTTTCTGAATTTTTTAGAGTTTGGCACGTAATGCATATTCACCAGCTTTGTTACGTAACGGAAAATGGAAGTTTAATGGGAATGCAGCAGGAGTTGGATGAGAGGGAATGCGTAACGAAGCAATATGACGTTTCCCTTTCATTCGTTCGTTTGATATCAACGCTTTTGAAACACAAGTAATATTTATTTCTCAAACTTTTAGTTAAGCGTGTTTTTAGAAACCTGCCACAAGACTCGGCAGCTTCCATTCAATTTGTTACGAAATCTATCCTTTCGCAGTTTTCTTCAAGAAGCTATAATGACGTGAATCAAATGGTGTGTTTTAGAAATATACTTAAACGATTTATCTGAAATTTTTCTTGCAGTGGCATCTCGCTGAAGAATCACTTCGTGCTACTAACACTCTTCTAGAATACGGAATTGTTGAGCCAAGAGCTGTTGCAGCCAATGAGATTCATATTGCATTACTGACCCAATGCCTCAATGATACCCCGCTGTTTAGATCGGTAGACTAATGATAATTAATCTCGAAAAGAATATATTTTTTATGTTTAGATAACACGCATTATTATGGAAGATTGTCAAGCTCAAATGGATCCGTATAGTTCGAAGCAACCGAAATCGTCCGAATCGGCGCTGATTGCTCTCAAAATACTATCGCGGGCGATCATTTTGCATCCGGCACTGAGGGCTTGTGCTCGTGTCCTTTCGTGTGATGTTATCGTCGCTTCAATTCAGTCTTTGGTATTCACACCCATCCATTCCTCAACGCCATTCACCCTTTTGGATCTCATTTTTCATTATTTACAAACGGTAGGGTGTCATCAGAGAAAAATCGAGATAAAAAAACAATTTAGTGCGATGATTATCCAATTCATGCCCTCTACGCTGTTCGAATCTTGCGCGATGTAACGCTTTCACGTGGAGCAGCACAAGGATCAATGTTGGAACTTTTGAAGTCCCGAGACGCGGCCGCAATGCACGTGAGGGCTGTAAGAACAGCTCTATGTGCAACCTCAATTCATTATTCAATCGATGATTCCCTTGCAAAAGGTACGCTTTATTTCCTTTCATTTACCATATTTAACTAATAGAAGAGGACGACGAAAATCCACTAACAGCTCGTGGAGAAACTGCGAGAATTCTTTTGGATACACTGGCAGACGCAGTTGATACGAAATCGGACAAAATCAACGATGTGAATAATATTTGCTATTATTTGCTAGCTTTCAGACCATCAAAAGCTAATACCAAGGAACTTTATGAAAATGGTAGAATCAAATTCAAATCTAGGAATAATATTGGTTTTATTTAGATGAGATTCTCACCGGACTACACTATATTTTATATATAATTGAGCAGTTCATCTCTACGAAGAATCCATTCTCACTGTCATTTTCAGCACTTTTGGAACCATCGTTCAGATTTCTTGTAAGAATAATTAAAAACAGGAAAATTTTCATGAGTTTTAACATTTTCCAGCAACGTTTGGTTTCGATGTCGTGTCCTTTTGCAAAACCGGTTCTTTGCTTTATGCGATCGTCCAATATAATTGAAAAACTCGTGACTTCGGAATTTGTGTGCTCGGCGCTCATCAAAGAAGACGAGATCGCCAACACATATTCAGCAGGAGTGTTTTCGGTTCGACGAATGATTGTTGGATACATTCTCCACTTTGCCGCCGTTGAAATTTCGGCAATGTTGACGACTGGCCACTTCACCAGGCCTGAAACATTGTACAGAGCATTATTAGAGACGTCGGAAATGGTTTCTGAGTATACAATGGACGACGAAGATAGTGGCGGGTCGACGAATTTGTTGTTCAGTTTATTACGAAGAGCCACGGTAACAAAAACGTCAGAATTGATCTATCCGGAGCTAGTGCATTTTAACGTCAACAAACTTCATGAGGTCTCGAGTAATTCTAGAAAATATTACATATTAATTTATTTAGATATTCGATGCTTGTTTAACTATTACCATTTATGGAGTTCCACAATACGATACGGTATATCTGGATAGACTTCTTCGGAGGGAGATTGAAACTGTTTACGCGGACTGTGAAGAGTATAAATATGTGCAAAAAGTAGAATAGTAATTCGTCTATGGTCTTTTCATAAATAGTTTCAGGAAGTTGAGAGTGTATTAGAGTACAGTGCGGAGATCAACGCAAATCTGCTTTCAAAGGGATCTAGTGAACGAATTGTCTCGGGTTGCACAGCTCTTCTCAACGTGTTTTCGGTGTTTGCTCCTGTTCATTTCTTCACAACGGCGACACAGTCAGTTTCTTTTTTCTATTATTTTTCAAATTGCAATTATAAAACTTATTTCAGACTTGTAATCTTTCGCGATTCGTGCTATGTGCTAATCGAAATGGTTTCGGGAATCGACGGTGCCTCGTTGTTGGCTGCTTGTCAAACATTCCAGAGAATGGTGGAAACGGTGGCGAAACTCGCCAAAGACGAATATCCAAAGGTAAGTATGGAACATTTCATTGCACAGTTATATAATAGAAAGCTTGCAAGTTTAAGCTTTGTATCCCTCTTTGTAACCGCCTGAGCTTCCACCGTGGTGACCACCGCCTCCGCGACCACCGAGTGAACCTCCCTTCGATCCCCGGTCTGGGCATTTGCAATACTCTCTGCAAATTTGCATGTATATGCCCGATTGTCAGCGTATAACTTACGCATCCTGTCCTGGACGTCCTTGCTTTCCTTCTGGTCCTGGTGGTCCATCAAGTCCTTTCTCTCCTGCTGGGCCTGGTCCTCCTGATGGTCCTGATGGTCCAGGAGCTCCTGGCGGTCCGTTTGGTCCAGCATCTCCCTTTGGTCCTTGATCGCCTTGTTTTCCTCGTTGTCCCTTTGGTCCGGGTCTACCGATTGGTTTCCGTCCATCGGCTCCCTTCTCTCCTGGTCGTCCTTCTGGTCCCGGTTTTCCTTGTGGTCCTTGTGCTCCCATCTCACCTGGATGACCTGGATTTCCGTCACGGCCAGGTTTGCCAAGCGCTCCATCGGCTCCCTTCATTCCGCGAAGTCCTGGAAGACCTGGTGGTCCTGGAGGCCCTGGCGGACCAGCCTTACAATAGAAGCAGATGCCCGTGTCTTGTGGAGCTGGCTCAACATCATCAGCATCTTCTCCAGGTTTTCCGTCAACTCCTGGGAGACCGTTTGGACCAGGAGAACCGGGAGATCCCTTTGGTCCCGGTGGTCCTGGATGGCACTTGTTTTCAGCAGCACTCTGGCACTGGCACGATCCTCCTGTTGGAGCTGGACCTCCTGGAGCCTGCGCTCCAAAGTCATGCGCAGGAGCACCATTGTAGCTATCATATGCATCGCGACGAGATCTCGTGACTGTTGTTCCGATATCCACAAGATCCTTCCACATCTGATCCGTCTCCATGCGGAATGATTGGATTTCAGCATCGAGCTCGTTCCAGTAGTTCTGAACGTTGCTATAGATTTGGCTGAGTGCCAAAAGGCTGCATAACAACGCAATCCCACTTAGAGAAGAGGCTACAAATGTAGCAGTATGAACTTGCATAATGCTGGAAATAATAAAGATAACTAAGTATTATTTATGACATTAACTGATTCCATTATTGCCGCTGTTCCTTTTTATAGTAGTATCAAGCTTGATAAGAATTCGCAGTAACTTGTTGCCATCCAATAATTCTGGTTTTGTGTTGCTGCGCATTATCACTTCTTTTTTTCTGACGCTATCACTCATCGCTAATCGGTTACTGTGAACAAGTTTTTTTTCATTTGCAGCTCACCGATATTCGGCACTTTTTTGCGCCATTGTTCAAATCGCTAATCGAATTGCTTCTTCAACCTACCGAGAAGAGTGTGGATGTAAAAGTAAGTTCAAGTACCTCGTAATAAAAATATACGTTTCGATTTCAGGTTAGCCTCTATAAGACACTTCGTTTGATTTTAAGGGCAGTTTTTGAGAATAACAGCGCGGAGGCAAGAGAGACGTTATTGAAATTATGAAAATTTTGTTTAGATTGCGTTTGAAGCAGAAGACTGGCTTCTCGATGGCCACGCTACTTCATCTTCGTCTTCAGACGAAATTGTCAACATTGTCGAAACAATGGCGTTTGATATTGGCCGCCACATATCTTCAAACATCTCGGATTTGCCGAAACATCGAAAAGTGAGAATTTTTATTTGTTTGCATATTTAGAGCCTAATGTTCGAGTGCCGTATGACTCAATAATTAAAGAGTTGACGTCCTCCCTTGAGGAATGGATTTCCTGCGGGATTGTTACCGGAAGAGGGCTTGATTGATCGGTGGGGTGCAAAATGCGGTTCAAACTTTGAATTGTCGTCTGGAAGTATTATTTTTAAATCATTTAAGAGTATTTAGTCAATAAACTTCGCCGGTTTGTGTTACGACTTCATGAACCGCTTTGTCCTTTTTCAGAATTGCTAACAGCGGGCACTTATCCTAAGAGAAATGGTTGAAATTTGGATAATACTGAAATAGTTACATCGGTTTGAAAAATCCCCAACGTAGCCATATGATTAATGGGCATGTCGCTAATATTAAGTTCTTCGAAGCTGTCAAAAGTTGCAATATTGCGAGATGCTAGGAGGCCCCCATTTCTTCAATTATTAAAATTTACATGTGTTATTATATTTACTGATTACCGTAAAGGTATGTACATTTTTCCGGGCATCCAGTAAGCCCTGCTGAATTTTGTATGTAATAGATTTATGAACAATGTCACGATTGAGAGCCCGAATATAACGTAAATGAAATAGATGCAAAACTTTGTGAAGTCTAATTCTGAAATTTTAGCATGTTTTCCCACTCATGAATAAGAATTACCTGGTAAATCAATATTAGAGACCGCTGTAGTGGTGAGGCAGTTTATTATGAAATACACGTTGTGCGAGGAATGAAGTTGTGGGAAACCGTAGCTCATTAATAAGACACCGAAACTGATCCAGCCGATTATTGATAGAACGGCCACAGTTACGGGTATCGAGAGAAGTCGGCTGACGTGATCGAGACGATAATCCTTACTAGGATCCTCTCGGCCATTTTTGAGTTCTCTCTCCAGTTCGTCCTCTTTGGCCGGATTGAGTGTACAAAATCGGAACACATTCCATAAACATTCTGAATATTTGAATTATTATGGTGTCGCGTAGTCGGAGTCAAGTGCTGTCCCATTGGGACCATTTGGCAATTTTGATGATTGTTCTGTGAAAACTCACGCAATAGTCGGCATGGGAAGTGAAGAAGAACGGCGATTATGTAAGCGATGTCTTTGACGACGATTATTGTGAATGGAATGCCCATTATTGATATGATTATTGACATGGTCCTTCCATTATCAGTAACTGGTTGAATGAAGCCATGACCAGTCGTGGTGATCGTAGAGAATACCTTCATCTCCCAATTTCGAGCAATTCCATTGAAGAATCACTTACGAAAAATAGGCAATGGACGAATGTGATTCGAAATTTTGGCATCGGCGCGCGAATTCTCAACTGGCGGATTTCATATTGGTCGAGACGCTTATTTATAACATTTTTAAGGTAGTGGGACTTTTCTCCGTGCACATAAAGCAGTAATCGACTGTTGTTAAAAATCTCGGGGAATAATGAAGTTGAGATAAATCTGTTATCGATTCACGTCGAGTTTTTATTTAGAATTTTACCTTTTTCGATCCGCTTCAATTTTTCGTTGCCATTTTGTTCGATATGCTTCGGTGCTTTGAGATTCGACGATGAAAAATATTGAAGCGGCGGCGATTATAAAAATGATGTAAATTGCGAGAAGCAAAATGTGGTTTAAGCTGAAACAATAATGTTGGGTTTGTTTAGCATCACCAAAAAAGCTCACTGGTATTTGTGGTAGATTCTTTTTACGCATAATACGCATATGAACGAGTGTGAATTCGAAATGCACATGGTAAAATTGAAAAGTGTACACTTTAGTCCTAGCCAAAAGAAATATGGACGCTCGCATGCGAGGGTTTCAAAATCTCTCGAATCCCCATGGGACGTACGATTTTTTGGAAATGTCAAGAAGAAAGAAGATATTTTCTTATTGTTTATTTTTTCTAGTCACTTGAAGGTGTAAGATTTAGGAACTTGAAAAATTTCAAGAATATAATTATAATTGCACTATTTCAGGCCACCGCTATTCTTTTGGCTAATGATCTTCTACATGAAGATCTCAAAGGCTCTAAAAAAGTAACGTTTTTTTTTCAAGCTTTTCAGTGACTTTAAAATTTTCAGCTGGCTGCTTGTCTGTCGCAGAGTGGAGTGTGTAGAGTTCTTTGTGAGGAATTATTATCGATTGAATTTGATTGGAATGTGATTGCTTCGCCTTCTGGAGCCGCGATAGTCACTAGGGTTGAGCAATGTGCGCAATCGCACCTTCTTACATCGATTTTGGTAGCGCAAGTCCTGATTCGCTAATTTAATAGGTTTGAAATTGCAGACTGTTTTCACTCGACTGGCTTCTTCGGAGCAAGGGTGGACGGCTTTATCAGAGCTTGCTGTTACTGAGATCATAGCTGAGATGTACGTATTCACTGAACCTCCAAAGGAAGTGTTCCTGAAACCGGAAACCGTCAAAATGTATAATTACATTTGTGTGTTCAAAGTTCATTTTGATCTTTCAGAAAAGGGACGCCAGCATACGCTTTTGCCAACACTTTGGATTTGGCACTTCACCTTTGCAAGCAACTGTGCTCAAAGGCCAAATGGAAAAAGCTAACCCTCAGAATTCTGGCGCTCATACAATCGTTCGGCGAAATTTTCCAGCAATTGGTACGCGCTGGAGTTGCGTGTAATTGTCTAGAAACCGCTAGGGCGATTGTGTACGAAGTTTCAGTTAATGGTAAGCGTTCGTTTTTTTTTAAATATCTGACTAATTTAATTAAGTTGTTTTGTTTTCAGATGAAAGCATAATCGATGCGATCGACGGCGACAATGTTCTCCGCCAGTTGCGTGTCTCCGCAAGTGAAGGACTCGTATCGAAAAAGCCGAAATCAGCTCAGATCAATGCAAACTCGTCGTTCGCCGCTCCTCGTCAGTTGTTCTCAACGCTTCTACCGGTCTGATTTCGATTATCCATTGCGGCCTCATTCATCTGTTTTGTTTCTTTTTACCTTTCATCGCTCCACTCCGTATCTGTATTATTTATTGTTGACAATTATTATATGAATTTTGTAGAAACTTTAGACTGTGACGAGAAGGAAAATAACTAGAAAACGAAAAGAACACAGAACATCATGAACGCGACAAAAAAAGAACACCCGCTTTTCATTCCGTCATAGGAAAAACCGAAAGAAAGCAATAGGGGTTATTTTAGGGAAGTTTTTTTGGGTGGATGGGGAAGAGGACTGAAAAGAAGAATTGAAACCGGAAAATAAAATACAAAGAAAAATCTAATTATCCGTAATTTACAACATGTGATGAATGGTATTCGGTTGAATAAATGGATTTGTTTTATTCTATGATGTGCGCGCGGTTTTGTCGTGGGCGGAAATGGTATTCTTTAAAAAAATATATTTTCGGAATCCTTTCTGCTATTTGGTTTTTTTTTCTCTGTTCAATGCTGGAAGTAAAATGTGGGGGAGTTGGAAGAGAAGAAATGAATAGCTAACCGCACGAAAAATAAAGTAATTGAACAAAAATAGGCTAATTTTGCATTTGACAACCGATAAAAAAACGAACGACAACAATAGAGAGAAAATGAAACGTGATTAAGATACGATGGAATCGGAAAAAGAAAGATGAGCAGAAAATAATCTAATTACATGTAAGGTTTGAAAAAATGGACCATTAGAAATGATGCAGTATGTAGACGACGAATTCATAAGTGCCCATTGTTATTGCCGTGTTTGGAACGGTTCGCATTAGCTGAAAATTTGCAATGTATTTTCATAAATATGCTTCTAAGCAAGATTTTTAAAAAGCGTACCTGAACCGACAAGCCACGATACATTGCTCGATATCCTTCTTTGTATAATTGATACAATGTATCGAAAAATCCGCGCTTGATCTCGGATTCCTCACGAAGACGAGTGCGGACGACTTCTAAAACAATTATCGTAAAAAACAGTAACAATTTGATAGAATACCATGCGGATAAGCCAAAACGCACGCAATGAATTTCGCCGAACCCCCGGCAACCATAAAATTTAGAAAATCCTGAAATTGTTGCTTATAATTGGTGAAGAGTTCTTTTCACTCCATGACAAACCATTTTTCCTTTATCAAATTCATTTGCTTTTGTAAGCAACACACTTCGGAAATACTCATAAATGCAAAATTGGATCATTGTTTCAGAAACACCGGCATACGAAGCAGTTACACCCTGCAAAGTTTTGATATTACAAAAAAAATTCGATTGATACGCTCGTAAAACCTAGGGAAACATTACAACCCGCAAAAAATGTCATTACCTTATAAAATCCGCGAATGCCTTCCTTGTGATATACACGTTTGATCATTGCCCAGATGCCGATCGACTCCTTATTTAATTGGAGGCGAGTTTTAACAAGCCATATTGGATTCACTACAGATGCAGCGACGAATCCCGCTGAGCCGGCGCTCACCATGTGAACGATCGCCGAGTTCGGCACAAACGTCTGGCGATCGTTCCAAAATCGTTTCGACGTCGAGTACGTGTAAAAATAAACCGCTCTGGAGAACAAACATAGTCATTTACATAGTGAAAAATTTAACACGCTTACTTGGATGGCGCAACGCCAATCAAATTCGGAATAAGACCCTTATAAAGCCCAGTAACACCCTCAGTTTTGACTATTTGCCTGGAATTTAAAATTTTCAGTCAAATTTCAAACATTAAACAAACATCATGTAACGAAAAACAAGAGTTCCAGGAAGTGGTTTCGATTTAGACTCGGCAGACGAAGCAAAATTCCTCGAGCAATGTTGAAGGAGCATTTTGGTACTTGTTGTTGGCTCTATATATGAATACATTTTTTTGAAAATATCATTGTTGTTGTTGTTTTTACGTTTTGCGGCACCATTGTTGAATAGTCGCGCAATGTCTAAACCTTGATGTCTCGGCGAAACGAGTCGCTCCATCGCGTATTGTCCGCGAAGGCGAAAATTCGAACCATAACCGTTTCGATGAGACACCGTTTTCAGAGATCCCCCATTTTTCGACGATTTCGATTGTGGTGAACCTTGAACATATTCGTTTAGTTTTTTCTTATCAAATCAAAAAATTTCGGTCAATGCGATCAAAATGTCACTGGCGAAGTAGGCAATTCCCAAAAAAAAACAACTTTATGCAATGAAATGACTTCAAGTGCATTTTTTCTTGTTAAAACACTGTATTATATAAATGTGTAGCGAATAAAAAATTGCAATGAAAAAATTTGACTCTATTTTTTCTATCCTTACCGGTAGATGTGCTCGGCCCATTTCCAATCGTCGAATCAAAACCTTTTGACGATTGCATTCGAGTTTTGACAACTTCCAGTGGGCACGTGATGGCGGTACCTATAATCCATGCGAATATCTTATCAATTCATTCGTCTTTCGACATACCCGTTGTACCACCAACAGCGCCACCGACAAAATGAATCAGCGCTTCACGATCCATAAACATGATTTCGACGAGGTGTTCCACGCGGTGGTTTTGTCACAAATTTTGAACGGATTATTCGTCTTGGCGACGAATTTTCAGAACAATTCTCTAGCTAGCGCCACACAAAATTCGATTTGTGTTCTCTGCAATTACCTTCAATTAAAACGCGCATCCTCGATTTCAAAAAAAAAACGTTTCATATGACGAAAACACGACACAGCAAGTGTGCTCTACGGAACAACATCACTTCAATGACCAATTCAAGCAGTGCTATTTTCAAATTAAAAAAGGACCTAGAGCAAGTTAACGCTTTGCAAACATAGAGAATTAAAAGCCAATCGTAACTGATAAGTGAAATATTTGAAAACAACGAAGTTCATGGAAAGTAAAAATATGATGACAATTTATATATGACATCGAAACATGAAGTTTTTTTCTCTTTTCGGGAGGCGTGGCCGAGTGGAAAATGGACTGTTGACAATGTCTAGAACTCACTGCGATAAGAAAATAACGATTAATTGGGTATTATAGCCAAAATTTATATTTTCAATGATAAAAATTATATGAAACCAAACGTATCAGTTGAGGGAAAAGTTAAGTTCTCTATGGCGCCTCTAAAAAAAGAGACCGGTTTCGGCTTATCTGCGGACCCTATTCGGGCGAAAAAAGTGCGCACATGCGAAGTCTCGTCGATTTCGGCATGTTAACCTGTACGAATTGCTTTGAAACAAATCGATACTTAAACATCGGACGCACGTGATTCTAAAATATTGACCTATGCGAACACCACGAAGGCCGTAAAACGGCATTCTTTGCGTGGAGACGATGACGAGCAAAAATCAAAAATAAGTGACCGCCGAGCTTCCCCTTCTCTCTCATTTTTGAGTCATTTCTCCGTGAAGCGAAACGCAGAACCAACGCATTGGAAAAGAAACTCGCATTTTCTCGAGCGAACATTGTAAAACCTACCAAAAATGTCCTGTCGATCCGAAAAACGGACGGTACGAAACGCGCTGAGCGTACACATCGAATGCCGGCGATCGGCGTATGACCAGAGAACACTCATACGTGTCAACAGTGAGGAAACAATAATTCGAGTGGCAAGCGGCCGATAGCAGACGGCTGGAACTAGGATGCAACTAAGATTGGGTGTTGTTTCCGAAAAATCACGAAACATTCTGAACCCCGTACTCTTGTGTGTCACCTGGCGTTTGACCTCTCAGAACAACCTCAAAGATTGGTTTAAAGTGTTCACGGACTAATTAGAAATTCGCTAACGATTTTTTGCTGAATTTCTGCAACCCTTATGATATAAGTTAGAAAAAAATAATTACAATTGATTCGAATCCGTTTCATTAAGACATTATGTTTGCGTCGATTTTGTTGTGTAACACTAATCAAATCGTATTCCCAATCGGTGGGTGCGAAATCATTTGGGCACGTGTAATATCCAAAGAACATCGATCATGTGACATCAATGCGTACAACACAGAAACATCCCTCTGAACACCTCGTACATAGTGATAACGGTGTTTCTTCTTCTCCTCGTTTATCTGTGTGCTTTCTGCAGCTTCATTACCGTCTCAAACTTTGAGAAACCAAAAATTACCATGCGAGAATTATTTGGTGATAATGAGCAAGAAAAAATTAAATATTAAAGTTTTTCCTTTGAAAAAAATAATCAATAGCGCAGTATTTGCGCGAGAACTACCAATGCTAGAAACACACAGACGAATTGCATCGACGAAGAGGCGATAATACAATAAATTAGAGAGAGAGAAAGACTAAACGTTTGTTGAAACGTCAACTTTTAAAGATATTGACCTGCAGGAGATGGAGATGATTACAAATGGGTGAGTAGGAGGTGCATTATAGTCACAAGGAGAGACAATAGCGGGAAAAGAAAAACGCGGACAGTATCGCGCCAAATCGCTAGTGATAGAGACTGTGTGGGCACATGGTGATCACGTTTTGGAACTTTTAAGGTGCGGACATCGAAAAAAATAAGATGCTTGATAGATGAGTATCAAATGAAAAATGCTAAAAATTAGGGTTTGCAACTTTTCTTTGACTTTTTTTTACAACACTGGATTGATTACGCTTGTGAATGTTCAAAGATCACTTTGTGATTTTACATAAAAATTAATTTCTATAAATTAAACGAATATTTAGCCGCACTTTTTAATATTTTGTTATCCCATATTTCTAAGCATTTATACAGGGTGTCATTTAAGTTCCCGCACAAAAGTTTGACGCCATGAAGAGCTTGGCTGTCGCACTTTTCGTGCACCAATACAATTTATTTTTGTTAAATAAGGTGTATTTTACTTACTTTCCAAGTTTTACCTCATTCGGATGTGTTTCCGAGAAATGGCGAAGGCTAACATCCATTGCGCTTCCATTATCGAACTTCATAAGCAAAATGTGAGCCTGAGAGACATCATTCAACGCCTCGGTGTGCCTATTAGAACGGTTTACGACATCATCTAACGTTTCAAGGAACTAAATACGACCAGTGACCGTCCCAGATAAGGAAGACTCGTCTCGGTAACCACTCCTCAGAAGTTCAACGCCGTTAAATCGAAGATCAGGCGAAACCCACACAGGAGCATGAGAAAGATGGCGTCAGACGTGGGAATGAGCATTTTCGCTTTGGAACAAATCGTCAAAACGAAGCTTGGACTGACCCCATATCGTGTCCAAAAAGCGGCAATTCTATCGGCCGCCAACAAGTAGAGACGCTTCGAAAAAGCAAAACGACTTCTTGCTCGCACGCGGTCTGGAGAACACCTCGTCACTGTCTTCTCCGATGAGAAGCTGTTCACTGTGGAGGCGGCATTCAACTCACAAAACCATCGAGTACTTGCCCAGACATCCCAGCAAGCTTCTGAGAAAGGAAGAACATATCATCCAGCTTCACATCCTGCCAGTGTGATGGTTTTCGGTGCCATCTGCTCAACCGGGAAGTGCTCCCTGGTTTTCGCGGATCAGGGGGTGAAAGTGAACAAAGAAGTCTACGTTCGGGACATTTTGGAGAAGCATGTGATACCCTGGGCCAAAACGCATTTCGGTGGGCAGAAATAGGTTTTTTAACAGGACGGAGCACCCGCCCACACTGCCAAAACTACTCAGGAGTGGTGCCAGACCCATTTTCCCGACTTCATCAAGTCATCCGAATGGCCTGATTTCTCCCCAGACCTGAACCCGCTTGACTTTTCCGTGATGGGCTCTTGCAGGAGAAGGTCAACGCAAAACCCCACTCAAGTATAGAGGCTCTGAAGAAGACATTACTGGTGGAATGGGACAATCATTCCATCGAATACCTGCGTACCACAGTCACATCCTACCCGAAGCGTCTCCGTGAAGTCATAGCTGCGAAAGGAGACCGAATCAAAAAGAGTTAATAGATAATTATTTGTTATACTATAGATAAAAAATATTTCGAGTCTCGTTTGATTTGGACTTTTAGTTTCAGAAATATATGCCTTCAAAGTTGTGCGGGAACTTAAATGACACCCTGTAAAATCACTATATCAAATGGCATCTGTTTCCTGATGATTATGGAAAAACCGACATAATTTGGCTAATATGAAATAAGTGACTTACCAACTAAACTAACTCCGCGCGTTGTTTAAACTAAAAATGTTGCGACGTGTAAAATTAAAGCGTGAACATTTTGCAGCCGCAAAAAACTCACAATTTTCGAAGCAAAACGCGGCTGGCTAAAGACAAATTGTATTGCGGAAAGCGATATTGGCGATCGGTTCGGAATGCGGGTCGGCGCCGCATGTTTTTCACGTGGACCATTTATCACTAGAGACTCCGAGCGGTTTTTGCGTCTTGTTTTGAACACGGTTACTTGGTCGATGCAAGTCACATGACTTGTTGCAAGCTTTCGCTTGTCACACGGTGTTGTTTGTTTTACGGTTCGAAAAATTGGCAAAAGGTTCAATTGATTGGATTCAAGAATGATTGCAGCGCTCGATCGAAAATAAGTCTGAAATTTAAAAATAGAATCCGTTGATAAAAAATAAAAACAATTATATAATTATTTGTTCTATTTCCTACATATTTTCGTTATTTCAGCTTTATTTTATTGATCTATTCATTGATTTTTCCTAGTACGAGAAATTTGACAAAATTTCCATTTAAAACTAACTTTAAAATATTATGTAAATTTTTTTGACAGAAAATAATTTAAACAAACATTTTAACGCTTGTTTAACAAAACTACATTTTTATTTAAGAAATAAAACCGAGATTATTGAAATAAAATGCAAAAACGATAAAATTGTCGCTTGCACCGTACAATGTACGTAGTACAGACTTGCCTTGCGCACCGTACCATTTAGTCATAATATCAGGTCTGAAATTTGTTTATTTCCTGTTTTCTCATAGGATTTATTATTCGTCCTCAATGGAAAACCAATGAGCAGATCGAAAATGTATTCTCACGGAAACCATAGTGATCCGTCAACGCAAATACGAATTGCGCCTGAAACCTCATCATTCTTGTCACCGGATACCACGGAGGTGTCTATTTGCGCACTGCATAATAAAACGATTTCTCAACCGCGCCCAACGCGGTTTTCTTCATTAATTCCTCGAGAATACGTGCCAGAATTCATACTCCAAATGGCTTCTGCTATGAAATTTCAATACTATTCGAAAAAGGCTGCTGCCAAGTCGATGTCAACTACCATGTAAGTAATGAAAACATTGAAGAAAATGGCGAAGACACTGGTTTTTGAAGTTCAAGTCCAAATGACAATCAAAGAATGGAAGAATTTAAAAGAAGATTTCGTCGAAGCGGATCCCTTGGAATTCCTTTTGTACCAGAAGAGGATGTTAACCAAGTATGGTGTTTTGTATTAGGTCATTCTCGAGACAATCTTTTGAAGCTCTTTTCGTCTCCAAGGAAACAGTCAATAATACGCGAGGGTGATGAAGAAGGCGTTCACATTCTCACAATAATCATCAAGGCGAGTCGCGAGGCAACCGATATTTGCAAAATGGTGTCCAGCTTGCCAGTAGAGACTTACAGTTTCTTATAATTAACAATAGATTGATTTAAAGGTTCACACACGCGTGAAGCATATGGAGACTCGCGATAGTCAAGATGGCACTTCTACGACGATGGATGTTCTCCTCGAACTAGAACTTGTCGATATTAGAAAAGATGAAGCAATTGACTATATGAGAATGAGTGGATTGGATGTTCATGAAGTGTCATTCACCATACGCCCAACTACAAATGACGAGTTCACCGAACCAGGATCGGAAGGTTATCCTCTAGAAAACATTTGGAATAAGTTAATCAGTATTTAAGATGCTATCACTGGATCTCAGTGGTTTCCCAAGAGCATTTATGACCTTGATATATGTGCCAAGCGAGTTATAATGTATGGCTCGGGTCTTGACGCAGATCATCCAGTATTGCTTCACTCGATGGCTGAAGATTACATTATTAATAATTTAGGGTTTCAAAGATCAGGAATACAGGGACCGTCGAATGATGTTTGCCGATATTGCGTTGAACTATAAACAGTTAAAAAATAATTTAAAAACGATTAAAACAGATATGATTGTAGTGGAGAACCAATTCCGCGAATTGAGTACACCGACCAAGAGAAGAAAACGTGGGGTGTCATCTATCGTAAGCTCCGCGAGCTACACAAACAGCATGCTTGCAAACAATTCCTTGATAACTTCGAGCTGCTTGAACGCCATTGCGGCTATTCTGAATTCAATATCCCGCAACTCGAAGACATTTGCCGTTTCTTGAAAGCGAAAACTGGATTCCGAGTTCGACCAGTGGCTGGCTATTTGTCGGCCAGAGATTTTTTAGCTGGCCTCGCGTTTCGTGTGTTTTTTTGCACTCAGTATGTTCGACACCATGCCGATCCATTTTATACTCCAGAGCCGTAAGATATCGATAGCCCCATGTCGGTCTTACTCAAATACTGTAGGGATACGGTACACGAACTGATGGGCCATATGGCATTGTTCGCCGATCCTGACTTTGCTCAGTTTTCCCAGGAAATTGGTCTCGCATCCCTAGGAGCCTCCGAGGAAGATTTGAAGAAATTAGCAACTGTAACATTTTTGTCATAGCTATTCTAAATTGAGAATTTAGCTCTATTTTTTCTCCATCGAATTTGGACTTTCTTCGGACGATGCCGTCATTTCGCCAGACAAGGATAAAGCTGGCCAACGCTTCAAAGTTTACGGTGCTGGATTGCTAAGCAGCGTTGGCGAGCTGCAGGTTGCTCATGATTCGCCGGCAGCCAATAAGTGCAATTTCAGCATGCTGTCGGAGACGGCGCCGCGATTCATCGCTTCGATCCGGATCGTGTTGTAGAGCAAGAATGCCTTATAACAACATTCCAGGACGCTTATTTCTATACAAGAAATTTCGAGGAAGCCCAGCAAAAACTCCGAATGTTTACAAATAACATGAAGAGACCGTTCGTGGTGAGATACAATCCCTACACCGAAAGTGTCGAGGTATGTGCTATGAAGCGATTTCAAATCCTCCAACTCATTCAGGTTCTTAACAATCCAAGATCTATAATGCTTGCGGTAAACTCGCTTCGCTCAGACATCAACCTTCTCGCAGGAGCTCTTCACTACATTCTCTGATAACTAAACGTATAATTAGTTTGAATCGCAACAATTTATTCCAATAAACGCTTCTAGTATAGTTTATTGTGGTCCCACACATAAACAGGTCCGTCGGCAGAAGAGAAGCATTGTCGGTTTGTGAGAAACGCAAAGTCCGCCAATAGCCCACATCTGGAAATATGTTGATTTCTGATCAGAACACTTTCAATAATTTACTTTACAAATTGGTCCCTTCTCATCTTCTTCCACATCGCAATCCATCTCAAATTTTTTCCCTAAAAACGGTTTAAATAAAAAAACTATATTTGAATATTGAATACATTGATTTTTCCGAGTTTTTCGTGTTTTCTCCTCGACGCTAATATCTTGAGAGACCTCAACGATAACATCACTAGTTTTCGTAGTTTTGTCTATTTTCGGAAGCATGTCGATTTCCACACAAACCGTTCTTGATGGTTTTCGTTGCTCGGAGGAATTTTGAGAAAAATCTGCAATCATCAAATTATTATTATTATAGGGAGGCATTTTGTTTTTCATTGTTTGGCCAATATAAGAAAACCGTTCTCTATTCTCTCCAAACTGCTTGCCATCGTCGTCGATCGCGCTATAATAATTTTTTCTAGAACTTCTTATTTCGAATCAAAAGAACCTGTCGGTGATGTTACGTAAAAATCATCAGAATCGTTCGATTTTTTATAAATCCCTTGGGTCTCTGAATAATTTGAGAGTTTTTCCTCAAAATCTGTCTTCTTTTTGAATTCACTATCTTCAAAATATTCATCATCACCATCTTTAACCTCAACCTGAAAACAAAGTATTTTTTGATCGATTTTAGAATTGGTGTACTTTTATCGTGGTCCCTTTTTGCAGTTCTACAGTAACCAGAGTGTTCAACGAGTTGGGAGTTGTTGTATTTGAAGTGAACATAGAAGTACTAACTGAAACGTTTCATTATTGAAATGCTCAACTCTGGAATCGTTCACGATTCGGCTGAACTCCAGGCGGTTCAACATTGATACCAGGCGGTACGGGAAACTGCCGAGAATCGTCGACATTGTTCGAGAGGATCTCCTCGTCATCTTTCGTGAGTATTGCAATAACCTCCTGCGCCTTCTCCCAACTCGCGTCACCGCTGATTTTTTGCGGCTTTCCATAAATTATTTCTGCATCGACATTGTGTCAAGACCATATAATTTTTTATTAAAAAATACCTTGCGAATGAACCAACGAAAATAGGAATAATATCAGATGCATAATAATGCTGACACCCGTTTAGCACAAATGACCATTGGCCAACTACCGCCGTCAAGTGGCTTGTTATTCTTAACGTATAATTGACAATATAACCAGTCATCATTGTATTGAGTGGACTTTTCTCAGCCGCTTTTTAGATTTTGTTTATTAGCACATTTGGAGAAATTCATCGAAAAATGAAGAATTACACATAAATCATTCAAAACCAGAAGGAATGATAATAAATAGCGGGACTACGTACAACCGTAAACTATGACCGGAGATGTTTCTAAGAGGCTTTAAACCATACGCAAAATTGTATATGCAATTCTTTTTAGCTGAATGTCACTGGCCGACGTGTTAATGATAGTTTGTGTTGAATTGTTCTTGGTGGCGGCTCTAAACAAGCCATTGAGTTGAGCGATGAGCCATGGTAGATGAGATGCGAGATATTGTCTTCGTAGGAGCGAAGGATTTCCTGGAAGATGATTCAAATGGAAATATAATATTGTTTCGTCTTACTCTATATGGGTCCTCCTCGATTGACGTTTGAGTAGGTGTGCTGGAAGTGGAATTTTGCATTGAGTATTGCTCACATTCCGTATTTTTCCTGAAGAACTCTCTTTGAAATTATGTGCGATTTGCGAAAAAATATTTACTTTTTGCCACGAAGTTTTTGCGAAATCGATCTAGAAAGCTTCTTGAACGGATTCCGCATTGCAGGCCTAAAAATGATGGTGTGATATAAAACAAAATGCACATTTTTTGATAAGAAACGTGCATGACGTGGACAAGCAATCGCACTGAACATGAAGAGAAAAAAAAACCATTGTGACTGAAAAGGCAGAGCACAAAATTATAGGTGTGTGTAAGAGTGAGACGTGCTATTGAGCCTCCGATTTGCTTTCGCCCATCTACTATTCGATTCTATGCACACGAATTGCGAGATTCCCAAAATTGGGCTTAAAATGGGACAGTGATGAGGCGAACAATTGCTTTAAATATTTCATTGTGCGCTTGGAATATGGAAATCAGAACGCAGGCAAAGGTCGGTCGGGTCGGATCGTTATTCGTGGGAATCGCATTAAAATTTGAATTTTCCCACAAAAAATGAGCGCAAAACCATAAATGATAACTATTTTTTAATAAAAACTTCAAACTTGGGAAATTTAATCCAAATATCAGCAACTAAAAAATTCATAATTGTTACTAATCCATTTATGGACCTATAAAACTTTTCAGAAAATTTTAAATAGCACAAATATTTTATTAAAGTACTAAAAATGGAAAAAAAATCGCGCCTATATTATTAGAAACATTTTAATTTCAATTCCATTTCTGAAAAAGATGAAATTGAATTCCGGACGAACCCGAAAATGAATGGAAATTTGTTCATATTGTAGTGTTAAATGACGCAAAACTACAATAAAAGAGGTAGCATTTGTGTGTTTGTTTGTTCGTACGAATTCGTACTATGCAAATGCTATTACTGATACTGCAGAACGCCAAATGAGTTGAACAATTGATTTGAAAATTCGCCGAGAAAAAATGGGCACAAAACACACATTGACTGTCTTGTTTACTGACGAATTGATAGCCTGGCCGACAGTTAATAGTAAATAAAAAGACAGGAGCGCAAGAAAAAATGAGATCCCGAATGAATTTCCCACCAAATTTTGCATTATTTCAAAATTTTCCCAGTGGATCGGAAAGAAGAGACTTTGCTCATTCGAAAAAGTTATTATAATGACAGGTGTCCGGAGGAAATTGGACGACTTGCCAATGGTAAAACGAAGATTAAAATAGTAGATATGTGTATGAGGAAAAGGAGAAGATGAAGAAAACCAGAAGAATAGTTGAACGAACGCCGATGAAGCAGGTTTTTTTCGTTTCGTTCGAACTTTAGACGTTTATGTCCGTCATGTGAATACATGTACTTACTATTTATGGAGACATATGGGGATGAACTTGGTGTTTTGGAGGAAGCTGTTTTCAAATGTTACCCATCCAGCGGATAATTAAATTCAACAATTTTGAATCTCTGGCAGCACATAAGGTCAAACACAATTGAATAAAAATTCTTTATTACATTGCTATTGCGTTGCCGGAAAACAACAAGGAAACGAGGGTGTTATTGTTGGCAGGTGCTGGAAATCATTCAAATGTTAGTCGGATTCATCATTTTAGCGCTTACAATTCCACAAAAGTCGTGTTGAATTCGCCGGTGAGGTCGAAACTCTGCGTCGTTCCCAAAGGATCATAGAAATAAGTGAAATGATACTTCTTTTTGTCGCCGATGCTGAACGCAAAATCTTGGAGTTTTCTGAAAATTTTGAGATTTTTTATCAAAACGAATATCGTTGTTAATGACCTGATTTTCATAACAAACTTTTCACCAGATAACTTCACGTTGAACTCTTTTTTCTGTTCGAACGTCGTCTGAAATTTTCGAATTTTCTGTGCCAATATTACAATGAAAATCTTTTACATTGGACATAGCCTTCGAGTCGACGATTGTTCCTTGCTCATTCATTTTGATGCGCGCCAACGTCGAGGCCGGATTAATTTTGCCGGCGACTTTCGCCGAAACCGTCATGTTTCGTCGCATGTTGACTAGAACCCTGCAAGTTTTTGAGATTGTCAATCAAAAAAAAATCGGCGGATGTCCAACTCTTTTTGCCCGAAAAATTTTCCCTTTATCTTAATTTCATCGTCGTGCTGCATTGGGCGCTGAAGCAGAATACTGTAGTCCGAATTGGCGAAGTCGCCTCGCTGAACAAGATGAAATTGAAAACGGCGTGGTCGTTTGTTGAATTACCACACAAGTGTTGCACATCATAAGCTGAACGCAGGTGCCTTCGCCACGCAATATCCACAAAGAGAGCGGGACCAGCAGAACACGTAAGATGCCCATTTGTTTAGCAACGTTTCGCAGCACAAATCCCACTTTCTTTTATAGGCGGCGTTGGCGAAAAATGCAAATCGCGGTTCTAGAGCGTGCGAGATATCATAAATGTTCGGAAACGGTTTTCATATAAAAGGAAAACTTCATTAAACGTGTGCATTTGGCTCGAAAATGCTTAAACATTTTTCGCTGATTTTCGTTGCTGCGGTGATTGTGTGCGTTGGTTCGGAGGAAAGTAGCGAAACGACAGTTGCCTCCGATTCTGAATCAAGCGAATCAAGCACTCCGACCACTGGGGGCAACAAGGCGAAAAAGGAATGCAAACAGTGCCAACAAAACTGTATTCAAGCCCTTCGTTGTGGAGAAAGTATTGTAAGTTATCGTGATTTGTGCAATCAAAATGAGCTTTTTCTTCATTTTCAGAATGGCACACTAGCCAATAAAATGCACAGTATTCTATTGTTCCGCGAAGGAGGAATGGTTGACGGCGATGAGGTTATAATTAATGGAGGAATATACGATAATGCTTCTGAGTGTGAAATCAAAATTGAAATAAATTTAATTGAACGTTTTCAGAATCCATTTTGAAATTTACAATGGTCTCACTGTTGGTCGAATCGATCCAACATTTCGCCAGCCAACTCTTCTCAACTTCACTCATTTTTACGACACCAACGTGACTTATGTTACGAGAGGAGGAGTTGAGCATGTAATGTCGGATTGTCGAGGAATTCCTTAAATCCGATTACTTCCAGAAAAGCTACGCCGGTGTGCGTCCAGTTATTCTTACTGATAGCATTCGTGACAAATCACCAACATTCGGATTCAAATTCAAGTATTTTTTGTTGTTATCACTTTTGAACATAATTGTTTTGTAGAATGCAAAGTTCACAAACTGGTTTGAACATGGGCGACGAGAACGGATATTTCAACAATAATATCAGTTATCCAGCTGTTGCCCATCTCCAAGCATTTTCCTTATACGGAGATTGGGAAATCACCGATATTTCTTTGTAAGTTGGCTATCTGAAATTTGAGTCGAAACTGAGATTTTCAGCAATTGCAACTTGGCACAAAAACCAGCTGACTTTTAATTTAATAAAATATTTGTATTAATAATTTTGTCGAATTATTAGTGAACATGATTTGAAGGAAAATAACGCAAAAAAAGAAACCCCGTCAAATACTGCATATTTTAGAAATCTATTAAATAGTTTATGTTTGTTTTTTCGATTAACGTTCACGGCGACGAAAAAGCGATAGATAGAGAAAACGATAAAAGTGTTTCGAATATCACCAATATCGCTTGAATGTAGCATAGGATTTCTTCGATTAGCAAGACTGAAAAATTGGATTAAATCGAGTTTGAACTATACCAACCTGCCATAGGTTTGAAAAAACGCCAAATATATAGTAATTAAAAGAATGGGAATTGCGAGAAACGAAGTGAGCAGAAGGAATGCACTGCTTTCGAGAATATTGCCACGATGAGCCCACGAGATTCGAAGATATTCGATTGGTGCAAATGGTATAATTATTAGAAACTCCATTATCCGCATATATTTTTGATAAGGCAGAATAGCACCTGAAATTTTGGCATTGTTCCACGTTATTCGTTAAAACAATTTGTTTTGATCTACCAGAATCAGTCGACCCAGGGTAGAAAAAAAATAACAAATTTCATGATCCCGTTCTGAGCCTAATAAGGTCGTGTCCCACCTATGGGGTTTTACGATTCGCAGGCTCCATTTTATTTTTATGCTCGCCATTTTGTTTTATTTTTTTCATGGAAGAGTAACAATAATGTCTTCAATTGTGATAATCGTTTTTTTTTTATAAAGAGATATAGTCGGCGTCCGCTGTAAGCGGGTAGATTTAGGCGCATGCGCCTTGAAAAGGTCTCGCCACGCGTGAATGCTTATTTTGCTGTTTTCACGTGAACGATTTATTTTTTCTTGATGACTTTCGCATTTCTTTAAATTTCTAACCTTGTTCGATTTAAAAATTATCAAACTGACCCATAAAATGCGAAATAACGAGTTAGTTCGTGCGAGACCATTTTGAAAGACGCATGCGCGTAAATCTACCCGCGTACAGCAGTCGCAGGGCGCCGATTATACACAAAATTAAATATTCAAATCTAGCGATAAGAAGGGAGCGCTCTGCGAAATGTTCATTATTCTTGAAAAATATAAGCGAAATGTTAAATTATTTTAACAAAAACATCAATTACCTTTGTACCAATACATTATAAAAACTGTGATAAAAAAGACGATAGAGAGACGTTTTTGGATGTTTATCAGCAGCTGATAAATTAATGACGATCTCTGTAATCAGTTGGATTTCCAGTGAATAATAAAGCAGCTAATGTCTTACCACATTAGAAATCATCGTAGACTAGTTAAAAGTGAAAATAGAGGAGAATAGAGAAGAGGTTCATTGGTTGCCACGGCAACGGAAACACTAGGGGCCCGCATATTAGTGCTTGCGATTTAGTGGAAAATCCGAAATCCAAAGTCTCCGGCATAAATGCTTCTTGGTGGTTCCTAGAAATAATATATCAAGTAATACACATATATAAATTTAAAAACAATACATACATGGGTGTAATTTGTATATTTTCTTGTCTTCTTCTTCATCACCTCTCGTATTTGTCGAAGTGTTTCCTTCAACATGTTCATCGATTCTTCTTCACCACTAAATAAGGCTTCTGCGAATCTAAAAATTTAATTTATTGATTTAATATGAGATTATTACTTTTTTTCGGCTTCTGTTGGCTGATAAATTCTTTGCTTCTCAATTTTTTTCGAGGAATATCTCGCTGTGCGCAGTCTTCTTCTTCCACTGACAACTCCCCAACTCTTTCGTTGTTCATCTCGATTGTGATGATCAACCACCTTCATGCTGTGACCGTCGATAATCTTGCGAAACTTTCCAACCGGTCGAACCGAAGACCTTCCCCACTGTTTCGTTCTGCGTCGAATCCCACCTCTATTATGAATATTTCGAAGCACCGATGTATTTGGAGTCCTCAGTGTCAGCTGTTGGTCGATTCCTTCGATCTTTTTTCCTAGCAAATCCAAAATTTGCACCGTTGTCTTCAATTTCTCTGATCGATTGTGATAATGATGCCTTCTAAAGACACCAAGTCCTTTGTTCCGGATCTTAGACGCTTCCACTTTGACTGTTTCTGTGAACGACATTGATGGAAGGGTGGGAAGAATTGGGAGTCCTACAACATTTGTTGTAGTAGTAGACTCAGTGGTTGCTGGAAATCCAGTGTTTCGCACTGTATCTCCATCAATAAGAGCATTCGGGGCATTTTCGAGATCGACGTCCTCTCCGAATGAAGTATTCTCGAACACAACAAGACGGTTGGTATCGTCGTTTTGAGGCACATTTGAAACGTCTAGCCGATCTTTTTCGTTTACTGTAGCAGGAGTAGTAGTAGTAGAAGTAGTAGTTGTCGTCGTTGTAGTAGAAGTAGTTACATATTTTATTGTCGGAGGTTCGCTACGAGTAACAGGTGTAGTATGAATGTCCGGAAACATTTCCAAGGGCTGCTGCGAGACGACTGTTTCGAAGACTCGCGTTGTTGCGACATCTCCTTCCAAATTCACCAACGGATCGGCTTTTTGAGCTTCTTCTCGTCCGACATTTCCAACACCACTCGTTTTCTCCGTCACAAACTTGCTGCTATTTTTCAAGCTCTCCACAGCGCTAACAGCCGCCAGGTCTTTATCGATTTCCGTTGAATCTGCCGAGAACTCCGAAATGTCTTCAATAGTGTTGCCAAGATCTTCAAGCATTTATAAGCAAACGAGAAAAAGATTTAAAAAAAAACCTGTCATATTGTTCATGAGAGTTCGACCAATGGATTCTGTTGTTGTTGAAATTCGAAACTTTTGCTCCATGTCACGAATTTCAGCAGAATCATAGTCTTGAATGATCGGAATTTCCGAAGTACTTCCGCCAAAATCTTGATTAAACTGAAATAACTAACGATTATTACTTACAGAAAATTAAGAAATTCACATCGGGAGCCGTCAAATGCTCAAATAAGCCACCTGAAACAAAATATCAGAGAAAATATGTTTTCTAATGAATTAATTATAATACCTGTGACCAGTAGCAAAATCGTAAGAACGCGACGCATCACTAATCTGAAATGAATTAAAACGAGGAGTCTGACGATGATGTGATTGAACAAATGAGGTGCTTCGAAACGCCTATCAGCCCCGCGTGCGGAAAATACCAGAGGAATGAATCGGACCGCCCGCAAAAATCCGCAACGATATTCATCTTCACATGAAATTTTGTTCATTTTTTGCACCGAAAAAAAAAATCGAAAAACTCTCGCTCATTGTTCGTCTCACTTTCGATCTCACCAAATAAGGAAATGCGTAGATAACGGTCTCGCATAATGAAATTGGGCGAAAAAAAACGTATGAGAGACATATTTATTAAGGAATATGGATGATGGTTACTAGTTGTGATACAGATTACTAGTTGTGAATGTCATTATAATACATAATAGTTTTGGATTCGGGAACACATTTTGTAACAATAGCCAATTGTTCGACGATTTTTTTTGTTTTATATACCGGTGATTCTTATTAAGGTTACAATTATCCAATGTTGACCGAATTTTAGTGTTTTTATTTTTCAGAATTTTCCCGCCATGTTTCCATAATTCCAAATTTAGTGGTGTTTCCCACTGACTGGTAGCGATCCGGAAACGAAACGAGCACATGTGCCAATTGAAGCGTGTTCGAGTCACCTTGACATTTCTACTCCCCCTTAATATATTTAATCCGCATCGCTTGCGGGTCTTCAATTATGGCGCGAATTCATCGGGAATGCCGAGAGCGATCACTACCAGCTGTTCGATTTTCGTAAGATAATAATCTATTCGTCAAAAAGCTTCTTTTTTTTAGCAAGCCGCTTGATTATTTCTCAGACATTTCTGATTGGTGCACGAGCTCAAAAAAATATTACAATCATCATCGCGATATTGTTCGAGATAATATTCGAGTCATCAAATCATCGGGCCCACGAATTGTTCCGATTCGAACGGTTCCAATGTGTGGTCTTTTTTTTTAACTGTTTGTCATTTTTGTGCAGGTTCCTCCCTTCTGCCGGCAGGTTTATCAACAAAATACAAGTGTTGTTCCATTACCCAAAATGATGACTCGATCAAGATCAACTGATCCCAATGTGGTTGATGACGCCACCCAATTCAGAAACATGTTCACGCGCGGAGACTTACACGTCCGAATAATTCATTCAGGGGGTCCCGGTGAAAAGTTATAAATTGAGCATTCTGAGTATACCTGGAAATAATTCGTATTGCAGACCTCGCGAATTGCAATGGGCCAAGGATCCGAGTCAGATGAAAAATGAAACCATTTGCGCGCTGATTTCGAAGTTCTCATTGGGTCTTTCCCTTTTAGATCACGTGAGTTACTCTTCGTCTGTTTTTAATTTTTAATAATCTTGTTACAGCCATATCGATTTGTGGCTGAAACCGGGATCACGGACCTCTTAATTGCGCTTCGCAATCAAATGAGTCTGATTTCCGTGTTGCCACACTTGGTTCGAGGAATTCGCGCCGGCCTTTATTCATTTGATGTCGAGAAGAAGAAATTCTGCCTGAGGACACTTTCTCGAGTCACGTCGCTTCCTGGCATCGGTCCGCAGCTCGTCCCATTTTATAGACAACTTCTTCCTCCACTGAGTTTGTTCTTTTTCTTTTTCAGAGAACCTAAAGGATTTATTTATTGCCTAGGAAGCGTAGGGCATTCAAGAAGCCGCTCAGATCGAGTTCATTATAACAGAGTAATAATGAACCCGTGAAATCTGCAGAATTTTAATGGATGTTATAGGGTCGTCAAATTGAAGAAATGATCACAAGTACTCTAAATGACTTGGAACGCACTGGTGGACCAAACGCATTAATCAATATTAAATACCTGTTGCCAAACTATGAATCATGCAAATATGTATAAATTTATAATGACAGGAGATTAGCGTGACTGAAAACAAAAACATTAATTCAATGTATTCTCAGCTTTTAGTTTTGATTGTGAAAATTAACAGTTAAGTACATGCCCGATAGCCATTACACATCAATATACGTCAGAAAAAGACAATACCATTTTCTCGAGTGGTCAGATGCAAGGTCACAGAAAGTCACAACATACGAATTCCTGCGTAGGTTAGACACGCGAATCGTCAGCATTTTTTCGAAACAAAATGTTTTTGATATTTTTTTCCGTTTTCAGATGATACTCGTCGTTTACTATTCAATATTTGCATGCAGTTTAGCGGGTGCAAGACCGCAAGATCACGAACCAATTCCAATTCCAAAGTAAGTGAAAAAAAAACAAACAAACATTTAAGAATACGTTTTATTGTCTAACAGAGATTCTTCTACACGGCCACAGCTTTATAGACATGTTCCCAGTGATCCGCCAGCACCATCAAATTTGAAACCTCGCAGACGACACCGTCATCGACATCACTACACTCCAGAATATGAGAAGCAACTTCAGGAATACGAAATACAGAAGAAGCTTGCGGAAAGGCAACGTCAACGTCAATATGATCAATACTACCAGAATTACTTTGATCGGATGAGAGCTTATGCAATGAATGTGCATATTAATAGATATCGTCAGATTCTGCAGCAGCAGGAACTCGAGAAAGAACGATTTGCAAAGAATATGGAGGAATACGGTTTGAGGAGCGATGAGCTCGCTGCTGTTGAGCAGGCAAAGGCAAACATTCGCGGAGAACACGAGGAGACCCAAAAGCCTGCCAGTCCTTTTGAAGGAATCTCCGAAAAGTCACAAATCGAGCAACGATCGATAAAAGCGGAATCGGCGATGCCTGTTATGGTGAAGCGACCACCTTCAGCGATTGAGCCGAGGCCTGAAAATATCGACGTGCACAGAAAAGCGCTGCACTTGGAAAGCTTGTGCCACCGCTTCTTGCCAACCGTTCGAAAGCATTGCAACACTGGAGAGAAGACTGAAAAGAAGTACGCCAGCAAATGCAAAGGATATTTCCATGTAGGTTCTCCGTTCGGATTTGAACAAGGCAATCTTTTCAATTTTAGGATTGCCAACGATTCTTGCCCAAAGAAGATCCATTGTATAATATAGCGTATGCGTTTAATTCAAATGTTGGTTTGAATCTCGGAACCTGGTATGAAAACGAATGCCAACTGAATTGCATTCGAATTTAAGGGATGTCAAAGGAATTCCGTACTACCCAATCAACGAGGAAGGTGCTATTGGGGCTGGCCGCCAGATGAATATTCCGTTCGGATCATGGGGCGGAGGGTATTCCGATCACATTGGAGTCAGAGACTACTGGTCACAGTATCAAGAGATTGGTGCCAATTGGTATGAGGGAAAATATGGATACAAGTCAGGTTGGAGTGTTCCATTGGTCCAATCGTTGGGAATCGAAGGAGACACTCATGCGGTGGTAAGCGTCATTTCAATAGGCTTAACTATTGCATGATCGCCATATTTTCGGTGTCAGTGCCTTTGAAACCCGGAGATGCTGGAAAGCCAATCGGAGTAGACGTCGGCGGAGGTGTCGGACCATACTACCAGCAGAATCAACATGTCGGAGTGGATCCTCTCAATGGCCAAGTCAACACAAATTTCGGTGTTGGTGTACCAATGGCTGGTGTTGGAGTAAACACCGGTGTTGGTGTCAATTTCCCTGGCGTCAACGATATCTTGGGACGATAAACAATAATACTGGTTCTCTAGTAATCATCAGGTGACTATAAATATTTTGCTAATAAATATTAACGAATTTGGTTTTTTTTATTAATCAAAAGGCGATTGCATGTGTATGCATCATTTGGCAACAAAAAAGAAGACAATCTGACTAATCCTCAATAAAATCAATATTTTCATCAAATGAAAGTATTGGTTTGATCATATCGGAAATTCAAAAAATTTGTAAATTCTTTATTCGAAATTCATAGCGGCTTTGGGCACGTTACAAATATTTTATTTATCCGATGAAGAGTTGAAAATTGCTCCTGCAAATTATATTTATAGAAATAATAGAACAGATGATGTTAAACCAATATTTTTTCTACATAATATTTTAGCGTATTCTTATACTTATCAATGTTGGTTTTCGAAATTTGTTTTTTTTTTGCAACTGTTACAGATCGATAGACTCCGCCTAGCGACGGCTGGCCAGAGATGGGACTAACATTCATTCCACCCTTCCCTTTACATATGGAGTAGATCGCATTTCTCCTCTCGGGGCATCACCACCACCTACTGCCATATTCATATACTATTATTCAAATAAAAATATTCTATGGATTTACGAGAATTTAGTGCAGTGAGTTACTATTAGGAATCATAGTAACCCCCACCCCCTCCTCCCTACGACACAACATGTGAAAATTTTTTTGAAATTGTTCTTTTTTTTGTCAAACTAACATATATAGCTTCGAATTTCCACGTGATACCATGCATTACTGATTTAATGTCAACTTTTGTGTAAACGTTGAAGCGTAGAATCAAATCGGCAGTCTCAATTTGATGGCTAGCAGACTTGAAAGTTGAATTGTAGTTGTCAAAAAACCTCCATAGGTAGTCGGCAATTTCGGCAGACTTGTTTAATTTCGTTTGTTTTGTGCAGACTTCAATTTCCACCGGAATGAAATCACTCCATTCGAACAAATTCAAAAATTGAAATCTTCCGTTCCATCCACCGTCGATCAATAAGTTGGTAAGTCCTTTCATCGTCTGATAAGCCAGCGTCTCGCCATAAATCGTTCGCAGACCGCCTTCCCCACTAAAACTTTTTAATATCTGCTGAATTTTCTTTTAAAATTTACTTGAAATGCTCCTTGGGGCAGTGCAAATTTACATCGGACACATACCATCGTTGGTCTCCATGCTTGTTCTAAAAAAAGGGAATCGGAAATATCGAAACTTCTTTTCGAAATTCTCACATATTCGCATCGAAACTGAAATTCCCATGTTCTCAATATTGTTTCATTGATAATAAGTGGACAGGACAGACGAAATATGAACACATCATCGGCATCTAATATTTTCGTTTTCAAGAATGTTACTCCTTCAATCGGAATTAGCCAACGATTCGAAAATATGTCCATATATCTGATATAGCGATCTAAATTCAAAATCAATAATGAACATCGAATCGAACACATATTAAACTTAGTGGCACGCGATAGCCGGGATTTGTGCAGAGTGTTGCACTGAATGAGCCCTTCGTATCCATCAATTTGTCATTGTTTAACTCCGGCACATATGGCGAATTGATGAGCAAACGATGAGCAAATTCATTTTTAGTCTTAATTTCAGCGGAATGCATTGATTCGCCTTGTCTTCTTATAAAATTGGGATCCGTCTCTCCGAATTGCGGACAACCACCGGATTGTTCAATTTTCCGAATCACGTAATTATTTTTGCCAATGTCATGCGCGTATATATGGTAAATATCTTTGACCTCGTAGCCCATTCGAGATGTCAAATTCATATGAACAGCGAATATGAAATATTCACGTTGAAGCATCGCAATGTAATATTTAATTGCCTAAAATGGTTGCAACAATTGTTAGAAATTTTTTGGAATAAACTGACAGTTGAGATAACTTTGTATTTGAATCGAGTCTCCTCAAGATAGCTGATATATTCTACTGAAATTTAACCGTTAATCATTTAAACACTTTTTAAATAATGACTACAGTAGTTCATTGGAGTGTTGCATACTAATGCTGTATAATTTGAGCTGTCGATGACTGAAAATAATTCGGTAGCCGCATTTTTGTAATTCTCATGGTCCGAGGAAGCTTGATCACGAAGTCTGAAGCAATTGGCGAATTAAAAGAGAGAATCATATTAAATTAAGCCGACTCACAGATTTGCAACTCTTGTCGAAAAAAGAGCGATCGACTCGTTCTTTTTCGCACGTAATTCCGCATTCTTCGCAGCATTCAACTTGTTAATTTCACGTTGAAGAGCAGCATATTCGGAGAAGTTTTCTGTGTTGGAATCGCGTTCGGCAATTCCAACAAAAAATATAATGGTCAGAAAAATAAATGAGCGGCACATTTCTTGTCAAACATTGAACCATTGATGGGCCTTTTATACAAAAATTCATCAAATAATCATAAATAATGGGATGATATGCAATAAAAACAATAATTGAATGTTTTTGTCTTAGTTTTTTAAAAATATTTTTCGTTGAGAAATATGTGACTATTAGATTGCGTGTATCGAAAATTATGAAAAATTAGCATCAGAAAATATTCACTGCACCTTTAGATTTTCAAGACATGTTAACAAGAAAATGTGGTTAATAATATTATTTGAATTAAATAATTTTCGGGCATGTCACATTAATATGTGTTATTTGGAACGTCGATAGCAGCATTGAGTATCTTCCCTGGAATTGCCATTCTACTTTGTGCAGAACGCTGTAGATTTCGAGGCTCGTGGAAATAACAATGGTGGTGTCAATGAGTGAATTCTTGACATCAGATTCAATATTCTAAATATTTCATAAATTATGCCCTTCGAACAGTTATCCACCTTTAAAGTAGCATTGTAGCCCTTTATGAATTCCCAAATATACTTTGCGATTTCAGCTATAAAAACTTATTCGCTCAAGCGTTGCCATCGATTACCTGGCTGATTCATTTTCTGAGTCTCTCCTCCACACACTGCAACGCGTACCATCAGAAAATCGGGTGATTCAAAAAGGTCGAGCATCTTATAGCGTCCTGTCCAACCACCATTTTGCAATAAATCTTTAATTCCTTCCAAGGCAAGCTTTGCCGCGTAATTACCATAAACGTCAGTCAAGTTGTTCCGGTCTATTAGAAACCACCCCTACTTTTTAACCCCCACCCCTGCTATTCCACCCCGACTTTTTAACCCCGACTTTTATTTATGATACCACCCCCACTTTTTCACCCCCAATTTTTAGATTTCACCCCTACTTTTTCATTTCACCCCTACTTTTTCACACTCAAAATTTGAAGTTTCTAACAGTAATGTTTAACAGTAAAATTTTACTGTTTTTAATATTTTCAATAATTCAAGTTATCAAGAGGAGATTCGCAGGACTGATGTCTAAATTAGATTTTTCAGAAACTATGTAGCGTTCTTATGAAAGGTTGACGTTTTGACAAAAGACGAAATTTTTCTGAACAGGGTTTTCCGAGAATAGTTAATTTCTTGTTAAAATTGTCAACCTTTCATAAGAACACTACATGTTGTCGGCGTCAAACGACTGAAGGGAGGCGGAGCCTTTAAATTCGTGAAATTAATGTAGATTTAAATTAATCGTTGACTGAATATTCAATGCGCGTACGCTATAATGCAATGGACGCAATTTCGCTGCCTCGAGACGCATTGGCACATAGCCAATTATTTTTTAAATTTCGTCAAGTCGTTTGACTTCGACAATAGTTTCTGAAAAATCTAATTTAGACATCAGTCCTGCGAATCTCCTATTGATAACTTGAATTATTAAAAATATTAAAAAATTTTACTGTTAAACATTACTGTTAGAAACTTCAAATTTTGAAGTGCAGTGAAAAAGTAGGGGTGAAATCTAAAAATTGGGGGTGAAAAAGTGGGGGTGGTATCATAAATAAAAGTCGGGGTTAAAAAGTCGGGGTGGAATAGCAGGGGTGGGGGTTAAAAAGTAGGGGTGGTTTCTAATAGACCAGTTGTTCCCGCTTAAATGGAAAATCAAATTTCGACTGGTATTCTAAATTCATACTTGAAATGTTCTTTTGGGCACTGTTCAACAATTGATGTGACATACCAATCCTCATCTCCGTGTTTGTTCTGAAACAAATGTGAAATTGAATTTGAATTGATTTTTCTCTAAACATATTCGCAAACGTATTGAAACTCCCAAACTCTTTCCAAAGTATTATCGAGAACTAACGGGCAAGTCAGCCGAAAAACGTAATAATCTTGCCGCTCAATGATTGTCGTCTTGATAAATGGTACGTCTTCCTTGGGCATCCAGCGGCGCGCAAAAATTTCAACATGTTTTACATAACTTTCTTCAATTAAAAAATGAAAAATCCATTATTTCGAGTGACATAATACCAAGGTTCACCCGTTCACTATAAAATGAGCATAAGATCGCAAAGAATTGCCCTCTTGTATCAACCACCGGATCATACGCAAGATCAGGGACATATGGTGTTCTATAAGACACATTATAGACTTGACTTCATTCTTTCTCTACCGCGCCATCAATCGATCTACCAGAAGTTGAATATTCAATGTTTTTGCTGATTTCATGACAGTATTGTTATGCCAAATGAAGTGCGGATCGGTTGTGCCAATCTGGGGACATCCACCAGATTGTGAAATTTTTGATATTACAAAATTGTTTCGAGTGACTTCGGTAGCATAAATATGGTAAATATCCTTAACATTATAGCCCAATCGAGATGACAAATTCATATGAATAGCAAATATTAAACTTTTTCCCTCGTCAGAAGCAATATACCAGCTAGGAGTCTGAAAATTGTTATGAAATGTAATGGAATTATTTAGTAAGAAGGGAAAATCCTACACGTCCTAATGGTTTGTACTTGGCTCGAGTTTCCTCAAGATAATTCATGTACTCCACTAAAAAGTATATAATTCAGCAAGTAATTGAATGAAGAATTACTGAAATTCATTTTGGTGTTGCACACTTCCACATCGTATCCTGACTTAAGATCGATCATGGAAAAAAGTTGTATTGAAGCCATTTTTGCGTATGGATTTTCAGAAGATGCTTGATCACGGTAGCTGAAACATACAGCTGTTCTGCCTAGCTTTATACGGTGTTTATATTTGATCTATAAATGTATCGTGGAAAAAATAAGCAAAAAAGCATTATTACATTCTGATTTCTCTTGTCTTGAATATAAAAATAGGGAACTCCTGATTGTCAACCCCATTGGGCTGACATTCCAGGGATGAACTGATATTTAGATAAATGGAAATAAATATCCCAAAACCGAATTTCGCTCTCTAAACTAACCGCTCGCAAATTGTCTCAATGAATGCCTCAATCGATTTGTTCCTGGAGATATTCGCATTGTGAATTGATGCATTCAAATGTGAATGCCACAGTTCTTTTTTCAATTTCATAATTTGCGAGAATTTTTGATATTTAATTGGACTCATCGTGTCATAATTGAAATCCTATAGAAAGTCATGTTAGAGAAAACGTTTGGTTCAACTTACGTTTCGATTGATTGCAAACGCCGAAGTAACGAACAAAATAATTGAAAACATTTCAGAATGCTTTAAAACGAAAAAAAAATTCCGATTAAATACATGCGTTATTAACATAAAAATAATGTGCCCATTAGTTTTTAATTGGCCTTCTTTTGGCAAAACAATGAGGATTTTTTTAGAATTTTGAAAATTTCCGCAAGGTCTACAAAATAATTTCAATTTAACGCTTTCTACCATATTTTTTTTCCTGATAAGAAATCTTATTCCTTAAGACGATGTCGTCAAAAGTGCGAACTATTTTCAGAGAACTTTGCTTCCAAGATCGAATGTTTAACGTAACAAGATTTGAATATGCATAAATATTTACTAATTAACAGTCAAAATAATAAAAAGAAATGACTATTAGTATTGTGCAATATAATTGAAACAATTATATGAGTCGAACCGTAACAAATTTCAGACAAACGTTAAAACCCTTTTCAGTAACAATCCATCGTGTCATCGTCGTTTCTATGAATACTTAAGGCATTCATCATTTCTTCTATTAAATGTGTTGCTGATCCAGTATTAGCCTCAATTGGAATATTGAGAATTTTTCGAACATCAGTCCCTATCCAACGATCCTAAAATTTAAGAATGAAGTGCTGAAACTCAAAGCGATAGTCACATCTTTCCAGTTATTGAGAATACTCTTAATCTCGCATTGACTCGAATTGTTGTAGTTTTGCAATGCTAGCTGAGCCATTGCCAATCCTTCGAATCTCATAACACTGTCCATGTCTTCTAGAGCAGTTTCAATGATAGCAACCACCACGTTTGTAGAAATTAACGAGAAATATGAGAGCTCGGTGAGTATCTGCATGCAATATCGGCGAGGTGGTGGATCCGGAGATTCTAATACACATTTAATGGCCAATTCAACGGGAACACCGCCATAATTTTCGTGGAGAATCAACAGACATGTTGTGAAGACGTATGGCGAGTAAAAGTTCTTAGAAACGATTTCCATCACTTTTTCTGCAATTTGGTAACATTGACAGTAAGAAAACAAATTGGTTCCAAATTATTTACCTTTCGATGGCAAAAATATTGGAAACAATCTCCCAATTTCCAGCACTGTGTCGACTAATTCCCATTCACAGCCGCTCACCATTCCTACCATTTCTAATATTTAGTTTTTAGTTGAATTTAATCAAACCTTCATTGACAATTTTTTGAATCATATCTCGATATGCAGCAAATTCGGGGGTCTCAAATATCTCACTTCCAAAAGATTGTTGTAGAGCGACAAGTATTGAGCAAGATTCGATAACCCTCGCGCCAATTATGAGCAAAAAGTCGGCAATATATTGGAGCGGTACGCGATCCTTCAGTTTCGGCAGTAATTCAGCTATATCCGATAATGGAAATTTAAAGTTTTTCGCAGTTCGCTTAGCCCAAAGCTCCATGAACTCCGTGATTTGCTATAATAAATTCTATAATCATTTTTCACCTTCACAAAAAAATAAATTCATGACAATTGAAACGCTTCGAATCTCACCTTTTCCGACAAAAGATTAATTACTAGAATAATATGACGAATTTTGAAAGTAGGCGATGGTAAAATTATTTCCATAATATCATGCGAGTTTTCAATATATCTTAAAAAAAAAAAGAAATATTTAAAAACCGACTTAAAAATAATGAAAACCCATCATTCGTTGCGAGAGTAAGTGTTGCCACATCAATCCGATTTGCTTCGTTTTTCCATTTGTCTGGTCCAAATTGTAGTTTCAAAGATGGGTTTCTCCTAAACAAATCTCTTTAGGTTCGAAAAGCAACTTCGTCGTACTTATAAAGTCCTACAATGAATTTAATAGTATTCTCACCGATCCTGGGACTATTATAGATATCGTCAACAAGACTCAGACACTCCTCCGGAACTAAATCCGATGAATAATGAGACAAAATTCGCGTGGTCACGTCGACTATTTGATTATTCCAATTGTCCTGCTTAGTCTATGAACGAATAATTGCAAATTGTAGTCGAAAAAAATTTCACCCATTTATGAAAGATCTGCAAAACGGCAGAGATGATCATAAGTCGTCTGGCATCAGCAGAAGACAACTGCGTAATCACATTTTGAATTTGTCGCCTCACGAAAACTGTTGTTGATGGATCATCAATGTTTGTTAAACACCATTGCAAGACATCTGTAATTCTGATTTTCGTCATCCATCGAAAGCACCTCTTCAAGTTACTTAGCCATCCATCAGGCTTTCGTGTCTGGAACACCTTCGGATTTGCGTATAAACTGAATAGGTGATGGATTAACACAGCAGGCCGCTTCTGCTCAAGTAGTGCTTCACTACGATCAATAAACGTTTTAACATTCTCATCACATTCGACAGCCTGAATCAGGCGTGATTATTGTGGTTAAACGATATTATGTTACATTATGCCGGATAGCCGATTCTAAAAGACGAATGACAACTTGCAATGGAACACATTTAACTTCGAAATTTGTGCCTTCGACGAGCTTTCGTATTACATTAACGACTTTTTCTGCAAAAATCATGACTAAAACTGCAGATAAGGATAATTTAGTTTAATTAAATATGGAATCATGCCGTTTGTATGAGCTTAATTGGAATTCCTATATTTATCTATCACCGCACCGTCAAATTTAACGCTTTCAATAAATTTATCGATCAACGTATCATCGAAACTGTGCGGAAGTTCGTCAAACACATTGCACTTCTCGACGAACCGCTCGATTGTATCTGATATTGCCATCTATAATATTTTTGTTTTGCGGATTTCAACCAAATAAGAAGTTAGTATTATTTCAGATTACTGACTGCGGAAGCCTGGTAATGAAAAAAAAACGCATTTTAAATATTTATTTCTCACGTTTAACACTGAAAAGCATATAAGAATACATTAGGTTTAATTATTTATACAATTTATAAACAATTTACAACTTGGCTGGCTTCTCCAAAGCCGCTTCTATATGCTTTTTCATATCTTTTGGTTCGGTTGTTGGTCCAAATCGCTTAATAACATTTCCGTCGCGATCCACCAAGAATTTTGTAAAATTCCACTTGATGGCGTCAATCAGCGTGCCACCCTGCTCCTTCTTCAAGAATTTGAACAGAGGACTGGCATTGTCGCCGTTCACATCGATCTTCTGGTAAAGGTCGGGCTCAAATTTGAATTTGTCAGCGACAAAAGATTTTATATCAATTTCGCAGGAAGGCTCTTGTCCGCCAAATTGGTTGCACGGAAACGCTGCAATCTCAAGTCCTCTGTCCTTGTACCTAAAAAAAGCGAATAAACAAAATGTCTAATTATATATTGTATACTGATCAAGAAGCTCCTTAAATTGTGTGTAGTTCGAATTTGTTAATCCACATTTTGAAGCAACGTTGACGATGATAAGAACCTTTCCCCTAAACAAACATTAATAAAATATAGCATGATTTATTAGACACTCGACGAACTTGTATTTCTCCAAAGTGACATCCTTTCCTTCGGCGTCTTTGACGGTGAATTCGTAGACTGAACCTGACATGGCGGCGAACGAAGTTGAAATTAAGCGGCGTGCAGCTGAAAACTTCGGCAGGTATTGATGGAAAGGCGAGTATATTTGAAAAACCGAAGCATACAAATCAAAAATCTAATGTCCATGTCATGGTTGTTAGAAATGCTTGAATGAAATAATAATCAGGCTGGCATACCACAATTCAAGAAATCATGACATAACCAGAGGCAAATGTGCACATTGAGTTTCACCTCAATTTGTCATCATTGCCATACACAACAATGTAGCCAACTAAAGATAGAGAGAAAATCTGCGAGTGTGGTTCGGCAAATTTCGCAATACTAAACAACTTATCAAAATATATTTTTGTGGTTTTCCTCGCGAACGAGTAGGGATCGAGCTGAGGTGTGAAGTTGAACAGAAATGTAAAAGAAACTCATTTGAGCTGTTAGAACTTTACTAAAGGGAGGATGAACTGTTTGAGCTCAAAAAAATAGAACGTCAACTTCAATTCTAGCATAAGGGAAGTGGTGAAATTGAATTCCATGTATCAATGTAAAATGCAACAACATAACGTAAAAAGTGTTATATAAAATATGTACATTGGAAAAGAATTGTCAGAATGGCCAACCAATGACGAATATTAGGTAGTTCAGTACAAAATGTAGTAATAGGAAAAATTATTTCGCTCAATTTTCTTATTTTCTGTTGCCATGTGCAACAAGCACACATTTGGTTGATCAGAAATCATAGCATTGTTATAATTATTTCAAACGCAGGGAAATCAAAGTAAGAAAATTGAATAATTGAGCAGCGAATGAGAATTACAAATAATAATTATGGTCAAAAAAGGATGAAAATCAATATTTTCAATTATGGTGTCTAACATATAATATCCACGGAGGCAAGTGGAATTAATTGACCTTTTTGAAATTCCACTTTTAATATAAAGACGGATGGTAGAAAGCAATTAAAGCACATCAAACAATAGTTTTTCAAAATGACAAACCTCTCAGTGCCATATTGCTTTAATTTATCTAATATATATATTTTTAAGTTTAGGTAAATTTAAAAAACGATACAAAGAGATGTTTGAACTCTAAAAATTGACATAGCAAATATTTCTTAGAAAAAAACAGAATTTATATCAACAACAAACTATAAAAACAAAATCAACAATGAAACAAATCAACAATTATTACGTAGATAACGATAGATATTTTGTGACATTTTGTTTCGACTTCTTCTTTAGATTTTTCGGATTTACGTCAGATATCTTGTTGAATTTAATAGCCTTCTATAAAACGCATAAATCATAAAAATACTAACATTTCGTAAAATTACCGCTCTATTCTTAGCCTCGACATTTTTCTTCGCCATTCCTTTCAAATCGCGATGACGAACTTTCTTGCCAAGGAACTTCGGTAAGAACTTCATTCCGGCTGTGTGAACCTCGCCAATGGAGCTCTTAACTTGCTGTCGGATCTTTTCATTCAATTGTCTTTCGCTCATTTTTTCTTCGGATTGCTTGATATTTCTACGCGCCTGGAGATTATGATTTTATAAAAATCAAAACCAATTAAAAATAAACCTTCGCTTGGATTGCCATCAAATTCTCAATGGAAAATTCCACAATTGGTCTTCGTTCTTTTCCAAAAATATCTGGGTTATTGTTTAGCTTTTTTAAACATTCTAACGCGTGTTGATGTTCTTTAAAAGCAACAAAACCGAATCCCGAGGATTTGGGTTTACCCTAAATAATGATATAGGTAAATATTAAAAAAAGAGAAAGTTCTACATCAGTAGTCAATCTCTTCTTGTCCATCCAGACACGACATTCAGTGATCTGCGCATCAGATGACGTCGATTTCTGCACGAGATGCTTCAACTTTCTATCATCAATTCTTTGGGGTAAGTTGTGAATGCAGAGACGCACAGGAGAGACAAACCTAGTAGAACAAATTTCATTCAGATTATAACTTTAAAAAATTACATATTCGTATTTTCCAGCTTTTTCTTCATAGCTTCCGCAAGTTTCTCACGTTTGGCCGCATCCTCCTTGCTCATTCCATTGGCCGCCGCTGTTCCATCACGAATCAAACTGAAGCGTACCAATCGAAGATTTCTCTTATCTTTGGGCACTTTAGTTAATTTCTCTTTTTCCATAGCAACAGCTTCTGTTTTGGGAATAGCTAGCGAAGCCTTGATTAATCGGTTGTCTGAATTTCACCATAATAAAACAAAGACGAGATAACTTTACCAATAATAATTCCGTCTTCAACTGCTTCAATACAATTTGAAGCGGCAAGCGGCGTTTCGAAATGTACGAATGCCGTTCCTTTTGGATGTCCACTGTCTTTGTACTTGCAAATCAATGCTAAATCAATTTTACCGAATCGTCCAAGTTCTTCCTTCAACATTTCAGCGGTGGTTTCAAACGATAAATTTCTAAAAAATGGAAAATTGAACATCAAAAATATCTGAAATGAATAAACCTTAAAAAGACAACTTTGCCGTCAATAACTGCTTGGTCGTTTTTCGTTTCCTTCTGGCTTTTCTTTTTCTTTTTTGCATCTTTGTCATCTTCGTCTTCAGATTCTTCTTCACTCTCAGATTCATCCTCCATATCTTGCTCATCTTCAGGTGTTTCGTCCTCTTCATCGCTTTCTTCCGAAAATTTCTTCACTGTGTTCGTTTTCTCCTCCTTTTCAACTTTGACAGCCTTCTTCAAACTTTCCTTTTCCTCATGAGCATTCGTTTCATAAGTATCTTTATCGAGGGCCCAATCAGCAGCTACCATTCTTCCCTTCATTATAAAAAAAAAGTTATTAATACAAGTTCTCACAAACCAAAAATTTATTTTCATTGAAGAATTCTCTGGCTTTCTCGGCGTCTTCCTTCTTTACAAATTGAACAAACCCAAAACCACCGCACGTTTTAGGATTCTAAAAATTATTAAAATTCAAAATATCGAATTAAAAAAAACTTTTTTAGAAGGTGGGAGGACAATTTCAACAAAAGAGCCAAATTTGGAGCAAACGTTCTGCATATCTTCCTGGGTTGTCTATAATATTAAAAAATGAGTCAAACAATATTTATTAAATGGTTGCATACCTTAAAAGGCAAATTTCGGATAATAATCCTCCATGCTTTCATTTTCGCTTTTTCAAACTTTTCTCTGACAGCGCTCTTTGGCCTAAACTGTGGTTCGACACTCTCATTCCCTCCATCCGATTTTACTCTTTTTGCCAAAGGGGTTCGGTTTGCTGAAATTCCCTGTTATAATAAGATACAGTGAACAAACTAACGGTTTTTAAAGTCAACTTCGTCATCTTGTGCTTCTTGATCTTCATAGCTTCGTTTGTAACCATAATTTTGAAAGCCTTCGAAGTTTCTACCACGATTAGAATTAGAATTTCCTCGATTAAATCTACCACCACCGCGTCCACGCCCACGCGAACTATTGTTAAATGCCATTCTGCAGAAATCAACCAAAATAGTAAATTAATGAAACTTTCGACGTCAAAAAAGGAATTACAGTGTTTTTTTTTAGGAAAAATGAAATAATGGGAAAAATTCGATATGGCCGCAGCCGTAGTTCCATTACTTCGTCCACGCAGAAACTCGGTCACGAAAATGAGAAAAATCGAACTTGTGTTTATTCTGCTAACAAAACAATTGCTCTCAAATCTGCCGAAGCATTTTCAAGACATTCAGTATAGATTTCAACGTTTGAAAACATTGATACGTTCTCCTCGCCAACTTCTCTCCAAAATATAACACAAATCCAGTAATTGATGCATAAAACAGTCCATCGGCACAACTTAAAACAAATCGCTGCTCTTTTTTACACTTTTTGTTGAACAACCCTTGAGTAAAGATTGATTCCTCAATGTCTTGCGTCTCAAAAAATTTTGTTTTAAAGTTTATTCTGATAGACATTACCTCTAATATAAAAGATTTTGCTGTCGTACGAAGACTTTGGATGGTTGACACTAGACTTTCTTTATTGTTTTTGTTCTAAAAAAAAGCGTTTTTGTTTCAATAATGCCAAATAAGAATACCAGATATCCAAGCCTTCGCATTTCATCCAAATCGTACTTTTGAACAATTTCTCTGAAAAAAATGTGAAATTGATTTTTAATACGTCTCTTACCCAAATGTTAAAATTTCTTTAGTCATTGCAAGCAGTTGCAAGTCCATATTACAAAGCAAATCGTGCAGCCGGATAACACAAATTTGATTTTCTCTAAATACAGAGAGCTTCATTATTTTCTTCAAGCAAAGTTTTACGTATTATTTTCATCACACGCAATTCTATCAAAAATTATATTTGCGTCCCAATTCGTCAACGCTTTCATTGTCAATTCTGTTTTTAATTTTTCTGCATTCACTTCGTCAACCTAAAGCAACCATGACTCATCTCAAAATTGTCTGAAGACACCTACCGATTTTGAAAAATCATATAAATCGTGTGTTTTCAAATTTTTTTTCATGCAATAATCCACAATTTCATTATCACATTTTGCATTTTTTGCAATTTTTGTGGCTAAAACAAAATACTAAAATTTTTAAAAGACTAAATCTTACCGATAGTATCTTCTTCTTCATTTATATCGGCGTTTAAAAACGATTTCCCGGAGAACTTGAACTCGTAGATCGGCTGTTTTGGCTCAGCAGTCACTTGCTTTTCATGAACTATATTGATTTCAACGGAAACTTCATCGAAATCGTTTTTAATTAAAGACGTCGATATCAAATGGTCGGTGTCGCTAAAATAGGATTAATTATTATTTAACGACATTTTACGTTACCATAATTTCAAACCAACGGTATTGTCGAATAATTCATCGTCACTCATTATAATTTCTTATTTTTAACTCAAGTAAAGAAAAAATTAACCGAAAAAAACGAATTGCAACTTTTCAAAAATCTACAGTAATAATTTAAAGGGGATTAGATTTTTTACAGCAAGTGTCTCGAAACGTTTAATGTGCTGTGTTTTCGTAATTTTTTATTTTTTTTTTGTATTAAAGCTATTTTATCTTGGTTGAAGACGTTGACACCAAAGAAAAAAAAACATTAGAAACAGTTTAATAATTCAAATACCCCGGAGCTAAATTTTGTGAATTGAATTGTTACGTGAGCGTCGATTTCACTTCAAATAGCGTTTTGTTTGCTTGCACAGCTCTAATAAACTAATATTACAGGTTAAACCTAAAAATGGACTTTAATCGCAGTTTTCGTTCGATGGCGAAAGATCCAAAATCACAACAAGTAAGACAAAGTTTTTTTTCTTTCGTCAACGCACGTTTCATACCTATTTATAATTTGATAAGATCGCAAAACCGTTCTCGGCAGGCACGTCCATTTGATCATTTAAATTTTCAGACAATGTTCAAAGCCCTTCGGCGATTGCATGGGCAGAATTTAGAAAGTCGTGGGCTCCATGATATGACTGAAGCTTTTCAGTCTTTCGTAACCCATGCGCGATTTTTTAGTATTGGAAAATTGAGGTGAATTTAATCGTTTATTTGATAATTTAAACTCAATATTTAGACGAACCTGGTCACATTCTGCCGCAGAATTTATCAAGTATCGCCGTCTCCTTCCAATGCTTTTAGCCGATGGTGATCTTTTCGATAACGGAGAAACCGACGATTTTGATGCAACCATAGCGTTTCAAGCGAATTCGCGAGATGAGAGGATGATTGTCATTACAAACATTTCGCCAAAAGTCACGGAATCTCAATTAAAATCTTTTTTTTCCAATTTTGGAAAGGTAGAAAAAGGAATACGTTTTGTGCAACATTCAGAAATTTAGATTACGAGCTGTGTTCTGCCACGGGAAGATAAGAAAACTTCAATTTTTGGAACTTTACCAAAACATTCGAAAAACTGCGGTTCCGCCACAATTACTTTCAAGTGAGTGGACTAATAAATTTTTTAATGTTCATAAATGTACGGCTTAGAAAAGCAGAATCTGCTCAGCGTGCACGAGAGGCTTCTCCCGATGAACTGAAGCTCTATGATCAAGTGATGACGGTATCGGCGGTAAGTTTTTATCTCGAATTACGTGCGAAACACATTTTTCAATGCAAACTTGATATGAAAATAGAATCAGTAAGAGTTGTGATACTATTTTAGTACATTTCGAAGAAGCGTGGAGGAAAGGGACTTGTTCTAAGCGATGACAGACGGGAAGAAACTCCATTGTCACGGGCATCGTCAACACAATCTGTTGCCTCGGGATCGATGACTTCTAGCACTTACGATGTGAGAAGCTACTAAATTTTGAATTATCACTGATATACTTCAGAATTTTCCATTGGACAAACTTCCTGCTGAATGTCTTCAAAGAATATTCACCTATCTCCCAATATCTGACACTATTCGACTAGAGCGAGTTAATAAAAAATACATGGAAATATCAATTGGATCTTGGATTCTTGTACAAAAAATTGTAATGGCACGAGAAGGTTCTTTCAACAAGCAACGGCCAATGAGATCAAGTCATTTAAAGGTTTTCCTTTTTATTTATGAAGGTTTAAAATATGTTCCACTTTTATAGGCAATTTTGACAAGGGCAGGGCTGCATTTAAGACGCTTAGACATTTCTGGAATCGTGCAATTGTTCGATGACAAAACTCTCAATATAATCTCAAATTGCTGCCCTAATTTGCGAGAAGTAGTAATTATATTATTTCACAAATTATGACAACATTTGTTACAGCTTGATATCAGCGGGGTTCATGCTAGTGCTGAGGCTCTTGAAGAGCTTGGCGAGAGTCTGAACAAACTTGAAGAACTGTCGTATCGTGGAATGGAAATGACTGGAGACAAACAATTTTATTTCTTGCTCAAAAACTGTGCTCATCAACTGAAATTTGTTGACTTCCGCAACGCCAAACGTCTTCACGGCCGTCCATTCCGTCTTTTCGGCTCACAATTGGAGCAACTTTATCTCGATGGATGCAATAAAATTGATCCAATGGCTTTCGAGGATTTGTGCACTTCTGCTGGAGGATTGAAGGAGCTCAGACTCAATGAATGCTATAAATTAACAGATGAGAATATCAGTATGATAGCAAGAAGACTCGAGGATTTAAGTGTTCTTACCCTATGTGGCGATGGCTTCAAGGACTTAACGAAGATTGGGCTGCTTCACATTGGACAAATGAGTAATATTACAGAACTAGCGTAAGATTATTATAAATAACTATTTTAATAATTTTTGGTTTTCAGTCTTGACTATAACACCCGAGTTGGAGATATTTTACTTATGTCAATTTCGAAAGGACTTCCTAAACTTCAATCATTAAGCATTGCAAACTCTGGTGATGATACATCGATCACTGAAAACGGAATTTCCAGCTTCAAAAATCTGAGAGAACTGACTCAAGTAAATTCGATATATGCAGTGAACTCATTTTTAAGCCATTTTGTTTAGTTGGATGTGTCTTCGCTTGCCGCCGTTAGCTCAGAAGTAATTGAACAATTGAAATCACTTAAACTCCTTGAAATTATTCAAATGAGAAATTGTACCTATCTCGGCGATGAGGGTCTCATTGCGCTTGCTGATTTGCCAAATTTAAGACACGTCGATTTGAGCGGATCAATATTGATTTCAAATATTTCCATTCAGCATTTCATTAACGCGTATCCAGCAAAACCCGGGGTAACTTGTAGTTTGTATAAAATTATATGTCAATGTTTTTAAAGCTTCAACCAATCACATTGGTGGTCGGAGGAACAGCTGCAGATGCTTCAAAACTTTCTGTTCGCGGCAGTCGTGTAATTGTCGATTTTTCGGATTATTCAGCGATTGTGTCTATGCCGTCAAATCCATCACACGGAGCGACGTTCCAAATAGGTAAATTTTATTACTTTCAAAAGGTTGACATTTTATAACATTTTTATATTTAGGCTCGACATCAGATAATGAAGACGGCAGTTCGGATGATGACGATTTTGAGACACTAACAGCACAAAGAATGTTTAAATCTCCCTTTCTAGTCATCAATATTTCATTTTAGGGTCGTTTTACATCGATGCAGTTTGTGGTCAAGAAGAATCTCCAATAACGGATGATGGCAAATTAACCGAATGGGCTGAACAAGAAGCCAGAAGTTTGGGACTAATTAAGGATTAAGTTCTTGATTAGAAATTTTTTCTACCCTATTAGAGAATAAGGTTCATTTCACATTTTGACCCATTTTAACTCTATATTTTTGCATTTGGAACACTAGTCGTACATTTTTGTGATTTTTTAAAAGTTTCTTTACTATTTGTATGCTTCCTAATGAATTTTTTTATTTGCCATCTCCAATTTTGGGGTGAGTGTGTTGATAATATTCATCGCCCTCAATTATACTTTTATTAAGCTAAACTCTTTAAAAAAAAGCCAAATATCATCTTTAGATGTCTATGAAAAGGTTTGGAAAAGCCGCCATCCGAATTGGAAATGAGCTTATGGCTCGATCTTTTCGTGGATCGGCGTGGGCTCGAATTTGGCCGAAACTGTTTCCCACTTGGCACAATTTGGGAGCTCATGTTGTGTTAAGAAAGGCCCCTGTATCAGTTAAACAATCAGCGTTTCGATTGGTATTACGATCAATGTCTCTCATTAAATTTAATTGCGAAAATTCAGGCGAGATTGGCGGCCCGGAATGGCCGGATCTTTCGACCATTTGCTTCTGTTGTTATCGAGAAAAATCGATTCGAACGCTCAAAATATGAATTTAAAAAGTTCATACCTATTAAATATAGAAAAATTGGTAAAATTGACATGACGGAGAGAATTCGGGTTCAACTTCATTGAAATAGTAACGTTTTATAATTTCTAATGTTCAGACATTATTCGGAAGCAATGTACGATATAATGAAGATTTAAACGAAAATGATATGCCTAATAAAGTCGATGCTTATGACTTCGGTTAGATAACTTAATACTTTCAAAATTTTAAGCTCAAACGTTTAGGCAATTTTTTGGGACAAGGATGCAATGCAGCCGTGTATTCAGCAAAATTATCCAGTGAGAAACAGAATATTGGAGTGGGATTCAATGAAGTATCGGATATTATAGCACTCAAGCCACCGATGACCAGAACGGAATACAATTTGAACGTAAATTCGCTTTTTATGAATTTACTACGTATTATTGGTTTTGCAGAAGTATCCTTTGGCCATTAAATTAATGTTCAATTACGATCATGATCGCGCCGGTGAAAATCATTTGTGGAGGTATGGAATTGCATTTATTTATAATATTGTGATGCGTTTAGCTCGATGGGAAATGAATTGGCACCATATCCAAAAGCTGAAAAATTGCTCAGTGGGAAAATGGCAAAGTTCACATTTTTTAAGTAATATTGTCTTTAATCACCTAATTTTAGTTTCAAACCACTTCCGAGGAAACATCCGAATGTTGTTCGAATCATGACAGCATTTGTGGATACTCTGAAGATTCTTCCGGATGCCGCCGAAAGGTATCCTGACGCTCTACACACTGCCTCTTGGTATGAATCGATAGCAGCGGAGCCAAAGACCATGTATGTGGTTATGAGAAGATATCGTCAAACACTTCATGACTATGTTTGGACGCATCATCGTAATTATTGGACTGGTCGAGTTATGCTAGCTCAATTGCTTGAAGCCTGCACATTCCTTCATGCAAATAAAGTAGCCCAGAGGGACATGAAAAGCGACAATATTCTGCTGCAGTATGATCAGGATGGTAGGTTAAGAACTTTTGTTTTTATTAAAATTCGATCTAATAGACGAAATTCCCTCGCTGGTAATTGCTGATTTTGGATGTGCCCTTGCCACTGGAACTTGGAAAATAAACTATACCTCAGAAGATGTATACCTGGGTGGAAATGCGAGAACTCGGGCTCCCGAGATTCAAAATGCTGTACCGGGACCAAACGTCGTTGTCGATTTTGAAATGGCAGACACCTGGGCGGCTGGAGGATTGGCGTATGAGATTTTCACCAGGTTTAAAACACGTTGTGTTCATTTTATCATTGAATTCTTGCAGATCCAATCCATTTTACCAAAAATTGGACAGCAAGACATACCTAGAAGTAGACTTGCCTAAACTGCCACATCGAATTCATTTTGTTGCGAGAGATGTTGTCAGGGATTTGCTCAAAAGGAATCCAGAGAAGGTGAATTTATTTTTTAGAGAAAGTTCTTTATGTGTCAAAATGAATTTTAGAGGGTCCGTCCTGGAATTGCAGCGAACGCCGTGAGTCTTTCATTATTCAGATTCGGAGAAGATTCGCGTAAAATGATGGAAAAATGCGGTGTGTCGCAAATTACAACCCTTTTGGCAAATTCTACTGAAAAACTTGGAACACAAGCTAATAAGAGCCTGGACAATGTTTTGAGCTTGATTACTGCTGAAACAATCATGGGAAACCTTGCGCCTCATTTGATCAGTCGCGCCGAGAGACAGGTGAGGTGTTTTGCTAATTCAAAGGAAAAACTGATGAATAATTCAGCTTCGCGCAACTTTCCTTTCGCGTTTAAATCGGCAAGAAATTTGGCAAAGTCTTCATTATTTCTTCTCGACTGACAATATCGATTTTGCCGAATCAATGGATTCTCTCAACGCCAGTGAGCTCTCAAACTCACTAGGATCATCGGAAAATAGACCTAGAAATGGATTCAACATTCCTCTATTTAAGAATGTTATTCGAACCGGATCTGTTGAGAATGGAATTGTTCTGAGAGTTCAATCCAATTAATAAGCCAATAGCCATTCACATAGACAGTGTAATTTCAATTTTCATATTTTTAGTTTTAATTGTACGGTTAATACATTTCTCTTGATACATGTACACTTGCCTTTTATGTAGATTTTGTACATAAATATTTGTTTATTATTTGAAATTTTTCCATTATTTCAAGGTTCGATACCAGTTGCTTACCAATTATTTTTAAACACTTTTCAATAATACAAACAATACACAGGTTGCATGAGCAGTCTCTATATTCCGCTGGTGCTGCGACTTGAAGTAGAAGATCATTCAAAAACAATCAACTCGTTTTTTGACGATTCCCAAGCAAGTAAGTGGTTCAAAATAGGTCGAATTGTACGATTATTGAGAAATTACAGCTTCTGATTCGCCGACTGCTGGAGAACGCACACGTCGTCGCCTCATTACCGGTATGAAAAAAAGAAATGTAATCCCGAAAAAAGAAACAGGGGCGCCACCAACTATTGGTGAATCGGTGTGTTTAAAATCTATAAGATGTTTTAATAGTCATTTATAGACAGCTAAGCCTTCACATGAGTATCATAAAGGTCGGCGGACGTATTCTGAAGTATTGGTTTCTACATTAGAAGCTGATAAACTTCTGAGTACACCGTCATCGTCATCAACAACTTCACTGAGTAAAAAACAGAAATCGTCGAAAAAAACCAAAACATTAGGTAAATTTTAGATTCTTCAGAATTTTTTTTATTATTGCATTCTAGATTTGGAACATACCAGCTACTATTATGGCAATCCGTTGACCGAAAAAACTGAAGGAATAATGCATTTCTATAAGTACACGTGAGTAGTTTAAAAAAACGAATTTCGAAAATTGAAAAAATTTTAATTTAGAGATGAAAAACTCATGAAAGCGGCCCAATGTCGTATGCTTTGCATGCTGGCCGTTCCTGCTCAAGTCAGCGTTCGTGAAATTATTACATTTTTGCGTCCGGCTCTTCCAGCAATCGAAAAGATAAAAGTGGTTCGTGATACATCGCCGAATCAGTATATGCTGATAATTAAATTTAAGGAACATGTAGGTTTCATTAATAAATATTGTTAAAGAAATATCAACTTGCAGAATGACGCTGTTACATTTTATGAGGAATATAATAACTGCCAATTCAACGATCTTGAACCTCATAAATGTGTTCTTTTATTTGTTGATCGAATCGAATGTGTAGGTTTCACTTTTAAAAATCTGTAATAATTCGAGATTAAGACAACTTCGGATGATTTGTTGTCAACTTCATCGGCTGGACTCACTGAGCTACCAACATGCGCCGTTTGCCTCGAGAAAATGGACGAAAGTGTTTTGGCAATTTTGTGCAATCACACTTTTCATGCGCTCTGTCTTGAACAATGGGCTGATAACACGTGCGCTCACTGGTTTTCATGATTTGTTCAGAAATGTTGTTTCAGTTGTCCCGTATGCCGATACATTCAATCGCCAGAGGTCGTTGCCGAACAGCGTTGCAATGATTGTGGGCAAAGTTCGGATCTTTGGATCTGTCTAATTTGCGGAAACATCGGATGCGGAAGATACGCTTCTCAGCATGCGCAAAAGCATTGGGAACTCACCTCACACACGTATAGTATGAAGGTTGGAGGTGAACGTGTTTGGGATTATGCTGGTGATAATTATGTGCATCGGTTGATTGAAAACGATTCTGATGGAAAATTGGTGGAATATCAAAGGGATCAGGATTCGGTAGAATCATTTTTCAATTTAGAAAAATTGATAAATCTGGTTTAGAGCTCTCAAGATAAAAATAGCAAAGATGATAAGCTTGAAGGCATTAAGTTGGAATACACCCTGCTTTTAACTGGGCAACTTGAAGATCAAAGAAAGTTTTTCGAAGGTCGCCTAGCGGACGTCGAACAGGCAATGGCGAAAATGGAAAAAGTTGCAATGGCTCAAGTGGAAACCCTAGAAGCTCAAATCAGCGAACAATCACAAGAGCTAAAAGAAGTGAAGTCGCAGCTAAATGAAACGATCAAGCAAAAGAGTGCCTTGGAGAAAAAATTGGCGACTGTGATGGATAAGAATGCAAAGTTATCTGCGAAGCTAAAAGACGAGCAAGACATCAATCAGATGCTGCGAAAAGATCAACAGGGGTGGAAAGATCAGTTGGAAAAACTGACAGCGTCATCCAAGATTTCTACTGAAAAATACGAAAGAACCGTCGAAGAACTGCAAAGTCAAGTCAACGATTTACTCATGCATTTCGAATCGCAAGAGAGAATTAAAGAACAGCTTGCGAATGGATCGGTTACCCAAAAGGTTTCTTTTTTCTTTTAATCGATTAATACAATCAAATCGATTCAATTCAGGAAATTGCTCAAAGCCAAGTTGGTGTTCAGAATAGCCCTTCAATGAGTAAACACTCGAAAAAAGGGAAGAAATAATTGGGATGCTCGGTTTTATCGTTTCACTTTCTATCATTATCGTTTGATAACACGTTCACTTCATTCATTTCCTTTTCTTTATTGCATGTTATAATAATATTGATTGGATCAAGTTTTAAATAAATTATTTTTTTTCGTGCTAATTCTACAGTCTCCACACAATTATATACCTAAAATAGCCCCGAGCGCAAAAGACTCAAGGCAACAATTTGACTTACGGTCTCGCGGTGTTCCTCATTATTTATTACTGTACTTGTTGGATTTTTTGTGTTCCTGCATTGCAGCATTTGCAATGCGATTCTGTTTTTATTTTTCATTGAAAAGATAATCACAAATTCTGATTCAAGCTTCTGTGTTCGTAAATTTTATAATATATTGATTTGTGCCACCTATACTGCACTGGCGCGTTTTTGGTGGCAACTGGCGTCTTTATGGTTCGCCTAAATTCAAATGAATGTGCGTCTTTCTTTTCGCGCATTTTTTCGGCGTCGACGCGCGTCTTCTATCACCCACACCTATTATTCGTGTGAAATAATTTATTGTTCGTTTTTATTTTCTTTTTCTAGTCGTCGTGTTAAAATATTTATCTGACGTTAGTAATTACAATTCTATTTTTACTTTGTAATCTGAATGTATTATTATCCTTTTTAGTAGTACTTTAATTTTATATGTCAGTTTGGAATCATCTTGTGTGCAAATCGATAATGGCGTTTATACACAAAAAATGCCGTGTTGTTGGTAGGGTCGATTCATTTGTTTCATAATGAGTAATTCTCACAGACACCCCGTATTTACGAAGTTCGATACATCGTTTCTTCGTTCCCGATGACAAAGTTAAGTGGAGTGTGAATTTTGCCGAATATGATCCTCCCGAATACACTGATCCAATTGTTTTGGGGAAACCGTGGGCGGATCCTGATATCGGCACGTTCAGTCCCAAGTGGAACAACATAGATGGAAAAATTAATCGAGTATCTTTTGTTTGTGACTATTCCTTCGATTATAAAATGCGTCCCATTAATCCAATGGGACGAACGGGTATCTCTGGGCGCGGTATTCTTGGCAAATGGGGTCCAAATCATGCCGCTGATCCACTTGTTACGAGATACAATGATCACGGAGATTTAGAGTTTGTAGCGATTCAAAGAGGCGATACAGGTCTTGAATTTTGTCACCGTATTTTTAGAAGTGGAATTTGTAGGCGAATGGGCGATTCCTGGCGGTATGGTTGATGCTGGGGAGCAAGTATCCGAAGCTATTAAAAGAGAATTCACAGAAGAAGCGATGAACGGAGTCATCGATTCAGAAAAAATTGATGAACTCTGGAAGCAAGGAAAAGAGCTTTACAAGTTTTATCTCATTTACTTGGGGAGGCAACGAGAGCGGTTGTTGCAGAGGTTATGTAGATGATCCAAGAAATACGGATAATGCTTGGATGGAGACTGTTGTTATCAATTTTCATGATGTGAATGATGTTCTAAAGAATGTTGAGCTTAAGGTGCGTATTCTTTGATAGGAATTAGGTCGTCATATGGAATCAGACATCAGATCCTGCTTAAAATTTAATCTTCTTTATTTCGTCAGGCCGGTGATGACGCCAAAGACTTGCGATGGATTCGTGTCGACTCAAATGAGCCTCTTTACGCTTCTCATTCACATTTCATAGAAATTCTTAAAAGTTTACGTGCTCTAAAATTGCGATAAATTGCTTGTTTCACGTTTCAAGAGTTTTTCATTATTATTTAGCGTCATAATGAGCCGTGGAGATCGCCGCCCACCACCAGAAATTGAGGGATTGACTTCATTGAAGGTAAAACATTTGACTTCATTGTTCATTCAAATAATCTCGTTTTAGATTGATAATTTGTCGTATCACACATCTATCAACGAACTTCGCCGTATATTTGAACGTTATGGAGATATTGGAGATGTTCATATTCCACGCGACAAATACACCAAACAAAGTCGTGGATTTGGATTCGTTCGCTTTTTTGAGTACGAATTGTCAGGAAAATTTGAAAATAATTATTTTGTGTTTAGGAGACGCGATGCCGAGTACGCTTTGGATCGAACTGACGGAAAATTTGTTGACGGTCGCGAGTTAAGAGTTTCGATGGCGAAATACGAGAGACCAGCCGATGAGAGGGGAAGAAGAAGAAGGTAAAAAATTTTTTTACGTACTTTTTTACGTAACGCCCATAGAAATTTCGAAGTATTTCTGGTTTACACAAAAAACATGTATCCATACGTGGTTAGTTATTGTGATAGTTAAAAGAACTGTATTTGAAGTCTGATAAGCAGTTGTGGCGGGAAGCTGTGTACATGCTCAGTTGTAGCAGCATATGCAGTCGTGTTTGATGCTGTCTGCGGCTACCAGTTTTTGCTTCTCTTGTATCTCTGTGATAGCTCAGCTGCTGCGCTGCTGTTTTTGATAGCTGTTTGAGACAAGAAAACATTTTTGTAAGTATATTGTAGCTAGGTTCAATTGAGTGTGTCGGTGAATATGGTCATCTGTTTAATTTCAAAGAATAAAGTAAACGAATAATTAATTTCAGATCTCGTTCGGCGGCTAGAAGACGCTCGCGCTCTCCGAGATATTCGAGATCTCCAAGAAAATCGCGCTCGAGATCGGTAACATTAAACATTAAGACAGACAAATTAATTTGCACTTAATTTTCAGCCTCGCCGTGCTCGTAGTCGTACTCGTTCTCCGCCGGCACGTGATACTTCTCGTTCGCGCTCCAGAAGCCGATCAGCCTCAAGATCGAAGTCGCATTCGCCTGCTGCTAAAGCTGAGTCGCGTTCGCCATCGCGCAGCCGCTCCCGTAGCCGTTCGCGTTCTCCAAACTAATTCTGTTGTTTTTTTTAATGTTTTGTTCTTTATATTATTGTTTACAGTTTTCTTTTACTCCTAAATCAACTGTTGTTCACTGCTCTAACTGTTTCACTGGAGAACCTCATTTTAAATAGAAAAAGTTAATACGCGTCGTTTTTTTTTCGCCTTATTCTTTTACACCTCATGAACACATTCTGAGTGAATTTATTGCGTTTATCGAAGCATATGAAACTTCCGGCAATTGGAGTCCTGCTTGAAAGTCGCTCTACAACTATACACCGTTTTTCAAAATATCGCTATTTTCGAGATTCCGCTTGAGATCGGGCCGTACGCCACCGCCAATGGCTGGTGGCTCGCCAACATTCGTCGGTAATGTCACATATCCTGAAATTCAGACGCCAGCAGGAAATCTTATGTTTGATGCCGACTTTGAATCAGGTACATCATTCTCATAAAACAACATCACTTGCGGTCTAAACTATTTTTAATTCGCTTATGTTAGGCAATCTTGGACGAGTTGACAAGATATCGTCGTCTGAATACGATCTATTCATTAGGCCAGACACCATGAACAATAAATATCGAGTTTGGTTTTATTTCGAATGCAAGAATGCGCTTGAAGGCCAAGTTGGTAGATAAATTGTAAAAAAAAATCATTATTAGAAGTTTAGAGAGTAATATTCAATATTGTGAATTTTTCAAAACAGCGGACATTATTCGAAAACGGTACCGCAGCCCCTGTTGTAAAATCAAAACCTCAGAATAGCTGGTCGAGGATTCCTTCTCGGCATATTTATTACTATCGAAGCAGTCAGCATGGCGACCGCTGGATTCTTTCCTTCGCGTTTATTTTCGAAGGGGGCGACGTCGTGAAGTTTGCCTACAGTATTCCGTATACATATGATCATTTGCAAAAGTGGCTAACCGAACTGGAATCGAGGAATTATCCATTTTTTCACAGGGATATTTTGACCTATACTGTGGTTTGACAGCAAAAAAGTATAAACAATGATTATATTTCTAACAATCAGCAAAAAAGAAGAGTTGATCTAATAACGATTGATGGCTCGATTGTCGAGAATCTCGGCAGCTCTTCAAAGAAAATGGTTTTTCTGACAGCTCGCGTGCATCCCGGTGAAAGTCCCAGTAGTCATGTTCTTCACGGTATTCGTAAAACCAAGACTCTTCCAATTCGATTTAGGTTTCATCGAGTTTCTTGTTTCGAATGATGATCGCGCGCACAAGTTACGAAAAGTCTATTGTTTTAAAATAGTGCCAATGCTCAATCCAGACGGTGTTTCGTTAGGAAACTATAGGTTTTCGCTTCATTTTCTGCAATTAATCTTTTCAATTTATTTAGGTGCTCTCTATTGGGATACGATTTGAACAGAATGTGGCGAGAGCCGTCGGAATGGGCGCATTCGTCAATTTTCGCCGTCAAAGGACTTCTACAACAGTACGACTCAAATCCAGTGTGGCCCAAAAATATTGATTTTTCTAATTATTAAGCATTTTAGCAAGCTCAAACTATTCTTTATATTGATTTGCATGCTCATTCTCAAAAATCAAACTGTTTTCTATACGGGAACGTCTCAACAAACAACGAAAAGCTGTGCGACCGCCAACTATGGCTTCCGCACTTACTTGCAGAACTGAGCGAGGATTTCTCTCTTGAATACACCCAATTCAACACAGATGCCGAAAAAGCGGGAACTGGGAGAAGGTAATAATCCTAATATCGTGAATGAGCCGTATTAATCTTATTAGAACAATGGGTGAACTTGTTTCTTGCATTTGTTATACCATGGAGGTGTCATTCTTCTCATATCGCCACAAGGATTCGTCAGGAAATTCTCACTGCACTCCTTATTTGCAATATAAATGTAAATTAATGTGACATAGGGTCGGAAAAATTACTTCAATATTTGCAGATGAAGCTCTAGGCGAGGCTCTGGCGAAGGCGATCCTAAACTTCTATGAAACCGATTGCGGCCTTCGAGATATTTCGCTGGAGCGTAGTTTTCGATCGTTTCTTTCTTCACGAGCGCAGGAAAGCTTGAAACAAGTGTTCAAAGTGAAATATGAAATTAATGTAATAAAAAAATTACAGGCGCGCCAAGTGATTAAAACCGTTCAGAACATGTCGTATAAATAATATTGCGAAATGCTAATAAAATTATTTATCCAGAGTGAATGTAAGAATAAAACCATAATTGTGTAAAAGAAAAATATTTGGAAAGCATTAAACAAGTTCGTCATTGGCAAACGGTTTCTACGAATTCTGAAGGGCTTCCAAAATCTTTAACCCAATTCGTGAATAATTGATAAATTCAGTTTTTTTTTCAAACTGTTGTATTTAAAAGAAAAAAATCATTATTGCAAAAAAAAATATGACAAATTCGAATTGGTCGACATATTTTAATTAATAAAGTCAAATTGAGCTCGAAATTTTTCGTTGTGAGACCCAAAAAAAATTTGTCAATGTATTGCCGTATTGACAAATATTTCCATACTGGGTTCGATTTAAAAAAAAAAACCAGAAATAATTTGGGGAGGTCTCCGTACGCGTTCTGCACCTTTAAACAATCTATGCTTAATTCCATAGTAGTGTTTTTTTTTTATTTAACAAATTTTTCGCAGACTTCGGCAATAGATAATCTGTAAAGGGACAATGCATGATTTCTCCGGAAAAATCTTTTATTATTCGCATTCCATTGAAGATTATCTCATCCTAAAAGAGCATTTCTTCGCATTACGAATGTATTCTTCTTGAAGTTTTTTATTCTCGAAAAAACTACTCTCCGTATGAATTATTTTTAGTAGAAATTGCGATAGTGTCAAATATCAGACTGAAATTTCACCATGACAACCTCGATGCAATTTTCAAGCGTTTTCCTTTTTCCGACCCAAAACATCCTCACATTTTTACTCATTTCCCATCAAAACTTTGTCCACGTAGCTTCAAATCCTCTTAAAACAAATCCTATGTGTTTGTACAATGTGTGCGCGTTTTTCGTCCAGAATAACTAATTCAATTTTCTCCGGTCGCTGCTTTTGTTTTCGGACATCGCGCACTTTTCCGCTGATAGTTTTCCTACAATCGACGGATTCAATTATTTCGGGTAAAATAATTGTGAACTAAATTTCTTTTGATAATTCTGATTTTTAATTGTAATCATTTTACAAAAAAAAAAAACAATCAAAATAAATTTGTAACTTGCAATGCACATTTCTTGCCAAATCAAACAGCAATCATAAATCGTTCACTCAAAATTATTCATGTGTAAATAATTTAAAATACGCTAATTAATTACTCAATAAAATTATTGGTTCGTCCTAATTCGATTTCGTAAAGTAAAGTCCTACAATTATGTCCGTTTCTAGCTGGACCATGTATTTAACGGCACCACGACAAAGCAAGATGCAGACCGGCGAGCTTATGACATGGATAATGTTCGTATTTACAGTAGCGCTGGCTTTATCAGTCATAGCTTATTACAAAATTTGCAAGAAAAGTTACAACAATTTCAAAAGGGTTTGCAATATTTCATTTATTCAGATTCCTACGCTCATCATTATCATAATCAGCGGCCATTACTATCAAAATAAAAAAGGTTCAGGTATGAAGTAAGTTGAGGAAGCTTCTAGAAATTCGGCGAATGGAAGTAGCAAGTCGTTGGGTGTAATTCGAATAAGCGCAGATCTAGTCGACTAAAGAGCTTGCGAATACGCGAGAGTCCGTACGAAAAAGTGGGGTGGAGCAGCTGTCTGCAAGCCAAAATCGATTCTCGCGTTTCTCACAAGCTTCCAGATTAATTTCGTATAATGCCTGAAGTAATTTCTCATGAAGTGGTAAGTTATCATGAGAAAAATAGAAATACCCAATTTCAAAAATAAAATTAAAATGTACAAAATATTTTGCAGAAGTTTCATCCGGGTGAATACCTAACACTATATATGATATGTTTCACATTCGTCCTTGTCATGTCTATTCTGCTCTATTATCAATTATTTCCTTCACGTAAGAGTTTATCATTTTCGCATAATGTGTCGTAGAAAATTCTAGCATTTATATACTGCTGTTGAGAGCTGCCCAAACGGCAGTTGGGGCCATCTTCTGAAATGATGATCCCGATTTTAAACCAAGCCTTGCTTTATGAAAGTTCATATTCTCTCATAATTCGATAATAATATTATCAAGATATGGAATCTCGATTTGTTTGGCATTTTGGACCACCAAGTTTTTTTTTTAAGGTTGATTAATAAAATAAGATTATCTACAAAATAATCCCATTTTTAGGTTTACATTTCGATTCCATGGGTTTTTTCTTAAAGGGGTCCCATTTGACACTTGCAAAAAACGAACGGGTTTTGCAAAACAATTGTATCTTTGTGAAAGAAGAATTTTGTGCTCAAAAAATTCTTTCATCAATGAAATAAGAATGTTTGTATTGATCTATGCTATTTGCAGAAGAAAGCGCCTGGAAGTCATCCCGCCGAAAAAAGTTGCAATAATCAAGCAACCTCCAAAACTAATTTCCTGTACACATTTCGCCCGTTGTATTCTTATTATATTTGTTGATTCGTTCACTATAATTTAATGTAAATAAACATTGGCACAATTTGCTAAAAATGAAGAGGGTTCGAATGGAAAATAAATAAGATAAAAATGGAATTTCTATTCAAATTCCTCGTTGCATAATTTGGAGTGGGTTTTCGTTTTAATGAGTTTTTGGCAATGGACGCCCCCAATTTTTTCGCTTTGCAAAATGGTTGCATTATAGCCTCTAGGAAAATGGTAAAAGTTCAAGAGCAGCCTCTCACTCCATCATTTATCCCTCAATCGTTATATCATTTACACTTTCAATGTTTAGGAAGAAGCAAATGCAGAAAAACGTCGAGACTATTGTTGAATTTCATGATCCGTCGAAAGAAGAACACATCAATTCTCATTTCGCTAGCCATGTATTTAAGGTAATTGCGATCATTTTTATATGTAATTTTTCATGACTAAAATAGATGGCCTCATTGCTTTGCATCGATTTTCGAAACCACAAAAACCGACCAAAGCTCTGGACGAATGCCATTATTACAACCTTGATGCTGATTCTTGGTAGGTTTGCTGATTTTCCATTTCGGTCTGACATGGTTGTCTTCCTTTTTGTATATTATTTTTTCGAGTAAAAATTCGGTAATTAAATATATTATATTTAATTGTCAAAAACTCCTTTCAAATTGTCAAAAACTCCTTTTTTCTTTGATTTCAAAATAGAAATAATTTTAAACAATTGAATTGGCTGCCACAGAATGACTGTCATGGAAAGCCAGACGATAAGTTTAAGAACGCTTCAGGAACCTATTCAATGCTTCACAACATTCGAACAAGTCTCAGTGTGAAACATATAACCGCTGAAATTTCGGCGCAGCTCCTTGTAATCCTCTGGGCATTTCAATCCATCATTTCGCTAATGTTTTTCATTTATTGGCAATTTTTTGGCCATCTTTCGACGTTTCGCCACAAATTGAGACAATGTCAAAACTATGAAGGACTGCTCAGCGAGAGAGCAAAACACGCTGTTAGGCGTAAGAATTGAACAACACCTTTTTAGAAACCTCAAATTTTAGAGAGCAATTTCTATTTTTATTTCATAATTCTATCAATTTGCTTCATTAATACAGCGTTTTCTATCAAATACTATACAGAATCGCAACATTCAGAGTTCAAGAAAAAACAAGCAACGGTTTTAACATTATTAACAACAATTGCATATAATTTCATACTTGTTAGATGTTTTATTATTCCGAGCTCCGTCCAATCTATGCTGCGGTTACGACGTATTTATACCTAGTTTGGAATATTACTTTATTTGTGATGATTCATTATACAAATGCCACGTATCACGAAGTATGCTACTTCAATAAATGCATTGATGAGGTATAATTTAAACGGATTTCCAGTCAAACTATTTCATTTCTAGTTTGATGGAAATACTGAGGAGACTAATCAGCAATTGTTGCATTATCTCGAAACTTATAGTAAGCTGTGCTCCGTTATTCGTTTTCTAGACCAGATATTTCGGGTAAGTTTAGCTATATCAAATTTGCGATCTCCTGAAAATTTCCTGCAATAGTTATACGCGTTCATAATGATCGTAATAACCGTACCATCGATGATTCTCACCTTAATGATGTTAAATCATCGAATTCACAGTATCAAGGATTTTCTAGTATGCTTTCCAACGATTGCATTATGTGTGTTCAGTTTTTTCGCGGTGACAATTGCTCCAGCAAGGCTTCATGACGAGGTAAGCGATGATGGTTTTTCGGACATCGATAATTTTCTATTTGTTCAGATATGTAGATCAAAGGGTTTTTTGTGTCAAAACAGATCAGTTTGGTTTCCCTACCGGAAGGAAACTTACATAATTGCAAATACCTTGACCTCTCATATGGAACAATTCGACTTGGGAGTTTCTGTATGGGGATTTGCGCTCCTTTCAAGACCTTTAATACTTGGAGTAAGCTGAATAGCGAAAAATTTAATACGGTGTTTTACAGACACTCTCAGTTACTATGATGATGCTCGGCTTAATAATCGAAGTGGCGCCAAAAACCGACCTGCTTCAATGAGGACTGCTAGATGGCGAGGAACATAAATGCTAAAAATATCATAAACACACGCAAAAGCTGGTAGACAAACACTAGTCGGTGGCCAATTATCAATACAACCCAAAAAATAGTAATGATGATGAACATAAATCGATTTTTTTATTTTGCTTTTTTTCACTGCCTTTCTTTCGCTCGGCATTTTGTATCCAGTCCGATCCGATCCGGTTTTAACAGAATGCCCGCCACAACAAAACACCAAATTTGTGTGCGCACGAGAAGGATAATCGTTTTGAAAACTCGAGTTCGCATAATATTGGTTATTACTCCACATTTAAACAATTACTCAATATTAATCACAAAATAATACATTCGATTTTTGACATAATCTTCCCTGAAAATGGGAATACAGGTAGGATGATTAAAAAAGAAAATGTTATTTTTTAAGATAAAATCGATCTTTTGAGTTTGATGGTTTGATTTTTATTCAAGCTTTTCCAGTCCGTAATGAATCATTAGGAAAGCATGAGAAAACAATAGAAGGAAAACCATCGGATTCCAATTTTAATATGAATCATTTTTTGATTTCTAGGTGAACATTTTTCACCATTTTCCGATGATTAATCGAACATTTTGCTGACGTTTTAGACGATGGTTAACAATTCTGTAAAATTTATTTTCTATTATTTTCCATAAAAAATAATGCATTCTGGTTAGATCCATGATGTGAAATTCTCATTTTGAGTCCATTTCACGTTTGAATGTTATGTACATATGTCAAATGTTTTATTCCATCTAGTTTGTTTTGTCCGAAGCACTTTTTTTCGCAAAAATCTGTTCAATTAACCCGTTTTTATCCTTGTGTTACAAATTGAACAAATTTAAGCAAAAAAAAAACTATGTGGGTATCAAAAAAAAATTCGTTGTTATTCAGAAAACTTTGGCGATTGATTTGAATCGCTCAACACTGTTCACACGATAACCTATTCAACATTTTAATGTGATAAAAGAAATGTAAATTCACAACACACAACACATTCTTGAAATCATTTTTGATTTTTGCTATAACCATCTATACGATTTTCAGGATCTAAGAAAGCGAATCATGGCCAACGCCGGGTGAGTTTTCATTTATATTCACATATTGTTAAGATAGAGGGAGAAAATGAAACTATCAGTAAAACATTTTTAGAAGCCATATAGGGAACTTATCCGTTATTTTTTAACAATTGTATCCCATTATTACTTTAAGAATACTAGTTATTTCAATTGTTTTAAAAGTTGTTGAACTTTAATCCCTTTCGGTTAGGCCAAATATTTTCACACATATTTTGTGACAAAACATTGTATTCGGCGACGACGATGATGATGATGGGCAGTGGTGTTGGTGATTCTCGTTGCGCACCCTCGCTGAATTCCAATCCGTTACATTATTTTCAAAATTTATGGATGCCACTGGAAAATAAATACACATACGCGGAAAGTAACTGACGCAAAAAGACAATTACCGATTTTGCGACGATTCAATAATTTTTTTCGTATTTAAAAATTGAAGAAAGAATTGATGGATTTAAGCCCAGATTTCTAATAATACGCAAGGTTCGTGCATTCAGAAAAAATATAGTCACACCCATTCATTTTGCAAATTTATTTTTTTAATGCACAATTTAATTTGTCTCAAAATAATATACGATGTGACCTTGAGAGGCAAGAGACGTGTCAAATATCCGGAAAATAATTCGCTCGGAAACCTATACCATTCCGCTCATAAAGTCAACAGACTAAATTCTTTTGCACAGAGTTCATGACTGTTATTTGACATTTGATTCTAATACATGACATTAAATTATTGTAGGTTCTACTTTATCAGTGATTTTGGTTTGAATTAATTGCATGTTTCTAGGCGACGCTTTAGCACGGTGACACAAATCAATCCCGACGGAATGGGAAAGACCGGCGGTGGAAGTGAGAGCAAGCGACGAAATAAGCAAAAAAGATTTATGTTTTCAGCGACTTCCATTAATGAAGATGGAATTCCAGCCGACTACAAAGGAAATCGAAAATTTACGACAACATTAGGACACCTAGCACTGTATAAAGAAGATGAAGGTATCGGAACACAAGCTACTTTTCTGTCCGGGTACACAACCCCGGGTCCCAAGGAAAAAGCAACATCGGAACACAAAAAGGTAATATTTCGTTTTCAATTCCACAAAACTTCATTTGGAATTAGGCAAATCTTGGTGTCATGCTTGGCGTCTATCTTCCAACAATTCAGCACATTTTGGGCGTCACCATGTTTATTCGACTTTTCTGGGTAGTTGGTATGGCGGGTGTTGCTTGGACAATGGTTCTTCTAGCAATTTGTTGCGTCTCGGTAGTTTCCAAAAACGGTTTCCGTCAATAAATACCAATATTCAGACCCTTCTCACTTCAATTTCCTTATCGGCTGTAGCTACAAATGGCGTTGTTGAGTCCGGCGGTGCATATTTCATTATTAGTCGAAACCTGGGTGCAGAATTCGGAACGGCTGTTGGCGTGCTTTTCTATCTTGCTAACACTGTAGCAGCTTCTATGTATATTGTAGGAGGTGTTGAAGTGATATTGGTTTAAAGAAATGTGATATTTCAGTTTAACTTTTTAGTGTTTCAGATGTATATCTGGCCAGAAATGGCCCTGGGAGGACAAGAGTCTCTTCATGACACTGCTGGTAACATCGTATTATGTAATGGAAAAAATCATGAGCTATTTCAGTATTCGGCACATTATATAACAATCTTCGCCTTTATGGCACCATCTTTCTCATAATTCAAGCACTAATTGTTGCAATGGGTGTTAAATTTGTGCAACTACTGGCACCAGTGTCTCTAATGTGCGTCATTCTCGCTTGCGCTGCATGCATTGGAGGCGGCATTGAAAAGCAAATCACAGGGACCGGTGGAAGGTATTAAAATCGACGCTTTTCAACAACAACAACAACAACAAATCATTTCCAGTGTCTGTATGCTACAAGATCGACTTTTACAATCTTCAATATTTCGAAATGTCGAACATATTAATCAAACCACTGCCGGGCTTAACGAAACTGATGACTTTTGCAGCATCTGCGAAAAATCCTTATTGTATCGAAACCATTTTTTAAACAAAATTAACTTTACTCACAGCCTCGAGAAAAATGTTTTCTGCACTGAATTGAACAACCAGAACGCCGAAACGGAAACAAGCGAAGGTGGTTTGTGTTCAGTGTACACTTCAGAGATTATGAGATGCAAAAAGGCGTTCCCTGGATTTAACCTTCAAACGCTATCGGACAACATGTACCCACTGTATATGGAAAAAGGCGAAGTTGTACCTGGAGTGACGGGAAAAGAACAAGCCGAAGTGGTTCAAGTAGGGTTAAATTTCCGATTTCCGATACGTATTCCCTTTTTTTAGGACGAAGGATCCCACTTTTTCCTATTAATGGCAATTTTCTTTCCTGCGGTGACTGGCATATTCACAGGGACAAATATGAGTGGTTTGCGCCGTAATTGTACTTGTCAGATTTCATAAAACTCATTAAAGGTGACCTAGCCGATCCACAGCGTTCAATTCCCGTGGGCACTATTGCTGCAACTCTAACCACATCGGCGATCTATTACATCCTTGCCTTGCTCTTCGGCGGATCTATAGCAAGAGAAGTTCTTCGAGACAAGTATAAAATCCATAATGAACCAATTTACCTCGTTCCCTACAGATTCGGCCGCTCAATTGGAAATACTATGGTGGTTGCAGCTCTTTCGTGGCCTCACCCCGCAATTGTTACAGTTGGCGCTTTCCTTTCAACATTCGGTGCCGCACTTCAGTGCTTATGTAGCGCACCTCGTCTTCTGCAATCAATAGCAAAAGACGATGTCATCCCAATTCTTGCCCCATTCGCCAGAGTCACTAAGAGCAACGAGCCTTTCCTCGGACTCATTCTTACCGTCATTATCGCTGAGTGCGGAATTTTGCTAGGTGCTGTCGACAAAATCGCCGAAGTCCTCGACTTCTTCTTCCTCATGTGCTATGCATTTGTTAATTTGATTGCGTTCATGCATTCAATTTTAAAAGCACCCAACTGGAGACCAAGATTCAAATATTTCCATTGGTCACTATCGTTTCTCGGAGCTGCTCTCTGTTTTTTCATAATGTTCGCTTCAAGCGTGCCTTTGGCTTGTATTGCCTGCGCAATTACGGCAATCATTTACAAATACGTGGAGTGGAAAGGGTAACATTTCAACATTAATAATACGCACAAACGTGAAATGAATTTAGAGCCAAAAAGGAATGGGGTGATGGGATGAGAGGTTTGGCGCTCAGCACAGCTCAGTACAGTTTGCTGAAGGTCGAAGACAAGGACCCGCATCCAAAGAATTGGCGCCCACAGATTCTTATTTGTTTGACCTCGCAATGGTCCAAAGAACTTATTGATCGCCGTTCTGTATCCATGTTGAACCTTGGAGCCCAACTAAAAGCTGGACGGGGTCTTGCTATCGCGTGCGCATTCCTTAAAGGGTCCGCGGATAATCCAAAAGATAAAAATCATGCAAAGGAAGTGAAGAACACTCTTTTAAAAGACATGAACGCAGTGAGGCTAAGAGGCTTTGCAAAGGCAATGTTCTACAACAATCATCAAGTACGTGATAGGCGTTGACTGCCAGAATCGGTCGCCGCAAATCTGATCCAACAGCGGACCATTCTGGAAGCCGAATTTTAGAAACTGACTCCATACGTTTATGTCGGCGATGAAATTATTTTAAGATAAACGGAACCATCTCGGCGCTCTATCAATCGATTGGAATTGGCGGTCTTCGCCCGAACACAGTCTTGGTAAACTGGCCAAACGATCAAAACGCAGATGAGGTGCTTCTATTCACCGAGGAGATTATTCACGGAGCTGCTAATGATAACTGCTTAATTGTCACAAAAGGAATAACCGATTTTCCCGATCACAATGAGCGACTCAACGGATTCATCGACATTTGGTGGATTGTTCAAGATGGCGGAATTTTGATGCTCATCGCTTACCTGTTGAGGCAACACAAGGTCTGGAAGGGATGTCAACTGCGAATTTTCGCCGTCAGCGAACAAGATTCAACGAAAAGCGAGGACATGAAAGCGGGATTGCAAAAATACATTTACATGTTGAGAATTGACGCCGAACTCTTCGTAAGTTGCAACTGTTTCTGTCGAACAGGTACAATTTTTGATAGATTGTGGATTTACTTGACATGGAGGTTTCTGAAGAAGTGATGAAAAGGGCGGCTGATATTGAAAAGAAGCTGAAGGAAAATGAAGAAATGCGGGTAAGCAATCTAGAAAATCATTGATTGCTGCCGAAACCGTTTCATGAAATTGAAAAAAAAATCGAAAAATTGTATTTTTCAGCGTAATCGTAGCGGATTCCTTAATGAGGCATACACCGATGATAACGGAAAAACAAGAATGCGTCAAAGTAAATTTTTAATAGGGCTAATTTAATGATTATTTAATTAGGTGACTCCACTCGTAGTTTTGGACCAGCTTCACACACTACATTAGTTATTGATGAAGCCGAAACAACATTTACCGAGTAAAAAACTTTATTCTCATTTCCTTTAAATATACATTCTAATTTTAGCAACATTTTCGAAGAGTTGTATCGTTCGACAACTCCTGTCGAAGATTCTGAGGGATCAATTCAGCTTAATGTAATGAATTGCAAAAAAGTTCTTTTTTAAAGATAATCGAGTTTAGATTCATAAAATGAATACATCAGTGCGCTTGAATCATGTCATCCGCGAGAACTCCGACGAAGCCCAATTAATTCTTCTCAATCTTCCATCTCCGCCGAGAAATCGACTTGCCTTCAACAATTCTTACATGGTAGTGCGACTAATAAAAATGCAAAATACAGTTCTCTGTTTCTAATTTCAGACTTATCTCGATGTGCTTACTGAATCTCTACCGCGTGTTTTGTTCATTGGAGGAAGCGGTCGCGAAGTGATTACAATTGATTCTTAGATTGACCATTTTTTTATTGTTCGCGTCATTCCATTTTAAGCCTACTGTTTTACTGTTGATTGATTCCACTCGTTTTTCTAATTTTCATGACTGCTTACTACTATGCATGACTAAAACAAACCAATAGAAATATCATTTTTCATATACATACATATTCAACCTATTAATTGACATAAATTTTTAGTGTTTATGTCGTTTTTACCCCGCAGTTCGACTGGAAATTTACAAGCTGAAATTTTGTGTTTTTTCCGTTAATGACAAATTAAAAAATATGAGCATGGGACTCGCTGAGCAACAATATGTCATTTCCAGATTTTTCGGAAAAAAATTTGCGCGAAAATTAAATAATTTATAAGCCTAACAAGTTGAAATATTTCGAAGGAAATAAAGACAACACGATGTTTTAAGTTCTCATTTTGGTCCAATTAATTACAGAAAAAAAGAGAGATAAAAAATAATGACTGACGTCACAGCTTTTCACGTTTCGCGTTATTTTTCGGTTCAACTGGTTGTTCAACGTTATAAAATTTATTGAACTTGCATAATGTGCTCATGGCGTCACACAGAATCAGTCAACTGGACAGTTTTTTGACGTATTGAAGTTATGAATTTAAATTTATGTACAAAAAGTTTGCTCAAAACTTTTCATACAAACATAATTATTTTCAGCATGAACTAAATTCTAATCGACTTCGGCGATCTAGGCTTTACATGCCTATAAATTTCAATTCCGGAAATTGGCACGATTTGCATTCACGCGGAACATTTTTTCATGTTTTCCATTTTGTTGATTATTCGTCACTATTTTGCGCCACTTTTCCGGATTTCGGCACCAAATTTTGATCTTTACATTCCGTAAAAGTGATATCATTCTCCCAATACGACAATAAATATTTCGTTTCTAAGGCTTCACTAATTCATTTTTTTTTTCGTAGATTTCTTTTTCAAAAAATCTTCCTAATCGGTGATAGTTATTTTATTTTCGATTTTTTCGAGCAATTGCTATAAAAATAAAAAGAAAACCGAAAAACACGGTTGTATAATATTTTGCACATCTAGGAAAAGTTTTCTAGTTGTATTTTTGAGACTTCCTTAAATAATTTAAAAGCTTTGAAAACGATGAACGTGTTGGTTTCGGAAAGACCGAAATGTTGCTTAGTTTGTTAGGTTTCCGGACTTTTTTCGACATAGATCAACACGCGACCATCATTATTGCAGAATCAAACATCGGAAAACCGTACGTAATACAGATAATAGGAAAACAAAGCGGATACGCCACGCCCCTTTAATTTTAAAAAAATCGGCACGATATTCATATAAATCTTCGCACACATAGGTCTACAGTATTCACAAGAATTAAATGCATTTCCACTATTACCAATAATTTGGAACCACAAGATTTCGCCTACACTAATCTATTTTTTTCAATATGTCAGAGCGCTTTGAACTTTGTCTCCGCCCTCGTTCCAACCGGGAAAAAGGTCAAATTAACAATTCTTTTTCATCTAATGCTCATGATAATCATCAAAAACACCATCAATCATTTTGGTGACATTAAAACGCTTCTCATTTTTTTCTCTGCTAGGAGCCAAGTTTATTTTTGTGTGTGTGTTTTTTTTCGAGTGTCTCCGCCCAAAAAAACTCGCGCACACTCATATACATATCTACCTCAGAATTTTTAATGATAGTTTCAAAACATATGATTCATTAATATTGATGAGTTTGTTTATGAATAATTGCACTAATTGTCGTCTTTTGCTCCGGGAGTTTTACTTCAGCAAAATTGCTAATCCGCGTTTCTCTAAAAAAAAAATATATATATATATATATATATATATATATATATATATATATATATATATATATATATATATATATATATATATATATATATATATATATATATTTTTTAGAGAAACGCGGATTAGTATATATATATATATATATATATATATATATATATATATATATATATATATATATATATATATTTTTACTTGTTAAAGGAAAATTTTGTTTCTTCCCTCATTCGTTCTCAAATACTGCTTCTCGGTTTTCTCTCTCTCTAAAATGTTGGCTTACAAGTTCTTTAGCCTAGATTAATTTGACTGTGTCGATTTTTAAAACTAATTGAATTGTAACTATCGAATTTGCTACTCAGTTCTGGAACCCCAAATTGAAACTCAAAGCTTCCACTAAACCTAGAAAGTGGCTAAATCTCCGAATTCCCACTGGAGGCTATCGACTTGAGCTATTTGCGTATAGGTGTGCGTCACAGTAGGCCGTTTTGAGGTCAACAAAAGGAGTGAACTAAATCTTAGCGCTACGCAATATCCGGTTTTCGAAACAATTCGCCGAGCATGAAATAACCCGTGTAATTTGTCACCTAAAGAGCTTAATGCAAAAAAAACATGCGAAATAAAAATAAACCCACTTCGATTAGTACTCCCGGGGGATTGACATCATTTGGACACAACCGGCTGTTTCACCAACTTTTTTGTGTGTACGAACAGAATGTGTTGGATACCCTGGGTTAGAAACAGCTAAATGGTCTGTTTTCAATTATCAAAATTAAATTCTTGAAGAAAATGAAACAAACAAGAGGTAGTTGGCATTTCATCGAGAATACACTATCGAAGTGCCTCAACACATTGGACATTTTTTGCGACTTTCGTATTTCTACTTTGAGGTTCCTATTTTTCTTAGAGATTTTTAATATGTTTTTTTAACATCTATAATTCCATGAATGAAATGAAAGTTTAAAAAAAAGAATAAAAATATCAGATTGTTTCCCTTCTTTCTCGTAACTTCATAATCAACTGGATATGTGTCTTCCAGTCACCATTATAACAATGCTTTCTACAAAATTCAATAGTGCAGAAAATGCGATGAAACCGGGAAATACTTCCTTCCTAAAATTCAATTTCGAATGAGAGAACCCCATCCAATGGAGCAAAAGTTGAGGGAGTATATTATTTGATGATATTTAATTTAGAAGATTTCTTGATTGAGTTTCGTGGGAGGAGACCCGACTGAGTAGCCATTCATAAAAAAATGACGTTTTGCTTATTTGAACTTCTCAAATATTTAAAACTATTTTTGTTTTTGCGCGGGAAAAAAGAATTGTCTTTTCATTAAATGTCGGGAGCCCCCGCTAGCTGTCCTGCCTGCCAGCACCGCGTGTAATTCGCAAGCGCGTTAGACCGAATTATTTCATAAAAGAATAATTGATTTGCAACGAGAAACCTTCTCATAATTTTTCAATTCGGCGCCCGCGCTTATTGACGCTGATCCACGTTTTTCTCTTCTTTTTCCATTTCTCGATGAAGCATGAATATCGGCCTTCCAAAAATAACAACTCCCGAAACAAAAGCGCGAGGACTGAAGTTTCTATTCATTTTTGTTTCTAATCATTTTCCGTTACTGTAGTTATTGTGATCAAAATATCGAATGACACATTTTGTGACGTCACAAGCGCCAAGGTCACCAAAATATATGAAAGGTCTTAATGTACATCGCGCAAAGTGTACTTTCGAACAAAAAACGAAAATTCTATATATAGTTAAATTTTGCGGAGTAGAACGAGTTTCTCTGAATTGAAAACAATGCTACTCGTTGTTCAAAATGGAACAGCGGAAGTTTTCGATTCGTTGCTCTCAATTATTCCAATTTGTTCATTGTTAGCGAAAAGTTTCAAATGTGCTCCCGGTGCGGTGTCTTCAGATTTCATGTCGTATTCAATGTGTTTTGTCTATTTTCTGCCTAGCGTTTGCCTGTATTGAATTACACTCATTTAGTTAGTGTTGCCATTTTTGGACTTTGCGCAGCTCCTTTTTTTCAACGGCTTTTGTCTTGCTTTGCTCAGTTCCGACGTCAGAGACGGTTCGCAATCAGCTGGCTCAATTTCTCGATTTCAATCTCAACAATACCGTATTTAATTTCTGATGCTTTGACTCGTGCAATATTCCCATTGTATGGTTTGCTGCCATTCGCCGACCACACATTCAAGACCGGAAATCAATTTTTATTGGGTACTTACGATTTGCTAGAACAAATAAAATGTATAAATTGCTGTCCGTCGCGTGTCTGGAAAAAAACCAGATAAATGAGCAAAATTGAAAAAGAAACGAGCAAATTTCTGAAGAAACCATGGTGAAATGACATATTGGCCGCGACCAGCCCAGTTCGATTTATGTTTTCATCAAAAACGAGTCTGGAATTTTTAACCGATAATAATCTTTGCAAATAGGGTTTCAATCCAATGAAAGCAAAATAAATTTTTTTTAAATTTCTGAATACTGCGTTTCGTCTCAGTCATTCTTTTTCCTCTGTGAGGTCACGCGTGCGCGGACATTTATTGAACTTACCACAAATATCCCTCCAACGCGGATTATTCATCGGGCTTAGCCACGCCCACATTCTATTACAGTTGACACAATCTTTAAGCACTTTGTGGGTCTACAAATTTTTAAATACACTCTGATATGACCAATCATTCAATTATTTCTTACCCTTGACTGATAACGGAGTTTTCTCTAAATAATAGATTTCTCTTGAAGGTGCATCCATTAATATCCGATTCCACAGAAACAATAGGTAAGCCGCAGCTGCGACGAGGTCACAATTCGACACTGACTGCGATTTCACCATCGAACAATTACAAAACTGCCGCTGCGACTTCGACGACGACGACGGTTTTGTGAAGACGTCGTAGTGCACACAACGAGCTGATGCTCTTACAAAGGATAGGCATAGAACATTTGAGGATATGTATTCTGCTGCTCGTCTTATCGCTGGTACAGTCTGCAGTGATCAGGCCGAGGCGGCATGTCACAGGTATATCAGTAGCTAAGAGCTCGTATTTATTTATTAAACTTTAGCGGATTTTATAATTGCGGACTACGATGATTCAGTAGAAGAACCATCTCAGAAAGAAGCAGACGCATCATTAAGCCGGTTTCAAAGTTTATGCTTAAAATGGTAGAATTAATATTAACATCGCAAAAATGAGCACCTTGACAAATTGTGGACTATTGCGTATTTTCTAGGATTCAAATTTCGATTAAAGCAGTCAAAATATAGGTACCGTACTACGGATAACCTGCAAATCAAACACACCGTAAATCGATTCAGGGTGCTCGTTTTTTGCAATTGTAATACCCTTATCATTTTCATAAGTTTTAATTTTATAGCACATCAACGAGCAACGACTTTTTAAAGTCCTTATGTAGCACAGTGTTCAAAAAAAGCGACTAGGGGTTTCCATCAAGTATCTCTCCGACGTGTCTTGGCCAAACAATTTCTTATTCCATTTTCTCTGAATCTTTGCTGGATCTCTTTTTCATTCTTTGAAGTTTCATCGTTCTAGTCTAAATCAGTCGATTTCGTCATCATCAATTGAATACCATCTCGAAATTGTTTGTACATAGTAATACTGTTGTGATTTATGTGCAAAAGTTTTGACAGAATTTTTGAACATTATGTGGTATTATGCGTTCATTTGTTCGTTCTCCTTTTCGATGTCTTATTTGGAAATGTGTATTTATTTTGATTGTCTTGAATAAAATTCAGCGGTTTGTCCGTTTCACAATACAATTTTCGGGATGACATCACGCAGAGAAAAATGTGGGAGATCTCGCGGATGCAATGAAAAAAATGGCAAAAAGAAACACTAAACAGAATTGGCCACAGATTTACCGGAAACGAAGAAGGAATTTTCAAAGTAAAAAATACAACTTTTAGGATTGTAATAGGAGAAAATCAATTTGCAAATACAAGAATTTGCTACACAAAACAGAAATCTTTGAAAAATCGATGCCCTTTCTTTCCATTATCGAAAAAATTGATTATTACTGCAAAAATAGTTATTCCTTCTTTCCCACATCTCTAATTAAAACCTACTGATTGTTTTTCTTTGCGTTATTATGCGAAAGTTAACAAAAATCAAAAAGTGGCAATGGATTCCAATGTATTAATTTTATGTGCTAGCTTTTATTATAAAGTTCATTTTATTTTGAGCCTTATCCTACAGTCAATACTGCTAATGCTTATTACTAAATGCACCCCAAAATCGATGGCTACAATGAAATTGTTCATACGGAATACTTGCGTTCTTCAGATTTTTCTGAGTCTCGTCACATTTTTTCTGCAATTCCGGTACAAATCACGCGTTATGACATATCAAGCGGACTATTAAAAGATTTTAGATATCTTCCGTCGTCAACGACCCTCGCAATTTTGTCGTCAGGATTGTGTCGTCTTATCAATCAAAATTCGTGTTTTGCATCGTATCATGTGTTTCTTGTAATCAACATCTATTCGAATATCGAAATGCTTCAGATTTAGGGTATTGTATTTTTTGTGGCACTTAGTATCACCAGCACGATTATCTACCGATTTCTGGTGATCCAAGGCGTTCGGGTAACAAAATCAATAATTTCCCTGTTTGTTGGAATTCCATATGTTTTGGCCATCATCTCCATAGTAAGTTTTCAAATGAACGAAACGAGATATGTTTGGAGAACTGTTTTTGTTTCTGAAACTTGAAAAATGAGACTAATAATCAATTGATAGAACAATGAATGCAGATTATTCCATTTCTGTGCCCATGGAATTTTGAAATTGTACGCAAGCAAGCCAAAGTTGAACATAAACATCACAATTTGACAATTTACGAGCCGTTTTGCGGATTCGGCGATATTAACTCGTCATGCTTCCAAGTGAATACTACTCTGTTAGGAATCGGATCTTATTTAATACCTTTGGGAGCGGCAATTCTAACAAGATCAATTATGAGAATGGTCAATGCACACAAGTCAATGTCTCAGAAAACGAAAACGCAAACGAAAACTCTAATTCGGGTATGCTTTTGCTAATAGCAATACATGGAAACGTTCAGGGACTTACCTGTCAAACCTTATTGATTTCATTTTGCTATTTACCAGTTCTATCGTTTTATTTATACGTGCAGTATTCAAAGAACGAATTAATTATTGGGGGTTTGAGTTGCTTTTTGGTTTCAATGTTTTCTCTTTAGAGTACTTTCCAGGTTTTTTTCTAAGCTTACCAACTATTGTCGATCCATTCCTATCATTTTATTTTGTGGTACCATACCGAAAAGTGATTCTCGAATTTTTCAATTTCAACCCAGCCGAGCACAAAACCACTTTTGTTAGCTATTACACAGCTCACTAAATTACGTTTTAGCCTTATTCGGTAAACTTCATGAGTCATAGGTCAAGAATTTTCACCATGTTGTATGATTGAAAATCGGTACTAAAAGACGAACTAATAGTTGAACAATCACGAAATTCGGCAAATTTTCGAGTCTCCACCCGTTTCTCCTTTCTTATATAACTATCTCCATTTTGGAAGTTTCTGGCAAATTGCGAACATGCTATCTCTATTTCTTGTTTTCCTACTTACTTGGTCATGTGCGGACGGCAATCAAAGGTAAAGTGATTAGCTTCAATAATGTGATCATTCAATTTCATATAGGGATCGAAGAGGAGCCTACATGTATAATACGCCTTCATATCAAAGTTATCCCGGTTACTGGGATTCGCAGTGCAACAGTCAATATCAAAATTGGCAAGGCGGGTATAACATGCCTATGGAATATTACGGAAGATCAATGGGAGCATTCCAATCTCAGCCAAACACATATTCGCAACCGACATCCTACAGTGGTCCGTCGAGTTATTCAAGACCTTCGTCTTATGCTAGACCGTCTTCGTATAGCCGCCCAGATGTTTATTCAAATGTTCCATCAGGATTTCAAATTCCGTCTTCTTCAAGAAGTTATCTGATGGAACCTGCCAAACCGCAATATCAAGCATCAGTGGTGTCACCAAATTTGCAATATCAACCAGCTAGCGACTATCCTAAAGTACCAATACAAAACCAGGGTCAGGCACCCGTTCCATCGCAACACCCAACAATTGCTGAATATCCTAAACAAACAGTAGAGCAGACGCAATATCCATCACTCCCGAAGGTGCCACAATATCCTAGTCTTACATCTGACACTCAATCATCTGGAATACAACAAGAGACAGTACAAAATAGCTGGACGACCACTGTGGCTGCACCCAATAACAATACACCACCGCCAATGCCGCCAACGGATGCGGAAATGGAACAGGTGGACGCAACCGAAAAACAAAACGAAGTAGGCTTCTTACTCTGTAAACATTACACATTGTTTCGAAACATTTTAGAAAAAAAAAACGGTTCTCTGCCATCTTTTTACTGGATTTTGTTATTTCAATAAATCACATGACATTTCAGGTGCGAAAAGCGCGTGGGGGTGCTGCGGGACCACCGTCGATTAATGTTGACACGATAATTCCTCAAGCGCAGGTTCCTGAGATTCCAATGCCGCCGTCTGAATAAACTAAATTTAAACTGTAGAAATAGCGGATATTCAAGCTTTACTAATAATTTGCTACAGAGCATTTTCTTTTCATTCAAAAAATTCATTTTATTCTGACATTTTTTGTTTTATAAAACAATAAATTACCTTGTTTAATAGTGTTAATTGGGTTAAGGTCGAATTTCGAATCAGATGTTACCAAAAATAGGTCGATACATATTCACAAATATTGTGAAAAAGGGGAGTATGCCCCTCGATCACAAAATTAAACTCATTAGACACCAAATGTTTAAAAAAATTAATTTCGCTATTAAATTTAGTTTCTTATCAATGTCTTAAGTATCGACAAAACGGAAAAATGAAAATAAACACTCAAAATCACTTATTCGTTGAGTTATTCTCGATGTAACTTACAGACTCGTTGAATATTATTGCCGATATCTTGAAGCGAAATGAACAAATTTTCAAATTTCGCCGCTCTCCCGAAATCGTCTGCTTTCCACAATAAATATAAATGAAAAATTACCGAATACTTGAGCATACAAAATCTTCTCATTGTTTTGCTAAACCGAAATTTGCAGACAATTTTTTTCGATTCCAACCTATTTCTTTTGTAGACAATTCATTTTCAAATATCAAAGGCCATTTTGCTTTGAACAAAAAGAAAAGTGCAAACTAGAAACACTTTTCGGCATTTCTGCGTGTTCAATCTCACTGTCGGCGCCCTCTCGTTTCTGTTCTTGCATTCAGTTACACTTGGTTTTTTTTCTCGTCGGCGATAATAGGCTTTTTATGTTTTTTAACGAAGCATTCTCTTTATTATCATCTCACAGGCATGGGTGCTGATGTCGAACTTGAGGTGGTGCTGGAAAACAAGACGGAAGTGTTCGTTCCTGGTTATCCTATAACTGGGGTCGTCTATTTTAAAACGGATGAAACATACAAGGTTTAAATTTTGTTTTTTTTTACTTCTAAAATGATGCAACTTTCTAGGCGAGGGCCGTTAAACTCGAAATTGTTGGCAAAGCTGAGACAAATTGGACCGAAAGTGAATCGTATTACATAAGGTGAGACACCGAAAGGATTATTTGTAAAAATTTTTGGTTTTTACCACATGGTGCTTTAGAAAATTGTCTTGCAAGAAAATATCTTAATTTTTGATCGATTAAACCAGGAACTAATTTTTACAATGAAGCTCATGAATGATCATTTTAAAAATGCACGTCTATTTTAGAGATTCGGATGGCACATCCAGACGAAGAAGTAGAACAATTACATATAAAGCTGAAGTTCTTTATATGGATCATGAAGCTCTTCTTTGGACATCATCAGATGGAGAGGTATACAGAGAATAAAAGCACGATATAGTAAAGACAGATTTAGAATAAAATGCCTCCTGGTAGTTATCAATGGCCGTTTTCTATCAACTTACCACCAAACTGCCCGCCAAGTTTTGAAGGTTAGAATAAGGGCAATGAAATTACGGATACAGTTTTGTTTCTTAGCGAGATATGAACAAATTTTTGCATGTCATTGATGTATACTGTAGTTTTGCATATCTCACAGACATATCCTTGTCAGCGTTTCGAAAATAACGCCCCGCGGTCGCTTTTGATTTACTCATTGGGGTTCTGATCTCGAAACTTTAAACACTTAATACCAGTACGTTACTCCAATTGCACATTGTCCTCAATTTAGCGTGCTGGGATAATCCCTGGGTGACATTTGTTTCGACTAATTGCATTTTTCCCTTATTTGGGTTACAATCGCAAAAAAAATGACCGCACGGTTCCATTTTATGGTGAGTTTGATTCGTAGGTATAGTCGGGGTCCAGCGACTGCTGTAAGCGGGTAGATTTACGTGCATGCGCCTTGAAAAGGTCTCGCCACGCGTGAATGCTTATTTTGCTGTTTTCACGTGAACGATTTATTTTTTCTTGATGAATTTGGCATTTTCTTGAATTTCTAACGTCATTAGATTAAAAAATTATCGAACCGGTCCATAAAATTTGGGCCAATGCCAAATGGGACCAGCCAAATGGGACCAATAGGGGGCCAAATGACAAATGGGGCCAAAATGACAAATGGGACCAACCTCTATTAAAAAAAGGACCCTTTTTGCCAAATGGGACCTTGATTTCAGAACTGAAAGTGACAAATGGGGCCAAACTCTTTTTTTTTCAAGCAATGCAAATAAACATTATCAACAATCTACTGTCACCGGAACGACATTTTTTTTCTTGAAAGAGCCATATACACCAGGGCTGTGCGGCATTCGGAAAAAAAAGCCGGAAAGGCAAATTGCCGAAAATCAAAATTTCGGCTATTAAATGTTTTCAACGATAGTTCGAAATATGAAGACCGAATTTCTTAATTATGTTCTTTCGGCCAATACCGTAAGTTTTCCTAGAAATTGTCAGTGTTATATGGGGGAGGGGGTCTTAAGGGGTCCGAATTCGAAAGTTTTTAAAATTCCAGAAAATGATCCTAAGTGCCCATTGTTTCAGAAAATGATGCTAAAACGTAATTCTTTTTCATCAAATTTTCTGTTCTGCTCGAAGGTCAAAATTTACAGTTTCTAACAGTAATTGGCTAACTTTGATTTTTCAAAAACTGTAGACTATCCTTATGAAAGAAAATTTTTACAAGAAATGAACTATTCACAGAAGAGCAGGTTCAGATAGACTTCAGGTTCAGATTCGGGGTTCAGATAGACTTCGTAAGCGTGAATCTATTCCCACAATTTCCAATATTTCAAGTATCCAATTGTGCAATTCTGTATCAAGCTTCTTTGCAATCCTTGCGCAAATCAAATACCTAAAAACAATAGTGGCAGGCAAATAGGCTTAAATTTTTTGTACAATTTAACACATTTGAGGAATATAAATTTATTTTAGGAAAACAAAATTAAATTAGAATGGAAAGGGAACAAAAAAATGGGAAAAATTTACCAAACATTACAAAAAAAACCAGCGAATCGAAGAAAGGATATCGATGGCGCGGGATTAGCGTCAGACGAAGCCTGAAAGACACATAAATCATGGAGTAATGTTGAATATACGAAAAATAAAACAATCCTAAAAATTGGGAAAATATTAGGCATTTATTAATATCAGTCCTAAATAATCACTAGTTCAGTCCTAAATAATCACTAGTTTACAAATATATACACTTAAAATAAAACTATAATTGATTTAAATCCAATTTTAAAAGAATATATCGCAAAAAAACGTTAAAAATAGGGAAAAAATGAGTTAATTTTTCAAAAATCCAATTATTAAAAATCGCACAGTTAAGCGAATGCTACAGTAACGCTGCACCTTTAAGCTGTCGGCAGTATTACTTTTGCTTTAATTTTTTCAATTTTTTAAAGTTTTTAACGATTTTTTGCGATTTATTCTTTTAAAATTGGATTTAAATTAATTATAGTTTTATTTTAAGTGTACATATTTGTAAACTAGTGATTATTTAGGACTGAACTTGTGATTATTTAGGACTGAAATTAATAAATGCCTAATATTTTCCCAATTTTTAGGATTGTTTTATTTTTCGTATATTCAACATTACTCCATGATTTATGTGTCTTTCAGGCTTCGTCTGACGCTAATCCCGCGCCATCGATATCCTTTCTTCGATTCGCTGGTTTTTTTTTTGTAATGTTTGGTAAATTTTTCCCATTTTTTTGTTCCCTTTCCATTCTAATTTAATTTTGTTTTCCTAAAATAAATTTATATTCCTCAAATGTGTTAAATTGTACAAAAAATTTAAGCCTATTTGCCTGCCACTATTGTTTTTAGGTATTTGATTTGCGCAAGGATTGCAAAGAAGCTTGATACAGAATTGCACAATTGGATACTTGAAATATTGGAAATTGTGGGAATAGATTCACGCTTACGAAGTCTATCTGAACCCCGAATCTGAACCTGAAGTCTATCTGAACCTGCTCTTCTGTGAATAGTTCATTTCTTGTAAAAATTTTCTTTCATAAGGATAGTCTACAGTTTTTGAAAAATCAAAGTTAGCCAATTACTGTTAGAAACTGTAAATTTTGACCTTCGAGCAGAACAGAAAATTTGATGAAAAAGAATTACGTTTTAGCATCATTTTCTGAAACAATGGGCACTTAGGATCATTTTCTGGAATTTTAAAAACTTTCGAATTCGGACCCCTTAAGACCCCCTCCCCCATATAACACTGACAATTTCTAGGAAAATTTACGGTATTGGCCGAAAGAACATAATTAAGAAATTCGGTCTTCATATTTCGAACTATCGTTGAAAACATTTAATAGCCGAAATTTTGATTTTCGGCAATTTGCCTTTCCGGCTTTTTTTTCCGAATGCCGCACAGCCCTGGTGTATATGGCTCTTTCAAGAAAAAAAATGTCGTTCCGGTGACAGTAGATTGTTGATAATGTTTATTTGCATTGCTTGAAAAAAAAAGAGTTTGGCCCCATTTGTCACTTTCAGTTCTGAAATCAAGGTCCCATATGGCAAAAAGGGTCCTTTTTTTAATAGAGGTTGGTCCCATTTGTCATTTTGGCCCCATTTGTCATTTGGCCCCCTATTGGTCCCATTTGGCTGGTCCCATTTGGCATTGGCCAAAATTTGAAATAACCTGTTAGCCAAAAAGGGTTTCCTGTTCGCTCCGATCGAATCGCCGAGATGTTTGAACAAAGCGAACTGTTTTAAAATATAAAATTAAAATTTTAAAACGTAAAATTATAATCGGTAAATCTGATTTTTTATGAGGTCAGTTTCTTATTTCAAAAAAGTCCCATTTGGCGTTTTTTCATTAGAGGCGGTAATTCAATTTCTAATTGAAACGGTGAGCTCACAGATATCAGATAGCGTACTCTGGATAACCTATGAAGTTAACTAACCGTAAATCGGCGCAGGGTGGTCGTTTTTTTGCGAATATAATATTATGATCTTCGCAAATTTATGTTGAAGTTGATAGTTTTTCAGGAGAATATGGATACATTAGATATTATCTCCGTGCTGAAATCGATAGACCATGGAGATTGGATAAAGCGAAAAAACAGTGTTTCACTGGTAAATATTATTCGACCAAAAGGACAAACCCATTTCGTTTAGTTTCTCCACAAATAGACTTGAACTTGACTCCAGAAGCACGTAATGTGCTTCGCGATTCTTGCAGCGAGAATATAGGATCGTGTTGTTTTAAGAAAGGATACGTTGAGCTCAGAATCGAAGTTCCAAAATCAGGTTACGTTCCTGGCGAGATTATTCCAATCAACATGCAATTCAACAACACTAGTTCGGTGCCAATTACCAAGGTATTTCATTAGCAATAATGGGAAATAGTACACGTTCTTGTTTGATTGTTTGTAATCAGGAAAAAAATATTTCCAATAATTATTAAGGCAGAAGTAGAAATCTATCAACGTACAAGATTTTCTGCTGTTCGCGATGGAACAACCATTCGATTCAATGGACTTCCCAACGACACTTCGTTCTCCATGTGCGACGTGAAAGAAAAAAGCAAGGAAGTTGCAAAAGTTTCTAAGCAAGTGGGAATAGCATATCATAATACTCGGTTTTTAAAAATTGCTTAAGATTGACGTACAGCCTGGATTCTCGGATAATCTTACACTTGAGATTAAGTTAGCACCAGTTGTTCCAACTATAAATCAGTACAGTCCAATAATCCTGGTCGAGTATTATCTAGTGGCTCGAGTTGACACTGCTGCAACCTTTGGAAGTGAAGCCGAAAGCGAGGTTCAATTGCTCATTGGAACTATCCCGATTCGCGATTATCTTCCACCCTCTTTCTATCCGGCCGATCCATCCGCTGTTGTTATTCCGCCGTATTCAGTAGATGAAACGAATGGAATATCAACAATCCCACAACCAGCCCCTGCACTGTCTCCGCCATATCCCGTGAATGCTGACAATGGTTTTCCAAAAGGATCACCAATTCCGAGCGGTAATTTATATTTAATCATTCAATTAAAAAGAACGAAGTTTTCATTTTTCAGCTCCTCCTATTTCTTATGAAGATTCTGTTTACGGAACCGATGGTACAACACTTAACGTCGATGACAATAGCAAACCATTTGCTCCAAAGTACCCAGTATACAACGGTTTGCCGACATATAACCCCACTGCTCCTCCGGCTGAGAAATAATTATTTTTCTACTTCATAATAAATGTCGTGAACGAACCCCGAACGCAAAAATAAATGCATAAATGAAAATTCGTTTGTGTTTATTAAGTCTTTGAGATAAGTGATTTGCAGAATGTAAATAAAACAGAGGTTTAGCGCCACGATGAGTTTCCACGATATGGGTTGAAACGATTATCGGCTCTTCCTGGTGGTCCAGCGCGTGGTAATCCTCGACCTCCACGATCACATTGATTGTATGAACGATTGTAATTTTGTGAATGATTATACCCTATGATTTAGATTTAAATTGCAGTATAAAAGAATTTTTACCATCTTGGCGCCCGTAATGTCTTCCATAACCTGCGTGTGGATGATTATCATTGGGATTCCGGTTGTCGTACCTTCCTTGATAGCCTTGATTCCGATCGTATCCTCCTTGGTTTCGCTGCTCATATCCGTTGCTACGTCCGCGGTAATTATTGTCTTTAAAACAGCAATAATAATAATAATGTTATTAGCAGTTAAATTTTCATTGAATTTCTTTTATAAAATCAAAAGCATGAGAAATCAACGTTGTGAAAATCAAGTTATGGAACCTCACGGTGTTTTTCGCATTAAAAGAATGGAATTTTGTCATAATTTTGAAAATTCTGGCATTATGTAGCATCTCAACATTATTTAAAAAAAAAAAATAACAAAACTTCAAACCTCGATAATTATCGTAAACCCGATCATTCATGGCTCCACGAACGTGATGCTCAAAGTGACGATGACCTGAGTTATCTAAAGCCGCTCTGGTCGTGTCACGTGTAAATCCAATCATCGGACGGAATGTTCCATTCTAAAATATTTATAATAAAATCATAATTACTATTGATGAATTCAAACTTTTCGGTCATTCCAGTCTTCGGGCTTTAATGTTTTTTCCAAATCCTTAGCCCCGGGAAGACGAACAGCCGGGAAAATATATCCATCTGGATACTCTGGATCCTCATAGAGTACGGAGATGCCACAATTCACCTTTAATGAAGACAGATAAATGAGCAAGCGGTAAACGAATTACCGGAATATCCTGGCAATCCTCGTGATTTACAGGGGATGCGAACACTTGTTCCGGCATGACGACAAACGGATCCGGAGCAATTTTACCGCTAATGCCATGAATCAATGAAGGATCAAGTTCAATGTACTTTTTCGAATCCTTTTCTCCCTCGTAAACTTGTTTGAAAAATGCAAAAGACGGATGGTTCCGACCAATAAAAATGCGATTTGGACCTCTTGTATTTCTTTGCTTCTCTTCTTCGGATAAAGTTGGGTAAACGGACTTAAGAGTTTCAAGTAGTCGAACCTCATCGACGAATGGTAGTAGAGCAACTCCTTGCCACGCGTATTTCTTTCCGTTCAAATCGATGCGGAAATCAACTGGATAGAGATCAATAATCGGCGAGTCGTCTTGGAACATAAGTTTTTGCCATTCCACTGGTAAATGCTGCTTTGAAGCAGCTGGGAAGACACTCATAAGTTGTTCCAACGGTTTGAATGGAAACGTTTTCCGAGAGAAGTCCGGTACATACTGGCTTACCGTGTCGAAGTCGCTGGCAAACGGCGCGTAATGATAAGGAAAATACCAATCCCAACTAGCACATCCTTGATAATAGTATCTTAAAACCCAACAAAGGCCTTCTACGTAAGCCCAAGCGACTCGATGGCGGAATTCCACATCATCTGATCCGACGTCGAATTTAGCTCGATAGTATCGATCTTTCCAACCGGACTCATACAACCTGATCTCGTCTTGTGGACCTTCATCCTCTTCTATTTGTTGTTCTTGAACAGATTTCTGATAAAAATTGAAATTATTCCTAAATTAATGTTTTCTTCTCACTTCATATTGACGTTTCCGGGAGTTTGATTCAGCATCCGATGGCTGGCCAGGAATATTGAGCAGAGCTTTGAGATTTTTCGCAGCTTCCGCGTTAGCTTTCTCGACATAATTCATGGCCTTAAAATATTTGTTTAATTGTCAGATTTTAAAAACATAAACACCTGAATTCTAGCATCTGCTGCCATTTGTCGCGTTACTTCACCAGAAAGAGGCTGTGGAGCTGATAAAGGGGCCAACAACGATCCACTTTGTGGAACATATGCTGGTCCACCTCTCGACCGACCTCTTCCACGGCCATACCCTTGCTGCATCCTCAACTTCTTATTTCTTTGATTAGCTTTGAACCTCTCTTCGTCTTGCTAAAATAAAAATATTGGTCCCATAATAATCTTTATTTCACCTGTCTTCTTTTGAAAATCTCGTCTTCAACTTCTCCCAGACCTTTCATTATCATTTCAACACGATCTAATTCTGGTATTCCGTCTTTTGTCAAATATCCTCTCATTTTATAAACCATGTCTTTGTATAATTTAACGAGACGATCGATAGCGCCTTCGCGGATTTCCAAAGACGGCAAATGAGGCAGAAAATCGTTTCCGACGAAAAAGCACAGAAATACCCAATCATCGATAGCACGCTCAATGTCGAACTTGAATGGTAAGTTCGGCATTGCTAACTCTTTTTCGAGATACTCGCGTAGAACGGGAATTCGCAGGAAAATAAAGTTCTTTTCGCGCATTTCAGGTTTGACATAATCATTTCCAAGATCCGCGTCATTTTCCATTCCTCGACATTCTTTTAATTCATGACCATACTGTCCGCAAAGGTCACAGGCTCGTGGTTGATTCGGAACAAATTCTTCTCTTAAATTATAATGAGAAAAATTAAAAACATAGATCAAATCAACCTGATAATATTAAAATTAGCTTCGTGTGTAGCAAGACCGAGCATAATTAAATCGGCATCAGCTCCACATAAGCAGTGCACAGTATTTGGATCGTGTGCGGGATTTCCACGCTGTTTTCGGATATAATCCATAATCTTGTGCTCCCCTTCTCCCGGAACGTTGGCGTCGGAAAGTATAATTTCGATTTTGGACCATGCGGCGTCATTGGTCACTCGGTCGTGAATATACCAGCGAAGAGCATCGGCTAGTCTACGTATGGTATATTTAATTTTAAGAAATTGCTTCAGAAATTACCTTGCCATAAATGGTGTCCCTGGAGTGATACAATTACTATCGAAATGCTGCTCAGCTTCCTTTTTTGGTGGAACAGCAATTCCTTCTGCTTCTAATCGTTTTCTCTGCTCTTCAATACTTGCTGCTTTTTCTGCCATCTCTTTACTAGCTCGGAAACGACGACTTCTCTGCTGATTCATTTTAGCACGTGGTGCGACACCATCGATTGCCATATATAAAAGTCTTCGTGGGCGAACAATGGAGAAAATACGATCGATGTATTCGAAAATTAGTGCCTAAGTATTATCATACTAATGTCTACATTAATCCCCTATCTCTCTTACAAACATCTCGTCTTCATCTTTTGGTGGAGGGCGATCTTCAGGATGTGTGCAAGGATGGATGATTCCATTCATATCCAAATATAAATTATCAAACTCCTAGAATTTTTTTAATACATGCACCGTTTATTTATAAATACTTGAAAATTTGGGTTTGGTTGTGTACAATCAACTGGGGCTCTTTTTCCATTTTCGAGGCGTTTTCGCTCTTCATTTGCGTTTACAATTGTAGCCGGATATTTTTTCGTTAACCATCTGAAGAATGCGGGAACTCCCATCCCAACTGCAAGTCTCTAATTCTAACAATGAAAACCGAGAATTGTTCTTGAGAAAGTATTACATCAAATTGAAAATGAAATTGTATTGTGCAGTGTAGGAAAAAGATTAGCTCAAACATTTATGAAAATTAACAATAAAAGGAAAATTATTCCTTAAGATCACGAAGTCTTCTGATCGTAGATCTGACAGTCGCAGCGGTAACTGTTCCGTAAACGTAAGCTCCTCCAGCAACAGTCTTGTGGCATTTGGCACAGTTCCAGATTCCAGCAGCCTTTCTCTTCATAGCCTCCTTTCCGCAGAACGAGCAGGTATATTTGGAGTGTTGAGCTACTTCAATTTTCTTGGCCATTTTACGGAGGGAAGCTCCATAACGGGTTCCGTACTTTCCCACAATTCCGACCTTCTTAGTTCTCTTCGCCATTGCGCTTGTATACCCTGAAAAATTCTGATACAAAATAATAACGTAAACAGACGGAACAATTTCGAAATAATTCGAAAATGAATACAAAACTTCACAATATAAATATTACAATGACAAAAAAAACGAGCACACCACATCAATTTATGGAGTTTGATTCGCAGTTCATTAATAGTACGCCGCACTAATTCACCCCATTAAATTCAAATTTGGATTAGTACCCCTTAAAAATTAATTTTGGAAATATTGAATAAGAATCTAACGGTAAATCAAAAAGGAGCATTGAAGTAGGTAGAAAAAATAAAACAATTGAATTTAGACTAATGATAATCGCGCAAATTATACAAAACTAAACTAACGAAAACTTTAAATTAGAATGCATCTGATTTAAATTTCATATAACTTGAAAATTTGCTATAAATTTTTAATAAAATTGTTGATAAAATGAAAAAAGAAAAAAGAATAAAACTAAGGGCAACTCGACAGAACGAAAGAAATTCGGAAAATAAAATTCTGGCCTAAAAGTCGCACGCGAGCTACGGTACGCAGCGTGTTTTCAATGGAGCGCATTTGCTCGTTTCGTTTAAAAATTTTTCGTCCGCGTTTATTCTGATTAATTTCTTGATTTTTGTGTTTAATGGAAGAAAATACCCGAGAAACTGTGTCGTGTTAAAAATACTGCTTATTTTTTCTGGAATAGAAACCTTTTAATAATGTTATTTCTCGTTTGTCGAAATTGTTTATTAACTATTACTTTTTTAATTTTAGATGTCTTCCACTAATACCAAAAATTCGAAAAGGAAATTAGGACGTGATATAAAAAAGAAGAACGCACCGAAGGATGAATTTGGCGATCCTATTGATATGAAACCTGTGAAACCAAGTCAAGTCGATGAGTACGAATATGATTCTTCTGATGAAGAGGTATTTTATTTTTAAGTATTGAACTAATTTTTCAACCAGGATCTTCGAAATACTATCGGAAATATTCCCATTCAATGGTACGACGATGAAGATCATATTGGTTACGACAAATTTGGAGAAAAAATTAAGAAACCTGAGAAAAAGGGTGAAATCGAAACGTTTTTGGAAAAAATGGAGGATCCGGATTACTGGAGAAAGGTTTTCGATAGGCAGACAGGCACAGATATTAAATTGACCGATGAGCAAATTGAAAAACTTGAAAATCTTGCGTCAGGAAAATATCCAACTGTTGGATATAATCCTTACGAACCGTTCTTAGATATATATTCATCTCAAAAAGAGATTCATCCAATCGATAATAGGTGAAGCTAGTTTTTAAGGATCACTTGAATTAAAATGTTTCAGACCTGAACCAAAGGCAAGGTTCATCCCGTCAAAGGATGAAATGCGTATGGTTAGTAGGATGGTGCACGCAATTAAAATGGGATGGGCGAAAGGTCCAAAGAAGCCTAAAGAGGAAAAGAAGTTTTACGATTTATGGGCTTCCGAAGATGCAATGGATAATTTGACCCGCTCTCAGCTTTCTCGTATGCGTGTGCATATGCCAGCACCTAAAATGACTTTACCGACACATGCTGAATCTTACAATCCACCAGAAGAATATCTATTCGACGAGGAGGAGAAAAAGAAATGGGAAGAAGCTGAGCCTGAGGATAGAACAATGAATTTCGTACCTAAAAAGTTTGACGCGCTTCGGAAAGTTCCGCAATACGATAAATTTATTACGGAACGATTTGAGCGATGCCTGGATTTGTATTTGGCACCTAGACAAAGAAAAATGCGGGTGCGATTTTTACGTTACATTAAAGATAATTATTTTGGGCTTTAGATCCACGCAGATCCAACAGACCTGTTGCCAGACTTACCTAATCCAAATGATCTACGACCGTTTCCAACGACTCTTGCATTTGTAATTTATTATTATTATTATTATGAAATAGAGGTTTCGTTAAATATTTAGTATATGCGCGGTCATAAGGGACAAGTTCGCGCGATTTCTGTCGAGCCTGAAAAAGGTGAACTGTTGGCAAGTGGTGGAGAAGATGGAACTGTCCGTATTTGGGTAATTGCCACTGGAAGATGCATCAAATTGTTCGATATGGGTGGCGAGGTTACGTCGATAGCGTTTTGCCCAGTTTCTGAACGGACTTTACTAGCCGTTGCTTATGAAGGCAAGAATGTAGCGATTTTGAATACTGGCTGTGGAGACAAACTTCACGTTTCACAGACAGAATCGTTAATTTCTGAGGTAAACCTTACGGACTAACCAAATTTTTAAGTTTTCGAAACTTTAGGTTCCCGTTGAATCTCAAGAAGACGGAGCTGCAGTTCATTGGAGAAAAGCCAAAGACCGCATTATTCTCAAAACTCCAAATGTAAGGAACACATTTTAAAATTAAGTTTTCGAGTTCTTATTTAGGAGATTCGACAAGTAACGTGGCACGGGAAAGGAGATTATTTCGCGACAGTTTCTGTCGACGACATTGCCAAATCAGTTTATGTTCATCAATTGAGCAAATCAAAAAGTCAGTGTCCGTTTACTAAAAGAAAAGGGCACGTTCAAGCAGTTGCTTTCCATCCAGTTCAGGTAAATTATAAACAAAACTCGTATATGGTCAGCGCCTTACGACTGCAGAAAATTGACTAAATGCCAAAAAATTAGAGAAAGGTCTTGCCTTGAACCAACCCTTATGAGTCACCCATAAATCTAAACGTTTAGATTTGCGCCAAGACTGCTGCTATAGATATTTTAGCATTTAGCCATTTCTTGGTAGTCGCGTGACACTGCTAGTATGTATAATAAAGGTAAATATTCAGGCTCGTTTGTTCGTTGCCACAAAGATTCATGTGAGAGAATATGACTTAGCTAGATGCGTTTTAATCAAGAAATTGATTACCGGAATCAAACACATTGCGGCAATGGTTCCAGATTCCACCGGAGAGGTATTTCCTTCCGTTTTGTCTTTTATACACATAAACTTCAGAACATATTCCTCGGTGGTTTGGATCGTCGTTTCGCTTGGATGGATTTGCAAATGGGCAACAAGCCGTGGAAAAAACTTAAACATCATCATTCGGCAATTCGTTCCGTAGCATATCATAAAAAATATCCTCTCCTCGCTACCGTTTCCGACGATGGTAGTGCAATGATCTACTACGCACGAATTTACTCCGATTACTCTCGTGATAACGAACTGTATCCTGTCAAAAGACTCAAAGGACATGAAACCGTCGGTGATTTGTCAATGTTAAGCACGGTTTGGCATCCAACACAGCCTTGGCTCATTACCGCTGGAGCAGATGGTAAAATTGCGTTATTTACATATTAGTGACTAATTCGCTCCTGTTTTCCTTTTATCTGGAAAGTTGTTGATTTTTATTGTTTTTTGTTGATAAAATTTGTTTTTATTAGGTATAATTTAAAAAAAAAAAACAAGTATCGCGACATGTTCTTACAGATCATAAAACATAAATTAGAGTGAAATAATTTAGTGTATTACAAAGGTCCGGCTGGAACCCAGCCACCAAAAGCTTCTTCGAGATCATGTGCCACTTCTATGAGATTGCGATCAGTGTATTGATTTCCGATGACCTGAACACCGAGTGGAAGTCCACGAGAGTCGAGTCCAACCGGACACTGAATGACCGGAACCGAGACTACGTTCCAAAGAGCAGTGTAGCAGAAGTTTAGAGGCGCCAATATCGGTTCATTATGGTACATAGCGGTGCACGGCCACGATGGGAAAAGAAGAACACCATTGTCACCAAGAAGATCTCGAACTTGACGCTTCAAGTGATCACGTTTGTAGAGGAGTTCTGTTTTCTGCTGTTCGGTGAATGGATCGTGCGAATCGATAATTCCAGTGATCACAGCGGCCAATGTATGATTCGAATTTCCACAAAGCAGTCTGAACAACTCCACGTAGCAATTAACTTCGCCTTTCGAACCATCCATGGCTAGCATAAGTTTATTGAAGGGAGGATCAGTAGTATCTTGGTGCATTGATAGAGTGAAGAATTCCATAACATATCTGGCTAAAGGGAGATCAATTTTCGTGGCGATGACGTCATATTTGCGCTCTAGAAGTGAAACAGTTCGTTTTAAGGCATGGCTCATTTCATAGCTGAGCGGTTGAATTAGCGGAGCGTTCTGAATTCCTTCCATGTAGAAAATTCTGAGGTTTTTTCGGACCACAGGTTCATAGAGATTAAGCTTCTCTGCATTGTCTCCAGCCATCACCTGCAATATAGAATGAACCAGCGTTAAAGAATTAATTCCATGCCTTAAGCATGAGCTGCAAATCCTCTGAATATCTGCACATTGGTCCAATGCGAAGCATTTCTGTTTTATATCCAGTGGGTTCGGGAACATGTCCAGCAAGGGAAATAATTCCTGGAGTGGGTTTGAATCCAAAAATTCCGTTGAAGAACGATGGCATCCGAATACTTCCTCCGATATCGCTACCTATTCCGATGACGCTACCAGCAGCACCAAGAAGGGCACCTTCGCCTCCACTCGATCCTCCAGTCATGCGGCGAGTATCATATGGGTTTTTTGTCCGTCCGTATACGGTATTTGTAGTTTCAACCCACATGCAAACTTCCGGAACATTAGTGATTGCCAGAAGAATTCCCCCAGCATTTTGAACTCTAAAATTGATGATGCTTATAAAGGGAAAAACGTAGTTTTAATGGTTCCGACAGGCTTCGTCCGTTCACGACTCAATTTAAATACCTTTGAACAGCGTCCGCAGTCCGATCGCATTTATAGTTCTTTCTGCTCAAAATTCCACATGTAACAATCTGATCGGACACTTCCAATGCATCCTTCATAGTGAACGGCACGCCAAGAAGCGGTTGCTTTTGAATTCTCTGGAAAACAATAATAGTAATTGAAATGCTCTTTGTGAAAACCGCAATTATTTCATCTTCTGAACTTGTGGCGATAAATTCGTCAACATCTTCTGCCTGTTTTCGAGCATCATCAAACATTTTAACAACGACAGCATTGATTGTGGAGTTGATCTTCAAAATAAACCTTATTCATAAAAATCTAGAAGCTCTTACCTGCTCAATACGATGGATATAGGACTCGATCAATCGTGAAGAAGTGATTTCGCGGTTGGCAATTTTTCGAACCGCCTAAATAAAAAAATTTCAAACTTTCGAAACTCTGATGAACAACCTGCGATGCAGATATCAATAGTAGACTATCGGCAGGCTCTGTGACGTATTTCCTTTGATGGAAAAACGAATAAAAACACCAGAAAACAAAACGAACTGTAGAAAAATAAATCGAAGTTATTAGGGATAATATGAATCCAAATCGCTCTTTTACCCAATAAGGTATCATTGTTAAGTGTCTGAAAAATAGTTTTTTGGGATCGAAAATAAAAGCACAAAACGTCGTGTTATCATGTTTAAAATTATTGCTCTTTGCTGTGTAAATAATTTAAAATGACAATTTGTTGACGCAAAATGTTAGAATCGATTTGTTCCGAACGAGAAACGCGCACTTAATATATACATAAACGAATGATTTGTCATGAAAAGTGTAAACACGTTTTTAGTTTACTAAGATGCACAAAAAACTATGTAATGGCTTTCATAAATATTGTTAATACGATCAAAATCTTTTTGAAATATGTTGATACGCAGAACGATTTAAAGAAAATAAGTGAAACTAGCGGTTGGGTGCAAAGTTCTCGTATTTGATTACCTTTTTGGCTAGATTGGAGTGACGCCAATTAGTTGACATCAGTTACTAGGCCGTTATAGTTAGGCCACTACAGAAAAATTAAGCGTTACAAAGATTTAAACTTTATCATTTGAATGAAACATAATGACACTATGAGGATTTTGAAAAATTAGTTAAAAACAGGTTATAAATACGTTTTTTATGTTGCATGATTTTTTTTTAAATTTAAAACCTGTATATAAATATTAAGCAACGAAGATATCATCGTTGCTTAATATTTTAAAATTTTTTTCACATATGCGTTTAAATATTTAAAGTAATTGTAGTATGAAAAAACACGCGATTGAAAACATTAGAATACATTTTATTCATTTTGTTGGATTTTCATTCGTTTTTATCATCCAATATCGGAACAAACACGAAGCAAATTAGGTTGTTTCATTCGATTGAAAATAAAAACGCTTCAATTGTCATACACTCACTTGGCGCAACCGGATTTCAGCCAAACCCACCAACATAATTGATGTCAAGTCTGTTGCACATCGAGAAAAATAATGACCTCGCAAAATAACGCGACAGGGGAGGAGGCCGGCGTTTTCGGGAATTATTACGGTTCGAATACGAACATTGCGCAACTTTTTGCCTCAATATGATCGCTTTTTCGTCCATTATTGCTAGCATTTTAATGTAAGTGGAACATTTTGTCAGAGAACAAATATAAGAAGTTGACTAGATCACTGGCTGATTCTCAATTTCTTGGAAGCAGTTTGTACAACGCTCTAGGATCATATAATGATAATGATATGTGTAGGTTAGTTGAAAAACAATAACAAAAAAATGAGGAGCATAAAAAAATTGAAAACTTTGAGTTTCTCGGAGAAACGTTTCAGTATTGCCGAATTCAATTTTGGCGTGATAGTCGAATATTTTAAGAAGTAAACTGATTGACATGGCAATTGTTTGAAAAATTAGTCGGTATTAATGACAAAAACATTTTAATTGCGGAATTTTCGCGCTTAAGTTTAATTTTAAGATACATCTCCTGCCCTTTTGGTCAGTATTGCTGGAATGGAAATTGTCTCTCTTCTGGAAGTTCGTCGGTACTGGGCTCGAGGTAAAAAATTTCTTTTCAATGAAACAAAAAAAGCGTGAATTATACAGAGCATTCGGTTTTGGGGCAGGAGGTGGCCTTAGTGGGCTTGCATCCGCAGCAGCACTTTATTCGGGAATGGCAACAAGTCGCGGTAATATGTTCAAAAACTGCAATGAAGGTGATCCACAATAAAAACTTGCAGGATTAGCAACTGGCGCTAATGTAGCCACTGGAGTCACTCCTTATGGCGGGGCACAACCTGTGCCACTAGGCGGTGTTCCTTCGACTGTAGGAGGTCCTTTTCAATTCTTAAATATTTATTTAGACACAATTGTTTTTTTTAAGGACTTCAGCCATGTAGTTTAATGCAGCAATGTTTTAATGGTCAAATTTGCGTCAACGGTTACTGTACTCGAAGCAACGTCGCTTACCAAGGCAGTCAAGTCATGCCCTCGGAGACATGTTTTTTTTTCTTTTTTTCCCCACTAAACAACCATTTTTAGCATGTATGACTGGTGCAACATGTCCTGTAGGTCAATATTGCATCAATGGAATATGTATGCAAAATCCAATGTCGACCACATTTGGTACTTCTGTGATAAAATATTACAATACGCTTTAGTTTAGCATGCCACAATGGAATTTCCTGCCCAATGGGAATGATGTGCCAACTAGGCCGATGTTTACCGAATGGATTACCGGCCATGTTCATGCAAAACCCGTTGATGGGTAAAAAATAATACGTTTAAAACAATGTTGTCTTCTTGCACAGTTGAAGATTTCATGCACAATCAAATAAATTATAATTGGTAGACCTGTACAATCAAAAAGTAAAATAAAACGGATCGAAAAAAAAATAGAAAATTAAAGGGAGGGTATGCACACGGTTGACGAAGGTCGGAGTTACAATAAATAAAATATGATCGAACCATAAAAAAGAAGGTAACAGACTTAGGCATTTGCCACTGTTAAATCCAAGTTTTTGTGTACCATTTGTTCTTTGAGAATCAGATGAGATACCTTGAAAAATAACTTGAAATAATACACATTTTGGGAAAATTACTTTGTTAAGAGTGTCTGTCAGTTTATGCACATTGCTCGCCCACTGGTCAAGTTGTACAACGCTATCCTTCTGCACACGCAAATTCACAATTCTCAATGGGCGGTGAAGTTTGGCGCCCGTAATTTGACCAGTAACGATTAAGTTACACACAAATGATTCCATTTCCTGAGAATAAATAATTAAATTATTAATAGCATATTTTCGAGGATGGGCGAAATTATGGAGCCATTTCTTTTTGCATTATATGTATCACATGCAACCATATGCCCATTTCGCGTTAACATAAGATTAAGACGGGTTAAAGTGTTGAATCATTTAACTTTTTCAAAATCGTCCGTCGTCGACAATTGCTTTAAATGGAAAATAATAAAACTATTAAAAACATACTTCAATCGGAAAATCAAGAAGCTCTGCGAGACGTTCGAATGTGATTTGAGTATAATATTTGGCAATCATTCTCATGTTCTGTAAATAGTTATTAACAAACAAACGGATATTTTACACTACATGTTCTCCAACACGAAGGTGAAGGTCTTGCCAATGCTTTTCACCATCCTTTGACTTATCAAAAATCTAAAACATTATTTGTATATTAAAAATCATCAAGAAATATTTACGCCAGTATCAGGGGAAATAGAAGTTCCACGACGAAGCAACTTCTCGTATTTTGCCACAATAGTTCCTTTGTAAGAAATTAGCTCCTGGTTAATGAATAGATCGATAATTATTTTGTATTCTGGGATAGTTTCCATTTCCCGCTGAACCGCCATGCGATTGAGAAGATCCCATTGTTCATTATTATGTGGTGCAAGAATGCAATACATCACAGCTTTTCGAAGAATCGCAGCCGCATTTGCGGTCTCAATTTGGATTTTCGGAGTGTCATAGATTGAACGGAAATGACGGCAAACATCCAAATAACTTCCATCATTAAGTCCAATACGAATCATCAAATTGTAATATTTGAGCTTGAGATCTTGAACGTCATCGCTTAAATCCTTGGAGAAAAACTTGATATTGATTTTTTTGGATATTATATTGGCACGAATAAAGTCGTTACGAATCAACGAAAATCTCATTTGTTCCAAAAGATACTCCACCTATAACATTAACAAATTAAAATTTAATTTGAAAAAATGACACCTTCTCTTTCGTTTCCATAGATCCGTAAGTTTCAACTTGCAATTCAAGTAACATCGTTGCGGCTTCTTCAATTTTTCCTTCGTTTTCAAGCTTACGTACAACCATTGAAGTTAAGCGAGCTCTTTCGACCTCGACATAAATTTTTCCGGCAGTCACAGTTCTTAGCGTCTCGATTAGTTTCATTTTAATTTCGTCCGTTGGTAGTTTCTCAATCATTGAAACCGCGTCCCGAACCATTTTCGCAATGGCAATTTTGATTAAAAGTCGCTTTTTCGAAAGATTGAGAATAGTTTCATTTAGCAAGTCAAACTTTTTTCCTTCGAACGCAAGTTTAACCATGTGTTGAACTACTCTGGTATTTGATTTCATGTCTGACCCAAGTCGAGAAAGCTTCTCAATATTATTCAAGCTTTCGACAGCGGCCACAACGTCCCCCTTTTTAGCTATTTCGTCGGCTTTCATGATGGCTTCATCGACTTGCTTTGTGTAATCAACCTCCATTTTAAATAATCGTCCATCTCCTCCCTAAAAGGCTTATTCAAAGAAAAATTCAGAAAATATGTACTTACATATGCTGCCAGATGAGCCAAATTATCCAAATCGGACATCTCGCCAACAGAGACTGGATCAACTTTAACAGTGCGACGTTCTTCGGACATTCTGAATAACGACTTTTCAAGTAAATAATATGCTAAGTGCAGCAATTTATTGCGTTTTCAAAATTTCGTTTAAAGAAATCCATTAACTTGAAATAATATCAGTTATTTTATTCAAATAAGCCGTAGAAACGACGATGAATTGCATAACGCTAATGAAGTATTTGTATTAGAGGTTGTCAGAGACCGAAGCATTATTTTACAGCTTTTTTTTCGACGGGCTGGTTGCAAAAAGAAAATTTTTCTGAACCTATTCATAATCAAAATTACAAATATTTCCAATGCAAGAATGCAGAAAAATAAAGGATGTTCAATGTAATTTTTTACATTTTTTGAAAAAAAAATAAATTTCATAATCGATCCATTAAGCTCGAAACACCAATAAGTATTGAAAAAATAAACAAGAGAAAAAAAATAATTTTGAAATTCTAGTGACAATTCGCACAGCTGAACAACTGTTACCGTAATTCCTTCTTCTCTCTGCGATGGCGCGAACATTAGCATTCAAATTTTTGTTTTTCTGTGTTTCTTATTTTTCTAATTCTGCGCAGTTTCTAAATCGTTTTAAAGTGTTTGAACGTCGTTTTTATAGTTAATCATATAAAATCTAGTAAACATTAAAAGGAGAGGGCAATTTATTCTGTGCCTTTATATAAACGATTGCTAGAATAAAACATTAATTTTGTCTTTAAATAAAAATAAACGTTTTTAAGATATCTAAATAAATTTTTCAGATGTTCTATGCGCAATTTGTTTTATCAAAAAAGGGGCCTTTAGCAAAAATTTGGTTAGCTGCACACTGGGAGAAGAAATTGACAAAAGCTCAAATTTTTGAAACAGATGTCGGGCAAGCAGTAGAAGAAGTAATGAAGCCAAAGGTCTGTTACGTTTATTATAAAATTAATCAAAAATTTTGAAGGTCAAAATGGCACTAAGAACCGTGGGTCATTTACTACTTGGGATTGTTCGAATTTATTCAAAGAAAACAAGATATTTATTAGCTGATACTAACGAGGCGTTTATAAAGGTTTATTTTGAGCTAGATTTACTTTATGCTAACAGTTTTCTTTCTCAAGATGCGACTCAATTTCCGAGCCGGTTTCCAAATTGAAATTGATGATTACTGTGCACAAGACGACAATGAAAACTACGACGATGTCGATGAAATCAATATGACTGTTCCCGAATTCCTTGACATTGAAATCGATGAGAATGTTATGCAGGTGTTTTAGTATTCGTGACGTTTTTGTATGATTGTTTCAGCAACACATCAGTCGCCTTGAAGATATTACGTTAAAAGATGATATTAATCTGAATTCTACTTTAAAACAATTAAACTTTGGTACCTGGGTAACTTTTATTTTTGCATGATTGACGAAATTAATGAACGTTGTAGAATGACGATTTCGGAGAATTGGCAGACATGTATGAATCATACCCGTCAAGTTCAATGCATACACCGGACGCATCAGTATTAGAATTTGCTCGTGATACCAACGAATCGCTCGCAATCGACAAAGTGTAAGCATTAAATCTTACAAAGCCAGCCAGTTAAACTTTTCAGGCCTGGAAATAATACAGATATAATTAATACTCAACCAAAAAATTCACCAGCTACGAGAAATACAACAGAGCTACAAAATGATAATGCTAATAACACTCTAGGGTAAATATGTATATCAGAAAACATTAAATTATTATTTTTTTTAAGAGATAACCATTTCGATATTGATGGCGATTTATTCAGCTCAATGCTTGATGGTCCATTACAAGTTCCCCAAGCAGTCAATGACGATTTAATGGGTAGTTCGTTACGTAGAGTAATATATTTTGACTTCTTAAGTATTTTAGATTGTGGAGACGTTGACGATTTCGTCGAGAATGAGCACAGTAAAAGTTTGAATTCGCAAAGTAAAATGAATGTTAGCTGTTTATTTAGATAACAGGGGATCTTTTTCGTTAGAGCCGCTTAATGTTTCCCTTATTGATGGAAAACGGGGAAAGCGCAATCGAAAGCCGCGAAAGTTAATTGTTGATGAAAATACCAGCATTTCTGATGATTTTCGGAAAAAGCAAATGGATGATTTCAGGTACAGTTGAAACATAATTTTAACAGTAATGAAAATGCGTTCCGATTATATGGATTGAACTTGACGCTAAAAAGTTTCGTATCAATCCTAAATATTGTCGGTGTCGCGTGATTTCGGAAAATTGGCTAAATGTAAAAAAAAAACAATGCCAGTGGTCTTGGTGTAAAACTAAGTGTAGATTTACGGGCAGAAGTAAAAAGATAGGTTAAAGGTGCACAACGCATATCGAGACTTTCTAATTTTTGGCAAAAAACCAACCAAATCGTTTATTTATTATTGAAAATTGTTTTCTAATGATCGTATAGTCGTTAGAAATGCAAAGGAATAGCAAAAAACTCTACCTACCTTGAATCATACTTGCAGTAAACTGTAGATTCATTAAGCTTAAAAATAACACACACCAAGATATTTTTTTGACATTTAGCCAATTTTCCGCAGTGGCGCAACGTCGGAATCAAGGAATTTGAAAATAAATCACATGTTAAAAAATCAGCTCGTAACATTTATTACGCTAAAGTGGTCTACACCGTAAAGGCGACTCGGAATTTGCAAGTTTGCTTTGAGCAGTTGCTGACTGCAAGTCTGCTATAAGCTGTAATAAAATCCATTTTAGCGATACATTAGGGCAAATTACTGTAGCTCCACCTAACAAGAAAACGCGGAGGATGTGCGAAACTGGTGTGCTTAATGTGCTTATGGAAGCACCGGGAATAATGATTCGTAACCCTGAACTTTTAGAGGTTCGGTTCAAAAAATTTAATTTTTAATTTCCTTCAGTATTTTGCAGCAGTACAAATCCCGTTTAATTCCAACTGCTTACAAACCAAATCTTGGGGCTGAAGCTGAATCATCTTCTTCATCGGAAAACCCTTGGAATGACTTAGGACTTAGCGAAGATATTATTAACAGTGGCTCTATTGAGCTTGGCGATATCCAAGTACGCATGTTGGTCTGCGAAAACTGTCTTTTTAATATATGATTAGGACGCTCGATATGGTGATTTTGAAGTAGATGAGGATATTTTTCCAATGGCTCGGTTTAATCAAACAATGGAAGATCTTGAACATATCCCTGTACCCATGGAAGCGGAACCAATGAATAATTTTGGATTCGAAGTTGTTAATTTTTGTATTTATGAGCGAATCATCGAAAACTTTACAGAATAAAGAGAATGACGAAGAAGACGAAGCAGATCCGTTCTCAATATCTTCAACTTCGACTTCTGGTACTCTTGAATCATTTGGATTTGGAAGTACAGTCAAAAAACCCATTTATGATGATAGCAAATGGGCAAAGCGATCGAAACATATTTTGAAAAAAATTTCTTTGGAAATTGAAAACGGCGGAGAGGTATCAAGCGCTTTCAAATATATTTAATGGAAATCAATTCAGGTTCAATTTTCGAGTATTACCGCAACAGCAAAAACACGAAAACATGCTGCTGAACAATTCTACTCACTTTTAACTCTTCTTAAAAAGCGCGCAGTAGATGTAATACAAGAAGAGCCCTTTGGGGATATCAAAATTCGCGCCGGCGAGCTTTTTAATGAGTTTTTATTGAACGACGCAAGCTTCATGAAAGAGTCTGAGAAAACGGAAATTGTACAAAGAATTCCTCTTAAACCATTATTACGATGATTGTTACGTATTTATATTTTCTCACTATTCATGTTTAATATATCTATATATATATATATATATTGTCGTAGACTGAATTATGTACATCTATTGAAGTCTCTGTCAATATAACTATTTATTTCCAAAATACATACTTATTTTTACATCATTTTTTGTGTTTCTGAATGAATGTTACCGTATTTAATTTTTAGTTTGGTATCTATTTGCTGTTTTAGCAGTTTAATATTCGAATTGTTGTTTACAAAGTTTACAATAACTTGTAGAGAAATGGCTTCTCGGGTCAACATTTGTGGAGTCAACATTCTCGATAATCCGGCGAAATTTACCGACAAGTTCAAATTGGAAATAGTGTTTGAAGTTTTTGAACAACTTCCTCATGGTAATGTTTATTGAACTGATATTTCAGAATTTTTGGTTTTCAGATCTTGAGTGGGAACTCGTTTACGTTGGTTCAGGAACTTCCAGCGAGTACGATCAGCTTCTTGACTCTGTTTTAGTTGGCCCTGTGCCGGAAGGTCGTCACAAATTTACATTCGACGTAGGTTTTGTAATATTATCAGATTTTAGAAGATATTTTTTCAGGCTGATTGTCCTGATGTCAAAAAGATACCAACTGAAGACATTGTCGGTGTCAGTGTTCTTTTGCTTCGTTGCAAATATAATGATCAAGAATTCATTAATCTTGGTTGGTTTGTGTCGAACGAATATGAGGATGAGGAGATGAAAGAGAATCCACCAGCTATGCCGCAGATAGAAAAACTGGCTAGAAAAATACAAACCGACTCACTTCGTGTCACGACTTTTACTATAAAATGGGGAGAGGCTGAAGAAAATGAAGTGATGGAGGAAGACGATGAGAGTAAAAGAGTTTTTGATGAACAGGAACTAATGCCGTTGAATGATGATGAAGTTGATGACGAGGAGGTAAGCACTTTACATTTTCAAATATTGATCCGTTGTAGGAAGAAGAGGACGATGAAGACGAAGACGCGAGGGAAGTTGATTTGAATGAATGCATTGAAAAGTGCAATCAGCGAATCTCGAAAGCTCTTGAGAAAAATGAAATCGAAGATATTGATATGGGTTAGTTATTTATATTTATGGAAAAGCATTAGCTTTATGGGCAAAATTCGCCAAAACATTATAGAATGCGAAACTGGAGATGCTCAGGTGATGTCAAAGGCGATGGAGAAACCGCAGGATCATCAAATTGATCCATTTACCGACAAAACGAACAATGATCAGCTCATGGAATAAAAATTTAAGCTGTTAATGCTATTGGCTTATTCCAATGGATTAATTTTACTATTTACTGTTTTATTTTATGAGAATATATTGAAAACATGTGCTGTGAATGAAAACTTGAAGAAAAACGGTTTATTTTATGTACCCGATACATTAGGTCTTCCCTGGGAGCGAAATGAAAAGTGAAAAACATAAAATCGAGCAAAAGATAAAAATGACGTGATTTTAGTACTGGTTTTTTTTACCGCGTACCTTCATAGAAAAATTGATAAAACCTATCTCGAATTGTGCTGTCTGTGCGCATGATCTTAGCCAAAAAATCTCTTAGAAAATGTTCGAATCGCTGGTAGTGGAAGCGAAGATCGTTGAGCTGTGCAATGGCGGTACCTGTAAATGTAATAAACTTTTTCGAAGCATGTTGAAATAAGGGTCGAGTTATTAAAGAACTTATTAATCCATCGAACCTATATCATCTTCGCTATATGCAAGTATAAACCGGAAGATAGATTCAAGCAGCAGCATTTCGTCGAATATTCCATTTTCCAAGTGAATACTGAAATATTATTAAAGCAAGGAAATTTATTATGCATTTTCCACGCGAAACGCTGTAAATCAAAAAATGCGGTTTTACTTTTTTTTAGAATGAACTAAATAATATTAATTGCGCTGTCCTATTGATTCGCTCAACAGAACTTACAATTTACATGCATCATTACCACGAGCGCAATTTCCGTTTAAATCAAACTTGCAAATGCTCAATAAGAGACGACGGCCTTTCTCAATGGTATCTAAACCCCCTTTTTCTTCTGTAAGTTTTTCTTGAGCAGGCTTTTTGCTAAAAACAATTGAATTTCCGAAAATCGCATAGGAGCATTATAACTTTTTGATTGTGGCTAGAGCTAGTTCCCTTAATATCTCTGTCGTCATTTCATCTTCATATATTTCTTGAGTTTTCGTTCGTTCTTCATATTCTAAACATTTTCTAAAATAATTGACTTTAATAAATTCTGAACCTGATGATTGTGGACTTGAACCTTCCAGAGGTTTTCTTAGTTTTTCTAATTCGTAATTTTTTATATTTTGTCCAGTTTTAAGGCTGCAATAATTATTTCATCGAATTAAAAAATTTACAGGGCCCACCTGGCATCGCATAATTTTGATTGTTTGTCTCGCCTGCATTTCTGCAAAGCATGAATAAGCCGTATATTTTCTCTGTAACACTCGTCGTAATTTCTCTTGCCATCGAGGATATCCGATTCGTTTTTTCGTAATTTTTTCTGAAAAAATTCAATAAGAAATTTGTTTATAAAAATTAACGAATGAAAGAGAGCAATACTCTTTGTTAGATAATGATGAGTTGGTAATTGACAGCGTCAAACGACAAGCGAGCTAATATTTTTAAATTACGCGCAGTTTCTTGACGACAACAATAAAGAGGTCATACTAACCACGAGATATTCTCTTTCCGATACGAAATCTTTCATTTTCCTATCATATCGCTTTAGCTTCATTTCTGTTTCTTGTAGTTGGATAACTAAAGACGTTTCCTCGTCACTACTTCGGCTGTCGGGTCTTGATCGATGCCCTTCGGTATCCGCAGAGCCATCATCTATGTCCATATCCACTGGTTCATAATTGTCTGGAGCAGGTGGGGGCGGAGGAAGAATACACATTTCAACAGCTGGTGGGGGAGGTCCAGATGAAAACTGGAAAGTGTTAGAAATTTCCAAATTCAACTGATTGGTTCTTACGTTTGGTATTAGCGTGTTTAGAGTTTCCGGGCGCGATAGACGACTGTTGAACATTGTTGGCGGAGGAATCGGTACAACTATATGAAAAACACACATACACAAAAAATCCGACAATTAATTGTTATTCATATTTTTGTCAAAATTTACGTGTATGTTACCTTTTGGCATACTAGGATATGCGGCTGTTTTCATGTCTCGGCGCCTTCGTGGAGAACTTTTTCGGTCACCTATGGATATATTTTTTAAAATCAAAATAAACTTGAAGATAGGCAACCGCCGCTAAAAAAATCAGACGAGATATGTACTTTATATGCGCGAAACGAAGAAATTTTGGTATGCAAATTGATCCATACTGTAATTTTGAATGCCCAACTAACGCATAGTAGTGCAGAACCAGACTATTTTATTTAAATTTTTACACGCCGCCATCGGAAGTTGCCTGTCTTCAGTAGTATTTTGTTACCATCAAGGCTACTTCTTTTTGAGATGACACTTGAATTTCGTTTGCGGCTTTTTTTCTTTCGTTCTGGCGACCGTGACTTTCGTTTTTTAGTGGTTTTACTCTTGTGAGTATTTTCAGAACATTGAATTATCCCAAACTAAAAAAAAATATTAGAATTTAAACTTGCACTATACAACTTCTTGAAGCACTTTGTCGATATCGGATTCCTCGCTTTCATGTTTTGCTTCCTCATCTCCACTGAAAATTAAATTAAAAAATTTGATCATAAAATTTTAACTAACCTTGGTGCAAGTTCGCCATCTTCGAGATCAATTACCATTTCTAACAGTCTCTGCTAAAATATTTTGTTAAAAACTTAAAAATACTGTTGAAAAAATGTTTCAATGTGACAAAATAAGTGATGTTCTGACGAATAATGTTGAAAACAGCCCGGCATTTCGTGCAGCAGAAACAGGGGTTCTAAAAAAATTTAAAAAAAAATCCGTGCGAGAGAGTGGCTTCCCTGTCTTAATCTTGAAGAGCGCGCAGAGAGGGAAAGTCGTGACGAGAGTCACTTGCAGTTGTTATACGGTAGAATAATATTCAATTCGTCTTCACCTCCTGTGAACATCCCTATTTTATCATATTCAGTCGCTAAATGTTTTCATTACATCATTTAGGTTTCCCTCTTGAAAGCCGTGTAATATATTCGCTAAATTGCCTTTTATAGTTAAATTATCTTATTAAAATGAGACAATAGTCTTTCATAAATATCTAGCTATGATTTTTCATTCGGTGGTTTCATTTCTATTAATGGACTTATTCATGCAATATAAAATGTAAAAAATTCTAATATGAGTTTTCCAAATTATTTTGTCGTTGTATATTTGTTTATCGCACTACGTTTCATCTCAAATACGTTTCAATCGAAAATTAACAATTGTTTTTTAGGGTCTATAAATCAAGTATCTAGAAGGAAATGTCCGACGCAGCAGCTGTGGCACCAGCAGTTACACCTTCACCCGTTCGTCGTGGGCTTGTGAAACAAATAATATCCGGTGATGCGATTGTACTTCAAGGACAAAGCTCAGGCGGCCCTCCACCAGAGTTTACCGTCTATTTGAGCAATGTTACGGCTCCAAGACTTGGAAAACGCCCATCCGAGACAAGCGCAGCTACTCCAGATGAGGTATTAATTAATTTTTATTGCTGAAACTAATTCCGCTTTGCAGCCATATGCATGGGAAGCTCGGGAGTTTCTTCGTAAGAAACTCATAGGACAAGTTGTGACTTTTGTTCGCGATTTTACCGCAATTTCTGGACGTGATCATGGACGAGTTTACCTGGGGGGAACTTCACCTGCTGATGCTGAAAATATTGCGGAATCTGGTGTTTCGGAAGGATGGCTTGAAGTTCGCGTTGGAAAGATAGCGGAGTAAACATAATTTGGAATTCTTTAAAATGTACAAATTTTTTTCAGTGATTACGCTAATAGATTGCTTGAACTTCAAGAACAAGCAAAAGCTTCTGGCCTTGGAAGATGGAGTTCCACTCCAGCTAAAGTCCGAGAAGTTAGATGGGTGATTGAGAACCCGCGTGAATTGGTTGATAAGTATAACCAAAAGCCCGTGGATGCTATTATCGAAATGGTTAGGGATGGATCAACGTTCCGAGCGATTCTTCTTCCCAATTTTGAATATATTACTCTTCAACTCTCTGGAGTCAGAGCTCCTGCAACTCGCGTTGGATCCGATGGAAAAGTGGAACCATTTGCGGAAGAGGCTAAATTCTTCGTTGAGCAACGTCTTCTTCAACGTGACGTTAAATTTGTCTTGGAATCAGTTTCGAACCAGAATCTTGTTGGATCAGTACTTCATCCAAAGGGAAATATTGCTGAAGCCTTAGTTCGCGAAGGTTACGCGAAATGTGTAGATTGGAGCATCGGGCTTTGCACCGGAGGGGCGGAGCCTTTGAGAACTGCCGAGCGACAAGCCAAAGAAAAACGATTGAGATTATGGAGAGGATATCAACCGTCGAGTAGTGGTGTTTCTGGTGATAACAAAACATTCACCGCCAAGGTCGTCGAAGTGGTTCTCTCTGATGCTTTAGTTCTGCAAAAAGAAGATGGCTCAGAATTGAAGGTCCACCTTTCGTCGGTTAGACTACCAAGAGAAACTGGAGGAGAAGACAAACCTGCTGTTGGACGCCAATTTCGACCACTTTATGACATTCCCTTCATGTTCCAAGCTCGTGAATTTCTTCGTAAGCGGCTTATTGGCAAGAAAGTTCAAGTTCACATCGACTACATACAGCCAAAATCGGAAAACTTTCCTGAAAAAACCTGTGCTACCATAAAGATTGGAGACCTCAACATTGCCGAGGCATTAATCTCTCGAGGATTGAGTAAAACGGTACGCCATCGAAATGATGACGAGAATCGTTCGTCTGAATATGATGCACTTCTTGCTGCTGAAGCTAACGCTGAGAAAGGAAAGAAAGGATTGTTTGCCGACAAAAATCCGGAGAAAAAGGATACTCTCAGAATTCAAGAAATTGCTGGCGATGTTGCAAAATCTAAACAATTTTTACCATACTTGCAGAAGGGAGGAAGGTAGGATTTTAAAACAATATCATGTTTTGTTAAAAAAAACGTTTAGAGTGGAAGGCGTCGTTGAATTCGTTGCTGGAGGATCTCGTCTTCGAATCTACATTCCAAAAGAGACAGTTTTAATCACATTTCTTCTTAGTGGAATCAATTGCCCAAAAGGAGCGCGAATTGGACCAGGTGGTGTTGTCAACGGGATTAGCGAGCCATTCGCGGAAGAAGCTGCCGCTTTCACACGCAAACTTGTTCTTCAACGCGAAGTGCAGATCGAAGTTGAGACCACTGATAAGTCTGGAAACTTTGTCGGATATTTGTTCGTCTCTCAAGATGGTCACAAGGCTGCCAACTTAAGCGAGTTGCTTTTGGAGCAAGGATTCGCTACGCTTCATTTCACCGCTGAACGTAGTGGGCACTACAATGCTCTCCTCTCAGCGGAGAATAGAGCTAAAAAAGCCAAGTTAGTTATTTATTGAAAAAAAAATATGTTGCTATATTTAAGGAAGAACATCTGGGCGAACTATACCGAGACTGAACTCCAAGATGAGGTTGAAATCCAAAAGAACGACACCGCGGAACGTAAAACGCAATATCGAAAAGTTGCTGTTACTGATGTTGCCAAAGATTCTCTTCGGTTCTCAGCTCAAAATGTGGAAGATGGTGCTCGCCTCGAAAAAATGACGTCAGAATTGAGAACCCAACTTTCTCAAAATCCACCAATTTCCGGATCGTATACTCCAAGACGTGGGGATTTGTGCGTTGCTAAATTTTCTGTTGATGGACAATGGTATAGAGCGAAGGTTGAGAGTGTGAAAGCGGGACAAGCGGAAATTCTGTATATTGATTACGGAAACGTATGTTTGATGTATTTTCTGGCTAACTTAATGTTTTGTATTACAGCGTGAAACAGTACCTTCTGCTTCTCTTGCTCAAATTCCATCAGGATTTTCTAGCCAATCAGCTGGAGCCCGCGAGTATCATCTTGCACTTGCTAAACTCCCAACGGAAGATTACATTCCTCTGGCAATTAGCGAATTCGAAGCACTATTGTTTTCTGCTCCTTCTATTGAGATTAATACTGAATATAAGGTTGGAACTGCAGAGTACGTACAGGTATACTTCTTTTTAATCACGAAAATTTGTATTAATAAAAAGTTATAGGCTCTCGCTAACAATCTCGACGTTGCTAAAGTATTGATTGAAGACGGATTCGCCCTGGTTGACAAACGCCGCGAACAACAACTTCAATCTCTTGTGTCTGCGTACGAGGCTGCTGAACAGAAAGCTCGTAAAGGAAGAAAAAATATCTGGGAGTTCGGTGATTTCACTGGAAATGAAATTTAAAAAAGGGGATATGAACTTTTTTCTAATGTTCAATTCTTTTAAATCGACTACGTTTTATCTTTGTTATCGGTTTTTTCTTCGATTTTTCATTTTCCTACCCACTTTTTTTTCTAAGAATGAAGAGACCTTAAAAAGTTTATTGCCTGTTTATTTATTTATGATCAATCGCTTTTCTTAAAATTTGGCTGTGATTAATGTCTAGTTTTACCCCACCCCCCCCCCACTATTTTTCTTTTCCATCGATCCGTAACTTGGGTTTATGAAAGTACATATTGTTGGCAGCGTTATTACCGTTGTAATAGCGATGATTGATTCTAATTATGTTTATTTATAGAGTTTAATAAAGTAATTTATTGCTGCATTTCATTGTTTGAGGAAAAGTTCTAAACTTGGTTTTGATATTCCGAAATTATTTAATGTCTAAACAAAAAGATGTTGACTAACTTAATTAGAAATGAGCACTTCTGGACACCGACCGGGTGGTTTCAAGAAGCCGGCAAAACCTCATAAGTCTTGGAAAGGAAAAAAAACCAAGGGAGAGATTAACGAAGAAACGAGAGGTGAAAAATTTTTATCCCGACAAAACATCTGTATAACGTAGATTAGATCCATATCGTGTGCAGTTTAAGAACATTTCAATTTAGGTCTCCATAGATTGTTTAGAGTCCGCACAAATAATAATCCTAGAATATACTATTTTCGGCATCAAATGACTGTTCGATGGCGGGAAATTAAATTTCGCTAAATCGGTTTAGATTTCAGAAATTATATACATATATAGTCGGCGACTGCTGTACGCGGGTAGATTTACGGGGGATGCTCCTCTCTCTTGGTCTCGCACGGACTAACTGGTTGTTTCGCATTTAATGGGTCGGTTCAATGATTTTTTAAATCGAACGACGTTAGAAACTCCAAGAAATGCCAAATTCATCAAGAAAAAATAAATCGTTCACGTGAAAACAGCAAAATAGGCGTTCACTCGTGGCGAGACCTTTTCAAGGCGCATGCACGTAAATCTACCCGCTTACAGCAGTCACCGGACGTCGACTATATGTATTTACTGTATGTACATATATGTATGTATATGTTTGCCAACCCCGGAAGTTTTAGGGCGTGCTGGAGTTCGACAGCTTGTTAGATCAGCTCAGAATGCTCATCGCGCAATATCGAAAGATGTACGTCGCAATAAGCTGAATCAGCTAAGAAATTCAAAAATGGCGGCGGCAATTGAGCGAAGAAGGATGTCGAATTCTCCAATCCTTGTGGTCAATCGTGGCTAAAAATTTATAAAACTTAGAGTTTTCTCATTTTTAGACATTGATATCGTTGGGTAATGGTGCTCGGCCTGTTGAATTCGTGAACAAATTAGAGAAATGCGATGAAACTATCGTGAGGACAAGTTCTACATCGACTATTAACTTTGCGTATGCAGTTTTCTATTACGTTTTTTGATAATGCGTTTAGGGTTCCTCGGTTCAAATCTCGTATCGCTTTTTCGATTCCAAAAAAGTATGAGATCAATGCGGTGCTAGACTCTGTTAAAGTATTTTTAATTTTTTAAAAACCTAAAAAATGGTTTCCGCCTAGGTTAGTGATGTTCTTTGTATTCTTTGGCCGATCAATGCACAAATAACCGAGTGGGACGAGCAACTCTTGACAATGATAAAGGCGAATGGAATGCCGACGATAATTAATGTCGTTCCTGGATTGGGTGGCATTACACAACAGAAGAAGAAGGAGGATATCCGAAAAAACATTGAATCAATTATTATTCAATGGTGATACTTTATATTCTAGCAAAGTCGCAATGCTAATTTGAAGGAGTATCAGCAATTCAAACGTTTTTCCTACTGACACACCCACTGATGGCGTCCAACTTATTCGGGCTCTAATTGAGACAAGAAAAAAACCACTGGTTCTTCAAGCAAGACACTCGTACATGCTCGTTGAAAACGTTGAAGCTCATAGTTTACAGGTATACTGTGCCGACATATAGTTTCATTACGCTGATCGTATATGTTTATTATCATTTCTTGATTCAGGATGGTAAGTGCACACTAGTTGCTTCTGGATATCTTCGCGGTCCCGAATGGAATGCTAACAACTTAGTTTACCTACCTGGATTAGGAGATTATCAAATTGATCGAATCGAAACAGCTAGAGATCCGCATCCATTAAGAAACTCAGAAAAAATTCATGAAGTTAAAGTAATTGCAAAAGCGAATGAAAATAGGCAATCTGCAGAGGTTAGAATAACTAAATGCCAAATTTATATCATTTCTAATTAGACCGAAATCGCCCCCAATGATATGGACGGAGAACAAACATGGCCGACCCAAGAAGAAATCGATGAAGCAGACAGAGGTTGAATTGAAGAGGCTACTATCATGAAACGTTATTCATTTAGAAATGCGAAAAGTTCCTAAAGGTACATCTTCGTATCAAGCGGCTTGGATTCTCGACGAAAATGATGACGACGATGATGATGACGACGACGATGAAGACAACTATGACGATGATAAAGACGACGAAGATGGTGATAACATGGAAGAGGAAAATGATTTTGAAACAGAGGTATTTATATTTTTTCTCGGGACACCTTTTTTAAACGATTTTGTGTGATGTCATGACATTCGATTTTGTGTGATGTCATGACACAGTGCGCTTCCGATATACTTTTGAAATTCTCGATATCAACTTGAGCCGTAGTATTTACAGTATAAGGTAGCCGTTTTTTTATATGTGAATGAAATGGTATATACTGAAAGGGGGGGGGGGGAAATCGGTGAACGGGTGAACGTCTATTTATTGTCTTATTGGGGGAAGGGCTGAATGCTGGTAAAGTGGAAAAATGTTATTTCTGAATGGGGGAAAAGTCGCGATGAATATTTGAAAATATGTAAAAAAAAATTAATTGTCGCGAGAATTGAACTACAAACATATTTCGAGTGCGCTTATAAATTCAGAGTTATAGGCGTACGACCCTTCCAAGATGAAGCAGAAACAATTGGAATTATTTTCATTATATATTCTTCAAAGGCTTAGGTGAAACCGTGAAATTTTTCATTTGTTTCGTTCTTCAGATAGTTCGCTTAAGGCTTAGTGCAGCCCAACGCTGATTTAGCTAAGCCTATTACTTGTTGGTCTAAAGCGCGCAAAAACAGTCATATGGAACAATGTAATGAAATAACTACGTGAAACAGAAAAACTAGAATGGCTACGATAAAAATAACTTTAAAAAAGTAACTTTTGAGCTACGATAAAAATAACTTTTAAATAAAAGAAATTTAGATTTGTAGGAAACATGCTTTGAATATTGTTGAACAATTGGAGGAAATTAAGAAACGAAATGTGAAAAAGTATTTCCTCCAAAAAGCCCTTAAGAGTGCTTCGAAAGCATTGAGTTTGTCTCTGAAATCTTCCCACCACTTGCTAGATTGTAGAGAAGCCGCCAGGTTGAAGAGTACTCGACCTGCGTGAAACGATGTACCGATTAGCCTGACGATGCCCTAAATCAACTATCGGAGCTCCTTTTTATAGTCAATGGAGGCGGAGTTAAGAGAATTTCCGCCCATTCAGGAGGCGTCGCAAATCTTTCAATCAATGTTAATCCATGGATTATCTATTGTTGTTAGGCATTTTGCCGTCGATATTTTGAATATCCTACAATTAGACCCTCTCCTTTTACACACTAGTGGTATAGCCATCGATGAGTTTGTGGTACAGTTCCAACTTACCAATTAATGCGAATATCACGTGAACCGTTAGTAATAGGTTCAGTGCAGAATGATAATTAAACAATCCACTAATTACGCGCAATTCTTTTTTATAAAAACTATTTTAAAAGTGGCCCATTTTATCTATGTCGCTTGACATTTGACACTTTTAACCTAATATTGGCATCGGTTCTTGTAAACTTTCATATTATTGGTAAATTTTGGTGTTACGGAAAAGAATGATGTTCGAAAATAATGGAAAAATATGAAAACTAGGGTAGAAAAATCAAGATGCTTTGTGTTACATAGGCGTATGTCAAATACAATTTCCAAATCGCTCACGCCGATCTTTATACACTATAATTTTCGATGTGTTTAATATTCTGCTTACTAGCAATTCGTGAAGCCAAATCTCATAGACTATTTTTTATATTTTATTAGGGTGAACTGGAAGATAATGGCGAGAAGAGGGAGAATGAGTATGATCAAATGGATATGCAATCGGAAGCTGGCGAAACTACAGCTAGTGAAATGATGGAATTCGAGGATGAAGATATTAATATGGATGAGGTGTTGCATTTCAAAAATTCCAATTTAAAATACTTTTATTCTTTTCAGGTTGAAAAATATCGTCGCGAACGTGAAAATGCTCAATGGCCTGATGAAATCGACACACCGATGGATATCCCAGCTCGTATTCGATTCCAGAAGTATCGTGGACTTAAGAGTTTCCGGTTTAAGATCTATTCTTATTATTACTTACAATTTTTCTTTTCAGAACATCGACATGGGACCCGAAGGAGAATTTGCCGACAGATTATGCTAGAATATTTCAATTCGCTAATTATAAGAAGACCAAGAAAACGGTTTTATCCAAAATTGGTATTTTGGATGAAGATTCAGGTGATGCAGTTATTTCGAAGCAATACAACGGAGTATACGCTAGTGTTCATGTTATCAATGTGCCTATTGAAGCTATTGGTAGGATATTTCTTTTGACGGAAAATTTCATTCTGTTTCAGATTCGTTCAAGAAAAGTACTCACATGGTTCTTTTTCAACCGCTTCCTCACGAGCAAAAGATGTCTATTTTGAATATGGTCCTACGCAAACATCCATCGTGCACAGTTCCCGTTGAAAACAATCAGGTACGGAGGCTAACAAAGATATTGACAAATAAATTTTTAGAGTTTAATCTTCTACGTTGGATTTCGTCAATTTGAAGCTAACGCCCTTTTTTCATCCAATATACCTGGTGACAAATTCAAAATGGAGAGATTTGCTCCTCAACATGGGACTTTCGTTGCCACCGTTTTTGCACCGATCACGTTTAATCCAGCGACAGTAATATGCTTCCGAAAAGATGATAAAGGAAGACAAGAACTTATGGCTAGTGGTTCCGTTTTGGACAGTAATCCGGATCGAATCGTGCTAAAGCGCGTCGTTCTTTCCGGCCATCCTTACAAGATCAACAAACGTGCTGTTGTAGCCAGATACATGTTTTTCAATAGAGGTGGGTATATGTCATATAAATTATAAGCAATTTTTTGATGCAGAGGACATTGAATGGTTTAAACCCGTCGAATTGTTCACGCCAAGTGGTCGCAGAGGCCACATTCGTGAGGCTGTAGGAACTCATGGGCACATGAAATGCAAATTCGATCAGCAATTATCCGCACAGGACTCGATTATGATGGCTCTTTATAAACGCGTGTTCCCCAAATGGGATTACACACCTTACGTAAGCTACAAAATATCCTACCATTATTTTTTGTTATATGTATTATGTTATGTAACTCGATAGTTTTTTTTTTCAATTTTGAATTTCGAAATTCGTCTCACTGGGAAAACGCATTTTATTTGCATTTGTTTTGCCGAAATTTTTCTATTTACTTTAAACATGAAAAATGTACAACAATTTTGAGAAAAGAACATTTCCATTCAGACAGACTTTTGTTAATATTAATTTCAAAATTTTAATTTTTGATATAAACAATATCGTGTTATCAGTAACTTCTTTCAGGCGGACAATCTCAACCCATCGCGATTCGTCGACCGCTCTCGTATTGAATCGATAAGCCTTGTTAAAGAGGACGCAATGGAGGAATAAATTCGTATTTTCATTGGTTTTTTTTTTCTGTTGCTGTTAGCTGTTCTTGTTGATTTGTGTTTTTACTCGCCCTTTTTTGTTGTTGTTTTTTTTCAGTTTTTGTTGATCATAAATTGTTGGAATATTGCCAACAAATGACGAATATGTTTGTCGCTTGCAAATATTCGGCATTTCGAAACCAAAATTCCGTGCGCCACTTTTGAACTTCATTGTGCCGAGTATCGATTTTAGACGTTTTTATGTCTGTTCACAGAGATGTTTGTTATTCAACCTCTCAATTTCACTCCTTATTATAGACCAGTCATTTTTTAATATTAATGTTTGTTTGTTTCTGATCTAAATTTAAAAATTCTCATAACAGAAAGTGCAATATAATTTTTGAATGCCTTTTAGATATGTCAACTACAACCTCCAATTCACATTGTTCAAGGGATGTAACGTCTTTTCCTGTTGAGGTATCGATTTTGATTATTATTCACGACGTGTTTATTTGCACAACACACATGAGACTTGAAGCGAATCATTGCGGGCAATTGTAAAATATGAATTTCCTTTGCATAGCTTCCAAGTCTGTTATATCACCGTTGTTTCATTAAAAAATGCTCATATTCCCAAAAACACTCAAGAAGATTTTAGATGATGTTGAAATTTCCGAAAAATTCTTAAGTTTGCAGAATTCTCGAATTTCGGGACAATTCTCAGAACAAATGGGAGCGTTCACTGAAATGCGACACACACAACCGTCTGACTGCCCGCAAGTGTCTCAACCGCAGAGGCTGAGAGTCGACATGGGCATGCAAGGGTATTTTTTCGATTTCAACAAAAATTGGCACGCACTTAAAAGTTAAAATTTCTTCGTACACATAATTCTTATTTGCATTTTAAGATTTTATGCTATACATACATATTTTTTCATTTTTCGAGTAACCGATTGATCCATTAAAAATGTTTTACAAGTTTAGCTCATTTTATCCTCGTCCTACTGTTGAGACGCCCATCCTACCTTCTTCTTTATCAGCACCACCTCATTCAAGGTTGCTTCGTTATTTAATTTTTATTTCTAGCTTAGTTTTCCAGATTGGGAAATCTTGATGACTCCATTCCTTCTTCCACAGTTTCTGCTAACTCCACGAAGCCCCTTCTCGGGCGGCCTCTGAATCGATCACCCGTAAGATTTGACAAAAATTCGACAGCCGTCTACATGCCTACAACCTACAATGGAAACTCATCGCAAGCAGATTCAAGCGAATCTCGAAGGAAACATGAAAAACTGGCAGAAGTTTATTCAATGAGCGGTGATACTGTTGAATTTGCGAAGAATCTCAGCGATTATATTAACGATCGAATTCCATATCGTATGTTTTTGAATTGTGTCGAAGAAGGACCAGGATTACAAAAAAGTTTTTTCTCTTGTTATTTGAAAAACAATTGTTTCTCCTACTTTCATCCGTCTAAAATATTTCTTCTAGAAATCAGCGTCTCCATTTTGTCATTGTTCAGTCTGCTAGCATTTTTGCTTATTATATTTGGTAACTTCTCTCTTTTTTTCTATAGTAACGTTTTTGAAGGTTTATTAAATCTTCCGTTCTGCAATGTGCAGCCAATGATTCCGATCTGGTTGATTGTTGAAGGCATTCTTTTTATTATTTCTGCAACTTTTCGAATTTATTTCCTGATACCTGTACCTCGAAAATCCTCTCATCGACGAAGGCCTCGCAAAATGGGCTCCAGTTTATTGTGCAAAGGCATTGAAATGGTTTTTGCTCTTGCTAACCTCGTCTGGCTAATTCTTGGTTAGTTGTTAATCAACCCGATTTTTCGATTTATTTATACTTGAACCGTTGCTAGGATGTGTGTGGGTCTACGGTAGTAACTCATACGTGCATTTCAACGAAGGAATGTTTGAGAGCCATTACTGCGAGCCAACTGTTTATTGGGCTGCATTTATTGCTTGTACGACATTTTTGGTGAGTGAGGCACGTCATTATTTTATAGAACTATGATTTCAGATATTCTGGTGCGTGATAATAGTGGTCCTTATCTGCCTTCTCGCAATCGGCACATGTGCAGAACAAGAAAACGACGATCAGATCCTTGATTAATTGACATATTCAGAGAGATAGAGAGTTTATGAAAATAAAATAAAATGCCTATAATACATAGTGATCCTCATAATTATGAATATTATGCCAATGTGGCCAAAAAATTATTGATTGATTTATATATATATATATATATATATATATATATATATATATATATATATATATATATATATATATATATATATATATATACGTTATTTTGGATTTTAGATATACTTTTAAGAATTCTTTAAAGGGAATTTAATTGGTCCTGATATTTGTTCCAATCGTAATCACACTGGTGGAGGATGATGCATTTTTCGTCAAAATTGAACGAAAAATTTCTGCAATGAATTTAGAAAAATTAGGTTCTATCAAGAATTTTTCATACTTTTCTTAATAAACCTAAAAGTATAACTGCGATACGGAGTATATAGAAAAATGATCGCCAATGACGCAGATGATCCATGCAAGGTGAAAAGTATCACACTGATGCAGTTAAGCTCTGTAATTCAAAAATTGAGACAAGTTGCTATATCCTGAGATTAACCTTGAATTTGTAGATCGAATGTAATTGAGATGTTCCAATAAATATTAGGAGCAAGAATAACAATTAACGGAATCATTATCTTGAGAAGTATGACCAAAATTAGTAATTTATAACTTTTTACATTACCTGAACGCACATCGAAAAGAAAAAATTACGCTGCATTTTTCGCGTTGACGGTGACATATGAGGATTATTGGAAGGTAACAAAAAATATAATGTATGAAATGAATAAAATGCAAAGAAACAACTACAATAGAAGCACGTAAAGTACATGTGGGGATTGAAAAGAACTTTGCCGTCCTCCTGAAGTATGAACGTTTCCTCATCAAAAAATAAAATTGAGGGGCATGGAACTTTCTGAAATTCGAATTCACACGTCCCGTTTAAAATTTTTCAACTCACTTCAAATGACTTGATTTTTAACTCTAGTTGATTTGTGGGCATAGTAACGATCTCAGGGAGTCCGAAATTAATGTGATATGTATAGAAAACAGTATAAAAGATAATGCGGGTTGATTTTCTGCGCATTACGAATCTGCTATTATTAACAATTGCTTGGTGACGATATTCGAACATTTGAATCATGGCAGCACACATTCCTATCAAAAGTTGCAGTTATGTATAGATATTATCTATGTCTGTGGCTACCAGAATCGGTCGCGACAATTATTTTGAGTTTGAAAAGTTTAATGAAATTTTTCAAAAGATATACAGTGCTGGCCATAATTCTATCCAAAACCACATTTCCAGTCATAACTTTTTTCAAAATTGGCCGATTGATCTGAAATTTTGACGGAATACGCTGAGAATACTTTCGACAATTTGTATATTTTTAAATTTTATTTATTTTAAATTTTTAAAATTTTTGTTCAATTTTTTGTTTTTTTGAATTTTCAGTTTTTTTTCATTAATGATTATTGTAATGTATAATACGTCTCTAGAAGGTCAGACTATTTTCAAAATTGCTCAGAAACATGGTCAGACCTTCCGGCAACAAGAATTTTTCAAAAAACATCCAAGAAGCCATCGTCCGAGAAAGAAAAAACGGAACGAATGTCAAGTACCTGGCGCAACAATTTCAGTGCTGGTTACTGGCTGTTTATAAAGTACTGAATCGTTATTTTCCAAATGTAACGGTTTAAAATCATTTCTTAATATCTTAAAACTTTAAGAAAAAAATTTTGATAGGTGCCAACCCCCGGAAGACCGGTTTCTCCTTGTAACTTCTTCAAACGAATCTGCATCAGCTCAGAGAACAATCAGAAGACGGCTGTAACAAAATTGGCTTCATGGACGACGTCCGGTGAAGAAACCATTCTTCAACGTAAAGAACCGATTGGCTCGTGTGAGGTGAGTCACAGAGAATTTGAACTCGGGACAGCTTGAGTGGGCCAAACACATTTGGTCCGATAAAAACAAGTTCAATCTGTTTGGCAGCAATGGTGCAAATTCGATTCGTCGACCTATTGGTGCTCGATAATCGCCATACGTAGTATCAGGTGGCGACTGTGGAGCGATGAGCCCATTGAGACGAATGACTGACATCATAGACCGATTCCAGAACGAAAATATGCTTGAGAACACTATGAGACCATGGGCTCTTCAAAACGTCGGCAGCGGATACGTTTTCCAACGGGATAACGACCCAAATTACTCCTCCCTTAAGCATCAATCGGTTCGATGGTGGTCGTATTGATGTTTTAGAGTGGCTGAGCCAGTCTCCAGACCTTTATCCAGTCAAACACATGTGAGAAGAGCTAGAAAGACGTCTTTCTGGAGTTCGTGCCACAAATCCGGTTCAAAAATTTGACCAATTCGATGCGGCGTGAAAGTCCATCCCCCATCAGTGTTTTTGAGGCTCTTCTAGATTCGATGCCAAGAAGATGTCAAGCTGTTATTGACTCAAAAGGCTACGCAAAATGTACTAATTAGCGTCAAATAATTTTTTTTGGGTTAATAATACCGGTATGAGCTATAAAATGATAAAATTGAGTGCTGCCTCATGTTTGAATTTTTTTCAATTTTCAATAAAATTGCAATTTTTTATTTTCTTTTTGAAATTTAAAGAAGTGGATCGGTGAATTAGTTGGACATAGCGTCAGAAACATTGTCAAAACATTTAAGATCAATCGGCTAACTTTGAAAAAAGTTATGACTGAAAATGTGGTTTTGGAGAGAATTATGGCCAACACTGTATATAGCACAATTTAATGGCAAAATTTCAAAAAAAAAAAAAGTAGCGTATCACCTATCGGATTTGAACATCCGTTTTTTCCACTACTGATGTACCTCCGAGTGCCGCGAAAGCAGTCCATATTTGAAATGGTTTTGGCAGGTTGAGCCAAGAAAAAACTCCAAGTAATTTTGCACTAACCGAAGGAAGAAAATAATAGGGAAGAACCAAAACAGCAAACGTAAAATCGCATACCATTGTCCAAATATGTAAATTGATCATATGAGGAATTGACGACTTCATAGACTTTGGTGAACGCTTCACCATTAAAAATAAAACATAAACAGATAATAGAATCATAATAGTTGATCCTAAATGACAAGTGTCACGTAAGAATTCAGCAGAAGCTAAATAATTTGTATTTTGAACGCATTTTGTGTAATTATTTGAGAAATATGTTTCCATAAATCCACTGGCTTCAAAATAACAAGCTCAATAACACTGGTTTATCATAAAACGATGCAGGTGAAAATAATGACGCTCGAAAATCAGAAAAATAATTTTTCAGGAAACACGACGATTAAATCTCATCGAAAACAAGCAACTTTTGTCAAATGAAGGTGTACATGTCATCATTTTTTTGAATTATAACCGAGATTTCTTTATAAAACAGTCGAAAACAACTTGTTTTATACTCAAACTGAGCTTTAACTATGATTTTATTTATCTACTTCATATAATTAAAACTTTATTATTATTACATAAGTTTTACACAAAAATTATCTGTTAATTAAGCAAGAAAGATTTAGTGAAAACCAGTAGATCTGCGAAGAAATAAATATAGCTGAAAGGAGGTTTGAATAAATAAAACAAAATGCGACATATTGAGCGATATGTGACTATCTTATGTACAAAAAAGTTTTTTCATCTGTCAATGGAATTAGCGAAGAGAAGACCAGATAAAAACAATGAAAGCATGAAACCGGAAATGTCGATGAATTTCATCTAAATTATTTAGACGTCGGTTCCATTTTCTGGATCTCCTTGAACGGAATTCACTCGTGACGGTTTCGCGCTCCATTTCCGAACTGCGAGAATTACGGTGAGTGCGAGAACGACCAAGGCAAGGGCGGCAGCACATCCCATGAGAACAATTGGCCATGCGAACGGACGAGAACTTAGGGTTCCTGTGTGTGCTAGAAGGGAAGATTCCGATACTTCTTGCACACACTTTTGCCCGTCTTTGACGAAGCCCAAAGAGCAAGACTCGCAACGCTCTCCAGTGTAACCATGTTTACACGAGCATTCGTTATTCTAAAAAATATGCCTACGTAGTTACACTTGTCGTTCAAAATTTTCTTACAGAATTCACACTACCCCCGTTCTCGCAAATCAGTGGAGTATCACAGAAAGGTCCTGTGTATCCAAGATCACAAAGGCAGAAACCATCAAGACCGCCCGTTGGGATACCATTGTAGCATGTACGTGACTGACAGAAGAGCCCTGTCCATCTTTCGAAACATTCGCACTTTCCATTTGCCAATTTTCCTTAACGATAAAAACTAATATAAACTTCGCTTGTAAAATGTTCTACCTTTTCCCGGTTCGCAATATGTGACATTTTCACATCGATTGCCAGATAAACCAAATGGACAATGACATTTGACCACTCCTTTTATGGAGTGTCGACGTCCGCCGTTGAGGCATCGCTCGCGTTCACATTGCAATCCCTCATATCGCATTGTGCATTCGCACTTTCCCTACAAAGAATATCAATAATTTCAAATTAAATAAAACATGAGGTTCTTATTAAAAAAAAGATGACAGATTTTCGAGGACCCAATTGATGATAGGCTCCCGCCGTGACACACGCTGCTAATCCCTCTTACATGTTGGCATGTTGCGCGGATGTCCTACGACGATTTGAATTATGTTGCTCACCTCAACAAGAGTACCACCGTTTTTGCAGTAATCCGCCGGCAATGGCGAATCGAATAAGCGAACTGAACTCATATCGGCACTTATGAATGGAACGACGAAGAGAAAAAGAGTAACGCGATGCATTTTTCGATATCTGTAAAAATATACATTGTATCTGTCATTTGGTCAAGAATTTGACGAAACGAAGACGAGAAGGATTAGCAACACATTTCACTTATTTGTTATTAGGATTTCTCGTTTTCAAAGCCCTCTAGGGCAAATGCGTAATTTGCATATGTGAAAAAAGACGATTTCATTTCTTCTTTTGGCGGCGGCCTAATTGAAAGCGACACATAGTCTGTATAAACATTTTTCGTGTTTATAAACATTCGCGAAATGTCGCAGGGCGGAAAGATGGCGGATGGGACCATGAATGCGGTTCGAATTTGTAATTAGTGAACACAAGTGGCCAACAAATTTGATCGTGGCTCGACGAGAGAGGAGACGATGAGTGACTCTTCTTATTTTGATTTGGTTTCGGTTACGAAGAGCGCTGCATCAAACGATGTTCCGAGAAGTGTAGACCTTCAGAATTGCACACTTGGAACTGGACAACATGCCAAAAATAAGCAACATCGTGCTATAAATAAAACACTTTACGATTTGCCTGCGTTTTATGACCGACTAGATGGTTTTTAATTACGGCTCCATAAAGATTAATAACGATAGATACTATTATTGGATATCTGTGGGAATTCAATTTCAAAGTGGGCAATGAGTTGGTAAAGATATCCTATTTCGTTTTAACTTAGGGAAGGAACATAGATTTCCGAAATAGTGGAAAGAGATCTAAGTTTGTAGGTTGGTATCGTATTTCAAATTAGGGTTTTTGAACAAACGAATTTAAAAAAAAAGAATAAATAAGAAACGGGAACGGTGTGATAGACCTGTAGACGAGAGCTGCGACCAGCTGGATCACTCGAAACCAGTGACCCGTATAGACCGACCGCCTCGTGTTAATTGGCATGTCCATCGTGAATATACATACACACTGACGGCCGGCATGTCAGGAAGGGGGCGTGGCTAAGCGCACCGCCTCTTTTCGATCGACTGTGGTGCGAAATAAACGGAGAAATAATGGAAGAATTTGACAAACATTTGAACAGTTTTATTTTTATTCGATAGGATCTGAATTTGATAGAAAAAATGCGCATAACTTGTGAAATTTTCTTATCAAAAAATTTGATAGCAACTTCAATCTACAAAGAAATTTCAGAGAAAATAAGAATTGATTTAAATGTATTGCATTTTCTGATTTCTAGAGGAACTATTGAACAGACAGTGGAATAATCGAGTCACAGTAATAAGCGGATATTGCACAACATCAATTAGCAAATCAGATAACACGCGTATTGCTGCGGACATTGGAGAAACCCGCAATTACCGTATTCCCAACAACATCAGCCATATTTCTTCTTGTAATCACAACATCTGCGTTGCCCCCGTATGCCTCCATGTCACAACAATACATACAATCGGACGCGACTGGAAGCAAACGTGACGCACTGAAATTAGACGCAATAAAAATTATGAGGATATGATTCTCGCCAGAACCACTTCTATTGTTCTCGGCTCAATATAATTGGAAGGGCCCACACAAGATGTAGTTTCAATAATGTATTAAGATACTAATAATACATATATATATGAAAATCAAGATAAAAAGGGACTCTTTTTTTTCTTCAAAAACATAAAAAAAACTTAAACTTAAACTAAACCTCCACTTAAAAAGTACCTGATTCTTTATTCTAAAACTACACCAATTGACTGTAATGACATATAAATAATTGCAGATTATTAATAATTGACACGTGCTTGAAACACTTGTAAATTCCCCAATAAGAAAATGTGAATATGTTGAAGAAACGTCGTCAAACATAAACATAATTGACTATCAAAACAAACAATATACGACCACCCGTTGTGATTTAACTACTGACAAATTGATATATGGAGTGATGATTAGATCTCTTTCAAATATACACACGATGGTAAACTTTCGAATAAATGACGGTAGATGCGGAACAATACCGACAAATGTTCTCACATGTTATACTTGTGAGAAGGATTGCAGTACCCAAAAATTGTCGTTGTGCGTGAGAAAACTTATACCGACAATCGTTAGGTGTGGGACAACGGTTGGATCCAATTCGAATCTCCACAATTGGCTTCTTGTTTATACAATGCGAGACTTGCTCATCAAGACGTTTCAATCACAATATAAGAAGTGTATAAAACACACACGTGATGCACTTCTCGTATCCGTCGTTGTGATCGATGCGCAATTATTACAAAGTCGCAATGTTCCGAACGAAATGGAGCACGTAAACATGTTGTAGCTCTGACGAAATGATTAATGTAGTTCTCAAATTTCATTAAGTGGACTGCTCCGGGTCGTTGTGTTGCCGAAAGTGTGAAGTGGAATAGGAAAAGAGCACGAAAAGCTAAAGTGACAAGGGCGGACTAGACATATTTAAAATAGAAAATTTTTGGCCTGCAATTAGTCCCAATTATGCCTAGATCAAAAAGAGACTTCCTGTGTTCTCCCCCGAGATGGTTATCTTTTCACCTAGAAAAACATTGTTCAATGTTATGCAACGACTCATTCCGACAAAAGCAACTAACACATTAGAGCACATGGGAATATGTATGGCATAGCGCACATCCGGCCACCATATGGGTACCGACTAATTAGCGTTATACCAATGCCGCTAACCAACACCATGGACCAGCTGATCATCCCGAAAGCTATTCAAACGGAAAATGTTCACTCCCAAATATATTCAGACACCCTACGCAAGTGAGTCATCGTGGGTAACAAGCAAGCAGAACGCATGCTAAATTTAATTAATTTTACAAACAAATAACTTCAACATTTAATCAACTATTTGATCGAAAAAACGAAGCAAAAGATGAACGAGTTTGAATCAATGGACATATTTATTAATAATGATTTTTCCATATGTGAAGTATTGCTGAATTGGTTTACTTAAAAAAGGTTTTTTTTTCGTACGTCGACTATTCCAGGTATATACAGTAATGCAATAATAACTGTTCTAATGTGTGAACAAACCGAAATCCGACACTGGAATAATGCGCGAAAAACCGACAAAAATCCCTATAATTAGAGGCAAACTCTCGAACCCCACGATGAACCTTCTTTGAATGGTAGCGGAAAAGACAACCAGCAAGATAATTAATAATATATAGAAAATTGAGAGTACAATGCCACGCAACCGCACACATTTTGAGAAGGAGCCAAAACATCTTAGAAATGCGCCGACTATCGAGGGTCGTAAACCATAGATGCCGCCAATACTATCCAATATTGGTGAATAATTTACAACAGATTCGGAAATGTGCTGGTTGAAGAAACCATAGGTAAATGGGCTTGTGAGACTTATTAGTTGGATTTTAAAAATTTTCGAATTTATAGTATTAAAAGAATATATACGAGTTTTTTTTTATTAAATATAAAAATGGATAGTATCAGTCCATTAATGTTGAAAAATCGTGCATTCAGATTAAGACACTCGAACCATGCAATTAGAGAAAAGAATTCATATTTTACATGACGATCCAGTTTAAATGAGTAAAACGATATGCGTGAAGGCAATTAGACGAGCAGTCAAACGAGGCGGACATTGATTTTTTGAAGGACAGACCAACGAATCGCAATTCCATCATCGCTTTCTCTCATTCAACACTTTGGGCTACAATGCAGACAAAACAATTTTGGTCGATTCTGAATGTCGGTTGAAATGAATGCGGTGAACAATGAGTAATCCGCATAGGTATCATTGACACAATGTCGGTCCCAACCCAATATGACAGCAGGGGAGCACTTCATAAAGGATGATACCGCCATCGTTCACAATTGGTAAATAACACTATTCGTGGCGCTCTTCACCGTGGTTTTGGTTGAAGCGGAGCTTTGATGGCACCTAAATCATAATTTTCAATCGATAATCCATTCGATAAAAAAGTTATTTCACAGAGTTCATTAATTACATGACTTTCTCGACCTCTGCCATTAAATTGTCATCAACTTAGAAATGCATCCATACTCGATGAAGTTACATAATTAACAACAAGCTCGAATGACAAACGTGACTGCATAAACAAGTTCATAACATTCAACATTAACTGTCTTGTCTTAAAAATTTTATTTTCTGTGCATTTCTGTAGACTATGTGAACGTGATTCCCATCATCAATAACACGGAAAATTGGAATCAAAATTTGGTGGCACCAAAATTAATTAAAATTCAATATATGCAAATGTCTCTCCTCGAAACATTATTAATTCTCTTTGAGGAGGTCCGCCACGCAATATAATAATTCGAATATATTATTCAGGAAATGATCACTCCCAGAAGTGACCCAGACTCGAGCAAGCGCATTATTAGTATAGCATTCATTATTATTAATTTTAAAGATGCACGAAGATGGGATATTCGAGGTGTTGCACAATTGGGCCACATTTATGGCATTTCTCAAGGGATATTGGGTGAAGATTCGCGAAAATTGAGAATGAGCGTAGGGGACGTGTTGCGCAATTTACTGCGCACCGAATTTAAACGAAGGTTGTAGAAATTTATAGAAATAGGGAAGACTTGTTTTTAATAACACTATTTAATGATATTTTAGCATTGTAACTTCTTGAATTTTACTATTTTGACCTTTAATCAAGTGAAAACTCAATTATTCAGATGTCAAACATCGCCAGATGGATGGTAGCAAAACCCAAAATTAGTGTCCAATTTGCGAGATTGCGGGCATCTTATTTGCTTGACTACGCGGTCATAATTCAAATTAAGAATGTCAACAAACTTATCATTCATCTGAACCGCTTTTATCTTCATTAGTGTGCTCCTCCCGGCTGACAGTCTAAGCACGACAATAGGAAAACAAGAAGGGGGAGACCTTCAATTAATTCAAATAAATAAACCAGGAGTGAAGGGATTGATGAGCAATTAAATGTATCGATATGACATGTTTATAATGGCTTAGGAAATGGGTTTCAGTGTCTTACTGTATGAAAGAGAAGGAGGTCATCAAGCCTAAAGGTGGAGGAAGATCTAATCTATGTTCACGTAGTTTCGCGCATAAATCCTAGGAATTCATATAGTAAAATGAAACATGCTTATATGAAAATTAAGAAATTTCGAATGAGGTTGTGAAGAAATAACATTTGATCTCTGGATTCTTATTTTTTAACTTTTTATTATGCTTAAAAACTACTTTGCAGAATGTGTTGTATTAAGCATACTGTAAGTTAGATATATTACGACATGAAGCAGTATGCACAATAAGAGCAAATCGTATCTTTTCAGCATACGCTCTGCTAACTCAAAACTAATCGGATCCGACAAAATTGGACTCCGGAATCATCCTTATCCGATTGGAAATTATGTGGATAAGATTGTAAAATTCGAATTGAAAAATTAAAACAAAACGGATTCGAATAATAACCAATGAGATCCAACAAATATCCAATGAGATCAGACAATTTTACAACCTTATCCGCAGAATTTCCAATGGGATAAGAATGATTCCAGAGCCGAATTTAATCGGATCCGCTTGGTTTTGAGTTACCGGAGCGTATGGTGAAGAGATACGATTTCTTGTATAAATCGTATTGTGCATACTGCAAATGACAACTCGATAAACATTTGTTCAAAAAATAATATCAATCTTTTCCATAAAGAATCTTAACGCACCAAGAAGATTTGATGTCTTGATTATCCTGATAATCCATATATATATATATACATGTATTATTAATATTATGATGGCCGTGGCCGTGGACGGGTCTTTTTCGTCGCATGTGTCCATATCGACGCTTGTTTCACAGACAACGTGAACATCGCCGATGCAGTATTTTTTTGCGTCTTCTTTGTGAATTGTGTTGATATGTTTTTCTAACGCAAAAATTTCGTAATTCTTCCGTAAAATAATTGAAATTTATCTGTGTGAGTCATAACGTTAGTATAAAAGTATGTCTTCGAAACATTTGTAATTTTAAACGTTTGATTTCCACGAAAACTGCTCCATTTATCATTTTATCAGCAATTGACCTCTCGATTATATAGTTATCTATAGATAACAACTTCACCTACGCTTCTTCTCGTTATTTCTCTTGTGTACAATTGCATAATGAGGTTGGATGGAAAATTCTTTCTGAAAATTTCTTTTCCTCACCTTGGTTTTTGTCTGCGTTTATATTAGTCATAGAATCATAATTGATCTGCTTGTTTGTTACTGTATTTTTACACAAAGTATATTCCAGTAAACATAAAAGACATTTGCAGGCTTCAGTTCTCTTGTTCGACTGAAGATGGTGGCCTTTGCGGTCGTCATTTCGGTAATGATGGTAGTCACCGGATCGCTAAATACCATTTGTGCTAAATGGGCCGACAGCATCAAGGCTGAGGGGGTTCCATTTAACCATCCGTTTCTTCAGGTTTATAGTTTCTATTTAAGAATGATTCAGAACTCATTAATTCATAGGCGACATGTATGTTCTTTGGAGAGTTTCTGTGCCTGGTAGTGTTCTTTCTCATATTTATGTACAAAAAACATCAATGGAATCGCTCAAATGTGCAAGGTAAGCATGCATTATTAGCATTTATTACTGATTTCTTTAATGCGAGTGCAGTTTTGTATATTCTCTAACATTTCCAAAGCCAAATAATTTTTAAAACATATTCGGATAGCCAAGAAGTACGCCATTAAAATATTTAGGTCAAAATCTAATAGCAAATTATGATTATTTAGGTGAGCATGGCAGCGTGACCGATATTACTTCTGATGAGGAGCCTACGTTGCCTCCGTTTAATCCCTTCTTATTTTTCCCTCCTGCGCTATGCGATATTCTCGGAACTTCAATCATGTATATTGGTCTCAACTTGACGACTGCTTCAAGCTTCCAAATGCTCCGCGGTGCAGTAATCATCTTCACAGGTTTGCTATCTGTGGGAATGCTTAATGCTACCATCAAACCGTTCAAATGGTTCGGAATGCTTTTCGTTATGACCGGCTTGGTTGTTGTCGGTGTCACCGACATTTATTACGATGATAATCCGCTTGACGATAAGAATGCGATTATTACTGGTACATTTCGCACGTTTTTGAAAGCTTAAATTTATTTGTAGGAAACTTGTTGATTGTTATGGCTCAGATTATTGTTGCAATTCAAATGGTCTACGAACAGAAGTATTTGACCAAGTATGATGTTCCTGCCCTGTTTGCTGTTGGACTGGAGGGTCTTTTTGGAATGGTTACATTGTCAATTTTGATGGTACCCTTCTATTATATCCATGTGCCCAGAACATTTTCTACAAATCCAGAAGGACGTTTGGAGGTTGAAAATTCCTGTCTTTTAATATACATATAATTATTTATTTCAGGATGTATTTTACGCATGGCAAGAAATTAAAGAAGAACCAATGATCGCATTGGCTCTTTCTGGAACCGTTGTTAGCATTGCATTTTTCAACTTTGCCGGAGTTTCTGTTACCAAAGAACTGTCCGCAACTACCAGAATGGTTCTCGATTCTATCAGAACACTTGTCATCTGGGCGGTGTCGATTCCACTATTCGGAGAGCAGTTCATTGCTATTCAGGTAATTAATTAACTAAAAAATTCAAACGATTTGTTTGTTTTAGCTCATTGGTTTTGGTCTTCTTATTCTCGGAACACTTATATATAACGATGTTCTCGTTGGTCCATGGTTCAGAAGAAATATCTTGCCGAATTTGGAAGGAAGTCATTCGTGCGCTCGTTTCTGGCTCTGCATTTGTGGTGGAGACGCCGAGCTCATCCAATACCAGGATGATCAGGAGCATCTCATTGAGTCATGAGCACTGTATTATTTTGTTTGTATACTTTGGATCGCTATTTTATATATATATTCTCATGTATTTCTACGGTTCTAATGATATTATTTCTTGTGAATATTGGTGCTTACTTCTTTATGGAAATAAAGCAGTTTAATAATGATGAGAGCTGGACGCAAATTGTCGGTAAAGCATTGAAATATTTTTTCTTTCAACAATCGAGAAAAAACAACAGCTGTTCCGATCAGTTTCTGATCCCAAATTTTTATTTTTCACATGTTTATGTTGAATTTGTTCATATTTAGTTGAAGATGAACGCAGAAGTTAGTGTTCAAATGCTTCAACATTTGCGAAGACCAGGAGCACTGAAAGCATTGTTTCAGAAACAAGAAAAAGGTATTTCGTTTTCATTGCTAAATTGAGCGGTCTAATTAAAATTGTTAGCTTCTCAAAAAAGGATTTGTATCGACTATTCGTCTCCTAATATTGCGAAGAGATTTCACATTGGAAACTTACGATCAACTTTAATTGGTAGATATTTGGACACGGTTAAATTATCCTTTTTCTTTCTTCTAAAAATTATTGTTTCAGACAAATCGATTGATAGGAAACGCGGTGACTTCTGTCAATTACTTGGGGGATTGGGGAAACCAATTTGCGATGATATCCGTGTTTTGGCCACAAATGAGACCTTCTGATCAGTACTGGAAAGGATTGAGCGATGAGGAGAAAATCAAAATGCTCACCGATTGTTACGTAATCGCGAACAAGAACATGAAAACAGATGAAGATTTTCGAAACGCAGTGCATCAGCAATTTATCGAAATGGAAAATGCAATGCTTGTTGGAAATGCATCTGCCGACTGTTTTAAACTTTGGGGTCAAATTAGAGAGATCTCAATGAAACATTTAAAGGAATTCTACACGATGTTCGATGTCAAGTTTGATAGGTTCATGATTTAAAAAAAACTCCAATTAAACAAGAAATTTTGCAGGTATATGCATGAATCGAGTCGAGTACGAATGGCGCACAAAATTGTGCAAGATTTAATTGATAAGAAGGTTAATTTTTTGTTATTTTAAAAATTTTAAAACTATGGATTTCAGATTGTTGAAAATCTGGACGGTCGCTTAATTGTAAACACTGGCGACAAAAATAATGATAAAGATAATGGATACGCGATTGTCAGGAAAAGTAACAGCACTAGTCTGTATTTGACCAGGTTAAAAGATAATTTTGAGAGACATTATTGCTATAAAGTATTTTTTAAAGAGAAATCGCTGCAGTTTTGGAACGAGATGATTTTTTCAAAGCTGATAAATATCTTTATGTTGTTGATCGAGCGCAGCGGCAGCATTTCAGAGCATTAAAAGTGAACATTTAGAATACTTACATATAATTTAATGTTTTAAGATTATTCTCGAAAAAATGGGTAAAGAAGATTTAGCAGAAAAAGTGGAACATGTACAATATGGCCGAGTTCGTGGTTTGTCAACGAGAAATGGGAGAACCGAAGCGGTCAGCGAAATTATTAATCGTGGCTGTGAACTGGCTTTGGAATTCATGAAATCATCGCGAACATTCTGTTTGGATCCTTTTGTTGAAAAAGAGGTATAGTCGATTGTCGGCTACTACGGTACGCGTATAGATTTACGGGTGCGCATTTCAAAGTGGTCTCGTAAATGCTGTGAATGCTTATTTTTAAATTCTCACATGAACAGTTTAATTTTTCTTGGTGAGCATATATTTTTTCAACGATATTGAGTATTTAAGGAAATGATATACTCGTGAAGAAAAATTAAATTGTTCACATGATAATTAAAAATAAGAATTCACACATGACGAGACTTTCGAAAGGCGCTTGCACATAAATATATCGAAGTACAGCCGGTAGACGGACGCCGACTATAATAACGGTTTAGTAATTTTAAAAATTCCATTTTCGTTAGATTTCCAAAGTTTTATCCATCTCTACGGTTATATTCAATGAACTCAAACGAGCAAGAAACTCGGAATATGAATTTTCGTTTCAAAACGCGTTTGCACTCAACCAAAATAATGCGTTGGCACTCCAGGCACGTTTCGTCACTTGCTAGATATTAAAGAATATCTAAGTAATTGCAGATCAAACACAGCAGGCTGTCATCAATTGAAACAAAAAATGAGCATCTTCTTCCATTTGTCGACGAATGTAAGGAATTTCCGAGAGTCGATGTCAATGATGATGTTAAGAAACTAGTTTTTTTGTTGGAGCAGGTCGAGAAAGTATTAAACATGCTTTATTAACCCAATAAATGCTATTTTTGCAGTCAATTGAAACGAGCATCGAAAAGTTTGAGCCTTGTCAATTGACCGTTCAGCTTATTCAAATAGCACAAACCGTCGCAACTGTACAAAATCAATTAAGAGTTCGAGATCAACCCACAGATATCGCCGTTCCACGATATTTATTATTTTCCGCAACCCGTAACGTTCTCGCTGAAGGAATGAAGCTTCTTGGGATGACGCCTGCACGCAACATGTGATGGTGCGCCCTGGAAAGGTTGGAGTCCAAACAATTGTGCGAACAGCACGACTTTCCACACCAACCGCACCGCCTTTCCAGGATATCACTCCTTTAATTGTGCTTAAATTTTAGGCTTGTAGGTTTTGAATGGTAGCGTTTTTTGGATCTCGATAAAAATTTATATTTTTTTTCTCAGATATAATATTATGATACTTTATATATATACATATGTATATATACAGGGTGCGACAAAATTACGGGTGCATCAATAAAACGTAATAACTTTAAAAAAAAACAACAAAACTCTTTCAAATTAATTTCAAAATTTATTCAACACATAACAATCACAAATTTATTATCGTTGGTCGATTCTTCCGCCGCGATACTTGATAACTTCCTTCAGACGCTTCGGATAGGCGTCAACGGTGGCACGCAGGTATTTGGCGTCCAATTTGTCCTATTCCTTCAGAAGGACAGTTTTCAATGAGTTCATATTTGGGTGTGGGAAAGCTGACACCTTCTCTTGCAAGATCCCCCAGACAGAATAGTCCATGGGGTTCAGGTCGGTCGACGAAGCGGGCTAATCCGTTGACTTGATGAATGATGGAAAATGGCTGCCGCACCCGTCTTGAACGATATTGGTTCGGTGTGCAGGCGCTCCGTCTTGTTGAAAAGTCCAGGATCGATTTACGAATTTAGATTGGGACCAGGAAAGGACATTCTTCTTCAGAATCTCATTAAGATCATTTTGATCAATCTTCACTCCGGTATCAACGAAATCAATGGTGTCTTGCCGTCAGCGCAGATCCCACCGAATACCATGCTCTGCTGAGGATGAGAAACACGATGAATGGTTCTACCTTTGTTCATAGCTTCCTTAGACTTTCTGGCGATCACTCTGTGATTTTGGAGATTGAAAGCAGCTTCTGCCATAAACAGCTTCTAGGAGCGATTTGCACTTTTTCATTCGACCTTCTTTATTTTTTCAGTTAGAATGGCGGCCTTTCTGACGCAATAAGGTTCAGCTCATCTTTGACAATTTTTCTCACCATCTCGGACTTACATGGACATCTGACACCATCTTTCTGATGATACGATCTGGATTTCGACGAACTCGTTCCCTGATGACCTTGACTCGCTCCGGCGTTATTGAAAAATGCTTTCTTCCTCTTCTAGGACGGCTAGAGAGTCTTCCTATCTCATCAAAGCGTTTCCAAGTTCTTTGTACGGTGTTGTGGTGAACTCCAAGGATTTTAGAAATAATCTTGAACGATGTTCCCTTTTTTTTTCAAAACGATGATGGCCGTACGATGAATAGAATCAGCTGTCATTTTTGTAATTCGAAACGGATTTTCATGAAACTTTTAGAAAATTATTAAAACATCATAGAAAATAAGATAAAAACATAAAACTGCACAAAAAATGCGACAGTGTACTATGAACTTGCGCCAAAATTATGCTCCCGTAATTTTGCCGCACCCTGTAATTGAAAAAGTTTTTTTTGCATATATTTTAGTTTTCATTGATTCAATTGTTAGCAGTTGTAGATAACAATGGTCCTTTTATTTTCCACTTTGTAATTCTTTCACACTGTGGAGAAAAAAATTTACCTTTTGAAATATCTCCCAATTTGGCAAATAATATTCAGTTCACATGAAAAATTGGTGCCAAATTGCACAAAATTGGCGCAAATTCTTGGGGGACCAAACGATTGGACAACTTTCCACTTGTTTGAGACAGAATTCCTTGTTTGAGTCGCACTCATCATCATCATCCAACTTTTCTTTTTTTGTGTGCGTTGGGGTGTGCATTTTTCTCCTTCCACTATTTTTTCCAATTGTTTTATTCGAGCAGTGATACATACGCATGCACACACAAACACGCGCGCCAGCACGCACGTGAAGGCGAATACTCTTTTTATATGTAGTTTTATTTTTAAAAATATATTTAACAACTAATTCAGTTTCACAAACTCAAAATTTTATCAATACTTTTGTAAACTCGTGTTTTGTTGCTGAAACTTTATTTTTACGAATTAAATGTAGATTTACAAAATTGTGATCTGTGCGTACATTAAAATGCAGAGTACACTTACATGCGCACATTTCTTACTCGAGACAATGGCACATAGATAATTTTTTATTCGCTTGAATCCGACAATACCTTAATTCAGGATGTGGAATTAAAACTTGTTGGAATTAGGGAAAGATTTCATGTTTCTAAAGTAATGAAAGCAGAAATCTCATTGTTCCGCAGACGCCAAAAAGCGTGATTCCGAGGAACCATTCAACTTTTTTTGAATAACTGTTTGATTATTTGATTTTCACGGAATACAACGTATTATTTTTTTCCATTTCTCGTTGTCTCTAAGAAAGTCTCCTATAGCAAAAAATGAAACTGAAATTTGATATTGTTCCTTTCACACTGTCACGTCGTCGTAGAAAAATGTTCTTATTTTCGGATGACGAAACAATGCATAGGTTATACCACTGGTAAATCTATGAGACTATTTAAAATAATTTCTACAAAAAATGCAAACATTTTTTCGAGTTTCTCGAAAAAAGTGAAAAGTGCGTAGCGTACCTTTGTATTTATTTGGCTCTTTACTAACTTGCACATTAGAATATTCTTTTTGCAGAATAATTTCCATAAATTACATAATTCTTCAACTTAAATATTTCTAGGAAAGAAATTGATTTTCAAATGTTCGAAATATTTTGTCGCGCCTGCTTGCTAGGCTCAAAGTTGTTTTCAATTACTATTAAAAAAACTTTTCAATTACTTAGAAATTTTCAGTTGAGCTTGACTGGCAAAAGCTGAAAAAGATTAAAAAAAAAAACAGTTGTTTCGAACTATTTGTTTTCTGACATTCTGCATTATTTTTCTTAATTTGTTCCCATTAATCGATGGAAGTGACAGATGAGCGTTTTTCGGCAGCTCGAGATCTCCCACTTTTCTTGTTCCCTCTAAAACTGATATCATCATTTTTATTATCACGTCATTTAATTATTTCTTCAAACTTAATGATCACTGATTTCGACAGTGTTTCGAAAAAGCTGTCGCGCTAATTTAAGTTTTGTTGGGAACCGGAAATGCAATTTTCACAGCTGAGAAGTTTGCGCCAAAATTTATTCTCTTCTATGACCTCTTAATCGAAATTAGTTAAGACCTTTTTTCTATTTTTTGCAGAAGAATTGAAATTCAACTCAAATCTCTACACATTATTTTTTTATGGAAGATAACAACTCAATTACGACCGGTTGGGAAAGCATCTATAATGTTCAGCAGGTTAAATTTTTTTATTCAAGTAAAAAAATCGAACAAGATATGAAACAACGTTTTTAATATCTTCAAGATACAAGTCGCAAAATCTTCTAATCATAAATTATTTTATAGTTATATTATAACGGAACCGTCCCACCAATTGAAATTACTCGCTCAAATTCTCCGGCCCCGCGGGCGCACTTCAATTTATCAGGTGAGCGAGAACTATCGCGAAAATGCAATACTTGCGTTCTGAAATCGTGCATTAGTTAAGCGCGGCAAAAGCATGAGCTAAAAACTCATCGCAAGTAAAAACTTGAATTCCCAACGGGACCTGATTTTGTTCTCCGGACATCAATCGAAAAGTAAAAGAAGAAAAATAAGCACGAAAAGAAAAAGAGAGCAGTATCCTTGTCAAATATTTTAGTTCTTGCATTTGGTTACTTATGTGCGTTAAATAATGTAATTTTATTAACTTCGAAATCTTTATTGCTCATTTTAAACGTATCAAATTTCGTTTTCTCAGATTCTTTTCCAAAAATGATTTTTTCTTATGTTTCTTCTCCCTTCTCATTATTCTAAATTACTTTAAATATTTATTGTATTGTTCTTCCCATAAATTTTCAAGGACTTGTCTCAGTCATGTCATTAAGGATCGAGTTTGAGTTAAGGCAACTAACTTTTGAAACGTTTGGCAAATTGCCAATTCATTTTCTTTTATATGATTTTTTTCAATGCCCAAACAACGAGTACGATAGTTTTCCATGCAATTCAACATCGTGTGTAGAAAAACGATATTTGAATTTAATTTTAATGCGCAATTGCTATGGATTCTCGATAAAAATCTACATATAATACAATCTAAATTATCTTACAAAAATATGTGGCAGAACAGTCCCGTAGTAATCCTCATAGTAAAATTGTACGATATTTCCAATTTTTTCAAGTAATTTGCACTCATGTTATTTTCGTCTGTGATATACAGCCTACTTCTCGTTCTGCTTACTGAAAACCGGCAAACTTCAATAACTCAATCTCCCTCTCTCTCTCTCTCTCTCTCTCTCTCTCTCTCTCTCGATCGACAGAAGGAAGATGAAGAGAAGAAACTGAAGCGTTACGACAAGAGGTCCCACACGGGTGCTCTCACCTCCCGGAGCGCTATTTCCTGCCCGGTCGTACGTCGTCATGTCGACATTTTTCCGTATTTTTCTTCGTGGCTTTGGCCGGCTGGTCCGTGTGCGTTTTCTGTGTTTTTCCATCGTTCCGACGACAACATGAGAAGTTTTTTGTGATATCGTCAATTTTCTTTATTTCTTCGTTCTTCTCTCGTTTGTGTATTTCCATCAACTTAATATTGATCAAAGTTCAAATTCTATCCGAGACGTTGCCTGTCGAGATTAATTGGCCCAATTTATAGAAACATATCTCTGTCATTTCAGTGTTTTCTTCAATTAAAAAAAAGAAAAATATCGATGTTGTTTTAAATTTCCAATTTTCTTCGAGCGTTATTGCAAATAATTTTTCCTTTTTTCACTGTTTACTCTAATGATTCGATTCCCCATTAGAAATGACGGAGAGCTCGCCGGAGCCACTAGACGATCTCTACGAAGAGCAGCGTGTTCGACGTCCCGTTGTTCGATGGCAAAGCATGAGGGAAGAGGGGGACTTTGGCGGATTGCATCGATCAGACACGAATCCCTCTTTGAAGACGGGAAGGCGTCAGCGTGGAAGGCGTCGGAATAATAATGGTTACAAATTTGATATATATATTTATACATATATTTACTTATCTATTTATGAAGACCTTATGTAGTTGGCGAATGACAATCTATTCCAAAGCAAGATTTAATTTTTTAAATATTCAGATGAGGATGGCGACTCGCTTCATACCAGTTTTCTAAGAGTTCCTGTTGGATTGTCTGGGAGGTAATTATTAAAATTCGAGACTTTTCAAATTGTACTTTTGAATGCGCATAAGAAACCATTAAAAATGTGTATTCAGTTTTTACCGTTTTAAGACGTTTTTATTGTATTTCTGTTAAAATCTATTTCACTATTCAAATTTTCTGAGATTCATATATAAATTGAAACTGCTTATGAATGAATATCATATGCCATTTTGGTAGTCCAACTAAATCTACTATTTTCAGAAGTTCTCCTTCCGTCGCCTCAATAGGGAGTGAACCTGAATCTTGTATTGATGAAACTCGGTACATGACGGATGATGATGAAATGATAGGTTGGTCAACTGAAAAATAAAACTATTCGGTCATATTTTCTGATATCATCGGCGTGTTCATTCGCAAATGAAAAAGCAGTTTTAAAACGAAACAAAATGTATATTAGTTGAGTTTTCTTATCTAACATCAGCTGTATATAGCCACACTGTACGTTCATATTTCCTTGAAAAGAAACCCTAAACAGATGATGTCCTACTGTAATTTTTCGAAGATGCTTCAAATTTATGTGAAAATGAAAAATAATGCTCACATATATGCTAATGATATTCGAGACTTATATGCACATAAATGAATGTGTGTGAAGCGCTATTCGACACCTTTTTTGCCTATCTAACCGGCCAATTAAGCGTTGACGCAACTTTTCTGTTTTTTTTTTTCATTCGTTGAATTGTTTTATTTAGGCATTTTCTGCTCGCGAATTTCAAAAAAATATATACTTTCTAACATCGAAATCCATTAAATTTGAACACTAACTTTTTTCTTAATTGTCTCCAGGGCTCGATTTAATAATTGGATATAATTTTTTGTCCTATTGCACCTTTTATGTGGTGAAGTATTTTCACAGCTTTCAGCTGTTTTTTATTGCTATGTAACATAGAATCATAAGCTTGTTGAAATAGGGTAATAAAAATCTACCATCTCCCGGCTACTGCTGTATATGGGTAGATTTACGGGTGCTCGCGCGGACTAATGCCCAGTGATGATTCTTACCTAAAATTTAAAATAAATCAGTAATGATTTGCTTCGGTCACTATTTTCATACGAACTGCCCATTATGGAGGTCTTTAAGCAAAAACTCGGTCGAGAAGAATGCGATTTTGACTTGAAATCTTCGTTGTCAAAGAGCTGAACATGTTGCGTACACGAATATTGAATTACCGTTGGAAAACTTTGACTATGCCTGCGTAAAAAACGAAGTGAAGTTTTGAAGAACTCGGCAAAAAAAACGTAGAAGAAAAAACCTATTGTGTGTTTCGGTTGAATGGATTTTTGGCGGGACCTCTCCTCAATTGAATTGTGGAATTATTCACATTTTCGAAAAAGAAAAGTCCAATCTTCCCTTTTTTGCTTTTTATTATTCGGACATCTATTTGGTGTTTGGTATTGCTGATATTTCGTCAATCAGCTTTAGATGATATTGTAAAAAAAATGAAGAAATTTTTCTTCAGCTTCTTTTCTGAAGTGGAGGAGAGTCAACTCTCACCATTTTTTGTGTCTTGTCTTATTCTTCTATCCATTTTACCCGGGTTTTCCATTTTTTCGACATACTCGTGGCCCATCTTTTTACATTTGTTTTGCTTTCGGCGAACTCACTCCACTTTTCACTTTTTGGTAAACTCGAGTTGTAATTGTTCGATTTCTAAAAATCTCTATTTATCGTTTTTTCTAAACATTATGGATCTTCAACCAAAATCTAGACTCATTTGGGTTCGCGTTGGCAAATGCTAAAAGTTTAGCTTTCGCGTGATTTGCGTACTATTAATATTTTTAGTGGAACGAAAATTCTTTCCGCTTCCGCATTTCATTCGATTTCGCGGCCAATTCTGAACATAATTCCATAAAACACATGTGCTTTTTCCATTCTTCTCATTCAGTGCCTTTATCTAGCTAGCACTTCCAAAGAAAAATTCAAATTCTCACAAGTCTTTTCGGAAATAAGCCGGTTAACGTCGCGCAGAGGCGGCCTCCTGCGGCCGCAAAGTCACGACGAATTTTAGGAAGTCGCATTTTAGGCTGTCGTTTCCTCAAAAATGACGAGTACTATTGTGAACATTTTTTGCGGATTTTCGGTATTTACAATTTTTTAGATATTTGAGTTTTACGTGTTGCGTTTATTTATTAAAATTTTTACAAAATTTGATGTTTAAATATGTCTTTTATGTATGTACGTCTTTTTTCTGAAAGAAAATGTGACTAACAGTATTGGGTTGAACCAAAAAAAAACACCTAACAAGTAAGATTTCAGTAGAAATCGTTGCAAGAGTTATTTAAGAATTTCGTCATTTCTCAACGAAATGCATGACAAATTGCTGCGTTTGCGGATCATCATGCGGCCCGTCGCCACCTGTCGAATGCCATCGACGTTTTTTTATTCTTGCTCCTTCTTCTGTGTCCTCAGCAGCTGTAATTGCGGTGCCCTGTTCTCATCGCCTCTCTGCCGATTTCACATTTAAACGAAACGAGCATTGCCATCGCCAATATCGTCACCACTTATCATCATTATCACTATCATTTCTATCATCATCATATTGTCATCCTCGGATATATGGTACATGTTGTGATGTGCAAAGTTTGTGAACACGAAAATTTCGCCACCTGACGAAGGCTGGCAAACTTCGAACGTTTTCATTGATGTCTGTACTCTCTTTTTCTCATGACTCGCGGAATGAGGTGATCATCGATAGTTTCAATGCTCATCGCATTCTCCGGTTTCTTTTTCGCCCTTTCCTTCTGATTCGTCTAGCACTTTATTCGTTTGGTTTTAGCGAAATTTGAACGATGTATCTGACATGTGAAGTGTATTGCAATTTCGAGTATTTTTCCTCTCTTTTGAATGAAAATTATCTTATTTACTTAGAAATAAATTTGTCCTGTAAGAATAACATTACTCTCGTTTATTTTCTTTCATCGATATTTTTTTATAAATCTAAGATCCCCAAAAATTCTAGTCAAGCGAATCAACGAAAATTCTCAAAAAAAAAATCAAAAATCATGCAATTTTCGAATCACAATTTCAAATAGATGCATTTCCTACCACGCAGTCGGCAATATATTTGCGATGTTAATGGGCACCGCCACGAAAATCCATCGGGCTGGCTTCTTCATTCGAATTCCAGATATTTAACAAGGAATAGAAGGCAAAAACATGACCAAATAATGGGCATTTTTTTTTAATTTCTTGTTGTTTTGTTTCTGCTCCGGTCTTCACATGCGCTCATCATTGGCATTTCATTAATTTTCAGCAGTTTTATTATCGCTCGTTTCGTTTTTGTGCTCTGCTTCGGTTCTAAGCTCCAGTTCTCATTTTTTCAATGCTATTTTTACGACGACTTTCAATTTTTGCCTACTAGAAGCAGTACTACTAATCCTATCGCTCCTTATTTTTCTTGAGTTTAGTACGCACTATTAAAAAAGAAATGCCGAATTTTATATTGAAACCGGAAATTTACTTCATTTATGCCGTCGATTTATAATATCCGAACCAGGAGAACAAAAACCTGAGTTCTACCAAAAATTTTGCGTATCTTGTTTAGTAGGCGTTCTGCGATTACTGTTGATTTACTGCTATGGGTTTTACGATGTGCCTCCCACCGAATTGCGAATTCTCCCTTTAAAATTTTCAGACATAACGCCTAATTAATTTTTTTTTGATTGTGTTGTATTTCGAACTATCCCCCACCCCTCTGATGCTAACAATACTGCTTTTCGAAGTTTTTTGTTAGTTCGATAAATGTTTTTTTCTCGCTTTCGGATTACTCGAAATCATGGGTTCGTTCGTTTTGTCTATTTCTCCATTAGTTTAATCCTTAAGCTTTTAATGGATCCATTACCAACCAAATGAGATAGTTATGGTGAATACTGAAAATGTTTAAAACGTAGCCAAAATTCGTTTCTTTCTCCGATTACCGTTGTCCCAGACTCGCACTTTAATTATCCGCTAACGTGTCGTAAAAGTTTGTCTTTAAAGGCACATGACGGGAAGATCAATTAGTCTGCCGTTATATATCCGCCGGGTTGTAATAGTTGACACATTTTTGCTTCTGGGGACAACTGATGCCAAAACAAATGTGAGAAGCTGAATACATCCGAAAAAAAACAATTAAACTCGCGTCAGTACGGGTAGAGATTTTAATCTGTCATTTTGCTCTTATTATTTTTTGACTATTCTTCCATTTCTTCACGTTCGCATGTTGGAATTTTCGACAACGACGTTGTGTCGGCAGGAGCAGATATCTCGCGACGAATTCATTTTGACATGACGTCGTTCAACATTCGTCAAACAATGCTCCATTTTTTGGGCGTTGCTTCCTCCCCGGACATGAATATGAGTGCTTGGCGAAAAAAAATCATTCGGTTTCAATAACTGAAATATTTCTATTCAAACATTATACTTTTCCATCTATGGATGACTTACAACTTGGATATTAAACCCAGCAAATTTTTAAAATTAACTATCAAACTTATTCGCCATATTTCTACGAATTCCCCTCCCCCCATATTTATATCTTATGCGCGCAAACCTTATAAAAACGAAACTTGTTTAATTATGCATCTAGTTTAATTGTGAAATGAATACACCTAATGAATGTTCTTCTCACCCTTCAACCTATCAATGTTGCCGTAGTCGTGTCGTTTTTCTATGTGTTTTTTTTTTCATTTTTCGCGCTTCTCCAGCTCTTCATCCTTGAGCTCCCCTTTCGACACACTCACACTCTTTGCTCCGGGCCCGACAAAGATTTTCGTCTAACTATGTGATGAAAAACAAAATCCAATCTAGCAAATCTTCCAATAAGATATAAAATATTCAAATTTTATACACGGACCTGAAAAAAGACATTTCTCGTAAAATTGAGTCTTTTTAGAATTATGACGTCACAAATTTTGTAAAAATCTTTTATTAATTGTTCAATTAATAATATTATCTGTTTCAATTTTCCTTTCTATTGCTATTCTATTTTTGTGGCGATGCATTTGCAAAAAAGCCTCGCCTTGATTTTTTGTTCTTGTAGATTTTTTTTAATATTGAAGGTGGTGTGGGTGGCACCCACCTAACCAAATTTTATCCAAAGGAACAATGCCGCGAAAAAAATGAAGAAAACAGGGGGGGGGGGAGAAGAAGCTTTGGAAGAAACACCTCCTTGCTGCCGCTCCAATCGGCCATGTGCGTATGTTTTCCCGCGCATCTCATCGAAAATGGAGGCACACACCAAATATGGAAATCTCAACACATTTTGCCTACTCCTCATCCTTTCTCACCCATTCGCACTCCGTTGCCACTTTTGAAGAGTGTCGTTTTGTGGAAAAAAGGATTCATAGGAAATGTGATTTTTAATTATTTTCGGCTTACCTAAATCGGCATCCAATTTCACAAAAAATTATGTTTAGCCCTTGATTGAAATCAAAGTCTAATATAAATTAAATTTCCAACTTTTGTAAAATCTTCAATTTGTTTCTACCGTTTACTACGCATACGAGGACTTTGTGCGTCGAAAATACCGTAGTACATCTTGGTGCGATATGCTTTGGATTCGATAATTTGATAGACGAAAACGTTGTCAATTTTTTAATGAATTGTTTTGCGTGTTTCAAATTTTAAACAATGTTTTTTAATGTGCAGCAGCACATTGATGATAATGAAAATATTCTATCAGCAAAATTCATAGTTTTAATATTTTGAAAGCATTTTATTGTTTCAATTCACCAGTTCCTCGTTTTTCTTCACGGAGCCTTTGTCCAACTTTATTATTTCTATCTCTGTATTTCTTGTTTTTGTTTTCAATTTCCGCCTTTCCTTCTCCTACTCTTTTTCTCTTTCGTTCCTCATTTAAGTTTTGTCTTCTCTCACATTTCTCATGGTCCGATCCGTCCAACCCTCCGGCATGTGTGTGTATGTGCGTGTGTGTTTTATTTTTTTGCGATATCCTCCACCCTCACATATAATTGTTGTCGGTTGGGAGATAATGCGATGCAGAAAGATTGAAGCGAAACTAGAGAGGAACAACAAAAATTTGACTAGGAAACAATTCGGAAAAACCTTTTTGCCGCTGGAAAAATAAACGGAAAGTTCTATTTTCTCTGTAAACGACAGTACAGAGTTTAGCTTTAAAAAGCAGTGAGAAAGATTTTTGAGAAATTCTCAAGAAATCCTACAGTATATAAGAGAAAACGTTGAGAGTTTGCACAAGTACTCTTTTATTTGAAAAAAAAAATTTAAGACTTTTGAATTTGCAACTGAGTACAGCCTATACTGAAGATACGAACGCAATCAATTTTTGTGTCTTTGTAAGTTATCCTCAGCATTTGCGTTTAGGATTAAGAAAAATGAAAACTTTAATTGCAGAGATAAAGATCTAAGACTAAATCACATTCATCATTCTTGTTACGGGTATTTTATTAATTTTTTCGGTTTCGCTGCGAATCATACACCGCGCAAAACACACACAGTATACATCAAAGTCGCTTGAAAAACATTTGCGCCTTAAGAATTCACGCTGAATTTGACCTATATTATTTGAATTTTCTGCAATTGCCAGTCTTCGACAAAAGCTTCTTCGAATGTCTTGTTCGTAACATTTTCTTGTATCGTTTTCGCCATTGCTTCCTAAACAATTCTTGCAATTTTCGTACTTCAGAACCGTACCATAGCCATATATGAACAATTAGATGACAACACCAGACTCGGACAGTGCACTTGAGCCGTTTGGCGGTTCAGATCCGCCATCAGCACCGTTGACATTTCGTGCGCCGCCCACTGCCTCCGTGGGTGTGGTTTCCAATTGCGCGAAATCGATAATAGATAGGAAACTGCGAAAGTATGCGTCTGAAACTTCGTTTGCCACCGAGACGGCTTCTGAAAGCAGTCTGGAGCGTGAAGTACCGAGCAGATCAAGGGTATTCACTGTGAAACCAGTGAGCTCCCGATCCGGAATAATACTATCCAATGGAAGTGCCAGTAAACCTTGTAGCGGAAGCGGTGGCAATGGGCATAAATCAAGACGAAGGCATTACTCAGATGCCAGTGGCAGCGCGAACAGTGAAGCTACTGTGGCGTCTGGAGCGAACACGCCTAGAAGATGCCACTTCAGAAGACCAAAGTCAACTTCTGAAATGCACCAATCGTGCACATCTGCAACAATCCATTCACTTGAAAGTCATCATAATGAAGAACGAAGGGCTTCTCACGTTTATATGATCGACGATGACTCAGTTCACGAATTTGAAGATGATGATGGTAAGCAAAAACGAAACAACTGGCTTTATTTTCTGTTAGCTGCTCTGCCTATAAATAAAATAACGAAAACGATATAAAGAATCGAAAATCCGTGTACGGTCGGGAAAAGCTTAAACACACGCACCCAAAATTGAACAGATTTTAACATTTCTAATCAGTTTAAAAAATAATCAGTTGTTTTTAATTTTATCGAAAAAATTGAATAATTAATTTGATAAATTGGGAAACGTGAAACAATTTTTAAAAATTTCACAACCAACTTCCACCAGCATATTCATATTTGTCTTCCATGTGTTTGTCAGGTTTTATGCATTATTTTGAAAAAAACTACATGCCAAAACTAATCAATAGACCATATTTCCTTAATATCATGAAAATATCAATACTTAAGACACTGTTTGCTTTACAGCCACATTTCTTGTTTTATATCTTCCTTGCTCTGTCTGAAAATTTCTCATTGCCAAGACCGAAAATCGGAATTTATTGATTTTCTATTCATGTGCTCTTTGTATTTTTATACAAAATAAAGTGTCATCATCATCATCATCCTCATCATCATCATCCCCCCCAATCATCCTCCTCATTGCAAATGTTTTTGACTTGCCAATCGAAAAAAAACATTGAAGTATTAGAATCCGTCAGTAGCATACTCCAATAGAATATGCACTCGAATAAATTTATAAAAGAAGAATAAGAAGAAGAGCATTTTTTGAAACGCATAAATAGATAAATTGAATTTAAGAGAGGACTTCACTGGTTCTCTCTTTTTCCTCAAAAAATAGTTGTATGCTTTTTTGAGAATCAGATTTGCATGGCTTGGTGTATCGCTCCGTGGAGAAGTGGAAAAAAGTTCTTTGTTACGCTAGTTTCATTATTGATCTGAAAAATGTTTACTGTAAAAATACCATCGAAACCAAATCAGAATGTTTTAAATTGAAGACTGAAATCTTGAAAACTAAAAATAACATAAAATAGTCTTCGCAAAATGGGAAAAAAGGAAGACGAAAAAAGAAGAAAACCGCATCCAGTGCTAGCAAATCGGATTCATCATCAAACAACCCATAATATTGGTTGTCTCTGCGTCTTGCTCTTGCGCTTAAAGCCTCATGCGGCGGGTGGAGCTCGAGCGATGGAGAAGAGGGCCGGGGCGTGGCCTAACCCCGCCATTCCTAGTCCAAACTTGGTAGTATGACGACGCCGAACGTTAAGGTGTTCGTGTCAACGATGCCTAACGGGACTCTACGCAAACACAGCGACGAGTCCTATAGAAGCACACTCGATTATGCGACCACTAGCCAAGAAGATTCTCCTCTGCTTGCAGAGAATCAGGGTATTTATATTAAAAACCCTGATCCTCGGCAACGAATAATGGCTCGTCGTACTTCCCATACTCTGTTATTCGTTCCCGAACAAAGGAGAGTGTCCAACGTTTCTGGATCATCGGTGGTTTCCTGTCCAGAAGCGAAAGAAGCGCCGCCACCTCCTCCAGCTCCCCCAGCTATGAGCCTCCATCTGAGTCCAGTTGGCAATCGGCGAAAATCTGTGCAAACAGGTGCCCCTGCCATTGGCTTCAGACCCTTGAAAACCTTCGAACGCCGGGCTTCACAGCCGACGTTACAATTCGAGGTAATCAAGGGTTTAGGCGGAGCTCCGTCAACGTCATTGAACCAACAACATCTTCCGGCAGAGAAGGCTAAAATGCTAACGAAGCGAGTCTCTTGGCTATCAATGAAAAGCGTACAACAAGAACAGCAAGATAATCGGCGATCCAGTGCTTGTGGAAGTCCACGCGGCGGATCTCCCAGTAGGACATTGAGCCAATATGGCAGTCAGGCCTACTTGGCAGAAGGCGATAGAGATTTCGAATCCGATACACCTCCACTAGACACTTTGAGTTGGAGCAATGCGGGAAGTAGGGAGAGCAATTTTAAACTTAATGTTTTCATTATAATTATTATTTATTTGCAATTAATTTCAGATGAATACGATAATGTGACCTTGATGTATGCGAAACATGAGAAGATACCAATGAAAGATTTTGGATCGGAAATCCGCGCTACAATGGACATAGATCATTTGCTTAATAAGGTAAACCTTCTTTTTTCATTTCTTCAAAAAAGCTTAGACGTCAATTTGTTCAAGTGAGAAGTTGATTGAATTCCATCTTTTTTTCAGGCTGTTCTTTTGCTCGATCTCGAGGAGACGAGTCTTGAGGAGATTTTTGCCAAGTAAGTTATTTTTGAATGAAACTCGTTTATTTTTTCTTCCTTTCTATCTTGAATCGGAAAGGATGAAAGTCGTGTCGTGAATTTTTATTCATCAATCCATCACTCATGTCGATGATGTCGACCAACAAAATTTTTTTATACGTTGTCGGGAACAACAAAAATTGATATGAGAAGAAAAGGGAGTAAAATATTAACTATGTGAATAATTAACAAGAAGAAAAAGAGAGACGAGGAATGCAGTAGGCAGGCAAGAATAGCGATCATGAATGTAATATTAGCCGTGCAGTGATGCCCTTCTGGTTATTTAATTAATTTAGCTCGTTATTGGTGAAAATGTGCAAGACGAAGCTCTCATCAAATCTAGATATTAGCTTATCTGTTTCCGTAAATCAGCAATTAAATTTTCGCTGAAAAATAAAAATTCGGTCTTTCGTTTTTGTTGTTTTTCTAAAAAAAAAAGATTATTATTTTCGACGGATTCACTCTTTTTCCTTTTTATGGCAGTGCATAAGCAAACGAAAAAATTTTATTCACATGAGTTTGCGTGAAGATTTTTTCTTCTTTTTTTTTGGTAACGAGCTTTAATATTTTGGCTCAATAATGTTAGGAAGTTCAATTAAACATTTAGTCATTGGGTTAATTTTATCAACCGCCTCAAACCTACTCGAGTATTCTCAAGAATTGCGTCAACATTTAATGCATTTGTTGGTGTATGTTCTGTTCGTTCGCTAATAAAAAAGACGCTCAACAGATGAATGAAAATTCACAAAACACGACCAGCTCACCAATTTCGGAAATTGACTTCGTCTCGTTTTTGCTAGTCATAACCGGTTCGAAGTTCCAACGAGCAACTCCCGAGTTCGAGAAAAAAAAATTGGATATGAATTTTCGATGTTTGTTTTTTGAGGGTTGAAATAAATAGACGTGTTGGGCTAATTTGTTCATTTACATTTCCAACTTGGGTATATGTATTTTTTTCACTCCACAAAACGATAAATTAGTCTCAGACGTGGAGTTGATGTAGTCGTCGTTGTCGTAATAGTAGTTGCAGCATATTTTCTCTCTTTTTTCGAGTTGCATTTTTTTGCCTCCGCCTCCGCGACCACATATTGCTTCTCTTGGGCCTTCTTCGTTGTCATTGTTGAAAAAAAGAGGCTCTTAGAACAAGTGAAAAAAGCTTTAGACGAAGAAAAAGAAAAACGGCAATAAAAAAGGGACCAAGACAATTTGTTATTTTGCGTTAATCGCAAATCTCGCTGGTTTTTTAAGTATAAAAAAAGAGAGGAAAAATCATTGAAGCTAAGAAGGTTATTGCGAAAATTTTGCGTTTGTTTCAGAATTATTCATGAGATGGATATTCAAGAACCCGAGTTTACCAGCGAGCAAGTTCGAAGCGTTCTTTTCACTCAGGATGCCGGAAATCAATGTGAGCATTTCCCAATGGTGTGACAAAATCGCCGTAATTATAATCAATGAGCTCTATATACTATTTACGGTAAATTCACCCACGCACAGTAAATGCCGCCCGCCGGCTATAACTGTTATCATCTACCGTTATATTTAATTAACAACGTCAAACCAAGACAAAATGAGTGTCTCATTGCGATTTGAATAAATCAATTCTATTTTTAGTTCATATTCTTTCCCGGACGGTTCAATCAATATGCACAACTGGCTCTATTGGCGGCAGTTTCGACTATGATCAAACCTGGATTTGCGCCTTGTACGTTTGATTTTTCATTATAAAAATGCTAAAATAATTCTTCTAATTTTGGCAATAAGAAATGAATCGGAAAAATGCTGTCATTTTTTACTTCACGTTGACGCATTTTTTCATTTCGTTCTCTTGCAACAAAACAACGCAAGAAAACCCTCGCGTTTATTCGATTTTGCAATGCATTAGCAATAAGAAAATCGTGCCCGAGAAGAGTAAGTTGAGTGATGAGATGAGATTTTTTTGCCCACCGATTCGCAAAAAAAAAACAAAAATGAGAAATAAGGATTTTATGGGAATTCGGGTGAGACATCGAAGATTTTCAGATGCATGCTCAACACTGTTCAACATCGTCATGTAGCCATCGCGCGACTTTCTCATCCAACAAATCTCGGAAGAACAATGCAAGATCTGCGATTCATTATTATCGTGATTGCGCCGAGTCGAGCGGTAACCATCTATGACGAAACGCCTTCAATTAAAAAGAAAGACTTTTTCAGAAAGGTACGAAAACTGCTTTAGAGACAACCCGAACATTTGCCACACTATTCGCTGATATGGAAATTCGACAGCGATTGGTAATGGCGCAATCAGTTGAACAATTTCGATCAACACTTCTATCGGCCGCCAAAGAATTGGCAATGGATCAAAATCAGTGGAGAGAAAGGAAATCGTCAATTCATTTGAGTCATGCCAAGGAACAAATCGTCAGTTTCCGTTACTTTCTTTTCACACTTGCGAAAAAACGTTCACAATTAAAAACAAAGTATCGTTTGCGAAGGATTTTCTTGATTTACTGTAATAGAATATTTTACTTCCATATTTTTTAAATTCAAACTAATAGTTGTCAATGTTCAGTTCGGACCTGAAGCATGGTATCCATTCCGCGGATTGCGAGACGAATTTCACCGGCGACTTGCTATCTATCCATCCGATTTCGTCGACGGCATTCGCGGCCACAAAACTATTCAGAAGCTCTTCTCTACAATAGTGTTTCTTTATTTTGCGTGCCTACTTCCTGCTATTGCTTTTGGAGTATTAAATGATGACAATACAAAAGGAGCAATTAGTGGGTTTGAACGTTCTTTTAATGACTATGTAAAATATTTGTAGACGTACGAAAAGTTATCATAGCGCAGGCTGTTGGCGGAATTTTTTTCTCGTTATTTGGCGGTCAGCCAATGATTATATTGCTCACTACAGTACCTTTAGCAATTTATATAAAAGGCATTGCCTCTGTGATTTTATTTTTAATTATAATACTATTTTTAGTAATATTTAAAATATCCCAAGAACTTGGATATGACTTTCTGGCTATGTATGCTTGTGTGGGGCTCTTCTGCCAACTGTTTCTTGTATTGTATTCTGCCACGGAATTGTGTAGTCTGATGAAATTCGCCACGAGATCTGCAGAGGAAATGTTTTCATTGTTCATAGCTATTGCATTCACTGTGGAATCGATGAGAGCAATTCATAACAGTAATATTGATTTAATTTCTCAATTTTAAATACTACATATTTATGCGTATTTCATTTCAGGTTTTAAGAAGAACTACAACGATTGTGACCCTTCAGCTAATTCAATAAAAGCGGTAAAGCATGCATTGGCTTCTTGGCAGAACGGCTCAAATCTTGACAGCATTGTCGGAAATATTACAAGTGCAATGAATGTCACGGTTTGGAATGGTATCATACAGAAATTAGCATGGTTATTTCTCTAGGAGACTGGCACATTCTGCCGTCGTGATACCTCAATATTGTACATGCTTCTAATGTTTGGCACACTTTGGTTAGGACTATTTTTGTACAATTTCCGCAAGACACCATATCTCACAAGATCGCGTCGTGAATGGCTTGCGGACTATGCACTACCAGCCTCGGTTCTTATTATGTCATTTACTGGATCATATGGATTCTCAGACATTGAAAGTAATCCAGTAAAACATCTTTGTTGTACAAAAATTATCATTTATAGAAGATCGATTCAAACTACGTCTTGAACACCCGGTATTAGAAATGGCCAATATCGCATCATTACCACCATCTGGCTACTTCGTCTGCCTTTTACTTGGCTTCTCGCTATCATTTTTATTTTTTATTGACCAAAACATTTGCTCAGCAATTGTTAATAATAGTCAAAACAAGTGAGATTTTTATAGTATTCGATCAATTTTGAAACATGATTGTGTTAGACTCAAAAAGGGTACATCGCACAATTTGGATTTGTTCGTGGTGGCACTATTGAACATGTTTCTTTCCATTTTTGGTCTGCCATGGATGCACGGCGCCCTACCGCATTCTCCACTTCACCTCCGAGCGTTAGCAGATGTTGAGGAGAGAGTTTTTCAGGGACATGTTCATGAAGTGTAAGTGTTGTCGTTCGGGCACCAGTTTGGGAATATATATATATATATATATATATATTGGAGTCAAACGACGAAATTTAATAAATTATTGGCTTTGTGCCAATACGTCTCGAGGCAGCGAGAAGTACGCGAGACTGCGTACATTGAATATAGTGCACGCGCATTTAATATTCAGTCAGCGATAAATTTTACACTGATTTCGCGAATTTGAAGGTCCCGCCTCCCTTCGGTCGTTTGACGCCGACAATATACAATATGCACAAATGTTGTCGTTTTGACACAGATGTGAACTATGTACATATATGTAGACAGATCACTTGTTAGTTGATCTCTTGGCATCGGCGTTTTTTCCCCGGTAAATCACATCGGCTTCCGCTCTGATTCTTCTGATAAGTCCATTCGATCGTCTGCGCGGTGTCGGCCAATTTTTTTCAGTGGACCGATGTGATTTACCGAGTCCGCTGATGTCGAACATTTTCTAGCCACAATTTCATTTACATATGTGGAGAAAATGTTAATAGATATTGAAACACACGAATTAAATAAATTGAATCGCCGTATTGTGACCCCATCATTTCAGTTATAATTTTCAGGATCATGAATGTTCGCGAAACTCGCCTTGCATCATTAATCGCCCATATCCTTATCTTAATTTCAACGTTCTACTTGATTCCGTATCCTCTTCAGCTCATTCCGACTTCCGTGCTCCACGGTCTTTTCTTATATATGGCATTGACATCATTGTCCGGTAACGAGATGTTTGAAAGACTACTTTTGCTAATAACGGAACAGGTTTGGTTTTGATTTGTGGCGACAAGCGGTATCGTAATAATTTATAATTTATAGCAAGCCTACCCACCAACACATTACATCAGAAAAGTCCCACAGCGAAAAGTCCACTTATTTACGGCATGCCAATTATTGCAACTCATAATCTTGTGCGCGTTCGGATTCTCTCCGTATCCATTCATTGAAATGGTCTTCCCAATTGTTTGTTTCTTCTTTTTACCAATAAGGTGAGAATACATCATTTTCTTATTCTTACTTTCTTTTTCAGACATACCCTAATCCCAAGACTCATCGATTACAAGTATCTTGATGCTTTAGACGGACGACACTAAATGTTTTTTCTTTTACTGTTGGTGACGTCGAATTACTGAAATATTTGCGAATACAGGTTGAGTATCAACCAATAAGAAAAATAGTAGTTAAGAACTTTCAAATATTATTTCAACGGGTCGATCAATGCAAAAACACACATTTTCGCCAACATAATTCAACAATTTCCATTGCATTTTTTGCAAAATTTCAGGCATTTTGTTATGATATAATGATTATTATTATTATTAACAATATTGTTATCATTATAAATTTCTTTGGTGACAATAAATCGTACCCGATGCAAATGCGAGCGAGTAATAAATCAATAAATTTCGGCAAACCATTCGGCAAGACTCTTCTCGCACGCAGGATCAACGCTCACCATATGCAAATTGGGGTAGATTAGAAAATAGAAAAGACAAAAAATAACGAAACCGAAGAAAAATAGCATTTGTGATATCCAGTGGAAACGATGCATGACGCGTTGAGTAACTCGGATTTCAAAACGGTCGTACTTTGTTGGAGTTTTGCCGACATTGTTTTCGTTTACAGCAAAATTGCCATCAATTTCCATAGCTGAAACTGGTAGATATATCTAATCGAAAAAAGACATGCCATATGAATGGTTTATACCAAGATTTCATGGAATTTCGCCACCAGATGGGAAATTTTTCTGATTTTTATACAGGGTTTTCGATTTTTATTTTTACACAAAATCTAGTAATTCAATGTCGTCAGGCGAGTACATTTACTTAAAAGACCTTTAAAAATTATCTTCAAGATCAAAGGTGATTCAAAAATTTTAGTGGAAATGTTGAATTCGCCTGGTTACAAATCGTCTTTTGTACTACCTTCGCAATTTTGGAATAGCAGTTTCGATGATTTCCGAGCTTTTAATCGATGTTTCGTTGATTGCTTCAGAGGATGCATTTCTCTCATTGAATGCCCACTATTACTTCTAAAAAATTAAGTTTTAATAGAAAATGCCAAACAAAACCTACGTGAGTAAAAGTTTTTGCCTCATATACTTAACGAACGCTAGTTTTATTAGTGATAGGAATACAATCATGAAGCAGACTCCTAAGTAAATGTCCATTGCTTTGATGTAGCTCACCCTTGGCATCATTTCATTATAAGAGAATATCAAAAACGTGATTGCTAAGATAATGGATATCATATCTTGGAATTCGGTTTCGGTTTCCATCCATAACGAGACCCATGAGGTAATGACAACGGCTGTAGAGGGAATTATGAGTTGTAAGAAGCAGAACCCGGAAGATCTTGAGAAAACGAAACACACGTAAAGGCGCGAATAATTTCCTAAAATAAAAAAACCTTTTGGTTGTACATATAATTATCCTAATACCAGTGGCATAGGTCTCCATTTGACTAGTAACATATGCTTCTTGAATCGTAAAATCAGGAAGTCGAATTTTTTTAAGCTCTAAGGCTGTTCTAGCTCCTTGTGACCATTTATACACCACATGGTCAGCTGTATATCCATCTGCAAATTTTTGCGGATTGAAGAGGAATATCCATCAGAAGTACTCAAATATCATGGAATCTAGATGTTCAATATAGATTTAATTATACATGTTCATTTTAATGGTACAATGAAATTTTCAAAAAAAAACTAAAAATGTGAATCTAAACATTTTATGATGATTGCAAAACTCCAGGCGCCTAACGGCATAGCTTTTGCGATGGCCGATTCCGGTCGAGGAATTTTCGTCTTTTTTTTTTTCATCTATCATGTGTATAGTTTATATGATATTTTTTGTTTTCAATCACACTCACAGCTTTCGAATCCTAATTTGCAAAGTTGCTTATCAAATGGGAACAGAGTCAAATCCATTGCTAAACACCAATTTATGGTAGTAATTTTTTAAATACTTACTGCATTCGCAAACTAGAGATATTCGACGGCTATAAAGAAGCTTACCAGTCTCGTCAAGCCTGAAAGGAAAATATTGGATGAAGCTATTACATTCGCAAAAAAAACGAGGACCCTGCGCCGATTTACAATAGGTTAGCTTCGCAGGTTAACCGGAGTAGGTTTTTTTCCCGAATTTCCACTTTTCATATTCGAATTTGAACTACCACCGTAAAAATTCCATGGAGTGGGGGCACAATTATACAAGGCGTTCGTTTCTTTTGCGATGGAAATATATTTGTGATTTTTACCTCAGAAGCGACCTGTGTGATATCGAATTTCTTTGCGGATTTTTTGAAGCAATTGCGTTTGGAACAAATGTATCAGGAAACCTTGAAGATAATAAATATTTTTACTGCTACTATAGACTGAATTGAAACGAAACCATAAAAAGCTTGTGTAGCTCTCATGTAGTGCAAGTTCTGTCTTATTCTTGAACAAATGCCGATCATATTGTAACCTAGGGTCACGCCAAGATTCTCGGTAAAACATTTCAAGCGCATAATCCTGAAATATCTATGCAAATATGTGTCACATGATCAAAAATTAAAATTGCCATTGTAACTTCTGACACAGCTCGAATATTACTAATAACCACAGAAACTTCCACAAACGTCGCTTCTATAATTAAGAAACTCGAGAATGTTCTGATGAAAACTTTCACCTCCTTTGTCGTTTTCAGGGACCTGCCTGTGATCATACTGGATTCGGCGTAGAAATTGTAAAAAGTCTCGAGTTTCCCTAAACAAGTAAAAAATCATTATACGCTTAAAACTTCCTAAATCGGAGATGTTAGTTTGAGAAATATATAAATTTATTGGTAGATTAATGCAATACAACATAGCAAAGAGATTATCAAACTGCAAACTTTTGAAATGGGAAAAGCTAGGTAAAGTCAATATTTGCCAACCCCCATTGAGTTCCCCCGGTGAAGCATCACTGTCAGCTATGTTCTAGATATTTTTTTTGATGACATCATCTTATTAACGTCGTCTTATAAGCTTCAATGAGAAACAGCAATAAAATTAAACTCACAGATTTGATACCAAGCAGTTTATCCTCACTTAATTTTATTTAAATTCTATGTATTTCACGCTATTGTCTAGTATGGGGGTATATTTAAATTCTTAACGGAGGCAAGAGGCGCATTGTTTTATGCTAAGGGGTGGTTATTGGATTATGTCATGAGTGATTTGCAATAACAAAAATTAGAACTTACCCGTAAGAGTCAATTCCCCTAAATTGCCTTCAACTTTCATAGAATTCCAAGTAAATAAACTAGAACATACCCTTGATTAAATGCAGCTCCATCATTTTTTAAATACGACTCAGAACTTATGTCAATTTGAGATTGGGTAGCTGTTCGCTAAAATAAAAAAAAAATGAAATTTGCATAAATATAGTATTTTCGAAACCGTTTTTGATCTACTTATTTTATTTCTCAGAAAAGGTTCGTCGGTTTCTTCCATTATATAATCATATTGCTCTCGGTTCTTAATTTAGTCTTTAATTAAACGAAACGAATTTAAATTTCTCATACCTTTGGATATGGTTGTGGTATAACATACGAATTAAAATCCATCCAAACCGACGACACAATTGCAAAAAGGAAAGCAACTTTCCTCAAAAGAGCCATACTGAATAAATGAGAATCTTATTTGATCCCTTTAAAAACTTTCAGAAAAACTTTAACGAATAACCAATACATAATAAAGAAGAATTGTTTTAGAAACTTTTTTTTGGCAAAATATCAAAAATTATTCAGCCAGTAGAGATTGATCCGAAGAAATCCACAGAATGTGTTGTTTGCGGTGCGGAAAACGAAACGAAACGAGTTCACATTAGATCGAAAACATATGTACCAATGTCGTGCTCGTTTGGAACTTCACTCCACACACACATACACACACAATCACTGAGTAAAGCACCACTTATAGACATATTTAGTTTGGAAAATTGATTGAGAGTATAATGTTAAGAAAAAAAAAGAAACTAATTGAACGAATGCTACGTAATACGAATAAACTTTCTTTTACAAATCAAACCTCAGCATAGTAATGTTGTTTTATCGGAATTCTTTCTGAGTGTATTCGAGTCGCATACTTCCCATCTGTGTTTTTATACGATTGTTTGATATTATATTTTTCTCATGAATTGCTTGTTTGAAGTGCAGTTTGTCGTTGATCTTACTCAGTTGCTGTGTTTCCCAAAAGTAAAATACTAAGAAAAACTTCACGAATTATTGAATTTTTGGTAATTGCTTGCATTAAACTATCATGTACCACGATTTTTTAAAGAACTGTTTACGAAATAGAAATTTAACTGAAAAGGAAGAGTAAGCCGTCAGAACGTATGTATTCACTAATTTCACACTATGCAGAAACAACATGCGTTTACGTATTATTTATTGAAAAACTTAAAACAGAGCATTGTCTGTGCACACTATTTACATCCATCGGTTGGCCGTCTTGTATCACACAGCCAGAGGCTGAATTCCAACACTTCCTCGGGCGAATATATTCTGCCACATATGTCAAGTACCGTAGTGAACATTTCCAAGCGGAAAATGTTCTCTGCGACTTTGCAATTCGAACACGTTAGAATTCGAACACACAGGATTTTGTACATTGATGATATACTTCGACAAGCACTAAAAATAATTATTCCGAAAACTGTAAACAGAGCAAATATACTTACACCAGTTCAGTAGTCGAACATGGAAACAAACCAAACCATGTCGTTGTGTTCCATTTGATTCATTCGTTCAATTCCGGCTAAAAAGCGACCAATCTGTTGATGTCGACATTTATCAAGCGAAAAGCTAACTACTAACCCCTTGGCACTTCTTTCTCATTGCAGTATTGGCAACATCCGCGATCGGATAACACGCTTCAGTTGGCAACGTCGGATGTCTATAATATATCGACTTCTGGTCTGTTGTCGCGAAGTCGTCATCCAAGGTGGTCGGCGTTGCATCGCTACATTGATGCAACTTTTCTTTCAATTACTTTCCAGTTGTTCCATGGCAACCGTGCCTGCGTCCAATGATGTTCCGCAGCTCTTTAATTTCGAACATGGTCAACTGGCAGTCCAATCTTACCCGCTGCTTCCTCAACCCACACGTGAGACACACGTACTTAAGATGCCTTGCAAACACCCGATGCTTCAGCAACAACCGATTGCGAACGAATCGCGCGAAATTTAGGCCGCGCCTAAGCTTCTCGCTGAACCTATTATTTCTTTTTTTTCTGAACCTATTAGAAGTTAGAAATTAACATCGAGAATGGTGCGGCTGGTTTTGTACTTTCTATATTTATTTAGAAACAAAAATGGTTTTTTTTAGGAATTTCCTGATGGGCACAATTTTTCCAGTGTCATAGTTTTTGAAAATGGAATCGCGAGAAAAGGCGGAGGCTCAGGTAAATTAAAATCAATCGGATTCGAAAAAAAATTTCGTTTTCAATCGAAATCGAATATGAATTAATCTGTTTCGAATTATTCCAGAATTTCAATCGAACTCGATTTAAAAATTGAAATTGAGAAATAAATCAATCGATTTCGAAGATATTTAAATCGAAACGAAGATTTCAAATCGAATTTAAGCGTTTTCTTAATCGAATTGGAATTATTTTTCAAGCGAAACAGTTTAATTTATATTTAATTTGTAATATTTAGTATTTAAATTTATTTATTTTATAAATTAAGGAGACATTTTCAAATTTGCTCCAGAAACAGGTCGCATTTGGACCTCAATACAAACAAGGAAGAAATAAAAAATCAATTGCTCGAATAATGATTAAAATCGGAGTTTCGATGAATATGGTTGAACAAAAAGGATTTCAGGATTTTTTTTTCATTTTTTTCCGAAACGTACAGCAGAAAGAAATGAAACTTCATTCAGAAATAGATTTGTAAATAATTTGTTTAATTTGATTTTTTATAATAAAAGTTTTTTAAAAACCTATCATAATCAAGAAATTTGAATACAGAAGTCCTTTAATATTTGATTAAGCTATAATATTGTGATTTAATGTACCGAATGTGAGTAAAATTCCTCGGCCCGGCCGTAGCCTCGTCTTCTTGAACAGCCATTGTTTCAGAAAATGCAACGATCTCACTGATCCCATTACTTCTTGTAGGGTAGAGTTCAGGAAAAAAAGGAAAAAATTAAATACTTTCGGAATTCTCACATCAAACGGTTTATATCGATGTTTCTATATCGGCGTCAGAAAATTTCAGTGAATGTGAATGAAAGTATTCTTGCAAATGTCGCAAACTGTTGTTTTAAAAGCGAAGTTGTTGCTTTTCAAAATAACAATAACCACTATAACAAAACTTATATATAGTGTAATGTAGAGATAATGTGGAAATGGGAGTGGGCGAGAAGATAAGGCTGTGGACGAGAGAGAGTGCAAAACGAAGAGACGCACGCCATCATGCAATCGGGCAATATCCAGCAAAAAGGGGGCCGCGGCCGAAGTCCACCTTTATTTGAATGCAAGTCCCCTTTTTTTCGTGAACACCGTTTTAGTCATATGCTGATATATTTAATCGTAATATTTCAGTTTATTTAGTTCTCCCCCGAGCCCACCATCCACTATATTTAGTATCATCAAGTTTGTTATTGGTTTGTACCGCTTTGTTAATATTTTGTTCGTTTTCGTGGAATAATAAAAGTTTAATTACCGAGGTCTATTAGAAACCACCCCTGCTATTCCACCCCGACTTTAACCACTCCTTTTATTTATGATGCCACCCCCACTTTTTCACCACACTTCAAAATTTGCTGTTTCTAATAGTAATGTTTAGCAGTAAAATTTTTTACATTTTTTAAAAATTTCTCTGGTAACTCAAAACCAATCGGAACCGACAAAATTCGGCTCCGGAATCAACCCGATCCGATAGGTAATTCTACAGATAAGATTGGAAAATTGTCGGATAAGATTTGTAATTGCATTCCATTTGTAATTTATCGGATAAGATTTGTATTTGTTCGGATCAGAATTTTTTTTTAAACAACCGGTCGAACAAAACAATACATAGAAATTAACAAAAATTACAAAATAAAAGTTGTATTTCAAACAGAAATGGCAACTGAAGGCATATTATAAAAATAAAACCGGCTGTGCTGGTGGCGCCGAGCACCGTTCGATTACCGCCGTCGAACGCGTCGAATCGCTCTGAAGGCAGTCGATGAGGTCGGCTGATGAGAGATTGAGCGCCACTTACCGTAATAGTAGGCGTAGATCAAAGCGGCGGCGACGAACGCGACGGCGGTTTGCGCCAGCGAGTAGGCGAGCACCCACGCCAATTTCAGATGGCCCATCGACCAGAGGAGCAGCGAGACGGCCGGATTCAGTTGTCCGCCCGACATTCAAAAAAAGTCGGAGTGGAATAGCAGGGGTGGGGGTTAAAAAGTGCCGGTGGTTTCTAATAGACCAATTACCCAAGCTTGAGGTTCACTCGACATGCCAATGATTCATCACTACGGATTTTTCACTACAAAATTTTCACTACCGATTTTGCACTGCTGTTTTCTCACTTTCGATTTTTCGCTACCGTTTTTTCACTGCCAATTTTCTTATAATCATTCTTCTTGATTTCATCAATAATCCACTTCATTTCAGAAAAAAAAGGGTTTAAAGAAAATCTTTTTAAATTAAATATAAAGAAAATCGCTAAATTTTATCTTTAAACGAGTAAAAATTAATTTTAAAAAATACTTTACAAGGTACAAAAAATATTTCAAAATTTTCGTCCGTCCGCAGCCATGAATATCAACCTAACTGCATTGTTTTTAAATTTTTTTCTATTCGTGTGATTAACAAGGTTATTTCTAACAATATTTTATAGATATTGTTCACATTATTAGCTATTTTCTTAATACATATTTAATTAAAAAAGATTTTCTTTAAACTCGTTTTATCTGAAATGAAGTGGATTATTGATGAAATCAAGAAGAATGAGTATATGAAAATTGGCAGTGAAAAAACGGTAGTGCAAAATCGGTAGTGAAAAAAACTATAATTTCGGTAGTGAAAATTTGGTAGTGAAAAATCGGTAGTGGAGTGAGAAATCGGTAGTGAGGAATCGTTTGCCCACTCGACTTGCAAGCGGTTCCAATACCGTAAAACTATTTGAAATAGTTACTATAGTAATGTTTGCATTACTGTGCTAAATGGAGACATTATAATAGCAGGAAAGAAAAAATGTGAATAGCAGGAAAGAAAAAAAATTCGATAATTTTTTAATCGAATGACGTTAGAAATTTAAGAAAATGCGAAACTCATCAAGAAAAATGAAGCAGTTCACGTGAAAACAGCAAAATAAGCATTCACGCGTGGCGAGACCATTTCAAGGCGCATGTGCGTAACTCTACCCGCGTACAGCAGTCGCCGGATGCCGACTATATTGTTGAGAAATGACAAATGTATTCAGGTGTCGTGGGATCCTGCGTTTTGTACGCAATACGATGAGCCAGATACCGTAATCTTTACGGGCACTTTTAAAATTTTCTATATTAATTTTTTTTTTATATTTTTTACGGGCACTTTTTTAAAATTTCTTATTTTCATTGTTTTTTAACTATAATTTGCGTATTTTTCGGAAATCGAAATGTTTTATTCAAAATCTGTAGAAACCGAATTTAATGTTTTTTTCGCAGAAAATGCACTAGATTTTAAAGCAGTATAGATTTTAAAAATTCTCTCGTTTTATCTTTTACATTTTAAAAACAATTATCCTGTTTTTGCATTGTGAGATAATATCATAGTGGTTTCCAATCCAACTGGACAAATGGAAAATTATTAGATAAGTATTTTATTTAATTAATTATTCTAAATGCTTAAGTTCATTTTTTACTATATTTCTTATTTAAAATCATCTTCGAAAGTGAAACAAATTCAAAAATGCTACACAAAAGCGGATTGATATGGGAAAGACATGTTGAACGCCAGAGGAAAATGGAACCGTGTTGAGAGGGGATGAAGATGCTTAGAACAACAACTTGTTAGACTAAGCCCAACACTGCTTTACCTAAACCTATTATTTGGTAGCCTAAAGCGCGCAAAAACACTCATATGGATCAATGTTTGTCATAATCTTATCCCCATTCAATATCATTTTTCAACTCTCCCCCATTCAACCCTCCCCCACCCTATTAACACAAAAAATAGAGGTTTCCCCATTTAGCAATTTCCCATCATTCTCCCATTCAGTATTGGCACAGAATAAGGTCTCTCTATCTGTGCGATTCGTATCATATGTACTAATTTTTTGCTTTAGATAAAGATAACTGTTCAACACTGCCACAATGCTTATGTTCCGCACGATATCCCTCTAAAACTGTGAACGACAGTATAAATATTACTATTTTCAAGGATACGGTAAAGCTGTTTTTATTGAATTAATTTTATTTTTTTGTTTCAGACACCTTTGACCAGAGGTTGAGACGAAGCCAAGACACTAACACACCTGTTTTATGTCGATGACTTAAAGTTGAACGCAACTGGAATCAATGGATAGAGCAGAGGTTTGATGCTACTCAAAAAGTGAAGCTCTTCAACACAACCGTGATTTCAGTTGTCACGTTCTTTGCTGGAAACCACCTATCCACTGAGGGGAAATAACGTGACTCTGCGCACAAATGAGAGAACCGATTGGATAAGGAAATCCAGCAAGAGTTTACAGCAGTGCGGACACGTTTTTCTTAAGCCTCAAAATGGCGAACGTACTTACCCACTGAAGAAGCTGGATTGGCCTGATGTCAGTTAGCAGTGCAATCAACGAAGATGTAGTTTATTCTGCAGCATACCTACTGTTAACGCCACAAGTGCAAGTGTATAAGGACATCATGGAGAAACATACAAAAAGAGGTAAAAGAACAATTCTACCAGACTTTGATTGGACGATCGCTCAGTTCCCGGCAGTCGATGTTGATAGGAGTGTGAGCGGCACCCTGTCTGTCAACAGTGTCAGGCTAACCATCGCAGTTGAAGCCGCAAGGAGAACCTCGCTAATGCGGGAGGAGGACCGGAAGCTGAGACTGGAGAAGTGGTGCGAGCAACAGTGCCGCAGTAGAGTGCGTCACGCGAATATTGATCTACGATTGTCGAGCCTTTGGCTGGGAAAAGGATACCTTGGAGCGGATATTGTCACGGATTTTGTCGGACGGCGGGGAGAATCAAGTTCTCGTCAAAGGATATCCAATGTTCTTGGGTGGAGCCTGCCGATCCTGCGGCGAGGCAGAGAGCTGTCAGTCTGTCTCTGGGTGCCCGCAGTTTCGCCTCACACTCATGGTCAAACGTCATGATGCGGATTGCCGCGTAATCTATGACCATCTCCGTAGACTTTGTGGCTTTCCGCTACACCCCGCAGTATATGCAGCTGCCAAAACAATAGCTGAACTGGAAAATCACCGAAGGAAGGTTAACCAAGGAAAGTGGCAAACATACCTAGATGGAATGAGGGCCAAGATCTGCAGTCTCGAGAGAATGGCACAACGTCTCAAAAGCGAACTAAAGCTCAGAAAACGAAGAGTCAACGAGAGACCCAAAGGCAGATGTAACAATAGGAAGATCAAGGAAAACCTCCTTCGAGTGAGAGAAAAGATTAAAGTAGCCGAACACAACATCAGAGTAAGGAGTGAAGCTAGAAAGAAGACTGCCCTGCAGAATATATGTGTCGAACATGGGAACAAATTATTGGTGTTGGTGGAGGGAAATGGGCAATCCCACCCGAAGTCCAGAAAAGGGCAGAGGGACTGAAAAGTACGAAAGCAGAGAGATTTCCCAGGTGGAAATGGGCAGTAGCCTGGAAAACGACGATGTCTAAAATAAAGCCATGGAAAGCCCCAGGCCCAGATGGGGTATATGCATACGGGTGGAAGAAACTCCCTAGCGCAAATAAATTTCTCAACAAGTGGGTAAGTGGCAAAGTCCTCCAAGGAAAAAGGCCGGTCCCGGGCCATGTGGCTAAAGGCAGAATCGTAATGATCCCCGAAGGAGGGAAAACGTGCACCTCCCCAGATCAGATGAGACCCATCGCGTGTCTCAATATCTCATACAAGATACTAAACGCCATGATCTGGAGGGTGATCAAGAAGCAAGTAAACCACTTAATCCCATACGAACAAAGAGCGCTGCGCGAAGGCGAGTGGTCCATCACGCATTCACACATCGTAGACTCGGCACTCTGCACAGATTACAAGTTCCGACGCGAACCCAAACAATTACACATCGCATGGGTAGACTACGCCAAAGCCTTTGATAGTATTCCCCACAAATACATTAAGTGGGTATTGGAGGCAAGCAAAGTAAGACCGTCCGGTAATGAGAACATATTTTTCAGGACTAAATGCCCTGACCGTAAGATATCAGGTGAAACACAATGACAAGGTAGAACTGAGCAGACCGATTAGATACAGAAGGTGTGTACCTCAAGGCGATACATTATCTCCAAGAATGTTCTGTCTAGCAATTGCACCAGTGTCAGCGGCCCTCAATGACGTTATGAATGGTTGCACCTTTACCAGGGGCAAAAACAGAGGGAAGCCAAAACACTAACTCACCTACTATACGTTGATGACCTAAAGTTATTTGCAACCGATATCAATGATCTACATTCAGGTCTGAAAGTGGTTAAGCGAGTGAGCCGTTACCTGGGCCTGCGCATGAATCAAGTAAAATGTGCAACTGCTCACTTCGGTAGGTATACAGCTTTCGAGCAAGTACCTGTTATCGGTGTTAGGCAGGTGTACAAGTACTTAGAGATTGAGCAGAGGCTTGATGCTGACTTCGTGCGTCGAAGCGCGTGGAGGAAGCTGTGTTGAACCGAGTCGCCCGTATCTGGGGCTCGACTGCGACGTATCCACAAAAAGTGAGGCTCTTCAACACAACCGTGATTCCGGCGATCATAGGAATGCCAGTAGTGTGGGGATATTATTGGCGGCGAGAGTTGTTCTCGACGAAATCCAAGAAAAGAAGAATGCAATGATGGCCATGGAAGCAGCAAGGTGTTACCAGAACACGTACTTCCAGAGTGCGGTGATTTTAGAGTAATTTATTATAATCAATAAAAAAGTGTTAAATTTTAGGAGCAACGCATCGATATTGGACAGTACCCGTCGCCATCGTCATTAGTTTCAAATTTGGGTAACACTTAAGATAACATTCAAATATGAGAAGCAATATTATATAGATGTTCGGTATCAAAGTCGTATAAACAGGGTGCGGCAAAATTACGGGTGCATCGATAAAACGAAATAACTTTTTTAAGAATCAAAAAAACTCTTTCAAATTAATACCAAAATTTATTCAACACATAACAATCACAAATTAATCATCGTTGTTCGATTTTTCCGCCTCGATTCTTGATAACTTCCTTCAGACGCTTCGGATAGGCGTCGACGGTGGAGCGCAGATATTTGGCGTCCAATTTGTCCCATTCCTTCAGAAGGGCAGCTTTCAATGAGTTCATATTTGGGTTTGGGAAAGCTGGCATCTTCTCTTGCAAGACCCCCCAGACAGAATAGTCCATGGGGTTCAGGTCGGTCGACGAAGCGGGCTAATCCGTTAACTTGATGAATGATGGAAAATGGCTGCCGCACCCGTCTTGAACGATATTGGTTCGGTGTGCAGGCGCTCCGTCTTGTTGAAAAGTCCAGGATCGTTTTACGAATTGAGATTAGGACCAGGAAAGGACATTCTTCTTCAGAATCTCATTAAGATAGTAATTTTGATCAATCTTCACTCCGGGATTAACGAAAATCAGTGGTGTCTTGCCATCAGCGCAGATCCCACCGAATACCATGATCTGTTGAGGATGAGAAACACGATGAATGGTTCTACCTTTGTTCATAGCTTCCTTAGACTTTCTGGCGATCACTCTGTGATTTTGGAGATTGAAAGCATCTTCTGCCATAAACAGCTTCTAGGAGCGATTTGCACTTTTTCATTCGACCTTCTTTATTTTTTCAGTTAGAATGGCGGCCTTTCTGACGCAATAAGGTTCAGCTCATCATTGACAATTCTTCCCACCATCTCGGACTTACATGGACATCTGACACCATCCTTCTGATGCTACAATCTGGATTTCGACGAACTCGTTCCCTGATGATCTTGACTCTCGCTATTGAAGAATGTTTTCTTCATCTTCTAGGACAGCTAGAGAGTCCTCCTATCTTATGAAAGCGTTTCTAAGTTGTTTGTATGGTGTTGTGGTGAACTCCAAGGATTTTAGAAATCATCTTGAACGATGTTCCCTTTTTTTCAAGTCGATGATGGCCGCACGATGAATAGAATCAGCTGTCATTTTTTAATACGAAACATATTTTCATGAAACTTTCTGAAAATGATTAAAACATCATAGAAAATAAAATAAAAACATAAAACTGCACAATAAATGCGACAGTGCACTATGAGCTTGCGCCAAAGTTATCTTTTGCCGCACCCTCTACATCAGATGTTATGCAGTCCACTTGATTTTGGGCTACGCTATAATACAGACGACCCCGATAAATTACTATCTCGAAAACATTCTAATTCAGAAAATTCACATTCAGGCTTGTCATCCACCAAGGCTCATCCAAAAGTATACGCATGGAAGTCCTCGGAATGATGATAAGCTTATCAAGTTCCCCGAAGAAATCTCAACGGTTCTAAAAGGTTAATTTCATATGTATATTGTCGGCGTCAAACGACTTGACGAAATTTTAAAAAATATTGGCTAATTGCCAGATTTCTCGAGGCGAAGAGAAGTGTATGCGACATACACTTTGCAGCGTGTTTTTGCGCAGCGTGTTTTTGGGCGCGTTATTTTTTGAGAATTTTTCTGTGTCTCTTTTTATATGAGCCAATTTTTTTTTATTTTAACGGTTTATCTTACATTTTTATAATCGCTGATTGATAGGCCTTATAGTTTAAAATATTCATATATTTTATGGCATTTTTTAAAACTAATTTGACATGGTAAAAACTTATTCTTCATCATTTCCCGTTTCCTAATTTTTAGTACATTTTAGGAAACACAATCATATTGAATAGGAACCGAAGGAGTTCAAAACAAAAGACCAGTGGTCAATATATTATAGACGTCCGACATTGGAAATTGGATCGTGTTATCCTATCGCTGGTTTTTGTGATGAGAAAGAAGTGCCAAAGGGTTTGTAGTAGGTTGCTGTTCGCTTGATAAATGTCCATATGAACAGATTGGTCGCTTTTATTTGCCGGAATTGGACGTCAATGACGTCACTGTTACCGAGGAATTTTATCGGCCAATATGCATGTTGTTCGTTCCGTTCCGGGACGAGTCGAAAAAACTCACCGGCAACGGAATGGGCAGCTATGCAACTCTGTTTAACCAGTACAAGAGAATCGTACAGCGGAGGTCACCGAGAGCCTACGCAGAAATGATGGCACTTCTTGACGGATATCAAGAGCAGAGAGTAGAAACGAGGGAGGGGTTTGAAGCATATCACAAGCGGAAGGTAATTGTTGTGGGAACTTGCTGGAATGCGAACACAATTTATAGGCTATACGTGAGGAGATCGACATGGTGATCGACGACGATGTCGATCTTGAAGTGCAATCGCGTTTGGTCAACAGTTCGGAGCATGCCGAAGATGTGAAGAAGTTGAATGATGTGCAGAGGCAGATTTTCGACAACGCTATCAGACAAATCGACGGCCAAGAGCGCGGAGTTGAGGAACCAATTCGATAGTTCGTCAGCGGTACTGCCGGAACGGGGAAGTCGTTCTTAATCAATACGCTTGCTGACGAGATCGCCCTTAATTATGGGGGCGGGTGTGAGTCGGTTAAGCCGTCGGTCATAATTACGGCACCAACTAGGTTGGCAGCAGCGAACATCAAAGGCTGCACGTTGCACAGCGCGCTTGCGCTCGAGGTACGCGGCAAATGAGCGAAGCGCGTATATACCTGCTTTTGAAGGTTCAACGTGGGCGAACGCAAGCGTTCAATGAGTTGCGCGATGAGCTTCGCGACAAAAAGAAATTTCAATTCTCCAGTGTGAAGCTCATCATTATTGATGAGATAAGCATGGTGAGCAATGTAACACTTGCGAAGGTTCACTCGCGCCTAGTTGAAATAAGTGACAAAGAAGCATTATTCGGAGGCTTCAATATTGTCGCGTTTGGGGACCTATGTCAATTTCCACCGGTCCGTGCACCGCATGTGTTTGTGCGTAAGTAATTCGGGTTAGGACCGCATAGTGGGGCTGTTGTAGCGATGATGCCGCTTGAAATTTATCGAGTGTTTCGAAGCTCGTCGGAGTTTGCCGTCAACCTATGGCAACAATTTTCGTATGAGGAGTTGACGGAGAACATGCGGCAACGAGAAGATTTGGAGCTTTCGAATTTAATGAGTGAGAATGGAAAAACGAGTGAGGCAACTGTTCTATGTTTAAGATCGTTTGAGGCGCTCACTGATGATGATGTACGAGCGCTAGAGAGTCGAGTAATTGATAAGGATGATGTAGCGTCGGAGTTCGTTCGAATGCTCAGCGTATCACCGCAGACAATGGCGATGTTTTCCACAAACGAAGAAGTTGACGCCTTCAACGATGTGGTAAGCAGATATAGCGGTGGTGTTCATGAGTTGGTGGTATTGTATCAAGATTTTGGAAACGTTGGGAATCGAAGTGAAAATGATAAAGTGTTCCGATTCTCAAATCAGCGTCTCGTTACGAAAATCTCGTATGAGCCGACGCCCGTATCATTCGAAAGGTGAGGTGTTCTTGAGTCTCGCTTACGAATACACTGTAAAGAGTTCGCGATCATTGAACGTTTGCCACGGAAGGCGTCGAACATGGTGACAGATAACGATGATCGTGTGCCGCTGATAGCAGGTGGATTGCCGTATTCAATTAAAATTGCAATTAATTCCCGTGTTATGCTGCGGCGAAACATTAACGTGTCGAAGGGCTGGGTGAATGGTGCCATCGGTTTCGTCGAGGGTATTCACTGCGATTCGGTCGGCGAGGTCGCCATTATTGATGTCAGGTAAGCGATTTTTCAAACTCTGGCGATTGTTCTGCAATTCGGTGTGATAGATTTGATGCGACGCGCGAAGAAGGCGCCATGGGCATCAACGGGGACGCTGTGGAAAAATTGGTGAAGGCGCAACTTCATGTTTATTGCAACAAATGTGGAAAAGAAGCAGTGGACATCGTGCGACTCACTGTTGGAACATACGTATTCGTTCTCATCGACGAAGACATCAGCGACGATCTCGACGTCGTGCCAATCAACATAATGTCTGATATGAAAGCGATCGGAACCCACCTCGTGTACAAGGGTGCGTTCATTTCACTCGTATATGAGCACGCCAGAATGTTCAGGGGCCATTGTCAGCAACGAGACTGGATCCTTCGTCACCACCAGCCGCCGACATGCCGGATGGACGCTACTTGTGGCATTCGATGCCGTATTGTTACGGCAATCGGTCCAATTGTAATTAAAATTGTGTTCTACGTACATATGCGGTTAATAAATGTTTTTATAAATGTCCATCATCACTTATTTCCTTAAATGTTTATTTTCACAAGCAACGACCATCGACCAACGACCTTCATTCTTTCTCGATGATGGGCACATTCGGCTCACCAGCTGGTTGCCCTTGCTCGTCCTCCGCATCGCTTATCGCGTTTTTGTCTTTTTTTCTGATCGCAAATCACACTCGACTCGTCGTCATCATCGTAATCTATTACATCGAACTTGTGCTGAATTCGAATGGAGTTCAATTGGAACACAGAAACTGAATACCGTTTCATTGGTGTTGTTCACGTCGACAACATCGTTACTGTTGTTGTGCGCCTCCCTGTTATAATGACTCGACATCACCGGAGGATTGGTTCTTCGAAAAAGTAGCCGACACCAAAATCAGGTTAAACACCGTCATCTCATAGTGTTCCTAGATAGGAATAAACGTGTAGCTCACGTATGACCCTTCGCATTTTTGATTATTTCATTCTCCAAAATTTTGCCATTTCTAGAAATGGCGGCTCACGTGCCCCACTCTCATTCTTATACACAAATTATTCCTAATTTCATTAATGCGCAGTTGATAGAGCTGTTTTTTCTCGGTAAATCTGAGTGGGAGCAGTTCGGGCGCAGTAGCCCGAGTTGGGGCCGAAACGCTCCCGAGTTGGCCCAGTCGCCCCTACACTGGTTTCAGTCGGCACCAACTTTGGTGAGATCGCCCGAGTTGGGCCCGGTGCGCACCCGATTTATTGCCGCAATTTGCAGAAACCCGAACTGGTCCAACATTACAACCGAACGGGAGCAGCACAATGTGTGCCGCAGCATTGCAAAATAGTGCGCCGCGGAATTTGCGCGTCGTTTTTTCAAAATCGTTTCTTATTTAAAACAGTTTTTGCTTTTTGTCGATCATTTCTCGAGGTTTTTTTTTTAATTTTTTCCCTAAAATTTTTTAAAATGTGTAGATATTATTTCGCCCGCATTTGAGTGGAACGTTTCTACGATTACGATGTTTTTTGCCTTTTTACTGAACCTAAATTTTTAGTCACAATTTTTGGTAATTTTTATATTGTTTTTCTAATCAAATTTGGCTTCAAGCGAATTTATTTTGTTAAAAAATCTCATTTTTCAATCGAATTCTTTCACAGAAATAGAGCTCGGTAAACTGACGACAGCTGGGAATTTCAGTCTAATTGATGCAATATGTAAAGCACATCATGTAAAGCACATCAATTTGGACGAATTAAAGGATAGGCCAAGGATTATAACGATAATCTTCAACAACAGATGCTGCCATTGATGCGTCTTTTACCTTATTAGTTGCATTGGTTGAGGGAGCTTCTTTACCTACGACGTTAAGAAAAACATTCTTAATTTCTCAACAAAGAATTGTTTTTTTTGCAGGTTTGGATTAATGTGCTCATCGCCAACTCGGATGTCAGCCATCTCGTCTATGCACCATCTGCTCAATCGCTTATATATTTATTCAAAATTATAACGTATATCATTCAAAATTCCTCACATCTTTTGAAGAGGTGAGGAATTCATGATAAAATTTTGTTCACATGCTCGATTTTCAGGAGGATTTCAATTTTCACGTGTCATTTCATGATTACAAGCACTCCCCGCGAGATGAGCAATTACACCAAGTCATAACGAAATTGACAAAAGAGGGCGCGACGACTGCTACAACCGTCGAGGATATTTGAAGGTGAAGAGGCACGGAGCCCTTTCTTGCAACTTCGTCTTGTAAGTTTCCCCGAACACCCCTCGCCCTCTCACTCCTCGATTCAATTTTTTAATAATTAATGTAATTGATTGCCAACTTTTATTATTCACTGGTCCACAAAAGTTTAGCCTCACCCATATTTTAAAAGAATTATATTTTCACGAAATTTCAAAAAATGCTTATATTGTTAAAATATGGCTAAAAAGGATTCTTTTTAGTATCCCATATTAGATTTCCACTTACTGAGTCATTAAACAAAATTTGATGATTGCGTGCTACTTGGAAGAATAAGTGTCGATCGATAAATGGGGATTGTCAATCAGTTGTTGTTCACGCGATAGTGCGGCGTTTCCGATGAATTGGGGCGCCATTTTGCGATACACATTCATTCTATGACTGTGTCGCCACCATAAGGACAGAAACTCACAGCGCAACAAATATTGATAGTCCGAGCCGCTCATGTTTTTTGCGACGACGCACAGCTTCATGCGAGGCATCGAACTGATTGATGCCAATACCATGACACCAAATTCTTTGAAATTTCTCCGCGAGAATCGAATAGGCGGGTTTCTAAGATTATTCCAGTAGCAGCGGTCAGGACCATCACAATTGAACTTCGTCTCATTTTGGAAGATCACTTGAAATTCGGGTGGCTCAACTTCGAATTTAACCACATCATATTTTACTAGCAGTGTAAAACCCCTTCATCTGCAACGTATACAGTGCGTTACAGAATTATAAGGCCACCCCCGAAGTAGAGCGGCCCGCAATGATTTCGATATTTTGTGTGAAAAATATCGAAAGTTTGAAAATCATGTTCAGAATGAAAATTGACCTATATGTACCAAATTGTCACAAAACTTTCTCGGGAATTTTTTTAAATTGATAAAATTCAGTAGTTAAATCGAAAACTAGTAGGGTTTTGAAAACTAGCATAGTTAACATATTTTGAAAATGTTCGCACGTATAAAAGAGGATTAATACATTAATCGCAAACAATCGTATGTAAAAAACGATTTTTTACAGTTAAGGTTTTCGTACCATAAGGTTTTGGTGTTTCACCAAGGCCAAAATTTCAAGTTCGCATGTTTAGCCGACCGCGATTTACAACCAAACACACTGGAAACCGCGTATTGGTCCAAAACCGTTTTTCGAGCGGTGCAGAATTATAAAGCCACCCCCATGAAACAAGTTATAAACTCAAAGATAACATTAGTTTAATGTTTGGTGGCATCTCCATTCGAGGTAATAATGCCAGAAACATAGGCATAGAGGCCAGGCACAGATTTGAGGTTTTAAACGTATTAGGCCGATTTATATTAGAATTTCTGCTCTAACATCTTCCACTCGACTACGATTTCGGTTTTGAGCTCTCCAACTACCCCGAAATTCCTTCTTTGGCCATAGAGACGGCGTTCTAACTCTCCCCAAACGTTCTCCATGTTACTCCAAAAGGAGAACATGCTAGTCAGTCAAGAACATGTTGACACGAGTTGGATACTTCACAAAGATGTCTACAAATGTTTTCGGACCATATAAAAACTTCGCAACCCGACGGTTCCACCATCTTGCAGTTTTGAATGCGAGAATCTGAGAATTCTCAGAAGCACTAAGACAGCGACCACGTGGCACATCAAAATGATTCAAAAAAGAAAAATATGGAAGACTGTAGGTTCTCAAAGCCACCCAACGATTTTTATGCATATTGGTCCCGTGACAGTAAAAAAATGCGAAAAAGTCCGTTTCATGGGGGGGGGGTGGCTTTATAATTCTGCACCGCTCGAAAAAACGATTTTTGACCACTACGCGGTTACTTTTGAAGATACTAACATGAAATTTGGTACGTATAGGTTATTTTTCATGCCGAACACGATTTTAACACTGGTCTGTCTCAAAATATCGAAATCATTGCGCGGCGCTCAAATTCGGGGGAGGTCTTATAATTCTACAACGCACTGCATTCTACTTTTATCTATGTATATCACTTGCATATTCCTTTGATATTTTCATTCATAACTGTTTCAAATCTTATGTTGCTTAAATTTTATGTATGCTTGTCTTATGTTTAGTGTATATTCGAATAAATGGTATATTAATGAAATGTTCTAATATTGAGCAGCTAAAATAAAAAGAAAATGACTAGACTAAATCGGGGGAAGGCAAAGGAACGGGGCAAGCAAATTTGGGTGCGATTCGTGGCCGATTTGCACCCGAACTGGGCCAGTAGTAATTGTGGCTGCTCCCGTTCGGGCACTTGGTTGCACCATATCGGGCGTAATACGGGAGCAGTTACGACGCTTAATTGCTCCCATATGACGCCCGCATGGGAGCCGACTTGCGCCCGAACTGCTCCCACTCAGACACAGGTAAAACGCGGTGACTCTGCGGTGGCTTCAAAGTGGGTAAGTGTACGCGATGGGTCCAAAATGGGTAGAATGTCAGCCACAATATAGCCATGGCGTTTGAACAGCGCTGAAAGTCGCCGGTTCGAGTTTTTGCAATGTTTTTCTTTTTTTGCTACTGTATTAATCAATAATCTCGATTGTTTCCTATTTTTAAGCAACTAAATAAGGGTTTCTGGAAGTCTAAACTGAGATTGAGCCCAAAACACACGCTAGGCCCTATTTTTCGACACTTTTTCCATATAATGCGAACCATTGTTGTATATTAGGGAGGGGGGCGGGGCCGAGTGTATTGCATCGCCGTGATTATCACGTGTACCGTTCATTGCGTTAGCTCCGCCCCCTCCCCCCTATTTTGAGGTCATCTCCCCCTATTGTTTTCATAATGATAATAGCTTTTTCTATTGTTAAATTCAAATTCTGGGAGATAATTACAGCGACAGGTGGTGATTAGCTGTTGAGGTCACGTGTACCGTTCATTGGGTGTGCTCCGCCCACCTCCCCCCTATTTTGAGGTCATCTCCCCCTATTGTTTTCACAATGATAATAGCTTTTCCTATTGTTTAATTCAAATTCTAGGAGATAATTACAAGGACAGGGGGGGATTAATTTTTGGAGTTCTTTACCCCTCATTTCTTGAGCTCCCCCCCCCCCTATTTTGAGATCATCTCCCCCTATTGTTTTCACAATGATAATAGCTTTTCCTATTGTTTAATTCAAATTCTTACTTCTAAATTTAATTATTTCAGTCATATATATGGTAATATGCTCCAAGCGCAATGTCGAACCAAAGAAGAAGAAGATTTACATTTAGTAAGGAAATGCAAAAAAATTCTACTGTATTAATCAATAATCTCGATTGTTTCCTATTTTTAAGCAACTAAATAAGGGTTTCTGGATGTCTAAACTGAGATTGAGCCCAAAACACACGCTAGGCCCTATTTTTCGACACTTTTTGCATATAATGCGAACCATTGTTGTATATTAGGGAGGGGGGGCGGGGCCGAGTGTATTGCATCGCCGTGATTATCACGTGTACCGTTCATTGCGTTAGCTCCGCCCCCTCCCCCCTATTTTGAGGTCATCTCCCCCTATTGTTTTCATAATGATAATAGCTTTTTCTATTGTTTAATTCAAATTCTAGGAGATAATTACAGCGACAGGTGGTGATTAGCTGTTGAGGTCACGTGTACCGTTCATTGGGTGTGCTCCGCCCACCTCCCCCCTATTTTGAGGTCATCTCCCCCTATTGTTTTCACAATGATAATAGCTTTTCCTATTGTTTAATTCAAATTCTAGGAGATAATTACAGCGACAGGTGGTGATTAGCTGTTGAGGTCACGTGTACCGTTCATTGGGTGTGCTCCGCCCACCTCCCCCCTATTTTGAGGTCATCTCCCCCTATTGTTTTCACAATGATAATAGCTTTTTCTATTGTTTAATTCAAATTCTAGGAGATAATTACAGCGACAGGTGGTGATTAGCTGTTGAGGTCACGTGTACCGTTCATTGGGTGTGCTCCGCCCACCTCCCCCCTATTTTGAGGTCATCTCCCCCTATTGTTTTCACAATGATAATAGCTTTTCCTATTGTTTAATTCAAATTCTAGGAGATAATTACAGCGACAGGTGGTGATTAGCTGTTGAGGTCACGTGTACCGTTCATTGCGTGAGCTCCGCCCCCTCCCCCCTATTTTGAGGTCATCTCCCCCTATTGTTTTCATAATGATAATAGCTTTTTCTATTGTTTAATTCAAATTCTGGGGTCAGGGTCAAAGTTTGAGAAGGGTCAGGTCAAGCGTTTGAGAGGGGTCAGGTCAAGCGTTATCTCGTTGCAATAACACAAAAATTAAAATGGCACGTTCTTCAAATAAAAGGCTTAGGTGATCGTGTTCTCTGTTCCAAACAATTAGAGAGCAACAACTCGTTCGGGCTAAGCCCACAACACTGATTAAAACCGAAGCCTATTA